>OY728146.1:1808067894-1809351970 GCA_963277665.1 Viscum album
GAATAACTAAAAATATTATTTTATTATAAAGACAAATTCGGTTTTAAATAGCTCCAAATTGATTCATTTCGAATCTAAGGTGGTGATGGGTCGAAATACTCTCATCCAATAGAATTTAGACAATTTTAGGTCAATATTTTAACCTTATCATTTATATTTAACTTTAAGTTAGATAATTTTACTTTTACCGTGTCTTCTTTTTTTCTTACACTGTAAGGTTAATAAACTAACTATATCAAGCCCAATGAACCCCAATATGTTTATTATTAATATATATAACCTTATATAAGTCATTTGGTAGAAAATTATATTTTTAGGAATAAAATAACAATTAATAATATAATATTTATTTTAAAACTATTTTATGTCAATTGTGACACTATTTAGTAATTGATTTTTGTGAAACTCATAACAGATTGATTAATTAGAAAACAGTTAATTAAATCAATACTAACATGTCATATTAACATATAAAATTGGTTTAATTCATAAAATGTCTTAAATTACATTTATTTGGGTATTTATAACATCAATTGTGTCAATATTTCATTAATAAGACAATTACTGCATCATCTTTGTGTCATAATAAATGATAATTATTTAATCCTTAAAATTATAAATATATTCTGATTATGTAGATAATTGTATTATATTTCTTGAGACTATTTATTTTTTAAGTTTCATGAAGTTTATCACTAAATTAAAATTATTATACTTATAAGATTTCAGAAAGTGACATGTTGTCACATTCTTTGGTTTTAATAATAATTAAATTATTTTCATGGAAAAAAGTCCATTAAATGAATCTAATCTGACCCTTAGGTGATATGGGTCGACTTTTAGTCATCCAATAGGATAATGACATGTGCTAGGGTAATTTTATAAAATTATATTTACCCTTAATTACACGATTTACCTTTAATTATGGTAAATAAAATTTACTGTTGTTACTATTCATAATTCCCAAAAATAAAAAATAGCTTATTAACATAATTTGGATCCACGGATTCCAAATATGGAATCCATTTTTCCAAATTCAATACACAAAACTTTCAGAAATTAAATTAAAATTAATCTCGTTGTCGAAAGAAAATGGGTTTTTCTTTAAAACATTGCAAAAGATTGAATTGATTTATCCTACGAATTCAAGGTAGAATCAATGCTAATGACATACCGTATATTAAATGGTAAAAATATAATCTATTTATACTTTAAAACCATTAAATATTATAATTTAACCATATAAATTATTGCGATGAAAAAAGTTGTTTTTAATTAAAATATAGCGTGTTTTTACTATTCATCAAAATATGAAAGTTACCAGAATAATATGAAAAATTTATCCAAAGTAAATTTTTATTTCATGATTACAAAGAATAATTTTATTTTGTCAAATTGAACATATAAACATGTCAAAAACTAGATTTAAGGTTGTTGCGCCATTAAAAGGTGGCAAAACTGCATTTTTTGAAAAACACTTATTTTACCCGAAAAATTTATTTTGTTCTTATACCAGGTTTTAGAAAATGTGAAAGACGAATAATAATGTTATAAGATTAAAAATATAGTTAATACTATTCATAAAGGCTTGTTCATAATAATATTATAATAATATATCGTTGTTTAGTAAAACTCGGTATTGCGTACAACACAGGCTATCGAGGAAGGTCACGATTGCGTGTAATGCAAGCCAAGTTAGGGTTGCGTGTTGTGAAAGAATCCTTCGTTGTTTCGTACAACATAATCCAAACATATTTCAATTATCGATTTAATATATATATATATATACTCAATGTTGCGTAGAATAACTATTATCAAAATTGTGTGTAACACGATCCAAGAATAGTGTTGTGTATACTGCAAACTAATACGGTGTTGCGTATAACGCAAGGTAATATTGGTGTAGCATACAACACAAGACATTAAATAAAAGAATATTTTTCATAAAATCTCTGGGTGTTACATGTTTGACCGTCACCATCTAATAGGTGGAACACTGACTGATAAAACTAGTAATCCCTCAATTCATATGAGGCCCCTGATACTAGATACATAAATATTATTAAATCTTCATGACAATTGTATGTTCTTCCCATGTTGAGTCATGAAATTCTAACATCATGTCATCTCTAATGTATACTCACCCCATGATTTTCCCTAAAAACATAGGTTCTCATCATCATCCATGATCCAACCTGAGGATGAATAATTATCTGAGATACATTCCCTTAGCACTAGTTCCACAGGATCCAAAAAAAATCCTCATTCATACTCATTAATGATGGGTACAGATCACTACTATGGCTTAGATGATAGTCATTCCATCATCCTTTGGAACCTCAACATATATCTCATATACAATGCCAAAATATTCCACTTGACACTATCCTCATGAAATGCATGTGTCAGATTCCTTTAGTTTAGAGAATCATCTATAGTATTACCTTTTTAGGTTTATAATAAAGAATGAAATTGAAATATTGTAGTTACAAAACCCATATATTCATAAGAAGAATCATATCATGCTGTTTAAATAATTAAATTAGGATATTTTGATCAGTGAATACCAAAATATAGTCTCCATGTAAATATTGTTTCCAAAACATAGAGCATGAACAACTATAGCTATATCAAGGTTTTTTTTTTGGGTAATTATGCTCATGAAGCCTCAACTGATGGGACTCATACACTAATACATGCTCATCCTGCATCATAAAAATCCACCCAACCTAATACTTGATATATCATTGTAAAAAATATTTTTCCCACAAAGATCTTGTAGAATTAGTATCGACATTGAAGTCAATATTCCCTTTAACTTCTGAAAATATTCTTCATGTTCTTTTAACCATATGATTTTTACAACCATTTTAGTTGAGCCAATTAGTGGAACTATAAGGAATTATAAATAATGGATGAATAATCTGTAATATCTAATTATCCTCATTAGAATATGGATATCAAAGATGTTATTGGGTTTCTCCAAGGAAATTGCATATCTCACTTTCCCTAGGTCTATTGATACTTCTAATTACGAGATGATATGTCCCAGGATATATACTTTCTTGATCCAAAAGTGTCATTTATTGAACATAGTGTAATTTTGGTTCCCTCTTAGTGTATTCAAAAATATCTCATGATGGTCGGGATGGTCATGTTGAGAAACATAATACACTATGATGTCATCCACAAAGTGTACCATGAATTAATCCAAATACTAGTCAAAACCCGATTCATTAGGACCATAAAAATAGCCGTCATGTTTGTGAGATTGAACGACATTAATAGGTACTCGTAAAGACCATACATTCTCCAGAAAGATGTGTGACATATATCAGATGATTTGACATGTACATGATTATAGTCTGATCTCAAATAAATCATTGGGAACACACTCTGTCCTTGGAGACGATTGAGGAGGTAACATATTCGAGGAAATGGATACTGATTTTTTATCATAATCTATTTCAACCATCATTAATTCACACAAATCCTGATGGTACATTCTTCCATTTTGGAATAATAGACCAATGAACCCTTAGGAGATGTGTCTGAGCATATAAAGCTTTTATCCATCAGATCCAGCAACTATTTATTGAGCACTTGAAGATGCATTGGTTCCATCATATAAAGATGATTTCTCACTGGTATATCTCCTAAAACTAGTAGAATAGTGAATTATACCTCTCATACTAGATTCATCCTCAATAATTCATCAGTAAATACATCCCTAATATGATTAACTACATGAGGGAAAAACATTAGTTATTAACCCTTGATCATCCATGAAAATGTAGGAAATATGGGTAGTCACTCTGCCATGACCTTGATTCTTAGGTCCTTATCACATAGCTTGGATAACTCATTCTCCCTTATGAATTTTTCTACCACCCTTTGGTGATATTAACATCACCCTAAAATAATACAAGTTAATATATGCTTGATAGGTAACAAACCAATCTATCCCAATGATTACATTGAGTCCTATCATGTGAAGGATAAAATTATTCTATATGAAAAAGATATCTAACTATCTCAATAGGGAAATCCTCACAATGGAAAATTATATCAGATCGAAAACCTAATAGGGTATCTAGTTTCATCACACCACAAAAGTGTTCTATCTCGAGTCCCAGACTCTCTATAATTTCCTCTAATACAAAATAAAGACATGTGCCTATGTCAAATAAAGTAGAAACTAAAGTAGAGGCTATAATATTAGAACTTATAACTATAGAAGGTTTGGTGTTCTAGTCCTCTATAATAGCCTTCACTACATGTAACAATACCATACAATGGAACTAAGTCACAGTTTGACTTCCCTATGTAGTCCCACTCCTTGGGAACTGAGAATTCTGATTTGGATTGCATCTACCTCAACCAATGCCTCTTCCAGAGCATCCTGTAGTATTTCAGTTTCCTACATGGCGGGATACTTCTAGTAGAACTCTAGAATTTGGGATATGTATAGATACCCACTCATTAGGTAATAATGGGAAAGTCATGCAGAAGTGATGGATGTGCCTCATCCAGTCATAAACACTGCATTCCACTTGTTCTTATAAACACTGAGGATTAATTTGTCCCATTTTCCTTCACAAATTACATAGATTGAAAATTTCAATATGAGTATTTTTACTTCTTCTACCCCCATTATAAACCAAGAAATGTATTTTCATCCACTAGAAGAACTAATAACCATTTTGGGTGTTGAACCACACCAGTTCCCACCATCAGCTTCCCTTAGGTTCCTCTCAATAATGACGGAATGAAAAATATCTTAGAAATATTAGTCATTCAAAAATAAATTGACCAATGATTGGATGTAATATACCATTAGATCCTCAAATAAATTCATATTAATAATCATCGCCATATAATGTAGGTCTCAAATGTTGCAGATCTGTAAAACAAGCAGAATAATCCTTGATAGACAAGGATACTTTTTTGAGGTTTATAATCACTAAATCACATTAAACCCTTACAGTCTATTGATATAAATAATCATAGAAGGTCATTTATAAGTCCTCACAGACCCTGTCTTGATGTCATACTTCCTATGTAATGACATCCCACCATCACCTGGTAGAATCACACAGTATATAAGCATTGAGTTTTACCCTTTCCTCTGGACGCATCTCCAAATTCTCAAAGATTTCAAACATGGCCTCCAGCCATGACTCAATAGCATGAGGTCCTTCATCCCCTGAAAAGGTGGTAGGATGCATCTATTGGATCTCCCGAGTCAACTCTTCCATATTCAGGGTAGTTCAATAAAAAACCATTCCTATTTTAAAATATGAAGAACAAATCCTATTGAAAATGTGTGTCAGTTCCCATATTAGGAATAACTGGTGGTGACATTCATGGCACTGTGGTGGGAATCACTAAAATCTTAAGGGACACCACCATTAGTGCATGGACATCATAATATCTAGGTTTTAATACTTATATTTTTTAGAGTGTAAAGGTTTTACAGGGAAAATGCATGCTTAGAAAAGAAACCAATAGTTAAAAAGATCATAGATAGATAACTTGGAAAGGTACAAGACTTACTATATAAGATATCACATCTCTCTTGCTGATCCAAAATCCATATCTAGTTAATATGAAAAGAAACCATAACATGCCTTAATAACAAAAGATACACTCTCATCTACCCACTAGTGAAGCTGATTATGGGTTTAGGAATTGTATAACTCATCTGTGTTTCAGTTATATGGAGTATCAATTTTAAGGTATACAGGAAAACATCATTTTCATTGAAATTGGTGTTCCATTTATTGGTATCCATTTTAATTAAAGATTTCAATTTTATTTAATTTCATGGAATTTTATATGGAACATATATATCATGGTCTAGAACAAGTAGTTTTAGAACCCAAAATATGGTATAATTGACTAATTAACATGTCATCACCAATCTATGTGGAAAAATTACATTTAAATTGATGTAGGAACATTAATGAATCCAATCATATTGTCCATATAAGAAATTTTATTATATTTAAATATATAATAATGGGGCACTAACTCTATGAAATAAGTAGATTCATGCATAAAATAGATAAGACATGGTAAAAATCATGGAATATTAGTACTATTGTTCCTAAAATGATTCATAAAATAGCACACCCAAATTCTAATAGGCATATAAAAATTAGTCTCATTGAAATAACACAAATAATAATAACATCATAATACATGTGTGTCACCCAATGGTGAAGTAGTATCAACCATAATAGGCATAAATCAATACCTAAAAATACCCCAATTAATTTGGTTTTTCTATATACACGGGTTAGTTGAAGAAAAAAAATTCTCATTCGCAAATTATACTACCCCCTATTCTCTTATCAATACAAAAATAGTAACAAAAATCAAATGATAATGCTCTGATTTCACATTGTCACATCCTAACATGGGATATACTTAACATGTTCCCCGATACGGCGGATCACATGGCCTCAAGTGCACCTACTAACATTCTAGAGGTTGTTAAATATAAGTGAGGGTCTAAATTGGTATACTAGGAAGACTATACCCTTATATCAGAGTGTCAGAGTAAATAAAATAAATAATCAGACAATAATTGAAGCATATATAAATAGAAACTATAAAATTGGACTAGTAACCAGTAGTAGAAGGATCATATATAAACAGATGGAAATGTAGATAATATATAGTAACAATAAACAAAATAAGGATAAATAACTAGTAAAATACTATAAATAATCAATCCAAGTGGAAGAGTTGCAAGCAAGATGATTTCATGGCATGTTGATAAACGAAAATGGTAAAATCGGGAAAAACATATTCAACATTGTATACAAAACTTAAAAAATGAAAAATATTATTTCACTAGAATCTAGAACATATGCACTATCCTATTCTCCCATGATTCATAATATTGGTAAAAAAAATCAAGAATCTATAGAAGGGCCCTTTCCCATATCCATACATGCAGATAGGTAATCGAATTAGGTACTGGTGGTGGATAGAGTAGGGTGTGAGATAAAATCGACGTAGGACAACACAAATGGTATCTATTAATAATCAAGAATGTGTACATAATAACAGTAGTGTGCAAGTAAAAATAATAATAAACAAATCCTAATACATAATTACTAACTGGCTCGGGTTCCTACAAGATAGCAGGCAAGATCCACCGTCTTCGGCATAGTTTGATGACAGAGTCTGATTAGTAACCATATATATGGTAATTATACAGATATAGTATAGTTATATATTGTATCCACCTATATGAACTATATATGTGAGGTCGTAAGTAGGCATATACTTGGATGTTAGGTGCTAGCTAGACCTAGGGTGTAATAAAGAATCTATAACAAGTCTAACAAGCTATCCCCTAAAACAATCGATACATGCCCTAAGTATCATAATGAATGTGAGACATTATTCTCAACAGTCAAGATAGGTTGGGTGAGTCTTCATTCCCAAAAACTGATACAGAGGAACGTGTGAAGTCATTTCCATCACCAAGATAAAATTATAATAGTGAGAGATGCCAAGCACAGCACCAGATATAAGGGATAGTGAAATTAAATGCTAAAAAATTCCATTAATGCACATTCTATAGCCAATATCAATGGTATAATATTAATAAAAATATCATGATGGATCACCTTTAATGCATCCATAACCATTATTACAAAAATACAAGGGTATGGAACTGATATAATTCACATTCAAAATTATATAACATTAGATGTTTCCTGTACACCTATTATATTCACTATAAAAAAGTCATATAATTGAGAAATGTATAGAAACACATAAAACATCCATTAGAATTAACAATTTTAATTAATTAAGAAAATTGGTTCAATTTCAAGACAATCTAAAGACTTAAAAGGTGTTCTAGTCTATTGAATAATTATATAAGAGGGAAATTCCATTTTAAACACCCAAAGGGGTGGCTATAATTGAGTTCAATAATAATTAATCATTTATTAGGTTTCTATGGGGGATAACAACATTTATATGATTATTTAGAAATTAAGAACACATTTTTAGATGATGTGTAGAAATGTCCAGCACGTAGAACAATGGTGAAGCTATTAAAAAATTTAACAATGATAGAAACCAACTAGTTAATCTTCAATAATCCCATAGATAAATCAACATACAATACTGGCATCATATTTCAAGTAGATCAAAAGAAAAAAAATAATGGTAAAACATCCTGAAAATAACTTGAATGATCACACACTAAAATCACATAATAGATATCAATAGCAATTAAGAATGAAATTAAGAGAATTTGAGATCATATCTCTAGTAATCCAATGCTTTGACAGTGTTTGAATTTGTGTCTTGGTCAAAGACTAATGAAGAAGCCTAGGTTAGGATCTTAGGGAACTAATGGGAGGAGAAGAAGGATCCATCTACTGTAAAAAAAATATAGTAATAATAATTTTATGTAAAAAAATTTTGGGGTGAAAATTTAATTTCACAAAAAAATGGGGGTGTACAGTTTGGCCACACAATTTGGTCAAATAGTACAAAGATCATGCTTCCGTTAATTTCTAAGGAAGGACCCCACACAAGCTATGGGACAAGTTTTCCCAAACAAGTGCATATTGGGGAAAGGAAATATTACAAACCCCTATACAACCCACATGGGCATGAACCTGGGTTTTCAGTGTTTCATAAAAACCATGCAGACACCAAATTCCCTCTAAAATTACCCGTATGGTTGGAGAATCTATGTGGGCTAGGAATCATGGTTTCTCCTACCTGTGCTTCCAAGTCTATTTCCCTAAATTTTGGGTATCTAGTCTCTAAATAAGCATTGGACACCCTTTTTACCTCTATGACTCCATTAGGTGCTATTATGGAGGCCACGCTAAGGAATTTAATCCAAAAAAAACAATCCATATCTTGAGAAATTTCGGGTCATTATTGGGTTGGTGTTCCATATAAGTTTAACTATGAATCCTATGATAACTCACACCTACATATATGAATCCAACATAGGTACATATGAAACCATATAAGATAAATCATTGCCCTTTATCACTGAATATTACTGATAATTCCATTATCTATTATAAATTTCAATCCCGTCATAAATGGATACAATTTCATATTTTAGATAAATATATAATAGTTTATATAATATTTTATAAATTATAAGTGGTAGGAATTAAAAAATAAATGATTTCCTTGCCTAAATGAAATATTAAATGTTTATATTAATGTCTCAAATTAATTAATTATATTTTATTTTGTTTATTTATTTAATCCATCTAAATATTAATGTTTATAAATAATTGATTATATGTGAATATTTATATTCTTTGATTTATATGATATATATTTTCTTATAAATTTATCATGATATTCTTATATTATAGGTTCGACAATGGAATATTTAGTTATCAAAAATCTTGAATTTAGTTTGGTATAAAAGTTAATAATATGAATTTTGTTGTTGAATATAGTTTTTATATATTAGGTGATATAGTTATTATGGAATTTAATTCTCTATTAGAAAAAGTATCCTAGTGTATAGGTGCATTGGTTTAGACTTCCAACTATCCTGTAGGCTTATACTTTGAAATAAACTTGTCTAAACATACCTAACATGTCACTTAGACATTCTCCCGACTAAGCCTATTTGTCATTCTCAACCCAAGGGATGTAAAATATTTCCTTGGTATCACCAATACACTCTTGGGAATGGTTTCACCCTCATATAATAGTAAAACCATAAATTGGAAACTAATTAATAATCTATCATGTTGTTTCCATACATAGGACTTCCATCAAAATGAAATAAGTGTTCCAAATTATAAAAACCATACAAAAATGAAATAAATATTGAAAAAAGAAATAATCAAAAAGTTATTTTATCATTTGGGAACATAACCAATTAAAATAATTGGATGTCACATACAATACACAGTGAAAATATAAAACCTCTCAAAAACCAAAAATGAAACCATAAATAATGATCTAACTGGATGACTTGGCCAATACAATAGTTACCCAAAAAAGAATGAAGTGTTACCAAATCAACATCATGTGAATTATGGTGACTCACCACATCCCCAACATCCATCAAAAATATAAGAGAATCATATCAAACCTGATAATTCAACTTAGTCACCTATAATAAAACATAAGAACTACATACACACATGTTAGTGTGTATGAATGGTGCGAGATAACGGTGCCCAGTAGGACCTAACAAAGGATAATATGAAGTTCCTTTCATTATCTCATTCTAAATAATCATTTTTTAAATAAAAATCAAAAAATTAATTTTTTACATAAAAAACATGAAAATAAATCTAATATAATACTTTATCCATTAAGAAATAAATCACTTCATTTTAAGTAAAATAAGTGAAAACACAATTTCAAAATGAAATATTTAGAATCTTAAAATGGGGAATTTTGAGTTTATCAAAAATAAATAAATTTTTTAATCATTATTTGAAAACAATTATTAAAATCAAACACATAAAATAAAACTTTTCCCCTTTTTTAGGAAAAAATTCTTTCAATACCTATTTATAACCTAAATTAAAAACAAAATGAAGTATAATGTGAACAAAAATCAACTCAATAAAATACCATAATTTTAAGTAGAATGATATAAATAATCAACCATAAAGGGAATAGTATCACATATTCAAAATGGGAATAAAGGATATAATAAAGAATATGGTGGTGATCCCGTAATACAATTTCTAAAAAGGGACTATGCATTATGGGAAACATAGTATGTTGTAAACTAAATGATACCATACCTATTTCTCATATCATTGGGCCCTAATTGAGACTTAACGAAATCCCCATTCATCTTACCTTTAGATCATGTCAGGTACCAAACCCCTTGGGTGGTGAAACATACATAGGGAACTATCTTTCTAACACATTCTATTCTAGTATGACAGACATCCAAAGCATCTACAAAACTACCTAGGATACCTATGATGAAACTAAATTAGAGGTTTGTAAAAATAAAATAAGTCACATGATCATCACACATATTAATAATAAAAAACAAACAACAAATCTCATCCCACCTTCAGTACCCTCACAATGAACATCCCTTTCAAACAATCTAAACATCATGCATTACACCCCATATCGAGTAATATTTTAAAAAATATCCAATATAAATACAAGGGTTTAAATATACAAGGGTATTATTATTAATAAGTAAAACCTCATATAAAAAAGTTTCAATAATTCCTTTTAAAACAAGATTTGTATTCCAAGACATTTATTTATCCTTTGGAATCCAAATCAATATGATCATACATTGATAATCCCTTAAAAATAAACACTTATTTGAAGTTATAACCCCCCACCCACCCCCCCCCACCCACACAAATTAAAATAAGTCTCAAAAAAAGATTTAGAAAATGAAAATATATTAACATTTTTTAAAATACACAACTATAATATTTTAATTCCTTCTATTGAAAAAAATCAGTTTCAAACACCACTTTAATATAAATTAATTCACTATGGAAAAACAACATTTCATTTAAAAAAACACTCTACACAAAAATATCATTTTGAAATAAAAAATATAAATCCTTATAAAACAATTTTTATTCCAAAGGTGAACATCATTAAAACCATATGAGGAATCCAAGAGGATTCCACATGTAGTTTCTAGTTGATAATAAATGATTTTAAAGGAACACATTCATTTCATGATATGTTCCAAAAATGAATTTCCTAGAAACTCATTCTTTAATTGCAATGAAAACCAACCATTGATGGATAAGGAACATTAATGGAAGCAAATTTCTTCTCTATTCTCTATAAAACCAAATCCATAATGTTAAACTAACTCAATCCCTAGTTTTTACCACTATGGTCATTAGGGTTTTTAGGTGAAGAGAAATCAAGAAGAAGTGGAGACTATATAAAGGAAGGAAAAGGATGGAGGTGTTACCTTATATAAATATCACTAAAATACCATGTAAAATTCCAAAAAAAGAACAAAGGGATCTTAGATGATATTAATCTCATGGTAAGGAGGCATTAGGGTTGAATGACTGTGGTAAAAGTATAATTTTGGGGTTAAAAATAAATTAAGGAAATTCAGTAATTTCATAATTTTTATGGGACTAAGTAGACGACATAGTTTGGTCATGTATTTTGGGAAACTATGCACAAACCATGTTGTTCTCACAAGATAAAACCCAATCCTCCCATACAATTTCAATGAAATATTCATCCAAACTCTATTCCAACCATGTTCCCTACCCTCAAATCACAACATAGGTCATAATGACTCTCCTAGATCATCAAATTATTTGATGAACCACATTCCAACTATGTAAACAACACTAGAATACCCTATCCCCCTATGAATAGTTTAGTTCAATTATTTTCACTAACCAAGATCTAACTTTCCACCTAATCATGAAACTCACATTTTGAATTTTTCAAACTATAACTCACTAATTATTAGAAAAAATCAAATATAACCCATGATTATATGATATCAATTATCACAATGTCATGGGGTGTCATAATTATCCCCACTATACCACTTTTAACCCCCCCCCCCCAAAGTAATTATCTAAAATAGAAATAAATATAACTTATAAATACAGAAGCACCAAATTTGGATAAGTGAGAGGGTTTGGATAAAAATATGAGAGGATAATAAAATATGGAAACTGCTCCAAAATAATTCATCATTATTCCTCAAGATCAATGAGTCGGAATCAAAAAATAAATGGAACTAATCACCACAAACATCAGCAGACAGCTCCAAAAACAACTCTTGTCATAATCTAAAGGTAAAAGGTCTTAAAGAACACAGATCCCTATGGTGCATCTCTCTACCATTTATAATTCATCTATAATTTTTGGATAAGATGATATAAAAATCTATATATAAAATTTTATCCTAGAATACATGTATTTATCAAGAGTCAAATGAAATTATCATCCTTCACAAAATAACCAATAACCAATATTAGAATTTGGTCAAAATTATGAAAAGGAAACACAAGACTGAAATAGAATATGGATACCACAAGAAAATATCAAACCATCATCAGAACCCTATATAATTAAAATGAGAGGGTAAATTAAACTGGAAACATTCCATGATAATAAATAGCATGGGATCTAATATCGTGTTAAGAGATAAATGTGATGGTAAAAAAGAAAATTGATATTGGAACACAACCACACGGTTGACCTAAAAAAATTCAAATAAATAACCAACTATTGAAAACTCTAAAGTAGTGTACCAATTAGATTATTTACCTAAGAACACACCAAGATCATCCTATGAGAAACCCATTAAAATATAGACCACACAACTAGGATTGATTCACATAGGAACCTAAAAAGGAATAACAAACCAACAATGAATAAGAACAACCAGAATAAAACGTTATCTCATAGATAACCCTCAAAGATAGTCCCGCAGAATTAATAAACCATGAATTAACTTTAAATCCTTAATCTACTCCAAACTCAGCATGTCGAAATCTAAAAATATAATCATCCATATCTATATTACACCTGAGACTACCACTGATAATTCAACTTACTAAATTATAAAAAAAATTAAATGTAAATATTTAGAGATCAGGTCAAAATCTCTATGAAATAATTATAATTCTCCTTTACTATTCACTCACTTAGATGGAGAATCAAAATAATAATGGATCTCTCTTCAATTCCATCCTTAGGATAACACCATTGAATATACTCCATCTTATGGAATTCACATGGGTTGATATCATAAAACTATGTTTGGATATTGGTTTCCCATAAACCTAGGATCATATTACCAAGAAAGGTTGTAGCATCCCTTACCATATTTGTTGCTTTATTTTGTAGGGAATTTAATATTCTATAAATCATCTGTAAATAATATTTCTACTCAAGAATTTCCTGATCACCATATAATGAAGAAATCAATTATTAAAATGGTTTTAGATATGATGTAAGAGATTGAATTATATTGGATCCTCTAAAATATATTGAGGCTAGTAAAAACCAAAAATAAAAGGATCGTTTCTAAATGTGGAGAGTAATCATCAAAAGAATCATCTCGGAAGAATGGACTTTTACATTCCATAAAATCTATTTTGAGGGGCCTACTCTAAATAACACAAGTATAATATCTAATCAAATTATATAATAAAACTCAAGTTGAGAAATCCCTATATAACCATGGGATTCAATCTAAAAATCATAATTTACCAAACCAAAATACCTTTTAAAAATTTTCCTTTAAAACCCCTAGTATTTGATAAATATCTAAATATCAATTCATAAAATCATACACAATTTTGAAAAAAAAAATTCCCTCCTAACTATAAAAAATAAATGAAATAATTTTACATATTTATAATATAATAAAATTTCAACTCTCACTATTTGGAATTTAAGAAGTTTATTTAATGGGTCACTGTTAATCTAAAATAAACCCTTTTATACAATTTCTCAGCATATAATCAAATAAGAATTGAATATACTTCATAAGGATTAATATTATACTTAAAACCTAATCCCAAAACCCCATTTCAATCTAAAAAATTCATGAAACCTTTTATCTTATACAAAATAGAAAATTAAAATATAAAAATCAATCAACAAAATTCATTAATAACCAAATAAAACATAGTTATACATACCAAATACTATAAAAAACTACACTGATTCCCATCAAATTAATTATGACCATCATTAGAATGAAAATCAGAATAAAATAAGGTAAAATAAGAAAGTTTTAGTGGTGAAAAGTTTTGCATGGCTTGGTCACATTATTTGGTGGACTATGCATGAACCATTAAATAGACTCTGAGAGGTCCTTAAGACAATATTCTTGGCCTCTCTATATTTTTTATGCTGTGTGGGATAAATGTTTGACCCTGTTTATTCTTCCTCTATCACCCGTAAAAATGAATCTACTTCCATGATATCTAAAAACACTAAATGAGAATTAAAATTCCATAAGAATAATCAAATAGAAATATAATTGAGAACAAATATCACATTTCCCCATGGGAACTGAAGTTACCAAATCAGAAAGGTCAATCTAGACTCTCCTCATGGATACCTCATGTGTTATAATAGTCCTAGCCTATATAATTATAATACAAACCCAAATAATAATATGGATCTCAACAATATAGGCCCCTTTTGAAATCCTTTCTTAGAAACCATTTGTAATGAACTCACTTGAGATTACCCTATCATGTCTCTTATTTTAGTTTGTCACTATCCCTAAATATAATTACCAACCCCCATGATTTGGAAACTAATACTTGGCATTAAATAGAACACACTTGGTAATGTTTTCACCCTCATATGATAATAAAACAACAATGTATAAACAAATTGATAATCCATCATGGTTTATCTAGACATTGGAATTTTGGGGAAATGAATTACATAATTCAAAATTATAAAATTATGCTAAACAAGTTACAAATATAATAAACATGAAAACAAGACATAATCAATAAAAATTATGATTCTTATCCCGTGAAATTACAAATTTTAATAACCTAACATCACATGTAAAACACAATGTAAATAAATAAATCACATAAAACAAAATTGAAATCACAAATAATGGTCTAATTGGTAGATTTAGTGAATACACTAAATCAAAAAAATAAAAATAAATACCCACAAAATACCAAACCAACTCCAATTAACATATGATCACTAATCACATCCAAAAATCCGTTAATGTTTTGAGATAAAGAAATATAAATAGTGACTAAAACTATGGAACTTAAAAGATAACATGATAACTATATAGACATGCACACCAGTCTGTATGTAGTGTGTGAAATAAATATTCCCAATAAAATCTCATCGAGGATTCTATAAAGATTATTTCATTAAAATAGTCCTTAAATTGTAGATTAAAAATAAATTTAAAAGAAATTTTTTATTTAGAATAAAAAATAAAGGAAACCCAATATCATTAATTATCTATTAAGAAAACATCACTTTATTTTAAGTAAAAAATGTGAAAATACTATTCATAAATAAAAGCTATAGTATCTTGGAATGGGAAATTTTAAATTTATGACAAATAAGAAAAATATTTTTCATTATTTAAAAAACTTTCTCAAAATACAAGATATAAAAAAATTCGTCTTTCATTCAAATAAATAATTCAATACCACTTTATAGACATGATTAAAATTGAATTGAGCGATAATTATAAGAGAAAATAACATACACATGAACCATTCTATCAAAGAGTATAACACAAAAATATTAACAATAATGGAAATAGTTTCATGTATTCCAAATTATAAGATGGGATTAAATAAATATAGTTGTTTGTATACCCTAATAAAATCACTAATATAGAACTATGAATAATAGAAAAATCACTTGTAACTATTTTTACACCCCAGTAATTATAATAATAAAAATTTATACTGTATTTTTTAAAAATAAAACTCTTAAAAAATATACTATGTTATAATATAACTATTGTGACATTTTAATTTTAATAGAATATATAAATATAAATAACCATACTATGATATTGATACAAAAAGGATAATAAATTGCATCAAGTAGTTGAATTCTTCCTTGTGATGATCATTTCTAGAAGCTTTGAAAGGAGATATATTTACAAGGGATATCCTAAAATCAAACCCAAGTTACAATCCAACAAATGAATTTTAAATAGAATCATTTTCAAGAAAAAATTAAGATCTTTAAAATCATTAAACAACTTCACATTACTATAACTGCATCTTATATTATCTTTAGATATTACAGGGGGTTCTGGAGAAGTATTGTAAGTAGAAATTAGGAAGATATAAACATATAATTATCAATGTAACAAATTATATATATATATATATTATTTAAATAATTTTATAGTTCATAATATTTAATAAAAATAAATATCATTTTTAATACAAATTTTTATCATTAATGTAGCTAAATAACTAATAAAATCATTTTATGCTTAAAATGTATTTCACTACAAATTATCTTATTATACATTATACCTTTTATATTGTTAGAAACAAAAAATATTATGGTTAAATGATGATATCAATAAATTATATTGTTTATAAGAATAATATATTAACAATATTTTAAATATTGATTGATATTAAACGATAATAAAAAAATATGATATTCTGAAATTCATTTTTCTACAAAAATAGATTCTTATATATCAAATTATTTAATTTATTAGTTAATTATACATTATTTAAAAGTTGATATATATTAAATAGAGAAAATAATTTAAATATTCCTATAAAAATTTGTTAATAATTGTCATCTTTTATTTTTAGAAAAAGAATAATTTCCATAGTAAATAATTGAACAATATCACAATGGTGAATAATAAGTCATCCAACATGACCTAAATTTTACTAAATTAATTTTACACATAAACATTCTATAAGACATTTTTAGGGTATTAAATATCATCCCAAATATCTCCCCAAATTATCCTCACCTAACTCACCTAACTCCCATGGGATTCCATCTTTACACTTCACCAAACATTAGACTCCGAGGAAACGTCCCTCTTTTTCACCAATAAAACGAGATCACTTCCACCCACATTAACCGACACTGATTATTAAAAATTATGCCAAAAATCTCATAATTTTTGTCCCATTTTTTCATGTTAAACATTTCATAGCCCATGTGTGTAATAAAGTATCCCAGTTAATCCATTTCCAAAAGGTCTTGCAAGAGAATATTTGAGTCATCAACATGAGTATTGTCTACTCCCTGTAATTATCATCTATATCATTCTCATCCACCCCCCCCCACCCAACCCCTAGAAAATGACCATACTAATATAAACACATAGATATAATTATTGTACTCGAATTTTATTATTTTTATCTAAAACCCATTATTTTTTCCCTTCTAATAATTGGAAAACAAAAATTTGTGTTACATTTGGACTTTCACCTCCATGAAAGAAGTATTTTATATTGCATCACTTCCCTAAATTAATGGTTCTGAAAAGTTATTTTATAAATCAATGTGATATTTATTACTTGATAAATATTCTATAAAAATTGATTGGTTATTTTATTAACTTCTGACCAATTATTAATATACCACCATTTGTTTATTAAAATACTAAAATAATCTCATCACTGAATTCATATTCATGAATTATAAAGACAAATATAATAAAATGAAATTAGAACATTATATAAAACTATGGAACTTCTATTGTAGTTATTTTAATTTTAGTTTATGTTATAAATATGGTTCTAAAAGTGTAACGCAATATTGATTGATCGTTATAAAATAACTCATTGAAAATTTTAAATTACTTAAAACATGTCCATGATGAATTATATTCAAAAATCCAATATAAAATTATTCTATAATATGAAATTTTAACTATATAAATCAATAAATAAAAATGCTTTCACTCCATTTAATAATCATTAAATGATGAACTTGGTATCAAGTTATAAGGATCAATATCTCCATTATGGAACTTGTATGAAGTAATCAAAATTAATAACATGTGATGATTAAAATAAAAAATAACTAAATAATGAATGGATATAGTTAAATAGTATACAAGGTAAGATATTTGACTAAGTCTTTAATATAAGTTACTAAAATAGTTATTTTTATAACATAGGATCTTAAATTTCATTTTTGAATGTTAGGAATAAAAGTAAGGGTTCATCATACCAAATTCCCTTTGTTGAGAGATGTTTCATACTATGAACCTATTTTGATTTATATGGTTTATATACTACCCCATTGAAATAATTTACCATAAATATCTTTTAATTCATTGTAGTTAAAATTATATATAAAATTTTCTATTTCAAAGAGTTTTCATTCAAAGGTTACCAAATTTGTATGTTTTTTTCATAACATAAATTATTTTCTTTGAGTTATAAATTTTTTTTCTTGAACATAATTCATTTAAATTTTATTTATTTTTTCCCATTATTTTATCAAATATTATTTATACTTTTTTATAAATGTATTTACAATTATTTCTCATTAAATAATTTCTGAAGTGATTTTACTTCAAATATTATGATATTAATATGGGTTTTTATTAACAGAACCCCCGTAAATTGAGTTATAATATTTATTATTGAACTAATTTATTAGAAATGGAATTAAATATTTATTTATAGAGATATTACCTTCTCAAACAATATTAAATGGATTAAGTTCATTATTAAAAATTGTAATTATTAATAATAATTCACATCCTCTCCAATAAGCTCTTTATCTACCCTTTCCATGTTATTTCTTTTAAAAAATTTATTCCTTTATTATCTAAAGACCTAAAAATTTATTATATCATGTGAAATTATTATTTATATATTTCTCCTTTCAAAATGATTTTTTATTATCCTTTGTATTATATAGATTTTAATAGAATTATTTTCAAAATAATAAAAAATCATTTCCTTTCGCATTTATATACTCTATATTCTAGTCTATATTTTTAAAAATAACCCTTATTTAATTTTAATATTCAATTATTATGATTTCATTTTAAATAATGATTAAAAATATCATTATATTAAATTCTCAAAAATAACTTTTTAAAGTGACACGTAACTGCATTGTTTTATGATAATGTTAATAATTTTTATGAAATCTTATATTATGATTTCATATTTTCTTTCATATAAAACAACAAAAGATATATCTCATTTGTAGTTATGTTTCATGTGTCACCCCCAAAATAATATTATGAATTTATAATTTATACTTTACATTGTTCAAAATGATTATGTTCTCTATCACCCTTCATCACTCTCTAAACATTCTTTTTATCATACATATCCATATTTCATAATCACATGGATGTATTATTTGTCATTTACATTATTGAATTAAATGTATATCCACTAATATATATGGTTTAAATGCCTTGAAAATTTAATGATGCATACCATGAATGTTATTCCATTTACAAATTGGGGAATTATTAACCATTCTTTTACTAGTCATTTAAATATGGATAAGCATTGATTGCAATGAAATATTGATTATATATTATTTATCCATAAATTTAATATGATTAATTCATTTTAATTATTTATTTAAGGTTGATTATTATATTTATATATCCTTTCTATGCATCAATACGTCTCATTAGACAAACTATCTTGGAAATTTGGTTTAGACCTTACCTGTTTATTTATTATTCCTTATATTATGCATTCCATCACTATGAAATCAGTTATTATTGTTAATGTGTATATTTATATTGTTTTGTAATCCATGGATATATCACATGTGTATATTATTAGTTATATGAAAATATTTTATTACTATTTATACCTTCCATATTATTTTTTCCTTGTTCCTTCCATGAAATCTTTTCTCGTACCCAACCCCCTTATGATTCTTTGAGCTTACCCTTTCTATGTCTTCCTTTTTAAAAGGTAATTAATAATAGTATTATGTATGATATGTCATGATGGGTATAATGTGTGGATAATTTTATGATTTATGTTGAAGTCTAATTTTAAAAAATGGAATCCATCATTTAGTGTGAAAAATCGCAATAGATGTGAGAGATATGAGTTTTGATTTTATTAAATCTATAAAATTAAAAATTAAAAAGTTCATGGGTGTGTAAGTGTTTAAATATTTTTTACATTGATGTTATGGGTGGTTTTATTTTGGTAACATCAATTTGATTCTGAGCTAGTTTTTAAAGAGTATGTTTATTATCACATGATATCAAAGTGTGTCTCTAAGGCGACACAATTAGTATCAGAGTAGGTTTTTATAACATTTTAGGTGGGAAGGAGTACAATAAAGATGTATCGGAACACCATAGGGTTGTTATGTGGTTCCATTTTAAAGAAATTAAGTTTACTCAAGGTAAATATTAATATATATGAATTCATTAGTTAATACACTATGGATAAATAAATACATTATAAAACATCAAACATTTTTAGTGAAGTATAGAGTGTGTGCTTTCCTAGATATGACATATCTTCCAAGTTAAAATAAATTCGATGAAAACCCTATATTAGATTCACCATGGGGTAATAACCCTAAAAAAATTTGTTGAGTATTAACTTAATATTCAATTAGTACACAACAAATGGGATTAACTATACACCTAGTTAGACACTGCCAATGGATATGATTTGGATGATTCACTAGATCTTTACAAAGAAATGTGATGTATTTAAATACATTATTATATCTTGGTTTGAGATAGTATTAAGTAAATAATTATCTATTTTCATTGATGATATAAATTAAAAAAGTTTTTATGGAATTTATTTAACAGTTTATAATGAAACACCCCATATATTATAGTACATTAAAATTAGGATAACTTTTTTACACACAACACTAAAATCAAAATGAACTATGTTATAATATAAATTTTGGGACAAAAAAATTAAATTAGTGGGTATAAATAGAAGTAAAAATATTATTAAATCAATATAAGAAGAAAAATAAATGGAATCATGTTGTAAAATTATTCCTTATGAGGTTCATTTTCTCAATCTTGGAATGGAGGTAGGTTCACTATTGTTTTCCCAAAAACAATCTCAAGCCAAACTCTAAAAATTTTATATTGAGTGGAATTATTTTTGGAGAATTTAAATAATATGTAAATTTCTATGATATCCAATCTATTTTAATCACTACTAGTAACTTACATTTGTACTTATCACATGATTAGTATTTACACAGATATCTTACGATTTTTGTAAGTAAAATTTAGGATGATATAAACACTTAATTATCAATGTAATAAATTATATATATCACATTTATTTTTATAGAATTAAAATTTATAATTTTAAATAATTAATAAAGGTTATTTTTAATACAAATGTTTTTATTTAATGTGTGCAAAAAACAAATAAAATCTTTTTACACTTAAAATGTGTATTAAAAGAATTTTACATTTTATGTGTGGTATTTTTTTAATTTTAAGAAACTAAAAATATTATTTTTAAAATATTATTATGTTAATAACGTATATTTTTATAAAAATAATATATTAACACTCATTTAATTAGTAAATGAACGGAAATTGTATTATTTAACTTTTTAGAAGTCATTTTTATATAAAAATATTTTTATATATAAGTTAAATTTCTCCTATTTTGATGTTAAATTAGTTTAAATTAAGTCCTAATTTAGAATCATCATGTAAAATTTTGGAAAGAAAGGTCGTAATAAATATTTATAAAAAAATAATTATCATGTTAAAAATTAAATAAGGTAACAATTAGAAAAAAGAGGGAATCCAGCATGGATTAAATTTTACTAAATTAACTTAACATGTAGGAACTATAGAATACCTTTACTAGGATGTAAATTTAATAAAAATTTCCTCATCAATATTTCCTCACCTAAATATCATGTTATTCCATCTTTACCTTTAACCTAAATTTAGTTTCTAAGTAAATATCCCTCTTTCAACCTATAAAAGGAGCTAACATCCACCCTATTTACGCCACACTTGTCATTATAAATTATATTGAACCGCTACACATTTTTCCTCATATAGATCTATATTTAATGTTTTAAATCGCATTATATTAAGAAAGTGTCCCAACTTCTCTATTTCCATGAGGTCTTTTAAGATATTATTCAAGTCCTCAACAGGAGTAGTATCCACTATTTATCCTTTTCTTCTTGATCTTTATCATCCGCCCACCACACCCCCTCACTTAAAATTTATTATAACCCAACTAATATAATTACATCAGAATAAACTGTATACTAAAATATTATTTTTTTTGTAGGATAAACATTATCTTTCTCCCTCTTATACATTGGAAAATGAAATTACCACTTGTGTTATGTGTGGACTAATACCACGATGAATGATGTATTTCATTTTTTATTTCCACTCTATATAGATGTTGATAAAAAAATTATTGTATAAAAATTATATTATCTACATTATTAACATTATATAAATATAAGTTAGGATTTATAATAATATCTAACCCGATATTAATATACAATTTTTACATATAATTTACCAAAATAATCTTTTTATTGATTTCTTCATCATGAATAGTAACTAAAACTCACTTGGAATGAAATTAGAAAATTATAAATCATTGTGTAACGTTTATAATAGAATCATAAATATTAATTAATTTTAGGAATATGTTTTTATAAGGGTAAAAAATTGAAATATTAATATAAAATAACATATTATTATCAGTCAATGTGACGTCCATGGCTCGGATTCCACTCGATAGGTGCCCCGAGCCTAGTGGGACACATGGCCTCAAGTGAATCTCCTTGAAAGCCATAGGCTGGTGACTATAAGCTAGGTCTAGGGTATTTCTATTGGGATAATATTCCCTCATTACCAATGTGTATTGTTATGGGTGAAAGTAAACATATCTAAATAGTGGATGCAATATAGGTATACTAAAATCACAACATAAAATAGGGAAAATGGTAACAATGACTGAAACAACAGAAGGAGCATCAAACAACTGATGGTATGACATGTCACTAGAAAACAAAGACACATGGATACAAAAAAACATGTATAAAATGTTTCACAAAAGAATAAAGGAATCAAAATACTATTCCAAGCAACCTGAGTTTCAACTCCATCCTATTTTTTCAATATACATACAAAATATTAAGCAATCAAGTGTTCAAAGCTGTATACTTCCATTTTTCACTCCTAAAAATATGTAATCTTCCATGGGTACCAAATGGTGCTTAGAGAGGGTGTGAGATAAATCTCAATAAGCCACCAGAAATGGTTTCTATAACATTCGGCCTGTGTAATGGAAATATAATAGTGTGGAATTATATAAGTATATAATGTAAAGTAGTTCAGTCTAACTAAATACCCAAGCACATTCTTCATCCATCAACTGGTGTCTAAATATATAACCAGTTCATTTAATTAATTAATTACTAATTTCATGTTGATAGGTCACATGAGTCATAGAAAACACTAACATCACCTTGTGATATAATAGATAATGAAGTTTCCAAGATGTAACAAGGAAACCATGATAAATGCTACTTAATAATGAAGTTCGAAGGTAGTAACCAAGGAAAGGTAGACCTCAAGGGTCACCAACCCAATAGTAATTGTATCCTTGCTAAGTATAAGAGTATAATCTAAGAAGAATGTTCCATGGAATTCCATTATAAGGTGCCTAATCAGTCTAAGGTGACCATCTAAGGTAAAATAGGGCTAATCAGAGATAGGGCCCTATGGGTTGTAACCATGGAACCCCCATGTCCATTTTGGATCCAATGAGTGTATCCAAGGCATCCTGTAATGATAAAAAAAGGATCCTATGGTGTTATACCAAGCATCCAAGAACAACCAAGTATTGGGATCTATATGGTATCAACCTAAGAATGCCATGTCCTAGAATATTAATGGTGTTTCTGAGTGCTCATGGAATTCTTCTATCAGAATCTAAGGTGACCTCGAGTCAGGTCATTTCTATTTAATTGTGAATTCTTGAAATATCTCTTTCCATTCAATCCTTTCCATTCATTATTGTGATAAGGTCAAGTAGCATGCAACATTTTTATATAGTCATTTGGTTCAAGCCTTGCCTTTCATTAGTCATACAAGAAAATGTAGCATGAAACCATTTAATCCATTTAAGTCATATTTCTTGATTCAAGGTTCAATATTATACCTTACATTAATGCGTTAAGGGGTGCTATAGATATGAAACAAATTAATAATTTACATTTAATTCTATGTTATGTACCTATTATAGTTTACAATTCACATTTCACATTTAATTATCAATTTTAAGCACTTACCTTGTCCAGGTCATCTGGTGAGAACACATGATACTTTCCATTATGAAATTCCCTATATAACTATTCAATTTATTATATAAAGATTACCATTAGATATGTCAAGAAAAGGCACACCAGGATGGTGGATCAAATGTGTCCAAACACAAAGAAACCGAAAGGTGGCGTAACCATCAACAAGGGACAGATTAAGTTGTGGGTGTAACCACTAACAACTAAACACATATTTGGAAAGATAACAACCATACGGTTATAATGAGTATAATCATGGAATATAAATTGATGATACGACACACAAAGAAATTTATGGGCTCCACACGTATATTAAAAAATTGGAAAACATTTGGGATTCATTATAGACCACCAGCTTTAGGGTTGTATGACTCTCCTCCTATAGTATTGGCCCTCTATTTTCCTCAAATTGGAGTAGATCTAGCAAAAGGATAAAACTTATCATTCCATAATATCTTGGTCAAGATGAAAATAGAAGGAGAACGGCACATGAGGACTCATTTACATACCTTTGCGCATCCAACGTGACAAATGGAAGCTCGATATAAGGCCCCAGCCTTAAACCTTACTTAATATTGAATTAAAGGAATAATTCACGTCGAGGATCTTTTCAGGTTTCGAGTTTTAGAGAATTAGAACATAACTATTACACCTCAAAAGATTTACAAAGTAGTCACTTAAATTAAGTTTCCATAAATAATAAAAAAAACTCTTGAAAGAAACATGTCTATTTCCATGTTTTATATAGCATGACATTCCCTTGATCACATCCTTGACCTTCTTCCATATTAAGTCCTGTGAAAAACATTTCAAAAAAAACTTGGGGTGATCATAAAAAGCTCAGTAAGGGATACAAAAATAATGAAAACTGTTAGTTTTTCAAACATCAAGTAAACCATGTATACTATATCAATGTAATACCTTCACCTTCATGAAGTAGTAAAAAAAATCTTCACTGAATAAAGTATCATTACTTACCTTTTTGTAACCAAAGGATTACCATAAAACCTATAAAAAGAACACATAGAATATATAAAGGTAACTTGGGACATAAACATACTTAAGTGGAATAACCATACGGTTGACTTCCACACTTATCACTTAATGGAATAGCTATACGGCCAATTTCCATACATACTTAATGGAATAGCCATACGGCCGACTTCCATACCCAATGCATTGGAGGTTATAACGTAACCACCCGTCCTGGTATTCACGGCACCACCCGTCATATGGTTTATAACGTAACCACCCGTTAAAATGTCTAAGTACCAGTATAAAATCATAAAACATAAAACCAATATAAAGGAAAGATAAAATTTCCACATTTCAATCACAATATATCATAAATATATTGACATAATAGAATAATTTATCAAAACCATTTTCAATACCAAAATACATAAAAGAGTATATGGTATTTATTTTATTTTAAAAACATTACGGCTTGTTGAGGAAGCCAAAGACCAAATAATACTCGCGGCGGCCGAAAAGGTCGTTGTCGCCACGTATGTTAAAAGAAACATTCCTTTTTGTCGTTTTGTAAAACGCTTCGTAGAAAAATATTCCTTTTGTATAAAAGTAAAAGTCAAAGGTTTTTATACACCGTATAAAAGAAAGTTTTGTATAAAACGAAATATGCCTCAATGAAAGGAGATTGAGACGAAGTCCCTTACCTCGGGTCCGACTTGACTCGATCGTTCTTTAACGTCCTGAATAATAAACTTGAGTTAATTTATACTTGATTAAGAACCTTTTTAAAGTTCATTATTCTTTTTATATCACTTATTTCCATGTTATAGACATTATGTAACTATTTAAGTTAATAATGTTTGTTTTGTCAATATTTGGTTCTTAAGTCGAAAGTTGACTTCTTACAATTACATGTTGTTCGTGTGGTCAAAAGATCTTTATATCCGGAATGAAATTACCGATTTGGATATAATATGTATCATATATATCCAGAATATACATGTATTTAAAATATTACATAATCATTTAGAGGTAAGAAATGAAATGCACCGTTCATGGAGACGGTAAGTCGTACGTACGCATGAATGCTACTTTAATTTCTTTGTCATATTAATGGAATTAAAAATAAATGAGAGGTATGTATATTTTAATTCCAGAATTATATTCATCATTTAGATATATCATTAATTATATATATCCATTATATACATGTAATTTTAATAGTACATTACATTTGGGGATAAGAAATGAAATGCACCATTCATGGAGACGGTAAGCCGTACGTACGCATGAACGCTACTTTCATTTCTATCTCATACTTTAATGGAAAGAAATAATAATGATATAGAGGTATATTATAATTCCAGTATAACATCATATATAATAACTTTAAATCCATCCTTTACACGTCCCACATATGGCATTAACGATTCACATCACTTTTAGGGGGCGGTAGTCCGCACTTCCTTAAATGAAGATATCGTGTTTACCCATAATGGAAACCATAAAGGTATGCCAAAAATGAAAAATACAGAAGCTAAAAGAAAACATATACATATTATATATCATATATAAAAATAGTGACATCATAATGGCCACCCTTGAAGGTGTTAAATGAGTATTGAACAATCATCGTTTCGGGAGGCAGAATTTCGCCATCCACGGAAACCGTATGTTCTTTAACCATTTGATGTAGTTGTGTGAGAGTGTAGCTCAAATAAATATTATAACAACATCCTATTATATTTAAGATACTGGTGTTGTTACAAAAGAAGTAAATAAAAAGAGTTTAGAGGGTTGGATAAGCAAAATAAAACAAATGAACAAGAGAGAATGAATTACCTTTAAAAGTGTAACTCCCTGTTGATTTGAGCCTAAAGGCTTCCTTTGAAAGGATTATTCCCAAAGGGAATCCTCTAGAATGAGGAGAGAGATGTGGAGAGAGTAATTGGGCAGGGGTTGGCCGATCCAAAGTCTTGAGAAGTGTGTGAAATGGGGTAGAGGTGGGGGCCTTTTATAAGAGGAGAGGAGGGGCACTTTTGGAAAGTAAAGAAATATTACTTTATTTGAAAATGTGTTTCGATTTTAAAAGGTCCCACATTGATATAATTAGTGTATAAGGTGATAAGGGTTCTAAATAAACTCATCCAATTGGTTTTTGACATGTGTAGGTTTTATATTTTTCATTATCTTTCCATTTTATTTAAATCGCCAAATAATGATGTCATCACTGCATCATTGTTATGTCATAAATAATTTAAATTATTTAATGTATAAAATCTTAAAAAAAATACTATGATGTAGGAAATCTTTTTATCTTTCCAATTACTATTTATAATCAAAATTTTGACTTGTATAACCCCACTCAAAAATTATTTTAGTAACACAATTTATGTTAGTGTCATTTTCACTTCAACATTAAATAAAAATATATTAATGTCATTTTCCAAATAAAGTGGCTCCATGGGGTCCCCAAGTTGGCCCATGGCTTTTCTTGGTCGTCCATGACTCACCCAATAGTTGTAGGACAAGTTTCATGGTGTTTTCACATTCTTATAATACCATTTTTACCTTAAACTACACTAATTATCTCTAATCGCGATTAATGAAAAAACATTACTATTCACCAAAAAATTATTTTAATCTCATTGAACCACATTTTACTTCTTAATGACAACCATGTATGTAGGATTTTAAAAATTCAATACACATTAGTGGTAAACTTTCATTTAACTGAAAAATCAGTTTGCTTGATTACCACTTAGTGGTTTCACTATTCATCAAAAATTGATGTTTTTCAGAAAATTACCAAAAATTCACCCTAAGCTATATTTGATATTCCGAATTCAAAAATGAAGTCCATTTTACAAAATTCAAAACATATAAGTCAAATTAATTAATTTAATAATTAATTCCCACTGTCATGACAAATAGCGTGTTTTTGTGAAACAATATATATCAAAAGATTGACACCAGTTTAAGTCTAATTTCAAAGTGAAATTGATTCCAATGACCACCATTGGATTAACTGGTAAAAATATTTTCTAATTTCACTTTAAAACCAATTAAAATAATAATCTAATCATATAAATAATTTAGATTAAAAATAGGTTTTGAATTAAAACACAACATTTTACACTATTCATTAAAAAATGAACTTTCTCGGAAAAATACCAAAAAATTACACAAAGTAAAATTTGATGTCCCGATTCTTAATAAGAGTTTTATTTGGTCCAAAAGAATGTATAAGAGTGATCAAAACTATATTTAATGACGGTTCACCATTAAAAGGTGATAAGTGAACCTTTAGTGAAAATTAGAGTATATATGCCCTAAAATTGAACTCTTTCCGTATTTTAAGCCTTTATCTTTTACTGGGTAAATGTATAAACATTTAAAAACATATCTAATCATATTTTAGTTATTTCTATCCATTCCCGCTAGTACAACGGCTACTTGTTAACTAACATTTAAAATAATATTATTTTATTACTAGTGTGCTACGTAAGTTTCAAAGAAACTCATCGTTGCGTATCAGGTACGCTATCGAACATAGCAACCCCTTTAAAATAAAATTAATATTTAATTCGTAAATATTAATAATTATGAAAATTATTTATTCTTTATTTACCTGGGATGTTACATCCTTCCCCCCTTTTGGGAATTGCGTCCTCGCAATTTTATTCACTTATCAAAATAAGTGGGGTTATTTATCCGTCATAGCATTTTCAGATTCCCATGTTGCCTCTTCAATCACATGGTTTTTCCACAAAACCTTTACCTGATGAATCACCTTATTCCGTAACACTTGCTCCCTGTGGTCAAGAATCTGGACCGGTTGTTCCTCATAAGATAGGTTCTCTTCCAGCTGAACTACCTCTGGACTCAAAACATGAGATGGATCTGGCATATACTTTCTCAACATTGAAACGTGAAAAACATTGTGTACCTGAGATAAACTCAGAGGTAAAGCCACTCGGTAAGCAACTGATCCAACTTTCTCCAGAATTTCATATGGTCCAACCAACCATGGACTCAACTTTCCTTTCTTACCAAATCTCATCACACTTTTCCAGGGAGAAACCTTGAGAAAAGCATGATCACCTACCTCAAAAGATAGATCCTTCCTTCGGTTATCCGCATAACTCTTCTGCCTGCTCTGAGCTGTTCTCGTTTGTTTTCTGAATCAACTGAACTTTTTCTGCCATCTCTTCTACCAATTCTGGTCCCATCAGCTTCCTTTCACCAACTTCATCCCGAAAAGCTGGAGTTCGACACCGCTTCCCATACAATGCCTAAAATGGTGCCATCTGTATACTAGAATGAAAACTGTTATTATAAGAAAACTCAACCAAAGAAATATGTTGGTCCTAACATCCCTGATAATCCATCGAACAAGCTCGTAGCATATCCTCCAAGGTCTGAATTGTTCGTTCTGACTGCCCATCTGATTGAGGATGAAAAGCTGTACTAAAATTTAATTCAGTACCCAACGACTTCTAAAGGCCTTTCCAAAAGTTAGAAGTAAACCTGGGTTCACGATCCAATACAATGGAGGGAGGAACTCCATGTAACCTGACTATCTCTTTAAGATACAACGGGAAAGTTGATCTAGAGAGACAGTATCTCGTATAGAAAGGAAATGAGCAGATTTGGTCTAGCGATCAACAATAACCCATATTGCATTATTACCTCGAGATGTCCTCAGTAATCCCACAACAAAGTCCGAGGATATGTTTTCCCATTTCCACTCTGGCACTGGTAAAGGCTGAAGCATCCCTTTCGGTAACTGCTGCTCTGCTTTAACCTGTTGACATGTCAAACACTTCACAGTAAAATTAGCAATGTCTCTTTTCATTCCATCCCACCAGTAATACTCCCGCAGACCTCTGTACATCATAGTACTACCAGGATGAAAAAACAACTCATTCTTCAACTGTGAATCACAAGGCACATATAACCTCTTCACAAATCTCAAAACACAAACACAAACTTATCCAAGAACTCATGGAAAATTTTATTCATAAGGTCCATGAATACAGCAGGTGAATTGGTTAACCCAAAAGGCATAACTACAAATTCATAATGGCCATATCTAGTACGGAACGCAGTCTTCGGAACATCTGCTTCTTTTATTTTCAACTGATGGTACCCCGACCTCAAGTCAATCTTCGAAAAATACTGAGCTCCCTGGAGCTGATACCACTTCATTCGATGGACCAACATCTGCTGAAGTTGTTGCAAAGGATTTCACCACCCCTTTCTGCTTGTAGTCTGGCTGCATTCCCCCAGTTGAGTTCTTCGTTGGACACCCGTTTGCATAATGACCCATTTCATTACACTTAAAACATCTTACCGTTGGCTTTTCATTGCCTACTTGATCATCTTCCTTATAGTTACGAGCAATATGACCAGACTTACCACACCGAAAGCACTTACCAGACTTGGATAAACATTCTCCAGGATGCATTTTACCACACTTCTCACAGGATGGATATTTGGTTTTCTTACCTCCTTGCTTCTTTGATGAATTCTTCCCCTTTGTCTGCCAACTAGACCTCTTATTCGGTTGTTTGTCATAGAACACCGGATCATCGACAAACTCCATTTCCACCTTCTCCGCACATCGAACAAGTTTTTCATAACTTTTGAACTCACGAGAAGCTAAAGCCCTTCGATACTTTGGCTTTAACCCTGAGTAAAAACGGTTTATTTTACTATCAAGATCTCGTATGAAGTTTGGAGCATACCTTGCCAATCGAGTGAACTTTTCTTCATAAGCAGCCACTGAATCATCCTCCTGCCTCAATTCTAGGAACTGTTTTTCCATCCTAAGATGAACCACCTTAGGAAAATATTTCTCAAGAAACATACCTTTGAATTCGTCCCAGTAAAGATCCTCAATCTCATCACTATCCATTATATTTTTCACCATCGACCACCACTGATCAGCTTCACCTTCAAAACGATAAACAAAAAGACTAACCTTTTGATGTTCTGAACACCCCATGACATCAAAAATCTTCTCCAGTGCTTTAATCCACCCTTCAGCTTGAACAGGGTCAGATGATCCTCTGAATGATGGGGGATGTTGCCTCATGAAATGTTCCACCACTGACATGTTCCTCTGTGGTTGATCTGGCTGATCTCGTGCATGGATACCACCACCATTTATAGCCTAAGTCAACTGTGTCATCACTGCAACAAACTGTTCAGTTCCAATTCCGACCATCTCAGGTTGCTGATTTGGAAGGTTATCTTCCTCCTCACGTCGTCCCAACATAGCTGCTTTGTTTCCTCTGTGGAAAACCATTCTGAACACAGAAATATCTTAGGCGAAGCAACATGGTAATCCGTAAATGCTATATCATTTCAATCATATTATAATTTAACACTTTTCTAACTCCTAAAGTTGTCTAAACCGACCTCTGATACCAACTATAAGGCCCCATCCTTAAACCTTACTTAATATTGAATTAAAGGAATAATTCACGTCGAGGATCTTTTCAGGTTTAGAGTTTTAGAGAATTAGAACATAACTATTACACCTCAAAAGATTTACAAAGTAGTCACTTAAATTAAGTTTCCATAAATTAAAAAAAACTCTTGAAAGAAACATGTCTATTTCCATGTTTTATATAGCATGACATTCCCTTGATCCCATCCTTGACCTTATTCCATATTAAGTCATGTGAAAAACATTTCATAAAAAACTTGGGGTGATCATAAAAAGATCAGTAAGGGATATAAAAAGAATGAAAAATGTTAGTTTTTCAAACATCAAGTAAACCATGTATACTATATCAAAGTAATACCTTCACCTTCATGAAGTAGTAAAAAAAATCTTCACTGAATAAAGTATCATTACTTACCTTTTTGTAACCAAAGGATTACCATAAAACCTATAAAAAGAACACATAGAATATATAAAGGTAACTTGGGACATAAACATGCTAAAGTGGAATAACCATACGGTTGACTTCCACACATATCACTTAATGGAATAGCCATACGGCCAATTTCCATACATACTTAATGGAATAGCCATACGTCCGACTTCCATACCCAATGCATTGGAGGTTATAACGTAACCACCCGTCCTGGTATTCACGGCACCACCCGTCATATGGTTTGTAACGTAACCACCCGTTAAAATGTCTAAGTACCAGTATAAAATCATAAAACATAAAACCAATATAAAAGAAAGATAACATTTCCACATTTCAATCACAATATATCATAAATATATTGACATAATAGAATCACTTATCAAAACCATTTTCAATACCAAAATACATAAAAGAGTATATGGTATTTATTTTATTTTAAAAACATTACGGCTTGTTGAGGAAGCCAAAGACCAAATAATACTCGCAGCTGCGGAAAAGGTCGTTGTCGCCACGTATGTTAAAAGAAACATTCCTTTTTGACGTTTTGTAAAACGCTTCGTAGAAAAATATTCCTTTTGTATAAAAGTAAAAGTCAAAGGTTTTTATACACCGTATTAAAGAAAGTTTTGTATAAAACGAAATATGCCTCAATGAAAGGAGATTGAGACGAAGTCCCTTACCTCGGGTCCGACTTGACTCGATCGTTCTTTAACGTCCTGAATAATAAACATGAGTTAATTTATACCTGATTAAGAACCTTTTTAAAGTTCATTATTCTTTTTATATCACTTATTGCCATGTTATAAACATTATGTAACTATTTAAGTTAATAATGTTTGTTTTGTCAGTATTTGGTTCTTAAGTCGAAAGTTGACTTCTTACAATTACATGTTGTTCGTGTGGTCAAAAGTTCTTTATATCCGGAATGAAATTACCGATTTGGATATAATATGTATCATATATATCCAGCATATACATGTATTTATAATATTACATAATCATTTAGAGGTAAGAAATGAAATGCACCGTTCATGGAGACGGTAAGCCGTACGTACGCATGAAAGCTACTTTCATTTCATTGTCATATTAATGGAATTAAAACTAAATGAGAGGTATGTATATTTTAATTCCAGAATTATATTCATCATTTAGATATATCCATTATATACAGGTCATTTTAATAGTACATTACATTTTGGGATAAGAAATGAAATGCACCGTTCATGGAGACGGTAAGCCGTACGTACGCATGAACGCTAATTTCATTTCTATCTCATACATTAATGGAAAGAAATAATAATGATATAGAGGTATATTATAATTCCAGTATAACATCATATATAATAACTTTAAATCCATCCTTTACACGTCCCACATATGGCATTAACGAATCACATCACTTTTAGGGGGCGGTAGTCCGCACTTCCTTAAATGAAGATATCGTGTTTACCCATAATGGAAACCATAAAGGTATGCCAAAAATGAAAAATACAGAAGCTTAAAGAAAACATAAACATATTATATATCATATATAAAAATAGTGACATCATAATGGCCACCCTTGAAGGTGTTAAATGAGTAATCATCGTTTCGGGAGGCAGAATTTCGCCATCCACGGAAACCGTATGTTCTTTAACCATTTGATGTAGTTGTGTGAGAGTGTAGCTCAAATAAATATTATAACAACATCCTATTATATTTAAGATACTGGTGTTGTTACAAAAGAAGTAAATAAAAAGAGTTTAGAGGGTTGGAGAAGCAAAATAAAACAAATGAACAAGAGAGAATGAATTACCTTTAAAAGTGTAACTCCCTTTTGATTTGAGCCTAAAGGATTCCTTTAAAAGGATTCTTCCCAAAGGGAATCCTCTAGGATTAGGAGAGGGATGTGGAGAGAGTAATTGGTCAGGGTTTGGCCGAGCCAAAGGCTTGAGAAGTGTGTGAAATGGGGTAGAGGTGGGGGCCTTTTATAAGAGGAGAGGAGGGGCACTTTTGGAAAGTAAAGAAATATTACTTTATTTGAAAATGTGTTTCGGTTTTAAAAGGTCCCACATTGATATAATTCGTGGATAAGGTGATAAGGGTTCGAAATCCACTCATCCAATTGGTTTTGGACATGTGTAGGTTTTAGATTTTTCATTATCTTTCCATTTTATTTAAATCGCCAAATAATGATGTCATCACTGCATCATTATTATGTCATAAATAATTTTATTTATTTAATGTCTAAAAAACATAAAAAAACTAATATGATGTAGGAAATCTTTTTATCTTTCCAATGACTATTTATAATCAAAATTTGGACTTGTATAACCCCACTCAAAAATTATTTTAGTAACACAATTTATGTTAGTGTCATTTTCACTTCAACATTAAATAAAAATATATTAATGTCATTTTCCAACTAAAGTGGCTCCATGGGGTCCCCAAGTTGGCCCATGGCGTGTCTTGGTCGTCCATGACTCACCCAATAGTTGTAGGACAAGTGTCATGGTGTTTTTACATTCTTATAATACCATTTTTACCTTAAACTACACTAATTACCTCTAATCGCGATTAATGAAAAAAAGTTACTATTCACCAAAAAATTATTTTAATCTCATTGAACCACATTTTACTTCTTAATGACAACCATGTATGTCGGATTTTCAAAATTCAATACACATTAGTGGTAAACTTTCATTTAACTGAAAAATCAGTTTGCTTGATTACCACTTAGTGGTTTCACTATTCATCAAAAATTGAAGTTTTTCAGAAAATTACCAAAAATTCACCCTAAGATATATTTGATATTCAGAATTCAAAAATGAATTCCATTTTACAAAATTCAAAACATATAAGTCAAATTAATTAATTTAATAATTAATTCCCGTTGTCATGACAAATAGCGTGTTTTGTGAAACAATATGTATCAAAAGATTGACACCAGTTTAAGTCCAATTTCAAAGTGAAATTGATTCCAATGACCACCATTGGATTAAATGGTAAAAATATTTTCTAATTTCACTTTAAAACCAATTAAAATAATAATCTAATCATATAAATAATTTAGATTAAAAAGAGGTTTCGAATTAAAACACAACATTTTACACTATTCATTAAAAAAATGAACTTTCTCGGAAAAATACCAAAAAATTACACAAAGTAAAATTTGATGTCCCGATTCTTAATAAGAGTTTTATTTGGTCCAAAAGAATGTATAAGAGTGATCAAAACTATATTTAATGACGGTTCACCATTAAAAGTTGATAAGTGAACCTTTAGTGAAAATTAGAGTATATATGCCCTAAAATTGAACTCTTTCCGTATTTTAAGCCTTTATCTTTTATTGGGTAAATGTATAAACATTTAAAAACATATCTAATCATATTTTAGTTATTTCTATCCATTCCCGCCAGTACAACGGCTACTTGTTAACTAACATTTAAAATAATATTATTTTATTACTAGTGTGCTACGTATGTTTCAAAGAAACTCATCGTTGCGTATCGGGTACGCTATCGAACATAGAAACCCCTTTAAAATAAAATTAATATTTAATTCAAAAATATTAATAATTATGAAAATTATTTATTCTTTATTTACCTGGGATGTTACATCCTTCCCCCCTTTTGGGAATTGCGTCCTCGCAATTTTATTCACTTATCAAAATAAGTGGGGGCATTTATCCCTCATAGCATTTTCAAATTCCCATGTTGCCTCTTCAATCACATGGTTTTTCCACAAAACCTTTACCTGATGAATCACCTTATTCCGTAACACTTGCTCCCTGTGGTCAAGAATCTGGACCGGTTGTTCCTCATAAGATAGGTTCTCTTCCAGCTGAACTACCTCTGGACTCAAAACATGAGATGGATCTGGCATATACTTTCTCGACATTGAAACGTGAAAAACATTGTGTACATGAGATAAACTCAGAGGTAAAGCCACTCGGTAAGCAACTGATCCAACTTTCCCCAGAATTTCATATGGTCCAACCAACCATGGACTCAAATTTCCTTTCTTACCAAATCTCATCACACTTTTCCAAGAAGAAACCTTGAGAAAAGCATGATCACCTACCTCAAAAGATAGATCCTTCCTTCGGTTATCCGCATAACTCTTCTGCCTGCTCTGAGCTGTTCTCATTTGTTTTCTGAATCAACTGAACTTTTTCTGCCATCTCTTCTACCAATTCTGGTCCCATCAGCTTCCTTTCACCAACTTCATCCTGGAAAGCTGGAGTTCGACACCGCTTCCCATACAATGCCTAAAATGGTGCCATCTGTATACTAGAATGAAAACTGTTATTATAAGAAAACTCAACCAAAGAAAGATGTTGGTCCTGACATCCCTGATAATCCATCGAACAAGTTCGTAGCATATCCTCCAAGGTCTGAATTGTTCGTTCTGACTGCCCATCTGATTGAGGATGAAAAGCTGTACTAAAATTTAATTCAGTACCCAACGACTTCTAAAGGCCTTTCCAAAAGTTAGAAGTAAACCTGGGTTCACGATCCAATACAATGGAGAGAGGAACTCCATGTAACCTGACTATCTCTTTAAGATACAACGGGAAAGTTGATCTAGAGAGAAAGTATCTCGTATAGAAAGGAAATGAGCAGATTTGGTCTAGCGATCAACAATAACCCATATTGCATTATTACCTCGAGATGTCCTCAGTAATCCCACAACAAAGTCCATGGATATGTTTTCCCATTTCCACTCTGGCACTGGTAAAGGCTGAAGCATCCCTTTCGGTAACTGCTGCTCTGTTTTAACCTGTTGACATGTCAAACACTTCACAGTAAAATCAGCAATGTCTCTTTTCATTCCATCCCAACAGTAATACTCCCACAGACCTCTGTACATCTTAGTACTCCCAGGATGAAAAAACAACTCATTCTTCAACTGTGAATCACAAGGCACACATAACCTCTTCACAAACCTCAAAACACAAACACAAACATATCCAGGAACTCATGGAAAATTTTATTCATATGGTCCATGAATACAGCAGGCTAATTGGTTAACCCAAAAGGCATAACTACAAATTCATAATGGCCATATCTAGTACGGAACGCAGTCTTCGGAACGTCTGCTTCTTTTTCATTCAACTGATGGTACCCCGACCTCAAGTCAATCTTCGAAAAATACTGAGCTCCCTGGAGCTGATACCACATCATTCGATGGCCCAACATCTGCTGAAGTTGTTGCAAAGGATTTCACCACCCCTTTCTGCTTGTAGTCTGGCTGTATTCCCCCAGTTGAGTTCTTCGTTGGACACTCGTTTGCATAATGACCCATTTCATTACACTTAAAACATCTTACCGTTGGCTTTTCATTGCCTGCTTGATCATCTTCCTTACAGTTACGAGCAATATGACCAGACTTACCACACCGAAAGCACTTACCAGAATTGGATAAACATTCTCCAGGATGCATTTTACCACACTTCTCACAGGATGGATATTTGGTTTTCTTACCTCCTTGCTTCTTTGATGAATTCTTCCCCTTTGTCTGCCAACTAGACCTATTATTCTGTTGTTTGTCATAGAACACCTGATCATCGTCAAACTCCATTTCCACCTTCTCCGCACATCGAACAAGTTTCTCATAACTTTTGAACTCACGAGAAGCTAAAGCCCTTCAATACTTTGGCTTTAACCCTGAGTAAAAACGGTTTATTTTACTATCAAGATCTCTTATGAAGTTTGGAGCATACCTTGCCAATCGAGTGAACTTTTCTTCATAAGCAGCCACTGAATCATCCTCCTGCCTCAATTCTAGGAACTGTTTTTCCATCCTAAGACGAACCACCTTAGGAAAATATTTCTCAATAAACATACCTTTGAATTCGTCCCAGTGAAGATCCTCAATCTCATCACTATCCCTTATATTTTTCACCATCGACCACCACTGATCAGCTTCACCTTCAAAACGGTAAACAGCAAGACTATCCTTTTGATGTTCTGAACACCCCAAGACATCAAAAATATTCTCCAGTGCTTTAATCCACCCTTCAACTTGAATAGGGTCAGATGATCCTCTGAATGATGGGGGATGTTGCCTCATGAAATGTTCCACCACTGACATGTTCCTCTGCGGTTGATCTGGCTGATCTCGTGCATGGATACCACCACCATTTATTGCCTAAGTCAACTGTGCCATCACTGCAACAAACTGTTCAGTTCCGATTCCGACCATCTCAGGTTGCTGATTTGGAAGGTTATCTTCCTCCTAACGTCGTCCCAACATAGCTGCTTTGTTTCCTCTATGGAAAACCTTTCTGAACACAGAAATATCTTAGGCGAAGCAACATGGTAATCCGTAAATGCTATATCATTTCAATCATATTATAATTTAACACTTTTCTAACTCCTAAAGTTGTCTAAACCGACCTCTGATACCAACTATAAGGCCCCAGCCTTAAACCTTACTTAATATTGAATTAAAGGAATAATTCACGTCGAGGATCTTTTCAGGTTTAGAGTTTTAGAGAATTAGAACATAACTATTACACCTCAAAAGATTTACAAAGTAGTCACTTAAATTAAGTTTCCATAAATAATAAAAAAAACTCTTGAAAGAAACATGTCTATTTCCATGTTTTATATAGCATGACATTCCCTTGATCCCATCCTTGACCTTATTCCATATTAAGTCCTGTGGAAAACATTTCAAAAAAAACTTGGTGTGATCATAAAAAGCTCAGTAAGGGATACAAAAAGAATGAAACTGTTACTTTTTCAAACATCAAGTAAACCATGTATACTATATCAAAGTAATACCTTCACCTTCATGAAGTAGTAAAAAAAATCTTCACTGAATAAAGTATCATTACTTACCTTTTTGTAACCAAAGGATTACCATAAAACCTATAAAAATAACACATAGAATATAAAAAGGTAACTTGGGACATAAACATACTTAAGTGGAATAACCATACGGTTGACTTCCACACATATCACTTAATGGAATATCCATACGGCCAATTTCCATACATACTTAATGGAATAGCCATAGGACCGACTTCCATACCCAATGCATTGGAGGTTATAACGTAACCACCCGTCCTGGTATTCACGGCACCACCCGTCATATGGTTTGTAATGTAACCACCCGTTAAAATGTCTAAGTACCAGTATAAAATCATAAAACATAAAACCAATATAAAGAAAAGATAACATTTCCACATTTCAATCACAATATATCATAAATATATTGACATAATAGAATCATTTATCAAAACCATTTTCAATACCAAAATACATAAAAGAGTATATGGTATTTATTTTATTTTAAAAACATTACGACTTGTTGAGGAAGCCAAAGACCAAATAATACTCACGGCGGCGGAAAAGGTCGTTGTCGCCACGTATGTTAAAAGAAACATTCCTTTTTTTCGTTTTGTAAAACGCTTCGTAGAAAAATATTCCTTTTGTATAAAAGTAAAATTCAAAGGTTTTTATACGCCGTATAAAAGAAAGTTTTGTATAAAACGAAATATGCCTCAATGAAAGGAGATTGAGACGAAGTCCCTTAACTCGGGTCCGACTTGACTCGATCGTTCTTTAACGTCCTGAATAATAAACTTGAGTTAATTTATACTTGATTAAGAACCTTTTTAAAGTTCATTATTCTTTTTATATCACTTATTTCCATGTTATAAACATTATGTAACTATTTAAGTTAATAATGTTTGTTTTGTCAATATTTGGTTCTTAAGTCGAAAGTTGACTTCTTACAATTACATGTTGTTCGTGTGGTCAAAAGTTCTTTATATCCGGAATGAAATTACCGATTTGGATATAATATGTATCATATATATCCAGCATATACGTGTATTTATAATATTACATAATCATTTAGAGGTAAGAAATGAAATGCACCGTTCATGGAGACGGTAAGCCGTACGTACGCATGAACGCTACTTTCATTTCTTTGTCATATTAATGGAATTAAAACTAAATGAGAGGTATGTATATTTTAATTCCATAATTATATTCATCATTTAGATATATCATTAATTATATATATCCATTATATACATGTAATTTTAATAGTACATTACATTTGGGGATAAGAAATGAAATGCACCGTTCATGGAGACGGTAAGCCGTACGTACGCATGAACGCTACTTTCATTTCTATCTCATACTTTAATGGAAAGAAATAATAATGATATAGAGGTATATTATAATTCCAGTATAACATCATATATAATAACTTTAAATCCATCCTTTACACGTCCCACATATGGCATTAACGAATCACATCACTTTTAGGGGGTGGTAGTCCGCACTTCCTTAAATGAAGATATCGTGTTTACCCATAATGGAAACCATAAAGGTATGCCAAAAATGAAAAATACAGAAGCTTAAAGAAAACATAAAAATATCATATATCATATATAAAAATAGTGACATCATAATGGCCACCCTTGAAGGTGTTAAATGAGTATTGAACAATCATCGTTTCGGGAGGCAGAATTTCGCCATCCACGGAAACCGTATGTTCTTTAACCATTTGATGTAGTTGTGTGAGATTGTAGCACAAATAAATATTATAAGAACATCCTAGTATATTGAAGATACTGGTGTTGTTACAAAAGAAGTAAATAAAAAGAGTTTAGAGGGTTGGAGAAGCAAAATAAAACAAATGAACAAGAGAGAATGAATTACCTTTAAAAGTCTAACTCCCTTTTGATTTGAGCCTAAAGGCTTCCTTTTAAAGGCTTATTCCCAAAGGGAATCCTCTAGTATGAGGATAGGGATGTGGAGAGAGTAATTGGGCAGGGGTTGGCCGAGCCAAAGGCTTGAAAAGTGTGTGAAATGGGGTAGAGGTGGGGGCCTTTTATAAGAGGAGAGGAGGGGCACTTTTGGAAAGTAAAGAAATATTACTTTATTTGAAAATGTGTTTCGGTTTTAAAAAGTCCCACATTGATATAATTCGTGGATAAGGTGATAAGGGTTCGAAATCCACTCATCCAATTGGTTTTGGACATGTGTAGGTTTTAGATTTTTCATTATCTTTCCATTTTATTTAAATCGCCAAATAATGATGTCATCACTGCATCATTATTATGTCATAAATAATTTAATTTATTTAATGTCTAAAAATCATAAAAAAAATACTATGATGTAGGAAATATTTTTATCTTTCCACTGACTATTTATAATCAAAATTTGGACTTGTATAACCCCACTCAAAAATTATTTTAGTAACACAATTTATGTTAGTGTCATTTTCACTTCAACATTAAATAAAAATATATTAATGTCATTTTCCAACTAAAGTGGCTCCATGGGGTCCCCAAGTTGTCCCATGGCTTTTCATGGTCGGCCATGACTCACCCAATAGTTTTAGGACAAGTGTCTTGGTGTTTTCACATTCTTATAATACCATTTTTACCTAAAACTACACTAATTACCTCTAATCGCGATTAATGAAAAAAAGTTACTATTCACAAAAAATTATTTTAATCTCATTGAACCACATTTTACTTCCTAATGACAACCATGTATTTCGGATTTTCAAAATTCAATACACATTAGTGGTAAAATTTCATTTAACTGAAAAATCAGTTTGCTTGATTACCACTTAGTGGTTTCACTATTCATCAAAAATTGAAGTTTTTCAGAAAATTACCAAAAATTCACCCTAAGCTATATTTGATATTCCGAATTCAAAAATGAAGTCCATTTTACAAAATTCAAAACATATAAGTCAAATTAATTAATTTAATAATTAATTCTCGCTGTCATGACAAATAGCGTGTTTTTGTGAAACAATATGTTTCAAAAGATTGACACCAGTTTAAGTCCAATTTCAAAGTGAAATTGATTCCAATGACCACCATTGGATTAAATTGTAAAAATATTTTCTAATTTCACTTTAAAACCAATTAATATAATAATCTAATCATATAGTTAATTTAGATTAAAAAGAGGTTTTGAATTAAAACACAACATTTTACACTATTCATTAAAAAAATGAACTTTCTCGGAAAAATACCAAAAAATTACACAAAGTAAAATTTGATGTCCCGATTCTTAATAAGAGTTTTATTTGGTCCAAAAGAATGTATAAGAGTGATCAAAACTATATTTAATGACGGTTCACCATTAAAAGGTGATAAGTGAACCTTTAGTGAAAATTAGAGTATATATGCCCTAAAATTGAACTCTTTCCGTATTTTAAGCCTTTATCTTTTATTGGGTAAATGTATAAACATTTAAAAACATATCTAATCATATTTTTGTTATTTCTATCCATTCCCGCCAGTACAACGGCTACTTGTTAACTAACATTTAAAATAATATTATTTTATTACTAGTGTGCTACGTAAGCTTCAAAGAAACTCATCGTTGCGTATCGGGTACGCTATCGAACATAGCAACCCCTTTAAAATAAAATTAATATTTAATTCGTAAATATTAATAATTATGAAAATTATTTATTCTTTATTTTCCTGGGATGTTACACTCGATCGGTTGACAGATGATAGAGATATCTTGATTCCAAGTTTAGATCTTCAAAAGGCCCCAAATTGTGAGAGAAATATGTTAATCCAAAATAAACATGAATTAGGCTAGAAGGAGGGAGATTAATAGATCATTAAGGGGAAATTGTAAATTTACCCAAAAAATAGAATGTGCACGGTTTGTCCACATGGTTGGAAAAACCTTTCCCAAACCATGAAAATGTACCTGAGGAAAAGGGTAACTCACATGGTTAGGCTACATGGCTATGTGCCAAACATGCAAGGTGGATCTATCTGAAAAAACACAATCTGAATAGTTTACTATAAATCAGGTTCTAAGACTATTTCTACCATAAAGATGGGTTCTGGGCTTTGAAAATTTCCTAGACACCTCTGAGACCTTTTCTAACCCATTAGGAATCCATATTAGGACCAAATTAAATATTTAGATTGAAAAATAAAGTATCCACACCTGTGTGGAAAACCATGATCATACATTCTTACCCATATTAAAGAACTCATCCTTGAGTTCACCTTCCAAGGGTAGAGAAACTCTATCTGAGAGAAAATTTAGCCATTGGGATTTTACATCAGCTTCCCTATCCCAATCCTCATCCTGTACTCAGACATGTTGTTGTAGCACCCATACAAGAGGGACAAACCAGCCTCAGAGAGACTTTGGGCTCCGTTCAATGATGCGCATTGGATACTCCTCAAAGTTAGCATTGGAATCTTACTCAACCTCCTTAGGAGAAAAAGTATGAGATGGGTCAGTATGATATTGGATAAGATATGAGACATAAAAGACAGCATGCATGGAAAAGTGCCTCTGAGGTAGTGTAAACTGATAGGCTATCAGTCCAACTCTCTCAAGGATCTCAAAACGGCCCTACGTAATGAGGCCCTAGCTTTCCCTACTTCTGTAACTGTATGTGCCCAAGCATGGGTGATACTTTAAGAAACACATGATCCCTAAACATTAACTCAAGAGGTCATCGATGGTAATTGGAATAAGATTTTTTTTCTAGATTTAGTAGAAATCATACACTTCCTAATCAGTTGAACGTGCACTGAATTCTCCTAAACGAGATGTGGACCTAGTAGGGTTGGATCACCTACCTCCAGCCAGCATAGGGGTGAAAAACATGTCATGCCATACAAGGCTTCAAAACAATCCATATAAACCAACTCTTTAAAACAATTTTTATAGTAAACCTCAATGAGAATGATATAATTTTCCCAAGAATGGACAAAATCATGGACACTGGCTCGAAGCATATCCTGTAGAACTTGTATCATCTGTTCTGATTTTCCATCGATCTTAGGATGAAAAGATGTTATTGAAAGCACTTAAATTCCCATATATTTCTGCAAACCCTTCTAGAACCATGAAGTGAAATGAGAGTACCAATACAAAATAATAGTAGAAGGAACCTCGGGTAATCGTACGATCAAACGAACATACAGTCTTCTCAAATCATCAACTGAGAAAGACTCCCACATATGAATGAACATTGATGATTTTTTTAGTTGGTTAATGACAACCCATAGAGCATCACTACCCCTTTGAAAACTATGTAAGATGACTACAAAATCCATAAAAACATTTTCCCACATCCATTATGGGACTGGAAGTGGATGTAACAACCCTGCAGGTCTCTAGGGCTCTATATTCACCTACTAATAGGTGGAACACCTAGGGATAAAGCCTGTTATCTGAAATTTCATCCCAGACCACAAATACTGACATCGCATATCTCGATACGTATTCGAGATTCCTATATGAACATCACATTTAGAGGAATTGAAATATTTCATCAACTCCTATATAATTTATGTAGGGTCCTAGATACATCCACATAGATGAAGGACATCATTTCTGTCTACAAACCACTCCATAGGCAGGTTATCCCTTGATATGATCTCATAGATAACCAATCCTTCATGATATGAAAATTTCATACTCTTCACCTTCTCAAGTAGTGAATAGGTAATTATTAATGATGATAGATAATACTACTTATTACTATCATGAAACTAAAGATCATGCTCTGAAAATAGGGCCATTAACTTCCATTCATCCTTGGCTTCCATTATGGCATGTTTCTATGTTTTCTGATGTAGTGAATCTGAAATCACATTGCCATTCCCCGATGTATTGTAAAGCTCAAAATCAAAGGATTGTAAATATTTGACCCATCTCCACTACCTGAGGTTCAATTCACACAGATAAAATATATATTTAAGGTTTTATAATCTATTTACACCCAAAGAGATCACCCAAAAGTTACTGTCTCAAGCAATTTAAGGAATGGACAACTACTACTAGATCAAGGTCATGTGTTGGGTAATTTCTCTCATGATTCATCAAATATAATGATCTGTATGTAACGAATCTATCTTCTTGCTTTAAAACTACTCCTAGGTCGATGCCTCAAGCATCATTGAATATGGTATATCCAATTCCAAGCTATAGAGAAATCATAAGGGGTGTAGAGACAATATTCCCTTTCAGATCTTGAAAGGATTTGTGGCACACTCCAAACCACACAAACTTGAAACCCTTCTTCGTAAGACCAGTAAGAGGTGAATCAATACGTGATAATTCTTGCATGAAATTCTTGTAATATCCTACCATTACCAAGAAAATATTGATGTCAAACACGTTCTTTGGATTCTCTCAGGAAACTATAGCACTACCATTTTTCGGGCCCACATATACTTCTGATTCTGATGTAATATGATCAACTAAGTGAACTTTTTTGATCCATAAGTGGAACTTAAGATAGCTTAGCATTATGATTTTTCTCTCTTAGTGTACTCAGAACGATCTCCAGATGATTTTCATGGTCGCTACGAGTGTGGGAATAAACTAAGTTGTCTTACACAAAGACCATGAAAAAAGAGTTCAAATCGGGGTGGAACCCCATATTCATCAGATCCATGAAAAAGGTAGGTTCATTTGTAAGACCGAATGGAATAAAAAGATACTCATACAGTCCAAAACTTATATAAAACGTTGTACAAGGTATGTATAATGGTCTGAATCATACTGGATGATAACCCAATCCTAGGATGATCTTGTAGAAGACCTTTCCTCCTAGAAGCTGGTCAAAGGATCATCTATTCTAGGATTTATATGCTGGTTTTGGACAGTATTCTAGTTCAACATTTTATAATCCATGCAAAGATGTAAGGTGCCATATTCCTTTTTGTAGAAAATCACAGGTGAACCCCAAGAGGATGTGTTGGGCCATAAGAAACCTTTGGCCTCTAAATCCTCAAATTGTCGCTTGAGCTCTTAAATCTCTGTTGGTTCCATCCTCTATAGAAGAATGGAAATTGGAGGTGACCGTAGAACAAGTTCAATTATGAACTATAACTCTCTCTCAGGAGGTAATCCAAAAATCATTCGGTAAATACATCAATGAAATGATCCACTAATGGAGAGAAATCATTTTTATGTAAACCCTAATCCTCTTTAAAGATATTTATAGTATATTTGGTCACTCCACCTAGCCCATAATTCTCCAGAGTCTAGCTCTACTAGCCTCGAAATCCCACTCACCCTTATGTAGATAAGTGTATCCCTCGAGTGATGTAAATGATACACTGTGGAGATAGAAGTCTAAAAATGTGTGATGGTGAACCAACCAGTCCATTTCAAGAATTAAATCAGAGGTCGTCATATTGAGAATAAAAATGTTCTATAAGAAAGTGTAATTCCCTAACATAAGGGGATAATCCCTATACTAGAGTATCCCCCTAATCGTACCCCTAATAGTGTATCTAGGTCATTAAACCATAGTAACAATGTATATCTAGTCCAAGACTTTCCATAATGGATACAGAGATAAAAGAGTTCAAATTACATGTATTGAAGAAATAAGATACTATATTGGGGGATACTATAATAGAACATCGTACTTAGATGGTCCTGCATCCTTATCCTTGGGTATTGGATGAGGTTCATGCAACTGACCTGATCCATGGCTATATGCAATAGATGGAATACCATGATCATAACTACTCTATTTTTACGGTTGGTGATCAGGGTTATGGATACCATTGCCATGACCTCCTCCACAGCCAGAACTACCGGTTATATTCCAAATACCCACCTGACATGGCGCAAAAGAACCTTCTTGGGAAGGTGGAGCTGGTGAAAATCATTTCCCATTCAAATATAGTGGAAAGGTCCTGTAGAAACGTTAAAGATTCCCCATACAACCACTAGCCCAGTACTCCATTGGTTCTCTATCACACTAGGGATTATTTTTCCACCATCATCCACACTGAGGACACAGTATAAAGCTATCAAAACGAGTAGGTTTTTAGTCACTTCCCTGATGATAATCCTTGAGGGAACATTTCCTCCGACGAGAAGAACTAGTGGACTGACATGGCATTGGTCCTCTATACCTAGTACTATTTTGTCCCTCTGGTTACACTCAATGATAATAGCTTGATTGACTATTGATGAAAAAGAAGGAAGGTGAAAGACATTGACCTACATATATATGGTGTACTGAATCTCATCCTCGAAATGTCAAGCTTGAGAAATCTCATCAATTGCTAAAAGTAGTAAAAAAGCATTGTAACTCCATTAAACATCCTGAATATTCCATGACTGGCCTACATGAGTTGCATGAACTCTCTAGATATATCATATCTCTATGTATGAGGAATGAACTGATCATTGAAGGCAGTCTGGAAATCATACCATAACATGCCCTGATGATGACCCACCTAGGTAATCACATCCCACCAATTCGTGGTTGAATCACAAAGCAAGGATGTGGATTGTTAGACCCTCTTCTATGGAGGCATCACCAGATGCTCAAAGATATATAGGATGGCCTCTAGCCAGGGATCAATAGCTTGAAAACAGCCATCCCTTGAGAACATAGGAGGATGATGATGCTGGAACTCACGAGTCAGATCATCCATCATAGGTGAAAGCTGTGGAGCACCATGCATAGATTGTATCAAATTTGGGAAACTATCATGAACATGGGAATCAGTTCTCAAATCTGGTATAGCATGTGGTTCTTCAAGTCTCACTCTTGGAGATAATACTGGCAACTTAGGGCCCCAATGACTGAAGCATGGTCATTGTAACACCTGAGACTTTTATGAGAAATATTTTGTTTTTATGTTATATAAATCATCAAAGGAATCTTTTACAACACACAACAATTTCTCGGCTTGCTTTACACGCAATCGCGACCTTCCTCGATAGCTTGCGTCGTACGCAATACCGAGATTCACTAAACAACAATATGCTATTAAAATATTTTTAAAACTAGCTATTATGAATAGTAATAACCACTTTTTGAAAATTTGTAAATTTTATTTTTCAATATTGACTTCATTTTTGGATTCAAAATATCGAAATTATCCTAGGGTGAAATTTTGGTATTTTTCTGAAAACTTTCAATTTTTGATGAATAGTGAAACCACTAAGTGGTAGTAAAAAAACTGAATTTTTCATAAAACGTAATTTTACCGCTTCTGTGAGTGGAATTTCAAAAATCCAAGAGACACAGTTGATGTCAGTAAGTAAAATGTTGTTCAATGAGATGAAAATAATTTTTGGTGAATAATAACTTTTTACTTTTATTTACCACGGTTAAAAATAAATAGGGTAATCAAGGGTAAAAATAATTTTATTATTACCCTAAAACATGTCCTAATTCTATTGTATAAGTGTAATTCGACCAAAAACAACCTTAGGAATAAAATATGACCATTTAGGCCCACATGGATTAGATTAGGACATTTATTATTAATTTATTTAAAGAAGGGTTAAAATAGTTAAAATCAATGTTTAATACATATATAATTTTTAATATATGGTTATCAATAAGATAAATTCGACTATAAATATTCATTATAAAGATAAAAATATTTCCTACATAATGATATTTTATTTTTAATTTTTAAACTTTATATAATATAATTTATTTATGACACAAAGATGATGCAGTAATTATATTATTAATAAAATATTGACATAATTGATGTTATAAATACCCAAATAAATGTAATTTGATACTTTTTAGGAATTAAAATAATTTTTTAGGTTAATATGATATTTTATTATTGATTTAATTAACTTTTTTAGAACTAATCATTCTGTTATGATTTTTCCAAAAATCAATTACTAAATAGTGTCAAAATTGAAATAATATAGTTTTTAAAACAAATATTATATTATTAATTATTAAAAATATAAGGGTTGGCCAAATGACATAGATAAGGTTATATATATTAATAATAAACAACTTGGGGTTCGTTTGGCTGCTTATAGTAAGTTTATTAACCTTATAGTATAATAACACAAGAAGACACGGTAAAAGTAAAATTATTTAACTTAATGTTAAATATAAATGATAAGGTTAAAATAGGAACCTAAACTTTTCTAAATTCTATTAGATGAGGGTATTTAGACCCATACCCACCTTAGCTTCGAATTAAATCAATTTGGAGCTATTTTAAACCGAATTTGGCTTTATAATAAAATAATATTTTTAGTTTTTTCAAAGGAGACCCTCTCTTCCCATATAAAAGGGAACCTCCTCCCTCTCTTCCTCGCACCACTTTGAGCCTTCAATCTCGGCCAAACCCAGCCAATTTCACCTCTACACTTCCCTAGAGACATCCTAGAGGTCTTGTTCTTCTTCAAAGGCCACTTTTAGTTCCCTAAAAGGAGATCTCAAAGATGCGCTTCAAAGAAGAGGTAATGTCCATTACCAATTCTTTCAACTTTATTTCCTCTTCCACTTCTTCTTATTTAGTTGTTTCATTATGAAGTAATATCATCAGTATCACCCATATACTGATATGTTATTATAAGTATGAAACAACCCTATTTCACCATCTATCCATCCTACAGAAAACGAAATCATCGCGCGTGCGTACGTACGGAATACCATCTCCACGCCGTGGTGTTATCTATTTTCCACCACCACCTTACTTGGATTTGTATAATGGTGTAAATAATGACTATATATTACTATTTTAAAGAGATATTGATTCTGAAATAGTATACATACACTCCAATACAATTCCACGATCATGGGAACGATATCATCGCTTGTGCGTACGTATGGAATACCGTCTCCACGATGTGATGCGACTCATTCTACATGATCTTCATTGCATAATGATTATATAAATGAATTGAGTGAATAAATATGATATATATTACACTAATACCATTATATAAATGAGGTATATATAACCTAAAAAGAAGGATAAGAATTTATTCGACAAAACTCGCATAAGAACGAAAAGTAATAAACACCCTAATAAGCAAGTAGTAATGAAATATTACTAATAAGAAGCTAAGAATATGACCATATATGATATCATAAAAATAAGTATGATTCTGGAATACGTAAATAACATCATTTAAATCATTATACAGGAGGTTCGGACACTTACGAAGCAAATCGAACCTAAGGTAAGGGAAATATCACAATCTCATTTTTATCCGAGATTGTTTATACTTTGGTAATTATTGGGGTGTATTTTATCATCCACATCCATGTTTCCTAAATATGTAATATTATTTACATCCACCTACAATTTTTTAAATCCAATTTTACCCTTAGGTGAGTTTTTAGTAAAAGATATGAAAGGAATCTTTTGTCATTTTTCGTACGAGGTACTTTTTGACTTTTCTGACAAAAGTACGAGAAGAATGTTTTTTTAACTTATATGGCATAAATGGATTTTTATAACATTATTTCCAAGAAGCTTTCTTTACATGTTTTCAAGTTTATTTTTAATCAACTTCTTTTAGTTTAATTTTTTTTGACATGTTAAGAAAGGAAAATGTTTTTGAAAGGATATTTTCCTCAAGAATGGAGTTCAAGTGTTTTATCAAAATTATTTTCCATCTAAGATAATATAGGGTTCTGTTTCTATCCCTATTATTACATTGATTTGATTATGTTGTGATTGAATTATTTTTATGAATTTCTTTATGATGTCATGATGTTTAAGAATCCCATTTTTATTACATGGGTTATGCAATGATGTATGATTTATAATTTTGTGGAACACATAAGAATGGTTTCATTATGAGATGGGTGGGACCTATATCTCCCTCCAATGCATTGGGTAAAGATTTTATATCTCATGAGATAGACATGGCTGGAACGACAGGTTAAACCGGTTCAGTGAAACATGACTGAAACGAGGAGTGAACACAGTTCAGAAATGGACTTTGTACACTAAGATAGTCTTGACAATGAGTCTGGACTAATAAAAAATGATTCCCTATGATTATGTGTGTATGCCACAATGTTTAATGATTTATTTTATGATTATTGGGATTGCATTTCACTACTATGATTTATCCCATGTTATGATATTATGATCTCTTTTGCAGGTTAAGATTTCCAAAATGTTATGTTCTTATGAATATGATGTTATTGATATTTATTTTGTTTACTCTTACTGAGCATTGGAGATCACCCTTTTGTATGTTTTATTTCCCCAGGTTAGGAATAAGGTTATTAAGTATAATATTCCAAAAATGGACTCTAGATATGATGAAATAAATTGGAGGCAAAGTAGATGCTTTATGAACCAGTTGTTTATGTTTCCCAGTATCTAAAGACTCTATACCTATACAGTCCTTTCCTGGATTTGTTATATGTTTTAATAAGTGTTCTTCAATTCTGAAGTCATAACAATGTATGTAAAGTATGGGTTATTATAGTTGGTATTAGAGGAAATGTATAGTCAACCTTTTAAACTAGGATGTGAAAGCCTTAGTAAGAACCCTAAGGATAAGTCTAAGCATAAAACACAATCTTAGTGTTTTATAAATGGCCATGAATAACCTAGGATAAGACCTTAAGTGTGAAATTTTACTCTTGATTATGTGTTTTTCCTATTATAATTAGTGTTGCTCACACTATTCTTCTTGGTTTTAGTCAATGGATTGAACCCGAATGAACCGCGTTAATGAGGAATGTGGCGGGAAATGAAATGATTGTACCCCTGAGCAACCAAACATTATGGGAGCTAGAATGAAAAATCTTGTAGCCATGGTCACACAACTTTCTCAAGCTCTGAATCATGCAGGCCTTCCAAACGAGCAAAGGAAAGAGCAACATTCTGTTGAATCCTTCATGAGACAGCGTCCACCTTCATTCAGCGGGTCTACTGATCCATTAGTTGATGAACAATGGATTAGTACTACTGAAAAGATATTTTCAGTTCTTCATTGTTCTGATCATGATAAAGTCATCATAGAAGTGTATCATTTGGAAGGTGATGTTGATCAATGGTATAATCTTATCAAGAATACGAGGCAAAGAGATGAAATTGAGTCCATGGAATGGGACGAGTTCAAGAACTTATTTTTCAATAAGTACTTCCCTCATATTATCAGAAAAAAAAGATGGAGAAGGAGTTTCTTGAACTAATGCAAAAGGTTGATAAATCTGTTGGTACCTATGAAGCAAATTTTACAAGACTTGCAAGGTACGCTTCTGGTATTATTATCCAACCTGAGAGTAAGATTGATCGATTCTTTAGTGGCTTAAAACCATGTCTTCGAAGGGCGTTAGCTATAAGGGACTTCAATAGCTACGAGGAAATCGTTCGATGTGCTCTCAAAGTCGAGATGGAGACTGGAGTAACCCATTAGTCATATGTGTTTGATAAGAAGAGGAAAATGGAATTCAAAGGAAAATCTAAAGATCACAGTGAAAAGAAGATGAGCTTTCCCTTATGCTCAAAGTGTGGAAAGAAACATGGAGGGAGTTGTCTTAAAGGGACAAGAAAATGTTTCAAATGTGGAAAGGAAGGTCATCAGGAATTTGAATGGCACAATTATGGGATGAATATGTATAATGATTCAAACAAAGGAAGGGATACACAGAATAAACCTACTACACTTCAATGTTTCAAGTGCAAGGAGATGGGTCATTATGCCAATCAATGCCCAAATCCAAGGGTTGATGATGATGGCCGACGTCAACATACTCTTAAGGATAAAGACAAAGGAAAGTCACATGAAATTTCTATCAGCGATGTGGAGTACGATAACGATGTGGTGAAAGGTACACTTACCATCAAATATAAAGTAGCAAATGTTTTATTTGATTCTGGATCCACCCACTCCTTCATTTATGAAGAATTTTCTAAGGATATTACCATATTACCTCAACAATTAGATGTTGAGTTAGCTGTGACAACCCCTAATGGCACAACAGTCGCATTAAAAGTTTATAATTCTTCTCCGATTGAATTTTGTGGAAAATTGCTTCCTGTAAATCTTGTGATACTTCCTATAGTGGAATTTGATGTGATTCTTGGCATGGATTGGATTTCTCTACATGGAGATCATATCAATTTCCAAATAAGGGAAGTCACATTTCATATTCCAGATCAATATATGATCATCTATCGATGCAAGGATGAACATAACCTTCCAGTGGAAATTTCTTCCATCTTATGGGTCTTGATTCCACTAAATGAAGGTTATTTATCTCAAATGGTTAGTGAGAAACTCATGATTAAGAATATTCCCATTGTACGGGAGTTTGACGATGTCTTTCTGGAGGAATTGCCGGGTCTTCCACCAAATCGTGAAATTGAGTTTTCAATAGAACTCGTACCAGGTGCTTTACATATTTCAAAGAAACCTTATAGAATAGCCCCAATTGAGTTTCAGGAATTGAAGAAGCAACTCCAATAGAATCTTGATAAAGGATTCATACGCCCTAGTGCGTCACCTTGGGGAGCACATGTTCTGTTTGATAATAAGAAAAATGAATCAATGAGACTCTGCATTGATTATTGAGAACATAACAAGATCACTGTCAAGAACAAATATCCTCTCCCACAAATTGATGACCTATTTGACCAACTACACGGAGCTCAATACTTTTCCAAGATTGATCTTCATTCAGGGTATCATCAATTAAGGGTCAAAAGGGAGGATATACCAAAGATGGCTTTCCGTACAAGGTATGGACATTATGAATTTATAGTGCTGCCATTTGGTCTTACTAATTCCCCTGCTATCTTCATGGATCTGATGTATGGAGTCTTTAGAGTCTATCTTGATCAGTTTGTGATAGTATTTATAGACGATATTCTGGTATATTCAAAGAGCAAGGAAGAACATGAAGATCACTTGAGAATTATATTTAAGACCCTGAGAAAGGAGAAGCTTTATGCCAAATTTTCCATGTGTGAATTTTGGCTTTAAATTGTTGCATTTTTGGGTCACATAATCTCAAAAGAGGGGATATCTCTGGATCCATCAAAAACAGAGGTTATCGAAAGATGGTCGAGACCAACAACAGTAACTGAGATCCGAAGTTTTCTTGGTTTGGCTGGATATTATTGACATTTTGTGAAATATTTTTTACGATTATCTAATACACTCACCAAGTTGACTCGAAAAGGAGTTAAGTTCATGTGGATGGAGGAATGTGAAGAGAATTTCAAGGAGTTGAAAAGAAGGTTATCCAGTGCACATGTTCTCACATTTACTTGTAGTGGAGAAAGGTTTGTGATCTAATGTGATGCATACAAGAAAGGATTGGGGTGTGTTCTTATGAAAAATGATATGGTGATAGCTTATGCATCACGATAGTTGAACATACATGAGAAAAATTACCCAACTCATGATTTGGAGTTAGCTGCGGTAATCTTTTCATTAAAGATTTGGAGGAATTATCTTTATGGAGAAAGGTGTGACATTTATACTGATCATAAAAGTTTAAAGTATATTTTCACACAAAAGGAGATGAATATGCGCCAAAGAAGATGGTTGGAGCTGATTAAGGATTACGACTGCTCAATTCATTACCACCCTGGGAAAGCAAACAAGGTGGAAGATGCATTAAGTCGACAAGACCATGCCATTTTATCCATGATTAGGATCACAAAATATCCAATATTTATGGATTTACAAAGGATGGATCATGGAATTATAATGAAAGGGGAAAATCGTATCTTTATCAAATTAATGTTCAACCATCTATACATGTGAAGATTATAGAGGCATAGAAAGAAGATGTCGAGTTACAAAAGATGGTGAGAAATGTTCCTGAATTCAACCTTGATTGTGATGGGATAATAAAGTTCAGGAATCGGGTTTGTGTTCCTCCCATCCTCGAATTAAAGAAGGATCTGCTGAATGAGGCTCATAGTTCTTCATTCTCTATTTATCCTGGAAGCACGAAGATGTATTGGGACCTGAAAGAGTACTTCTGGTGGGATGGCATGAAAAGAGATGTTGCTGAATATATCTCTCGATTCTTGGTTTGTCAGCAAGTTAAAGCTGAGAGACAGATGTCTAAGGGGATGTTACAACCATTACCCATACCTGAATTGAAATGGGAAAACATCACTATGGACTTTGTCACAAGACTTCCTAAAACATCCAATGGCAATAATTCTATCTGAGTCAGAGTTGATCGTCTTACAAAGTCTTCACACTTCATCACTATTATAGAGGATTTCTCTCTAGATCAGCTTGCCATGATATATGTGAAGGAAGTGAAAAAATTTCATGGAGTACCACTTTCTATTATATCTGATCGGGATCCGAGGTTTACCTCAAAGTTCTGGCGAAGTCTTCAGCATACTCTGGATACAGAGTTGAGTTTCAGCACTGCTTATCATCCTTAGACAGATGTTCAGTCTGAGAGAACTATTCAAACTCTAGAAGATATGTTGAGAGCTTGATCTGTGGATTTCAAAGGTGGTTGGGATCAACACCAACCTTTGGTGGAATTTTCTTATAATAATAGCTTTCACTCCAGTATTCAGATGGGTCCTTATGAAGCTCCCTATGGAATTAAATGTAGGACTCCAACTTGTTGGGATGAAGTTGGGGAAAGAATGTTATTAGGACCTGATCATGTTGATGAAATGGCAAAAAAGGTCAGATCTATTAAAAAACACATAAGAGAATCTCATAGTCGACAGAAAAGTTATGCCGACAACCGAAGAAAATACTTAGAGTTTGAAATGGGTGATAAAGTGTTCTTACGAATATCTCCCTAGAAGAGGGTCATGAGATTTGGAAAGAAGGGGAAGTTGAGCCCTAGATATATCGGTCCATTTGAAATACTGGATCGTGTTGGGAAGGTAGATTACCGATTGGCGCTTCCACTGAATCTCTCTCAAGTTCACGATGGGTTCCATGTATCTCTCCTGAGAAAGTACATACCTGATCCTTCACATGTACTCATCTCAGAAGTTGTACCACTACAGCAAGATCATTCTTATGAAGAACATCCGGTACAGATTCTGGATCGTAGCGAAAAAGTCCTACGAAACAAGACCACTCGATTGGTGATAGTTTTATGGAGGAACCAACAATTAGAAGAAGTTACATAGGATCTTGAGGATATGATGAGGGAATTGTATCCTCATCTGTTTGTTACAAAGTGAAGAATTTCGAGGGTGAAATTCATTTTAAGGGGGTAGAATGTAACACCCAAGACTTTTATGAGAAATATTTTTTTATGTTATATAAATCATCAAAGGAATATTTTACTACACAAAACACTTTCTCTTCTTGCTTTACGCGCAATCGCGGCCTTCCTCGATAGCTTGCGTCGTACGCAATACCGAGTTTCACTAAACAACGATATGCTATTAAAATATTATTAAAACTAGCCATTATGAATAGTAATAACCACTTTTTGAAAATTTGTAAATTTTATTTTTCAAAATTGACTTCATTTTTGGATTCGGAATATCGAAATTAGCCTAGGGTAAAATTTTGGTATTTTTCTGAAAACTTTCAATTTTTTATGAATAATGAAACCACTAAGTTGTAGTTAAAAAAACTGAATTTTTCATAAAACTTAATTTTACAGCTTCTGTGAGTGGAATTTAAAAAATCTGAGAGACACGGTTGATGTTAGTAAGTAAAATGTGGTTCAATGAGATGAAAATAATTTTTGGTGAATAGTAACTTTTTACTTTTATTTAACACAGTTAAAAATAAATAGGGTAATTAAGGGTAAAATAATATTATTATTACCCTAACACATGTCCTAATTCTATTGGATAAGTGTAATTCGACCAATAACAACCTTAGGAATAAAATATGACCATTTAGTCCCACTTTGATTAGATTAGGACATTTATTATTAATTTATTTAAAGAAGGGTTAAAATAGTTAAAATCAAAGTTTAATAAGTATATCATTTTTAATATATGTTTATACATAAGATAAATTCGACTATAAATATTCATTATAAAGATAAATATATTTCCTACATAATGATATTTTATTTGTAATTTTTAGACTTTAAATAAGTTAATTTATTTATGACACAAAGATGATGCAGTAATTATCTTATTAATGAAATATTGACATAATTGAAGTTATAAATACCCAAATAAAAGTAATTTGAGACTTTTTATGAATTCCACTAATTTTATAGGTTAATATAACATGTTATTATTTATTTAATAAATTTTTTTCGAACTAATCATTCTGTTATAATTTTTACAAAAATCAATTACTAAATAGTGTCAAAATTGACATAAAATAGTTTTTAAAACAAATTTTATATTATTAATTGTTATTTTATTCCTAAAAATCTAAGGTTCAACCAAATTACTTAGATAAGGTTATATATATTAATAATAAACAACTTGGGGTTCGTTTGGATGCTTATAGTAAGTTGAATAACCTTATAGTATAAGAACACAAGAAGACACGGTAAAAGTAAAATTATTTAACTTAATGTTAAATCTAAATGATAATGTTAAAATAGGAACCTAAACTTGTATAATTCTATTGGATGAGAATATTTCGACCCATCCCCACCTTAACTACGAATTAAATCAATTCGGAGCTATTTAAAACCGAATTTGGCTTTATAATAAAATAATATTTTAAGTTTTTCCAAGGGAGCCCCTCTCCTCCCTTATAAAAGGGCACCTCCTCCCTCTCTTCCTCACACCACTTTTAGCCTTCAAGATCGTCCAAAACCTGCCCCTTTCTCCTCTCCACTTCCCTAGAGACATCCTAGAGGTCCTGGTTCTCTTCAAAGACAAATTTTAGTGCCCTAAAAGGAGATCTCAAAGAGGCGCTTCAAAGAAGAGGTAATGTCTGTTACCAATTATTTCAACTTTATTTCTTCTTCCACTTCTTCTTATTTAGTTGTTTCATTATGAAGTAACAACATCAGTATCACTCATATAATTATATGTTATTATAAGTATTAAACAACCCTATTTCACCATCTATCCATCCTACGGAAAATGAAATCACCGCACGTGCGTACGTACGGAATACTGTCTCCACGCCGTGGTGTTATCTATTTTCCACCACCACCTTACTTGGATGGGTATAATGGAGTAAATAATGACTATATATGACTATTGTAAAGTGATATTGATTTTGAAATAGTATACATACACTCCAATACAATTTCACGATCATGGGAACGATATCATCGCTCGTGCGTACGTTCGGAATACCGTCTCCACGATGTGATGCGACTCGTTCTACATGATCTTCATTGCATAATGATTATATATATTAATTGAGTGAATAAATATGATATATATTACACTAATACAATTTTGTAAATGAGTTATCTATAACCTAAAAATAAGGATAAGAATTTATTCGACAAAACACGCATAAGAACAAAAAGTAATAAACACCCGAATAAACAAGTAGTAATGAAATATTACTAATAAGAAGCTAAGAATATGACCATATATGATATCATGAAAATATGTATGATTCTGTAATAAGTCAAAAACATTATTTAAATCATTATACAGGAGGTTCGGACACTTACGAAGCAAAACGGACCTAAGGTAAGGGAAATATCACAATCTCATTTTTATCTGAGATTTTTTAGACTTTAGTAATTACTGGGGTGTATTTTATCATCCACATCCATGTTTCCTCAATATGTAATATTATTTCCATCCACCTAAAATTTTTTAAATCCAATTTTACCCTTAGGTTAGTTTTTAGTATAAGATATGAAAGGAATCTTTTGTCGTTTTTCATACAAGGTACTTTTTGACTTTTCCGTCAAAAGTACGAGAAGAATGTTTTTTTTAACTTATACGGCATTAATGGATTTTTAAAACAGTATTTCCAAGAAGATTCCTTTACAAGTTTTCAAGTTTTTTTTAATCAACTTCTTTTAGTTTAAAATTGTATGGCATGTTAAGAAGTGAAAATGTTTTTGAAAGGATATATTCCTCAAGAATGGAGTTCGAGTGTTTTATCAAAATTATTTTTCATATAAGATAATATAAGGTTCTATTTCTATCCCTATTATTACATTTATTTGATTATGTTGTGATGGAATTATTTTTATGAATTTCTTTATGATTTCATGATGTTTAAGAATCCCATTTTTATTACATGGGTTATGCAATGATGTATGATTTATGATTTTGTGGCACACATAACAATGGTATCATTATGAGATGGGTGGGACCTATATCTCCCTCCAATGCATTGGGTAAAGATTTTATATCTCATGAGATAGACATGGCTGGAACGGCAGGTTAAACCGGTTCAGTGAAACAGGACTGAAACGAGGAGTGAACTCGGTTTAGAAACGGACTTTGTCCACTAAGATAGTCTTGGAAATGAGTCTTGACTAATGAGAAATGATTCTCTATGATTATGTGTATATGTCACAAAGTTTCATGTTTTAAGTTATGATTATTGGGATTACATTTCACTACTATAGTTTATCCCATGTTATGATATTATGATCTCTTTTGCGGGTTAGGATTTCCAAAATGTTATGTTATTATGAATATGATGTGATTGATAATTCTTTTGTTTAACATTACTGAGTATTTGAGCTCACCCTTTTGTATGTTTTATTTCCCCAGGTCAGGAATAAGGTTATTAAGTAGGATATTCCAAAAAGGGACTCTAGATATGATGAAATAAATGGGAGTAAAAGTAGATGCTTTATTAACCAGTTGTTCATGTTTCCCAGTTTCTAAAGACTCTATACCTATACGGTCCTTTCCTAGTTTTGTTATATGTTGTAATAAGTGTGCTTCCATTCTGAAGTCATAACAATGTATGTAAAGTATGGGTCGTTATAGTCATCACCACCCTCCTTGTAAACAATATGAGAGCATCATGGTGGCATTAGTCTATAAATTCCAAGCACACTCCTCACAACAAGCTTAGAAACATATGATATCATCACTAGCGGAAGCTATAAGTAATAAAAATCAACACCCAAGGAATACTACCCAAATCACCTTCTTAGACAGCAAGGTTTCAGTAATTGATGAAGTATATGTTTTATTTCACATTACATTTAATTTCTAGGTTCACTCCATTACATTTCATAGACATGACAAGGTGGGATAATGATGTGCATCCAATTAATTTTAGATTCCAGGATTCACTTTATAATGGATATCAATTTCTGATGAAACATTTCTTATACACCTATACCTTAAAAATGCCACCCATTTAAATATATCATAATGGCTCGACTCAGTAAATTACTCTTCCCAACCCATGAGGTCACATACACCTCATGAATTGGGACAGGAAATCACTCAATTGAAAAAAAGTAATACAAGCATAAGCTATCTACCACAGCATCACTCAACAATCACAGACATATCATGCAATGGAAAGAAATTAAATACACATATATGGAATAGAAATATGCATGACATGTGAATTCTAGGTGCCTATAATGATGCATGTAATAATGATCCATACCCTCATATCACAGATCCAAGGATAATATAAAATCATCAACCATATTAATAATCAACAACACCACACAACATGTGTATCTCCCCATGATGAAATAATATCAACTCTAATAGGAAAAAAATTGAACAACAATTATAATTTTGGAAACATGGTTTTTACCTCAAACATGGGTTCTGGACGCCCAAGAATTGTTTATAACCAAGTCCCAAGAGTTCCAAATCTCTAATATATTTTATCTAAATAGTACGGTGGGAAAGGAAAAACCCTTCATACCACTTTGTGACATCTCAAACCCAGATACCACTCAATAGGTTCCCTATGCTTGGTGTCCCACATGGCCCCAAGAACATCACCCAAAAAAATTTAAATGTTGACATCTAGCAGCAAGGTCCAAGGGTGTGTCTGTGGGGGAGACTATTCTCTCATTACCAAAGTATAGCACAGTGGGTGAAAGTAAATAAATTTAAATAGTGGAATCAATATAGGTAATCATAAGTCACATAAGAAAATAGAGAAAATAGAAACAATAAATGAAACAATTGAAATATCATTCAACAACTAATGGTAGGTCATGTCACTAGAAAATAGTACAACATGGATAAAAACCGTAGGAATAAAATGTTTCACAAAAGTACAAAGAAATAAAAATATTATCCCAAGCATCTCGGGTCCCAATTGGGTCGTTTACTATCAAGCTCCATACTAAACAAGAAGAAATAAAGTTTTTGAAGTTATATGCTTCCCTTTGTCAACACCTGCAACCATGTAATCTGCTCCGAGTACTAAACAGCACTTGGAGAGGGTGTGAGAAAAGTCTCAGTGGGCAACCACCAATTTTTTATAAAACATCCAGCTCATGTAATGGAAATATAATTATGTGAATTAATATAAATATATAATGTAAATTAGTATAATGTGACTAAACATCCAAGTACCTGCTTCAGCCATCAATTGGTATCTGATCATGTAACCAGTTCATTTAATTAATTAATTACCAATTTCATAGTTGTTGGACATGTGAGGCATAGCCAAAACTAACAACAACTTGTGATATTATAGATAATTAAGGTTCTAAGATGTAATAAGGGAACCATGATCATTGCTACTTAACAATGATGTTCCAAGGTAGTAACCAAGATAATTTATACCTCATGGGTCGGCAACTCAGTTGTAAATATAGTTTGGATAATGATAGGATTGTAATCCAAGGAACATGTTCCAAGGAATTCCAAAATAAGGTGTTCATTGTGTGCAAGGTGATCATTCTAGGTAAAATAGTGCTAAGTACAGACAGAGACATATGGGCCATAATCATGGGTCCTAAATATCAATGAGGGATCCAAGGAGTGTATTCAAGGAATCCTTTAATGATGGTGAATGGATCCTGCAGTTTCATATCGGTCATCCATGAAGAAACAAGGATCGAGATCTAGGAGGGTATCAACCTAACGAAGTCATGTCTTTGAATCAGAATGGGGTTCCCGAGTGCTCATGGAAATCTCCGTTCAGAATCCAAGGAAAGCTTGAGTCAGGCCATTTCTGTTTAATTATGAATTCTTGTAATATCTCCTTATGTTCAAGCCTTTCCTTTTATTAGTGTGATAAGGTCAAGTAGCATGAAACATTTTTATATAGTCATTTGGTTCAAGCATTGACTTTCATTAGTGTGAAAATGAAAATTATCTTAGAGCCATTTAATCTATTTAATGAATATTATAGATTTACGGTTCATTATGATACCTTCCATTAATGTGGTAAGGGTTGTTATGGACATGCAACCAATTAATCATTTACATTTAACTCCAAGTCATATACCTAGTATGCATACCGATTCACATTTCACGTTTAATTATCAATTTGAAGAACATACCTTAGGCCGATGAAGTATTGATAACACATGGTACTTTCTATTAGGAAATTCTCTATATAATCATTCCATAAAATATAAAAAGCATCCCTTAGAGAGGTCAAACAAAGGCACACCAGAATGGTGGCTCAAACTTGTCAAAACAACAAATGTGGCATAATCATTGACATGGGGCAGATTATATTATCATAGTAACCACTAACATATAATCACATAATTGGAAAGATAAATATTATACGGTTCTAATGACTATAAACATGGAATATAAATTTATGAAATGACACCGGGCGTAATTGGTGGGCCCCACACAGATATTCTAAAATTGATGAACTTTAGGGATAAATTATAGGCCCCCAACCTTAGGGTTATATGACTCTCCTCCTCTGGTATCATTCCTTGATATTCATTTGATCATAGTAGATCTAAGAAATTCAGAAAAACACTCATACCATGATATCACTATTGAGAGAAAAAGAGAAGGAGAACAGCTTTGGAGGACTTGATTATATACTGTTTCGCATCAAATGTGATGAATGGAAGCTCGATCGGTTACCAGATGATGGAAATCTCTTGATTCCAAGATTAGATCATCAAAATTCCCCAAATTGAGTGATAAATAGGTTAATGCTACATAAACTTGTATTTGGGATGTAGGATTGAGCTTAATATAGCATTAATGGAAAAACTGTAAATTTACCCAAAAAATAGAATGTGTATGGTTTGTCCACATGGTTTGAATAACTGTGTGCAAACCCTACCTGGGTACCTAGGAAAAAGGGGAAATTGCACGATTAGGCCACACATCCATGTGACAACCGTGCAAGGTGGCTCTATCCAAAAAAAACAATCCACATGTTTTTCCAAACTGTGCAGAATTCCAGTATAGTTTACTCTAAATCATGTGCCAGGCCAGTTTTTCCCAAAAAGAGGGGTTTTGGGCTCTAAAAATTCCCAAAAAACCCCAAATACCTTTTCTAAACTATTAGGAATCCATAATTGGACCAATGGAATGATTTAGACTGAAAAATAAAGGATCCATAACTAAGTGAAAAACTGGGTTCATACAGTCAGTTACATAAAACAAGTTTTCAAGAATTCTATTATCACAACATGTATCCATTCCTTCAGTAAAATTAAAGTGTGAATACACAATACATTAAATCAAAATTACTAGACTACCTTGAATAATCATAGAATGATGAACTTAGTATCAAAAAACAAGGATTGACATCACTATTACCAAACTTGTATGAAGCTGTCAAAGTAACTGACATTCGATAATGAAAATAACAAATAAACAACTAATTAATATATAACACGTTATTATAATTTCAAAGTATAAAAATTAACATATTTTAATAAGGTTATGAAATAATTTATTACGATTTTTAGGTTTATTATATTGGATGTTAAATCAGTTTTTTTGAAGTTTAGAATAACGACAATTTTTTCATCCCAAATTTAATTCATTGAGACAAGTTTCATTTTATGCACCTATGTGCATTTATATGAGTTATATAAAATAATCATTACACATTTTAACATAAATATTTTTTTATTCATGTTAATTAAAATTAAATTTCAATTTCCCTCTTTTCAATGATTTTGATTTAAAGGTTACCAAAGTCTTAAGGGTTTTTTTCATAACTCAATTTCCTAGATTTTTGTTAAAAATAATTCTCAGAACCCATTATTCTATGTTTGATTTAATTTACCCAATGATTTTTTTAAATTTTATTTCCATTTAATTTTATCTTAATTAAAAATTAATTCTGAACATCTCCTTTCAAGAATATTCTTATTTCAAAGATGATGATATTCGTAAGATGTTTTATTAACTCAACACCAATTCATTGAGTTATAAGTCTTATTCTTGTAATTATTTCTTCTAATATTTATATATTTCTTAAACTTATTTATTTAAAATGATATTGAATCTTTATTTTTATAGAAATATCCTTTTGTAAACTTTATTTTCTAAAGATTCATTTCATTATTAAAGAACTGTAGTTAAGAATAATTCTCATCTTACGTAATAATATATTTCTCATCCATGAACATATTTCTTCATTCCTAAAAAACTATTTTCCAATTTTGAAGAAAAATTTATTATTCCATTTGAAAATTTTATTTCTCTTTACCTATTTTGAAAAGTTTTTTTTATTATCCTCTTTATGGTGTAGATTTTAATAAAGCTATTTTTAAATAGTAACAGATATTTTCATTTCGCTTTCACATATTTTATCATCCACATTACATTTTTTATATAAACTCTATTTAATTTAAAGGTTCCGTTATTGGGATTTCCATTTAAATTATGATTTAAAATGACTTTATATGAAGTTATCAAAAAATATTTTTAAAGTGACTTGTTAGACACTTTTTTAAAATAATGTTAAAAAAATTACTGGAATAATTTTTTATAATTTTACGTATATTTTTCAAGAAAAAATTATATATGATGGATCTCATCTGGAGTTATTTTAAATTATTTTCCCTATATATTTTCTTATGAATTTATATTTAAGACCCCACATTTTTCATCAGGTTTGTGTTATCTATCACTCATCAACACACTCTTGAATTTATTTTCCTTCTTCTTGTTTGTATTCTTCAATCACATTGATATATGAAATATAATTTCCATTATTGAATTAAATATACAAAAATTAAATTATATAGTGTGATTACCTTACATTTTTTAGGTTTTTTACAAAAAAATTTATTCCATTTAATGACTAAATAATTACTAAAAATAGGTATACTAGTTAATAACTATATAAAATTATTTATTACTGAGGCATATTGATTATATATCATTAATTAATTCACTTAAAAATATAAACTAATTAGAATTATTTACAGATTGGTGGGGCATAGAATTATATATACCAACAATGCAATGATAAGTCTCATAAAAAAACTAGATTAGTAATTTGGTGTAAACCATACCAATTTATATATTATTTCTTCACAAGATGCCTTAATGATATGTTTATGATTTATGTCATTTTGAATTTCATAGCTATGTAATTTGTTATTATTTTTAATTTTATTATTTGAATTATTATGTTATTCATGTATATATAACATGATCATGTCATCTATTATATGTAATTATTTTATTATTATTTATACCTACAATATTATTCATGTGTTGCTTATTCTAGGATTTATTTAGTTGTATGCTTCCCCTTATAGAGAATTGTATCTCACACATATTATGTATTTCTTTTACTCAGATTATGAATAAAAGTATTAATTATGATATTTCCTGATGTGTTAGATGAGTGGATAATTTTTCAAGATATTTTTCAGAATTATTATAAAATAAGGAAACAATTATTTAGTTAAAAAAGTCTCATTATATGGGAAAGATGTTTTTTTTTTCTAACACTCTAAAACTCTAAACATAAAAGTTCTTGGGTGTGTTAGTGTGTCAATATTTTTTTTTGATATTCTAATTATGGGTGGTTATTTTGGGGTCACATTACATTGTTTCAAATCTAATATGTAACGAATTAGATTATTAATACTAAATATAAAAGTGAAAGTCTAGGGAATCATATATAACCTAAATGATAAATTAGCTAGTTCACAAATACCTGGGGCCCTATGTGAATCCCAAAAAATTATAATCTATCCTGACTTTTGGTTATTCAGGATACTGAACCCCTAAGTTTTCAAAAAATTTCTCTGAAACTATTTAGATACGCACATTAAGCTATTATTTCATGCATTGAGACGTTCTACTAACCTACCAATGGTTCCAATGATAAAACGAATATGGAGGTGAGAAACAAAAAAATAATTCACATGACAATCACACATATCAATAATAAAATAAAAATAGAAAATATCATCTCACCACCACACCATCACAAGAAATATCCCCCTTTTTAATCCTCAAAACATCATGTAATATGCTCTATATCCAGTAACATTTTATATAGGACATAATTTAAGGAAAATGAGATACAAATTGAGATTGTTATAATAGAAAAGTAAATAAAATTTTAATAAAGTATCAATTGGTACCCTTAATATAATATTGGGATTCCAACCCATTTTCCATCTTTCGGAAGCCCAAAAATTAAAATCATTCATCAGGAACCCCTTTAAAAATTCAAAACTACTTTTGAGTCATCCCAAGAAACCACAAAGAACAATAACTCTCAAAAAGAATTTAACAAAGGAAAAACTTACCCTTTTTATAAATAACACATTTGGAAACATTTTTTCACCTTTTCCAAACCAACATTTTTTCAAACACCACTTAAAAATCATTAAACTCAATTGAGAAAAAACACCTTCCATTTAAATTAAAACTTTTTATGTTCAAAAAATTATTTTGAAAAGAAAAACTAAATATCCTTATAAAAACCCTTTTAAACCAAGTTTGAAAATAATTATAACCCTCTAAATAACCTATGTAGGGTACTATATATTATTATAAGTTGATAAGAATTTATTTTTAAGAAACCTAATTATTCTTGTTATATTCAACAAAGAAATTTTCCAAAAACAACCAGATAAAATATTCAGACAAGTCGTCTTCAATCTTAGAAGCCATGAACATACAAGGAAATAGACACCTAAATACATAATTAACCAAAAACACAATATTTTAATAACAAAATCCATAGGTCCAACCACCATGTTCATTAAGGTTTCTATATAAATATAAATTTAGACGAATAGTACACAATATAAAAGAAGAAGTAGAAATAACGTGTCTCCTTGAATAAATTTAAATAAAATCCTAAGAAAAACGCAAATGAATCACTAAGGGGGATTATAGTAAGTGAATCCCATAAATGGGAGTTTTTATAAAGGAACAAATGAGAGAAAATGTGGATTTTGGTGTTAAAAACCCAGAAGGGAAAATAGATAATTTTCTATTTTTCGTCTAGTTTGGTAGACCACGTAGTTTCTTCACATGACTCGGGAAACGATGTAAAAACCATGTAGTTACTACTATATGGTTCCCAATTAACTCAAAAAATAACCCTTCATGGATACTTCTAACCATACACCAACCTTGCACCCATCCCTCACATCTCAAAAAAGGCTTCATAGTTTCTCTAAGAGTGCCGAGTTGTTTAAAAATTCATGCACCAACCGTTAAATTAATATTGGAATACCATCTCTTCCTACACAGGGTTTGAGTGTGTAGTTATCACTAATCTAGAAATAAATAATGAATTGAGTTCTAATCCTTTGATTCTAAACTTTTAGAACCTCTAACACTTGAAAAATTACAAAAATAAATCAATAATTTTATATTATTTAATATCATAGTGGAATGGGGGTGTCACATACCATGTTCTAGAAATGTGGTGGTGGATATTTATGGATAAAAGCTTACATATATGAATATTTTAAATTTCATTTAATATTAAACCTTTGTGATAAGATTCTTTCATGTAACACATTAATAGTATAAATTTTGATATCCTTAAATATGTTTGTTTTCTATTTTTAGGCGAGTATTATGGACTATGATTTATGTAAATAGTTACACATTAATATGGTTTGAAAATATTAATTTTGGTAAATATAATAATGATTCCAAAACTAAATCATTAGAAGCATTTTCACTTAAAATAATAAATCATGGGATAATATATATTTCATGGGATGCAATAGTTATTCATTTAATATTAATTTTATGTATATTAAATTAGGGGGACTTTAAATAAAAAATCCTCAATATTAAATATAATATTTATTATAAAGAAAATACATATCAAGATCTTGATCATTAAAATGGGTAGGCGATACTAAATTATGGAGCCAATAAATTATATATTTTAAGGCATAGTGTAAATGGATAACACTAAGATTTATGTAAAAAATTATGATATGATATTTGTGTTTCACTAAAGTGGACCGTGAAAAGATTCACATTAATAATATATTAATCTCTTGATTTTAATAATACATATCGAAAATAGTCACATAACATAAGGACCCAATGGTTTAGCATCTTGAACATTTGCTATATAAATATCATATTTTACATCACTTTCAAATATTTCTCCATAATCATGCTCCTATTGAAACTTTTATGCACTTCTCACATGATAAAATCAAATTTATAACCTAGGGAGTAGAAACATTAGAAATGGGTGAGGTCATATGATCAGTAATTCAAAACATATCATACCATGAATGATAACATGAGAAATAAATAAATATCATAATAAACAATCCTAATATTATTGGTGATAATCATAAAACATCTTATAGTAACATAATATAATTAATAGAATTTTACAGAAACATAAAATATATGACATGGTTAAAAATATATTTCAGTATTCATATATTGTATTAAAATGACATAATAGTGTGTAATACTTTAAACATAAGTCATAACCATGGAAATGACATACATCACTAAATTTTGGCATAACATGATAAACATCATGGGAATATTACACAACCATAAGCATAGAAAAACTGTGTGGGAAAAACAATAATTCACATTATTATGTGAAATAACTAATTATATATATGCAAAAAAATGTGAGAAAACCCATCTTACCCATTCATATATGAAGAAATTCCTTATGTCCATGCCAGAAAATTTCCTGTGATATAATTATAAACCAGTGCATTGGAGAGAGATATAATACCCCACCTATCATAATCCATACAAATGGGTTCCACTTACAATCAATCATAAACATTTCTTAAATACCCCAATAATAATAATTTTTTATCCTAAACATACAAATATAATTAAATCACATATCTAAATAACTCATGGAAATTAAATGTGTTTCATAAAAAATCTAATAGGTAAAAAATAACATTACGAATTAAATGGGTTGATACAAAAAACTTGATCATCCAAAATAATAATATAACAAAATTATAGGATGAAATTAAAAACATAACTCTATTGAATATATATCATTTTAATATGAAGAAAACTAAATAATGAAAAGTGTTTTTTTGAAGAAAAAAAATGCATTCTCCATTATAAGATTTATAGTTATGAGTCTCCTTTGATTTTTTTGTCAAAAGAAACAAATTCATTGAAATGGTTTTGGGTCAATAAGTATTTTTTCCCAATAAATAATGATATAATATCAATCAAAATGGAATTTATTATAAAAATAATAGTCAATAAAAAATTATATAACTCAATTAAAGGATTTTGATTCACAAAGTCCCTTACCTTTACCCTTCATTTCTAATAACGTGATTTAAACTCTAGTATCCTAAAGATAAACATATTAATTACATATTTCCTAACCTTATTCATACACATTTCCATTATTATAAATAATTAATAACAATGGTCATGATATATTATATTGTTGTAATATTTTTTTCAGCATCAGGTGTTAGTAATATTGACTATTTTGAACTAGATTCATAAAAGTGGTGTTGAATTTATTTTACAAAATAACATCATTTTAAAAAATATGTTTTACATATTTTTTGTTTTATAAAGTCATATAATGTTATAATTCTATTATATGTTATTTTTAATCATGTTTTCTGAAAACGGAAATAGAGGTGAGCTAGTATTGGGTTATTTACCAATATTGATGGATTGCCTTTAAAAAATAACTATTTCTTTTAATATCCAAAATAAACAATAATAACGATATTTAGTACTGATATATATCACATATTATCATCAAATGTAAACTAAAACCTTCCATTATTGGAATTAATGGAATCCAAAACATGTTTATTCATGGAGGTGATAGTACGCACAACACATGATTCATGTTTTCGTTTTTCATAATGCAAAGGGGGAGGGTGTTTAATTCTTGTACCATTATTATAATAACATAAAATTATAATAATGATAGTGATTTTATCATTTAATTATAGGGAAATGAAATTTTTTGAGCAATAGAAGTGCATAAATAATTAGAAAAAAGATACAGCAGTAAGGATCTTACACCTTACTTATTGTATATTATATTTCCAACAGGGATTTAATATTTTAGGGGTCATATTTTGAGAATAAAGGAAACTACTAAAGGTGTATAGTAGTGAATATAGAAGTTTTTTAAATATTTTGGACTGAAATTAATGGGATTTTGTGTGATGGGGAGCAAGGAGAGGAGTTCCCCTTTTTTAAGAGAAAAGGATTGAATTTTTTTAAAACCCAATACTTTTCAACAATGAGAAGTCACTATCAAGGAAATTATATTAAAGTTGTAAATAATGAATTAGATAATAGATAAGATTTATAAAAACATCTTTCTCTCCATTAAAATCATGATTAAAACATGTTATACCCATTTATTTTTAGGTTACTCATTTTTAAAATTTTTGTTTTCACCATGGTGACTACTTTTTACCATGGTAATTTATACTTGATTCCTAAAAATAAATGTCAAATAATTATATAATTTTTACCTAATTATAAAAAATTTAAAATCCATTTTGTGTAACTAATTTCTAAAAAGTGATACAAATTAATTTTAAAATACTAAATTTATAATGTATTAAAAATAATTTTAATCTGAAAAATATAACATAAATTTAAAAATGATAAATATTGTTTTAGGATTTAAAACCAAACTTTTATAAGTAATAAATTCACTTATAAAATAAAAAATTTATTCTTAAAAAATAATTTCATAAATTTAAAATTCATACATTAATTTTATTAATTTCATAAATTTATAATATTTTTAAGAATGGTATTTTTCATTATTCACATAAAAATAAATATTTTTTGAAAAATATAAAAAATTAACCTTAAGATAACATAGCTGAGATAATTCGAAGAAGGAAGTTAATTTTTCCAAATTTACATCAGAAAAAATAAAAATTTTATTTTTAATTAAAAATAATATATATATATATATATCTAATGTTTTTATGTAAAAATGAATTTTTTTCATATATTATAAATTCATCATGATGTTTCCTATAAATTACTAATTATACTATTGTTAATATGTTATTCATGAAAGGAAATAAATTTCAATGAAATTATTTCATTAATTTCATAGTTTCTCTACTTGGATAGATAATTAAACTTAAAATTATTTTATTTATATATATATATATATATATATCATAATTTCATTACCACTATTTATACATTCCAATTATAAGAAAACCTAAAAATAGTCTATAGTGGTTTGGTCCCTACGTTGTATGTGTAGGAAACCACAGAATATAGTTTTTATTTTAGTAGTAAAACATGATTTGTTGCATTATACACCCCTTAATAATTTTAACCTAAGAATTTCATTTCACGGTAGAAAATAATTTTGGGTACTATTATATAATCAAAAAATATGATTCTAATATATCATACTCAAACATATGATTACACTATAAAATATTGAATTGGTGAGTGGTATTTTTTCATAAAACCTTGTCAGTTTGATTCATACTTTTCACTGGTTCTTTATATGATAAGATATCATGTTCTAATTTTAAGGCTTCCTAGCGTAGAATGTATTAATTTTCAAGTATGTACTTTTTTAAATGTGATCCATGGAACATATCCTGGACTTAGTATGGTTGTGGAGGGAGTTCTAGCAGATAGAATAGAACCACGACACAATAAATGATCTTGAAGGGACTGATGAATCTAGGACTCAATATACAATTCTTCCAAAATCTAATAACTCACGTCTAAGGTTATATTAAAAGGAAAAACTTGTCCCTAACCTCAATCTCTAGATCTCATTGGAGATTATCTACATTACTCTTATATCAACTTTGTACTGATTTCATATGTTGATGAATGGTTTGAACCTTCTCCATTATTTCTTAGAGTGGGTAAGGACCTATCAAATTCCAATATCCAACTTCATCATATCATGTTATATTCTGACATCTCTACCTGTACTGAGCCTCATATGGTTCTATCTAAATGCTATAATGGAAACTATTTTTATATCAGAACTCTACTATGGGTATGTATTGATTCCAAAATTATTTAAAATCCATCGAACATGATCTTAACTTATCCTATAGAGATTAATTATCCTTTCAATATTACCATTTTTCTAAGGATGATATGAAATGATATAGATTATATCAATCTCCAATGATTTTTGAATAATTATCCAAAACCATGAGGTAAATATAAGATCCTGATCAGATAAAATAGATAGTGGAATTCCATGAACCCTTACCATTTCTTTTATAAAAATCATAGATATTTGATCATTGGATAAATCTTGTTTTATAGTAATAAAATGCCATAAATTTTTATTTAGATCAAATAGAACCAAAATTATAATATGGCCTTTAGAAGTTTTGGGGAATCTTTTGAAGAAAACCATGGTGGTCGTTTCCCATTTCCATACCGATATAAATAATTGTTGTAGTAGACTCATTGACTTTTCTCATTCAGCTATAACTTGTTGGAATACCTGAATCGATATATGTATTCTACAATATATCTCTACATATTATCCCATAAGATTTTTTTTATGATTTATAAAAAAAATTACGTCATGGAAGTACAAATAAAGATGAGGTATGTGCATCATCCAAAAGTTCCCTCCTAAATTTTGGATTTCATGGGATAAAAATCTGGGTTTCAAAACATATAATTCCATCTTTATTAATGCGAAACTATAGAATATTCATTACCTTTTATTATGTCTCCACATTATCTTTATTGGCTTCTTGATCTTTACATGAATGGAATTTTGAGTACTCAGTCGAAAAATATAGTATTTATCTCCTCTCGTTATGAATTTAAGATTCATACTCTACAAATCCTAGATTATTGGGTCTTTTTCTTTCCCCATCATAGATAGCGTAGCATGTTATTTCTTTCTCATAGAATTGTCCACCTTATTTTTATTACTTGTGTGATAATGTATTTATAAGTAATAATCATTTATCAGTTCGGCCAACTACTATGGATCATACCCAATTCCTTCAATGTCAATATATATTAAAATCTCTTATAGTGAGGATATATATCACATTATTCTTTCTAGAGATAATATCTCTTAATATTCAGTGAAAATATTACTACTTACATATCTAAATCATTAATTGGGTACTTTTACTCCTGAGTATTCAATTATCATGAAGCATAAGAGATTACCTTGTCATTATAAAAGATAAATCAACCCTAACCCCTTTTTAAAAGAATCATTATATATTACAAACCCTTCCTCACTACCGAGTAATATAAATACAGGAGAAATGCCCAACCTATTACATAGTTCTTGGAAATATTCTTCATATTACTCTATCCAATGTAACTTTAAACCCTTCTTAGTTATCTTGATTATTTTGTTTAATATCTTCGGGAAATTTTTTAATAAATCAATAATATCCTGATAACCCAAGAAAAGTTTGGATCTCGATTACAGTGGTCGGTCTAGAATATTTATTGATACATTTTTTATTTATTGGATCTACCTGTATTCCCTTGATTCATATTACAATACCCATGAATGATAACGTTATATATAGAATTAAAATTTAATAAATTTTTCCAATTACATATCCCTTCATAGGATCATCAACACAATCAATGAATGTTCTTCATACTCTTATTTTCTCATTGAATATATAAGAATATGATCTATAAAGACAACATAAGTTGATCATGGTTGTCTATAAGGACTCCATTCCATAGATCCATGTAGATAATAATATCATTTGTAATCCCAAATGGAATCACCATAAATTCATAGTGTCCATACATAATTTAGAACACTAAATTTATCACATACACCCATTTACCTTCAATAGATAAAATCTTCATTGAAGTTCAGACTTTATGCAGCATTGATATACACTAATTTGATCGAATATATCATCAGTATGGGGTAGAGGATCATTTTTCATGTTCATGATTTTATAATCTTCATGAAAATCAATACCAATATAGATTGACCTCGTCATTATTTTTGGAAGAGTGGACTGGTGCACACCATAATAAAGCACTAGTTCATATAAAACCATTCTCCATATTGTCATGTAGTTGCTTCTTTAAATCCAATAATAAAATGGGATCTATTAAATATGGACTATTTGATATATTAATGGATCCAGATATAAGTTCTATTTAAAACCCAGCCTCACACTCTATAGGAACATCATATAGTTCATCTGGAAATACTTCATTATATTCTTATAAAATATTCAATTCATTATTTTGGACTTCATCCCTAATAATTTGATCCCAGATTCACTATTTTTTGGTCCACGTCACCCATATTATATAATTTTACTTAACATGGATTTCATAACCATCCTTACATTGACACAAGATAATAGAACTATTTGGGATATGTAATGATACTTTGATATCTTAACATTTGATATGTGGTTTATTCATGGAAATCTAATATATACCCAATATTATATAAAATTCAACCAATTTAATAATAATTACATATCTATTAATTATCCTCCCATAGATATTATTCAATGTATATTTATAAATCATAGACATGGGCACTATTCAACTAGTGTATTTCACTGATAGTTCGGTAACCATTATTTAGTGTGGTGATTCCTAACTATTAGAAAACGTGAGTGATATAAAATAATTTGATGATCTAGAATCAAAAAAGGTATTAACAGTTCCTGAAAAGAGATCAAGTGTACCTCGAATCACATTATTATTGTGATCAACCTCAATAGTGATGATTTTGAAGTCCCTTAACTATTACCTCAGTTTAGGAGGTTGTTGTGGCCTATTTTCTTCCTTGTCCTGATTGATTCATATTTAATTCACATAATGTCTAAGTTATTTTAAATTAAATTAATTTAATATTGGTGTATCATTACCTCATACTTTATTCTCTACTTTTTCATTAATAAAATCCTTAGCCTTTGATCGGTGGTTGTGGGAATGTTTTCCCACTTTAACACACTTAAATAAAATTCTTTATAAATTGATATAATTAACTGAGTGATATCACCCACATTGTGTGTATATTGGAAATTATCCTTTCTTCTCACCATTTGTCTTAACATCGATGATTATGTGTTACTCCGCCTTTTTAATTTTTCTATAATATTGAGAGGTTCCAGTTTCAGTCACCACATTAAGAGATCATCGAACAATTTTTCTATAAATACTAATGTCTCTTATCGAAAAGTCCCTTTGAATAATAGGATTTAAGCCAACAAAAAAGTGATTAATTTTACTTTCAATATCATAGATGAAACTAGAGGAAAACCGCATGAGACTTGTGAAATCATCTTTATATGATCCAATGTATTCAACTTATTTTTTTCTTTAATTCCAAAATTATAGCCCTATTTTTTTGGGATGATTTTGAGGTAAATACTTAGTGAAAATATCTTCTTGAACTCTTCCAATCGTATATATTCTACAACATCATTTTATATAGTGTTCATAATGAGAATCCATCATTGGTCATAATCATTTTGTAAATAATAAACTTCTAAAATGAACTTCCCGGGTTATGAGCACCAGAGAATGAAAAATATCATTTCATTTACATTAAACTACCCCTTATAAGCCATTAGATTTTAAGACCTTCTAAATTATGGTGGTTGTTTTCTTATAAATTTGTTTATTCTGAGTTTCTCCATACTTTGTGTGTTTTGGAGCTCAATATTATGTGGGTAATTTACCATAGATAGAACAATTTTGGTACACATTTCCATTATATTTTCACATTGAATCCCCAATATCAATAGGTTTCCCATTGGTAAAATCTCCACATTTGCCATTTCACCCATTATTAATTATGTTTTTTAGATTTCAAACATTACATTGAACAAAGGAGACCTATGAATGATTATACTCAAATTAGTTATTGTGCATAAAAATGAAACTATAAAATTAGATGGAGTATTTTATAGATTACATTCATAGGCCAGTATATGAAATTATATATTTCAATCTATGTTATCCATTTCGTATTTTTAGGTGATATAGTTATATATATTCATATCATTTATAATGGATTGTATAGTTATTTTGATTAACCAAACAATATCCCACAAGTGTGTCAAACCGAGTGTGCAGTTTGGCCTCTTTGTCATAAACAAGTTCACAGTTGATTTAATACCTAATATTCGATCTTATAGGTTATTATCCAAAGATACAGATGTTCTATAGAACATATCCACGTATAGTATCAAGAAAGGGATTAAATTTAAAGGATAACCACTCTCTATTTACTTTACCAATACATAAGGATGTTAAGATATACTTAGAAACAACCCCTAGATTTTTTCTTAGGTTTTTCACTATCTATCTCTAAAATAATATAAAAAATTAACTAAACCATAATCCAATATAAACATAATAAGTTAAATCTATTCATGACAAAAATAATAGACTAATATAATTATTTAAATAATATATCTCAAAAATAGTTTCACAACCCATAGACCTAAATGTTTAGTGTCTGGATGATTTTTTTCATAAATATATTATTATAAATCATTTGAAAACATTTCTCTGTAATTATTATCCTATAGACCCTTTTATATAAATTCCATAAGAAAAAATTATCTTCATAACATTGGGAGTGGAAAAATAATAATGTTGGGAGCTCAAACACTCCGTAAGGTAAAAACATATTATATTATTAAGGGACACATTAAAAATACATAAATATCATTACAAAATATCATAATACCTTATATTATAATCATAAAAGTATTTAGATTTAGATAATTTTGTAAAAATGTCATTATGGAAGAAAAAAAGATATGAACCAGATCAAAACACATCTCAATAGTCATATAAAAAGTGATCATAAGATAAGGTTAAGGAATAAATTAACAATAAGTAAAAATTATGAAAAAATATAATTTAATTAGAGGGAAATTCATCATGAAATTTTTTCATAACATGATATACAATATCAAAATGTGGCACAATCATAAACATTGGAAAACATGAGAGATAAAACTTTTCATTACCATGCCTATGTGAAAAAAATATTTATGTCCATGCCTAAAATTTGATCAAACCCGTCATGGCCACTTCTATGTGGACAAACACATTATTTCCATTATTGACAATGTCATGAGATATAAACAAAAACCAATGCATCAAAGGGTGATATTGGACCCCAACCATCATAATACATACATATGTATGCCACTTAAAATAAATAATCATCATATCATTAATAAACAATTAAAAATAATTGGTTTCTAAAATATCCAAATGGTTATCATTCATTTCTCATAAGTAACCCATAGAAATAAAGTGGGTTTTTTATAAATCATACAAATGGTATAAAATAACATCACGAATAAAATTGTTTCATACAAAAAACATGATCACCAAAATTAATAATATAATAAAATAATTTATATGGTGTAACATGAAAAATAACATCATTTTAGATAGATTATTTGAATATAATTGAAACTAAATCATGAAAATAGTTTTTCTAAAACATTTTGTAGTCATCATCACAAAAGTTATGGTTATGATTATCTTTTTAAAAATCCTCATTTTTTTCTAAATTTGAAAATAAAAACATTCATGTAAATGGATTTAGATCAAAAAATCGTTTTTAACAAAAATAATGAGACAACATAAATCAAAGTTGAATGTTTTGGGAAAACAATGTCAATAATAAATTATAAAAATCAAAGAAAGGATTTTTTTTATTTACCCAATCCCTTACCTTTATCCTTGATTTACACATAAGTTATTTAACTAAATATATCATAAATATAATCATCTTAATTACCTATTTTATAAAATTATTCATATGTACTTCAATTTATAATCTTCATTAATAACAATTCTCTTTATTTATTATATTGTTTCAATCTATTTTTCAACATCGTGTGTTAATAATCTTGACTGTTTTGAACTAGGATCATAAAATTGATGTCGATCATTAATTTTATCCAAAATATAATCATTTAAAAATAATTTAATGTTAAAAAATTATATTTTATAAGGGTTTATAATGTTATAATTCTATTATCTGGGTGTTTAAATTAGGTTTCATGAGCATGAAAATGATGATGAACTATTTTGGGGTTATTTACCAATAATAATATATTACCTTATAATGATCATCACTTTTTTATTATCCAAGAAGAGTAAGAATGATTATATATATTAATTATATATAACATATATAATATTTAGATATAAACGAAAACTATCATTGTTCGTATGTGATGGAAAATGAAACACTGTTATTTATGGAGGTTGTTATCCGAAAAACGCACAATTCACGTTTTCATTTTTATTAATGGAAATGGAAATGTAATTTAATTCATGTAAAATCATTATAATAACATAAACGTAGAACAATGATACTAATATTATCATTTTATGTTGATGAAATTAAATTTGGGGGAGAATAAATAAACATAAAGAAATATTAAAAATAAAGAGTGGTTAAAAGTTTATTCCTCACTTATTGGATTAACACATTTAAAAATGGTATTAAAACATTTATGATGGTATATATATAATAAAAGATCTAATTTAAGTATTATAGGAGAGTGTAAGAAAGTTTTGGGGTGATTTCAGGCTAATAAAAAGGGGGTTTTGTGTGAGATGAAGTGAAGATATGAGTACCCCTTTTATTAGTGAAAATGAGTGGTATTTTTGTAAATACAAAAAAAATAATGGGAAGTCAATATCAAGTAAAGTGTCTCTAAAATTTATAAATAATCTAGTGGAATAGAGAAACAGTTGATCCACACCTCCAAAACATAATTAAAATAAAATTTTAAACATGTTAGATCGATTACCTCTTAGGTTACTCATAGTTTTTAATTTGTTTTTCACCATGGTAACTAGTTTTTAACTAGTTATTTTATCATTTATTCTAAAAAAATTGTTATTATTATATAATTTGGACCTAATGATTACAAATATTATATAAATTTTTTATTCAATATTATAATGTGATAAATATTAATATTACAACACTGAATATATATTGTTTAAAAAACAATTTTCTTGAAAAAATATAACTTAAATTCTAAAATTTTAAGTATTGTTTTATAATTTAAAATATAAATTTTTAAAATTATAAATTCACTAATAAAAAATATGTTTGGTTTTATAAAAAGCTTCTAAAAATTTAAAATTCATACTTGCATAATAATAATTTCATAATGTCATGTTATTTGTAGAAATGGTATTTTTATCAATTCACCTAAAAATAAATATTTTTTGGAAAATGAAAAAAAAATAAACTTAGGATAATTTGGGAATGATAAATCTAAAAATACTTTTAATTTTTTCATATTCACATCAAATAATTTGTAAATGATTTGTAATTAAAAATAAAAAATATAGAGAAAACATAGATTTTATATAAAAATGCATTTTGGGATATTATCTATTATTCATACCATTTTCTTTAAATTAATAATTAAAATAGTGATTATATATTTTTATTGAAGAGAATTTAGTATTATAAAGTGACTTCATTAGTTTCATATCTTCACTAGTTATGTCAATATTTAATGTGAAATTTATTTGTGCGTGTGTGTATTCAAATTTTCATTACAACTATTTATATTGACCAATTGAATTGATACCTTAAAATATTGTATATGTTTCTATATTTGATGTTTCATATAGAGGAACCAATAAAAATAGTATTTTTTTATGTAGGAAATCTCAATTTGTTACATACAAAAAACTAGGAAACCCTAAAAATTTGGATTACAAAGAAATATAGGTGAGTTTATATCAATATTATCGTTATGTTAAAATAGTTATCTACATAAATATCTAAGAGTCATATGTGATATCATTGTAATGATATCCTTCATAAATAACTATGTGGTGAAAGGAGTTCTAAAGAAAACTCATTACTTAGTAAAATATATATATTTATCACTAAAGGTAATAATGTTTGGTGCCATCATTTTAGTGGGAGTACATCCATTAAAATTACATGATGAGAAGAGATAAAATATTATACACACATATGGATATTTCATTAGTGTAGATTATGGATTGCATCATATTTTTCATTTGGAGGTATCTTATAGGAATGACCTAAAACTAATTATAGAATATAATCTATATTTAAGAAGTGTTATCAAAAGTAACATTATAAACATATGGATTTAAATGTTATAGAAATAAATTTCTAAAAATCTAAATCATTGGTATTATATAGTAGGTGTTCATCATATATTTGAATTTATAAACATAACCTAGGGATATAATAGAATTTAAGATATTTTAAGTAGATCTATGTATTGGAAATGGGGAAAGCGTCATTGCATTATAGGTTTAAAGTTATGATCTAAATCATCCAAGTGGATTAGTTCTTGAATTATCTATTTAATATTATGTTTCTAGAATAAATATAAATTTTATTTATGAAATTTATTTGGACAAGACGGTATTTTTATTAATTATGAAGAACAAATAATTTTTGTATATAATAATTAAATATTCTATGGTATTAGGAATACAGAAAATGTTTTATATATTATGTAAATAGATAGTACCTTATATAATATTCATAATATAAATTGAAAATATTATTTTAATCCCACATAGCTTTAGAATTTCCACCTTAGACATATAAATGAGGAACTTATTCAAATACTTTATAAAGATGAATATTTGAATTATTTAATTTTAAATTATTTGAAAATTATAAATCTTTTTTCTTAGGTAATATGATAAAGTAACCTTTTAGTTGAAAAAGTGAAAATGATAATAGAACATTAGAACTTATTCATAGTGATGTATGTGAATAAATTAGTACAAAAGTATATGATGTGTTTCAGAACATTATAACCTTCATCAATGATTTTAATCGACAGGTTTTTGTTTTTATAATGAGACAGAATTTTGAAACTTTCCAAAAATTATATTAGTCCTAGTAGACCAGTGTAGAGATGTTATAAGATATTGAATCATATATGGCTAAATATTTTACAAAATTCTAAATTTTATTTTAACGTTATCCCCATTTCGTATTTGATCCCATGCTACCTATGAGGATTTAAATGGGGTTTTATGATTAAACCAACCAACAATACCACATGAAATAAAGAATATAAATATGGATCATCAAACTGTAGTTTTTTACATGGTTCAAACTAGATATGATAAAACACATCATTAATATGATCAGTGTCATCTGATTTATATAATTTCCACTAATAATATTATCATCTGTTATATTGAGTTTTCTAGGTTTCATCAAGAACACATGTTTGTCATATTACCTAGCTAAGTGATTGATGCACCTTCAATTTCTTTATACAATATCCCACTAGTCCATGATAATTCCTCAAACCTTATACGTATATAAAAATATATTCTAGGATAATGATTCATCTGAAACACTATTCTCATTACTCTCAATACAGATTCTTAAACTACTTTTGGATCTTCAAGAATAATACCATAAAACTGAAAATTTATTTTACAGCACAGATTATAGATCATATTATGAATCTAATTGATGAGCTTACATATCTCAAACTCTTAGGTTATCGAATTCTAATAAACATTCAAAATAACTTCATCATTGTTAGAATATTCTTCTTCTTCATCTATATTTATCGCTACTTCAATAATAATAGGTATTGAATGATATATTTTTAGAACTACTATCTCATTCTTATTCTCCATTATCCTTGATGCACTAGATCATCTCATGCTAACTGGATCAGTATCATCTTGTTATTTAATGTACATAGATTATATATTCACATAAAAATATCAATTTATTCTTCTCCTAGAAGAGATATCTTGGTTCCTCTCCTCTAAGAGTATTATAAGTTACTCTTTCTCTTTATATTTTATTCACAATATCTTTACTTATTATCTTTGTTACGTAAAATTAAAAATATTTTTTTAAATTTTATATATATATAATATCACATAATATTTGATTACATGATATCCATTTTCACTTTTTCTCAATTTCATGTACATGGGTGTCTCCTACAATCGTGGTTATTCATTTTCCCGTTAACCTCATGTCTGCACTATAATACTAAAAAATATCATCTTCTTTTTATTTTTATTCTCTATCATCTAAACAAATATTTCATTTTACTCCACCAATATTTTTTGAGATTTTTTTAAAAACATCTACATATAAATCCTCGATAAATAAACTCCTCATTTGTATAAAAACCATACAACAACACATATTATGACATGGATTAGTCTTCATGGAATTATAAATTTTGAAAAATAATAGTTCAGATTTATATTAAATTTTAACACTCATCATTAATCTTAGATTATTTCTTCTACCTTTGTTCATTCATCTTCAATCACAAATGGTTTTGTGATATTTAGCCAACCTAATAACATCACAACATATTTAAATTTACATTTCTACAAATATTAATTATTAAAGTATCTCATTTTAGCAACATTTATTTCTTATAAGTACCTGTCTTTATTAATCTCCTTCCACTCACTCGTGAAGATCATCTTCTTAATTAAATTTTAGAATCATGTACTATTTTTTAGGTTTATATCCTTTAATAATAATTATAACATCATCTGAAATCAATTTATTATTTAAAATTTGTATACTAGAATTTCTCAATTTCATCACTCATTAGTTGTCTTGAAAATGATCAAAGTAAATAAACATATGAGATCCTAAAATCATACAAAAAATCATTTATTAAAAAAAATACCTTACAATAATAGATACATATTACGTAGACACATCTTATGAGAGGTATCTTATGAAAACTTATCATATGAAATCCTAGTGTCATATAAAGCTACATATATTATGAGAATACAACATATATTAAAAAATTTGGATATCATATAAATTAATTTATATTATTAAATTGTACCATGCCTTATGAGGACCTGATATCATACGAAACTCATCTAACTTATATTAAATGATATCTTATGTGTCCACAAAATCTTACAAAAAATGTATCTTATAGGATTCACATATCATAAAAAATTTAGGTTATTATATAAAACTAGGATATCATATAAAGTTATCCTTTATTATGATAATGTATCATAAATTATTAACTATCTATTATCTTATGGAATGACTTTTTTTCATATAAAAACCACATATCTTATTAAATTTCATAATATATAATACTTTTCCATTTTCACACATAAACCCAAAAACGATAATTTTTCAAATTAATTCATTGATTATTCAAAGAAAATACTAGCCAAAATAAACTCTTCAAATCACCTAATTAAAAAATTCAATAATTATTGGAATTATCAAAATTATTACAAAAACCTACATTTCTTTTTCTAAGGTATGGTATTGTATTAAATACTCAAGTATGGCTATTTCAAGTAGCTCAATTCCATATCATTGTATCCTTAACTCCTACATTTAACAACCTTTATAAAAGAGTATTTTCGTCACTAATTATATTATAATCTACAAAAAATTATTCATCGATGGTTTCCATACAACTCATCCACCTTCCTTCAAAATTTGAACTTGTTTTAAGCATTTTAATTATAACTATAAAAGTTATCCAATACTAGTTAAAAACCCATATTATATAATATATATATATATATATAATGTTATGGATATAAATTCACATAAAATTCAATACCAATATTTTCCATGAGGTCCTTCTCAAAAATAAACTGAATTATGGGGTTTCTCACAAAGTTACTTCTTATTATTTTTTCAATTATAATATCATGTTAAATTAACCTTACCTTTCATTGTATGGATATCCATAGTATTATAATTGGTTGTATTATTTCTCCCTAACTAATATTTACCCAGAAATACATAATGACACTTATTGACAAAATATTTAACTTATACTAACCTTTCGAAAAATCAATATTCCCCTTTTTATTTGTTGTCAATAACAATAACTGGTTCAAATAAATTCATGTTAATATGCCTTAAATGGTTCAATTTTCTACTCCCACTTATTGAAAACAAATACAAAAGAGGTAATAGTTTATACCCTTTATTTATACCCTATGTGTAAGGGATATTCCTCCAATAGAAAATTATTCTCCCCCTGGCTATTGTTGTTGTTGAATTTATAAAACCATTTTATACCTATATTCTTTTTTCTCCCTTTTTTTGAAAGAATAATTCAATTACACTTGAGATAATGGTTGAACAACATTTACATAGTAATTTTACATCAAATAATCAACTATAAGTCTAATAGGGATAACCTGATATAGAAAACTAGAGTCATAAATGTTGACAAAAAATGTCTATATTCTTTACACAATATAACTCCAACTCGGACATCAGTTAATTTAGGGATGATCAAATATATCATCAAGAATTTATAGTGCCATTTATTAGAAATGAAAAAAATACTATAGGGGTTATTTTTTAGTTAATTATTCCTAAAATTTATTGGTAAATCACTCCATTACATATTCTTATTAGTAAATCATAATGTACTTATTAGTAAGTTTTTTTAACTTGAAATGTATATTTATAGGTATCTTTAGGTTTCAAGAAGAAAATATTATGAACTAAATTTCACACCCTGATTAATTTCACATAACGTTTATGAACTATAACAATGAAGGATTAATTTCATCAGAAGATATGAAGTAATTTTAAGATCATTAGAAGATGATGATTTTATTTTAAATGTAGTTAAAATTGACCAAGAATATTGTAGATTTTGACTTTTTTTGGTTTTCCTATAAAAAGGAAGATACTTAATGGATCATAAGTACAATAGTTATTGAATTATCTTAAAGATATATTAAGTAATTATGATGCGTTAAATGTCTCATTTCCAAGTTCACTTCTGATATTTTTAATTTTTTATAGAGTTTTACTTAGGTAATTAGTTTTTGAGGTTATAATTATAAATAAACCAAGTTATATTTCTGTAATTGTTGTGTTTTTATCTAGTGTGGCCATGGGATTTCAACGATATGAAGACCATATTTGTTTTATTCATATATTATTGAAATATTTTGGGGATATAAAGGTAGTGTTGTTTCAGATCATCCTGATCGAAGGATTCTGAGGATATAAAGATAGAGAACCTTATAATGGGATTATATTGAGGTATTTTACCAATAAAAAATTGTTACCTTGGATCAGGTTGAATTATCATCCTTGTAATATTTATAAAAGTGTGACTTTATAAAATCATTAAAATGAGTGCACGGTTTTTTGAGCATTACTAATTTTTTTTCTTAATTTTTCAATGCGAATATAATTTTTATTTTACATTTTACATATTTTATTGATGTTATAAAAAACAAAATTTATATAGTGTTTATGAGTTTTATAAATGTATATATTTAAAATATTATTATATTGAATTATTAATTGTTGAATTTACATTGTTCTTAATATTTCTATTTTTATGATGATTATACTCTAATTATTAGTGGGTTGATAAAAGGATCAAATCCTCCAATGATTTCAATATCTAATTTTATGAAGATTTTATATCACATTTTAGACTACAATTCACCCCCACACCACCTTTATATTATATCATTCATCTATTTGTGGGAAAACACTTGGTATTACAACTTGTCCATATATTTAACACTGATCTTGATTTTATTATTTTTGATTTTTTTTATATCCCAATATCCATACACTAACTGTGTGGTGGATAATGTTTTTTTATTATGGTTGGAATATATTTTGGATCAATAGAAAATGCTAACCATAATAATCCTATAACTTTTTAGGGAAATGATTATGAGTACTGAAGTGATCATATTAAATAATTCTTGTTTAGCACAAGAGTGGATAATTATTCAATGGTGATAAAAAATTACATGTTTTTTAAGAAGTATCTTTATACATATTCTAGAAATAAAAAACTTGGGGTTTTTTCTAACTATAATTTTTGTAATACTTTATTATGTTTAATTATGAGAAATATTTAAAATCAAATATCACCTTGTGAAATGATAACAAAATTTGGATGAACATAGAGGTTACAAAATTTTGGACTTCCAAATTTCTTTAAACTATATGAGGTATGTTTTGAGAACATTATCAATAATTTGATTTTATACCAAGAGAGTCTGTTTTATAAATTCATCAAAGCTTTATTATTATATGAAATAGGTTTCATTCAGTTAAAGATAAGGAAATATCTGATGATCTCTAGGTGGTGAATGTAATTAATATATTTATGAATTTGAGGGAGTCTAAACATGTATTTAATGATGATATGAATAATATGACTATGTTAAGTCATGAATATTTCATTTTAAATCTCATAAAGTATGATATTATATTAAATTTTCTATTTAGAAATAGAAGAGGGAGAATATAGTAGTGTTTACATATACTTCCAGTAATGGTACTTCTTGAGTTATGAATCCTAAATATAATCTTAAAAATAAAATATATGAATGTTTATTATATGATAGAGATATTGAATCTAGTGATGGTTGATTTTATTAACTAGTAAGAATGTTGAATATGATTATTATAAATAATAACTTTTAGTATGAATTTAGGAAATATATAAGGTAAAAACATGATAATGGTGAATATCTATATGTTATATTTTATAAATGTACAAGTAATAGTTATATAAGGCCTATTTTAACACGATTTAGCATAAAATAATTCAATTATAGGAGAAATTATAAAATTGGGGGGAATAAAATTCACAAATCCATGGATACTTTGAGCACTAGTGGTGTAGAAACAGATTCTAATAATTCATAAAAATAATTTGGTAGTGATGGTTAATAGGTTTTTGGATTCAATGATAATATCTTTAAAGATAAGAAATATCTAATGGAAAAGTTTACAAATAAATAACTTGAAAATATACATTAGATTATAAATTTTATTATACTTTTGGTTATGATTATTCAACTTCAGCAGAAAATGAAAATTTTAGCTCATTGGATAATAAATAAAAATTTTATATATATGAAGAATTGGTGAAGTATATAAATCTAATGGAAAAGAAGAATAAATGGATGAATAAAAAAAATAATTATGTTAAGGATGATATTTCAAAAGAGAATATTATAATTTAAAAACATTCTATTGATATTTATATGATTTCAACATAATTAGAGTCCACATATATTTTATGTTCATATTCTCATTATCATAATTTATTTTTGAAACTTAAATATAAAACTATTAGATTGAAAAAAATTTATAACATTACATTCTATAAATAAAATTTTGATAAAATATATAAAAAATTAAAATATTCTATAAATTCAAATGGATTTAGTTTTACTTCTACTATATTTAATTTTTAGTAAAATTACTTTGTACCTAAAAGTGAACCATGTTGTACAAAATTCCAAAGGGGGGGTCACTGGGGAAATGTTTTCCTTAATTTTTTTTCAATAATTTTTTTTTCAAATAGAATATATTTCGAAAAAAACTAATATCTGTTTAGCATAAAAGATTTATATGGATTGGGTTTATTAATGTTTTGTTTTCTAACATTTGTTTACCTAAAACTTTTTTGTTACCAAGTACCCAGTATTAATATTTTTAAGAAAAGTGTTTGAGAGCCAAAAACTTGAATTAATGGTATATAAATATTTTATATTCTCAACGCATGTCAAGAGACAAGTAAATCTTCCAAAAATTAAAAAATTTAGTCGTAAATCGAAAGGAAAAATTTAAATAATCATAAATATATTAAATATTAACTCAAATATGTTGGTTTTTAAAATGCCCTACGTATTATTAGACAAGTAAGTACCTCATTCAAAATTTACCTTAAGGAATTTGGGGAACCGATTGATGAAAAACTCTATATAGGTAAAATCATAGGATTATTATATCATTTGTCTATTCTATAGTACATTGTGATTTCAGTATTTTTAGGTATTATATTTCAACCAAATCTCATGGAATCACATTTAAAAATAATTAAAACATATTATCCATTACAAAAAAATGTTCATTAGAAATTGGTATATTATATTATTCTAGGAAATCTTTTATACTCAAAATTTTCTATGATACTAACTTTAGAGGATTTAGGTTGAATATGGAGAGGGTTTTTTGAACCTTCCATTTTATAAGAGAAGATTTAGTTTAAAGGTATGTTATGAATAAATACTCAAATTCAATCTTCATTGTGGAATTTGAATATGTGGAAACTAGAAGTTATTTTTCTCAAGTCTTGTGAATGAATCATAAACTCATGGATTACAATTTGAAATTTACACAAAAATAAAATCCATTTTGATGATAATTGACAATTTTCATTTCCTAAAAACCCATCACATCACTCGTGAGTGAAGCACATATATATATATATATATAAGAAATCATTTCATTATAAATAACACATAATAAGGAGATAACATTCTTCACATTATTAGAATATAAAATATGATTAGAAGTATTTTTAATAAAACTATAAATTCTATAATATAAAAATATGTTAAACTAAAGTATGGAATTATAAATCTCAAATTACCTTCAATTCACTTATTATTTTACCAATCTTATTTTCGACAATTTCAGGATAGTGTAGCATCTTATTGAGACATTATAGGGGCCTTAGAGCATGATTCATGGTGCTATAAGGTGATATTGGATGTATCTTAAAGTCTATGTTTGGACATATTCTTTTCATGTCTCTAAACAAATGGTTTTCCCCTACTAGAGATGCATGTTTGGGAAACTGGGTGTGGACATTGGTGATAACATCCTAACTATCAGAAGGATGACCCATCAATATGATTGTGCCAACCCTTTATCATCCATATAAACTTCTTGGCCACATTCAACTAGGTAATACCCCTTACTGAATTAGTGGTACCTTCTAGTTTCTATATAGTAGTGTAAGAAATCAATTATGTTTTTATGAGTACCAAAATATCACTGAAATCCCTCATTCCATGTTCTACCCTAGATTACTAAATATCTCTAGGGTCGAGGAAATTCCATTAAATATCAGTGAGGTTGTTAACATGTTGATAAATCATAACAATTTTAATTTCATTCTATACTTCATACCTTCATGTATGTTCATTAATGATGGTATTGGTTCGATTGACTATAGGTTGTATAAATTTTCATTTTAGGACAGGGTTATTATGTCTTATTTATATGTACAAATAAACATTGACCCATACACCTCTTGCATATTTTCTCATAATTTATATTGTACTCAAGGAGTGTCTTCTCTTCATTTCTCTAAAGTGCGTGGGGAATGACATCCCGATATTATTCATTGAATCTAGATAATTCTGAAATGTGGTAATACTAATTCTAAGATAAACTATCCAACTATTTCATGAAGACTAATATTGCACCAAATTTTCACCTTAATTATCAAGACTCCCTTGAACATAATTTATGATCATTGGGAGAATCTCTTCTATATTTTCAAAAACCGTGGTGAGATATTATCAGATGTCTCACTACATATCATAGTGCAGCAACAACTATTCATCCAAGAGATAGAGTTGTGTAACTATGACAAAAAAATTTCCCTACTTTATTCTATGAGGGATGAATGAGAAGTTTTAAACCAAAAACATAACAAATATTCCAATTTTATTTAACAGATGATAAAATTTGATGAAAATATAGTGTAATATTAGGTTCTCATAGCTAACTCAATGTCTGATTTCTCAATAAAATTTTATTTATTATACGCCACTCAAAAAATGGATCATGAGTTATCCTCTTCATTCGAGACACTATATTCACTAGTGGTGTTAGATTAAATGGAGTGGGTGACTCTTCAATATTTAATTGACACCTACCCATAGACTCTATCCAATATAGAGAACTCAATAGACCAACTTTTACAATGATATTTTTTTCCACTAGGAAACCTACAAGAGAATCCACACTATGGAGATTAATCATTACATTTTAACTATTAATGAATTGATCCATAAAATTTTGTATTTTATTGTTTAGAATTATTTTTTCAATCATTTTTATGGTACAATGTAAGTTAAATATCAAAAAAATCATCAGACACACCTAGAAAAAATCATAACACCAAGAAAACCCAAAATCTAAACTCAAATGCTTGAATCAAAATGAAATTCTTTAAAAAACTAGATATGGGAGAAAAATATAAAAAATCATTATTGATACATAAGTTTGGTCATTTTAAAACCATTTATTCTAAAGGGATGGACCAAGGTGGATGTGTCTTTAGAAGATGGTGCTTTAATTTTTTCCAAGTTAGTGAACCAGGAGAGCATAGCTCGATTTTTTATGGGGCCAGATAATGGTCCATATAAAATTTTTGTATCGTTTTTCCATCCCTAACATTTTCATAAAACATTAAAGGAAATATATATCAGGTATAAACTAGTATTTTTTATTCTATCCTTTTGGTATTTCTATTCTAACAAGTTTTATTCATCTTCTATTTCATAAGTAGTGAATTATTCATAGATCACATTTGTTTTGTGTCTAGTGAGTAGATAATAGACGTTTTTTATAGGTTTAACCTTGTGGGTTTTTAAAATAGAGGGTAAAAAATATCTTACAATTGGTAGTTTAAGGTCTTACAGTTTATACCAATGAGTTAATGCAGTTTAGGGTTATATAGATTAGACCTTTTATTGTTTCAATTTAGGGTATTCTACCATGAAACATATATTATTTTAGTTTAGGTTATTCTAGATAAAACTTTTGGTTGTTATAGTTTAGTGTATTGTAGCTCGGGCCTTATTTTGGTGTAGTTTAGGGTCTTCTAGTTCAGACCTTTGGATGTTATAGTTCTGGGTCTTCTTTCTTAGAACAACTATTTTTAGTATAGTTTCTTCTAGATTGTAACATTCTTATGTATTCTTGGTTCTTATTGCTTAGACCTTATATTTTTGTAGTTTAGGGTAATCGAGTTTTGACCTATGATTCTATAGTTTAGGTTCTTCTTGATCAAAAATTTGGTTTCTATACTTTATGGTCTTCTTTATTGGACCTTCTATTTCAATAATTTAGGGTCTTCAAGATCATAAATTCTATTTTGGAAGCTTTGTCTCTTCTAGCTCATAACTTATATTATTGTAGTTTGGGGTCTTCTAGTTTATGCCTTTTGTACTCTTGTTTGGGGTCTTATAGATCAGACCTTCAATGGGATTCATAAGTTGAAGACATAGAGGATGTATATTAAGGAATGATTATAACACCGTATATTTTGTCTTCAAAGGTTCATAGTATATAGTAACATAATTTTAGGTATATCAAATCCACTTGTATAATTGGATTATTGGCTACATAAATCATGATTCAAAGAGATTAAACTAGGGGTGTTGATATGGTGAAAACTCAATGGGGATGACCCCTAAATAGTACAAGGTGTTGAATTCCATTGTGATGATGTTATGGATCATGAGGATCAAAAAAATCTCTCAAGGAAGAAATGCCTCAATTTGATGGGCCAAGGAACCTTCTGAATTAGAATTTATGGGATTACATGCATATTCAAATAGAGGGTTCTTTGCTTCTTTCCAGGAACTATGTAAATTTATTTAAGATTCAATCAATTGGAAAGTGAAGTGGTGTGTGGGAAGAATATGATTCAATGGAGGGTTATAATAACCTTTTATTTTTTTTGTTTTATGTTTATGAATCTCATGCCTTATACTGTGTGGTTTATCAACATGTTATAGGGACCACTAAAAGGCTCATGAATGATGTACCACATTCCTACATGGTAACAGATACAATTTATGGTAACATAATGTTGAATATATTGAATCCACTTGAATACTATGTTCACAGGATTAGTAAATCATGGTCTAGGAATTCCTGGTCCAATAGGGAATAGATAATGGTGAGCATATGTCACAACAAGTATCTCACGTAGTTTTTTCAAAAACTCATGGATTTAAGTGGTGGCTTTCCTACATGACTAAAACATCCAATAAGGTTATGATTTAATGTGTTTCATCATTCATAAGAAAATCCTAGTGGGAACACAATAGAGTAGTTATCACTTATTACCAATACACTATAGGGAAGAACCAAGAGTAATGACTCAATACTTTGGGGTTCCAGGACAAGTGTAATAGCTCATGAAATTGATGGGTATATCAACATACCCTCTAAATAAATGAAAGTGATTTGTGAAAAAAAATCAATAAGGTTCCAAGAACCCTAAAAGTTTTTCCCCCTATATAACACATTTTCATAGCAAGGGGATGTAATAATTCATTAATATATATTTTTCATTCAATCTAAGGCTCTAATGAGAATGTATTACCTTTTTCTAGGGCCAAAACATTTGCCTTGTGATATTTATGCCTTTTTTATTTACACATTAGATTTTTCCTAAACACTATAGATGGATATAATAGTGATTGAAGACATGAAATTTGATCAAATCACTATATGTGGGTTTTTCTCTTGATATGTTTTATGTCTCCTTCACCAGTAATTTAGGACCTTATGATTTGGACCATCAAAGGATAGAGTTTAAGGTCATGTGGATTTAATTAAGGTGAACATAGTTTAAGAACACGGTGCATGGACCTATAATCAATGTAGTGTGACAAAACATCCAAATTAGGATTCCCAAGGTCAATAGTAATAAGAAATCTTATTGAGAAAGAGATGATGATTTTGTAAATCATGGCTCCAGGTTGTCGAATCATGAGTGATGGTATGAGAGTGTCATGTTGATGATGGTGGTGAATCACACTATGGTGATGAGTTCCACTACAATGTTGTTAAGAATCACAAGGATTATAAAACAATTATTATAATGAAAAAATAACTCTAGTTGATGGTACTAAGGCCATTTTATATATCCAACTCTTATATTGTAAAATAAAAGGATATTTTCTCCAATCTAAGGTCCATGGAAGGTTTTTGGGCACATGAGATTCCCCAGACACAAAGTGTGATTCATGGATTCGGGTACTCAAATAGATGACAGAAGGACCCCTGAACATAGATTGACTCGAGTTAGGTTTTTACAGTCCTTTGACAAGGAGGGTTGTGAATGATGGAAGGCATAGTTTAACATCATTCGGTGGGATTCCCCTATCAATATGTTTAACATTATGTTAGAGGTATGTAAATTTAGTGGAATTTAATCTCATAAGACTAAGATGTATTCCATATAGTTTAACATCATAAAGTAAAGATGTGTGAACCGATGTGAAATTATATAGATGTATTCTTATAGAAAAGCAATATTATTCATGGGAATTGAGGGAATAATTATAATTTATTTTTCTAAACTTACCTAGTATTCCCTATACATGTCACAAGGGTAGTAATCATGAAAAAATCCACAATATCAAAGGGATCCATCTATGTAGATCTATCTTTCACCCAAAAAAATTAAAGGGATATTTTTTTCATTTTGGGACTAGGATTAGGATTGAAGGATCATGGGTGTCACTATGTATATTTTGATATCATGAGACGTTATCATATTACTCCGCACATAGATCAAACTCATATGTGTGGATGGGTCATTTTTTTAATCCATGCATAATATTTGTGAGAATTCTTCTACACTAATCTTGATTACATGTTGCAAAGTATAATTATGTCATACATCAGTGAAAATCCATCAATTAAGTGAGGTATCACTTCAAAGGTTCAAACACTTAGGAAGGACGGGAAATTTTGTTTATGAAATTTATGGTTGGGAACAATGATGTGTAATCCTAGTTTAACTATGGATCATGATTATTCATGAGTCAAGACATAAGTAGTTATAGGATAGGTTATTAGTCCCCTTGTATAAATCTGACTCATAGGTAGGATAGCGGGGTATGTTCTCCCAGAAATATAACTCACCAAATATCACCCAGGTTCAAGATCCTTAACTAATTTTGGTACCATCGTGGAGAAGGGGATCTCATAATTGGATAGTATTTCACTACTGAGGGAATTTTTACATTCTTGTAGCTAAACAAGGTCATCATCCTTTAGTATAAATCAAATAATGGAAAAGGTTGTGATAATAGAAAACCTATGCATGGGCCTAGGATAATATTCCTAGGAATCATTAGATATCCCAATAGGTCTAGAAGCAACCACAAATAGTTACTATATGAGAAGGATCCTTTCATATATGAACATAAATCATTAGAAAGAATTCATTATCATTTTTAACATTTTGGTTTGTCCCAAAATTAGATAAATGTTGGGAAAAATCCCTCAAGGTAACATTGCAACATTTTTGTGTTGATTTTTTTTGTTGACAAAGCATGTTTCCATGGTAAATTTTCAAGGTCTAGAGATGTTATTGAAAATCCATTGTTGAAAAAGAACTATTTCAAAGGAATAGATTATCTAGAGGTAGTATAAAAGAACAGATTCTAGGTGGTGTCATTTTCCAGTGTTTACCATATTTTTGGGATCCAAAATTTGGAGATTTGGTGAGCATCGAAAAATATGGATTTCCTTGAAGATCTCATCAAAATATGGGAAAGTCATGAGTTTCACAAAGATGGGATTATTGGTGTAGATTTCCTGAAGACATGAAGAAGTTTTATGGTGTTCTTCACAATTACAACGATCATCGCAAACGACAAAGTTGAATAGAATTGCGGTGGGGAAGAGAATTGTGAGTGGGGCTTTGCGGCGAAGACACAAAAGAAATTGACAGAACGCCCTGTGATACAGACGAGCTCCGCAATCTGAAAATTTTTGTGGTGCTTCAGGATATAGAGATATTTTCGTCAGAAATTCCGAAGCTTCGCGATTCAAGATGACATGGAGTTAACTTCACGCGGAAGGTTCGAGGGTCGGTGGAATCATCTATAAATAGAACTCGACACCCTCGAGAGAACTAGAGAGTTTTCCAAGAAAAAATTGTTGCTCTCGACTAGAGAATATGGTTTGCAAAGTTAGTATTCTTCACAAAAGAAGGATCTTCGCAGCGACTAATTTATCTCCATGAAAGTGGTGCATTCGAGGTCATATTAGTGAGCTTTGTGAAGGAAGTCTCTCTGTGATGACTTGATCTCCGCGACAGCTTTAGATTTGCAAAGTCTTGATCTTTGCGAAGTTCTGAGCTCTGCGAAGTAGTGTGCTCTATGATGTAATGAGATCTACAAAGGTATTTTCTTCATGAAAAGGTAGGAACTTCACAAAGGATTTTTTGAGATTCATGAAATTGGAAGCTTCATGAAGTAGGGTGCTTTGCAAAGTTTTCCAAAGTGTGTTTTCTAGTGATCGGTGGTAAATGGGTATTCATCAGTGGATGAAATTTGTACTTCAATTTAGCATCTATATATCAAGGATGATACATTCATTAGTGATAATGAAGAGACCTACAGGTCTATAAACTGTGAGGGGATATTCTAAAGAAGTAGTGAGTTCACTTCAATTGAGAGAGCATTGTGTTCCCAAATTTTGAATGGTTTTAAACCAGGATGGACAGTGAGTCCACTTTGAACTTGTAAATAGGATTGTGGTTATAGTGGATTTGGTATATCGGCCCATCGTTGGTGTATTATCCTTGGACGTAGCCTAGTGATGGTGAACTAAGTAAAAAAAATTTATCCTATGCATGCTTTAAGATTCATTCATACTCTACAATGGGAAGGAGAGAGAGAAGATGGGTTTGTCTAACAAAAAAACAAGATCAAAATGGGCAGTTGTTTTAATTTTTCATACCCTGATTCACCCCCCCTCCCCCCCTCAGGGTTTCATTCCTAGTGGACCAAACAATAACCAAGGCATCACTACATATCCTCAGTTAATAGGAATCAAGCCACAAATTGTTCTTATATACACTCTATCTATAGATCTATATCATTTTAGAGAGGGGGTTTATATTCCCTCAGATATCCTTGACATCATAATTGGATAATTTTTCTTCTATATAGATTGATCTCATACATAGAAAATGGGAATTTCCATATCCTATCTTGGTATAAAGATAAAACACTCATCCCTACTACATATTTATGGATAAGAAAACCCACTCTATATCATGTTAGGTCATTCTAGATATACCTCATAAGGTTTTCAAAAGGAATGAAGATCTCATAGAATTTGGGTCATCAGAAGATATGTATACCCTGAATTAAAAGGGTAAAAGAGCTTGATGTTATAATCTTTCTTTGATAATGGTTAAATGCAGTGATGTGTATTATCTAGGGTATCTAAATCCTATTAAATTGTTGGGTCATGGTAACCATAAATCATAACCAATGTATATATTAGACAATGGGAGTCAAAGCTGGTGGGTACAGGTTAACCATTAGTAATTTTTTGAACCCATATACCACATAATTATGGAAATAGCTACTGTATTTAAGGGGGGTCCATTCATCCATGACCAAAACATTCCCTAGAAAAAAGCTCAAACGTATTGTGTTATTCACTGATGAATCTTATTGGGGTATCTATGTATTATCCAATCCCCATTACAAATATACTATATGGGGAACCAAGTGTATATGGGCTCGAGGTCCAAGGGATTCCAAGAGAAGTGTCTCAACTAAATGAATTGGTTGGTATTAACCTAGATATTGAAGGTATGAAGTTGGTTCATAGATAACTTAATAATAATAATGTATTTTAGAACCCTAAAGGTTATGATAACATGTATTGAACACATTTTTAGAGGGAAGGGATAAAAATGTGATTCATGATTATAAAGTCATTAGACGAGGTGGTTTGTTATGAGTTAAGACCACATGTCATGTAATTTAACATCATGAGACTTGGACATGGTTCTCTGTCATTGGAGTAAAATACATCTCAACCACACTTGTTAGAGTGACATTCTAAGTTCCCTAAGATCACATGAGTAATTATCTATGTGAGAAAGAAGACACAACTGTGTTGTTGATTGATCAATCTAATAGTGCATTTTAAGGAGTATGTGGGTGGAATTAATATATTCATATGAGTAGGAAAACCCACAAAAATGGTTTTCATATTGGAACATAGTTAAGAGTAACAAAGTTTTGTGAATGGGATAAAAATATATGATTTGTGCGTCGAAATGTATCATGTGATGATGGGAATCAAGACCCATGTAGTTCTCACAAAACATCATTCCACGGGTATAACACATGATAATTTAGGGAAATTATATATGTTATTCCATTTTGTTCTTCTTTTTCATTATGGTTGTTCCTAGGATTTGAGATCTAGGAATCTCTATATGTCCTATGAAAATAGAAATACAGCCACATGTTGTTTTTGATAAAGATCCATGTACAGTTATGGACTATATAATGGGAGGGGGAATTTATTTATATTGTGTCTTCCCCCAAGATTTAAGATACATGTGTTAAAATTTATCCTATAGTAATAGGAATGAATCCACATGTAGTAATTATATAGAAAATTCACAACATGAAAGGGAAGGGTATTTTTATTTTACATTACACTAAGTTCTGGATAAATATCCTTACACAGGTCTATCCCATATGTATGGTGGGGTCATTTTTTATTCTATTTAGGCCTAAGATTAGAGATCCAGACATTAATTGATATCTTATTGTAATAAGAATCAAACCACATATTTTTTTATATGTAAAATTCCATATGTAGGTCTAACCCATATGTAAGGGAAGGGGAATGTTTGTTTTATATTGTGTTTAGACATATGATTTGAGATATGGGTTTCACTACATATCTTATTGTAACTAGAATAAATCTGTGAATAGTTCTTATATAGAAAAATCCATATGCTGGTTAGACCCATACAAAATGGAAGGGGCATTTTTTTATTTTATATTGCAGTTGAGCCTATGATTTAAGATTCAGGTTTCACTATATATCATGTGGTAACATGAAGTAATCCACACATAGTTATTATATGGAAACATTACAATGATGTTATGAATCATATGTTAGGGGAGGATCTTTTTTTAACTTATATTATGGTTGGACACAAAATTTAGGATCTAGAATTCACTATATATACTATGGTAATGTGATTCAAGCCACACAATGTTCTTATATAGAAAATTACTTGTGAAGGTATGACCCATATGCAAGGGAAGGGGAATTTTTTCTTTTATATTTCAGTTGGGACGAGGATTTTATTTGAGGGAATCCCTACATATACAGTGGTAATAGGAATCAAGACACATGTTATTCTTATATATGATCCCTTATGTAGATCGATTCCCATAAAGGGGAAACATATATTTTTATAGTTATAACCCATACATAGTAAGTCACCATTGAAGTTGTATCCTAGATTGAGAAAGTAGGAAACATGATGTGGGTGATGTTTTGATTCCAGGATAAACATGGGACCACTTTTTCTTTGTGTGGGGTTATTGTAGAAAACTCTGTGTAAGCTAGTAAACCTACACCCAAGAAACATAGTGTAGGATGAATTTCCTCCATGAAGTTTAACGACATCTAGTAATGGAATATTCCACGTATTTTATCATCATGTAGTGAGGATTTGGAGATGTCGATCAGTTTTAAGTCTTTCCCCCATGACATAGGAATAAAGGCTTATAAAACTGTGTCATTTTTAATACCTCTTGAAAATATGAGTATGGATGAATTAAATCATTGATTTACATGGATATATCAAGGAAAATTTTTATATGATTGGTGGGATTAACATCACACCTTTAAAGAAATATCTCATAGAGTTAATGGATACCTTTCCACCAAGATCAAATCCTCCCCTTGGAATAATCTCTTAGGTATTGTGTTATTCACCAATGAATCCTAGGAGGGTCCCTTCAGGAACCAAAACATCCTCTATGCACATTATATTATGAACTTTTTTATTCACAATTGAATACTAGTGGAGTCTATTACCAATATTATATAAGATAAAATCAGGATAACATGGTTTCAAGGCCTATAAAATTACAAGATCATATGCACTCAAGGAATCTGGATATTATGCATCAAAAGGGGAGATTAATTTTTTATTGTAAAATGGGTGTTTAAAAGTATTTATTAACTCAGGGAATTTGGTTTTTATTGCAAATTCATAAAAAAAATTAAAGGTTACAAGAATACGATGTTTTAATATTGATTTAATCATGGGTATGATGCCCATGTATGTAACATTTAGGGTATCTAGAATTTCACGAATAGTTTCATTAAGGGAAGTGTAAATAATAACAAAGGAATGTATGAGTCAATGGGAGGTGATTTCTAGTGGGTACATGGCATTACATAGTAATAGTGGAATCTTATATCACACACGGTCAGGATAATAGCTCATATATTTAAGAGGGCTTCTCTTTTAGGGAAATAATTCCCTAGGAATAAGCTCTCGGTAATTTTTTTATTCACCAGTAAGTCCTTGTGGGGTCCCTTTGGATTAGTCATTCTCTATTACCAACACACTATGAGGGGAATAAGAGTATGTGGGCTCACAGTCTGTGGGGATCTAAGAGAAATGTTTCAACTCAAGGAATTGGTTGGTATTAACATGGATATTTAATATATGAATTTAGTTCTAAGATAAAATAATATTTAAGAAGTGTTTGAGCTCCCTAAATGTTATCCCAAAGTGTATTGAACACATTTTCTATGTAAAGTGATAAAACAAGTGCTTATTGAGTATAAAATCATCAAAGGGTATGATTTATCAAATATGAAGGCTTATTGCTATGTAGTTTAACATCATGTGATATGGACATGGTTGTGTAGTTTGACATCATATGACCAGGATGTCTTTTGTGTAATTTAATTTCATTAGGTAAGGATGTGTTTCCCTAATTTTGAATAAAACCCTTCTCAATAATTCTAGTCATAGGATATATCTTGGTTTCCTAAGCTCGCATGAGTCATTCTAGGCATGATAATTAATATATGACTTGGAATTTCATTATAATTCATGAGAGTTCGTGGAATGAAACTTGTGGTGTTGTTCACATTTGAATGTGAACTGGAACCTCTACATGGATCTAATTATCATGTAGATACATGGTTTGGAGTGATTTTAACTCTTGGATGGGGCTGAAATGGAATATCCACACATCACTATGTATCATGTAATATGGGAATCATGCCACACATTTTTCTTATGTATTAAAATTCTATGTAGAGGTCTTACCCATAAATTTGGAGGGGTATATAATTTTTTATAATTTGGTTAGACCCTGGATTTGATATCTAAGCAAACCTACATATATTATGGTAATATAAATGAAGAAACAAATAGTTTTTAGATATGATACTTTATATGGATTTTACTCTCACATAGAGATGGGGTAACTTTGTTGTTACTTCTTCATAGATCCACCTCATGTTCATTGAATCGATAATGAAGTAATTTCCAAGATTCTAAGGAAACATTTCATGAAATAGTTTTTTGTTCCAAAATCAATAAGGAAATATTTTCCCTTATTTAAGGTTATTGCAAAAGTGCTGGAGTGAGTTGTTAAACAACTATGATGGAAAATGTTTACAAATATCTATATTTTGTATAATAAGAGGAGGTAAGTCCCATAAGAAGACCCCATATCATGCAGTTTTAATGTATTTTTATTAGTACATGTTCTATATCGTTTTACTGTCATGTATTAAGGAAATTTTCCATGTAGTTTTAACATCATGTGGCATGAAATTCCTTCGTGGAGTTTCAACACCATGACATAAAGATGTCTTTCGTGAAATTTAATATCATGTGGTAATGATGTTAAGATATTTTGTAGTTTAAATCCATTCCACTATGAATTTTTCTATTTATTATCATGAAATAGGGATGTTGTTATTTATTCTATTTTTATGCTCATGGAACATTTTTTTGAAGTTTAACACCATTTAACATTGACATAGTCATTTAATTTAACATGTCAACTCAGAAATATTTGACATATTCCTTAATTTGGTTAGGCCATAGAAGTCACTTTTATGGGTTGCATGCTATCCATGGTGAGGAATTTATAGTATTTGATAGGGTACTATATATAGTTATCCCTTGTATTTATAGTATCTCTCCATAAAAATGTTTCTTGACAAGGGGAGGATTTCCTTGTTTGGGTGAGATATTCCCATGGGGACATATTCCATTGTGTATGTTAGGGGGGTTGGATCCTCATGATCTATCTCAATACATTCCCAAGGAGGACTATCATGGTAGTTATAACATTTTTGATTGGAAAAAATAGTAGGTAGACCCTCAATTTGATGCAAATATGCATCTCACAACCTCAAAGATATTGTTAGTAATTATATTAAGAAAATGAGGATCATCTTACATCATGGTCGGAATATTTCAACCTACCATTTGGTGTTTTACAGGAGTATGATCCTATTGCATGGTGTTTCTCGGAGTAAGTCGATTGACATCTGTTAATGTGTGGATATAATCCTACTATTTAGAAGCTTCATAAATTATAATGGTGAGAATCTATATTATTAGAAGTAATGCGATCTATCTATGGTTGGTTTTCAAAATATTCCAGTCAAACCCAATTGAAGAGGGGTTTTGAGACCAATTCAAATATTCATTCCCTATCAGGATATGATGGAAAAACTTTATAAGGGGATAAAGATTATGGTTATCCATCTATATAGCCTCTGAGGAGGCTGGTGTATTATTTCATCAGTAGGAATGGAAATATATGCTTAGTCATGTGCCTTTGGAGTATGCAGCTTGATTTTCTAGTAGGAATATGAGCCTTCCCAAAGGTGATTACTAAACTATGTTGAAAGTCCTCTATTATGACAAGGTTATATTCGTGATCCTGATTGGACTTGGAATATGTTTCTGGGATTATTTCATAGAAATATTCATCTATATGGAGGTGGTTGGAGAACTATGTTGATGAACCCTTATCAGAACGATAATGTGATCCTAGACCTATAACTCATCGTTTATCAAAATATTCCAGTAACACTTTTAGATGGGAGAAATAATATCTTCTTTCTCTATAGTTTCTATCTATTTTTGTTGATATTATTGATATAATGCTCTGGATATCGGTATAGGAATATATGCACATCCCAATATCATTGTTGAAATATGTTGTTGAAGATCATTTATTGCTGCAAAAATTTATTGGTACTTCAAAAGTGTATGTGCATAGATATAGGCCTGCATTTTCTCCATTTCTAGGGTATATCGATAGACATCTTTTATTGAAGTGTGGATTTATACAAACCTTTTTCTATTTATTCCACTGAAACGTGTTGATGATATTCATGTATAGGGGTGTGGATATGAGCCTACCCCATGCATGCAACATGGATATGAAAGTAGAATTTGTTTTTTAGTGAAGGGATGTGGGCCCACTTACTGGTTGATGCTAGAAAATTTTAGTTGGCATTATCGGTGGAGGAGGGGATATGATCTCACTCACTTTAGTGTATATTGTACTGAAGCTAGCGAGATCTCTTTAATGACCTTATCTGAGTTTTTGGGGATTCGACTTGTTGGGTAATACTCATAGTAAGAAATTGAGGGGGATAGGTGGATCTTTTTATTTATTTATTTGAGATTGTACTTTACCGGTGGTAAATCCTCGACATTATATTTTTCACTTTGATTATGATGATATCTACCAGATATTAAGATGTCACATCATTTATTGTCATGTGACTAGGACATGTTTTTTGTAGTTAAAAATCATGCTGTGAGGGCATAAGTTCCTTATAGTTTAAGTTCATGTGATGGGGACATCAGATGCATTGATGTTTAATATCTTCAGGCAAGGACTTTCCCAGTGCAGTTTAAAGTGATGTGGTATGGGTTCTACCCATGTAGTTTAACATCATTGATAGAGTCATAATTTTCATATATTTTTTATATAAAACACAATTTTCTTACACATTAATTGACTAAACATTCTTATATTTAATTATTTTTTTGATTTATCACAGGATACCATAATTATTTAGAATATGGGTGTAAAATTTTTTATTTGAACATGTTAACATGGAATGAAACTGAATTTTTTCTGGTATATTGATGCAATAAAAGATTCAAAGGCTAGAGACAGACCATATCCAAGTCTCAAAACTAAATAACATCGATGAAACTTTGAAAAATAGCTGGAAAACACCAATTTATATCATGAAAATATTTCACACTCTTAACAAAAAGGATTTCCAAATGTGAATGAACGTCATGAGAATTTTGTGCCACTACAATACACATCGTTAAAACTATTCACGACCTGAGAAATAATGACATGCTAAAAATCAGTATTTTTTAGGGAAATTAATAGAATAAAACCCTTTGACAAATTGGGCCCAAAAAGACCCATTTATGATGTCATTTATGATGGACCGAGCACCTATAAGCCCTATAAAAACAAGTCCATGTTAGAAGATAATAGATTGGTTCCCAAGAATTTGTCATTGTGATGTGTTGCAGGGATACTACTTCTTTAGGTTTTTTCTTTATTAATTTTATTTTCATTTATATCCCCTATAAAAGTGTATTAAAATTTTAATTCAAGTGTTTTTTGTTCCAATACTATCTCTACCTCTCTTCCCACTTTCTCCATCATGAACTATTTCACCTATGATGTTGAGTAACTAACCTAAGGAATATCATGGGGGAGTAATCATGTACTTAATCCTAAGGCCATGTTTCACTTCTAATTTGGGTTAATATGAGGATAATTTATAGTTGTTATAATCCTAACTATGTTTATAAATGTTTTAACCTCTTATTCTATAATAATTACCCTTCAATTTAAGAGATGGGTGTAGAGTGTTCTAACTAATTATTTAGTGCACTTTTCAATCACAACCTGGGTATATTATGTTTTACACACAAATGGTAGAGTGTGTTCACTAAGTAGATATCAAATAAGAAAAATTAAGGTGCACCCTGGAAAAATTTATCGATAAAACTTCCATTATTCCCTAATTTTATTCTACTTTGTATATGGATTTAGGTTTTAATTTTTATATCATTATCTTTTCAAAACTAAAAATAAAAAATATATTTTTTCATAAATAATAATAATAATAAGATTTTGATTATGTGGAATATATTTAGTGATTAAACTGATAATTATTCTCCTAAAGTGAGATAACACTAGTACTAATTTGTACTACATCAGGAAAATAAATTATCTTTTCTACCTCCCTATGATAGGTGAATAAAAACTACTTCCATTAATGGGGGTGTTCGAAGTTCTGTCATTCCTTTCTTCCTATTTTTACTTTTTTTGTAAATAATAAAAAATTATCAAATAAAAATTCTAAAAAACATTATTTCTCAAAAGTATCTAAACTTCTATAGTTATTCACGGACTAACTAGTCATAGGTTAAACATAAAATAATTAACTCATCTTTTTCAATAGAATATATCGTTTCTTTATTTTCTAGTCATATCAAGGGAACCCAGAGGTGAATCTTCATTGATAAGTAATTCAAGGGAATCATCTTGAATCTTAAATAATACATCAAAAGACCATTGGTTGAATAATTTTCTAGATAATTATATATTTGGATTAATTTTCATAATTTTATTAATAAATGGTTGTGGCAAGTAGAGACTTCATTGTTTCCCAACAATTTTTTGAAGAAATTATACTAGTGAAATATCATGAACATGTGGTTTAAAATGAAAATGATTCCAAGTTTCAAAGGATTTGTGTATCATATTATCACTTTTTTATGTACTACTTAACCCTCTTTCTCTTCATGCTTTGGTTGGAATTCGTCTAGGTTTTCTTTGATTAAAATTTAGAAAATGCTAGGAAATTATTGACTATGCAGGGTTGGCGCACAATTTTTCCAAAACATGCACCCACCTAGTTTAAACCATGAAAACCCAGGTAGTATGGATTTCGTGGTTGGTATATGGTTTTAAAATCTATATCCCCACCTTGTAGAAATTTTTAACCCTTTTATAGGGTTTCACAGTTAGGGCACACAGTTTCTCTAACCGTGCAGCATTGCCCACCTACCCCATGCATGCGGAAATTTTTATATCTAAAAATTGATTGAAAATTTACATAACCATGTTTCCTACTACATGACCCAAACTCATTATAACTCAATATCATTGTTCTTGGAGGCTCCTAAGGAACCTTTTTGGATCTCTAAACCCATTTTTAGGAATATCGAAGATTAACAAAACTCATTTGATCGCTCTCCAGTAGCAACCCAAAATTATATCGATGGAAATTAAAATATTTTAATTATATCATATAGTATAAACCCCATAAGATCACATTTATAAAACAATAAAAATATTATAAATGAATAATGAATGATATAAGAGGTATTTCAAGAAATTAAGGAACATATCCCAATGAAATATTAAACTAACCTTTGGAATAGTAACATGAACATTACAAATAGTAATTCGAAAAAGAGATTAGTAACCTAATCTATGAAATTATAAATAAAATTTATCCATCTTATAAATGAAAATATGATATAATTATATCATACTATATGGAAATAAATATTTTAAAAATTATTAATTAAGTGTTGGTATTTTTGTAAAACCAACATGTTTAATTATAATTTTATAATTCCATTATTTATTTAAAATAAGTATTATTTTCATAACATAGATTCATAAATTAATAATTTGATTTATTTTGATTATAAGTTAACTTTAAGATACCCTAATTAATTTTTCAAAGTGTTATAAAATTAATTTTACTTTTAAAATTGGTATTTTCTAAGTAAATGATGATTTTAATTAAAAATTAAATTCCTCATATTTAGAAAAAAAATCATAAAATGATGTTCATTATTGAATTCTACACATCAAAAATTGTATAGGGTGAATTTCGTGATTTCTCTAAAATAGTTGATTTTTTATAAATAGTGAAATTTGGTAATTTATGTTATTTAATAAATACATGAATTATTAAGTTTTAGATGATTTATAGATGATATAATCCTAAAATATCAGACTCCCCTTAATTAGTTTAATATTTTTAGTGATAAGGTTCAAACTACTGATATTCTTGAGCCAAAATAACGAAATAATGAATAAAATAATAAATAAACACCTCTCTCCTCCACTACAAATACCACCCCTCACCATCCTTTCTCCTCACACCTCCAAATAAATGAATAAAGTACAAGTTCAATACAATAATATTCCCAATACCCTACTTCACATCCAAGAGCCTTTTGTCTCATCAAAAGACTAAACCATTTTCCATAAGAAGGTTCTCAAGTAGGAGAAATTCAAGAGGTAAAATCCTCTTTCTTTTTCTTTTAATTTCTTTTCAATTTTTTTTTCTTATCAAAACTTCACATAAAAATATCCAATTGGAATGATAACTACAATATTATATATATATATATATATTAATTTTATTATGTTAATTTAATAATCTATCATTAATCCTCTACTCCTCTCCCTTTTATTATTAAAATGGAAACGTCAGATGTGTGGTGTTGATTTATCACCTTCAAGGGTGACATATTTTCATTTTCATTTAACACTTTAATGTTTAGTCATAAGTCCATTGTAATTGATCAAAAATATTTTAAAATTTATTTTTTGATCCTTTTTATGTTTTTAACTAATATATATATATAATAGTAAATAATAAAACAAAACAAGTTCACTGTGATTGAAACCAGTCCAAATTAATATAAATGATTATCTCAAAAATGTTATCTAATAAATCATCCTAATATATATGGAAAAATAATATATAATACCTATTAAACTTCTTTGATTTTATTAATAACATATAATTTTAATTCTAGATAAGTATCCCCATTTTTCACGATCATCTATACTTGTATAGAAGTGACTCAATCATGAAAACCAATAAAACAAACACTTCTGAACGATTAAATTAAACAATATAATTCATCATAATGGACATAAATGAACTTAATAAATTTATAATAAATCAAATACATGTATAATATGTTATTTATTAATTAATTAATTAATCTAGTTTTTTTATTTAGGATATTAATGTGAATAAAGAATTCGTATATATGGTAAGGGGATTATCAATCCCAATTTCCTTTCTTTCGGTTATTCCTCTTTCCTGCCAAATTTAAGTATTCATGTTCTTTTTATATTCATTATATATAATTTCACTTTCTTTCCCTATTCATTTATGGTATATACATGCTTCTAAAGTAACATTATGAAAAATTAAAGTATTTTTCAAACAGGACTCTTCTTTCTAAAAATGCATGATTTAATTCATTTGAGATTATTTCACCTTCACTAAAGATTTATGATTCTTCTACCATGTGTGTTATTTCCTTTTTATTTTTTGAATCATAGGGTTTATTCATTAATTTATTCTTTATAAAACCCTCAGGAAACCCATTTCATTTCCATGGGTTATTTTATATCTAATATTTATATATGTTCTAGGTGGAATACATGATTATGAAAATGTTTTGAAGTGACGGGTGTACCTAAAATTATATATTAATCAAATGAATTGGATAATGTTATTTATCTCATGAGATCAGGTGTAATATGTGTGAACATGATGCTATCTTTTTTCACAATGATTATATTATAGTGATGAACATATGTTATACATGGACATGATTCTAAATTTGTTCACAACTATGTGTGTTAGATCACCACTAAGACATGATATTTCATTTTTATGAATTACCCTATTCCAAGACATTATCAAATTCCTCATCTCATGATTATTATTGTGATATTTTTATTATGTTATGAGGATTATGATTATTCTCACCCATGTACATGTCTATTATTCTTCCTCTTACTAGACATTTAGCTCCCCCCTTTCATTGATGTATATCCTAAGGTGAATAATTGTACGATGGAGAATAAGAGGACCAATAAGGGGTTAGAGAAGAAGGAATTAAAAAATATCTATCTGATTATGAAAAATTTTGTATTATCCTAATTTTCCTAGGATACTAATCCTTTGTATCCTGGTTTTGTATAATTGTTATGTTATTTATCATTAAAATTATTTTATGTTAATGTAATAAAATGTAGGCTACATATAGTTGGTATTACAGAACGGTATTGTAAATTTGGGAATTAGGATTAGATAAAATTAGTGAAACCCCTTAGTACGAGACTAAGTATATAAAATGATCCAAGAATATTTTTTTTAGAAAATTCTAAACAAAGGTATCCTAAAATATATTACTTTAGAGTTAATTTATCAATTTAATAAATTATTTATTCATGAATTGTTGCCTTCTATTTTTTCTAACCCTTTTTATTTTATAAAATGGTGGGAATTAAGAGAAACAAGCCACAAATCTCTGTGAGGGACAATGCATTGTATTCCTGAATGACATCCACAGTTCCTTGGGAAGTGGAGTTCAAAATTTCTTAGTAATACTTACCTAGCTATCTCAAGATATCAACAATAACTTGAATAATTTGGAACGTCCTCCTTCACCTAAGAGGGAGAAACTGGATATCGATTCCTTTATGCAGCAATAACCAGTTATATTTAGTGGATTATTGGATCCACTAGTCATGGAATGGTGGGTCAACTTAATAGTGAATATATTTTATATACCTCACATTTATAAGATGTAGAAGGTGAATCTGTCGATTTATCATTTAGATAAAGAGACTGATCAATGGTGGGCATTGAAAAATAACACCAAGAAGATATATGAAATTGAAGATATGGAGTGGGAAGACTTTAATAAAATATTAGTTAAAAATTATTTCAATCAAACTCTTCATACCAAGATGAAGAGATAATTAATATATCCAAAGAAAAGTGCAGGTGAATCTATTATAGCTTATGACGAAAATTTCACAATCCTTTAAAGGTATGATTTCAGGTTTTTTATCAACAATGATAGATATATATATATATATATATATATATATTATTTAGTGCTTTAAAATTATTCCTTCATAAGGATCTAGAAATTTGAATCTTTTGAGTTATATAGAAGTTGGTTGATGTTCCCTCAAAGTGGAGATAGAGTTTGGAGAATAGTCCCATGGCTTGGGTGATAAGAAATGAAAGATGAAGTATCAAGTTGGTGGATCTAATGATAAAGATATAAAGAATGATCAACCACTCACATGTCTAAATTATGGGAAGAAGCATCATGGGAATTTCCTTAAAGGGAAATGGAAATGCTTCAAGTGTGGGATATACGACCACCAATCTCTTGAATGTGGATGAGACATGAGGTAGTAGGAAAATGTGGTTGATGAAATGAGAGAACCACCAATTGATCAGTGTTTCATTTTTTGGGAGAAAGGGAACTATGCAATCCAATGCACTAAAACCCAGGTCCTCAAGGGTAATTAGTGTCACTAGCCACCAAATCCAAATAAAGTAAGAGAAATCTTATTCCATCAATACAACTACAGTGGAGCACAAAATGATGTCAATATAGGTATATTGTTTATTTATACAAGAATATTGAACTTACTATTTATTTTTTGGTTCTATGCATTCTTTCATATCTTAAACATTAATATAACTATTTAAATCCCCCTAAAAATATGAAGGTTGAGTTATCTGTGAGAACATAAAATGGGAAAAAAATTATCCAAAGTATATAACTCCTCCCCACTTAATGTATATAGACTAAACCTCCCAGTAAATCTTATATTACTTATTTTGGTGGAGTTGTCTTCTATATTAGGAATCGATTGGATATCATTAAACAAATACAACATCGACTATCAGGAATGGGAGATCACTCTTCACATCCTAATGAATCCTCCAATTCTACACAAGTGTAAAGAGATGGATGGATATTCTTCAGATCCATTGTTTCGGGTTTGGATATTATTTCTTTATGATCAACAACATCTTGCTCAAATGTTTGAGGCAAAGTAGAGAATCTTGTTGAAATGTATGCCCACTGTGTGAGACTATACTGAACAGTTCCATGAATAATTGTGTGGTATTACTCCTGACAAAGATGTTGGTTTATCAATTGAAATTATTCTAAAATATCTTCCAATATCAAGGACACCTTATAGATTGTCCACCATTGAGTTTGAAGAATTGAAGAAGTAGTTACAAGAGACTCTAGAAAATGTTTTTATATAATCGAGTTCCTCACTATGGGGTGTTCCAGTCCTCTTAATCAAGAAGGATGGATCAATGCGCCTTTGGGTTGATTATCATGAACTCAAAAAATCATGATAAAGAACAAGTATCTAGATGACTTGTTTGATCAACTACGTGGGGCCAAGTATTTATCTATAGTGGACCTTTGGTTTGGATATCAAAATGAAATTGGATGAAATAAGATATTCCCAATAATACATTTCGAATGAGGTGTGGACACTATGATTTCATAATAATTCCCTTCGGTCTGATTAATGATATAGAAATATTCATGGAATTACTGAATAGAGTATTTCGATATTACCTCGACAAATATGTGGTATAATTTATTAATGATGTTCTGATATGATCTGAGATAGAGAAGGAACATGAGGAGCATTTGAATACTATTATAAAGACCTTGATGATGGAGAAACAATATGAAAAATATTTTAAATGCGAGTTATTGATGGAGTAGGTATCATTATTAGGGAATGTTAAATCTATTAAAGGAATATATGTTGACCCTTCTAATACAAAGTTAATTTAAGAGTGGCACAATACATTTTCTGAAACATAGATATTTAGTTTCCTTTCTCTAAATGGGTATTACTTGATATTTATGAATATCTTATGACGGTGTTCAAATCCACTAATAAACATGAATTGAAAGGGATAAATGTTTTTATGGACTAGTGAATGTGAATACTACTTCAAAAGGTTAAAAAAGTGGCTTATCACTATGTCAGTACTCACACTTCTGAAAAGTAGAAAAAAAATCAGTATACAGTGATGCTTCAAAAAATGTATTAGGTTTTGTACTAATGAAAAATAATAAATTGATAGCCTATGCCTTGAGGAAGTTGAATGTTTTTTAGAAGAACTATCCCCCATATTATCTAGAGGTTGAAATTGTGATATTTCATTGCAAATATGGCGGCATTGTCTTTATTAGGAGAAGTGTCAAATATATACTAATCAAAAGACCCACAAAAATATGTTCCCATAAAAGGAAAATTATATTCGCTGGCGAAGATGGTTAGATCTCATGAAGGATTATTTATGCTCAATCCACTACTATCTTGGTAAAGCTAATAAAGCGGTGGATGATCTAAATAAAAAGGATCTTATAACACTATCAATAAAGGGAATTGATAAGGATCCAATCTTATTATATTTTCAAAGGATGGAAATGGGAATCATTAATTAATAAACAGCTCCAATCCTTAAAAAAAATTCACAACCATCCCTCGTGGATAAAATAAATAATGCTTAATGAAATATTGTTTAACTTCAATAAAATGTTGAATCTATGATAAAGGGGAAATCCTTATAGTATAATATTTATGACGAAAGAGTTTTATTATTTGGGCCATGAATATGTGCATCATCTAATATAGAGGAAATAAAGATATTCTGAATGACACACATAGCTAAGCCTTCTCTATTAACCCACAAAGAACAAAGATGTATTGAGATCTCTATGGTAACTATTGGAGGGACAATATAAATAAGTATATCACTAAATATACATCAATTTTCCTAGTATGTCAGCAAGTGAAGGATGAAAAAAAAATTGTATAAGTGGATGATGCCACCCTTACCCATACCAACATCGAAATGGGATAAAATCACCATGGACATTGTCACTAGAATTCCAAAGACATCCATAGGAAACAATTCTAGATGGGTTGATGTGGATCATCTTACAAATACAACTCACATTATCTAAATCTGAAAGGACTTCTCACTGGATCAACATTCATGGATATAAATCAGAGAAGTGGTAAGGATACATGGAGTTCCATTATTAATTGTATCGGATCAAGATTTTAGATTCACCTCTAATTTCTTGAAAACTCTCCAAAATACTCTAAACACTGAACAGAACTTAAGTATGGATTGTTATCCTAAAACTGATTCCCAATCTGAGTAGGCTATTCAGACACTAGAATACATGTAAATATATTTTTTTATATTCTTCAAATGCGGATACTCCCAACATATTCCTATGGTTGAGTTCTATTATAACAAAATTTTCCACTCGAAAAAAATCCAAATAGCTCTATATAAATCCCTTGATGGTAAAAGATACAAAACACATGATGATGGGATAAAGTCGGTGAATGTAATTTTATAGGACCTAAAATGGTCAAATAAATGATGGAAAATGTGAAAACCATTAATCATCACATCAAGGAACCCCAAATTTGATATAATATCTATGCATAAAATAATTTTTGGAGCCTATATTTTAAGGTTAGGGATATGGTATTCCTCTACATATCTCCAGGGAATAATATTATGGGATTTGGGAAGATGGGAAAACATAGTCTCAAGTACATCATTCCCTTCGATAATCTTGATCGTGTTGAATTTGTGGCCAATTGACTGGAACATTCCCCAACCATGTCTTAAGTACATGATATATTCTATGTATCCCTCTTGAAGAATTATATACCAAATCCCTCACATGTACTAAATCCATAGGTGGTATAGTTGTAAAATGATATCTATTATAAGGAGTAGATGATGAAGATCATTGACCATATAGATAAATTTCTATGTGGAAATACTACTCACCTATTTAGAGTACTACGATGGAACCATAAGTAAGATGAGGCAACAAGAGAACCAGATGAAGTGATGAAAGAGAAGTACCCTCACTAGTTTTTACCACAACATATAAAACAAAATTTCAAGTGTAAAATTTCATAAGGGGGAAGAATATAATGAACCAAAATTTTATCAATGGAAATTAACTTATTATAATAATTTCATATATTATAAACTACATTAAATCACCTTGATAACACAATAAAAACATTATAAATGAAAAAATAATGAATTAAGAGGTATTTCAAGAAATTAAAGAACCTATCCAGATAAAATAGTAATCTGACCTTTGGAATAGTAACATTACCATTAGGAATAGTAATTCATTAAATAGAATAGTAACATCATCTATAAAATTATAAATAAAATCTAACCATATTATAAATTAACTATTATATAATTATATCATAGTATATGTAAATAAATATTTTTTAAAAATATTACTTAAATATTGGTATTTTTATAAAACATAAATTCTTATTAATAATTTTATAATTAATTTAATTTTTTAAAATTAATTTTATTGTCATAAAATATATTTATAAATTAAAATTTTGTCATCTTATGATTATAAGATTATTTTAAATAACTTAATTAATTTTTCAAAGTGTTGTAAAATCAGTTATAATTTTAAAATCGATATTTTCCATTAAAAAGAAGATTTTATTTAAAAACTAAATTTATCATACTAAGAAAAATATTTTCATAAAATGGAGTTAATTTTTTCAATTCTACAAATCAAAAAAAAATAGTTAGAGTGAATTTTTGGAATTTTTCTAAAATATTGAATTTTTGTGAATAGTGAAATAATGTAATTTAACGTATTTAGCAACTACAAGAATTATTTGTTCATATATATATTTTATGGATGATGTAAACCCATATTTAAAAACTATACATAATTATTTTAATATTATTATTGATATGTTTCAAACTATTTATATTCATGAGGAAAAATAATAAAATAATGAAAATAAAGAAAAAAATGCCCCTCCCCTAGACGATAAATACCACCCATCACTACCCCTTCTCCTCACACCTCTAAATCCTTTAATAATATCCATGTTCTTCCCAATACTCTTACCAAAAAACTCCCCCATTCCCATGATCCCTTGGTCTCATAAAAATACCAAACCCTTTTCCCAAAGGATATTCTCAAGGAGGAGAAATTTAAGAGGTAAAATCCTCTATCTTTTTTCTTCTAATTTCTTTTACATTTCATTAATTTTCATACCTTTTCCTCACATACACTTTCCAAAGAGTCTTTATAATTATAGTATATTATATAAACTATAATATTATTATTGTAATTGAATAATCTATCTTTAATCCTCTTCTCCTCATCATTTTATTCTAAAAAAGGAAACCACATTTGTGAGGAGTTGATTTATCCCATGGAGGATGACATGCTTTCATTTGACTTTATAACCATCAAGGATGGTCAGAAAACTATTATAATGTTTTAAATAGATTTTAAAATGTATTTTATGACCCTTTTATGTTTTGGAACCAAAATATATACATAATACGATATAATAAAACCAAACAAGTTCATTGGGATCGAAAACCGTTAATGTTAATCTAAACGATTATCATTAACATGTTATCTAATGAATCATCCTAGTATATGTAAAAATAATAATATATAAGAACAATTAAACTTCTTTAAGTTCATTAGTAACATATAATTCCAATTATTTATAATTATCCCCACATTACACTATCTTTTATACTTGTATACAAGTTAACCGATCATGAAAACCATGAAAACAAACACTCCTGAATGATGAAATTGAACTCTATAACTCATTATAATGGCCATAAATGAACATAATAAAGTTATAATAAGTCAAACATATGTATAAAAGGTTTTTTATTTTATAATTAATGAATCTAATATGATTATCTGTTATTAAAAAGTGAATAAAGAATTTAGACATAAGGTTAGGGGATTCTCAAACCCAATTTACTTTAATTTGGTTGTTCCTCTTTCATGCCAAATTTCATTATGGATGTTATTTTAATATTCATCATATATAATTTAATTATCCGTCCATTTTCATTTCATGGATATACATTCTTCCAATCTAATTTATTGAAAAATGCAAGGATTTTTCCAAAATAACACTTCTTTCTAAAAACACATATTAAACATCTCGTGACATTGTTTCATATGCACTAAAGATTGATGATTATTATAAAAAATATGTTATTCCATTTTAATTTTTAAAAAAAATGTTTATTCATGAATTTATTCTTTATGAAACTCTCATAAAATCTATTTTATTTCCATGTGTTATTTTATGTCTAAGATTGATAAATGTTATATGTGGAATGAATGATTATGTAAATATTATGACCTGATGAGTGGAGAAGAAATTATATAGCACTCTAATGAATTAGTTAATGTGATGTATCTCATGAGATATATTTTAATATTACTGAACATGATGCTATATAATTTCAAAATAATGATGTTATGATGATCCACATATTTTATACATGGACATGATGCTAGCTTTGTTCACAACTATGTGTTAAAGTTCACCGCTAAGGCATGATGTTTCATTTTTATGAATTTACACATTATTTAACTTTAAATAATGGTTCCTCTCATGATTATTGTTATGATTCTTTTCTTATTCTATGATTTGGATTGTTATGGTCACCCATGTACGCGTTTATTATTCATCCTATTACTGTAATTTTACCTCACCCCTTTCATTGATGTATATCCATCAGTGAATACTATTGTTATGGATAATATCAGGGCCAATAAGAAGCTAGGGAAGAAGTCAATAAATTAATTTTTATGTTTTATTATAAAAATTTGTTGTATGGTCCTAATTTTCATAAGATACTAAACCTTTTGATCCTAGTTATATAGCACTACTCTATTTTTTATCTTTAAAATCATGTAATGGTGATGTAATAAAAATAAGTGTCATTGTATATGGATTTAGTGATCTTCTAAAAATTATTCTTTTTCACCCTATTTTTCTTCCCTTTGTTGGTTTTTTAAGATCATCCTTTGTTTTATGGATCTAAAACCATTTGTTTTGAATCTTGATTATAGATTTTTTTTTCATACCCATGTTGTTATCATTCATTGTTGGTAGATCTCATTGTGGGTGTTGTGTTGCATTATCTCCATGTAAAATTTTGGTGTTTCTATTGATATTTTACTTGTAATAAACCCTTTATTTTATTTGTTGAATTAAATTGATTTCACATAAATTATAATAACCCAATTAGATAAGAATTGGAATTTGAATTGATTTGGTATGGTTTTTATGCTAAACCTGCAATTACAGTGGAATTAGAAGTTGGTGTTTTCGTTTTTAATTAATGTAAATTATAAATTTATTTGGGATCATATTTTAAAAAAAATAAAAAAATTACATTATATAATATATGATTTTTTATTCAGAAAGGGCATGAATTGATGAAACATCCATGATTTTGTTTTTGAAATTTATTTGGAATATTTAAATGAGAAAGTGGGAAGTTGAATTATAAATGATATTTTGATTTGAAATTATATTTATTTCCCAATATTTATTGATTTATTGAAGAATATTGGATTCTAGGTAGTTAGTAGGTGTTTTGGACAAGCACTCTAGTATGTTAATTCCATATAAATAGATTGATGATAAAAATAGTAACTAAACCAGGTTTGGATTGTAATTTTCCCTTAAGTGGGAGTGGATGATTGTATTTTTTCCTTAAGTTAAACTGAATTATTGTAATTTTCCATTCATTGGGTTTGGGTTATTGTAATTTTCCTTTAATTAGTAGAGGTTATGTTCTGTGATAATTAATAGGAGAGTGTGAGTATCCTATAACCACTAACTAATGTATCAAAGGGAATTTGGCCATTTTCCTATGAATTGTTGTGATTAAATTGATATATCTATATATATTCCATTTATTTTGAAACTATTTTACCCATTCCCAGTTTATTTATATAAACTATTATATATAAAATGTTTACTTAATCTATTGTTTGAAATGTTTCCATCTTTTTAATGGAAATTAATTTTTTGATTTAGATATTCAATTGTACTACCATGGAAATTTTATTAAAACATTAAAGAATAATTTGGCATATTTATTATGGAATCATATTATGGAACACATGGTGATACCCTATTGGTATTTTCAGCTCACACCCTACCTTTTCCTTTGGGATTTTTTATAGTTTCTTCTTCAAAGTTCGAGTGAATGGAAAGTGCCTCTTGAGAGAAGTTGATGTACTCAACCCTTCAAGCATGGATTATTGATACCTTCAGGATGTTTGATATTTATATAATTTATTTGAGTAATTGGTGATTTAATGTTTGGGTTTTGATGTACCGGTTAGGTTTCTAGTACTGTCTCCTCTTATATTTTTCTTTGATCATACTTATATGTATCTTATCTTCCACTATACTTGTGGATAATTAGTTCCATATTTATCTTTTACGATTCCAGGTGTTGGAAGCCATCCCTTGGGATCAAGAACTCCCCCCGGGATATGTTAGTTCAATATTGGGTATCAGAGTGCCAAGTAATCTGAGATAGTTCATTAAAACAATATATCATAGGAACAGGTTATGCATCATTCTGTCATGCTATTATGAAATTGAGAAATTATTTTGGGACTTAGGAGGTAGTTTTGATTGTGAACCTAGATATATCTCATCGTAATGAGAATTAAGTTACCATGTATGGTTTGGAAAAGTTGTCTTGAGGGTTATTTCTTATCTTTCCCCTAATTTTTATTTGGATACCATGAAATCCAAATCTTATTTTCTTATCCAATGAGATTAATTATCCAATTTATCTTCTTGAGATATTGATATGAGTAATATTTTGATGTATTTTTTGTGATTTTTGATGTTGTGTATAATCATTATTTAGATTATAAATATGATACTAATCTAGGATGAAGATGGTTGTGAACCACAACAAAAAAATGCTCTCTTAGTCTATAATATGATTGAGATTATTTTTTGTGTTGTCCATGCTTCGGGATAAGCACTGGCATCCATTATAGTTTAGGATTCTGCTATTGAAACTTAGAGGTATGATTTCAAGAATCATGTGTTGGAGTTCCTTCTCAAAAAACCGCACATGTTCCAATGCACTAATAATCCTCAAGAGGATGAGTATTGGTTGATCAAGATTGATTTTTGTTTGTGTTCAGGGATATGCCTAATTATATCAAGGTTAAATGTACCACCTTCAAGATAGAGGGACCTAGCAGGAGATGGTGGGACTCGATGGTGACTGTGAAGAGGCATGATGAATTTTCATGGAAGGAAATTAATTTTATTTTCACCAACTGGTTCTATCTAGATTCTACGGTGTTGTCTAAGGCTATGTATTTTTTCAAACTCATAGCGGATGACACGACGTTGAAATAATATGAAAAACTGATTCACCGAGCCTGTTTAGTTCTCACCGGATATAGTATTGAATGAGAAGATTAAGGCTCAAAATTTCAAGATGGTACTTCAATATTATATTCATTTCTATATTTTCTTTTGAAATATTTCTTCTTTTATTGATTTACTACATATGGAATTAATCATCTTTCTTGATCTAGCTGGTAATTCATGGTTGATGAGAGGCCATTTCTCTCCTAGTGGTAGTTCTAGGAGTTTCTTTAAAGGAAGTAGGAAGTATAATGATTCTCATTGTGTTTCCCAACAACAGAGTTCTTCTAGTCCTCCTGTAATGCCTAGAGAATACCCTTTGACATTCATTTAGTGTGTTAATCCTGGGAACATGAAATGGGTTTTCACTGAGGTAGCCATGATATGATGTTCATGTGGACACTTTAGTCACATGAATAAGTTTTTTCATGTCTATTTTACTCCACATAGTGTCAGGGGATCAGAAAAACCTAATAGTACAATGGTGAAATCAGATTCTTCAATATCTAAGGGGTTTCAACCATAGAAATCTAGAAAAAGGATTCTTCACATAGTGGGGGAGTCTCTATAGGAAGCTGATATGGTCAAGTGAATATGATAGGTACCATCAATATAGCTTCAAATTTTGATGGTTATTTATTTGATATGGTTCCTTCTCATTTGTATATGTTGAATCAAATTTTGAATCCACTAAATATTCCTACATATATTTTATCTTATGGGATTCATATTACTACACCACGTAGAATAAAGAGATGGAAGGGTCTTTCTTGTCATGATAGCGTTCTCTCTTGATCAGAGATTGATCATAATTGTGATTTTATGGTTCTTGACATGGAACATCTTGATATCATATTCAGGATGGATTGTCTCATCGCTAATAAAGCTTAAATTTACTAATATCTTCAATAGACTTCCTTTATTATTCCTGATGGGGTGTTTCATATATTTTAGGTAGAATGGGACCTGAGGTCAAGTAGATAAACACCTTCATATCCAAAGTTGGGGAAAGCGGTATCAATTTTATGTTTTAAACTAGAGTAGGAATCTTTGAGTGATGACCTCCCCCCCAATTTTCATTGAGTTTCCTGAAATTTTTCATTAGGAATACTTATGTTTTCCATGGGTAATGGAGGTATAGTTTTCAATTGATTAAGTGCATATTATCAACCAATGTATATACCTTCTTATCGTATGGAACCATCTTCAATGAAAGAGCTGAAGACTTAGTTGGATGATATTTTAGAAAATGACTTTATACTCTGGAGTGTGTCACCTTGGTTGGAGCCCATTCTATTTTCTATGAAATATAATGGAACGCTTTACCTATGTGTTAATTACCAAAATCTAAATCAATTCGCAGTAAATAAAATTATATGTTGCCACAAATTGTTGATATGTTTGACCAATTGAAAAAGGTGAAATGGTTCCTGAATATTGAACTTTGATCTAGTTATAATCAGTTTAGAATAAAAGAATTTAACCTTAAAAAAACATCATTTTGAAGAATGTATGACCATTATGGGTATCTTTTCATTCCATTTGGTATTACCAATGCTACAAAAAATTTATGTATTTAATGAAATAGTTATTTCATGAGTACCTTGATACATTTGTGGTGGTCTTGGTGGATGACATTCTTTTTTAATTTCATTATGTGGATGATCCTGAGCATCATTTGAGATTAGTCCTGGAATTGTTAAGAAATCACTAACTTTACACCATGATATATAGATATTATTTCTGTATTTTGGAAGTAAAGTTCTTGGGACACACGATGTTGAAGAATGGTATCTCAGTTGATCCTAAGAAGGTTAAATATATTATGTCATGGGATCACCCATGGAATGTTTATGATATTTGAAGCTTCTTGGTTCAAGCTATGTATTCTCACTGGTTTGTAAAGTATTTCTCAAATCTATCTTCTTTGATGATCGATCTCACACAAAAGGGAGTGAGATTTACTAGGGATGCTAAATAGTGGATTTTTTTATTTGAATCATATTTTTTCTATTCTTCAAATTTTGACTCATCCAGAGGATGGATAGGGATACACGGTCTTCTATGACACATAATGTCCAATATTGGGTTTCTTTTTTATACATGTGATCATGTGGTGGCCTATGGCTCTCGAAAGCTTAGGCCACACGAGAATAATTATTCAACCTAAGACCTTGAACCTGAAAATATGATACAAGTACATAAGATTTGGTGACATTAACTTTTCTGATAAATGTTTAACATGTATTCTGAAAACAATATATTCAGTTATATCTTCTCTCATAAATATTTAATTCTTCACCAGAGGTGTTGGGTGGAGTCCCTAAAATCTTTTTATATTGATATTGTACATACCTTGTGGAAATAGAATGTTATTAAAAATACTTTGATAAATAAACTTCCAACCCAGACCATTAAAGAATCATCTGAAAAGTGGAACTTGATTGATCTTTTTGTATAGTTTCATATATGAGTTTTTGAAGTAGTGTTTGAGGTTTTATTGGATGGTATACAATTGAACTCTTCTATTGTCATTATAATTATTCCTGAACAATAGCTTGATGGTGAATTTTGTGGAATTAGTTACTCTTTTTATGGTGGGGAAACTGATTTTGAGTGGTCGTTCTCCACGTAGGGTATCCTATTTTTTCGAAACCAGTACATTTTACCTTTTCCAATAAGGAAAGTTGTGATGGGGGATTACAATAATTCGAATTGTTAATTGAACCCAGAAACCATGAATATGTGTTATGATATGTGGAGATTATTTAGGTGGCCATGAATGAGACAAGATATCATTGGATTTCTTTCATAGAGCTATATTTCTTTACAATTCAAGTTCGTACACTAGAGACTGCTGGGTTTACTTCATCCACCTCTGGTACCGACTTTGAAGTGGGATGAGATCTCTATGGACATTGTGGTTGGGTATTTGTGTACCCTAAAACAGAAAATTTTGATATGGGTTATTATTGATAAGATGATAAAATCAGCTACCTTTTTACACATTCCTGATACAACCAAATTTTAAGTGCTGGAAAATAACAATGTGAAAGATATTATTCATTTTCACAAGGTTCCATCCTCCATAGTCACTAATATGGATCCCCATTTTACTTCTCTCTTTTGAAGAGGCCCCTAAGAGGCACTAGGATCTTAGGTTCATTTATGTATGGACAACCATCTACAGAAGGATGGATAGACTGAGATGGCTATATAGATTTTTGGGGATATTTTTTATTCCTACAACCTCGATTTTATTATATCTTGGGAGACTATTTGGGATTTTTTGAGTTTTTTTATAACAATAGTTACCATCCCACAATCATAATGGATATTTTGAGGCCATGTATGGCCAAAATTGTAAATATCTATTGAGTTGGTCAGAGAATGGTCAAAGTCTTTTGGTTAGACTGAGATTTTTCTAAGATATTAAAAAAAATTAGTTGATTCATTAGATAATGTCGGTGGCACATATCTGGTATAAATCTTATGTTGATCCACACCATAGACTATTGGAGTTTTAAGGTGGTGATCCGGTGTTTTTGAATGTTTTAACTAACTGAGTTAATTAATGTATTAGGAGTAAAATAAATATTTATCCTTTCATTAGGGAACCTTTTGAGGAGGTTGAGAAAGTGGGGAATGTATATTACCATTTTTTCACTTCCTCTATTCTTGACGTTGATGCATAACGTGTTCAATGTGTCACATCTATGGAACTATCTTTCTGTTCCATCTCATGTTTTGGGATGGATTTATCATGATGTTAGGAATGATTAACCTATGATTGAGCATCCATTTTGGATAGTTAATATAAGGCCCCAGCCTTAAACCTTACTTAATCTTGAGTTATTACAAGATTACACATTGAGGATCTTTTCAGGTTTAGAGTTCTAGAGAATTAGATCATGAAACTTGCATTACATTCCACATTTAAACAAAGTGGTTACATAAAAGACAGTATTCATTCTTCCCATCAACAGAAACATATTTAAAATATAACACGGATTCTTTCTTGACACATCCTTGACACTATCATCAAATCATGTACCTTTCCCTTGACCTCTGAAAAACATTTCAAAAACTTGGGATGAGTATAAAAAGCTCAGTAAGGGTTATAAAAATATGGAAAGGAAACATGAGTTCATATATACATAAGAATGAAATCATACTTTACCCATAAAACATAGGCACATTAACATACCTCATCAATCCATGAATAAATCATAGAAAACATAAGACATAAAGGTAACTTGAGGCATTCATAACATTCTTATGTGGGGAGTAACCCTCTTCGTTACGTTTGGAATACCCATCATAGTATATTCCCTAAATCTCTTCGGAGAAACCTTAACGTTTCACTCCTTCGCGTTACCCAATGCATTGGAGAGCTATAACGGGCTCACCCGCCCTTAGTTTATCACGGAACCAACCGTTTTCATAACAATGCCCAAGAACCATAACATAAACGTATCACATAAAACATGCATAAATGAAACATAACATTTCCACTCTTCAATCACAATATAACATTTTAGTATATTGAAATAATGAATCCATTCAAAAAGAAACCATTTCCAAAACCATTTAAAACATTTAATAAAGAGATTTTTGAATCAAAGTGTCCCATACCACCTTGAAACCTAAAATTTTAAACCATTAATATCCATATAAATAAATCCTTAAAACCATTTTGAAAACATGGATATTAATAAGAACAAATAATTAGAACATTTAAAACAATATTTTGGTTAAAGGGGTTTTACCAAAATTAGAGACACTTGAATAAAATAGTTGAGGAATAACATTTAGTCAGAACTTTATAATATCATGAGAATAAATGTATTCATGATATAATACTCCAAAGGATAGTATATACACCATATAAGAGTGAATTGGTGCATAACAACAATGAACCCTCAATAGAAATGTCAAATGTGATGAAATCCCTTATAAAGATGGTATCCTTAAATTAAGGAAGAATGAATCTCAAAAATATGTGTGACAAATATAAATACACCCAATATAAGGGGATATTAAGTGTAAAACAATAAAAGTTCATTCACACATATTCAATGGATGACATATTCAATTACTACATGTTGAACCCAAAGAAATCGAAATTGGGTTAAAAAGTTCCCTTGACAGCCTAACGGCATCACATCAAAATGAGTTGATGAGAGATAAAAAGTGTATCTCATCACTTGGACATAAAATTGACATCAATAAGGATATATGAGAACATATCCCAACATAACAATATGTAAATTAAAAGATCCAACAAATGAAGTCTTTTAAAAAAGAGGAGGGTGCATGGTTCCCTTACCGACTTGGGTATCTTTCAAAACATACACCCCATGAAAGAAGGACAATAGATCATTGATGTAAATACTCATAAACGAAAGTATATTACACAAAGATTAGAATAATTGGAAGTACATACACCACTCAATGGAATTTGTGGCAAATGTAGCATAAATCTCACGTGAATAAAAGTGAGATGAAAAATCCCTTACGAAAACTCGGCAGCCTAACGGCACCACATAAAACTTCCAAATATGGATTGATGAGATCAAATAGGGTATCTCATCACATTAAAATAAAATGTACAACAAGAGGAATATAAAAGAACATCCACCAACATTACAAAGAGGATCTTAAAAGAAGTGACATAAAGGAGAGTACTTAAAAAGAAAGAGAGAGGTTAGATCTCTTACGAAAGCTCGGCAGCCTAACGGCGCCACTCAAAACATCCAAAATGGATTGATGAGAGAGAATAGGGTCTCTCATCACATGAACATTAAAATTAAAGTAAGTGTAATATAAAAGATCATCCCAATAACAAGATAGATGAGCTTTAAAAGGAATGACATAAAAGTGTGTACTTAAAAAGAAAGAGAGGAGTAGGATCCCTTACCTCGGGTCCGACTTGACTCGATCGTTCTTTAATCTCCTGAATAATAAATTTGAGTTAATTTCTACTTCCTTAAGAACCTTTTTCAAGTTCATTATTCCTTTTATATCACTTATTACCATGTTGTAAACACTATGTAATAATTAAGTTAATAATGATTGTTTTGTCGATATTTGGTTCTTAAGTCGAAAGTGGACTTCTTACAATTACATGTTGTTCGTGTGGCCAAATGTTTATTATATCCAGAATTGTATTCATGATTTAGATATAATATATGTCATATATATCCAGTACATGCATGCATTTATAACATTACATAATAATTTAGAGGTAAGAAATGAAATGCACCGTTCATGGAGACGGTAAGCCGTACGTACGCATGAACGCTACTTTCATTTCTATTTCGTATTTTATAGAATGGAATAATAATGATATAAAGGTATATTATAATTCCATTATAATATCATATATAATATCATAGTTCCATCCTTTATACGTCCCACATATGGTATTTAACGAATCAAATCACTTTGAGGGGGCGGTAGTCCGCACTTCCTTAAATGAAGATATCGCGTTTACCCATAATGGAAAACATAAAGGTATGCCCAAAATGAAAAAAAAACAGAAGCTTAAGGAAAACATAAACATATTATATATCATATATAAAAATAGTGACATCATAATGGCCACCTTTGAAGGTGTTAGATGAGTATTGAACAATCATCGTTTCGGGAGGCAGAATTTCGTCATCCACGGAAACCGTATGTTCTTTAACCATTTGATGTAGTTGTGTGAGAGTTTAGCTCGAATAAATTGTATAACAACATCCTATTATATTGAAGATACTGTTTTTGTTACAAAAGAAATAAATAAAAAGAGTTTAGGGGGTTGGAGAAGCAAAATAAAACAAATGGACATGAGAAAATGAATTACCTTTAAAAGTGTAACTCCTTTTGATTTGAGCCTAAAGGCTTTCTTTGAAAGGATTATGCCCAAAGGTAATCCTCTAGGATGAGTATAGGGATGTGGAGAGAGTAAATGGGCAGGGGTTGGCCGAGCCAAAGGCTTGAGGAGTGTGTGAAATGAGGTAGAGGTGGGGGCCTTTTATAAGAGGAGGGGAGGGGCACTTTTGGAAAGTAAGAAATATTACTTTATTTGAAAATGTGTTTCGGTTTTAAAAGGTCCCACAATGATATAATTCGTGGATAAGGTGATAAGGGTTCGAAATCCACCCATACAATAAGTTTTGGACATGTTTAGTTCATAGAGTTTACATTATCTTTCCATTTTATTTAAATCGTCAAATAATGATGTCATCACTGCATCATTATTAATTCATAAATAATTAAATTTATTTAATGTCTAAAAATTATAAAAAAAATACAATTATGTATGAAATCTTTTTATCTTTCCAATGAATATTTATAATCAAAATTTGGACTTGTTTAACCCTACTTAAAAACTTTTTTAGTAAAATAACTCATGTTTGTGTCAATTTAATTTTAACATTAAATAAAATTATATTATTGTCATTTTCCAACTAATGTGGCTCCATGGGGTCCCCAACTTGGCCCATGGCTTGTATTGGTCGGCCTTGACTCACCCAATAGGTGTAGGACAAGTGTCATGGTGTTTTCACATTCATATAATATCATTTTTACCTTAAACTACACTAATTACCACTAATCGCGATTAAAAACTTAATAAGTTACTATTCACCAAAAATTATTTTTATCCCATTGAACCACATTTTACTTCTTAATGAAAACAATGTATGTCGGATTTTTGAAATTCAAAACACAAAGATGGAAAAATTCCATTTAAACGGAAAAATCAGTTTTTATAAGTACCACTTAGTGGTTTCACTATTCATCAAAAATTGAAGTTTTTTAGAAAAATCCCAAAAATTCACCCTAAGCTATATTTGATATTCTGAATTCAAAAATGAAGTCTGTTTTACAAAATTCAAAACATATAAGTCACATTAATTAATTTAATAATTAATTCCCGCTGTCATGACAAATAGCGTGTTTTTATGAAACAATAAGTATCAAAAGATTGACACTAGTTTAAGTCCGATTTCAAAGTGAAATTAATTCCAACGACCACTATTGGATTTAATGGTAAAAATATTTTCTAATTTCACTTTAAAACCAATTCAAAATATTATCTAATCATATAAATAAATTAGATTAAAAAGTGGTTTTGAATTAAAACACAACATTTTACACTATTCATTAAAAAATGAACTTTATCCGAAAAATACCAAAAAATTACACAAAGTAAAATTTGATGTCCAGATTCTTAATAAGAGTTTTATTTAGTCCAAAATAATTTATAAGAGTGATCAAAACTATATTTAACGACGGTTCGTCATCAAAAGGCGACAAGTGAACCTTTAGGGAAAACTAGGGCATATACACCTAAAATTGAATTCTTTCCGTATTTTAAGCCTTTATCTTTTATTGTATAAATGTAAAAACATTTAAAAACATATATAATTATATTTTAGTTATTTCTATCCATTCCCGCCATTACAACGGCTACATGTTAACTACCATTTAAAATAATATTATTTTATCATTAGAGTGCAACGTAAGATTCCCAAGAAACTCGTTGTTGCGTGTTGGGTACGCCATCGAGCATAGAGTATCCTTTAAAGTCATATCAATATTTTATTCAAAAATATGGATAAATATGAAAATTTCATATTCTTTATTTACCCGGGGTGTTACATCCTTCCCCCCTTTTGGGAATTGCGTCCTCGTAATTTTAAAATTGCGCTTGGAAACATCCTTGAAAGTCCCACATCGGAACAAGAGTCGGTAAAACAACCACTTTAAAATAAAGGAAGATAAGTACAAAGGTCACCCGAGTTAACCCATACTAGGACTTCATGTAGGAAAAGATGGACATGGAAGAGAAAACATAGGGTCATGTTCTGATGGAGAGTGATAGAAAACATGTTTAGGAGAAAGTTAACAATGAGAAAATCACAAACTGGTGATGGGTTAAATGGTGTTGGGTTCCCCAGTAGAAAAAGTTAATAGACAACATTTTTTTTTAAGTTACTTTTTATTGAGGAATTTATTCATAAGGAAACATAATCACTTATCATGTTGAGTTTCAACTTTTACTAGATTCCTTAATCAAACTCATATTTTTTCCAAAAGACGAGTATTTAGGGAGACTTGTTCGCATTAAGAGTACTATAATCAACTTCTAGAGAATCACCTAATCCACAAAAGAGAAATATATACTTCCCATTTCTTTAGGCTTTAACCAAAACCAAAACCAAAAGGTTAGTACAAGATCAGATAATCCATAAAAGGATAATCCTTTATAAAAATAAAATCTATTCTTAACCTCCAAAATTTGTCCAACAGAACCCAAAGTTCAACGAGGACCATTCTATAATCAATTTGTCCATAAAATTCTTCAAAGTAAACCAAACTAAGATTGAAACCCAAATATTTTAAGGATTTAGTCACATAGTCTTCCAAGTTAAATCGTAACATTTATCTCCAAACAACATCAGTTTCTCCTAAAGTCTCGTATTGAAAAGTAATTAACCTAATCACATATCCTCTATGATAGGTTAATCAATTTCATAAATAACCCTAAATCAACTTACTCTTAATTCATAAAATCATATAACTAAAAAGAATCATTCAAACTAACCAGGGACTTCACGTAGTCCAGTGGTAGGCGATAAATACCAGTCGCACTTTGGTTGTGGGTTCGATTCCCGCAGCTTTGTCCGACGCGACGGGTTGTCACACGGTCTGCGTGTTGTCCTTTTTCCAAAGCTATATAATTCTTAAAAAATTCCCCAAAAGAGATAAAATCATCAAAAATGATCATAACATATTTTAACCTCAAGTTTATCTCATGCTTTTCATTTTTCAGCATATCATATAATAACCCATAATTACCTCAAAAGTAAGGATCATATAAACACAAATGGTTCTTTATAACTATGTCCACAAAAAAAAGATAACTATTACTTGAATAAAATTTTCCTATACTAAACATCAGGGTTACACATAATATAAAAAGTCTTCTAATGTAACCCCATCATCAAAAGAGACTTAATACTCTTAAGAATTTCACCATAACTCTTGAAGCCCTTATATGTTGACAGCTTACTCATTCAACATTCTTCATTGTCCATTATCCATTCCTTTCCAACTTATTCTGAAATACCTCTTTCCTACAAACAAAATCAGGAATCATATCCTAAGATTCCAAAATAGAAAAACAATAGTCATGAAATAGTACATACCTTTGATTGGTCATTGTCAGTTTCTTCATCCTCAATCAGAATGGCATTAGGTATTGGTAAACGAATATTGGTACGCTCTTGGTGACCCCATTCACGAAACTTCTTCATAGGACATGTGTTTGCATAATGACCATGCACACCACATTTAAAACATTCAATTGATCCCTTAGAAAGAACTTCTTTCCCTTTCCTCGAGTCAACTGGATGCTTCCTTTTTCCATGGTAGGTTCTTGCTTTATGACCTTCATTTCCACATCTATAGCATATTTTTGTCCCTTTGAAACATTTTCCTAGGTGTTTCTTTCCACATCTTTGACACATAGGTTTTTGAACACACTTACCTTTATGATTATTACCTGTACTTCCGTAGGGATTTTTTTCTTGCATATATGACGTCTTAGAGAAATCTCTAAGGTTTAGGTGGTAAATCATGACTCCAGATAGTTGGTTGAGGATAATCACAAGAGTTCTCATTGCAGCTCCCATATCATTCAGTTGCTTGCTAAAAAAACATTCACAGTTTCCTTCACATCCACTGTTACTTTGGTGCCTGCTAGATCCAGCCATTTACTAAAACCAAAAAGGTCAGTGTGAGTATATCAAAAAAACCATCATGTACTAATGAGTATGATAAACACTAAGATATACTTACTCATTCACTTTATCTAAAACTAGGACTCTTTCTGAAATCCTACCCATTATGGTAATGCCACTTATGCTTAAAGAATACCCTAACCTCTAAAGTTATCTAAACCGACCTTTGATACCAAATATAAGGCCCCAGCCTTAAACCTTACTTAATCATTAGTTATTACAAGATTACACATTGAGGATATTTTCAGGTTTAGAGTTATAGAGAATTAGATCATGAAACTTGCATTACATTCCACATTTAAACAAAGTGGTTACATAAAAGACAGTATTCATTCTTCCCATCAACGGAAACATATTTAAAATATAACACGGATTCTTTCTTGACACATCCTTGAAACTATCATCAAATCATGTACCTTTCCCTTGACCTGTGAAAAACATTTCAAAAACTTGGGATGAGCATAAAAAGCTCAGTAAGGGTTATAAAAATATGGAAAGGAAACATGAGTTCATATATACATAAGAATGAAATCATACTTTACCCATAAAACATATGCACTTTAACATACCTCATCAAACCATGAATAAATAATAGAAAACATAGAACATAAAGGTAACTTGAGGTATTCATAACATTCTTACATGGGGAGTAACCCTCTTGGTTACGTTTGGAATACCCATCACAGTATATTCCCTAAATCTCTTTGGAGAAACCTTAACGTTTCACTCCTTCGCGTTACCCAATGCATTGGAGAGCTATAACGGGCTCACCCGCCCTTAGTTTATCACGGAACCACCCGTTTTCATAACAATGCCCAAGAACCATAACATAAACGTATCACATAAAACATGCATAAAGGAAACATAACATTTCCACTCTTCAATCACAATATAACATTTTAGTATATTGAAATAATGAATCCATTCAAAAAGAAACCATTTCCAAAACCATTTAAAACATTTAATAAAGAGATTTTTGAATCAAAGTGTCCCATACCACCTTGAAACATAAAATTTTAAACCATTAATATCCATATAAATAAATCCTTAAAACCATTTTGAAAACATGGATATTAATAAGAACAAATAATTAGAACATTTAAAACAATATTTTGGTTAAAGGGGTTTTACAAAAATTAGAGACACTTGAATACAATAGTTGAGGAATACCATTTAGTCAGAACTTTATAATATCATGAGAATAAATGTATTCATGATATAATACTCCAAAGGACAGTATATACACCATATAAGAGTGAATTGGTGCATAACAACAATGAACCGTCAATAGAAATGTCAAATGTGATGAAATCCCTTATAAAGATGGTATCCTTAAATTAAGGAAGAATGAATCTCAAAAATATGTGTGACAAATATAAATACACCCAATATAAGTGGATATTAAGTGTAAAACAATAAAAGGTCATTCACACATATTCAATGGATGATATATTCAATGACTACGTTTTGAACCCAAAGAAATCGAAATTGGGTTAAAAAGTTCTCTTGACAGCCTAACGGCATCACATCAAAATGAGTTGATGAGAGATAAAAAGTGTATCTCATCACTTGGACATAAAATTGACATCAATAAGGATATATGAGAACATATCCCAACATAACAATATGTAAATTAAAAGACCCAACAAAAGAAGTCTTTTAAAAAAGAGGAGGGTGAAAGCTTCCCTTACCGACTTGGGTATCTTTCAAAACATACACCCCATGAAAGAAGGACAATAGATCATTGATTTAAATACTCATAAACGAAATTATATTACACAAAGATTATAATAACTGGCAGTACATACACCACTCAATGAAATTTGTGGCAAATGTAGCATAAATCTCACGTGAATAAAAGTGAGATGAAAAATCCCTTACGAAAACTCGGCAGCCTAACGGCGCCACATAAAACTTCCAAATATGGATTGATGAGATCAAATAGGGTATCTCATCACATTACAATAAAATGTACAGAAAGAGGAATATAAAATAACATCCACCAACATTACAAAGAGGAGCTTAAAAGAAGTGACATAAAGTAGAGTACTTAAAAAGAAAGAGAGAGGTTAGATCTCTTACGAAAGCTCGGCAGCCTAACGGCGCCACTCAAAACATCCAAAATGGATTGATGAGAGAGAATAGGGTCTCTCATCACATGAACATAAAAATTAAAGTAAGTGTAATATAAAATATCATCCCAATAACAAGAAAGATGAGCTTTAAAAGGAATGACATAAAAGTGTGTACTTAAAAAGAAAGAGGGGAGTAGGATCCCTTACCTCGGGTCCGACTTGACTTGATCGTTCTTTAATCTCCTGAATAATAAACGTGAGTTAATTTTTACTTCCTTAAGAACCATTTTAAAGTTCATTATTCCTTTTATATCACTTATTACCATGTTATAAACACTATGTAATCATTAAGTTAATAATTATTGTTTTGTCGATATTTGGTTCTTAAGTCGAAAGTGGACTTCTTACAATTACATGTTGTTCGTGTGGCCAAATGTTTATTATATCCAGTATTGGATTCATGATTTAGATATAATATATTTCATATATATCCAGTACATGTATGCATTTATAACATTACATAATCATTTAGAGGTAAGAAATTAAATGCACCGTTCATGGAGACGGTAAGCCGTACGTACGCATTACGCTACTTTCATTTCTATTTCGTATTTTATAGAATGGAATAATAATGATATAAAGGTATATTATAATTCCAGTATAATATCATATATAATATCATAGTTCCATCCTTTATACGTCCCACATATGGTATTTAACGAATCAAATCACTTTGAGGGGGTGGTAGTCCGCACTTCCTTAAATGAAGATATCGCGTTTACCCATAATGGAAACCATAAAGGTATTCCCAAAATGAAAAAAAACAGAATATTAAAGAAAACATAAACATACTATATATCATATATAAAAATAGTGAAATCATAATGGCCACCTTTGAAGGTGTTAGATGAGTATTGAACAATCATCGTTTCGGGAGGCATAATTTCGCCATCCACGGAAACTGTATGTTCTTTAACCATTTGATGTAGTTGTGTGAGAGTGTAGCTCGAATAAATATTATAAAAACATCCTAGTATATTTAATATACTGGTGTTGTTACAAAATAAATAAATAAAAAGAGTTTAGGGGGTTGGAGAAGCAAAATAAAACAAATGGACATGAGAGAATGAATTATCTTTAAAAGTGTAACTCCTTTTGATTTGAGCCTAAAGGCTTTCTTTGAAAGGATTCTTCCCAACAAGAATCCTCTAGGATGAGTAGAGGGATGTGGAGAGAGTAAATGGGCAGGGTTTTTCCGAGCCAAAGGCTTGAGGAGTGTGTGAAATGAGGTAGAGGTGGGGGCCTTTTATAAGAGGAGGGGAGGGGCACTTTTGGAAAGTAAGAAATATTACTTTATTTGAAAATGTTTTTCGGTTTTAAAAGGTCCCAAATTGATATAATTCGTGGATAAGGTGATAAGGGTTCGAATTACACCCATCCAATAAGTTTTTGACATGTTTAGTTCATAGATTTTACATTATCTTTCCAGTTTATTTAAATCGTCAAATAATGATTTCATCACTGCATCATTATTATGTCATAAATAATTTAATTTATCTAATGTCTAAAAATTATAAAAAAAAATACTATGATGTATAAAAATCTTTTTATCTTTCCAATGACTATTTATAATCAAAATTTTGACTTGTTTAACCCTACTTAAAAACCGTTTTAGTAAAACAACTCATGTTTGTGTCAATTTAATTTTAACCTTAAATAAAAATATATTATTGTCATTTTCCAACTAAAGTGGCTCCATGGGGTCCCCAAGTTGTCCCATGGCTTGTCTTGGTCGGCCATGACTCACCCAATAGGTGTAGGACAAGTTTCATGGTGTTTTCACATTCTTATAATATCATTTTTACCTTAAACTACACTAATTACCACTAATCGCGATTAAAAACTTAATAAGTTACTATTCACCAAAAATTATTTTTATCCCATTGAACCACATTTTACTTCTTAATGACAACCATGTATGTCGGATTTTTGAAATTCAAAACACAAAGATGTCAAAATTACATTTAAACGGAAAAATCAGTTTTTATAAGTACCACTTAGTGGTTTCACTATTCATCAAAAATTGAAGTTTTTTAGAAAAATCCCAAAAATTCACCCTAAGCTATATTTGATATTCTGAATTCAAAAATGAAGTCCGTTTTAAAAAATTCAAAACATATAAGTTACATTAATTAATTTAATAATTAATTCCCGCTGTCATGACAAATAGCGTGTTTTTATGAAACAATAAGTATCAAAAGATTGACACTAGTTTAAGTCCGATTTCAAAGTGAAATTAATTCCAACGACCACTATTGGATTTAATGGTAAAAATATTTTCTAATTTCACTTTAAAACCAATTCAAAATATTATCTAATCATATAAATAAATTAGATTAAAAAGAGGTTTTGAATTAAAACACAACATTTTACACTATTCATTAAAAAATGAACTTTATCGGAAAAATACCAAAAAATTACACAAAGTAAAATTTGATGTCCCAGTTCTTAATAAGAGTTTGATTTGGTCCAAAATAATGTATAAGAGTGATCAAAACTATATTTAATGACGGTTCTTCATCAAAAGGCGACAAGTGAACCTTTAGGGAAAACTAGGGCATATACGCCTAAAATTGAATTCTTTCCGTATTTTAAGCCTTTATCTTTTATTGTATAAATGTAAAAACATTTAAAAACATATATAATCATATTTTAGTTATTTCTATCCATTCCCGCCATTACAATGGCTACATGTTAACTACCATTTAAAATAATATTATTTTATCATTAGAGTGCAATGTAAGATTCCCAAGAAACTCGTTGTTGCGTGTTGGGTACGCCATCGAGCATAGAGTCCCCTTTAAAGTCATATCAATATTTTATTCACAAATATGGATAAATATGAAAATTTCATATTCTTTATTTACCTGGGGTGTTACAGTTAATTCTAAAAACAATGTTCTTAGTGGGATTATTATACCCTTGGTTTTAGTTTTATGGTAACACAATTCTGATATGATTCAGACAAGTGAGATTGAGTCACTAATGAGAGAGAAGTGGCCTTATATTATTGATATGGAAACTTATTGAAATGATTTATGGGGATATAATGTTTTTATTATGGGGAGGTTATAACATCCTTATACTCCATGTAATACACAACCCTCATTTTTTTAGGATTTTCTTGTGGTTTATCTCATGATTCATTAGGTGAAATTTTGAAATTTTTTTAAAATTATGGGATGTGCACAGTTGGTGCATGGGGGACCCAAAACTTGTTCCCATCCTTGCTAAATAGTGATAGCCCATTTACTGGGGGTTTTCATGTTTGGTATACATTTTTACAAACCATTCCCAAACTAGTAGAAATAATTCACCCTGTTAGAGTGGTGCACGGTTCGGGCTCATGTTTCTTCTAATAGTGCGGCCCTACCCAACTGACCGTGCATGCAGAATTTTGTATTTCTAAAAGATAGTTTAAAATTGAAAAACACAATTTTTTACATCATACACAACCATAACTCAAGATAACTCAAAATCCAAGGTCTTTGAGGCTATTATAGACCCTTTTTTTCTATTCTAAATGCCTTTTTAGGCAGATTGAAGCTTGGAGAAACTCATCTGATCCCTCTGTGATAAGTGATATTCTCATATTCCTTATATCTTATTATATTATTATTTCCTCCATATGGTGTGTTATATAATAATGTGGTTTATATATATAAACTCCATTATCTTTAATCTAGATTCTAGATTCATTTTTGAGATCTTTATTTCCATAATTCATCGTAGAAAAATCTTGATGTGGTTGTTGTGTTGGATTATATCCATGTTAATTGAAGTTTTTTCCATTGATATTTTCCATGAAATAAATCCTTGATTTTTTTGGTTCAAATTAAATTTATCTCAATTGAATTATTAAAACTTATTTCAATGAAAATTGGAATTGTAATTGATATGCAATAGATTTGGTAAAAAACTCAATTCTAATTAAATTATAATTTGGTGTGTACTTTGAATAATTGATGGGAATTTTAAATTGATTTTAGAATGGATTTTAGAAAATGGATTAATTTTATTTGTTTAAAATATATGATTTTTTTATTTATAAAGGGTGCGTTATAAAGAAAACTCTATGGTTTTATTTTTTGAAATTTTTTTTGCCATAATGAAATGATAAATTTGTCATTTGAATTGTAAAGGATGTTTTGATTTGAAATGAAATCAAAAGTCCAATATTAATTGATTGATTGAAACACATTGAAACTTGGGAAGTAAGAATTTGTTTGAGACAATCATGCATGGAAGGTAATTGCATAGAAATTTATTGATGTTTAAAACACTAACAAAAACATGTACGGATTGTAATTTTCCCATAACCTTGAGTGGATGGTTATAATTTTTTCTTAAGTGGGAGTGGATGTTTATAATTATCCATTAAGTGGGAGTGGATTATTTTAATTTTCCCTTAAGTGGGAGTGGTTATTTTCCATGATCACTATTATGAGAGTTTGATGATCCTATAACCACTAACTAACGTACCATAATGTGTTTGAAAATTGTGCTATGAATTGTTGTAGTTACTTTGATATATATGTGACATTGATTATGAACATTTTCTTTCATGCCCAGATAACATATAATAAATTTTTTATATAAAATATCTACATAAGAATTTTTTTGAAATTATTCCATATTTAAAATTGAAATACATGTTTTGATATAAATATTCCATTGTACATCAATGCATTTTTTTAAATTGAAAACATTATTTGGTCTATTTATTATAGAATCTTATTATGGAACACATGGTGATACCATACAGTTATTTTGATCTCACACCCTTCATTTTCATTTTTGAATTTGTAGATATAATTATTCCATGTTCGAATAAAGGGAAACTGCCTCTTAGGGGAGGTGGATATACATGACCCTTCAGGTATGAAACATTAATACCTTCAAAACGTTTAAATTTTATCTTGTTCTTTTGATTAATTGGTGATGTGCTTTAAAGGCTTTGATATACCTATTATGTTTATGGTACTATATCATTTGTGAGTTTTCTTTGAGCATACTAATATATATCTTATCTTCTATTATACTTGTAGAAAATTTGTTCCCTCTATATATTGTATGATTCTAGGTTCTAGTCACCAAGCTATGGGGATCCAGAAAGCTCCTCATGCCATGTCAGTTCCATCTAGGATATCAGGTTACCAAGGTATCCAAGATGGTTCATGATAATTAGTAATGTAGTGTATGTCCTAGAGAGAAAAATAAAATTGATAACTAAATATGTCCATGCATACTTGGAGAAAATCGAACCTCAACTAATGAAAAAAACAGATCTAGTGGTGGAAGATATTTCCCCACACATCATTGATGTCAAAGAACCAGAGGAGGTAGGAGGTTTACCTAAAGATTCATTCCACCTCGCACAACCACTTCTGTTGGAGATAGACAAAGGATAATTTCCTACTATTTTATGAGACATATATCAAGAAATTTTGAAAAGAATTTGTATAAATTAGATAGAAATTAAACTAAAACATGATATCCTCATCCCTTACAAATTATAATAATCATCACATATCAAGAAACCACTGGACATAAAATAATATCTTTTACTTGTAGCAACCAATAAAGATGAGAATATATACCTTATACTATACCTGCAATAAAAGTTATACCTCATTGTGAATGGGAGGACCTAGTGTACTTTATCCATGGAATACTTCATAAAAAAGAATAAGAAGATGTGTAAACTAGAAAAACAATGTGGTGGTTCATGTCTATGAGAATACACCCACCTATGGACTATGCATAATAGTTTTTACAACCCATATAAAGGTAATAGAACCCAAGGAGCAACTTGGGGGAAAATATTTATCTCATTTTTACTATCAATTCATGGATTTTGATTTTAATTATCAGTTTTAGAAATAAATTAAGATTCATCCTTGATACCTCTATATTTGTTAACATAAATTTCATTGTCTTTATTCATAAAATATTTGTTCTATTTATAGGTCCATCATGATGGTAACAACTTGTAGAAGAATAAATTGAAGACATTTATAAGAATTCATGTTGGGTAAATATAATTTAAATTGTGAATTTAGTTCACATCGTGAAAGGAATCTTTTCATGAAGAAGTTTTATTACTATACTATGAGATGAACTTTATTATTTTCAAAAGGATTCACAACACGAACTACTACAGAACAGATCAGGAAAGGCTTTGCACACCCAAACTGAAGATAAATTATTGTATATTATCTATTTCAATTCTTATTTTATTCTACACTCCTTATTTTTTAAAACAAAAATATTGAGAGTTAAAAGAAACATTATGTGCCCCACTTCAACCATTGGGATATTATATGGATCTAAGAGATATAGTTTTCTTATGTTAATCATTATTCCATGTTTTTATTTTCACTGTTTACATGATTAGATGAGTGAAATAGTAAAATTAAAGATTATGGTTAATCATGAAGGGAATAATTTTACAGTAATGATTCTTAGGAATTAGTTTATTTTTGTAAATTAAATTCTTCATAGATTTTTCATGTACTAAATTTTCGAAATTTATAATGATTGATTTATTATTTTTGTATATTTCTATGCATAATTTTATTAAATAGTATGTTCTCATCCCCAATAAATAATTTGAACCAAATAAATACCATTTATATCTACAGAATATTTCTTGAGTGACTGAGGCATGTTCTCTTTTATAACTTTATTGGTATCTTATCAAGGATATGATTAGATAAAAGCAATTTTAACATGATTAAGGTATTTTAATTGTTAAACATTTACCCATGGACCTGCCTTGAAATCAATCCTTTTTTTCCATTGATTCCATGAATGAACATTATTGGAAATGAGCCATGTTGCAAGACTATTATATCCATTCCTACCCTACTCACTATTATTTCATGATATTCAATGAACTATGTGGGGGAGGGGTTGTTGTTAATAGTAGATAGAGATGTACATTATTAAGGATATTGGCAGTTCTAATTGGATTTGGGGACAGTCCATGTTTTCATTTTATATTATTATTCACCTGTATTTCTAAAAAAGAAAAGTGAAATAAAATAATAAAAAACTAAAAAATTGGGCTGGATATTTTGAGGGTCAAAAATCACCATTGTCCGATTGGGGATATTAAAAATTTAGTGTTCGGTGGTGGATATGATATAACTATTAATAAAAAATTTCTAATAAGGAGAAAAATAAAAAACAAAGAAAAACATTGTGATTCATTCATGATACTTACAAGTATCATGTGCTCACATTGAACATAGGGGAATGAGAAGATGACATTTGTAAAATTATTCCATTATTCTTACGTTTTGATTTCATGTAGTATGTTAAAGAGTTATACCATATATTTTATATTTATTTTTATTTGTTACATATCTACCATAATCCCAATAGATAATTAAACCTAAATAAAAAAACCCCCATGACTAATTTTTATTTCTTTCTTTATGCTGTGGAGATGTTAGATTCCTTGAAACCCTATGGTAAGTTACATGTACTTGAGAAATGAGTGTGACTTGATAATATTTATCACCTCTATTGATAGGAAAAATATATTCAATGTGAGTTAAATTTAAAGTGTAATGCACATTAATAATTATTTATAAAATAATATAATTATGCAAGGAACATAAATGTTGTTTCTAAAGAAAAAAATGTAAAATACATGATTGACTTTGTTTCCTTTACGAATGAGGAATTGAAGGAGTTGTTTTATATGAAATATATAAATTTATTATATATTGTCAAACATTCCATTTTTTTTATATTAAAACATAAATATTGATAGAATTAGATTCATTTGAAATGACTTTGAGATTTCATGCATTAAGATAAGAATATTCCAAGTGTGGTGGAATTTATAAAGTCAAAATTTTAATATATTTGGTTATATAAAACAAAATGTTTTACAGTTTAATTGATTAAACATTACAATTATTAATTTTTCTATGATTTATGGATGGATACAACAATTATTTAGAAAATGGGTGTAAAAAGTTTTAATCGAGAATGCGGACATAGCATGACCCTAAATTTTTTAAGGTAGATTTATCTTATAGTACTGTCAAGGACATGTGAAATACTAAGCACATGTTTCAAAACCAATGAACGTGGGTGAAACTTACCAAAATATATGGAAAACACCAATTCATGTTGTGAAAATAATTCATGATGTCAAACATGATGAAATTCAAAATGTTAATGCAAACCATGAGATGTTTTCCCCTAGTGCATTACACAGCATGAACCCATAAATACCCATTTATGATTCAATTTATAATAGCTCAATCACATGGAAGCCTTATAAATAAAATTCCATGTCCGAGGAGAATATATAGGTTCTTGAGAATCTTCTATTGTGGTGTACTATAGAGATACTACTACTTTATGTTTTTTATTTTTTTATTTTATTTTATTTCTCAGGTAATTAAATATTCTAATTTTAATACGATTTTTTGTTCTTATTCCAATCCCATATATTTATATCTTACCACTTTATCCATCATGAACTCTTTCACTCATGATGATGAGTAACTTACCCAAGAAATATATTGGGGGGAGTAATCTAGTGCTTAAACCAGAGGTCGTGTTTTATTTATACTTTGGGTTAATCTGAGGATGATTTATTGTGGGTGTAATCCTCATTGTGGTTATCTAAGGTTTAACCACATATTCTACAACCGTTCTCCTTCAATTGAGGAGATGGGTGTGGAGTGTCCTAAGAAACTGTTAAGTGCAGTTTTCATTCACAACTAATATAGATTATGGTGTGCATATATATGGTGGAGTTTGATCGCTAAATATATTTGAAATAAGACAATAAATATTCTCCTAGGAAAAAATTCTAAGGATAAATTTCTTTCTTAACTAATTTTATTCTTCTTTTCATCTGTATTTAGGTTTTAATTTTGAATTGTATTATTTTAAAAAAAACTTAAACCCAAAGAATATGTTGTTTAAGTAAATAATAATAATATCAAAAATTATTAGAATATGTGGAATAGAATTTGTGATTAAACTGACTATGAAACTTCTCATGTGATACGAACCTATTAAACCTATATGATGTACTTGGAAAATAAATTAGCTTTTGTAGCACCTTAGAATGGGCAAGTCTGTCATGTAGTAAGTATATCCCAAATGCAGTTTAATTGAATGTGGTACATATGTCCCCCATTCAGTTTAATGTCATTCGGAAAGGGGAACCCCCATGTATTTTGTTGTCATGAAGAAAAGTGGTCCCCAATGTAGTTTAACATCATGTAATAAGGAGGGGGTGTGACATAATGTTTCAAGAAGGGTTATTTTTTAACAGATTTTGGATGAATTATATGCTTGCTTCCTAAGATTCAAGATTCTTTAACGCTATCAAGCCTTTATAAACTTTTTTCATTAGAAAATTTTAAAACACAATGCATCCTTCAATCATGTACCCTAAGAACCTATAGTAAGTAAAATGGTTGATGTGATGATTCCTAGTTTCATCTTCAGGTATCTCAGTTCTTAGGAGCCTAAAATGTTAATGTTCTATTGAACATGAAAAGTATGCATCTATGTTCTTAGTCTTAAAGGAATTGACCTAGTTTCATCAAGTATTGAGTGAAGTTAATTTATAATTGTGACATAGTATGACCATGTTAAGTGGTACAATTTGTGTGTTCTATTTAGAGTTCTCACATGACCATGGTGGTTATTTGGGTTTTTTTGTTCCAATATCCCCTCATCTATCTCTTTCGAAAGTCGGCCTTTAAAGCTAAATCAACCCTATATTTTATTCTTTAGACATCTATCATAGGGGAATTTATTATTATACCATATCAATTATGACTCATTCATATTTCTCATTATTGGGAGTTATATCAAATCATTCTCTAAGGAATTGTCAAAATAACTATTGAAATGCTTCGGTAGGAAGAAATATCACTTTTTTTTATATCATAATGATATGTGCATCCATAGTTCTTTCCATGGGTTCCTCCTCTCCCTCTATCGGCATTGGATCATGGAATTTGCGGCCTCAGATATGGAACCATGATCTTTCTCAATTCAAGGGAATATGCTGATGTATTGGTTTCTACGAATAATCCAAATGCTTGTCATAGTTTATAGGTAACCAACTCTCCTAGAGACCCCATAAAAATTGCTAAGGTCGGATGGTATCCAAAGTACACCTGATGAAGGGTTGGAAAATATGGAAATTTACCTAATTTAATGGGTTACGTGTCCTGGATGTATAAAAATTACCCTATCTATATGCACTCAGTATAGGTGGAAAACTGTATGCATTTCACATTATTGGGGTAGAATATAATAAATCACTTAGTACTAGAGGCAGGGGTACTTCACTATAAGGAGGAACCTTGTGGGAGTATGTCGATGCATCATTTTGGTAAAACATCCTAGAAAAATACCCATAATTATTTCCAATGATCTTAGTTCCATTGTTGGAGTTGAGCGATCTATTCTTCTGTAGATGTTTCTTTTTCATTCTTCATAGGATAACTAAAAGAAGTCTTGATGAAACCCTTTTCATGTTTCAATTGTATTGGAGTTGGATGATTATTGGAATCTCTCCATGGACCTTGAAAACTGAAACTAATTCTTCCTATGGGAATATGATCCATTGATATTAGATATTAAGGATTCAAAATTTTTTATAATTCCATTTATGGGAGTAAGAAAGATACCATTGATACCTTCTTCACCAATGGTGGGGCTAGAATATGGGTCAAACTGATGTGGCATGGATGAATATATAAGGGTGAAATCACCCTCAACAAGAGTGCACTCTTCTAAAACCAGTGTAACTTTTTTGATATAGATGATATCATATTAATGAAGGCATAGGTGGGTCGGTGCTCCTCCATTGTGGGGTATCCCATTTGATAGGTCAGTTCCTGATTTAACGTTTGGTGGGATGGTTCATATTATACCATTTTGTGGGATGACACTCATATATCAAATTATCTTGGGGTTTAAAATGATTAAAATTCCTCAAACTCTATGGGTTGGGGTTCTCCTTATGATTCCATAGTCACCAAGCCTAGTTATGATACAATCTGAGGCTACAAGATAGTGATTATCAAAGATTTACCCAAGGAAACTATCAGGATATGATAATGGGCCTCATGTACATTGGTAGTGATAGGGATAGAGCCTTGATTTTCATTTTCAGGGTTTGGATACCTCGGGCAGACTCCCTTATTAGATTCCCTTGTTTGAGTGGTTGGGGTTGGCACAACTTCTTGAGTATCTTCACGTGGAATTGTGGTTGTGTGTTGATGATGATGAACATAGTGTATAAGATCCCTACTAGGTACATCTTGAGTGATTTATTTGATGCAATTATTTTACTTGTTCACCTCCATGATATAGGGAATGTATATATTGTTATCCTTTTGGAATAAACTCCAAAATAGGTTGAATTTGGAAATAATGGCCACCTTTTTCTCTACAACCTATAGTGGGAAAGATGACCTATCAGGCTTCATCATTTAGAAGATTTCATAATCTGCCTTTAAATTTGGGATATATCCATTGAGATGTTACTCCTGGACCAGGATTTTCACCCACTGGTGTTGTAGTTTTTTAGTTGGAGAAAACCTATGTTGAGGCCTTAAGGGTAATGTTTCCATTGAAAACAAGGCATATGATTAGTGAACCGAGTGGTTATTCAAAGAAACATGAAGTGTTATATGGGTATTGTGGTATTTTCCAGTGATCTTTTCATCCATTCACACATTTGGAATTTATATTTGTATTGTAAAGAATCTAAAAATCCATAGAGAGGGAAAAAAAGACAAATTATCAATGTAGTGTTAGATATAACAGTGCATGGTCGATCAATTTCATTCAGAGTTAAAGGATAAAAATGTTGAAACCATTTTTTTATGTGAATGGACTAATACTATAAAAGTATTTTTTTCAATTAACCATTTTTTTCTCCACAAATGTGGAACAAAATATCTTGATGAGAAGTAGACAATATATACTTTTATACTCTTGAAAGGGTTGAAACTGTTAAAGGATTCACTTTGGTTTCACCATTCTATTTCTAGAATATTTGTATGTTCTCATGTTTGACTGTGTGGGGATCAGTATAGTTCCAAAAATCAGTTATTTCAACATGTTTTATCTATCGAAACACCCAACATCACCCATATCCATAATGAGCTAAGTCCCTAAATTCCAAAGAAAAACATTCCTTGGGCTTTAAAAACCAATGATACTTAGAAAATATCAGTGATCAAGAGTATGGGAGTTCAAGCATATCACACCCCTTTAGGGGAATTATTTCCTATTGTGGGGCTCTTTTATAGATTTAATATGTGTTCATAACTTCTTAACAAGCCACGATATGCGACTCGTTACCCCTGTGCAAACGACTTAATCAAAACCATGTATTGATGTGTAAAACTATATGTATCACACTATCTATATTATTATTTTTTCTTTTTATGATTCTCTAGTTTAAATACATATTTGGGAACCCTAGAGTTTATCATCATCTTTGGAGGTTGTTGGTGTTTTGTAATAGGGATTGATATACTAGTAGGCATCCAATGTATCCTTTGAAGATAGGAATAAAAACTCAAGTACGTCGTTAAATTCCTATATCTTGAAATGTATGATAGTATAATTTTTGAGTTGTATAAAATCATATAAGGCTCCATTTAGCTACTTCATATAGAATATAGACCTCTAAAATAAGAGAGGGTGTAATTGGGCTTACACCTCAAGGGAGGCCAATAGATACCCATACTTTTAATACATGTATATTGTATCTTTTTAGATGAATATTCATTACATTACACAAACATAGGCCTAAGTACCATAACGGTTTAGTGTCATTGGAAACATGGAATAAAATCTTTTAATATAGTGAAATATCTTCAATGCTTCCCAAAAATATATTTATATTTAGTTTTATTCATAGACATATCGTATATAAATCATTGATTTAGAGCCTAGGGAAATTAAGAATAATAAAGGGTGATATTAGATGCTTAGTAAGGATAAACGAGGGAGATGCATAAGCATAACATTAACATAAGGGTATTATAAGATAATAATAATTATTGAAAATAACACCCTTCATATCAAATATAATAATCTTAAGTCATGGACAAAATATTGGGAGTTCATATTACAAGAATCATAAGTTGATCAAATAACATGATCCATGAGAGAATAACATTGGAAAAAGAAATATATTTTTGGAATACACATAATAATAGAAAATATTATGTCAAGGATACCAACCAAAAAACTATAACATGTTAGGATTTGGATAACTAAATATGTACATGATTCAGGCTTTGGAAGACCACATGTGTATCCACTTTCATGTTTGGGCTAACCACCAGTGTACCCTCCTTTTTGGGCAGGGGCTAACTGCATGTGTACCCTCTCAACTCGTAGAATATTTATCATTTCCAAATGAATTGGTGAGAGATATAAGTCACACCCATCACATAATTAAAATCGTATATATTTGTTCCACAAGATCATAAAACATTCATCATATCATAATATAAAAAATAAATGGGATTCATAAAACATTTCATCATATCATAAATCATGGAAAAGAGATGGGTTTCATAATAAATTCATCATGATGTAAACCATGAAATAAAAATGGGTTTCATAAAAAAAATTCATCATAAACCATTCAAATAAAGTATATGAATGGTATCCTTGGATCATATCTCTAATAATACATGGTTTTTATCAATAGATGTCATCTTAGATTGAAAATAATTTTATCAGTCATTTAAAAGTTTTCATGAAGAAAATAACCTTTATCCTTTGAAAAAAATTAAATCATAATAATTTTTGAAAATATTTTACATTGAAAATATCAATTAAAATTTATAATTTAATATTAAAATTAAATAATGGTCATGATGATGGGATGTTTTGTTCAAGTTTCACACATTAAAACAAATTTTATTTTCACATTTTTGGTAAAATACATACAAGAATTGTTTGGAAGATGACATAAATATTCCTTTAATAATTTTTATTAAATAACATAAATTGTTAAAAATTTATTTTAAAAATCATAGTACAATAATAAAATATTTTTTTGAAAACATTTTTTTAATACATGGTTTTGGAAGAAAATGGATTTCTGGTGAGGAGAAAAATAAAGTTGGATATTCATAAAAACAATTTCTTAATTATTTTTATGGTAAAATTACATTAAAATATAATTAATAAACATATTAAAATAAAATTCACAAGTTTCGTGAGATATTTATAATAATATTTTATCATCAGAAACATAATCATAAATAATCCTGGTAAACAGTGAGATTATAACATAAAATCATTACATATTTGGAAACATTGAATCATAATCCTCATGACGTAATAATTATGATATAACAAAATCTATGTATAATAAATATACTAATGTTATTACATAATAATTTTATATTAATAATTGTAGGATGTTTATGAAGAAATAATAAAAATATGCTCATTGATGAACGTTACCTCTTATCTGGGTATCCTCTTTAGGTTTGCACCAAAACACTTAGTATGATGGATTTATATACAAACTATGATTATGGGAGTTATTTTTTTATGTTATTTTTCAGATTTTTTTTAATCCAAAGGTCTAGATATGTGTTAATAAGTGGTGGAGTGAGAACACTTTTATAATTGAGGAGGGGTGGCATTTTTCTAAATACCCAAAAGTATTCATGATTAGGAGGTCACTCTTCTCTCATGTGCCTCCAAAACAGAATAGTCTTTTTGAAGGGGGATGATTTGGTTGATAAGAAAATCCAACACAAAAAAATAAAAACATTTTTTTTGTTTATTCCTTATTCTTTTTCTTTAATCAATTTCACCTTTCATGTTTTTTACCACAGTAACTTCTAACTTTTTTTCCCTAGGTAATTTATCCTTTAAGATTGAAATTAAAATGATACTTTTTTTACAATTTGTACTTAATAATTAAAAATATAAAATAAAATTTATTAAATAAAAATCCTATGTCTTTAGAAAATTAATTTTAACACAAGCACAAGTAACGTGCAAAACCCTATGACAACCTTAATTGGGTAAGTAATTTGTAGCTATTTTCACCCATAATTATGGTAAAACAAATTAACATATTATATAATATAAACTATAATGATTCCAAATATTCAATACATTTTCCCAAATTCCATTATCATCAGTGGAAAATTTTAATTTAAAATTAATCTTGGAAATTCAATGAGAAAACAGGTTTTTAATGAAAAAATGTTTAAAAGTTTAAAACATTTTTATATCAAAATTCAAAATAAAATTAATTCCAATGACATAAATTGGATTAATGGATGTATAATTGAACTAATTTTAATTTTAAATAAATTAGTTATATAATTTAAATTTATAAATAATTTAAATTATAAGTGTTTTTTCAATTAAAATTTAGTACTTTTCGTTATTCATAGAAAATTGTATCTTTTCAGAAAAAATAAAAAAAAACTCTGAGAAAATTTTGATATATTTATTTATGAAATGAAGTTTATATTTTCAATTAAATTTTCCAAAAGTTTCGGAAATTATTTTTAAAATATGTTTGATAAAAAATGCAGCTAACCCACTTTTTAAAAAATATTTTTTTAAAGAATAAAATTTTATTTATTATAATATATTTCCTAGAAAACCCATAATTTGAATTTTAAATATTTTATTTAATATATAATATATTATTTTCATTAAAATCATTCACTAAAAGTAATTATTTTAATTTATTGAGGAAAAACTTGTTTTTGTACATAAAAATATTTTTTTTAGAAAAATGATCTGTTTTTTAAAAGGTCATAATTTTTATTTATAATTAATTGGTCCTGAAATAATTCATTATATATACATGTGTAAACCATATATTTTGATTTTTTATTCAATCCTAAATATACCTCTCATTTAAATAATAAGGTGATAACTATCAAATTAAATAATAATATTTTAATAGTATGTCACATATAGTTTGAACTAAGTGTTGTGTGTAATGAAATCTAAAATCAGTATTGTGTGTAACACTAAAAAAACATAGAGTTAAATGTAATGAAATCTGAACATAGTACTGCATATAATGAAAAATATAGAAAATATTAAATTAATTTGAAAAATAATTTTTCGCAAAATCCCAGGGTGTAACATTCTTCCCCCCTTAAAATGGATTTCACCCTCAAAATTCATCTTGGTCCTCAAATGTCTAACATTTGATAATTAATTCATATAAACCTACATCATAAAAAGGATTAATAAAACATCCACATGAAAGATAGAAATGGATGTGTGAAAGTCATCCAGAATAACACAAACTAGGTTTCCAAATAAGATAACATAGGTGGGAAGTGGAAAAATGGACCTAAAATAGAAATTTAACACCATAATATTGATAGAGAGTGATAGAAAACATTGATCACATAAAAGTGGGTGATACATATATGATTAAGAACAATAAAACCATAAATCTACATCGATTCAATGGACCATTTTATTCAAAAAATGAATGTACTTGGATAAAAAAATTTCCCCATGATCATTTTTCCTGAAATTAATGAATTCATTTACCATCTATAATGAAAACATGTGAAAATCTTCTTACATGATATCTTTCTATTTCACAGGCACAGTTTCATCATTTTTTTGTGCCTTGATTAACTTCCACTTCATCTCTTACTCTAAGAGAGTATTTTTTTCATGTCTGAAAAACTATATAATATCTATAAAATAATGATAATTAACTCATTTTATCTATATTTATTATTAAAACAAAATGGTTAGCACAAGTAATGCATAAATTTTCATATGGTGAAGTATTAAATTAATCCTTAAATCCTCATCCAAAGATAAATTTAATACATTTCATAAATGGTTAACCCTATAACCCTGTTTAAAGATTGAAATCCTAAACATTATAAATAAGGACACTAAATTTCCAAATATGATATCATCATTAATCCCCCAGACTACATAAAGTATCTCTTAATGGTCACATGCTAAATATGTGATTACCTTGTACATATATTCTCCAAAATCTTGGTGAAAACTATAATTACCAAAAATTATTCAAAACTTACATGCTTCCATATTCATTGAATAAAACATGGTTTTTGTAGATATTCCTTAAATCCAAAAAATTTATAAACTCCATCGATGATAACATTAACCCCTTTGTCCAGAATTCATTAATCAGTTCCAAGGTGATAAATAATATTCAATTTTATGTACTCTTATCAATTTTATTTTCATCCCATGATCATTATATCAACGACATAAACATATTAAGGGTTATTATTCCCTTCATCATGTGTTTTCCATGAATATCACCATTCAATTGAATCACTTTTCAAGTCCATTAGTACCATTTAGCATATTTTTGAAAATCCCTAACTAAAAAATTATAATAAAAATTACTTATATATTTTATTATTAATATAACATAATACTTGAATTACAATTCATAAACACTTAAATATTCAACCCCATACTATATCCATTAACTAGGATTCATCATCTTATTCCTTAATACATGATTCATTTAATATATGTTATTTGTAGTCTCTTCATCAGCAATAGTATAACCATTACTCATACGAGCTTCTGGAGTTTCTTCATTATATTTTTCCCTAGGACATAAATTTTCATAATTCCCATTCTTTCCACATTTAAACAGTTTATCCATAAATAATATTATAGTGAGACCAATATTCCCAATCATTCCATTAACTAAACTTTTCCTTTTCCCTTGACAATTTTTTACTTTGTATCCTTCTTATCTATATATAATAAATTTTCTTGTTCTTTTAAGAAATTCCCCATAGTTTTTTTCCACATTATCAACATATAGGAAACAAAATATTATTTCCCTCATAGTCTCCATTACCCAAACTCTCAGAAAACTCTAAATTTCTCTTCTTTATTAAGTTCGAGAGTTGGTTATGGTGTATGTCACTCATCGTGTTTTGTGATAACTGATTGAAAATAATCACAATATCCATCACTTCATTCATAATCTTATTTGGTTTCACATCATAAAATTCTCTATCATTTTCAATGTTAACCCATTTCTTTTTAGTTCCCACCATTGACTAAAAAGAACAAGTCCTAGTTTGAGAAACACTAATCCTAATGGGAAACCAAATAATCATGAGAATTACTCATAGGATGTTTAAATCATGAAACCATATTTTAAATATATGAAACATTATTATTATACAAGGACATACATGATAATCATGTATTTAAATCATTCATGATGGTTCATAAAGATTTTGTGTATTTCCAATGAATATGACCTGGGAGTGTCAAACCAGGTGTGCTACAAAGCTAATTTTAATGTTCCATGTGGCAATTAAGTCAGTATCAATGTAACCTTTTCATTTTTATAACCCCTAGGTACCTCTATCCTATATCCAAATCAACTTTTAGTATCTATACATGGATGTAATTTCATGGAAACCTCTTTCTCAATCCTATACCAAAATTCCAAGACATTTTTCTATAATTTTACTCATCCTTTGACATATCCCTAGAGATATCCCTTGATATATTCTTAGAAATATCTTTAGGTATTTCTCTACGTTCTTCTCCTCTTAGTTTCTAAAGGTTAACTAAACCTTTCCTATGATACCAACTATAAAGACTCATTATTTTCATACATAGATATTACATCCTTGAAGATGAATATTCATTACATTACATAAACACATGATAGTGGATCACAATAGTTTAATGTTTTTGGTAACATGGAAAATAATATTCGACTATTTTTAAACATATTTATTATTTTCCACAAATATCTTCCAAATTTGTACTCTTGATAGACATTCCCAATATAAAACGTTTCTTCATAACCCAAGGAAAGGAAACATAAGAAAGGGTGAGATCAGATGCTCTATAATGATAAAAAAGGAAGATACATAAGTATAACATGAACATAAGGGTATGATAACATGAAGATTAAATTTGAAAATCCTACCCAAACATATCAAAGATCACAGTCTTGAGTCGTAATATAAATACTAGTGGTTCATAAGACATGAATCATAAGGAAATAAATGAACAAGATCCATGAGAGAATAAAATTTTCCAAATACATACCTCGGTGGAATAAAAATAGTCATAGAAACTATTATGTCAATAATATCCACTAAGACATTCATAACATGTTAGGCTTGGTCTCACAACCCATGTACTATCCTTTTGGGGCTTTGGCTAACCACATGTGTACCCTTTGAGTTCATAGAAAACTTATCTATACACAATTCATTAGAGGAAGTTATAGGTCCCATCCATCACATAATGAAAATCATAAATTTGTGTGTCATAATATCATAAAACATTCATCATATCCTAACCGATGAAAATAAATTGGTTTCCTAAAACATTTCATCATTGCATAACTCTTGTAAAAGTGATGGGTTTCATAATTATTTCATCATTGTATAACCTATGGAACAGAAATGGGTTTCATAATAATCATTTCATCATAAGAAATTTATTGAAAGAATAAAAAACTTTTCCTTGGTTAATATCCCCAATATGTAATAGGTAGCATCAATAGATGTCATATTAGATGAAAAATCATTTTGATCAGTCATTTTAAACATTTATTGAGGAAAATATCTTTTCCACTTTGAAAAATAATTTTTAAAAGATAATGTTTTTGTAAAACATTTTAATTTTAAAATATTCTTGAAAAAATATAATGCAATCTCCAAATTACAAAATTTTCCTGAGGATGGGATGTTTTGTTCATAACATATACTTTAAAACAAATGTTCCATCAATATTTTTAATAAAAGAAAAGAATGAATTATTTTATAAAATGACATGAATATCCCATTAAATTAATTTTTAAAAATATTAATCAATGGGTAAAAAAATATTTTAAAAATTATATGAGAATAGAAAAAATATTTTTGAAAACAATTTTAGAAAAATTTGTTTTGAATGAAAATGATTTTACGACCAAAGAGTGAAATAAAGTAATATTTTCATAAAAAATATCTCCAATCATTTTAAGTACCAAAATTTTGGAAATGTAAAAATTACATTAAAATTTTATGAATAACCATAGGATAATAGAATCCATAATTTTAAATAGATATGAGTTACAATATTTTAAAATCAGAAACATAATCACAAACAATTCTGATAAATGATGAGATTGTAACATGAAATCATTGAAACATTTTTAACATTAAATCATAATCCCCATGAAGGAATAATGTAAAATGGAACATTAAGTATCAGGAGGATAAATATATTCATGATATTTCATTTTAGTGGGGCTTATTTTACACCTTCTGAAATAATATAGGAACATAACATAATGTATGGCTCAAAGAAGGAAAATTGAGACAAATATCCCTTACTGCTTTAATAATATTTTGAATCATAATCTCTAGTAAAGAGTAAAATAATGAAACATTAAATATCATGAAAATTTTTTATTAATGATATAACATGTCAAATTTTTATTAGATACACCACACAAAATAATCTAGTGGTGAATTTTCATATGTCTCTCAAAAATAAAAGAGATACTAAAAATCCTTTACCGATATGGTAAATTTTGAACTGTAAACTCCATGAAAGATAGATCATAAAATGGATAAGTAAATTAAAATAATATTAATTAAAATAATAATTAAATAAATTCCTTTTCATTATATACATATTGTAAATTAAATCAGTGGTGAATGTGTAATTTGTATCACAAAAAATAAAAAATGATACAGAAATATGTTACCTCAAGTCTTGACTTCATTAGTATGCGTCCAAACCTACAAAATAATAAATATAAGTTTATTATAAATATATTACAAAACCATATTCATATATATATATATATATATATATATATATATCATGCCATATTTGTTTTTCTTATGACCATTTATTTCCTGTTTATTAACAATTCCATGTTAAAGTCACGTTTCAAGCAATAATTGTTTGGTTTTTCATGTATTTTTTGACTTTTTATTTATGGTAATATTACTAAATTAATGGTTTAATAATATAAATAATGTTATAAATGATATAAATATCATATATATTCATTAAATACGTTTTTATAGTAATCTATAATATTTAGAGATAAAAAGTAAATGCATCATTTATAGAGATGGTAGGTCGTACGTATGTATGAATGATGTTTTCATTTTCTTTTGGGATCGAAATAAAGAAATTTAAATAAAATATTATAAATATATAATCATTTTTATGTCATATATTTCACATAATTCTAATAAACACATCTTTAATACCTTCCATGTAAAGTTGGAATTAATCACATCGCTTCGCAAGGCGGTAATTTGTCATACACACGAGCGACATTATTGTATTCCCAAAAAATGGAGAGTTTGAAAGTATGAGTGATATAAAGATTATAGAAGTATAATAATATCATAAATATAATAGATAAATAATAAATGTATAATTATATCCTTCCCTCAAAAGTGGTAATGGAAAAAATGAATGATGTCAATTCGTGAGGTGGTAGTCCGCCATACACAAGAACGATTAATTTGTAACCGATTAATTAGAAGTGGATATAGTTTTAGGTAATTCACTTAAAGTAAAATATCTCAATTCATGGAAGATAATGTGGTTATTATATCATCATATTTTAACAATAATTGACGAATGTGGAGTAAAAAACAAAATATAAATGATCGTTGATGAATGTTATCTCTTCTTCAAGTATCCTCATTAGGTTTGCAACAAAAACCTTCTTATGATGCATTTCTATCCAAAATAAGGCTTCAATGATTAGAGTATGGAATTTTAAAAGTGATTTTCACAGGTTTTTTACAATACAAATGTCTTAATAATTGTAAATGTGTGAGGGGATTGAGTTCCCACTACTATAATTTTTAGTTATACTAATGGTTAAAAACCATTAGTATAGGCTAAAGAACCATTGGTATAAACTATATCAATGGTACTCAAAAATATTGGATAATAGGTTATTGTAAAATTCCTATACCAATATCTTTTATTGAACCATTGTTATAGCGATGATAAAATGTTATTTTACCAACAGTTTCAACCATTGGTGCAGAACTAGACCAAAGGATTCCAACCATGGGTATAGATCCCCCCCTAATTCACCGTGCTATAAAACCCCCACCCTACCCAAAATATCACCCATAACATAACCAAATATCCACCAGAGGACACAACATCACCTCTCTATGGTTAATTACCTTCAAACAAACATCACCAACCAATATAGAAATAATAATAATGCAAGAATCCAATTAATTCATTCAACAAGTGATAAATTTTTTTAAAAACATGACATATGTTCAATCAAAACTAATCATTTAATATAAAATTTTCTAACCACTAACTATTTCACTATATAACATACGCATCGTAGACATATATGCATCATAATACATGGAGGTATCTAGTGGAAGTGATGAACATAATACTTCCATAAATGTGATAAATTCATCATTGTCCCTTTGATTCCAATCATTCCCTTGTATGACCATTTTTTGGACTCTTTTTCCTTAGGTTGATCCTATTTTTCTTATTCATTATCATTTCCTAACTCGGTGCTACCAGAATTGGCACCTGAAGTGTGACAATACTCTTCCCATGTTGAAAATTTTATCTACCATGGGGATCATCTCCCAAAACCTGATGTAAGTGATCATTTGGCCTAAAGTTTTTATCTTTCTTCTCCCCAAGGGCCTCCAAATAAAATTGTTAAAAATATAAATAGACTATTTAGTTACATAATTGATATTAAAATTCAAAATCAAAAAAGTAAATCATACAATCTACTATTGTCTTGGTTCTTTTATCATACGTCTATATTTCTTCTTTCTTCTCATGCAGAGTTTTTCTTGAGGAACACATCCTTCAATATTCAAAACCTCCATATATAATGACATTAAATATAGAAAAAACTAATTTAATATATGTTGTTAATAATTAATTTCATAACTAAAATAAAATGGATATATTAGATGATGTAATTTGAGTAGATATAATGGTTGATTATTTGTTCTCGTATGATATGTTTTGGTTAACAAAAGAAATTTGATATTATAAATTGGTAGAATTTGGAATATGATTAAATGATGATTTTATAAATTAAAATATAGTAGAATTAGAGGATTCTTTTTGTATAAATTATTTCCATGAATATAAAGGAAATGAAATTATAGAATAATGGAAATTGAATTTCTTTATTGAAAAAATTAATCAATATTAAATACATGTATAATATAGTAAAATGGAATAGTGAAATGTATGCTAGATTTGTTCATATTTGGTTTTCTATATATATATATGATTTAATTATAATGAGGTTAAAATAGGGAAAAGAAATCTAAATTTTAGATTGATAGATATTTATGACAATGTATAGTAAATATTGGTGTTTGTTTTAGTAAAAAATACACATGAAATAATTTTATTTATTGTTTATTTGGTTAAATAATGTTAATTTTGAGTTATCATGAGAGTATGTAAGACAATATTGGTTTTGATCCTTGTTATTCCTATTCAATTTTATATTGTATAATTGTATTTAGTAATTTTTATTTCAAATCTATTATGTATGGTTTAATTTAATTTGTTTTGGTTAAACTATATTAAATTTCATTTAAAGATGTATGATTTCATTATGTTTGGATTGTTTTCATCATAATTCAGTTTGGTTGATTCTATATTAGATTTATTTATTTTTATTCACCTATATTTGTTTAAAACTTTTCATTTCAATTTAATTTAGTTTTTTCATCCCTCATATAGTTCATTTTGGTATATATTACTTCATATTCATTTTGTTATGTTGGATTTCATTTAATTTATTTCAATTCAAATCAATTTATTTGATTTAGTGTGATTTAATTAATTTTTTATTCACTTTCTTAAATCATTTGCAAACTACTGCATTTAGGTTTTTTCTTTTCATATTGGTTTCACGTCCAATTAGGTTTTTTCAGTTTTATCTTATTCTAGTCATTTCAGGTTGCTATTATTCATTTTTTTCATTATTGATTTATTAATTTTTTGGATTGGATGGTTTGTGATTTATTGATTTGGGTTTCTTCCTTCATTATTTGTTTTTTTAGTTTCATATTCATTCTGTTCATGTTGATTTAGGGATACTTATTTCATGTATGTTATGTTTCATGATTAAACTTATGATAGTTGTGTTTTATTTGATTTTTATAAAGTTAAAAAAAATTATGTCTAATTTTGTTTAATTATTTATTGATGGGTGATATTTTTTGGTCCAATTTGGGCTGGTTTTTAGGGGCCTATTTGATTTAATACAGTTAAATTATATTGTAGTTGAATTTTTTTAGTTTTTATTATTTTGGTTGGGTTTTTTCAGGTCAAATTGATTCAACTTATTTTATCTTGGTTGGTTTCTATTTTATTCACTTTTTATTGGTAATTGTAATTTTTTTATTTTCTACATTGGTTATTTTTATTTTAGTTTATTTTTTGTATATTTCATTGTAATCATATTTTGTTACACTCAATTGATTTAGTTCATGAATGTTTTCATCTATTTGATTCAATTTTTGAATATTCATTTCAGTTTTGTTTTATTTCGTTCAATATATGGTTCATTTAATTTATATTAAACAAGGACTAGTTTTGTATACTAGGATTGGGTTAGTTAATATGTTTTTGGATTGATTATCATCCATTCACTTCAAACAGTTTTGGAAATTTTTTGACTAATTTTGTTGGGGTTAAATTTCATTCATATAGATTTACGGTATTCCATGTTTTATTAGTTATGTTTAATTTTATTTATATCTCGATTTTTTTAGTTCAAATAATATTATTTTTTTAGTACATATTAGTTTATTCAAAGTGATGCCAGTTCAGGGTCACTCTCAAAAAAATTATAATTTGTAGAAAGTCCATGAATGTAGCTAAATCTTAAGAGGGTAGTATATATTCTATTTGTTATAAAAGGTATGGGGTAAAAGTTCTTAATTACTACTGTGATAAAATAAAAAAAATCATTCAACACTTTTATAAAACAAAATACCACCCAAAAGATCCAATATCCATAGTGTGCACAATATGCCCTTAGAATTCCCATCCAAAAAAGAATTCAATTTCTCCATTGTATAGAGTGTCGAAACAAATATTCAATTAAAACATTAAATTTTTCATGAATATATTATTCTATTCATACACCAAAACCAAGAGGCAGGTCAGACTGAAATAGATTTCTGGAAAAAAAAACTTATCATATTATAATTAGTCCATATTCTAGAGAAGTTTCATAATCACCATAAACAAACACCAAATTACGCATCAATCAATGCAAAGACATATGAAATGGAATAAGAACCAATTCCAAACATTGGGAAGCAAAAACTAAATCCTGAAATCCATCAAATATTTTCAATGATTAGATATAAAAAAGTGAAGATAGTTATTCAACATAAATAGATCATGTAATTAAAATAGAAATTACATTACTAATTGTGTTGAGTTTCCATATTCATATTTTCAATATATATTACATTATTACTTTGTGATTAAAAAATATAGAATAATAAAAGTAAGTAAAATTTTTTTCTCTTGGAAGGGAAAAGAGTAAGTGGGCTTATACAGATTGATATATCTAGTGTACAAATGTAGAGAAAATATGAGGATTCTAAACCTACAAAGTAAAGAGTTCTAAGAGAAAAATGTGATCCATTAGGTTATATCACATAGGTTCATGTTGTTCATCATATTTGATAAAAAGAGCTTATTTATATACCATCACTATTGTAAATTTATAATTTTTATTCATGTATAGAATAAAAAACATTCAAAATAAGTAATGAGTTCTATCTTGTAAAGTATATTATAGGTTCTCTATTTTTTGTGAATATTTTAAACGTAGAGGGTATGTGTGGACACACAAAATTGTAAAATAGGTCATTCCTTTAGTGGATTTTTTACATTGGTAGATCTTTCTTGAATGATTCTTGGATTATCCTAGTTTTGGTGAACCAAGTAAAACTTCTTATCTACCTCAATTTGTTTCATAACATCAAATTTTGTAAGTGGGAGAGAAGTGTTCATACTAAAATGGAAAATATTATTGGGGTGGGTCATTTTATGAGATTAGCATACCTGGATCCACCCACACCCCACACCCTTTAGGTATTTCCCTTTATTGAGATCAATTAAATTCCACTCTTAATCCTTTAATAACACCTTAATCACAGAAATTAGGGCACCATTTTTTCTATAAAAGATAAAGGGGGAGGATGGAAAATTTGGAAATATTGGGTAGTGAAAAAAATATAATCGAGATTTGGATAATCTACGTAAGTGAATATGGAATATAGTTTAATTTCTTATCATACACTTACATGAAGATGAATCATAATTAAAATAGTGATCTTAACTATTTTTTTATGTTTCTAAATAAATAATTAGATACCCAAAATCAAATTTTTATCAAATTATTATTTTCATTCTGAGATAATGGATAGTATTAATCCATTTAATTTGATTTAGTAATTCCATATTTATATACAGAATGTCCTGTGACAAGGATATGAGGGATTTTGATTGTAATTGAGGTGATTTTTGTGTGTACTTATCATCTTTTTGTTTTGATATAGCCTAAGACTGATATTTATCGATGGTGACAAGATTGTTATGTGATTTATATTACACTGACCTCCCATTTAGGTATATATTAAGATTAAATTATAACCTTCTCCCCCATTGATCTCGGAAGAGACTAGAAATGAATTATACATAAATCTATGCTTACTCATCCATAGATTTGGGCTGAGATAGGCTATGTATTATAAAATGGATGTATATGGGTAATTCCTCCATCATCTCTAGTATTGTATGGGTAGAGACATGTGGTTCCTCCTATATCATTGGTATATGAATGATTTGGAAGCATATCACACCACATATAAGTGTTCTTTTATAATAAAAAAATAAAATATTATTTTAATTTTGATGTTTTTTGTAGAGAATTATTGCTGTAGTAAGAGGTAGATATAAATTTATATTTGTAATCATTGTTTTATTAGTGTTTAGGTGGAAAACCCTAAGTTAAAATCAAACATAAACAATATCATAAAATAAATGAAATAATATATTACATCACATGCTTACAAAGATAAAAATACTAGTCCAACTACATTACACACTAAATACATTCAATAAAAAACTAAATAATATGTCATCATTTATCTAGACAAAATAGAAATGGAACTAAATATAGGGGAAACCAAATAAATTGAAAGCAATAAGAAAAACAATATAAATCAAAAGAGGAACCCCACTCTCTATCAATAAAAAAGGAGTGTCGTACCCACTTTCTATCATAATCAAACATCGTATTCCACCCAATGTGTAGAAGTATTTCATAGAATACTTGTTTTTTTATTTCTTCCTAACACTTACTATAAAATAATTTTCAACAATAAAAATCTTTGTATTAATGAAAATTGTTGTAATTTTCATTCAAATCCATCAAATTTAATACCTTGACCTCGGTAGTCATCTAATAAACAATCATTTCCCAATAATATGCTAGTATAAACTTGTTCCTGATAAGTGTGGCCTCTAAATATCTACCATCTCTATAATGGAATCCCATATACAACTCATTCTTATATTCTCTCCAAAACTCACCTAATTCCATGCGCCATGTTGTCATCACAACCTCACCATTAGGAAAATTATAACAAAGATGGCACCAAAATATTAATTCATATAAATAGAATAATAATATAACAATAAATTCATTTCATTTTCTTACCCATATTTTCCCCAAATTGTTATCCATAACTTCATTTGGAAGGTGAAACTAAGTGAGTGGCCTAATGATATTGATGTCCGAGTTTTTCGAAAACATATCCTTAAAACACCTACATTACCAACCTATTTTGATATTCATTTGATTTTACTCTTTATACTCTGACATTAGGTGTGTGTGGTGGTTCCAAACCACAAGAATGTGTGTATTCTCACACCATATAAATAAAAATCCACCTATGAAAGAAAAAACAAATACTATATCAATACATCTTATAATTAAAAATAAATTATGGTAAAACCAATTAATAGGGTCCTTCAAATATACCTGAGTTGGTCTGATTAGTTGGTCCTTCTAGATCCCCATGGTCAGAAGGAATATCCACCTATACAGAAGGACTCAGACCCAATTTCTTCTCGAGAGGCTTAAAATGTGTCAGAGTATAATTCAAAGGAGCATGAATGTAAAAGATGAAGTATAAGGAAGTAAAAGGAAAATAATATTCCATAGATGTCTGTTGAAATGTATAATATGGATGGGGAGTATAATCCATCATCAGATAATGGAAAGATAGGCCAGGATGATTAGATTCAAATGGTGGTGAAAACATATGTAGCCTAAATATTGATGGTTCCTCTGAAGACATTATGAGATTATAAGGTGTGATAGATGGTATATTAGAGTACGAGGTGGGATCTAGTTAGATATGTTGAGTGGTTCTCGTATCTCTAGTACCACCCTCCTCATATCGTCTATTTGAGAACTAGTAACTCTAGGATGATTAGAGAATAATTTTCTCCTATTTCATGGATCCTGATTAAAATTTAAAATAAAAATGAATTACATAACATTATATTTTATTGATGGATATATATTTGACATAAAATTATCATAAAATGAACTAAAGGAGGGACACCCATCTATCTAATTACGCGATTATTATCTTTCATCATTTCCCTTTTTATATCTTCAATTTATTATTTATTTCATTTAAAAATGGAATTAATTAGAAATACATAACTAATATGTAATCTAGAAAATAAATAATATGATATATGAAATAATTAAGGAATACTTATTTTCAAACCAAATAATGGATACATAGAGATATAATAGATGGATTTTATAATTATTGTGAAGAATGTCAAAACAGAAAATATTTATTATAGAAAAGTAAATACACTCCAATTATCATGATTACTATGGGAATGAAATAGTTTTTTCAATTTTAAATTTGATTCAATTAAATTTTTCATAGGTCATTTGGTTTATTTTGGTGAATGGGATAGGTCATTTGTCTATTCTTTAGGTAAGTTCATTTGGTTCATATTTTAGGTTAGGTCATTTTTCCATGTTTTTGTTAGGTAATTATTTTAATTGGTCTTGATTTTAATTTTAATTAGTTAAATATGGTTCAATTAAAATAATATTGGTTTTTGTTCCAATTTAATTGTTTTAGTTTTGTATCATTTGATATGTTCTAATACAGTTCAATTCCACATTGAAAAATGAAACTCATAGAAATCTGCAAAAGGTATTTATTGAAAATGAACATGAAGTTCAAGTTGGATTAAAAAAAATTTCAATCAACAGTAAATTAATTTGAATAGTACCAATAGTAACAACCCAATATGATAAAAGATAAAATAACTAATAACATAGATGGATGATTCTATATATTTCATACCAAAACATCAGGTTCACAATAAACACTAAAAATTGAACTACTAAAGTCATCATATGTTATAAATTGATTGGGGGTAATGGGGGTAGGGTTAGTGTAAATTTTATTATAACCATATTTAAAAATATGTTTTGAAATTACATAAATAATGACAACCAATTGAGGCCACATATGTTCTTTTAGATAAAAAACATGTTTCTCCATTGATGCCTATATATACGAATCATCAGTAGTAAGAGTCTAAGTCATATCAATCACTTAAAATACACAATCATTAATAAATGTTCCATGCCTCATCATCAAATCAACCCACTTTCATTTCAGCATAGTCACTCAACCGTGAGAGTAATAATCAAATAATGGTATTTTATCAATGACTCCATAATAAGATACATTTTCAAATCGAGTTATAATATCCAAGGCACAGTCATAATAGTATGTTGGGAAAGTTACCATAACACCATCATGTTGTGTTCTAATTTTCATTTCTTATTCAATGATAATAAATTTGTAACCATTTATCACAACTAATTTTCATTCACAAACCACAAAATTTAGACCAAAATACAAAGATCTTATTTCCTCAATGACTAATTCAAAAGAAAAAAGCAATACCTGAAATATAAATGAATATTAAAATTAATTAAAAATTATTTTTATTAATTTATTATATTAAACATTCTACCATCAATTTCAACCATGAAGAAAACTCTTTTCTATGAAAGTTCCCTCTCTAAATCAAAGATAAAGAATGATTTTTTCTATTTATAATATTCTTATGATCCATATAGAAAAAAATAGAATTATTTTTCTAGAGATTAAAAATTACATGAGGTGAGATAATATATATATGTTCAATTTACTTAATTTATATAGATATCATAAAAACACAACTAAATAAAATTGTACGATGTGTCATCTCCTTCCCATCAAGGATTAATGTTTTCAATGTATATGATTTGGTAATTCCCCTTGTTTGGGGAAGTGGTGGAAAACTAGCCTCAATTTTATCATACTTCAATTCTTCATTTCTCATTTTCCTGTTCTATCTCAAATCCACATCAAAAAATACATCGAAATGAAATCCATACATTTTTTGTGCCAAGAAACCTTTTATAATAGATCATTTAGTGTTAAGAACCAAAACTGTTCGCCAATAGAAATGGAACCCTACCCGATCCATGGTAAATCCCAAAGGGTGTTACCTATCCCCATGGGCTGTAAATAGTGCTCAGGTATCTTAAAAAATGTTTTGGGAATGATTTACCTGAGTTTGGAATCATTTAACAACCAAAAACAATCAATAAACCAAATCTGAAAATTCACGCCTAACAACCCATAAATAAACTTCATAACATAATAAAAGCATCTAAACATGACACAAGAATTATAAACGTACATAAAATTAGCACTAAAATAGTCCAAGAATCAGTTCAGGACAAGGAGTCATCACCCATGATCTATCTCCACAACACTGCACCATGAAGGAAACGGACAACCCGAACTGCCATCACCCATGCCATTGACATTGCCTATGTCAAAAATGATCAAGTATACTTAAGAAAAATGGTTTAAGTAGAGTGTTATCCAAATACCAATAGGATACAACCCAAAAGACTCCATATGGTGAGCATTATAGGATAAAAATCATTCAATTTTTAGTAAATAAGAAATGGTGGAAATAATTTCTAAATAATGATACTTTTGAAAGTAAACAATTTTCAAAGGACGATTTAAAAGGATGAAAAAATTTCAATAAATCATATATTCTACTGAATTTTCCATAAAAACACACCATAATACATTGATAAATTCAAAATAATCAATAAGTACAAATCTTGGGAACATCCCTAGGCACTATTTAGTTTTGGTCCTCATGTACCTCATATCTCAGTGTAAAGTAACCATAAAAATATTCATTCACATGAATGAGCCACTATTAAGTAACATATCCATAACCTAGTGTTCCCCAATCATCATCATTATTTTTTTCACTGTTATCAATGTCTAACTTTCTATGTGAAATAGGGAAAAATCAATCTTGATCACTAGCATACTAGTACACGTATGCCCATCTGAATACTCGTGTTTCCACCATTGTTCTCAAACAATTTTCACTTGTTACCAAATTTAATTAGCATATAAAAACATCATTTATGGTGATAAAGTCTCACAAAACACATTCTTTTCACCATTTATATAACTTGATAAACCATTTATAATTTCCACAAAACATTTTCATGGAATATAACCAAACTTTTCACATAAAATCCATATAAAATCCCTCTTTGAAAACCAGATGCACGCTAATATTACCCCAAACCAGAATTATCTAAAGAAAAACATTTTAATAAAACCCTTCCATGAATTATAAAATATGCCCAAATGGTAAAACATGGAATGAACATGTAAAACACCCATTTTCACACAAAAATGGAACTTAAAAATCCATTGCTTATCAAATGACACAAAAAATAATTTTTGCAGTAAGAAAAATGATGTAGGATTGGGATAAAAGTAGAAATCAAGCAATTATAACTCATCTAGTAGTTCTTACACATGGATTCACCAACCAACTATGTCAAAACACCAAATCCTTCTGTGAAAGTTCAACTTCACCAACGTTAGACCAAATTGGAGCTAAAATAAACCTAATACAACAATATTAGATCAGGAATCCTGTTATAAAAACCTATGTATGAATCCATACATTCTATACACTATAAAATTCATGAAAAATGGAAGAAACTCTAAGAAAATGTGATAAATAAAGAATGAAACCCACTTACTTGAGAGAGCTTTGATGAAATCTCCCCAAATACACCAATAGTTTAATCTTTAGGCCACCAAAGCTGATATTGAGGTTTGAATGAGTTTCAGGAGGTTGATTGGGGACTGAAATGGGGAACAAGATTAAAAATTGATGATTTATGAAAGAAACAAATTACATACTCAAATCTAGACGATTTAAGAAACCTTGAGAAATTTCTCCCTAATCTGAGATGAATTTTAGCTCAAAAGTGTTAATATTTAACATAGGGGTTTTCCTAGGGTTTTTTTTCTTGATTAAGAGGTAGAATCAGAGAAAAATATTAAAAAATGAATGATATATACAAGAAATAATTATTTTTAAATAGGAAATCGGCACACTAGTTGGCCCAAATCCTGAATAAATCACCACAATAAACAATTATAATGAGTTTATAAGGGTTAAAAATAAATATTGTTGTTTTAATAGGTCAGGGGAGGCTATGTGGGAAGTGGAATGGGTGAAAAATGTTAAAAAACGAAGGATTTATAAAAGAAACAAATTTTGTTTTTAAATCTATAAATGGGATAACGGTTTGACCCAAATCATGATGAAACCAACCCTCCCCAAAAATACATAGGAAAACCCCACAAACAATGAAATAATATAAATTACATAAAAAATAACTTTAAAAGAAGTCATGAATGTGAAAATTCTCCCCACCATAAAAAAATTTCCCCCCTCGGAAAGTTAACTTGAAGCCTGATCAGATAAGAGAAATGAGAACTTCTCTTTGACCCAAGACTTCCACTCGCATGACTCACGCTCATCAGTCCTATGATTCTAAAGGACTCAAATTAGTGGAATATAATTACATCAATGAAATTTTTATTGGGAGTAAAAAATTATCATTGTCCTCTCAAACACTAATAAATTGATTTCTATATACAGTTCTTCCCAATTCAGCACATGGGACGAATCTGGGATGGACTATTTCAACTGGGAGATATAGAAGACGTCATGAATCGATGTCAACTAAGAAGGAAAATCCAACATGTATTCTACAACTCCAACACACTTGGTGATCTCAAAAGTTCTGATATATCACAAAGTCGTCTTCCCTTGCTTTCCCAAACGATAATGGCCCATACGAGAGGCCACATTCACAAACACCCGATCACCCACAGAAAACTATAGTTCTCGACGCATCCGTTCATCATAAGATTTATGGCCACTCTTAGTAGTCATTAATTGTTTCTTGATCAACATGAACATCTCATATCCCTCTTGAAAAAGGCTCGGCCCCAATAGTGAATTCTCAACTACCATATCCAAACATAGGGGGGGAGACAAGGCCGACCATAGAGGGCCTCAAAAGGAACCATTCGAATCAAGGATTGATAACTATTATTATATGAAAATTCAACAAATCTCAAATGGATATCCTATGAACCTCCAAATTCCAAAACACATGCATAGATCATGTCCTCCAAAATCAGATTCACCCACTCTATCTGACCATATATATGATGATGGTATATCGTGCTCATTTATTCTAAGACCCCAAGGCTTTCTGAAGGCCTTCCCAAAACCGAGTAGTGAAATGGGAGGGTCTCTATCTGAGACAAAAGTAGATGGAACACTATTAATCCTTACCACCTCTTGAAGAAACAATCAGCCCAACTCATCCACTTTAGCTATATCCTTGATCAGAATGAATTCGGCTGATTTGGTCAGATGATCAATTACTACCCATATGGCATTCTTACCCCTGTTTGTATGAGGAAGGACAATAATTAAATCTATAGAGACCTCATCCCACTTCTAGGTAGGAATTTTTAGAGTCTTGAGAAAACCATGGGTTCTTTGATGATCCACTTTCACCTACTGAAATTTATAGCATCTCAACATGAAGTCATCTATGTATCGTCTCATACCTAGCCAAAAGAACTATTGATTCACATCTTAAAACATCTTTGTGGCACTATGATGGACATCCCACTGAGACTGGTGGAAATCCTACAGACGATGGAACTACTAATTGGACCTTTAAGAACAAGATTCCCTTGAGAAACAATGACCAATCAGAAGACATCTCCCCACCATAAAGTAACTTCCTCGATCACTGAAAAATCTCATAACTGGGTCATACTCACTGAATCAACTCTAATAGAGAAGGATTCAACTGAAATCTCTCTAAGAATGCACCTCCATTGTACTCCTTGGTCTCAACAAGCATCTGATCAAAGATCCCCATCAGAGTATACTCATCACTATACTTACTCAAGGATTTCACTGCTACATTTCTACTCAAAAAATCTGCCACCACATCTCCCTTTCTCGGAGTATACGAAATATCAAATTCAAACCCCTTTAAGTACTCTATCTAGTGGAACTAACTCGGATTTTGATCCTTCTACGAGAAGATGTAGACCAATATTTTGTGACCAGAGTAGACCATAAACTTCTCCCTAGTGAGGTAGTGAATCCATGTCTTCAACTAATGCATCACAGCTACTAACTCTAGGTCAGGGGTTGGACAATTCATTTCGTGTGGTCGGAGTTTTCGAGAACTATACACCACCACATGGTCACCATGTATAATCACATACCCAAGACCCATAGCTTAAGCATCGCAATACACCATATATCCCTTTCCAACCTTTAGAAAAATTAGCACAAGGGGGAAATAGTTAATCACCAATTTAGTTCCTCGAAGGATGTGTGACACTTGGGGCTCCATAGAAACATCACCCCTTTCCGGGTGAGGGACGACATGGTTGAAGAAAGCTGAGATAAATCCCAAATAAACCACCTATAGTAACCAACCAGGCTTAGAAGACTCCTGATCTTGAACACGTCCTTCAGCTGCTCCCATGAAATAACTACACTAATCTTCTTTGTGTCCACTAAAACCCCATTCTCTTGGATAACATGTCCTAAAAACTTCCCCTCCTTGATCCAGAAAGTTCACTTGGACAACTTTTCATAAAGGCGATGCTCTCATAAGGTCCCCAATACAATCAAGAAATGATGTTCATGTTTCTCCTCAGATCTTGAGTAAACTAAGATGTCATAAACAAATACCATGATAAAATAATCGAGATACCGGTGGAACACCCTTTTCATGATTATCATAAAAACCGTTGGAACATTGGTCAAACTGAAGGTCATGACCAAGTACTCAAAGTGGTAGTATCTACATCGAAAGGCTATCTTTGGGATATCTTCCACTTTCACCTAGATTTGATGGTAGCCAAAATGCAAGTCTATTTTAGAAAATCAATATTCCCCCATCAATTGATCAAACAAGTCATCTATTTTGGGGAAATTATATTTGTTCTTGAGGGTTACCTTGTTCAACATTAGGTAATCAATACTCAACTGGAGGTTTCCATTATCCTTCTTCACAAAAAGTGTAACGCCCCGACCCAAGTTACCCAGATTTGGTGCATTATTACATAACATTGGCATGATCACAAAAGATAAAGTCCCAAAATAACGATTAGTTTAGTATCCTAGGAAATACTAGATACATTCATAAGTTTTACATTACATTATAAAATGAAAAACTACAACAACATAGTCTTCATAGGCTACACTCCCCTTAGACTATCCCTGCAGGTCAGTCATAATTAATCAGTGTTTTAAATAAATGAGATTATAAATATTAAGATAAAATTATTTTGAAACTATTTATTCCATCGAATAATTTTAGAGATTATTATAAATTGTTATATTTTAATTGATTTTGCTTATTCTAAGGAATAAATTTGTTATAGATTTTTTAAATGTCTTGATATGAATAGTTTATAAATTGACATAAATGAGTTTTTAAAATGAATAATATTTTATTAAAGGATAAAATAATCGTAAAAATCTAAGATTCGTCCAAATGAAATATATGATGTTAAAAATTTGATAATGATCCATTTTGGGTCTCTTGGAATTTTATAGTACTATATTAACCATGTATTATGAATATACAAGAAGACATGGTAAAAGTTAAATTAGTTAGTTAAGGGTTAAAGCTAAATGATGAGGTTAAAAATGAAACCAAAAATTTTCTAAAACCTATTGGTTGAGATTATTTCTAACAAAAAATCTTATATTAAAATAAAATGTGTTGGGGACCTTTTTATATCAAAATTCAGTTTATAATAAAATAATATTTTCAAACTTTCTGAAATATCCCCTCCTCTTCTTATAAAAAGCCATCATCTCCAACCTTTTAATCACAACTCTCAATAATTTTATCTCATCCAATATCTACTCCAATAAACTCCCAATATTCTTCTCTTACTCTTATAATCCTTACCTTAGGCATAAGTCACTTCAAGAAAACCTTTTGGTTCAAACCAAAGGGAGTTATCTGATTTAAAGGTAACATCTTCCCTCAAGTTCTATTATTTTATTTTACTTCTTCACTCCCTATGATATTATTATTATTATTTTAAATATAAACAACAATATAAAAATATACTAGGTTTTAGTTATGATAAAGATTTTAACTACACTTCCACACACCTCCACCTAATGGATATGAACATATTGTTCCTATGGACGTCGAACTACTGCCTCACAAAATGATGATTGTTTAGTTATCTCCCACAACCTATCATGGTGGCCATTATTATGTCACTATATTTAAATATGATATATATTATGTTTATGTTGTCTCCATTCTTTTGTAATTTTTATTTAAAAAAACACCTTTATGATTTCTAATATGTGTACACATGATAATTTCATTTGAGAAAGTGCGGACTACTGCCCCGTCAAAGAGATATGATTCGTTCATTCCATACATGGAACATATAAAGGATGAAGTTAATTAAATAATACATGATATTTTAATGTAATTATAATATACCTATTTATCATTAATTTTTCATTCCATTAAATATGAAATAGAAATGAAAGTATCGTTAATGCGTACGTACGACTTACCGTCTCCATGAAAGGTGCATTTCATTTCTTATCTTCAAATGTTATGTACTGTTATGAATAAATATATATACTGGATACATATAATATATATGATATCTAAATAAATAATATAATTCTGTAGATAATAGACTTTTTACCACATGGACAATTTGTAATTTGAACAAGTTCATTTTTTACTCAAGTACCAAATATTGACAAAATGATCTTTATTAACATAAATGATTATGTAATGTTTAGAACATGATAATAAGTGATATAAAAGGAATAATAAACATAAAAATGGTTATAAATCAATTATAAATTAACTTTAGTTTACTATTAAGGAAATTAAAGAACATATGAGTCAAGCCGAACAAGAGGTAAGGTGTTTTCATCTCACTTTTTATTCTCGTGAGATTCATGCTATATTTGTCACTATTTTCCTTTTGTGTAGTGTATGTAATGACCATGATTTTATTATTTGTTTAATATAATTTAATTTATGGGTACTTACATCTTTATTTTATGATATTTCTTTCATGTTGTGTATGTTTTGTAAGTTACCAAATCGGTAAGAGAACCTTTCACCTTCCTCTTTTTGTCAAAGAATTATTTTATTTTATGTATATAAATTTCAATTTTAAAATGCTGGAATATGTTCTTATATATCCTTATTTATTTATATTTTATGTCCATGTGATGGGAGAACCTTTTCTTTCTCATCAACTCATTTTATGAATTTTAAAAGTGAGGTTGTTAGGTTGTCGAATTTCTGTAAGAGAACTTCTTAACCCAATTTCAATTCTTTGGGTTAAACTTCTAATTCTTGATTATGTCTTGCTATGAATATGTTTGAATGAACTATTATTGTTTTACACTTAATATACACTTATATTGGGTGTATTATTATTTATCACACATAATTATTTCATTTATTTATCCTTAATCTAAGAATGTGATCTTTGTAAGGGACGTTGCCTCAATTTACATTCCATTGAGACTTATTCATTGTTACATACCAACTCAATTTTATATGGTATATATACTGAACTTTGACATATTATGTAATGAATCGCCTTATTCTCATGATATTGTGATGTTTTTTTAATGATACTCTGTAATTATTTTCATTCAATTATTTTCTTAAGCGGTAAGGGGCTCTTTAACTAAAACATTGTTTTAAATTTTTTAAAGATTTATTCTTAAAAATGTTTCTCATTAATGAACATATTTTCAAAATGTTTTTAAGGATTTATTTATATGTAAATTATTGTTTTAAAATGTTAATTATTTTAAAATCTTCAAATTGGAATGGGAAACTTTAGTTCAAAAATATTTTTATTAAATGTTTTTAAATTTTTTTGAAAATGGTTTGATAATTCATTAATTATGTCAATATATTGAAATGATATATTGTGATTGAAATGTGGAAATTTTGTCTTTCCTTTATTATTGTTTTATGTTTTATGAATATTTTATAGTTATTGGCATTTGTTTACGCATACGTGTGGTTCCATGATAAACCTAGGGCGGGTGAGCCCGAGATTGTTCTCTAATGCATTGGGTAACATGACAGAGGTAAAATTTAATGTGTCTCCTAAGAGATTTAGGAAATATACTGTGATGGTTATTCTAAACGCAACTCTCTACGTAGATGTGAAAGCTAAAATTTACGTATTTTATGGATTCCACAACTTACCTTTATGATTTATGATTTCCATTTGTCATTCATAAATCTTAGGATTTTTTGTTGTATATTAAAGATTGAAAAGTATGATTTTAGTGTTTTATATGTATTGATGGAGTAATGTTTTCTTTCCTTGTTTTATAACCCTTACTGATATTTTAATTCTCATCCTAAGTTTTTGAAATGTTTTTCACAGAACTCAAAGTGGAATAGGGTCAAGGATGGGATCAAGGAAAAGTCGTGTTTTTTAAATCAAGGAACTAAACATGTTTCTATTATTTAAAGAGTTTTTATTTTATGAAAAAAATGGATACTGAGTGGAAGTGTCTATATATAATATTCAAGTTGGTATGTATATGTTATGACCTAATTATCTAAATCCCCAAACCTAAAACGATCCTCTATGTGAATAATTAACTTAATTCAGGATTATTTAATGTTTAAGCCTAGGGCCTTACAGTTGGTATCAAAGGCCAGTTTAGATAACTTTAGTGGTTAGGGTGTTATCTGGGTGTAGGTAAAGAAACCCATATAACAAATATGGTTATTAACATGTGGAAAATTCAGTAGGGTTATGGTAAAATAGTTTTATTAGATAAAAACCTAAAAATGGTGATATAATGAGGTTGATGGATTATAGTAATATAAATGTTTTTATGTAATCATTAACCTTTAGAAGATTATTTTTTTATAATATTTCATTTCATGTATAAGTGTTGATTATTTTCATAAAATTAAGGATAAATTATCAATATGGAAGGAAAGAGATCTTGCATAACCTTCTTATCCCTCCTTGAAGACTAGATCATCACTATTATGGAAAAATCCCATTTAAATGATTTTGACAGCTTCTTGAGTATTCAAATCACCTGAAAGAAATTGTTTGAGCTATCCAACACCTAATAATTTCTAAAACAATTTTATGGTTCATGGTATCTTTTTTATATTATTTAAAGATCTCAACTTTTCTAATTCTATAGAAAAGTGAAATTAGAGAAGTGGAGTGAACGTTTACTTTTTGAAGTATGAAAACATGCCAAAAAAGAACAAGAACATCTTGAAGATCCTGATAACTGGATTCAAGGTATGATTTATTTTTCTTATCCATAAATAATGAATCATATTGTGATTTATATTAATAAATGATGAGGATATTCAATATTTAGGAATGGTGTATTAATATATAAGGTGGAAATGCATAGTTAATGGATTATGAAGAGTGTTGAATGAGTAAGAATTCAACACATAAAGGATTCAAGAGTTATGGTAAATTTCAAGATGATGAAATACTTAAAAGTATTCTGGAATTTTTTGATGATGGGATTACTTTTGAAGAATTTTTCTAAAATGTGTAACCCTAATGTTTTAATATGTGAAAATTTTGTTCAAGGAAGAATCACTTTTTCTTGTGTGGACATAATGGATAACCATAGGGGTTCATATGATCTTTTTTTTCTTAGGAGATTAGTGGATATTACATTTTGGGATGCAAAATGAAAGGTAATACATAACCTTTGAGGATAAAGCAGGGTATGGTAATTTTTGAGGGAATTATCTTATTTTGAGAATGTTGTAATAATGGTATAGTTTTAGAAAAAAGAAAACCTGTAGGATGGGTGAAAACCCATCACATCTAGGGAGGCTATGAGAATCTAACCCACAACCGAAGTGTGACAAGGGTGTATCTCCTACCACTGGATTACAAGAAGTCCCTGGTTAGTATGACTAGTTACTTTTAGTTAAATGATTTTATGGATCAAGAATAAGTTGATTTTGGAAATGTATGTTTTATCAAATGGATATACCTAGTATAAGAAAATGATTTTATAATTAAATGATAAAGGTAATTTTGGAAGACATTCTTTCTTTTCAGGAAAACTATATGTTTAAGGGAAATAGAATACATTGGGTTTTTATTTGAGGAGTAATGGATGAAATTTTATTATGGAATAATCTATGTTTTTATTATGGAGATATAGTGATTTGGGAAATGATTATCCTATCATATATAATATGTGATTAGGTTAATTACATTTCAAAATGAGACATCAAGAGTAGTCAATGTTATTTGGAGATAAATTTCAAGATTTACTGTAGAAGACTATATGATTAAATTCTTCTGAGTTTTGGGTTTCAAACGTAGTTTGGATTATATTGAAGAATTATAAGGATAATTTTTTATTGAATGGTCTTTATTGAACATTGGGTATTGTTTGTTCAATTTCATAGATTAAGAGTGGTATTTTCTTTTTATAAAGGATTATCCTTTTGGGGATTATCTGATCTCGTACTAACCATTTTGGTTTTGGTATATGTATATAGACAAGGGAAATATATAGTTCATCTTTTTTGGATTATTTTATTCTATAAAAGTTAATTCTAGTGCTTCATATGTGACCAATTCATCTTGAATACTCATCATTTGGAGAAAGGATGAGTTTATGGAAGAAATAGATTTAAGGATGAAACTATATTTTTCAAATAAGTATGTTTCCTTATGTTCTTAGTAAATCTCAAAAATAAATTCCTCAAATTTATAAACGTGAACCCAAACAAAAAACATTGTCTATTTACTTTTCCTACTATTGAATCAAATACTATTTAACCCATCAAAATTTTTTGGTTTTCATATTGGTTACTTTATATTATTCATGTTTTATATCACTCTCCATCAAAACATGATTGTTAGTTTGTCTTTAATATCAATGTTTTCATGGAATACTAGTCTGTGTTATCTTGTGTGACCTTTTTACTTCTTTTTATTTCTTTTAATGTGATAGTTTTATTGACTCTTTTTCCATTGTGGTACTTTTAATGAAGTTTTCAAGCCCAACATTAAAATTTTGAGGATGCAATTCTCAAAAGGGGGGAAGGATGTAACATCCCAAGTAAATAAAGAATATTAAAATTTCCATTTTAATTAATATTTTTTAATTAAATATAAATTTTCCTTTAAAGAGGAAACTTTTTTTATACCATACTCAATACACAACAATGGGTATCTTTAAAATCTTATGTTGCACACAACTTTGAGTTATACTAAAAAACATTATAATAATATTATGATTTTAAATGGAAGATAATGCCTAGTCATTGTATTGGAAGGAATGAACAGAACTAACTACATTATTATTAAACATGTTTCTTAAATTTTTTTACTTTTATCCAATAAATTTTAGAGGCTTAAAATAAGAATGAATATGATTTTAAGCATTAAATACTCTAATATTCTTTAAAAGCCCGATTCATTGCCTTTTGATGGAGAATCCTTTTTAAATATATATTTTTCACTTTTATATGTTACATTTTAAAAAATAAACTTCTTATTTAGAATCGGGACATCAAAATTTATTTTGGGTAATTTTTTTGTATATTTCTAGATAAAGTTCACTTAGTGAAAAATACTGCATTTTAATTCAAATATTCCTTTTAATATAATTTATTTATATAGTTATATTGTAATTTTAATTCGTTTTAATGTTTAATTGGATTATATTTTTATCATTTAATTCAATTTTTTTCATTAGATGTAATTTTACTTTGAAATTAGAAATAAACAGTAGTCAATCTTTTGATAGTTATTTTTTCTTAAAAACACACTTTTTGGTTTTGACAATGGGAATTGATTTCAATTTAATTTATAAAACATCTGTGTTTTGAATTTGGAAAAATGGATTCCATATTTGGAATCAAAAGGTCCAAATTGTGTAAATATGTATATATTTTTTTTTTGATATTTTCAATAGTAACTTTAGTAAATATTTTATTTACCATAGTTAAAAGGTAAATCTGGTAAATAAGGGTAAACAATAATATTATAATAATATTAAATTACCCTAACATGTGTTCTAACCCTATTTTCTTATACATTTCCCATCATGGGAATCCTTGGGTTGATTTTGGGACCCCATGGAGCCACTTGTAAGTGAAAATGACACTTTATAAAAATTAATTTAATGTTAAGGAAAATGTAACATAAACAAATAGATTTGAATAAAAAAAATTATATGGGATTATATAAGAAATATTTTAGAATATAACAATTAATTAGAAAGATAAAAATATTTCAACATCATTATATTTTATTTATAATTTTTAAATATCAAATAAATAAATTTATTTATGACACAATGATGATGTTATGATTACCTCATTGATAAATGTTTTAAATAAAAGAGATTATAAATATTTAAATTAATTAATTTTGAAACTATTTATCCCATCCACTAATTTTAAATATAATTATAACTTGTTATATTTTAATTAATGTAGGTTTTTTGAAATAATCAAGTTGTTGTAGATTTTCTAAATGTCTGGATATGAATAGTCTATAAATTTACAAAAATGAGTTTTTAAAATGATTACTACTTTATTAAATGATAAAATAATTATAAAAATCTAATATTCGGCCAAATGACATATAAGATGTTCAAATTTTCATTAATGATCCATTTTGGGTCTCTTGGGATTTTATAGTAACTATATTAACCATAGAGTATGAATATACAAGAAGACATGGTAAAATTTAAATTAGTTAACTAACGGTTAAACCTAAATCATAAGGTTAAAAATGAAACCAAAAAATGTCTAAAAAGTATTGTTTGAGATTATTTCTAGAAACACTTCGTTTCTTAGAATTAAATTAGTTGGGGAACTTTTGAAATCGAAATTCAATTTATAATAAAATAATGTTTTCAAACTTTCGTAAAGAGTCCCACCTCCCCCTTATAAAAAGTCATCACTTCTAACCCATTACTCAAAAATCTAGAGCCTCTTGTCTTGTCCATGACCTACTCCAATAAGGTTCCAATATCCCTATCTTCCTCTTATAAGCCTTACCTTATTCATAAGGCACTCAATAAATCCTTTTAGTTTAAACCAAAGAAAGTTACCCAATTTAAAGATAACTTCTTCCTTCGAGTACTCTTCTTTTATTTTACTTCTTAACTTTCAATGCTCTTATTATTATTTTTTACATAAAAAAACTAGTATCCTCAATATAATATTTTGTTTTTAGGAGAAGGATTTGAACTACACATCCACACACCTCTATCTAATGGATACGAAAATACGGTTTCCTTGGGCGGAAAACTACTACCTCACGAAATGATGATTGTTCAATTATCTCCTAACGCCTCTTATGGTGGACATTATGATGGAAATGTATTTATATATGATATATATTATTTTTATTTTGTCTCTATTATTCTGTAATTCTTATTTTAAAAAAAATACTTTTTTCTTTCCAATATGTGTAAACTCAATTATTTCATTTCAGGATGTGCGGACTACCGCCCCCTCAAAGAGATATGATTCGTTCATGCCATACATAGAACATATAAAGGATGGAGTTAATTAAATAATATATTATATTATAATTTAATTATAATATAATTATTTATAATTATGTTTTCATTTCATTAAATACGAAATAGAAATGAATGTAGCGTTCATGCGTACGTACGACTTACCTTCTCCGTGAACGGTAAATTTCATTTCATATCTCCAAATATTATGTACTATTATGAATACATATATATACTGGATAAATATGATATATATTATATCTAAATCATGAATATCATTATGTATATAATGTAATTTTGACCACATGGACTATTTGTAATTATAACAATTTCATTTTTGACTCAAGTACCAAATATCTACAAAATGACCGTTATTAACTTAAATGATTATGTAATGTTTATAACATGATAATAAATGATATAAAAGGAATTATAAACATGATAAAGTTTTTTAAGCAATTATAAATTAAGATTAGTTTATTATTTAGGAAATTAAAGAACGTACGAGTCAAGTCGGACACGAGGTAAGGGGTTTTCATCTCACTTTTTATTCCTGTGATATTCATGCTATATTTTCCACTATTTTACTTTTTTTTGGTGTATATACTGAACAAGATTGTATTATTTTTGTAATATAATCTAATTATTGTGTATTTACATCTTCATTTTATAATCCTTATTTCATATGGTGTATGTTTCGTAAGTTTCCAAATCAGTAAGCGAACCATTCACCTTTCTCTTTTTGTCCAAGACTTCTTTTATGTTATGTCTTTAAATTTCAATTTTCAAATGTTGAGATATATTATTATATATCATTATTTATTTAAATTTTATTTAAATGTGACTCGATACCCTTTTCTCTCTCATCAACTCATTTTATGAATTTTAAAAGTGACATCGTTAGGTTGTCGAATTTCTGTAAGAGAACTTCTTAAAACAATTTCAATTATTTGGGTTAAACTTCTACTTCTTGATTATATCATGATTTGAATATGTGAGAATGTACTATGATTGTATTACACTTAATATCCACTTATATTGGGTTTATTCTAATTTTTCACACATAATTATATGATTGATCTATCCATAATAAAATGATATGATCTTTGTAAGGGACTTTGTCTCAATTTACTTTCCATTAAGAATTATTTGTTTTTATACACCAACTCACTTTTATATGGTGTATATACATACCTTTAACACATTATATAATTAATCTCCGTATTCCCATGATATTATAAGCATTGTTTAATTTTATTCTGTAATTTTATTCATTAAAGTATTTTCTCAAGTGGTAAGGGGCTCTTTAACTAAAACATTGTTTTAAATGTTATAAAGATTTATTCATCTAAATATTTCTCATTAATGACCTTGTTTTCAAAATTGTTTTAAGGATTTATTTATATGGAAATTAATGCTTTAAAATTTTAATTCCTTTAAAATCTACAATGTGGTATGGGACATTTTGATTCAAAAATCTCTTTATTAAATGTTTTAAATGGTTTTGAAAATGGTTTGATAAATAATTGATTATGTTAGTATATTGAAATGATATATTGTGATTGCAATGTGGAAATTCTATCTTTCCTTTATTATTATTTAATTTGTTATGAATATGTTATGGTTATTTGGGATTGTTTATGTATATGGGTGGTTCTGTGATAATCCTAGGTTGGGTGAGACCGAGATAACTCTCCAATGAATTGGGTAACGTGAAAGCGATAAACGTTAATGTTTCTCCTAAGAGATTTAGGAAATATATTGTGATGGGTATTCCAAACTTAACTCCCTATGTATCTGTGAAAGCTACAATGTAAATATGTTATGGATTCCACAAGTTACCTTTATAATTTATGATCTTCATGTGTCATTTATAAATCTTATGATTTTGTGTGGTATATTAAAGATTGAAAAGTAGGATTTCAATATTTTGTATGTATTGATGGACTAATTTTTTCTTTCCTTGTTTTATAACCCTTACTAATCATATTATGCTCATCCCAATTTTTTGAAATATTTTTCACAAGACTTAAAGTGGAATAGTGTCAAGGATGGGATAAATGAAAAGTCATATTGTTGAAATAATATAACTAAAAATGTTTCATTGATTTTATATGTTTTTATATTATGAAAGAAATGGATACTGAGTAGAGGTGTCTATATGTAATATTCATGTTGGTATGTATAAATAATGACCCAATTCTATAAATCTTTAAACCTAAAAATATCCTCAATGTGAATTACAAACCTAATTCAAGATTATGTAATGTTTAAGGCTGGGGCCATAAGTGGAGGACCATATGCTTTAGTGATGGATCAATCACGTATTCTATGTTATGTAAAATAATTTATATTATCAGGATATACTTTATAGTAGGAAGATTTCAATTATATCTTACACCATTGCAAGTTAATCAGTCAGAACTATCATCTTGTACTTCAACAAGTACAAATGATATATACTGGGTATATGGAGAAGAAGGTATACTAGTTATGGTGGGACACAATGTAACACCCCAAGCTTCCACGGTACGTTTCCCTTGGAATAATACAATGGCTTGTGTTTTACGCAACTTCGAGTTCAAACACACCACAACCAATCAAATTAGACGTTATGAATAATAATACCCACGTTTTAAAATTTTATCAATTTTTTAATTCAAAATGGACTACAATTTTGGGTTCGGAATATCGAAATTAGCTTAGGGTGAATTTTTTGTATTTTTCTGAAAACTTTCAATTTTTGATAAATAGTTAAAAACACTGAGTTATTGTTCAAAAACGACTTTTTATTTAAATAATTATTTATTTTATTTAAATTTATTTTAGGTAAAAATAAAATCATAATACATATATAAGTTCAATGTAATTTATTGGAGCCAATTTATAATAATTTTAGATATATAAAAATTTTATTGAACTTTTTACCGTCTTTTACTCACCTCCAGGAGCATTTCCAAATCTGTATAAAACTTAATTTTACCACTTCTGTGAATTGAATTTCAAAAATCCGAGAGACATGGTTGATATCAATATGTAAAATGTGGTTCAATAAGATAAAAATATTTTTTGGTGAATAGTAACTGTTGACTTTTATTTACCATGTTTAAAATTAAATGGGGTAATTAAAGGTAAAAAATGATATTATTATTACCCTAACACACGTCCGAATTCTATTTTTAAAGACCTAGAAATTTCAGGGAATTATTTTTTCTTAAATACTTTTTAATTTTACGAGTCTGTGGTTTCTAAAAGCACTTGATTCTGTGTCCCGGTGTGCCCAGAATCAAGTTCTGATATTTTCTTCAGGTACGTTCAGTAAACGTACAAGCAGGTTTTCCTATCCTTTGAATCGGTGCTCGAAATTGAAATGTGAGGACACCGATGAACTTGCAACGCCGATATTTTATTAAGGGGAAATTTACGGAAGTTGTGTTTTATGCGGGTTGAAAGTTAATTTATGGGTTTTTAGAATAATTAAATAAAATTGTTGTACATAATTTTATTTATGTTTGGTAGTTATATCCTACGAGGGGAATTTATAGGTGGAGCACACACACACATAACCTCCCATGAGAGGATAATGTGAGGTGGGGGACCAAATAAACCCCTAACCTTTCAACTTCACTTAAAACCACATTAACATCCCCCTTTAATTAATTTGACAACCCCCCTCCCCCTTAATTAATGTGATCTCTTAACCTCCTCCTGTCCCAATAATTTTTGCCAACTCTGTTTAATTAATGAATTGAACTCTTCAATTAATTAATTAAAGTGTTTGAATTTTGAATTCATGTGTGAATAAAATAATATCCTTAGCTATTATTTTTATTTTTCACACGTTGTGTTGGGAGAATTTTGGGAAGGATCTGGAGAAATAGAAGAACATTGTTATTCTCTTGATGAAGAATATCTCTGATGAAGAATGCAAAGTGACCAACGACGCTTCTTCTTTGGGCGCACTCCAATGTCGTTGGAATCGACGTCCTTTTTCCACGACACCCAACCTCTGTGACGCTTGTCTTCTGCGACTCATTGACGTGCTCCACTCTTGAAATCGAGGTAGGGGGTTTGCTTCAATTTTAATTGAATAAAATTTTCCTTCGTTCTTCATTGAAACCATGTTTTATCTTCGGCCATATGATACCACCTAACGTGGAGGGCGTGGGCCGAACAAACACGGCCCGACAACCCTCCTTTGATCCTTGTTCTATCTCGATGGCGACGGTGATAGAAGGGGTGGCAGCGACTGGAGAAAGCGGCGGTCGTATGCCGGCCGCGTGGAGAGGAACTGCGTCCCGCATCCGTGGGCCGCTCGGCCGAAGAAGAACCGGTCGGTCGTAGCTGATTGGGCTGGTGGAACTGCGGTACCCCATGGCGTCGCGCTGCGGAGAACCACGGCCCATGCTCCGCAGGCCCCTTTAGAAGGAAAACCGTTCAGCTCGTTAGCTGGCTGGGTTGGAGAAGGCCGCGACACCCACAGGTGCCGCGCGGGAGGAGAGTGGCTTGCATGAGCTGCTGGCGTCGGGAAGACCAGCCGGCTTCGGCTGGCCGGAGAGGAGGGTGCCGCTTCTCGGCGTCTCCGGTTCGGGATGACACCCCCCCCCCCCCCCCCCCGCTCCGCATCGCTCAGCCAGCTGGCCGAGCCACGGCCAACACACGGTTGGGCCAGGCCCAGCCGGGTCGGGTCGCACCAGCCAGGTCGGGTCACGCCCAGTCGTGGGTCGGGCCGTGCCAGCTGTGCCGAGTCGCGCCCCGCCGGGTCGGGACACCTTCCAACGGCAGGACCATGATCAAATGAGCTAGGCCATGCATTAACAAGCTGGTCTGACCCCTTAGCCAGGTCGGACCTGCTGAGCCTGGACAGGCCGGCCGACTAGCCCACCTGGATTGACGGACCGGGCCTGTTTCTCTTTAATGCGAATAACTTCGCAAAGGTGCGTTCGATCGACACGCAGTCTGCGTCACTGTGACCCTTAAGATGAGGAGGTCCTTCTCTGATACTCTTAGTAAGTTTTGGGAAACTTTGGAAGACGGCCGGGTTTGGAACGTGCGTATTTCTAAACGGGCCTCTAGAACAGAAAAGCCAATAACTCTCAGATCGGGTGTCTGATTGACACGCCGTCTATCACGTTGGGTTTATTTTGATGAGACGGAACTTCGGGATACATCAAATCTAGACTTTGTGATAGTTGATGTATCGACCACTTTGCTCGAGGAGTGGACCCTCTCGGAATCGAGCGTGCTGTGTGCGAGAACCCTAGAGTTGGCTGCGACTGCAACGACGACTGTACTAGAATCCTCCTTGAGTTCGGTAGTGACGACAACTGTACTGGAATCCTCCATGGGTTCGGGCGCGATGAAAACTGTACTGGAATACTCCGTTGGTTTGACAGCGATAACTTTTGTACTTATATCCTACGTGGGTCTGACAGCTTAGCAGGTCTAGTATCCTACGTGGGTCTGACAGCTTAGATGAATCAGTGATTACATCTGATCATCTCTATCTCTATACGAAAGATGTATACATGTGTGATCTGAGTCTTGACTTTCAATCATTATCATTGATGTGAGTGACTTCTTTCCTGTATGGACTAAGTTGTGCATGGGCTCGAGAGTGGAGCTGAACTTGGATTGATAACTTAGGTATATGTATGGGCATATACCTAAGTAGGGTTCGTTGTTACTTCATGGTTGTATATTTCTTATGTGGTTTATCCTTTGTTGATTCTGGGAGACCTTCGGGGGTCTTGGGGTCCCTACTGAATATCTTATACTCACCCCTGCACGGGCTACGCCCGCACTACGTAGTTTTGGAAGCAAACGATGGACAACACCGATCGAGGTAAGGACTTGTAGAGCTAGACGGTACCCAGAGGTCGACCACTTGGCAAGATGTACACAGAGCAGACAGAGGGAACTGAGGTGCTGAGGAGGCCATCTATACCCACCCTTCAGGTGGGATTCCCATAGGACGACTCAGTGGTTTCTTCTTTACTTTATTATAGTTGTACTAGATTTTTAGTTGTATTTCACTTACTTTTAGACTTGTATTTCCATCCCCTTTTCCTTTCAGCACTTACTTTTGTATACAGTATTTACTTAGTGTTTACTTCTGGTGTGCACTCTATTGTTTTTTTACTTTCATAAAGGAAATTCCTTCCCTTTTAATCGGGATTTACGCCTTTGGTTCTAATTGCCAGCCCTTGGCCTATGGATGGCGGGCTTGGGGTAGTCAGGGCATGGGCCCCAAGGATGGGTCGTGACAAATTGGTATTAGATGAGTTGGTTCTACTACAGAACTCAGGACTCTGATCATTCCTTTCTATGAAGCAATAGTGTTAAGAGTATTGAGTGTGGATTTCAGTCAATGGAGTCTAGTGTTGGTGTGGCGGCCGACGTATCCATACACCAGGACCCTGACCACTAATTTCCAGCTCAGGGCACGAAAACACTTATTGCATGTGTGTTTCAAAAGTTTTCTTTGTGATTACTTTGTGTCAGCTCACCATGTATGTTGTTTTGACCGTGGCACACCTATTTCTTTTCAAGATGGCCCACGAAGGCTTCCAACTATGGTTCCGAGTTATGTACGAGATGATATCCCACCATGTGATGAGGCCTCGGTGCAGGGCCCCATCACAGCGGAGGCACCAAAGGTACCACTACCCACTGAGACACAGATACCCCCAGATCCAGCAGCAGAGAGTGCACACCGCTTGAGTGAGTTGCACAAGTTTCAGCGACAGATTCCGCCCAGGTTCCATAGAGAGACAGACCCACATGCAGCCGGGGATTGGATGGAGGCTGTCGTCAGAGTTTTCAGATTAGTTAGGACACCATATAATCTTATGGTGATCCTTGTTGCGAGTCTCATGTACGCATCAGTAGGTAGATGGTGGAGCCTGATGCTCCCGGTTCACGATGAGGCATCTATACTCTGGACAGACTTCTGGAGTCTCTTCCACTCAGAGTCTGTTCCAGCCACACACTGTACGGTGAGGATTCAGGAGTTACTTTATCTGCAGTAGGGCATAATTACAGTAGCTCAGTACTCAGCGAGGTTCACTGACCTCTCATGCTACTCCACGGATATGGTATGAGACTCATTCTTCAGGTCCCAGACCTTTGACCAGGGACTGATTCATGAGATCAGGGCTTTGACATTTCCCCTCAGCATCCCGACACAGGAGGCGGTGCTGGAGCGAGCCCTTCTAGTGGAGAGCATCCTCGCTGAGAAGTCTCCAGTAGCAAGACCCCCCACAGGGAGACACATAGCGGAGTCTTATGCAGCAGGCAGTAGACAGATGTCGCAGAGGTCCAAGAGGACAAGGCCATCAGGTGGAAGACCTCAGGATAAAGGTTCGGTTGTGTGGGTCATCTGAAACAGAGCTAGCTATACAAGGAGCAGGCAGTGCTATGCATGCGGCGGGCAGGGTTACATGGATTGAGACTGCCCGACCCGTCATGCGAATCAGCAGCAGACAATAGAGGGACATCCCAGGTAGAGGCAGAGGTTCGACTGTGGTGGTCCGCTAGGATCCGGTGGATGAGGCAGAGGAGATGGACGAGTAGAAAGTGGTGGATGATGTTTTTAGGCCTTACCACCACCACCACCACCACTAGGAGGTCCACCCCGACCACAAGAATCTGGAAGACAGAGGCGGACTCATCGCCAAGCAGTCGAGGCATACGACCACAGTGCACCTGAGATGATTCGAGGTACTATCTGTGTCTACTCCACCCTTTCTGCAGTACTTGTAGACACAGGTGCGAGTCATTCCTTTATTGTCGCTGCCCTTATTTGGAGCTCAGAAATTCATATGGAGCTGTTGTCTTGATCCTTACAGCTAGAGACACTTACAAGAGTAGACTCGATGATTACGCACTGGTGCCAATAGTGTGAGCTTACTCTAGGAGGCAAGATCTTCGGCTGTGATATTCTTGTAGCGGCATTGAGGCCTTACAAAATCATCTTTGGTATGGACTGGTTATCTACAGTTCATTCTTATATCGACTGTATTAGGTGCAAAGTGTGGTGTGTCCGCATGGATGGGACCAGGTTCACCTTCACCGGCGAGAAGGGAGCCTTTACAGTGCAGGATGGACATACGTAGAGGAGAGGGCAGACGATCACACATCAGTTGGATAGTATCATCCTTGGAGTAGTTGATTTGTGGTGTTTGAGTTTTCCTATTGTGGTGGATCAGTATGGGGACGTTTTTCCTAACGATGTTCTAGGACTACCTCCTCACAGAGAGGTATACTTCTACATTTACCTGTACCCCATGACAGTACTGATATCTACTCCAGCATATCGGATAGCTCCTGCTGAGCTTTGTGAGCTACGGGTACAGCTGGAGTACTTGCAGGGGAAGGGATTTATCCAACCTAGTGTTTCACCCTGGGATTATCCGATTTTGTTCGCTAAGAAGGTGGATGGGAGCTTGCGACTGTTTATTGATGATCGTCACCTGAATTAGGTGACTGTGAAGAACAAGTACCCACTTCCGAGGATTGATGACCTCTTTGATCAGCTAAAGGGAGAACGATGGTTCTTGAAGATACACCTCAGGTCAGGCTATCACCAGCTCAGAGTCTGAGATGAGGATGTGTAGAAGATGGCATTCAGGTGTTGGTATGGGCACTATGAGTTCTTGGTTAGGCCCTTCGGCATAACCAATGCACCAGCAGTGTTCAAGAGTCTCATGAATAGGATATTCCAGCCTTACCTCGACCGATTTTTCATAGTCTACATCGACGACATACTGATTTACTCGACTACTGAGGAGGAGCATGCCTATCCCTTGCAGGTTGTAATAGATACACTACGATAGAACCAGCTTTTTGGTAAGCTCTTGAAGTGTCAGTTCTAGATTCGAGAGGTTCACTTCGTGGGAAATGTCATCTCAGAGGCTGGGGTAGTAGTGGATCTATCGAAGATTGAGTCAGTGCTTTCTTGGGAGCCACCCAAGAGTGTGACAGAGGTTCGGAGTTTTTAGGGTCTGGATGGATACTATCAGAAATCTGTTCCAGACTTCTCTAGAGTTGCAGCACCACTTTCATCCTTGACAAAGAAGGGTAAACCCTTCGTGTGGTCAGATTGATGTCAGTAGAGCTTTCAGGAGGTGAGGCAGAGTTTGACCAGTGTGTCCAACTTGAGGCAACTGGAGGAGGGCGTTGGGAACATAATTTACTGTGATGCATCAGGGACCAGACTCAGGTGTGTCCTGATGTAGGAGTGATAAGTGATCGCATATGGTTCACAAAAGTTGAGTCAACACGAGTAGAACTACGCTACTTATGACCTGGAGTTAGAAGGAGTGGTCTTTACCTTGAAGATGTGGGGGAACTATCTGATGCGTGAGAACTTTATAGTCTATTCTGACCACCAGAGTCTCAGGTATATCTTATTGCAGAAGGACTAGAACCTGAGACAATAGAGATGGCTCGAGATCCTCCAGGACTATATCTTTGAGATAGTCTATACTCCTGGGAAGGGGAACGTTGTAGAAGATGCTCTCAGCAGGTGATGGGGAATTCATCTGTTAGGAGAGGTGACGAAGCATCTATTCGTGTTGCAGATATCTTTTGTTGATATAGATGGAGCAGCCTTTCTTCAGTCTCTCACAGTCACTCCACCACTTCTACAACGAGTCGGAGAGCCGCAGCGTGTGGATGTTGACTGCGAGGCGCAACGTGCTCAGATATCCATAGGACAGGCACCTGGTGGATTTTTTGAAGGTGGAGATCACGTCATCCTCTTCAGGGGACGTACCATGGTACATGTTGCACTACAGGAGGAGGCGCTGAGGGAGTTCCACACTTCCCCTCTAGCGGTACATCTAGGAGTGGTGAAGATGTATCAGGACCACATATGACAGCACTGGTGACCGGGTATGAAGAAGGTTGTATCAGATTTCGTTTCACGATGCCTCACTTGTAAGCAAGTGAAGGCAGAGCACTAGGTACCAGTAGGCTTGGTAAAACCCATAGAGGTCCCAGAGTAGAAGTGGGACATGATATCCATGAATTTCGTGACGGGGCTTCCACATACATCCAGAGGACACGACTCTATCTGGGTGATAGTAGACCGACTTACCAATTCGGCCCACTTCCTACCGATCAGAGAGTTGGGCTCTGTAGAGAGCTGAGACACCTCTACATTAGACAGATTGTACGGCTTCATGGTGTTCCACCATATATCGTTTCCTATCGTGATTCTCGTTTCACTTCCCATCCTTGGAAGGGGTTACAGGAGGCTTTTGGGATGCAGCTACATCTGAGCACCGCTTTCCATCCTCAGACAGATGGTAAGACTAAGAGGACCATTCTGACTCTTGAGGACATGCTCCGTGCATGTGTCTTTGAATTTGGTCGCAGATGGGAGGATCATTTACCCTTGGTGGAGTTTGCGTACAACAACAGCTACCACTCCACCATCGGGATGGAACCATACGAGGCGTTATACGGGTAACCTTGCAGATCCCCTCTGTGCTAAACTGACCCTAGGGAGTCTTCACTTGTAGGACCCGAGATGGTTTAGGCTATGATGGAGAAGGTGAGAATCATCCTGGAGAGGATGAAGATTACACAGAGCAGACAAAAGTCCTATTCTGATAGGAGAGGATGACCACTACAGTTCGAGGATGGAAACCACGTCTTCCTATGGGTCTCATCTCAACGAGGTCTATGGAGATTTGTCCAGGGAGGAAAGTTATCTCCACGCTTCATCTGGCCCTTCCAGGTCCTCAGCAGAGTAGGCGAGGTGGCTTACCGCTTGGCCCTTCCATCTCAGTTGTTCCGGGTGCATGACTTCTTCCACGTATCTCAGCTGAGGAGATACGTGCGTGACCCATCCCACATCATCAACTATGGGGAGCTAGACATAGATAACTGGGATAAATTCATGGAGGTCTCGGTGGAGATCAAGGATCGAGAAGAGTGGGTCCTATGTGGACAGTCGATTCCTCTAGTGCGCATTCGCTGGCAGCACTAGAACCTCCAGGAGAGAACTTGGCAGTGCGAGGCTCAGATGCGAGCTCAGTACCCCCATTTGTTTCCCTAGTGTGTGTTGTAGCTTTACGGGGACGTAAATCCCTGAGGTTAGAGTAATTTAAAGACCCAGTTTTTTCAAGGAAATTTTTTTTCATAAATACTTTGGAATTTTACGAGTTTGTGGTTTCTGACGGCACTTGATTTCGATGCCTGGTGTGCCCGGAATCAAGTTATCATGTTTTGTTCGGGTATGTTCAGTAAATGTACGTGCTAGTTTTCCTATATTTTGAACCGGTGCTTGGAATTAAAATTTGAGGACACCGATGAACTCGCAGTGCCGGTATTCTCCTAAGGGGACCTTTACCGCAGTTGCATTTTATACGGGTTGAAAGTTAATTTTTTAGGATTTTGAATAGTTAAAAAAAATTGTTATACAAAATTTTATTTATATTTGGTAGTTATATCCTACGAGGGGAAGTTATAGGTGGGGCCCACTCCCAAATAACTTCCCATGATAGGATAATGTGAGGTGGGCCCGCATGAACCCCTAACCTTTCAACTTCCCTTAACACCCCATTAACATCCCCCTTTAATTAATTTGACAACTCCCCCCCCCCCTAATTAATGTGATCTCTTCACCTCCCTCTCTCCCATTAATTTTTTCCAACACTTTTTAATTAATGAATTGAACTCCTCAATTAAATAATTAAAGTGTTTGAATTTTAAATTCATGTGTGAATAAAATAATATCTTTAGATATTATTTTTATTTTGTACACGTTGTGTTGGGAGAATTTTGGGAAGGCTCTAATGAAATAGAAGAACATCATTCTTCTCTAGATGAAGAATATCTCGGACGAAGAACTTGAAGTCACCAACAACGCTTCTTCTTCAGGTTCACTCCGACGTCAATGGAATCAAAGTCTTTTTTCCATGACGTCTGACCTCCATGATGCTTGTCTTCTGTGACTCGTTGATGTGCTCCTCCATTGAAATCGAGGTAGGGGGTTTGCTTCAATTTTAATTGAATAAAAGTGTTCTTAATTCTTCATTGAAACCATGTTTTATCTTTGTCCTTATGATACCACCTAACGTAGAGGGCGCGGGCTAAACGAACATGGCCCAACGACCCTCCATTGATCCTTGTTCTATTTCGATGGTGACGTTGATGGATGGGGTGGCGGCGACCGGAGAAAGCGGAGGCCGTATGCCGGCCGCGTGGAGAGGAACCGCAGCCCGCATTCGCGAGCCGCTCGGCCGAAGAATAACCGGTCGGCCGTAGTCAGATGGGAAAGTGGAACTGTGGTTCCCCATGGCACCGCGCTGCGGAGAACCGCGGCCTGCGCTCCGTGGGCTGCTTCGGCGGGCGAACCGACCGGGTTGGAAAAGGTTGCGGCACTTGCAGGTGTCGCGCGGGAGGGGAGAAGCCCGCACGGGCCGCTCGCGCCGGGAAGACCGGCCGGTTTCGGCAGGCCGGACATGAGGGTGGCGCCGCCAGTTCGGGAAGACCCCCCCCCCCCCCCCGCTCTGCATCACTCAGCCAGCAGGCTGATCCACGGCCAACAGCCGGTCGGGCTGCGCCCCGCCGGGTCGGGCCGCGCCCTTGCGTGGGTCGGGCCACCTGCCACGGGCCGGACTGTGCCCCACTGGTTTGGGCTGCGCATTAATAGGTCGGGCTGACCCCTTAGTTGGGTCGGACCCGCTGAGCCAGGACGGGACGACTCGCCACCCCACCGGGCTTGACGAACCAGGCTCGTTTCACTTAAATGCGAATAAATTCACGACCGTGCATCCGATCGACATGCCATCTGCGGCACTGAAACCCGTACAATGAGGCAGTTCTTCTGGAATAATCTAAGTGACTTTTGGAAAAATTTGGAAGATGGTCGGGTTTGGAACAAGCGTATTTCCATCCGGGCCCCTGGAACAGAAAAGCCAATAACTCTCAAACCTGGCGTCTGATTGACGCGTCGTCTGTCACGTTGGGTTTCTTTTGACAAGATAGAACTTCATGATACGTCAAATCTAGACTTCGTGATAGTTGATGTATCGACCCCTTTGTTGGAGGAGCAGACCCTCCCTAAATCGCTAACGCAGTGTGCGGGAACCCTAGAGCTGGTTGCGACTACAATGACGACTGTACTAGAATCTTCCATGGGTTCGGCAATGACCAAAACTATACTGGAATCCTGCGTGGGTTTGGCAGCGATGAAAACTGTACTAGAATCCTCCGTGGGTTTGACATCGGTGACTTATGTACTTTTATACTACGTGGGTCCGACAGCTTAGCTAGTCTAGTATCATACGTGGGTCTGATAGCTTAGATGAATCAGTGATTACATCTAATAATCTCTATCTCTATACGAAAGATGTATGCCTGTGTGATTTGAGTCTTGACTTTCAATCATTATCATTGATGTGATTGAATTATTTCCTGTGTGGACTGAGTTGTGCTTGGCCTCTAGAGTGGATCCGAACTAATATTGATAAATTAGGTATATGTATGGGCATATACCTAAGTAGGGTTTGGTGTTACTCTGTGGTTGTATCTTTCTTCTTTGTTTTATCCTTTGTGGACTCTGGGAGACCTTCGGGGGTCTGGAGGTCCCTTCTGAGTATCGTATACTCACCCCTACATGGGTTATGCCGACACTACGTTGTGTTGGATGCAGACGACAGACAGCACTGATCGATGTAGGGACATGTAGAGCTAGATGGTACCCGGAGGTGGACCACTTGGCGAGACGTACACGGAGCAGACGGAGGGACCCAAGGTGCTGAGGAGGCCATCTATACCCACCCTTCAGGTGGGATTCCCGAAGGACGACACAGTGGTTGCTTCATTACTTTACAGTAGTTGTACTAGATTTTTAGTTGTATTGTACTTTCTGTTGGGCTTGAATTTTTTGCCCCTTTTCCTTTCAGCACTTACTTTTGTATACAGTATTTACTTAGTGTTTACTTCTGTTGTGTAATTTGTTGTGTTTTTTTTCTTTCATAAAGGCAATGCCTTCCCTTTTAATTGGTATTTACGCCTTTGGTGTTAGTCTCCAGCCCCTGACCTATGGAAGGCGGGCTTGGGGTAGTCACGGAACGGGCCCCAAGGACGGGTCGTGACACTATTGGATAAGTGTAATTTGACCAAAAACAACATTAAGAATACAATATGATCCTTTAGGTCCACTTGGATAAGATTAGGAAATTTATTATTATTTAATTCCAAGAAGAGTTAAAAGTGTTAAATTAAAGTTTAATAACTAAACCATTTTTAATATAGGTTTACACATAAGATAAATTAACAAAAAAATATTAATTAGAAATCTAAAAGGATTTCTTACATAATGGTATTTTATTTATAATTTTTAGACATTAAATAATTTAATTTTTTTATGACACAATTATGATTTAGTAATTACCAAATTAATGAAATATTAAAATATCTGATATTATAAATACCCAAATAAATATAATTTGAGACTTTTTATGAATTAAACTAATTTTATCTGTTAATATGACATGTTTAGGTTGATTAAATGAATTTTTTTTTGAAGTAATAATGTAGTTATGAATTTAGAAAAAACAAAATACCAAATAGTGTCAAAATTGACATAAAAGAGTTTTAAAACAAATATTATATTATTAATTGATATTATATTCCTAAAAATCTAAGGTTTGGTCAAAGGTCTTAAATAATATTATATCTGTCATTAATGAACTACTTGAAGTTCGCTTGGAAGTTTATAGTAATTTTAATAACCATATAGTATAAAAATACAAAGAGACATGGAAAATGTTAAACTATTTAACTAAGAGTAAAATATAAAAGATAAAGTTAATATAGTGACTCAAACCTATCTAAGCCCTTTTGGTTGAGTGGTTTTATACCCATCCCCACTTTATACTTGAAATAAATCATTTTTGAGCCATTAGAAACCTAGAATTATTTTATTATAAAATAATATTTCAATCTTTTCCTAAGGTTCCCCTCACCCATCTTATAAAACGGAACTTCCCCTTCTCTCAAATCCACACCTTCAAAGCCATTTTTCTCTACCAACCTCTGCCCAAAGATCTTCTCAACTATCCTAACTTCATCCTAGAGGCCTTCCTTCAGTCAGAGATCCAACCTAAAAATCCCTTTTGATCAAATCAAAAGGAAGAACCTGAAAAGTAAGTAAATATTTCATCACCTCTTTCATGTTTTTTTTTCTTCCACTTCCTCTTTTTTTATTGTTTACATTATAAAATTATAACTCCAGTATATTCTATATTCTGTGATGTTATTATAAAAATGGTACAACCATATTCATTATTTTATCCATCCTATAAATGACAAAGTCACCAGACATTTGTACGTACAGATTACTGTCTCCACGTCGTGGTGTAGTTTGTTATTCAAACATTTCATCACTTGGATGAGTATAATAATGAGTATAATGATGCAAATAATAAATCTAAAATGATAACTATTCTGTATATATGATATTCCCTCCAATTATATATGATTTTAATATCCAAATAATGATATTGTCGCTTGTACGTACGTACGGATTACCGTCTCCACAAAGGCGATGAGATTCATTCCCCATCGTATCCATTGAAGACTAATTTTCATTTTATGATTAAAAATGATGATTAAAGACTTAATATGTTTCTTAATATGAATAAGATACATCATATCCATAAAAAACATAACTTACGTAACAAATAAAATAAAGGAAAATGAATCAGTTAACACCTGAAACGATGATACTACTGAAATATCATTAACAAATCAATATTAAAAGATCATATATGATATCATATTAATGTATATGGTTGTTTTATAATTTAATAACAATTATTTCAACATTATATAAGAGGTTAAACTACCCTTGACCAAGGAAAAGTACAAGGTAAGGGTTAATTTTACAATCTCTTTATTATCTGAGGTTGTTTTTACGTAAGTATCTACTAGAACCTCTTTATCATCCACATCCATGTTTCTTAAAAATGTATTCCAAAACATTTTTACTATTTACCAGACTATGGGTTAAAGTCATTTATACCCTTTTTTTACTTTTTATAAAAAAAACAATTTTAAAGGAATATTTCCATCGTCTTCCAAACAAGGTACCTTATGAACTTTTCAACAAAATTTAGGTAAGAATGTTTTTTTAACTTATACGGCGGGTGTGGCTATTTTATGCCGTTATAACATCATCAAAGCTTCCCTTACAAGATTATAAGAATATTCTCAAAATAAATTTTTTTATTTTATAATTATTTGACTTTTAAATGATTTTAAAATACAAAGAGATATTTCTCTAAAAAATGTTTTGATTTCATCTTTGTCAGCATCATTTGATGTATTTTTAAGCATAATTGAAGTTGATTTAATATGATACAAAACTTCAAAATTTTATTGATGTTTTTGTGATATGATTGACTGTAGATTTTTTATTTTCACACCATTCATGGTTTATGGAGAAAGTATTGACATTTCATATGCTAGTTTTAATATGAATGTTTATGTTTTGTTTGAACCTTTTCACATGAGGAATGAATTGAACATAGTAAGTGATGGTTGGAGCCCGCTATAGCTTCTCGATGAATCAGTAGGTCTCGTGATGCAAACTAGTTTCTTGGCATAAGGCCTTGAAAAAATCATATTTGTCGTCTTGGAACAAGGCCTTGACTCTGTGGTTATGAAGTATGGATTATGGATTCCCTCATTATGAAGGTGGCTGTTGATATTGCATGTGATTATTCGAATATTATAATATCCATGTGAATAAGTAAATTTAATTATTTGATTTTATATTTTCCATATTATTTTGAAGTTCATGTTTAAAAGGTTTTTGTTAAAGTCTTACATTTCCTTAAATGTTTTTTCTTATTTATGAAAGTTTATGCTATATTTTTATCCTTACTGAGCATCTGAGCTCACCCCATTCTGTGATTTATTTTTTCCAAGATCTGAAGAGGTATATTATGACTGACCTGTAGGGATATTATAAGGCATTTGAGTGTGTCCTATGGGGAATATGTTGTTGTAGTTTTTCATTTTATAATGTAATGTAAAACTTATGAATGTATCTAGTATTTCCAAGGCTACTAAACTAATCGGTATTTCGAGACTTGATCTTCTGTGATCATGCCAATGTTATGTAATAATGTACTGACTCTGGGTAACTAGAAGTGGGGAGTTACACACAAAATAATAATCCATAGATAAATTTTCCCTAGTATTGAAATTAGGAAAAGGATATGAGCGAGTCAAGCTCATAAAAGTTTGTGGTAGCCATACCAAAAAATACCAATAACTTTGCAGCTTCTAAGCCAGCTAAGAAGAAATTATCAATCGCAACAATTTGTTTCAGTTCTTATAATCCCACCAAGTAAGTAAAGAATTATCCTAATGTAAATTATGATATTATTTCTAGCCAATATGTCAAGTTATGACAGTGGAAAAAAGGGATATACTCAGGGATACATTTTTGAAAAACATTACTCAAGGATATGAGGTCACATTTAGAAGAATTTCTACATAGCGAAAATGTGGCAGACCCATCAGCAAAATCCATTATTTAGAAGAAACATGATCAGTATCAAGTGAGTAGATAACAATTATAGTTAGCAAGTTGTCTCCAGTGCAAGTGGGAGTGTTGAAATACTAGGTTCCCTAGACCCAACTATGTTGTACTTTTGATTACCATGCCGTGTATACAGTTAGATATACATGATGATTACTTATCATAACAGTGTAGACTATTCTGCATCCACTACTTAATGGTAATTTCCATAGATTAATTACTATATAAAAATGTTATATAAGATCCTAGGCTATATTAAGAACCTTGAGATTCAAGGAAATTAATCTTAAATATGTCATATGGTCTAGTTACATCTTACTGATTGGTCACAGTTGATGTTTGACTATTAGGTATTGGGGCTTCATAAGCCTTAATACTTCTTCTCATGAAGTTCGCACTTGGTGATCTCTAGTAATGAAATCATGAGGATAGGCCTGCTAATAGTAACACCACATGTTTTGGGTTTCATTGGTTATTCTTATCTATGTACATGTGTATTGTTCTCATGAAATTAGATCATTACCTATGAGTACCATTTTATTGTGTACTTTGATGTAAGAAAAAACCCCTGGTATTGAAATCATGGTGAGGTAGCTTGTGTTGGGTGTGTCATTGGTGGTATGACATTTGTTGAATGGTCACGAAAGGATTTGTCACTTCCTAGTTCTGGAAGTTTTATATGTCATGCCTGGTTGATTAGGATAGTGCTACCTTTATTAGTCTTTCGACAAAGTAGTCAAAAGAAAAATCCATTCAGTTAGATCAACAAATAATAATGAAATAAAAAGGAAGATGTCACAAGTGTGCGTCCTGCTTTATGAGATATTTAATGAAAAAGAGATTATAGTACACAACCAATGTTTGTAGGATGGTAGTTTTTTCTATGACTATCCTTATCTCTTTAGGAGCCATGATGGGTTGATAAACTCCACACTTGTTCGGTAGATTTTATTCACTACTATCAGGATAAGGTCGAAGAGGGTCACACACAATAGCGTATTCAAAAATATACCATATTCCGTGGAATGTGTATATTGGAAATGGTGGGCCCCACCATGGGGTCTGAGTGTGGTTTAAGGTCTTGATCACTGATAATTAAATAAATTCATTATTATTCAATTTATGAATAATTGGATTTAATTTAATTAAAATATTTATAGGTTAAGTAAATATGATAAAAATATTAATAGAAGGAATATTATTTCAATATTCAAGGTTTGTTTAATATTCAATGGGTTAAAAAGTCAAGTTAAATGGATTGCTTTCATCACATATTATATTTCATATATATTAAAGATATGTGATAAAATAATAATTAATATTTATGCAGGTTAGTTCTTCATTCTTATTTATTTAGCGGATGTTGAAATAAATGGGGTTGGGGAACCCAACCAGGTATTTAGAAACATCACTATAAATAGAGGTGCAGTAACTCCCACCATGAACTATTTTTAATTTTTTTTATGGAATGAAAAACTGCATCCTCTCTCTCATCCCACTCTCAAGTGGGAGATACTCTCAAGCCAAGATCTCAGATCAAGATCTTTCTCAAGCATCGAAGGCATCATGATGCAGTGGTCATCAGGACGTCGAAGGCATCATTGAATCATCATGCTAGCACTCGGAATTCAAAAATCAGAACTTCATATAATTTTAGAATAACATGTGGATGATCTAGAAGGATCCTGCTTGGGATATTTTAAGTGACGATCGTCAGTGATGATTTGTATTAAACTGCATCTTCATATCTGAAATGGGTATGTTATTCATTTTAATTTTGTGATGTTTATAATTTACGTGAGATCCTCATACCTTACCATGGCTCGGATAATTCGAGATTAAAAGTTATTTCATCCTTTCAATGAAAAATTTAAAACCCCCTGCTCATTGGCTTCCGCTGCGGGCCCTGATTCATTCCCCCAGTGCCTAGTCAATTGAGAACTCCACGTACCACTTCAGATGCAATCCTAAAAAATAATCTGGGAATTCTTCAAGAAGCTCATCCACTGTATGAGGTATTCCACCATTAGGAGATTACCCATTTTCCTCTTGTTCAAGTGACAATAAATGAAATACAAGATTCCCTAACTCTGGGAGTAGATGTCATGTGTTCCCTGACTGAGGCTCCCAATCCCCAAGGAAAACATGATGTCTCCCATCAGGTGTCGTGAAACTGACCCACCTCCTATAATAATCAATGTGTTCTTAAAATTGTAACATACAATACATTCTAAGTATCATGTCAAATAGATCCATATCTAATACCAGGAGGTCCCACTCCATCTCAACCCCTGACACCGAAAGCGCACACGATGGGCACCTGAGACCTTGATCCTTCTTTATTCCCAACAGTGTCACCAACTCCATCGCAAAAGACAAAAGATCAGTTCTAATATTCATCATGTTCCCAATACGGGAAGAGATAAATGAAACTGAATCACCAGTATCAAAAATAGTAGAAACTATAAAAGATGTTAACAAAACGGTACCTCAAACTATTGACAGTACCACCATTGATCCTGCTGGTCCTTGATCCACCGGATAAAGATGCATAGTATCTTCCTAAGAATGATCACTTTCCTATGGCTCTTTTCAAAAATAGATCTTCCTAAAATATGATCTGGACCTGCCTCCACAGCCACATAACCAAGATCCCACATCCTCTACGGCTCTGACTGAGTTGTCACTCCCCTAGAATCCATAGATCCTACCCCACTCTCAAGTACACATGACATCCTGCAAAAATGCTACAAGTTTCCCAAACCACCCCACTGATAACAGGGGTTTGAAGGAGATGTGAAAGCTATTAGGATGTTCCCTAGCCTCCCACACTGGTGGAACACAACATACCTCACATCAAAATCCACCGAAGAAAACTGCTTAGAAGGTTGTCACGATCTTCCACCTCCCTTATTTCCCTACTCCTCCCACTTCCTTTTCTTCTCAGAAGAGGTGCGACTTCTCATTCTTGAAATTATCCTAGAGAAACTAGCCATACTTTTATTGCTGATCTCCACCATACATTCCCAATCATCCACCTATGTAGAGGTTTTCATCTTGAACATGAAGACTTGGGAATATATCTCTAGCTGCAAACCCCTCTCAAACTTCTGAGCCTTCATCTTCTCATCGGTGACCATTTTTGGAGCATACAGGACCAACTCAAAAAAAAACAGATTGCATACCCCATCATTGAAAGGTCCCCCTAAACCAACTCCATAAACTCCCAGGACTTAGCATATTCCAAGACTATAGGGTAGTACTAGTCATTGAAGGTAACCTTGAAGTCCATTCAACTCATATGTTCATGCTTCCCAGATTGAAGCACTAATTCCCACCACCTGTAGCTGATACCCTCTAACAAAAAAAGTCACACTTCACCCTATCCTCCTCAGTTGTGTCCAGGAACTCAAACATGTGCTCAATCTTTTTGAGCCACTCCACCACTTCCTGGGGTTCTATGCTACCATTAAAATTAGGAAACTCATTTTTCAGAAACTTCTGATATTTTTCCTTCCTAGGACTAATCTTGTCTTCTCTAACAGGATATGGAATAGGTTTCAGTCCCTATCCTAGAGATTTTACAACCCGAACCACAGCCTCTACTATCCTCTGATCAAGTTGTGAGGGAGAACTCTATTTGGCATCCTCCTGTGGGTGCATGGGAGATTTCTAGGGATGTATGTTACATTAAAATGAAATAGGCGCAAGAGAAAAAATCAGAACAATAGTTCTGAAAAATTTCTTAACTAACATCAAATGTAAATTGTCCAAACACATTACAACAATAAAATAAAATACTACTTCACCCCCACCCGATGTCCACGTGTAGTCTGCAGACCACATGTCTCACCTAGAAGTGAAGTAAAAAAAACAATTCCAACATCCCATAGTGACTTGAGGTTTTTCATGAGAGGTGTGGACCAGGAACCCTACTCATGACCAAATCTTTGATCCCCAATAGTCCTCACTCTTTTCTAGCCCAACTCATCCCAAAATAATAATACAACCCAAAAACTCCAACCTGCTCTGGTACTATTTTGTCACAAACTGAATCTGGTTTCCATTAAAACATGCAACCGACCCAGTCCATGGAAATTTGTAAAGGTAATTCCCTGTCCCCAGGAGCTGGAACAAGTTCCCAGGTATCTTAAACAATGTTTGAGGAATGATATACCAAATTTTGGAATCATTTAACAACTAAAACCAATCAATAATCCAAATCTGAACATTCATGAAAAACAAGACTTAAATAAAATTAAAAATTGAATACATGGGTCTAAACATGAAACAAGAGGTCCAAATATACATAAATTTAATCGAAAACATACCAAGAAACACCACACGTTATGGGGTCATCACCCATGAGTAGTCTCTACAACACTGTACCATGAAGGAAACTAAAAACCTGGACTTCCATCACCCAAGGCCTTACCTTTACCTATATCAAACATCATCAAGTCCACTTACACCCAAACATGTAATTAGGGTGTGAGCCTAAGACCAATAGAATACCACCCAAAATACACCATATGGTAATCATTATAAGATAAAAAAAATTCTCATTTTAATAAATAAGAAATGGTGGCAATAATTTGTAAAGAATGAAACTTTTAAAAGTTTATTGTTTTCAAAGGATGATTTTAAATGATGAACAAATTTTAATAAAAACATGTAATCTACTGAATTTTCCATCCAAACACACAATAATCCAATGATAAATATGAATTATTCAATGAGCACTATTCTTGGTAACATCCCAGGCACTAGTTAGTTTCGGGCCCCATGTACCTTATATCTCGGTGTAAAGTAACAATAAAAATATTCGTGCTCATGAAAGAGCCATTGTAGGGAACATACCCATAACCTATTGGTCTCTGATCATCTCCATTATAGTTTTTTAGTATTTTCAATTTCTAACTTTCTATGTGAAACAGGGAAAAAACCACTCTAGATCACTAGCATACTAGTACACACCCTCCCATCTAGATACCTTGGATTCCCCCTTTGTCATCAAAATATTTCCACATGTTACCAAATTTAATTTGCATATAAAAACTCAATTTTTGTTCATAAACACTCAAAATAGTATCAACACATGATTTGCACCATTTATATAACTCAATAAACCATTTAAAATTTCCATAAAACATGTTCAAAGAATATCACTAAACTTTGCACCTAAAATACATCTAAAATCACTCTTTGAAAACCAAATGTAGACCTATATTAACCCAAACCAGAATTGAAAAAAGAAAAAAGAAATTTAATAAAACCCTAACATGAATTATAAAACATCCCCAAATGGTACAACATGGAATGCACATGTAAAACACCCATTTTCACACAAAAATGGGACTTAAAAATCAATTTCTTATCAAATTATTCAAAAAATATTTTCTGTAGCAAGAACAATGATGGAGGAGTAAGATAAAAATAGAAATCAATCAAGGATAACTCATATTGTAGATCTTACACATGGAATCACCTACCATGTGTGTCAAAACCACCACATCCTTCTATAAAAGTCCAACTGCACCACCGCCACACCACAAGGGAGTTAAAACAAAACTAAAACCACAAGATTAGACCATGAAACCCAATATCAAACCCTAGTTACGAATCCCCACTTATATAACATTAGGAACATCAAGAAAAATGGAAGAAACCCTTATCAAATGGGAGGACAGAGGAAAGAAACACACTCACTTGAGAGATCTTTGAAGACATCAGCACAATACACCAATAGTTGAATCTCCAAGTATCCAAAATTGATATGGAGGTTTGAATAAGGCTCAGTAGGTTTACTAGTGACTAAAATGGGGGGAAAGAATAAAAAATTAATGATTTATGAAGGAAACAAATTACCTTTTCATGTCTGGACGATTTAAAAAACCTTGAGAAATTTCACCCTAATCTACATTGAATACAAGCTCCAAAGGGGAAAAATGGAACATGAGGATGTGACTAGAGTTTTTGGGGTCAAGTGAGAGGTGGAATCACTAAAACAATATTAAAAAATGTATGATATATGAAATAAATAATTTTTCCAACATGAAATGGGCTCATCGGTTAGCTCAACGCCTAAATAAATCACCCAAATCCACCATGATAATGAGTTTATAAGGGGTAAAAATGGATATAGTGGTCTTAATGGGCTAGGGGAGACCAAGTGGGAAGTGGAATGGGTGAAAATTGTTAATAAAAGGAGTTATAAAAGAAACAAATTTAAAAAAAATATATGGAAATGGGCTCATGGTTTAGGCCAAATCGTGATAAAACCACCCCTTTCTCCAAAACTACATGGGAAACCCCAAAAAAACAAATAAATAATATAAATTACATGAAATATACTTTTAAAATATTTCATGAGTGTTATGTTTGGGATGATTCGTGTATTTTAAATAAGACATCAATGTGTACATAAATTTTTCATTCGGATACATCTAATTAAAGGCCACAAGTCCTAATGTAAGTATTTTAGTTGAAATATGGATAGTTAGATGGATTATTCATATGAAAATTATGGATGAAATATTTTCCCTAACTCACACAAAATTAATGGAGCCTCTTATAAGTTTTTTTTAAATAAAGACTTGGAAAACTTCTTAGCACATAGATCTATATAAAAATGGAACAAATGAATAACTTCCACCAATACATTATTGAAAAATATATTCCTAATTACTATTGGAATCAACTCATGTAGAATGATGTGATAATCATGATTTTTCAAGGATTTTAGCTTCAAATTTCTTCAAATGAAAAATTTTTATATGTTCCATGAATAGCTATCAGGAACATTAACAATCTCTAGTACTTCAAGAAATTGATTTTTTATTTAAGTCTCATCACATAATAAGCATAGATAAATTTCCATTTATTTTCACAGATACACATTGTAACGTCCCGAGAAAACCATGTTTTGATTTTTGACAACTTTTTTTTTCAATGTCACTCTTTAATTGAACAAATAATCAACTTATAAGGTAAAAATAATAATAAAATAGAAAAATGCATCAAATGAATGAAAAACTCCTTCTATTCAGATAAGTAACATCTCATCTACAACTTCCACTGACCGAACAAGAATATAAACTAACCAAAAATCCCAACTAAGAACCTGATTACAATAATGGGGAGACCACTTAAAACCACCAAGAGCCCAAGAATGGGTAGTGGTTTCGAGCGTCCATCAGAATGAAAAAGAGGATGGATGAAGCCACTGCAACCGTGTTGAGCACCAAGGGAATCACATGACCTATCTCTGTTTCTCCTTCAGTCACCTAGAGTGAGGGACACCCCGAGACCATACCCTTTATAAGCACACCAATCCGAACGTTGAACACAAATGGCTATAAATATGAGTGTTGGATTCTCCTATCTTCTATGTTTTGTTTTTGACCGTTGGAAATAAGATGGATTACCCCTGGAAGGTTCAGAATGCTAATTATGTAACTTGCTTTAATGTTTAAAAGTGACATCAATGATAATTTAATAAATTTATTTCATGTTTTCCCAAAAATGCGAATTATGTTTTATAAAAATTAATGTTATTATTCACTATACTTATTTTATTAATTTGAGCAATTAAAATTTTATGTTGTATTTATAATAAAGCAAATGGGTTTTTTTTATTTTGTGTAAATATGTATTAACCCTTGAGTTATATATATATATATATATATTGAATCAAATTAAATGATTCTTTTTCTCTAAATTAAACATAAGGGCTGATATTAATGAAAATGTTTATAACTTGGATAAGCAGTTTTGGAAACTACGTCAAATTATGGTTTCTTTTACTTTTGTATTTCATAGCGATGATATTTATATCAACACACTTTTATGTGTGATTAAATGTAGTTACATTTAATAATAATCTTTAATAAAGAAAATTAAGATAATTAGCTAGTAAAGGAAATTAAAGTATATAAATATATATATGTGATATGTCTTGATTAACCAATGTTTTTTTAACTATTGATTTTCATAATGAAATATTAGGTAATTAATAATTATGGTTTAATAATAATAATGATAATATAATAAGGGTAATAAAAATTATTGATGTTTTAAGAAATAAATATATATATATATATATATCTATATAGTAACATGTTTTAATTAAATCATTATATAATTTTTTATTGACCAAATATTTTTATTAAAATAATAAAAGTTGGTTTAATAATCGAATTCTTTAATAATAAAAATCAATGATTTAATAAATTAATAAGGATATTAATAAAAAAAATTAAACATGATGAAAACCTCATTTAATAAAACCCACATCACCCTGGGCCATCCGATCTTCCTCCCCCCTGATCGCGGTCGTCCATCTTTTTTTAAAACCGCATCGTTCCAGGCCGTCCAATCATCTTCGGTTTAGTCCCAGTCATCCGCTCTTTCTCGGTTTTCTTCTACCTCGCGTCCCGCGGCTTCTTCTCCTTCCTCGTGTCGTCGAACCAGTAGGTGTAGGGCGGCTTGTTTTCTCCGCCAAGCCCAGCTGTGCGCTCATCTCGCCGCCCTATTTCCACAAAGTCGGCACCGCCCTCTTTAATGATCAGCCTCCCTCTCGACGCCTCTTAAAACTCTCGGCCAATTGTTTTTTTTCTCTCCTCATAAGTCTCGTGTTGCACCGGAAGTGCGGCGGTTCTGTGGTGTTTTCCTCCCCAGGGTTTCTAGTCGCGACGCCCCCACCAGTCTGACGCTTCTTCATCCATCTCCTCCTCTTCAAACCCGTAGGGGTCGAGTTCTGTTTTTTTAGTTTTTTTTAAGCTTTGGTTTATATATATATACGTGTTATATATATATATGTATCTCTTCGGTGTTTATACTTTCGGTTCCTCTTGCCTCATCTACTTCTCCTCTCCGAGCAAGGTAAGAGGCATGTTTTATTTTGGGTTGGTTTTTTCAAGCTTTGGTTTATATAAATCTGTATATGTACATGTTATATATATTTTTGGTGCGTGTGAACCAGGTGCAAAACCAGACCATGAGATCTCCCTCTCGGCTTGAAGAACCGATTAGGAGTAAGGGGGAAGTCCTCTTCATCATTCCCTACCTTTTTTTTATAAGTTTTACATAGTTATATACACTTTTTTATAAATATGTATAAGAATATAGAGGACCATACAAACCTGTTTTACCTATTCCTAGGACCAAACCAGGGAAGGGGAGGTCTTCTTGTTTAAATTTGTCACCCACTTCAATGAATATACACGAATATATATTTGTATATATACCTCATGTGTATGTGTGTACACATATATATTTGTGTTCGTACATATATATAAGATGATACATGCATATGTACACCCTTATTCCACATGTTTATGACCCTAAATTTCTTTTCGCCTATGAAAAATGGAGTTGTCGAATGATTGCACGAACATGTAAATCATGCAATTATATGGAGCATAAAGATGTTTATGAACATATAGTCATATAGGTGCACATGTACATCTATGTGAATAAGGGATAATTTGGCCTCTTTTGTTTTGTACAATATAACATCGTAGTTTATTTACTAAAAAGCATTTTATCTCAAGAAAAGTATCCAAAAACCAAATATAAACATTTTTATACATATGATGAAGTTTAAAGGTAAGTTTGTTATCAAAATAGTTCTTTCACTTGAAAATATTTACTTATCATCACTCCTGACAAATCTGGATTTTGGTTTTTGATAAAATGGAAAGAATTCCTTAAACATTTACATACATTCATGTATTTGTACACATCGACCATGTTTCATGAAAGATCGATTTTATAAGGGTCTTATGAAAGTTATGTTCATTTCTTTTATATATAAAGGAACCCCACTCGGGTTTCCAAACATTAATTTTGTTTAAGGTTTAACTTGGGAAATGCTTTTTGAGTATGGTTTATTATGGTAAACCCATGCATATGTACAGGTATATATATATCATTATGTTGCCTTCATTTACAAATTTTTCTTGATGTTGTTTGCAAACTTTATAGAGAAAAGGGGTAATGTTGTTTAAAGTGCTAATAAAAGAATTTTTATACAATTATGTACATGGTTTTCCCGAGACAGATTTAAGTAAACACCCACAATATCCATTTGTCAGCATGTGTGTAAGTTATGAATTTTCATATTTAATTTGGTCTTTTTAATGTTATATAATGTTAAGTGTTTGTGTTTAATTCCTTAAACCCGTATTTTAAGATAATTTTTTTGGGTGTACAGATTTTAGCATGCATGTCTCAGTTTATTTATGATTGATCTGCCTTCAAGTTATGATTATGAATGTGAAAAGGGGGTTGATTAAGAATGTATAAAACCCTATGAATGAATGACCATGTCAAGATGTGTGAGGGATGTTTTGAACTTAAATGTTTATGGACGGGTGCACCCGGAATTATACAGCGCTCCAATGCATTGGGTAAAGTAAGTGTCTCATGAGATGTCATGTGCGCCGGTCTTGGCGAATAGCCTTGGCTTGTGATTTCATGTGTGACGGTCTTGGAAAATAGCCCTGGCTTATGCTTTCATGTGCAACGGTCTTGGAGAATAGCCTTGGCTTGTGCTTTCATGTGTGACAGTCTTGGAGAATAGCCTTGGCTTGTGCTATCATGTGCGACGGTCTTGGCGAATAGCCTTGGCTTGTGCTTTCATGTTTGATGGTCTTGGCGAATAGCCTTGGCTTGTGCTTTCATGTGCGACGGTCTTGGAGAATAGCCTTGGCTTGTGCTTGCATGTGCGACGGTCTTGGCGAATAGCCTTGTCTTGTGCTTTCATGTGTGACGGTCTTGGCGAATAGCCTTGGCTTGTGCTTTCATGTGCGACGGTCTTGGCGAATAGCCTTGGCTTGTGCTACTATGGCAAACGGAATTGGCATTTGGCCATGACCCGGACTAAGTTATGTTTTATGATCAAGACACAGGATCCTGACAAGTATAAGCATTATACATTCCCTCTGCATGTGATGATAATTGGTTAACCAGGGGTTAGTTCAACTAACAGGATTACCCCTAGTTAAAAACTCCCATGACTATGAAAATGTAATTAATGTGTGAAGAACTATTTTTCAATTGGTAAACTGTTAAAAAAACTGTACATTCTCATGAACCATGTTATGAAGGTTTTCCCTATTTAGTCACAGAATTATTTTTATAATTTAAGTAATCTTGTTTGATTTTTAGGCATTGTTTATTCTTCTTATGTTGCGCTCTCTGATTATGTTTAAATTAAAGTTTTTTTTCAAGTACGTACTTCTCTATGAAAGTGGTTTTCAAAATGTTGGATTTCATGAAAAGAAAATGTTTCGTTTTTAGCAAAGTTTTTTATTCTCTTCAAAATGACTACTTTGAGAAAGACTTTTCTTAAAACATTTTTAAAAACCCCTTACTGGGCATATTTGCTCACCCTACGTTTTTGTTTAACATTTTTCAGGCATGGCTGGTACTAATGAAGTTTATCAGAAGCAGTTGGTTTCCTAGAATCCTGAGCCTCGCGATCTTCTGTAGTAATGGGACATGATATCTTATTTTTAAATGATGTAATGAAATGTTATGTATATCATGTCTCATAGGCACCTGGGGATCGGGGTCGCTACAGTTGGTATCAGAGGATGGGTTCAGGCAACTCTGGAAAACTAGGTGGTATAAATGTATTGCTATGACTAACTATGTAAAAATGTTATAACTTTCATATGGCTGATGAAAATGTACCTACCAACCTACTGTCACTACCCACTAAGGCTCTAGAGAACATTGTATCTCTAGCTAGCCGTGAGAACTTTCTAAACTATGCCCGAATTCGCATGGCGTGTAAGCACCTATATGACGTATCAAACTCACCTAGGGTGCTTAGTCTTCACCGAGGATTGGGGATGGATTATCTCCTAATGATGATCACCCAATTTCCCTCTTATGCACGTCAGGGAAAGTATCACGAGGGACTCTTCTGAGTGTTCACAACTGGATAGGAATTTGGCATGATGCTTGACAACCCTTTTCAAGAAGCTACTGCTACCGGAGACCTCCGAGTGGCTTACCTGTGCCAGATTTTTCACTATGGCTTCTAGGTCCTGTTAATGGACCTTGGAGTGTTGGAAAATGAGTCCACCTGATTGTCTATTAGACAAGAGGTGTATACTGATGTTTCCCAACTCCATAACCCTCACGCTAAACTCAGGAGGCGTCATAAATGTTCCCATGAGTTTAGTTCTGTTTGTTCAGCCTGTGTGTGGTTTGAAGAGTTGGGAAGTTTTGACACTCTTTGTGGTGTACGTCTAGTAAACTCAGGCTTTTCCATATAAACTTTTTCATAAATGAAAGTTTCATGTTTCCTTTCATGTCTCTACCTTAACTATGTTGTTAAGAGTTTCCTTTTGATGTTTTTTAGATGTCTGGTTAGACGAACTTCTCATCACTACCCGATGAGTTAGTAGAAGTCATCTTGATCAGGGCTTGCATGGTGGATTATCCTTCCTTTCTCCTCCTATGAGGGTCTTCTCAGCGTCTGCTTGATCTAGAAAACGGTCCAGAGATTCTTCGTTTATGTCAAGAGGATGAACGTGTTTTTCACCTCGTCTCCACTGCTCAACTCCCATGCTATAGGCAGAGGGGGAGGTACCATGAGGGCCTGTTCCAGTGTTTTACTCTGGCACAGAACTTTTCTGCCAGAGCATGCTTCCTCGTAGCTGCTCAGGATGGCCATCTTAGTGCAGCATATATGTTCCAGGTCTTGAATTTCAATCTCCTAAACCGCATCATTCCACTCGACTACCTCGAGAATGATGTGGCCCAAAGAGTTATCAGGGAGTTCATCTACTTGGATGTTTTTGAGATTTTCACCGCACGATCCTCCCTTTGGAAGCCAGTGTGTAGTACGCACGAGCAGGAGTTCAAGGAGTATTGTTCTAAGTGAATCTGGACTAGGGAAATGGAAGAGCTATGTGCCAACCTTGGTATCCAATTATCCGAGCCAGATCCACTATTTCGGTAGTGTTATACGTATGGAGATTCAGTTTTTCCATTTATGAAAGAATTGTGAGGGTGCAATACTTTGAAGGGGGAAGTAATGTAACGACTCGAGAAAACCATGTTTTGATTTTTGACAAGTTTTTTTTTCAATTTCACTCTTTAAGTGAACAAATAATCAACTTATAAGGTAAAAATAATAATAAAATAGAAAAATGCATCAAATGAATGAAAAATTCCTTTTATTCAGATAAGTAATATCTTGGATACAACTTCCACTGACCGAACAAGAAGATAAATTAACCAAAAATCCCAAGTAAGAACCCGATTACAATAATGGGGAGACTACTTAAAATCACCAAAAACCCATGAATACGGTAGGGGTTCCGGGCGTCCATCAGAATGAACATGAGGATGGCCGAAGCCACTGCAACTGTGCTGAGCACCAAGGGAATCAAACGAATCATCTCTGTTTCTACTTCAGTCACATGGAGTGAGGGACACCCTGAGACCAGACCCTTTATAAGCACACCAATCCGACCGTTGAACCCAAACGGCTATAAATATGACTGTTGGATTCTCCAATCTTCTATGTTTTGTTTTTGACCGTTGGAAATAAGATGGCTTACCCCTGGAAGGTTCAGAATGCTAATTATGTAACATTATTTAATGTTTAAAAGTGACATCAATGATAATTTAATCAATTTATTTCATGTTTTCCCAAAAATTCGAATTATGTTTTATAAAAATTAATATTATTATTCAATACACTTATTTTCTTAATTTGAGAAATTAAAATTTTCTGTTGTATTTATATTAAAGCTAATGGGTTTTTTTATTTTGTCTAAATATGCATTAACCCTTGAGTTATATATATATATATTGCATCAAATTAAATGATTCTTTTTCTATAAATTAAACATAAGGTCTAATGTTAATTCAAATGTTTATAACATGGATAAGCAGTTTTGGAAACTACGTCAAATTATGGTTTCTTTTACTTTTGTGTTTCATGGTAATGATATTTATATCAACACACTTTTATGTGTGATTAAATGTAGTTACGTTTAATAATAATCTTTAATTAAGAAAATTAAGATAATTAGCTAGTAAAGGAAATTAAAGTATATAAATATATATATGTGATATGTCTTGATTAACCAATGCTTTTTTAACTATTGATTTTCATAATGAAATATTAGGTAATTAATAATTATGGTTTAATAATAATAATGATAATATAATAAGGGTAATAAAAATTATTGATGTTTTAATAATAAAATATATATCTATATCTATATAGTAACATGATTTAATTAAATCATTATATAATTTTCTATCGAGAAAATATTTTTATTAAAATAATAAAAGTTGGTTTAATAATTGAATTCTTTAATAATAAAAATCAATGATTTAATAAATTAATAAGGATATTAATAAAACAATTTTTTTAAACCTGCTGAAAACCACGTTTTACAAAAGCCACATCACCCTGGGCCATCTGATCTTCCTCCCCCCTGATCGCGGTTGTCCATCTTTTTTTAAAACCGCATCGTTCCAGGCCGTCTGATCATCTCCGGTTTAGTCCCGGTCATCCGCTCTTTCTCGGTTTTCTTCTACCTCGCATCCCGCGGCTTCTTCTCCTTCCTCGCGTCGTCGAACCAGTAGGTGTAGGGTGGCTCGTTTTCTCCGCCTAGGCCAGTTGTCCGCTCATCTCGCCTCCCTATTTACACAAAGCCGGCACCGCCCTCTTTAATGCTCAGCCTCCCTCTCGACACCTCTTAAAACTCTCGGCCAGCTGTTTTTTTTTCTCTCCTCATAATTCTTGTGTTGCACCGGATGTGAGGGGGTTCAGTGGTGTTTTCCTCCCCCGGATTTCTAGTCACGACGCCCCCGCCAGTCCGACGCTTCTTCATCCATCTCCTCCTCTTTGAACCAGTAAGGGTCGAGTTCTGTTTTTTTTAAGTTTTGTTTAAGCTTCAGTTTATATATATATATATATATATATATATATATTTGTGTGTGTGTTATATATATATATGTATATCTTCTGTGTTTATACTTTCGGTTCCTCTTGCCTCGTCTACTCCTCCTCTCCGAGAAAGGTAAGAGGCAGGTTTTATTTTGGGTTGGTTTTGTCAATCTTCGGTTTATATAAATGTGTATATATACATGTTATATATATTTCTGGTGCGTGTGAACTGGGTGCAAACCCAAACCATGAGATCTCCCTCTCGGCTTGAAGAACCGATTAGGAGTAATGGGGAATGTCCTCTTCATCGTTCCCTACCTTTTTTTATGTGTTTTACATAGTTATATACACTTGTTGTATAAATATGTATAAGAATATACAGGACCAAACAAACCTGTTTTACCTATTCCTAGGACCGAACCAGGGAAGGGGATGTCTTCTTGTTTAAATTTTTCACCCAATTCAGTGAATATACACAAATATATATTTGTATATATACCTCCTGCGTATGTTTGTACATATATATATTTGTGTTCGTACATATATATAATATGATACATGCATATGTACACCCTTATTCCACATGTTTATGACCCTAAATTTATTTTTTCCTATGAAAAATGGAGTTGTCGAATGATTTCACAAACATGTAAATCATGTAATTATATGGAGCATAAAGATGTTTATGAACATATAGTCATATAGGTGCACATGTACATCTATGTGCATAAGGGATGATTTGGGCTCTTTTGTTTTGTACTATATAACATGATAGTTTATTTACTAAAAAGTATGTTATGTCAAGAAAAGTATCCAAAAACCAATTATTAACATTTTTATACGTATGATGAAGTTTAAAGGTTAGTTTTCTATCAAAATAGTTCTTTCACATGAAAATCTTTACTTATCATCACCCTTGACAAATCCAGATTTTGGTTTTTGAGAAAATAGAAAGAATTCCTTAAACATTTATATACATTCATGTATTTGTACACATCGACCATGTTGCATGCAAGATTGATTTTATAAGGGTCTTATGAAAGTTATGTTCATTTCTTTTATATATAAAGGAACCCCACTCGGGTTTCCAAACATTAATTTTGTTTAAGTTGTAACTTGGGAAATGCTTTTTGAGTATGGTTTATTGTGGTAAACCCATGCATATGTACAGGTATATATATATCTTTATGTTGCCTTCATTTACAAATTTTTCTTTATGTTGTTTACAAACTTTATAGAGAAAAGGGGTCATGTTGTTTAAAGTGCTAATAAAAGAGTTTTTATACAATTATGTACATGGTTTTCCCGAGGCAGATTTAAGTAAACATCCACAATATCCATTTGTCAGCATGTGTGTAAGTTATGAATGTTCATATTTAATTTGGTCTTTTTAATGTTATAGAATGTTAAGTGTTTGTGTTTAATTCCATAAACCCATATTTTAAGATAATTTTTTTGGGTGTACAGATTTTAGCATGCATGTCTCAGTTTATTTATGATTGATCTGCCTTCAAGTTATGATTATGAATGTGAAAAGGGGGTAGACAGAGAATGTATAAAACCCTATGAATGAATGACCATGTCAAGATGTGTGAGGGATGTTTTGAACTTTAATTTTTATGGACGGGTGTGCCTAGAATTATACAGTGCTCCAATGCATTGGGTAAAGTAAGAGTCTCATGAGACGTCATGTGCGACGGTCTTCGCGAATAGCCTTGGCTTGTGCTTTCATGTGCGATAGTCTTGGCGAATATCCTTGGCTTGTGCTTTCATGTGCGATGGTCTTCGCGAATAGCCTTGGATTGTGCTTTAATGTGTGACGGTCTTGGTGAATAGCCTTGGCTTGTGCTTTCATGTGCGACGGTCTTGGGGAATAGACTTGGCTAGTGCTTTCATGTGCGACGGTCTTGGCGAATAGCCTTGGCTCATGCTTTCATGTGCGAAGGTCTTGGTGAATAGCCTTGGCTTGTGCTTTGATGTGCGAGAATCTTGGCGAATAGCCTTGTCTTGTGATTTCATGTGCGACGGTCTTGGTGAATAGCCTTGGCTTGTGCTTTCATGTGCAACGGTCTTGGAGAATAGCCTTGACTTGTTCTTTCATGTGCGACAGTCTTGGCGAATAGCCTTGGCTTGTGATACTATGGGAAACGAGATTGGCGTTTGGCCTTGACCCATACTAAGTTATGTTTTAAGCTCAAGACACAAGATCCTGCCAGGTATAAGCATTATACATTCCCTCTACATGTGATGATAATTGGTTAACCAGGGGTTAGTTCAACTAACAGGATTACCACTAGTTAAAAACTCCCATGACTATGAAAATGTAATTAATGTGTCAAGAACTGTTTTTCATTTGGTAAACTGTTAAAAGAACTCTACATTCTCATGAACCATGTTATGACCGTTTTCCCTGTTCAGTCACAGAATTATTTTTAGAATTTAAGTAACCTTGTTTGATTTTTATGCATTTTTTATTCTTCTTATGTTGCGCTCTCTGATTATGTTCACTTTATTGTTTTTTTTCAAGTACGTACTTATCTGTGCAAGTGGTTCTCAAAATGTTGGATTTCATGAAAATAAAATGTTTTGTTTTTAGCAAAGTGTCTTATTCTCATCAAAAGGACTACTTTCAGAAAGAGTTTTCTTAAAACGTTTTTAAAAACCCCTTACTGGGCATATTTTCTCACCCTACGTTTTTGTTTAAAAATTTTCAGGCATGGCTGGTACTAATGAAATTTATCAGAAGCAGTTGGTTTCCCCTAATCCCGAGCCTCGTGATCTTCTGTAGTAATGGGACATGATATCTTATGTGTAAATGATGTAATGAAATTTTATGTATATCATGTCTCATAGGGACCTGGGGATCGGGGTCGCTACACACATATGATGCAATTTTTTTCTAATACACCAATCCACCAAGTCTTACTGTGATTGTAAATCATATTTTTTTTCTTTCCCTTAACATTTAGAATAATTGATAGTAATATTTCACATATATTTTTTCAATTTTCATTAAATATAAGAAATTATGTAAAAAATAAATTGACCAATAAGGAAACTCAAATAAGATACTTTTCTTCTTCCAATTTTAATTGGTTTTAGTGGAAACATTATTCCTCCTTCTAGATTTCACATGGCCCTTCCTGAATGAAAAACCAATATCTTTTAATTTATTATGTATGTTAGTTCTAGACATATGTTGAGGTGGATTTTTTGTCTCCATGGTATTTTCAAACATTTGATGATTATTCATATGTGGATAATCCATTGGAAAGAATCACTGATGTCCCATAAAAATAAAACTACTTTGATTTATAAGTCTTACAAATAATTTATTCATTGTATAGATAGAACATGATATTTTTCCCTTCATACTCAATAAATAAATCAATACTAAGAAGGGAAATAATTTGATGACCACATTAGCACATAATGCATCAGAAAAATATCTTTCAAACATGAATCTTATATTCGTACGACCATATTCCAAAGATGATTCAACTATTTTATTTTAAATTTCATGTATAAATATATATCATTTACATGATCATAAGGTCTAGATATTAGTATAAACATGAAAGTGAAATTTTTCTTTACACGCATCTATGGAGGATGCTTATAAATGTGTATGAAAACTAGCCATGTGTTATGAGAAGTAAGAATCTACCCAAATGGATTAAAACCATCACATTATATACTAAACCACACACTATGGATGTAATATTCAAAATCAAGATATCATCTATCATATTCCCTCTATGTAAATCCATCTGTAGGATGGACAAACACGTTATTATCCTTCTTTCTTTCGGTATCATTCCATCGCATATTTTTTTTATATTTTGGCAGATATGAAAATATTATAGATTATTCGAATCAGTGGAAAGTTCCAAATTACCTTTTGTGGCACACAAGATGCTTTTCAATATTCATTTGGATTGCATCAGGATGTAACACATTTTATAAAATCATTCAATTCAACAGTTTCCTCCTATAATAAGATACAATATTTCAGGAATGAATGAATTTTGTTTTTAGAGAACCCGTGTTCATCAACCAACTTCCATGCCATAAAATGGATTGAGGAAATATTTATATCATATGAAACTAATACCTTTAAAATAGTAAGAATAAAATTTATGGAAATATTAGAAATTTCATATATGGGTTTCCCATGAAACATTCATATTAAAACATCTAGTTTTTTCATTTTACCACATTTCCAATATACTGGAGTCGTGGAAGCATCATTGAATTTTTTCACCCCAAAAATATTATAATTTTCATTACATGAATCATGTGTTCTAAAATAGATGTCTTATTGGGTTAGAATCATTTCTTTCTCAAGATGATGAATAAATAAAAATTGGTCATCTGATAAATTATATTATCTAGTCCTCTCATTTAGATCATAAACATTTTAATATTGCATTTTGTTCCCATTGTGATACCAGACAAAGTAGTTTTTCTAAAACAAATTCATTTACATGGTAGCTAACTTCTTAATGACTTGATAGAGGTATTATGATATAGTTATAACATGGGAATTTTATGTAAACACTATCTTAATAATTATCTAATGAGAAATCAAAAAATATTATTTGGAAAATTTCCTGAGATTCGATCAGTTTCATACAACCAAATAATATCCATTCTATAAAAAATCTATATGACATGTCATAAAATAAATTAAATAAGATTAATGTTTAATCTAAAATATATTTAAGAAAATAAAAATTGTTCACTTTATATAAAAACATAACTAGCACACTATTCTATATAGAATCATAATATAAAAGACTAAAAATAATATCTATATATAGAACCAAATTTTGTAAACATAAATCCATGATATTAAATTCAATTATATCAATGATTAATACTATACATAATACTAACAAAATTGTGTTTATAATTTATGTTTTTATTTTTCTCTAATTCTATTAACTTTTTAACTAATTATATTCTTATTATATACATTCATCATTAAAATATTACTATTTATTGGTAAGCATTTTCATAGTACTATAGTCACTCATTGATTTAATTATTTTTTATAGGTGTTTAAAATAAATTGATTAGTTATTATATATGATCTAATTTGTTTTTTTACAGTTCTTGGCAAGAGATAGAGCCCCATGTGTGAGGTAAATAACCCGTACACATGGACAATCATAAAAAGAGAAGAAAATGGGGTTCTTGGAGGGGAAATTACATTTCTTATAAGATAAGTGGTCCTTTAAACCAACCTCATTGGTATTATACATGTTTTTATATTTATTGTGATATTCAAGGTCTCTATGAATTATGTAATTTACCATTTTTAATAATGATGGATTATGTATTTTATGATGATATATATACAGTTGAAAAAAATAATGTCTGAAATCCATCGAGGGTTAAAGATTTAATTATGATCATTTTTCATAGGAAATATAAACATTTATGGGTGTTATTTAAATGATTTTTAATTGATTGAATAAATTGATGATGGATAAAGGACCTCATATAGGTGGCTTAGTGACTCTCAAATTAAATAAAGAAGAGTGGAAGACTAGCTATCAAATTCATTCATTTTTTATTAATCACCCCCATGATATTCATGATATATTAAAGTAATATATTAATAATAAAATTCGATCAATTATGATCAATTTAGATAGATTCATCAAAGATTTGGTTTCTTTGAGTGGTTTTGATTATTTTTTATTCAAATCATATAAGTTTGGTTTAATTTTGTTCTATTTAATTTAGTGTGGAACACTTCATAACTGGTTGTGTAGGGATGATGTTGTTCAATTTAGATTCAATCAGTTTATTTTTTTATAAGGATAGTTTGGTTTGATTAACTTTAGGAATAAACTATTTATTTCAATAAAATTTTTTATGTTTAGATAGGTTTAATTGAATTTTATTTATTTCATGTTAGTTAAATTTGGAGTGGTTCAAGTTTATTTGATTCGATTTTGTTTTGTTTTGGTTGATTCGATTTCATTAGGTCCATTTAAATTTTGTTTTATTTGGGTCAGGTTTGGTCAATTTTTATTGAATTTTCCTAGTCTAATTTGGTTTGCATTATATACCTTTAGTTCTAGTCTATATGGTTTGGATCAATTTCATTTGTTTCAATTTGGGATAGTTTGACTCAAAGTGGTTTATTTTGGTTAAAATCGGTTTTATTTAGTTCGGTTTCAATAAATTCTGGTTTATTTGGTTTGTTAGTATTTGATATGGTTTAGTTTAATTTGGTATAGTTTAGTTCTATTCAAGTTGGGCCAGTTTGGATTGATTTAGTTCAAATATTTTTCTTTTATGTTTTTTTTCTTGGATTAGTTTAGTCTAAAAATATAATATATCATTTAGGTCAAATAGGTTTTTTTTATATAAGTTCCATTAATTTCCATTCAGTTAGGATTTTATAAATTATATTATTTTATATTCTAGTCAGTTTTTTTGTTTTGTTTTGTTTGGGTTTTTTTAATTTGGGTTTGTTTTTTTGGTCATGTCTTGATAATTATGTACATTTATTATATTGGATTTTATATTTTTTATTTGATTTGGATCAGTTTCAGTTGGTTATGTTTGTTATGTTTGGTTTTTTTTGTCGATTTAGTTAGGTTGTTTTTGGTTTTTTATTTGTTTTTGGTCGGTCCATGCCTATTTGGGTTTTATTTTAGATTGTTCAATTTAACCATTTTTTTCATTATATTTTAATTTAATTTATTTAGGTTAAATTTACTTTAGTTATATATATTTTAATTCAATTTGATGTATTTTAGTTTAGTTCAGATCTACTCAAGTATACATGCATTAGATCAAGTCGTTTTAGTTCAATTTAGTTTGTTTAGTCGAGTTGGTTCAGTTGTGATATAGATAGGATTTTTTTAGTTCTGTTAGGATTCAGTGTGTAAAGGTTTGATTTTTTTGGTTGATTTATTTTCATGAATATTAATGTCTATTTGGTACAAATAATATTTATTAGGATATGAACAATTAATTTCAATTTAGTTTATTTAGTGTTGAATTAGGCCTTCATGATACATTTCACTTTTGTTTAGTTTGGTTTGGTACCATTTTTATTTTGGTTAGGTCATTTCAAGTCAATTTAGTTCTATTTGGTTTGATTTAATTTTGATCTCCTTCATCCCATTCGAGTTAGGTCGATTTGGGAAATTTCAACTCATTTTAGTTTGGATTGTGTCATTCTAAAGCATTCCCATTCAAGTTGGTTTCATTCCAATTTGTTTAGTTTGGTTTTGTTAAATTATGTTTGGTTTGGGTTTGGTTAGTGTGGTTTTATTCATTCCAAGTCTGATTGGTTTGTTTAGTGTGGTTTGATTTCAGAATTGATTAATTCTATAGAGTTTAGTTTGGTTGTTTTAATTTGTTTTTTGATGAGAAGAGTTGATTTTGTTCTATTTTATTGTAGTCATGCTAGTTTTTTCTTTTCATTTCGAATTAAGTTTTTTACATCCAATTAGTTCCTAAAAATTCTATTTAGGTCAGGAAGGGTCTGAATAGATCTAGAATGAATTGATCTTAACTAATCCAACCCAACCTAAATCATTGAAAACAAATGAAAACCAAACTTAACATATTTGAACCAAACATGTAACAACCCCAACCCTAGTAGCATAGATTTTGTGGTTGTTTTATTACAATGGAATAGAAAAAACAGATAAAGTCACCAAGTATTGATTAGTTTTGTAGTCTTAAGGAAACTAGATACAAATACAGTTCCCTTATTACATTGGAAAAAATAAATATAGAACATAAAAAAGGAAAATAAATTGTTTCCTTGTCACTTATTCAAAGATTTGATCTTCAAAACCTAGGTAATTAAATCAAATAAAATTGTGAGATAAAATTCTTAATAATGGTTATATATAGTAGTAACATGATTAAATAACAAGTGAACCACAATCAATTAGGCATAGTCTATATGGTGTGGTGGTTAACTGAAAAACACACACCATCAATACACTAAAATGAAAATGCATCCATAGATTTCTTCATAGTGAGAATCATCCTAAAAATGATAATGAATGATTAATGAAGAAAATGATTAATTATTATATGTTATGTATCTAGCACATGAAACATCATACTTTTAACATGGTTTAATTATGTGGGTAGATACCCATCTTATTATTTTTTGGAAGCAAACACGAAGGGTTTATCACCAACTCTTTTATCTCATTAGACTTTACAATGAATCGATGGGACATAAAATCAATTCCCACCATTCACTACAAGTATAAAACATTAATAATATATATATTTAGTTAAATAATATTATTCCTTAACCAAATATATGTATTTAGTAGGAAATGTAGATTTATCAATATTTCAGGAATCAAAGTAAACACCGTATGTTAAAAATGGTATATGGCTCAGAAAATAATGATATCCATGATACAAGATTATATGGATATTTAAGTGGAATACAATGTCAAACAAATAATGATCTCAAAGTGGTAGTAGATAAACCACATAAAAATTATTAGGTGCACAATACCTTGTGAGTTTCAATGAAATTGAAATTGAGCAGAAGAACCTTACATTATGTATGAATGTGTTATGCACTTGATATTAATGTCTATGATAATCATACTAAATATGTTGAATAATTAATTTATAACCTTTTATATAGGTACTTTTTAGTATAATATTATTAAATTTATTTATGGGATTTTTTATGAGTTATGATATACAATTTTATCCTTCGGGAGCATTGGTTCCATTGGTTTTCATGGTCAGTTTACTTATATACATGTATGGAAAATCATGTAAAATGAGAATAGTAGTCTAGAATTAAAATTTAATTTTATTAATGAGATTATAAAATATTAAATGGATTTATATTTTAGTCAATTATATTTAATGAAGATGAATTATTAGAAAATTGTTAGTGATTACCGTTTAGATTATTTTTGTGTTTTTTCGATCATCACAAACAAGTTTTGTTATATAAATTAATATATAATACATATACTGATTACAAAACATTAAATAATCTATGATATATATATATATATATATTATTACCTTTTTTAACTATAAAAATGTTTTTATGGCCATAATTGAAGGTGTACTTGAAAAAAACAAATTATCCATGAAGGCGATAAATCGGCACCTTATAGGCGGTGTTTTCATTTTTAGAATAAAAAAAAGAGGGAAAGAGACTTAATGGTAGATTTTCCATTGACACAATAACATTCAAATACATATAAGATACCAGATTTGTCATAAATTTTTGGATATAATAGGTGATTTAATGTTTATAAAATAAAATAAATAAAAAGCAAATGAAATGAAAGGATTAAGGGTTTTACCTCTTGAATTTTTCTCATTGATAACCTTCTTATGAGACTTGGGTTTGGTCTTTTATTGAGACCAAAGGATTCATAAAATGGGGGAGAGACTTGGGAAGAGTATTAGGTAGAAATTGGACAAGATTCGACTCTTTGGTGCTATGAGGAGAATAGGTGGTGAGGGTGGTATTTATAGTGGAGGAGAGGGGTGTTTTTTGATTATTTTAATCATTATTTTATTATTATGTATCAATACAAGAAATATTTATCATTATTGTGACTAAATAAATAAACTAGTTCATGTGAGTTATAAATAATTGTGCTTACAACATCCATACATCATTTATGACTCAATAATTTGTGTATTTAGTTTATACTATAAATTATTGTATTTCACTATTCACCAAAAATTCAACTATTTTTCCAAAAACTCACCCAAACCATTTTTGATGAGTAGAATTATAAAAAACTTCGTTTTTTTAAAATAAGTTTATAAATATGATAAATTTAATATTTAATTAAAATCATCATTTACTCGAAAAATACCAATTTTAAATTTATAACATATTTTGTAACACTTTAAAAATTAATTTAGGTCTCATAAAATTATCTAATTATCATAAGACAAAAAAATATTAATTTATGATTATATTTTTTGAAGAAAAAAAATTAAAGTCATTATATTAATTATAAAATTTTAAATAAAAATTCATGTTTTATAAAAACACCAACACTTAATTTATCATTTTTAAACTATTTATTTACTTATACGATGATGTAATTATATCATATTTTAATTTATATGATGTCTAAATTTTATATATACTTTCATAGGTGAGGTTAATATTATATTTTCCAAATTACTATTCATAAGGGTCACATTACAATTCCAAAGGTCAAGTCACTATTTCATTGGTATATGTTCTTTAATTTTTAGAAAAAATATCTCATTTTATTCATTCATTATTATAGAGTTTTTTGTTACCTATATGATTTTATATGATTTATAATATATTATATAATTTTTTGTGACATGTAAGACCTTGAATTAATTGAATTTATTTAAGAGGATACATATTGTATAATCTTGGGGTGGTATATTCTTCCCACATTTAAAAATTTCACCCATTAATTTTTCATGAATATTACCCTATAAACAGATATGGGCGGTTCTTATTTATAAAATCCTCAAGTTCCCCTGTTGTTTCTTTTATTTTATGGTTTCTTTAAAGAATATTTACCAGTTGATTCAATCAATTTCCCTATATTTTATCTCTTATGTTAAGAATCTTGAGAGGCACTTCATAGAAGGAAAAATCATGTTCCAGTTCTATTTCTTAATAGGTGAATACATAAGTTGGGTCTAGAATGTACTTTTTTAAGAATGATATATGAAACACATCATGAACATTGGATATACTTGTTGTAATTTCTAATCAGTAAGTTATATCTCAAATTGTTTCCAAAATTTTAAATGGTCCATTATACCTTGGGATTAGTTTCCATTTATTACCAAACCATAAGACATCCTTCCATTGATATACTTTAAGAAAGTCTTGATCTCCCTCTTGAAATTCCAAATCCTTTCTTTGGTTTTTAGGATAATGCTTTTACATACTTTGTGTTTCTTGGATATGAGCCTGAATTGTATTTACCTTTGTTGTTTTCTCTTCAATAAGTTAAAGGCAAATAAGTTTCATCTCACAAACTTCATCCCTATAAGTTGGAGTATGACATCTCTTCCTATATAACGCTTCATATAGCGCCATTTAATTACTAGAATGGAAACAGTTATTATAGGAAAATTACATAAATGGTAAATATTGATTCCACATACCTTGAAAGTCAAGTGATCATGATCTCAACATCTCTTCTAATGTTTGAATAATCCTTTAAAAATGTCCATCAGTTTGAGGGTGATAATAAATACTCTTACTAATTTCAATATACTATTCCTTTTGAAGACTCCTCAATATTTTTGATGTGTAATGGGGATCTCGATCAGACACAATCGATATAGGTACACCATGAAGTCTTAAAACAATATTAATATTGATTCTTCGTAGGCACTCAAGAGGTAAATATTCACTTATAGTGTGGAAATGTGTATATTTGGTAAGTCGGTCAAAAATAACCCAATTTGATTTATTCCTTATTTGAAGCTTTGGTAAAATAGGGATGAATCCATAATAATGTCATTAAAATTACACATAGGAATATCTAGATGTTTCATGACTCCTTTAGGATTTTTTCTCTAATCCTTAACTTATTGAAAAACTAAACACCATGACACATAGTCATCAATTTCCTACTTTATGTTATCCCACTAAAAATGTTCCTTCAAATCTATATACATCTTATTACTTCCATAGGGTATAGAGAGGTTTAATTTATTAGATTCATCTAATAGTTCACCTTTTATCTCAGTTATTGATATAATACATAACTTCTATCCAAATATCATAACTACATCCTCATACACAAAGTCTGAAAATCCTTCATCATTAACCGCTTTAATCTTCTATTGAAAATTATCATCATTAGATTGAGAGATATTTATCTTTTCCTATAAATATGGTTTAGAAATATTTTGAAAAATAAGTGATGTTTACCTTTACATAATAATTCTATATCTATCTTAAATAAATGCATGATCATAGGATCTTTCTCAATCTTCATTTAGGTTAGAAGCACATTATCTTTCCTACTTAATGTAACTATTATCTTATGTTCTTTTCCTGGGTGATAGTGTATTGAGCAGTCATAATCATTGAGTAACTCAAGATATCTCATTTAACTCATTTTAATTTATTTTTATGTAATGATATATTTCAAACTCTAGTGATTCGTATATATCTCACATCTTTCACCACAAAGATAGTGTCTCCATATCTTCAGAGAAATGATTATAGTTTCTAACTAAAGATCTGGATTTGTATAATTTTGTTCATGAGTCTTGAACTACCTTGATACATATGAAATAACCTTTTCAATTTCCATAAGGACATAACCCTGTCCATTCTTCGATGAATATCTATATATAAGAAACACATAATTTCCTGATAAAAGAGTCAAATTTTGAGTATTGACCAATATTCTCCTCAATTATTCAAAAAATTATGCATATTGTTTTTTCCGTATGAACTTATCCCCTTTTATGTGTGATTTTGATAATGGATTATCCAATCAAGAAATAATTCTAAAATAAATGTCAATAGTAACCTTCTAAACCAATAAAACTATGTAACATGGTTATGTTCATTGGTGTAGGCCATTCTTGGATTTTGTTTTTCTTCATAGGTTCAACTGAGAGTCCATTCTTAGAGAAAATATGTCCAACAAAAGAAACTTCTTGAGACACCTTTTAAACATTCCATATAACACTTTTTTTAATAGTATCTAATACAATACACAAGTGTTTCTCATTGTCCACATAGATTTTTAGAGTACACCATGATAACATCAATAAATACCAGAAAACAATTATCAAGATACTATTTGAATACTTTGTTCATTAGATCCATTAAAATATATGGTGCAATATTCAGTACAAATGACATTACTATAAACTCATATTTTCCATACCTAGTTCAAAATGTTGTATTTGGAATACCTTCCTTCTTTACTGGCAACTGATTTTATCCATAATGAAGGTAAATCTTTGAAAATATTGATCTCTATGATGTTGTTCAAAAAAAATTCAATAAAAATAAAAGGATACATGTTTCTTTACTATAATAGCATTGATTTCTATATAGTCAATGCACTACCTCAAGGATCCATCTTTATTCATAACAAAGAGGACATGGGCTACCCATGGAGAAGCACTTGGGAAAATAAATCCCTTATTACTCAAATCATAAACTTATTTCTTCATCTCCACTAATTCCATATTTTCCATTCTATAAATAAGTCTTTGATATTGGACTTTAATCCGGGATTAAATTAATGGTAAATTCAACTTCATACTCTGGGTGTGTCTACGTAATTCCATAAGAAATACATCAATATCTTCCTGAACAAGTGGTATATCCTCAATTGGAATATTAATTCCCTCATCCCTAGATGTTTTTTTCTCTTCCTACCCAATAATTTCATTTAGTAGAGCTACTGGGGTTGGATCTAGATAGGAATTTGATGATTTTTTTTGACCCTAAAGATAAGGGATTTTATGTCTTCCTCATAGATCATAATTTCCATACTCTTGTAATAATATTTTGGATCATATTTTGAAATCTAGTTCATACTGTGTATTATATCAAACTCAAACATAGGTATCATGATATGTTCTGAAACAAATTCATGTTTATGTGTCATAAAGGGGACTGTTAGACACATTTCTATTACAATGAGACTTACCCAAGGAGTATTGAATAGAAACTCCCCTATTAAATCAACAATAAAATGTCTAATTTTCATGGAAAACTGGGTAGATATAAAAGAGTGTTATGATCTATAATAAAATAAACCATTGGGTAAATTTGAAGATAGTATTAATATAGTTTCCACCACATCATTGGGTACTTCTACTTATGTTGTGTTGATCGCATAATCTTGGCCATCTCCCCTTGGCCTCATATGTGGTAGATTCCCATAATGCTTGGGATATTCATTTGAATAATACCCCAATTAATTTCATTTAAAGAATTTAACATCGTCGATTTTTTGTTATCAGTTTCATTCTTTACCTCGATGACCCTTTACCCCGCACATATAACAAACTCTCGGGCTTTTAAAACATTTTTCATGATGATTATTTCTAAAATTTTTACATAATGGAAGTTGAATCATTCCCTTATTATTCTTTGATCCATAACATTTTCCTTGGTTATCAGAATACCACTTCTTCCCTTTATTTCCCTTGAACATTTAGGATATAGAAAATTCTTTCTCTATTTTGATGGAACTTAATACTATTTCATCATATGGAGATAATGTTTTAGAATCCAATGACCTATAAAGACTTGTTTTAAGACCATAAAATAAATCATCAGTCTTGTCTTCCAAATCACGTAGGTAATCTATAGTATACATGGCTAGTCTTGTGAAGGTAGCCTCATACTCCACAACACCCTCTCCTTCTATTTTCTTTAAGATAATTAATTTTATATTCATTTTAGTTCATTGATCATGAGGGAAGTATTTTTCAAAGAATTATTCCTTAAAACTTCTCTATTACAAATCATATATTTTATATTACTCCTTATTATTCAAGAATAAATAAGACCACATATCAACATCACCCTTGAGACAGTATACTTCCCTTACTAAATTTTTATTTTCATTGCATCTCAATGCAATAAATATATTTTTTTAGGACTTGATCTAGTTATCTACTAGCACTGGATTAGTAGTCCCCCTAAAATATGGGGGCCTCTTCTATATTAAATGATCCAACATAGGTGTAGTATGTTTATTCATCATAACCTAAGTAATCCATCCTTGTATGTTACTAATCATCTCATCTCCAACATTAACTGTGTTGTCTTTAACAAAAGGTAAATCCCTACATTTTCTATGGGAATTTATTTATTTAATTATATTAGGTTCCATTTCTATAAACTTGAATACCATAAATTCATTTATGAATCATAATACATAATTTTAAACTTAAAAAAACTAAACATAAATTGACAATTTCTATATAGATAATATCATAATCATAAACATGGTTTCGTTGGGGAAATATTTACTTTTAAATCCTTCATAACAGTTTGTAAATAGAATTTGAATTATCTTAATAATATCCCTCAAGAGTGTCAAACATCATTGTATAAGTCAAAAAATCATTTATGGTCTATAGAAGGTAACCACACATCTGAAACGTATTCTTTGAAAAAGCATCGAGTGTTCGCACACCAAAATACCAAAGTTATTTCAACTCTCTTATTAAAGGATGAAAGTAGAAATCTATATCATTACTGGGATCAGAAGGTCCAGATATCAGTATACTCAAGAAAGTTAAAGGTTTTTTCATACAAATCCATGTAAAAATATTATAAACATGAATAAAATCTGCTCATTTGCAGTGAGAAGTAAGCATCTGAACAAACAGATTAAAGCCATCACAGGATAAACCCAACCTAACATTATGCACTTCAACTACAAAATCAAGATGTTGTGCATAAAATGTTCTCCATGATAATCCAACTACAAGATAAATCAACTCATCATTACCTTTAATTATCTCATCATCATTCCATCTCATATTGGTTAAAATGTATGCATACATGAATATATTTTGAAGTTTGAGAATCAATGGAAAGTTCCACATGACCTATTGTGACACAAAAAATAGTGTTCCTTCTACATTTATCATCCATCGTGATATACCACATCCTTTATAGTAATTATAGTCAGCTGTTTCCTCCCAAAAAAACTAAAATCTTTCAGAAAATCGTGGATTTTATTAGTATCAAATCCAAGCTTCATAATTAACTTCCATGCCTTCTAATGATTTGGGGGAATATCTGCACCATCAGAAAGAAATTCCTTCAAAAATGTAAGAATATAACCAATAGTTGTATTATAAATTCCATACATGGTTTTCCCCTGATATAACCATAATAAAAAATCTAACCTGTTCATTTTAGTACATTCCTGATATACTGGAGTTATGGAATCATCCAATAAATATTTTACTCTCTCATCATCATCTTCATTATTTTCCTCATGTGTATTGATATCATTGTCTTCTTTCACTATCATAATCTCTATCTTGGGATGATGTCCAAATAGAAACTGATAAAATATCAAATTCTCTAGGTCACTTATTTCATTTTTTACATGACCAGTAGAACATTGACTCATCTCTCCATAGTGATATTAAACATAATAGTTTGTCTGAAATCCAAATTTTGTTATATGGTAGATAACTTCTTCCTGGCTTAACCATGTTCATCCAACACATTTATATCATGGACATTATATACAACCTCCATTTTAAGTATTATCAAATGCAAAGTCTAAAAAATTCTCCAAATTATTTTGAAACACAGTTGAAATCCTATCAGTACGATACATACAGCTTTGATCCATTATATAAAAAGAAGAAAAATGTTGTCTTCCAATAAAATATGGAAACCATAATTAAAAAAGTGATACTTACTATAGAAAATTAAACTATTATAACATAAAAACATAATAGTTGATTCAAATTTGTATTGTAAGTTCCTTGTTTTTTATAACCAATTTCAACCCTTTCAGTATCAGAGACAAAATTATTACCTTTATCCTATATATTGGTGCTAAAAAGGTAAACCATAATGGGCCAAGAAAGATTTCATGTCTGTGATAGAGTGGTATGTGTCATTGTAGTTGAACTAAGGGAGAGATAAAAAAATTTCCTCCCTTAGGAGTAATATAAAAAACCAAATTTTAACATTAAAACACCCCCTTAAACATGGTTTATTTCATTTAAAAATAAAGGGAGAGATAAAAACATTCACCCATCATCAAAAATATTTTAAACCAGCCCCATATTCATTTAATTTAATATTTTAAATGGGTAATATTTTAATTTGATGAGGGAAAATAAATTTAAAGAAAACCACTTCAATTCCAAAAATAAAAAGCATTTAGATAATTTATATAAAACAATCATGGGTATAAAATATTGGTATAAATATTCTAGAAGACAAATTTTATAAACTAAATCACTTAAATATTTTTTTTAATAAAATAATTAGAAAGAAACATTTACTATATAAAATGTGGTTCATGTCGCAACAAGACTCATAAAATGGAAAAGGTCATTCTGGTCAAATAAATGAATTTAAAATCAATTTAAAAATAAAATACACATTATTTGATTAATATAAAACACAAAATTTTACAGACACCATGTTTAGGGATCTCATAAAAAATTAAAATGAGGGAAATTGAAGTAAAATGATCCGGGGAATCTCCCCTGGGATTTAGGCAATGTCTTATGTATAAAATTTCATCGATTAATGTTTTCGATTCTTATGGTGTACCCTCATTTAATTTTGAATGATGAGTTAACTGGATTAGATTTCGTCTATTTGGTTGGAATGCCTCCACTGTTGTCCATGGGTTATAATACTACCATTATTCTCAATTTCAAGGATGGTTCCATGAGTTTAGACTTGAAGAATGTATTTGGAAGAATGGAAAGGCTCACCCCTTTCTATTTTGTACGAGTTTTATTGTGAGAGAATGAAATATTTAGCCATATAGGTTCTCTCATATTATTATTCCCTTGGTTTCCTTGGTTATATACATTGTTACAATTTATTATTTGACATGCACCATGACTATAGACTCTCCAGTGATGGAAAAAGTAGATACAAAATGATGTTGAGTGTCATTATAGAGATCGAGCATCAGAAGTGTTTTTATTACACTTTAACTTAAATTATAGATTTTTCAAATATTAATAAGATAATAAATAATTGATTATTAAATAAAATATCAATGAAAAAATAATTGAATTTTAATTTTAGGGGCATCATTTTTTGAGTATTACCGGGTTATAATAAAACCCCACACTTTCTACCATGAAACATGGGCACCTGAGCTGTTATCATTATTATATTTTATATTCAGATTTGGGAAAGCACCTGATGTTTTTAATTACATGGTTTCTAGTAATAAGCATGGGTGTTGGGTCTAGGTTGATACTTAAGACCATTTTTCATAGTTTTCATAGTTTTATCTTCTGATATTCCGGTTATATTATGACTACCTGAATGTATTGCATAAAATTAGTTTTTTATTGCGTGGGTTATTTTGATTATTATTGAAACATTTAATTATGTCATTAAATGTATTATTTACACATGATAATATTAGAATGTTTATTTATACTATTTTTTAATCGAATATGTGGGTATAGTCTCCCCACCATACTACTTGACACCCTCACTATTAGTCAGCATCCTCCATCATATGGGGAGGCATTCCAAAGGTATTATATCTACCAATGATACAAGCACCTATTGGTGGTATGTGGTGGTAGTACCTAGTAAAATTTTATTAGAGGTTTTTCATAGTCTTACTATTTTGGAAAGGAACAAAATAGAATAAGAATGTTTCAAGACATGGTATGGAGATTTTCTCTAGGATTACCCAACCCATGTATGAGGAAAGTACATGTTAAATTTCTGTTTATACTATTCGATTATATAATTGATCTAATTTAACCATAGTTGATACACTTTCTTATGAGGTTAAGGATTTACTGGATTCATCTCATGGAATATTACGACAAGACATTCCGTGTTTAGGTTTCTTATCTACCATTTTTAATTCTTTTGCATGATGTAATTTTATTATTTACATTAAATAAGACATAAATTGGTTATTTCCAGTGTTTAAGAAAATTTATATGTTTTTTTCATATAAGTGGATGGTTTCATATTATATATCCAATCGCATAAATTATAAAATACATGTTCTATGACTACTTGGATAGATTATCAAATGGTTCTAACTAAAAAATATGCCAATTATTACATAAATAATGCATTCCTAAATAACATATAATTGAAATCTTATTTAACTGAGGAATAGCTATGGATTTTTGGGTAAACATAAATGGTTAAAGTATATTATTACTTTTCATAACATTATTATTATGAGGCACCATCTAAAATAAAATTGAAAGTACAACATAATTAGTTTTTTTATCTATAATATTTCATTGAAATTTCATTTATCTAAGCCCTCATTGTGGAATTTTTGGTTGAATATAAAATTTTAATGTGTAATCAAAATAATGGTGAATTATATATATATATATATATATATATATATATATATATTGATGACATGGTGGGTAGTATATGTGGACCCTATGTTTGGGTGGTTGGGGATATTGAGAGTGCTAGAGTTATGTGGTATCCCTAAGATAAGGAGGCTCTAATACTATAGTGAATTTTTATGTTGGTAACATTGTGAGTAAGCTTGCTTTGAGATGTGTGGTGATTACTTGCGAAACTGTTGGATTATGGTTGACCAAAGAGTGGGTAGGTTAAAATTAATTTCAATGGTTGGTAGAAACATAAAAGTAAGTATTTGAAATGTTAAATTCCATGTTACCTTGAGATGGGGATAAGTAAAACCCATAATTATGACCACTGTTAGGAATAATGTGTGGACGAGGTTTGAGAGACTAGTTACCTTACATAGCATGACTCCAGGTTTGGAATTTAGTATATTCTGAACTTTTAGGATAACCCATCAGACTGGTTGGACATTTTTTAGGAACATTTAGGTGTGTGAGGCATAAGTAAAAAAAATTATGATATCAATTCATGCAAATTTGACAATGTATTTATGATAGGTGTGTTAGGTGACTTGGGTTCTCTAAGATAATTACTTATGTGATAGTTCTTTCATCCTTATGGATGACTTAGAGAAGGGAAGTTACATTCAGATTCATAGCCTTGGTGACAATGGTAAATGTCAGGTATAACAATTGTAATCATGTTGGATAGAATGTATTGTTCCCATGGGTAATAACTCTCTTGGATGAGTTTGGGTTTAATAATATGGATATACCTAGTGATTTTGAGATGAATACACTCTATGAGTTAGTGTTTCGATAGAATTTAAAGTTTTCAATGGAAAATTGATTATGCTCAAGGCCCTATAAACTCAGGATTAGCTTTCTGAATAGTGGTGAGACTATGAATGAACTCTAGTTGAATTATAAAATGATGATATATTTATGAGTTTTCAATTACATGGTTTGACATGGTGAGAAACCTGTGGATTCATGAAATAATAATGGGTCTCTATGCTTGGAGATATTAGAATATAGAATAGGAATGTATAGTTTCTAGGATGTTTGGGGATATTATATATTAAATTTCGGTCATTGGATCTTGGATATAGTCTTCATTATAAGTTTCTACATGAGAATATAAAGGATGAGTTTTGATGTAATCTTGGAGCCACTCATGTGTGGAGATAAAATATATTATTTCAATTATGGAGTAGGCTTAGACTACATCATGAAAACTAGAACACAGAGCTCGATTGATCTTGAATCAACTTGAATGTTAAGGATTTCAAGGGTTTTATTGGTGTTGTGGAAGGTATGGTCCCAAATACATTTCTTCATAGTATAATATATCCTATATAAGGAAAATGAAAGAACTAAAATGGAGTTTTAATTATCATTTGTGGGGGGGAACTCATTAATATATATATATATATATGAGTTATGATTTCTATCTCAGTGGATTTTAGTAGTTCCTAGACTATGTTGTCAAGATTCTAGAAGAATTGAATGTCTCGGAAAAGAAGATGGCCTCAGTGGTGGAGAAATTCATGCATCAACACTAGCACTGAAAAAATATATGAAAGAGATAGTGTAATTTTATAGGTATTTCACTAGAGTTTCTCGCTTCCTATAGAATAAAATATAACTCAACAATAAAGGTCCATGATTGGTTATAGAGCAATCTCATGAGTGGTCAGGTGTAGTTGATGATTACATGACGCTAGAGTTAAATTCCAAATTGGTAATGAATATGGTTGAACATACATGAGAACCAATTGTAACCAGTAGTTGACATTATTTTTCAATGTTCTGTGGAGAGTAACATCGGTCTTCACAATATGATAATGATGATACATCATTGGTAGTAAGAAAATATGGCCCCTAAATCACTGGTTTGGCTAATAATATGGATCAGACGATGGTGAAAATTAAGGAAGTACATTATTCTTTGAAAATAGTTATTACAATGAAATTTTTATGAGTCTGGTAGAATAAAAAATCATGAAAATATAGATATCCAAAAATATAATATTGATTTAATACACTTCCTAGACTTGAGGCTTCAAGAGGGTAAAAATTAGACATCCTTGGTAACTAAAGAATCTTAAATGTGTAGAGACGAAATTGTTTCCACTATAGAACAATAATGTAAGGTGACCTAGATAGAGAATATTGCTACCAATGGGAAATAATAATATGTCTCTTAATTACCTGTTTTCAGGGATAGGGGCTCATGCATTTAGAAAATACATGAAAATTTTTTCTTCCACTACTATGAATATCATCTGCAATGAAATAACTTATGGATCATAAAATAGGGTGGAACATATGGGAGACTTCCAGGAATGCCTATGTGGGAAGGGGATACTATAAAGGACATCAACAATATTATCCTAAATTAGTAGTGTTTTTTGTTATATCCAAAGAACAAAATATAGTGGTATAAAAAATTGTAAATTAAAAAGGATGTTGCAATGACAATGTCCAGAAGTATAATTTAACTCTAATATGAATGCTTATTTATTAAATAAACAATGAAAAAGAGAAATTGTGTAGTCAACTTGTTGAGTTTATTAACATGATCCTAAATTAGTAGTGTTTTCGGTTATATCCAAAGAACAAAATGCAGAGGTAAAAAACATTTGAAATGAAAAAGGATGTTGCAATAAAAATGTGAGGAAGTAGATTTTACCTCTAAGATGAGTGATTATTAAATAAAAATCAATTAAAAAGAGAAATTGTGTAGTAACCTTGTTGAGGCAATTGATATAAGAATAAGTGATTAGTTTAAAAAGAATAAAAAATCAAGTAGAAAGAAATTCCAAACCTATATGTAATGAATCGGCGGGGATGTTTCTAGAGGGGAGGGAGACGAGAGGGGTGAGGGGGTGTCACATGAGGTGAGGGATCCGAGAGGGGATGGTAGTAGGGAGGAAGAGGCCGAGATGTTGAGCCAGAGGCGAAGGCCAAGTGGTCGAAGTCAGAAGTGGAGGCAGAGCTGGGAGGCGAAGGTCAGGGAGGGGAGAAGATGTCCAGGAAGCACTCATCGGATGGCTGGGAGGCTAAGGTCGAAGAGGGGAGGAGAGGGCTGGGAGGTGGAGTTTGGATGGCTGGGAGGCGGTGGTCATGGAGGGGATGTGAGGGCTTAGAGGTGGAGGTTGGGGAAGCGAGGGTTCAATCGGGGGAGCCCGATGGAAGTGAGGAGTAGAAGCCTGATGTTGTGTTGAAATTTGGGATTGAATAACCATGGTTTTAATAAAATAGTAGGTATAGATAATAAAAAGGCATTTCTCCCAATAGTTTTTCTAAACTATGTGTATAGTTTCATGGGGATATACCCCTTTTCTATTAGTTCAGTGAATTAGGTTAAGGTAAGAATTAATTCTATACGTCCCAAATGAATCATGTATTGTTTTCCTAATGTATAAAAACAATTGGAATGCATTTTCTCAGTTTTGAGTATGTTAGTTGTTTTTTGATTAAAATTAATTTCAGTTTTGAATAAAAAGATAGACTTGGATTCATAACAGTCACACCGTGCATCATATTGAGGTTCGACTGATCCCTACAAGTCAAAAATGAAATATGGATCATTTTCAAAAAGTACCAATACATTATGAATAAATTTTTTTCAGTTTTTAGTATGTGAGTTATTTTTATTTTTTAAAATCAATGTCATTTTTGAATAAAAAAGACACCCTTGCATTCATAATGGTCACATTGTGTTTCTAATTGAGTTTTGGTTGAATGATACATGTCCCAAATGTCTTATTAATCATTGTCATAATGTATAAAAACAATCGCAATGTGTTTGATCTGTTTTGAGAATTATAATAGTTTTTTTATTAAAATTAATGTCAGTTTTAAATAAAAAGATACACTTTGAGTCATAACAGTCACACCATTCATTGGACTGAGGTGCAGATGATCCCTACACATAAAAAATGATGTACGAATCATATTCTTAATTTACAAAAACAATATGAATTTTTTTTCTTATTTTTTAGTATGTCAATTTTTTTATAAACATTAATGTTAGTTTTGATTAAAAATGACGTACTTGGAGTCATTTCGGTCACACCATGCATCGAATTGAGGTACGGATGAATGATACATATCCCAAATGAATCATTCATTATTTTCCTAAATTTTCAAAACAATTAGAATGTGTTTTATCTATTTTGATTATGTCAGTTGTTTTTTTATTAAAATTAATGTTAGTTTTGAATAAAAAGATGCAATTTGAGTCATACTAGTCACACCGTGCATCAGATTGAGGTGTGTTTGATCCCTACATGTCACAAATGACGTATGGATCATTTTCCCAAAGTAACAAAACAATATGAATGTGTTTTCATGGATTTGATTATTTCTGTTGTATCTTTATTAACATTAATGTCAGTTCTAAATAAAAAATACTCAGTTTCATTCATACTGATCACACCGTGCATCGGATTGAGGTTGATCTGAATGATACATGTCCGAAATGACTCATGCACCATTTTCCTAAAGTATCAAAATAATTATAATGAGTTTTATCAGTTTTTATTATGTTAATTTTTTTGATTAAAATTTATTTTATTTTTGATTAAAAAGATGCACTAGGAGTCATATCAGTCACACCGTGCGTCAGATTAAGGTGCAGCAGATCCCTACACATCACAAATGACGTATGGATTGTCTTCTTAAAGTACCAAAACAATCTGAATTTGTTTCCTTGGTTGTGAGTATGTTAGTTTCTTTTTTAAAATTAATGTAATTTTTGAATAATAAAGATGCACTTTGAGTCATATCATTCACACCATGCGTCAGATTGAGGTGTCACAGAATTCTATACGTCCCAAATGACCCATGCATAGTTGTCCTAAAATATCAAAACAATTTATAATTTGTTTTCTTGGTTTTGAGTAAGTCAGTTTATTTTGATTAAAATAAATTTCACTTTTGAATGTAAAAGATTACCTTGGAGTCATACTAGTCACACCATGCATTGGAATGAGGTGTGTATACTCCCTGCACATCACAAATGATGTATGTATCATTTTCATAAAGTGACAAAACAATTTGAAACCATTTTCATAGTTTTGAGTATTTGATTTTCATTAATTAAAATGAATGTCAATTTTGAATAAAAAAGATGTACTTTGAGCCATACTAGTCACACCGTGCATCAGATTGTGGTGAAATCGAATTCTAAATGTCCCAAGTGATTCTTGGATCATTTTACTAAAGTATCAAAATAATTGGAATGTGTTTTATCAGTTTTTAGTATGTCAGTTGTTTTTTTATCAAAATTAATGTCACCTTTCAATAAAAATTAAGCACTTGGAGTTATACCGGTCATACCGTGCATCAGATTTAGGGGATTCTGAATGAAAAATGTCTCAAATAACTCATCGATCATTTTCCTAAATTATCAAAACAATTGGAATGCATTTTCTCAGTTTTGAGTATGCCACATTTGTTTTTTACTAAAATTAAATTTTAAACTAGAAAGACACACAATGACACTTATCTTAAGTGACAAGTGTTCTGTGAGATTTTAAACACTTTTTCTCAAACAAAATCATAGTATGATCTTTATTCTACTTCATTTCCCAATAATGTTTTTTGTTTTCAATCCAGTGCTTCTTATCCTCCTTTGACTCTATCTCTACATTGGCCTTTGCCTCTACCTCCTCCACCACATTGGTCTCCAACTCTGACATTGCCTCCACCTTCACCACTACCTCCACCTCTTCCTTTACCTCCACCTCAACCTCTAACTCTTTGTTTTTTGAATAATTGAATTGTTTGGAGGTCATCTCTTATCAAAAAATTGATTTCCTCTATTAATATTCTCATTGAAAATGAGATAAAGAATAATATATAATCATTGTGACAATAATTCTTCACACCCCAAATATTTTTCGATGGTCATAAATCGTTCTAGATCACAAACATAGCATGTAATCACCTAAATTTTTTATCATCATAAATTTTGACAAAAAGTACATTTCCCACTCATCTCTAATCAAATTGATTTTTCTTTTTAATAACTCTTTTTTCTCCAATATTGATAGTAATGATAAAATATAAACAAAAAAAAGATTATTAAATATATTTAATGAAACTGTAATTACCTTTAGAAATTACTTATAGGGGTGATGGTTTCTTTATGCTCTGTGATTTCTCTCATAAATTTGCAAACATAATATCCATAATCGATTTCATTATCTTGGTTCAAAAACTACATAAACATTGACCAAAATAAGTAAACTATTTTGAAATGTTTTGATAGTTAAATATTTCTATATATTCCTTATTTTTTTCATTTTTAGTAATCCACAAGAATTAGATTTTCAGACACCGGACTCCTGCCATGATTTAGCCTGTTCTTAGAGACCGTCCTATCATAACAAAATTCACATTAAAACATATACTAAACATATAATAATAATTTTATTTATAAAATGTTTATTGTAATGTATTACATATTCATAATACACATCATGTGTGGTCAGTTGGTTGGAATTCCATGCATTGAATCCAAAAAATAAATTTTCGGGGTGACTATTTTGACTGCTATCAGCATCGAGTGCTTCCTAAAAAAACAAAAACAAATAAGTAATAAAAATTTAAAAATATATATACTATGACTATATTCTATAATTTTACCATTGTATTTTAAGTATCAAAGCGGTCTTTCATCTGATACTTTTTTATTAAATGATTGGAGTAACATGTCTATTTTTTATCTATATCTTTTTTATCGAAAGTAATTTCTATTGTATAAATGATACTGGGATTAATGACTCTAAATTGTGCTTTGTGTGATCTTTCATTTATATAGTTGTAATATAAACTCTTGTAAAAAATATGAATAGTTATTAAATTTAATAAAAATATTTATATCACTATTTTGACAGACGTATTAGGAGCATGTACCTTATGCGTGTATTCACAACTAAGATGCCTAGCCATTAATGCTTGAGAATCTCATTTAGAGTCTTGAGACCAATTACATCCGTAATGGAAACTCCAAATATTTCTTCTTCATAGTGAATGTAAGATGTAGTTTTATCTTTAAATGTGGTCTCTACATGAAGTTCTAATGCTAATAAATTGTTCCCCTAGAACTGGGGGAGAGAAGATACTCTCAGAAGTTCATTTGGTTTTTATGGCATATTCAATAGATTTTCTTGATTCATCCTTTCATTTTTCCAACACTTTATCCATCTGTAATACCATACCTCACTTTATACCTTTTATAATCAAATGTTACATGATTTTCATATGAAAATTTTTGTTAAATAAATACCTCATTTATCTTTATAAGATTAGACATCCATGCTATGAAAGCTCCAAAATCATCTTCGACCATTGTAATATCTGAATCATCAAGTGGAATAGGAAACTCAGTAGTTGGCTCATAAGCTACCCCAATCCCCATTCTCATGTGATATTTTGGAAGTGTTTGATTGTGTATCTGGTCTCGTAGGATATTATACATTTTCCCCCTCACAACAACACCATATGTGGGTGTTGACATATAAAAATCGCATACAACTACACCCTAAATAATTTTAGTAATATAAAGATATTAGAAGTTGTTTGATTCAAATTTTTGAGAATGAGTAATGAAAAAATTGATTTTCTCCTGTATGTTTTAGGGGGAATTAATAGCCTCAAAGATAGTGGGATCATTTGGATCATGTGTGGATCTTTGCTCCACCACCGGTTCGCTTTGATCTTTTCTCGTACATTGGTCTACCAAACTAGACCTCAAAATAAAATCTTTGTGGTGAGTCTATTGTTGTTTGCATTAATCTCATTATATTATATATATATTCATGTGGTTTTATATTCTAAAAATATGTATGAAGAGGGACTCCAAAACCAAATCCTCTAACATGGCCATATTGTTCAGGCTGCTTTAAAGCTACAAAAAGGCGCTTTTCTTCTGGTAGGATCATTTCTTATTCTTATGTCTAAACCGTATAAAAAATATAAACATATTTATTTTATGTAATATTTTTATAAATAATAATAAATTAAAATTATTTCATACTTACACGTGTTTATCATACTTATTTTTTGTTCTCATCAACTAATATATTGTTCTTATTTATATGAGCATCCTTCCATAGCACCTGACTTGGGATAGAAGTGGCTTCAGATTTTGATTCATAAATATAAATAAAAACAAAGGAACATATGTTATTTAATATCACATAATTAAACTTTTATATTGGATTTAAAATACATATGAACTTCTTCTCTAAAAAATTGTACCACATCCTTCTTTTTCTATAAGGGTACACTGGTTTTGATGCACGCTCTTTATTTTTATCACACTATTTATATTTCATAAATTAACAATTTTGAGTAAATCTAGATAAAATAAATAATATCAAATAATATATTATCGACCACAATTAAACTGAAATTATTTCTCATTAAGATGATTAATGAAATCAGTTTATGTTTCCAACTTTATGATGTGTGCATAGCAAAGTGGTGGGCGTGGATTTTTTCCCCTCAGCATCCCTAAGATGTAACTTCGTCAGATGAGTCTGGAAGACTCTATGGGATTTTACAATAGCCATTAAGACAAATTTCTTATGGAAATATATTAAAATAAATTAAGCCTACAAGGAATAATGAAAACTAAATCAACATTTCATTATATAGTTTTTCAGTAAGATAGAGAAAGTATATTGTAATATTATTGTTACATCTTTCCAAAAGATTTCCTTAATTATAGGTTGGACATGGTGCCATGAGTCAATATCAATTGGCGCATTCATCCACATTGTGACCCTCAGATAACTGATGAATGTTGACTTGTTGGGTTCAATATTTTTTCTGCAATGATTCCAACCAACCTCAAATTTTATACCCTTACTTCTTCCCTTGATAATTTTATTCAAAACGGTGATGTTGTGTCATTCTTGTTTTTTTTTTATTTTTTTCATCAACATGTTATTAATCCCATAAAAATTCTATAGTATTATCATCACCAGTTTGGTTTTTCATAGGATTAGAAACATCATCATGTTTAGAAGACATTCTCTATATGAGTAGTCATACATTTAATTTCTCTTTAACAATAACAACACAATACACTCCATGAATAAAAGTAAAAAAATTCATTGATATTTCATGAAAATTATTTATATCTTGAACAAAGATATAATACTTCAATACTAAAGTACCAATATCCTTCAATACCTTTATTTAATATGTCCTAAGATGGTTAATTGTCTTCCATCTCTTGATAATGGATTTGTGGCCACTAATTTCCTCCTTCAAACTAGCATTCCTTCCATCATTGTTTGGGAGGTATGTTATCAATGATCTTTGGATAAAAAATAATGTTAGGAAAGATAGTTTGAAATAGGGAGTCCAATCCATCATCATGAGATGGAAGAAAATAGAGAATCTAAGGATAAATGTGTCTCACTAAAAAAAAATGACTTATTCCATCAAAATATTACTGACAAAAAATATATTTTTCTGTAAAATTGAACAATTCCAATAGATATTAAGTTTTATCGGTATTAAATTCAAGTACCAACATTTATTTTTACCTACAGATATATCTTTTTCTATTAATTTTTTAATACCAACATATATTTCACCAACAATAAAATTTGTTGTTTTATATATTAATACCAGCAGTTTTTTATCAATAGATGCATCTATTGATATTAATTATCATTACTAATAGTTTTCTTAACATATAAATTTGATGCTAGTATTTTTTTTGCCACAAAAAAAATCATTTAAAAATAAATTTGATATTACTATTAGTTATTAGTTTACAAAAAAAAATAATTTTTCTATTAAAAAAACACATTGATAAATATTTGAAATATATTCAAAAATATTAATTTAATGTATTTTCTATTTGGAATAAAATTAAATTTAAATTTTAAATATATCGTATTTGAGATTAAATATTATATGAGTGCGATTTTAAAAACTATTCATATAAAAGTTAAAAAACTGAAAATAAATTTCTTTATTAAGATTTAAAAAGCCATTCAAAAATAGTATAAAATAATAATTAAAAAAATAAAAAAAATAAAATATATTACTTCCCCTCCCCATTTTCTCCCTATAGCTCCCCTCTTCCCCAATTGTCTCCCATTCTTCATCGCTCACTACCCACACAATAGAAATATCTACCCGTGTCACACTCCTAGTTCATCCCCATAAAGTTTACTCGCACCCACACCCACACACGTACCCACACCCACACCATTGATAATTTAGAATTTCTCACGCCCCCTACCGACATTTGATTTCAGTTTTCTCCTTTCAGCTATAAAGACGAGGAGCAGGGAGGGGATTTGACATGACCACATTTCTCATTCAATCGGTCAATGTGTGGGCCTCTTATCAGGAATGTAATTATTTTCTTTATGGTTTAAGAATCTAAAATCCTCAGTATGTAGTGTTTTAATTGAATTTTAGTTAGGGTTTGAGGGAAATTACAATGAGAGAATCTTTCATGTTATTGTTATTTTTTTTGATGATTCTATTATTCTAATTACATACTTCTCTAGAGCCACTCCATATGAAATGAGCTTTCATCATTTCTCACATCCCATGGCATAGTCGTTGATCCTAACATTCAATTTCATTATTGTGGAGAAGATTCTTCCACCTTCTAAGACCCCAGCTATAATTTTATCTCTTAAAAACTCCTATACAAAATATTCTCCTATGAGGTTAAATTTTCTAGTATCTAATAAAAATTCCCTATTTTACTTATTGATTGTTATTTCCAATCGTATAGCATAATACATGTGAAAAAATCCCAAGATTCAATTTTCAAATCTTCCCTTTCATTGTTTCCTTAGCTGTCATAGTTTCAAACATTCTCCATATCTTAAATTTATTTTAGATTCAATATATTTTTTCCCATTGTATTAGATAATATGTAATTTTAATAATTCTAGATGTATCTCATTTTTTGTATCCACAAAACTCATTAATTTTATCTGATTTGAATTCAACTTTCTATTGATTTACAAGAAACTTCTCCTGAGTAAAACATTTTCGACACACAAATCAAATGAAAAACATTAATGTATTTTTCAAATATAACCTAAGATAAGGAATATTCATCACTTTATATATGATCAATGGATTAAATGAACTGTGTGAGAAACAAGTGAAAAATGACATTGAAACTAGTCAAGTCTTTCCTACCATGTTTTGATGATGAATCCAGCCTTTATGCTCCTATACTGTTTTTCATATTCTTCCCAGACCATATCAGCCTTACAATTGTAATTTTTTTTCAAATATCCCTATATACACTTCTAAATTTTTCTTTTCTTTCCCTTTTACAAGATCCTTGGATTTTATCTCCACATAATCTATACATACTTTCAACTACTTTTTAAATACATGAAAACATAAATGGAGAGAGGGTTACCTTTCAAACATTCTCAAGTTGAGGAGTGTAGCTAAAATTTATGATCCAACCCTTTTCTGAAATTTATAACCTCTACTTTCAAAACCCTTTTAAGTGGTACTTCATTGATGAAAACCTCTTGTGAAAAAATCTTTCTATTTTTGAATGTTTCCATCACACCTATCCTTTGTCTCATAATTTCCATTCAATGTGAAATTGATCCCATTTATACAATGCTACTATTTCTTCTAGATTATGCAACTAAATCCTATAATACACATCTCTCCATATTTATCACCATATTTATCTTTCATTATCTATGAATTATATTTGATTATGTCCATTTATTTCTTGTTGACATGTTGACAACCTCCTCCTCCTTAATATGCTAGTATTGTTGCTTCATTATCTATGATGGTTACTCTAAATAATCATCCATTGGTTTTTTTCACACCTTTATTTATTTTAGAATCACATCCTTCCAATTCCATGAATTTTATTTTTCAGTGTAACATATTTCATTTTCAGGAAAACATGATTTCTCCTTTATAAAGGAACCATCGTTTCCTTCCAATCTCATTTACTATTGTTCTAGTATCTTTCCTTACAAAAAAATTTTCCATAAATAAATTATCTCTAAAAGAAGTCACACCTCATTTATTTCTAATTAATATGAGATGCTCTATCAGTCCTTATTTCAGTGTATACCTCCATAGTATCAATACACACATTCATGGTGTGTCCTAAACCTCTATAGAAGAAGTAGTGTTTTATAATTAATTCTTATTGATCATCCTTTCCAAATTTTAAAAGAGACTTCTTCTTTACGTATTTCATATCGGTACATAATTAATTACCACATGTTAAATTATCTATATTAGAATCTCTATTAAAGAAATAATTTTTCAATCCAAATTTTATCCCTTTATAATCCCACAAAATCTCTATATTGATATCTTTTAACTGGTATTCCATCACATCCAATTGAGAGCATGCTTCAAGGATAAATTTTATTGTTTTATCAAGTTATTTCTTGAGATAATTTATGTCTACTTTAGGGATTTTCACTTTTGAATTTTGATCTACTAGTTCATAACTAATTTTACCCAATAAATTAATTTTCACCTTTATCTTGGTGTTAATACTTACAACTGGCCCTCTCAAGTTCATCATTTATCCTTGAGGCCTAAATCTCCTCTTGATTACTTCATAGACATCCTCCAAATCGACAACATGATGTTGTATTCAATTCATCATCAAAAAACATACCATTTTTTCCATTATTGGGGGAGAATTTTCATCTTTAGATTTACAAGATGTTTTTATCAAGGAATTACATTCATATTTTAAAAAATTAATTTCATTTACCTCTAATAGTGCACCCCAATTGGTTTTCACCTTTTTCTTTTTATCATTATTCTTACCTATTAACATAAGGAATTTCTCACCATCATATTTATTATCACCAGTGTTTTGTGTACAAAAACATTAATATTATATTGATTGTTAATAGATGTTCCTAAAAGATTCCTATATATCAAAAAAATTTGTACAATTAACATATTTTCTAAAAACCTCTCTTGAATAATCATAACTCAAAATAAATTATGCTTCTTCATCATAGACCCTTTTCCTAGGATTTCTCAAATCAATATCAATGAAAATAAATTCAACGGTATTATCTCTACCTACCTAAAAAATAAAAAAAAATCAAACATTATACCTTCACAATGAGAAACCTAATAAAAAAGAGTCTTAAAATAAAAACTCATATGTGGTTGAAACATATAAAACACATATGATATCTTAAAATACATATTAGAACCTTTGGAAATAGATAGAAATTGTTGCATCATGGTCCCACAAATACTCAGAGATCATGGAGGTGGGGGCGGGGATTGGGGTGAAATAATGTGTTAACCGATGAAACCTATTTATTTTAGTTATTTACTTCAGATAGATCTTTTTCCTAGGTTAGTAAAAACATTAGTCTATTATTTTTATTATATCATGTATAACCAGATTTAATGTAGGTAAATAACTTGGGAAAAAGGACATAATAATTTTATTTGGTTCACCAAAATGGGCTATGTTTATGGATAATTCAACTAGAACTATACCAATATTCCAATATCTACTACTCACTTTGTGAATATAATTTTTAGTAAATAGTAAATCCATGCCAAGGCCTTCTTTCTATACCATCATTTAGGGATCATACATTTTCATCCAATGGAACACCCCCTCTCCCTCTCCCTCCATCCATTATATTGTGTAGTGTCATTAATAGTTTATAGGCATGATGGTTTTTACTAAATTAGTATATAATAACTGATAAATTTTTCAAAGTAACATGAGATACAGTTTTTATATAAAATTCACATTACTACTTTAATAATCAGTTGTCAGAAACTAATAACTTTGATGAATGAGTTATTCTCTTTTAGGGATTGAGAAAAGGTTTGATTTTAGAGAAAATTCCTTTTATTTTACATTTAACACAATTTGAGAGAATTGAGATTAGTATATGTAGCACATGACCTCTTTTTAGATATTTCACTTTCATTAAATATGTATTTTTTCACAAATTTTTTGAATATGATTCCAAATTATATGAAAAATTAGTACCCTCTTTGACATATATTATATTTACGAACACATGCGAATTTTAATAAACTTTGGTACTGCAAATATGTTTCAATTCAATAATGTTATACTTTTTATTTTATAACATGGAATTACTTTGATAATATGTTACATTTAACAAGAAACTTTCTGTAAGAATCCTGATTATCAATGACAAGTCAAAATTTGGATTATACTAAACTGAAATCTGGAATCTCTATATTTGTAACACAATTGTTTTTCTGTAAATTCATTGTGTAAACTATGTAAAAATCCATTTGTGAAATCTTAATCGGTGTCTATAAACGTAGTGTGTAATCTATGCTAGTAAACCCAGTGTGTACTTTGTGTCTGTAAACATTTTGTGTAATATCAGTGTGCAATATATTTGTGCAATTTGTGTATTTTTGTACAAATTATTTGTAAAATTAAATGAAAACTCAATGTATGTTCAGTGTGTAACCTAATTGTGCAATCTGTGTGTGAAATTTTTGTCTTTTTCTTTAAACGGTGTGTAATCTCAGTGTGTAAAATAAGTGTGTAATCAGTGTGTTCAATCTGTGTCTGTAAACTCAGTGTGTAATCTATGTCTATAAACCCAGCGTGTGATTGGTTTCTATAAACATTGTGTGTCAACTCAGTGTGAAATTTGTGTTTTTTAACTCAGTCTGTCATCTCATTGTGTAATCGATGTGTGCAATATATCTCTCTGTGAAAAATATGTGTAGGAAACTAGAGTCTCGTAGCCCAATCACTATCCTCTCTAAATGAATGTTCTTGGATCTATTTACTAGCATCATTATCATTGTGTGTAAACTTCAGTGTAAAATTAGTGTGTATGTTCAGTGTGTAACCTCATTGTTCAATCTCTGTGCGCAATCTGTATTTGTGAGTGTAAAAAATGTTTAAATTTAGTGTGTAATCTTATCATGTAATCTATGTGTCAAATTTGTGTCTCCGTGTACAATTTGTTTCTATAAACTCTATTCAATATGTGCCTATAAACTCAGTGTGTGATTGGTGTCTATAAACTCTTCATGTAAACTCTTCATGTAACAAGAGAAGACTTTCCCTTTCCCTTTCTCTCCACCATTCTCTTCTTCACTCTCAGTGACTCATCATTATTTTTTATGTTTGTAAGGATTCATGCCCACCATAGCCACATGGAATGGGAGTTACATAATCATGAGGGAATTGGTACCCAAATACCAATCCATAAAACTGAAGAACATGACATAGGTGATAATGAAGAATCAAAATATGACCTTTAATTATTAATTTTCATTGGGAAATGATCCTACTACTTTGTCTCTCTATGTATACACAACACGTTAGAGGCCTGCCTTGTGATTGAGATATGAGGAAGGATGGAGTACATTAGCTGTTCTCAAGGATACCACACCGTAATAAAATTTAAATGCATTGTGAATTGGATTACAGTGATAAAGGTAGAGATGATCTTCTGATTCCAAGTTTTTAAAAAAAATCTAGTTGATTTTGGGGGAGGGTGGAAAGCAGAAAATATTGTAGCTTGGAAGGGTGGGTAAATCAAATTATTTGATGGATTACAAGAATTTTTTAATATGTTATCAAGCATTCTGCATGTGCCTTCAATCTATGGATTCAAAGCATTGTTGTACAGTGTAACTGTGTTATTCTCTTTGAACAGGGAAGAGTTTCAATATTCTTGTTTTTTCTATTTGGAGTTATGTAAATTATTTCCCTATGGATTGTCTTTTTTATAAATTATTATTTTTTTGGTTTCAATTTATGTAGATACTTTTCTCTTATTTATGGGTATGTTTTTTACCTATGTGTGGTGTAGATATTGGTTCTTAAGGGTGTGGCATTACATAGATTTGAGGTTCCTCAATAGTAATGGAGTTGACATGGGTTTTTTCTTCTAGTGAATTTTTAGAGACCCAAATCTTGACGTACATGGACATTACATTACTTTTGTGGAATACTTAATACATAACAAAAAAAATACACACAAGGACCGTAATAGTTTAGTGTCATTGGAAACTCTGAATATAAACTTCTAATCATGTTGAAATATCTTCAAAAACTCCCATACGATCTTCCCCTTTTTGTTTCCTTACCAAAAACGTTTCATCATTTCATGGGGAAAATAAAACATAAAAAGGGTGAGCTCAAATGCTCAGTAAGGGCAAACATAGATAACATAAAACAATCCATAAACATTTGGAAGCAAAAACATGAACATGAAATTTAAACATAAAAATCTTGAGCAAAGACATAAATCGTGGAAGTACGTAAGGCATATATCATAATAGAACATCAACTGTGATAAAATATAATGGGAATAAAACATGTAATTGTGGAAACCATTCAGCACATGTTATGATTTCCATAGTATCCAAGGCATTGCTGCCAAGACCATCTTAGTGTACAAAGTCCCTTTCTGAATCGATTTCACTCCTCGTTTCAGTCCTGTAACACTGAACCGGATTAACATACCATTCCAGCCATGTCTATCTCATGAGATATAAATCTTTACCCAATGAATTGGAGGGAGAAATAGGTCCCACCCATCTCATAATGAAATCATTCTTTCGTGTGCCAAAAAATCATAAATCATACAACATAGAATAACCCATGTAATAGAATGAGATTCTTAAACATCATGCCATCATAACATAATCCATATAAAAAATGGATATCTTTTCATCATAATAAGAATCAAAACATTTAAATAATGGATACATTATACATTAAACATAAACATATTAAATAATGTCATTTTAGATGGAAAATAGTTTTGATAAAAACACTTGAAATGAATTCTTGAAGAAAATATACTTTCTTCTTCAAAATCATTTTCTTTTCACAAAATGTCATGTAATTTTAAAAGAAAAGGGTTTTTTTGAAAATAATCCTGAAATATTTTATAGTAAGCTTCATGAAAATTTGGTGTTACGAAACTATAAAAATCCATTCACTCCGTATAAGTTAAAAATAACATTCTCCTCGTACTTTTGTCGGAAAAGTCAAAAAGTTCCTTGTATGGTAAACAAAAGAAATTTTCCTTCCATAACATGTGGTAAAGGTCAAAAAATGGTAAAAAGAACTTTAAACATACATGAAAACATTTTTATAAAACTTTTACATGGATGATAAATATAACCCCAGTAAATACTTACGAATAATCAATCTCAGATATAAATTAGATTTGAAAAATTATCCCTTACTTTGGTCTGATATGCTACGTACGTTTCCGAACCTCATATATAATGATTTAAATATTGTCATTGACTTATTAAAAAATCATATTCATTGTTATGATATCATATATGGTTCACTTATGACTTTATATTACCCGTTCTTTTGTAAGTTCCATGTTAAACCACTGTTTTGGGTTAAATCGTTTTATTTATCGTACGTGTTTGGACTTTTTTTCATGATATTATTACTTATATCCTGATTTACTTAATTCAAGAATGTAAAAAATGATTTAAATATAATATATATTTTAGTATATACATATATATATGATAGATCGATTAAATGAAATGAAATACACCGTTCATGGAGACGGTAGGCCGTACGTACACTGTTTTCGTTTCCTTATTGAATTGAATGAAATTAAGTAGATGACATAAATATATATACACATAAATATAGTATCATTATTATGTCATATTTTTCATGATTACTTATTATATATACTTTATAATCATTAATGAATGGTTAACATGGAGAATAAATCTCATCGCGTCGTGGAGACGGTAGTCCGTACGTACGCACGAGCGATGATATCATTCCCATGATCGTGGAATTGTATTGGAGTGTATGTATACTATTTCAGAATAAATATCACTTTAAAATAATCATATATAGTTATTATTTACACCATTATACCCATCCAAGTAAGGTGGTGGTGGAAAATAGATTACACCACGGCGTGGAGACGGTATTTCGTACGTACGCACGCGCGATAATTTTGTTTTCTGTAGGATGGATAGACGGTGAAATAGGGTTGTTTCATACTTATAAAAACATATCAGTATATTATTTATACTGATGTTACTACTTCAAAATTGAACAACTAAATAATAATAAGTGGAAGAAGAAATAAAGTTGAAAGAATCGGTAACGGACATTACCTCTTCTTTGAAGCGCCTCTTTGAGACCTCCTCTTAGGGAACCAAAATTGGTCTTTGAAGAATACCAGGACCTCTAGGATTTTTCTAGGGAAGTGGAGAGGATAATTTGGTAGGGGTTGTCCGATCATGAAGGCTCAAAGTGGTGTGACAGAGAGAGGGAGGAGGTGCCCTTTTATAAGGGTGGAGAGGGGCTCCTTTGGAAAAACTAAAAATATTTTTTTATTATAAAGCCATATTCTCTTTTAAATAGCTCCAAATTGATTTATTTCTAAGTTAAGGTGGGTATGGGTGGAAAGACCCTCATACAATAGAATTTTGACAAGTTTAGTTTACTATTTTAACCTTATCATTTAGATTTAACTTTAAGTTAGATAATTTTACTTTTACTGTGTCTTTTTGTGTTCTTACACTATAAGGTTAATAAACATACTATAACAAGACAAACGAACCCCAAGTTGTTTATTATTAATATATATAACCTTATCTAAGTCATTTGGACGAACCATATATTTTTAGGAATAAAATAACAATTAATAATATAATATTTGTTTTAAGAACTATTTTATATCAATTTTGACACTATTTAGTAATTAATTTTTTTGAAAATCATAACTGAATGATTAATTAGAACAAAGTTAATTAAATCAAAACTAACATGTCATATTAACCTATAAAATTAGTGGAATTCATAAAAATTCTCAAATTTCATTTATTTGGGTATTTATAACATTTATTATGTCAATATTTTATTAATGAGATAATTACTGCATCATCATTATGTCATAAATAAATTAAAATATTTAATGTCTAAAAATTATAAATAAAATACCATTATGTAGGAAATCTTTTTATATTTCTAATGAATATTTATATTCTAATTTATCTTTTGTATAAACCTATATTAAAAATTATTTACTTATTAAACTTTAATTTAAATTATTTTAATGCTTTTTTAAATAAATTAATAATAAATGTCCAAATCTAATCCAAGTGGGCCTAAATGGTCAAATTGTATTCCTAAGGTTGTTTTTTGTCGAATTACACTTATCCAATAGAATTAGGACATGTGTTAGGGTAATAATAATATCATTTTTACTCTTAATTACCATATTTACTTTTAACCGTGGTAAATAAAAGTAAAATGTTACTATTCACCAAAAATTATTCTCATCTCATTGAACCACATTTTACTTACTGAAATCAACCATGTCTCTCAGATTTTTGAAATTCCACTCACAGAAGCGGTAAAATTAATTTTTATGTAAATTTGAAAATTCTCCTAGGAGGTGGGTAAAAGACGGTGAAAAGTTCAATAAACTTTTTGTATATCTAAAATTATTATAAAATTACTCCAATGAATTAAATTGAACTTATATAGGTATTATGTATCAATTTTTGACCTAAAATAAATTTAAATAAAATAAATAATTATTTACATAAAAAGTCGGTTTTTAAATAGTTACCCAGTGGTTTCACTATTCATCAAAAATTGAAAGTTTCCAGAAAAATACCAAACTTTTACCCTAGGCTAATTTCGATATTACGAATCCAAAAAGGAATTCCATTTTGAAAAATAAAATTAACAAAATTTCAAAAAGTGGTTATTACTATTCATACTGGGTAGTTTTAATAATATTTTAATAGAATGTTGTTGTTTAGTGAAACTCGGAATTGTGTACAACACAAGCTATCGAGGAAGGTCGTGATTGCGTGTAATGCAGCCAAGTTAGGGTTGCATGTTGTGCAAGACTCCTTTGTTGTAGCGTAAAACACAAGACATCAATAAAATAATATTTTTCATAAAATCTCAGGGTGTTACATTCTACCCCCCTTAAAATGAATTTCACCCTCGAAATGTGTCGGGGTTATAAATGGTTTACTACTCAAAAGTTTCTTTAATAGAAACACACATTGTAAAAAGGAATACCAAAACCAATCTTTAAAAACTAAAGTATGAAACATAACGGTTACCCAAATTAACTAATCACTGAGTTTCCACATAGGAGAACATAGGTGAAAATATGGATATGGAAGAGAAACATAACCATCATGTTCTAATGGAGAGTGGTAGAGAACATGGCTATGAAAAATCCAACAATCACAAAGCCATAGATTTGTGACGATCTAAGGTACCATCTGATTTATTGGATATAACGGGACTAGGAAAACATTTTTGGTTTTCAAGATCATTTCCCTAAAGTTGATGAATTAAAATAAATACTTATATGATTTTGGTACAATTTCACCGTTGTTCTTGAATTGAATAATTTCCTCTTCATCCCTTAAAAAAATGAAGTTCGATTTGTTATTCGTGATGTGTTAGCAGATCATGTGATAGAATGATGGGTCATTCCATCTATTTCAAATAAAAGGTTAGAAAAAGATATAAGTCCATCTTATGGTTGGATTAATCATATATGGTTCCAAAAATGAACTTATACTTCAGATATCATACCGCTTAATAAAATAAAACAAGTTTCTACTAACCAGGGACTTCCTGTAGTCCAGTGGTAGGCGATAAAGGCCAGTCGCACTTCGGTTGTGGGTTCAATTCCCACAGCCTTGTCTGACGCGATGGGCTGTCACTCATCCTGCAGGTTGTCCTTTTTTCTAAAACTACATTACTATAACATCCCATCAATAATATCGAAAAAAATTCTATCCTTAAACAATACTAACTTATGTCCAACATAATCCATTCCAATCTTTAGGCTTATCCATAATACTGCAGTCCACTCACATAATATAGTGAAGAAGATTACCAGAGATTTCATATAACAAGCATGTTAATACCATCGTTGATCCCCATATATCATAAGATATTCCTTGTTGTCACATTCTAGATATTCGAAGGCCTTAATCATGTATTCTCTTGAAAAATGAATACCCATTGAATCTTAGTGAAAACATGAGTGCTGTCAAAAGCTAACTCTTTCCACATACCAAAAACCCAAAATTCTATATACTCAAACCATGATATAACTATTTCCTTATATCAGTCATGAGCTCATGAATACTGTCAAACTTTTCATTTTCTCATTATCCCTTCATTATGCGCATATCATCTTCTTTCCAAAAATATCTCAATCACTTTCCATGGTTATCGGTACCATATAATTATTGAAAACCACAATAGACCAATACATAAATATTCCAATATTACATGATACTATATACAACATTTTTTGGAATCCCATTACATAAACACTTAATCATTCCACCACATCGTTGTCATATTCAACATCCCCAATAGTGATCGCATGTGACTTCCCTTTGTCCTTTTCCTTAAGTGGTTTCTCATGTCGATCATCATTAACCCTTGGATTAGGGCATTGATTAGCATAATGCCTCATTTCATTGCACTTGAAGCATTGAAGTGTTGGTGGTGCGTTCTCTGCAGTATTTTGATTATTCACACAATTAGAAACCCTTTTTCCATTACTTCGACACTCAGTTGCTTGATGACCTTCTTTTCCACAATTAAAACAATTTCTAGTCCCTTTAAGAAAATCTCTACCATGATTCTTTCCACACTTTGAGCATAAGGAAACATTCATTTTCTTTTCACCATTATTCTGAGATTTCTCCTTGAACTCTATCTTTCGTTTCTTTTCAAAACCATGCGATGGATATGTAACACCAACTTCCATTTCTACCTTAATAGCACAACGCACAATTTCTTCATAGCTACAGAAGTCTCTTATAGCTAATGCCCTTAGAATATTTGGTTTTAAGCCACTGAAGAATCGATCAACTTTACTTTTAGGTTGGATGATAAATCCAGATGCATACCTTGCAAGCCTTGTAAAATTCACTTCGTATATACCAAAAAATTCATCATCCTTTTGCTTTAGTTCAAGAAACTCTTTCTCCATCTTTGTTCAAAGAATACGAGGGAAGTAATAATTGAAAAATAAGTTCTTGAACTCATCCCATTCCATAGACTCAATTTCATCTCTTGGCCTCGTATTCTTGATAAGATTCCACCATTGATCAGCTTCACCTTCCAAACGATATACTGCTAAGATGACTTTATCATGTTCAGAACATTGAAGAACTGAAAATATCTTTTTAGTGGTACTGATCCATTGTTCAGCAACAAGTGGATCAGAAGACCCACTGAAAGAAGGTGGACGTTGCCTCGTGAAGGACTCAATAGAATATTGTTCCCTTCTCTGCTCATTTGGAAGTCCAGAATGATTCATATCTTATGTAAGTATATAAATAAGATTTTTCACTCCATATCCCATAACATTGGTTTGTTCTGGAGGAAAATCATTGCATTGTCCATTACATTGATCAACACGGTTCCTTCGAGTTCCATCCATCGTCTAAAACCCAAAAATAATAGTGTGAGAGGCAAAAATCATGCTAGGGAAAACAACATAATAAAGGGGGAGTACCAAAATATCTAAAATCTTAGGTTAAATTCTAAGATTATTACTATAGTTTTAGGAATATATCCTATATGTATACTTATCCTTAGGGACATCCCTAGACATACCTTAGAAATATCTCTAGGGATCTCACTAACGTTTTCGCATCCTAGTTTCCAACGGTTGACTAAACCTTTCCTCTGATACCAACTGTAGAGACCCAAATCTTGATGTACATGGACATTATATTACTTTTGCGGAATATTTAATACATAACAAAAAAATACACACAAGGACCGTAATAGTTTAGTGTCTTTGGAAACTCAGAATATAAACATCTAATCATGTTGAAATATCTTCAACAACTCCCATACGATCTTCCCCTTTTTGTTTCCTTACCTAAAAAATATCTTTATTTATTGGGGAAAAATAAAACATAAAAAGGGTGAGCTCAAATTCTCAGTAAGGGAAAACATAGATAACATAAAACACTCCATAAACATTTGGAAGCAAAAACTTGAACATGAAATTTAAACATCAAAATATTGAGCAAAGACATAAATCGTGGAAGTACGTAAGGCATATATCATAATTGAACATCAACCGTGATAAAATATAATGGGAATAAAACATGTAATTGTGGAAACCATTCATCACATGTTATGATTTCCATAGTAGCCAAGGCATTGCTGCCAAGACCATCTTAGTGGAAAAAGTCCCTTTCTAAATCGAGTTCACTCCTCATTTCAGTCCTGTAACACTGAACCCGATTAACTTACCTTTCCAGCCATGTCTATCTCATGAGATATAAATATTTACCCAATGCATTGGAGGGATATATAGGTCCCACCCATCTTATAATGAAATCATTCTTTCGTGTTCCACAAAATCATAAATCATACATCATAGAATAACCCATGTAATAGAATGAGATTCTTAAACATCATGCCATCATAACATAATCCATATAAAAGATGGATATCTTTTCATCATAAGAAGAATCAAACCATGTAAATAATGGAGACATTATACTTGAAACATAAACATATTATATAATGTCATTTTAGATGGAAAATAGTTTTGATAAAAACACTTGAAATAAATTCTTGAGGAAAATATCATTTCTTCTTCAAAATCAATTTCTTTTCACAAAATGTCATGAAATTTTAAAAGAAAAGGGTTTTGATGAAAATAATCATGCAATATTTTATAGTAAGCTTCATGAAAATGAGGCGTTATGAAACCGTAAAAATCTTTTCACGCAGTATAAGTTAAAAGTAACATTCTCCTCGGACTTTTTTCGAAAAAGTCAAAAAGTTCCTTGTATGGTAAACAAAAGTAAGATTCCTTCCATAACACATGGTAAAAGTAAAAAAATGTTAAAAAGGTTTTTAAACATACATGAAAACATTTTTATAAAACTTGGACATGGATGATAAATATAACCCCAGTAAATACTTACGAATAAGCAATCTTGGATAAAAATGAGATTTGCAAAATTATCCCTTACCTTAGGTCCGATATGCTTTGTAGGTTTCCGAACCTCCTGTATAATGATTTAAATAATGTCATTGACTTATTACAGAATCATATTCATTGTTATTATATCATATATGGTTCACTTATGACTTTATATTACCCATTCTTTTGTAAGTTCCATGTTAAAGCAGCGTTTTGGGTTAAATCGTTTTATTTATCGTACGTGTTTGGACTTTTTGTTCTTGATATTATTACTTATATCCTGATTTACTTAATTAAATAATGTAAAACATTATTTAAATATAATATATATTTCAGTATATACATATATATATATGATAGATCGATTAAATGAAATGAAATACACCGTTCATGAAGACGGTAGGCCGTACGTACGCTGTTTTTGTTTCCTTATTGAATTGAATGAAATTAAGTAGATGACATAAATATATGTAAAAATATATCCAGTATCATTATTATTTCATATTTCTCATGATTACTTATTATATATAATTTATAATCATTAATTAATGGTTAACATGAAGAATGAATCTCATCGCGTTGTGGAGACGGTAGTCCGTACATACGCACGAGCGATGATATCATTCCCATGATCGTGGAATTGTATTGGAGTGTATGTATACTATTTCAGAATCAATATCACTTTACAAAAATAATATATAGTTATTATTTACACCATTATACCCATCCAAGTAAGGTGGTGGTGGAAAATATATTACACCACGGCGTGGAGACGGTATTCCGTACGTACGCACGCGCGGTGATTTCGTTTTCTGTAGGATGGATAGATGGAGAAATAGGGTTGTTTAATAATTATAATAAAATATCATTATATGAGTGATACTTATGTTATTACTTCATAATTAAACAACTAAAGAAGAATAAGTGGAAGAAGAAATAAAGTTCAAAGAATCGGTAACGGACATTACCTCTTCTTTGAAGCGCCTCTTTGAGACCTCCTCTTAGGGCACCAAAATTGGTCTTTGAAGAAGACCAGGACCTCTAGGATGTTTCTAGGGAAGTGGAGAAGATAATTTTTCAGGGGTTGGCCGATCTTGAAGGCTCAAAGTGGTGTGAGGAAGAGATGGAGGAGGTGCCCTTTTATAGGAAAGGAGAGGGGCTCCTTTGGAAAAACTAAAAATATTATTTTATTATAAAGCCATATTAAGTTTTAAATAGCGCCAAATTGATTTATTTCAAAGCTAAGGTGGGTTTGGGTCAAAATAATCTCATCCTTTGGACAAGTTCAGTTTACTATTTTAACTTTATCATTTAGATTTAACTTTAAGTTAAATAATTTTACTTTTACCGTGTCTTTTTTGTGTTCTTACACTATAAGGTTAATAAACATACTATAACAAGCCCAAAGTACCAAAAGTTGTTTATTATTAATATATATAACCTTATCTAAGTCATTTAGCTGATCCTTAGATTTTTAAGAATAAAATAACAATTAATAATAAAATATTTGTTTTAAAAACTATTTTATATCGATTTTGACACTATTTAGTAATTTATATTTGTGAAAATATTAACATAATGATTAATTAGAAAAAAGTTAATTAAATCAATACTAACATGTCATATTAACCTAGAAAATTAGTGGAATTCATAAAAAGCCTCAAATTACATTTATTTGGGTATTTAAAACATTAATTATTTCAATATTTCAATAATGAGATAATTACTACATCATCATTGTGTCATAAATAAATTAAATTATTTAATGTCTAAAAATTATAAATAAAATACAATTATGTAGGAAATCTTTTTATCTTTCTAATGAATATTTATATTCAAATTATCTTATGTATAACCCTATATTAAAAATTATTTACTTATTAAACATTGATTTTAACTATTTTAATCCTTCTTTAAATAAATTAATAATAAATGTCCTAATCTAATCCAAGTGGGACTAAATGGTCATATTTTATTCCTAAGGTTGTTTTTGGTCGAATTACACTTATCCAATAGAATTTGGACATGTGTTAGGGTAATAATAATATCATTTTTACTCTTAATTACCCTTTTTTCTTTTAACCGTGGTAAATAAAAGTAAAAAGTTACTATTCAAAAAAAATTATTTTCATCTCATTGAACAAAATTTTACTTACTGACATCAACCGTGTCTCTCAGATTTTTTAAATTCCACTCACAGAAGCGGTAAAATTATGTTTTATGTAAATTTGCAAATTCTCTTAAGAGGTGTGTAAAAGACGGTGAAAAGTTCAATAAAAGTTTTGTATATCTAAAATTATTATAAAATTACTCCAATGAATTACATTGAACTTATATAGGTATTATGTATCAATTTTGACCTAAAATAAATTTAAATAAAATAGATAATTATTTAAATAAGAAGTCGGTTTTTAAATAGTAACCTAGTGTTTTTACTATTCATCCAAAATTGAAAGTTTCCAGAAAAATACCAAAATTTCACCCTAGGTTAATTTCGATATTCCGAATCCAAAAATGAAGTCCATTTTGAAAAATAAAATTTAAAAAATTTCAAAAAGTGGTTATTACTATCATAATGGCTAGTTTTAATAATTTTTTAATAGCATATCGTTGTTTAGTGAAACTCGGTATTGAGTACAACACACGCTATCGAGGAAGGTCGTGATTGTGTGTAATGCAGCCAAGCTAGGGTTGCGTGTCGTGAAAGACTCCTTTGTTGTAGCGTACAACACAAGACATCAATAAAAAGAATATTTTTCATAAAATCTCGGGGTGTTACAGAATTTCTTGGGGGTGATGAAATATATTTGGCGGAAGTAACTATTCTTCTACCATGATGAGTGTTAGAGGATTGTGGTCAAGATATTGAAGTGTTTGAGGATTGTTGTTAAGAGATGACATGGGTGGTAGGGGTACGGTGGCAGCAACTGAATAGATAGATCGTGGGTTTTTTGTGTGTTTTTATGGTCTTATCTGTAACACCCTGAGCTTTCATGATACGCTTCTCTTCCAATAATGCAATAGCTTGCATTGTACGCAAGTTCGAGATTCTAACACACCGCGACTAATCAAAGTAGCCATGATGAAGAGTAATACCTACTTTTTGAAATTTTATAAATTTTATCTTTCCAAATGGACTTCGTTTTTGTATTCGGAATATCAAAATTATCCTAAGTTGAATTTTTTGTAATTTTCTGAGAACTTCCAATTTTTTATGAATAGTGAAAAATACTTAAAAAAAATTTAATCAAAATAATTTATAGTGATAAATTATACTATTGAGTGGTTTTAAAGTATAATTAGAATATATTTTTACCATTTTATCCAATGGTGTTCATTAGAATTAATTTCTCTTTGAAATTGGACATAAACAATTGTCAATCTTTTGATATATATTATTTCTTAAAAACACGCTATTTGTTGTGACAGCGGGAATTAGTTCTAAAATTAATTAATGCAACTTATATGTTTGGAATTTTGTAAAATAGACATCATTTTTGAATTTGTAATATCAATTATAGCTTAGGGTGAAATTTTGGCATTGTTCGGAAAAACTTCAATTTTGATGAATAGTGAAACCACTCAGTGGTAGTTAAAAAACTGATTTTTCGTTTAAATGAAACATTACCACTTCTGTGATTTGGTTTTCAAAAATCCAACATACATGGTTTTCATTAGGAAGTAAAATTTGGTTCAATGGGATTAAAATAATTTTTAGTGAATAGTAACTTTTAAGTTTAATTAATCGCAATTAAAGGTAATTAGTGAAATTTAAGGTAAAAATGATATTATAAAAATATGAAAATACCTTTACACTTGTCCTACACTTATTGGATGGGTCATGGCCGACCAATACAATCCATGGGTCAACTTGGGGACCCCATGGAGCCACTTGGGTAAGAAAATGACAATAATAACTTTTTATTTAAAGTAAAAATAAAATTGTCACAAACATGAGTTGTTTTACTAAAACAATTATTACATGGGGTTATATAAGGTACCTTTTCGACTTTAAATATTCATTGTAAATCTAAAATTATTTCCTAAATCATGATATTTTTTTATAATTTTTAGACATTAAATAAATTAAATATTTTATGACACCATGATGATGCAGTGATTACCTCATTAATTAATGATTTAAATAAAATAAAAAGATAATGTAACATCTAAGACTTACACTTGTCAAAAACCTATTGGATGAGTATATTTAGAACCCTTATCACCTTATCCTCGAAATATATAAGTTTGGGACCTTTAAAATCGGAAACTCATTATATAATAAAGTAACATTTCATGACTTTCCAAGAGTGCCCCTCCTCCCCTCTTATAAAAAGCCCCCACCACTACCACCTTATTCACACCTTCAAAGACTTTTGGCTCGGCCAAACACTTCCCAAATACTCTCTCAACTTACCTATATTACTCCTAGAAGCCTCACTTTGGGCATAAATCTTTCCAGTGATGCCTTTGGCTCAAATCAAAAAAGATTTACCCAATTTTAAGGTAATGTCTTCTCTTATGTTACTTTGTATTATTTTTCTTCTCCAACCCCTTAAAATCTTTTTATTCCTTTCTTTTGTAACAAAAACAGTATCTTCAATATACTAGGATGTTTTTATGAGAAGGATTTGATTTACACTTACACACAACTTCGTCTAATGGTTAAAGAATATACTGCTTCTATGGTGGGCAAATTTCTACCTCATGAAACGATGATTGTTCAATATTCTTTTAACACCTCTCATGGTGGCCATTATGATGACACTATTTTTATATATGATATATATTCTGTTTCTTTCTTATTATTCTATATTTTTCATTTATGGAATACCTTTAAGATTTCCATTATGAGTAAACGCGATAATTTCATTTTAGGAAGTGCGGACTACCGCCCCCTCAAAGTGATTTGAATCGTTAATGCCATATGTGGGATGTATAAAGGATTGAGAAAATGGTATTATACATTATATTATACTGGAATTATATTATACCTTTATATAATTATAACTTCATTCCATTAAATACGAAATATAAATGAAAGTAGCGTTCATGCGTACGTGCGGCTTATCGTCTCCATGAACAGTGGATTTCATTTCTTACCTCTAAATGTTATGTAATATTATAAATGCATGTATATACTGGATATATAGGTTATATATATGATATATACATAATGAATATAATTTTGGAGATAATTTATATTCTACCACATAAACAACTTGTAAATATAAGAAGTTTATTGTTGACTCAAGTACCAAAGATCGACAAAACGACCATTATTAACTTAAATGACTACATAATTTTCGTAACATTGTAATAAGTGATATAAAAGGGATAATTAACTTGAAAAGGGTTATTAAGAAAGTATATATTAACTCTAGTTTATTATTCAGGAGGTTAAAGAACGATCGAGTCAAGTCGGACATGAGGTAAGGGAACTACTTAACCCAATTTCCATTCTTTGGGTTAATCTCCTACTTTCAAATTATGTCATGATATTATTATGTCCTATCTTGTATTTTTACATTCTTTATGTGTACTTATAGTGAATACAAATAATAGATCTATTTTATTTAAAAAACTATCTTTGTAAGGGACTTCGTCTCAATCTCCTTTCATTGAGTCATATTTTGTTTTATACACAACTTTCCATTATACGGTGTATAAACCCCTTTGACTTTTACTTTTATTCAAAAGGAATATTTTTATATGAAGAGTTTTTACTAAACGAAACAAGGAATTTTTTTTCTTACCTATGCGGAGACAACGACTTCTCTGCCGTCGTGACCATTATTTGAGTTTCGGCTTCCTCTACAAGCCATAACTTTTTTTTAAAATGAAAAATAAAGTTTTACTTTTCTATTATTTTAGTATTGAAAATGGTTTTATTATATCAATGTGTTGTATTGATATCTTGTGATCGAAATTTGGAAATGTTATTTTTCCTTTATGCATGTTTTATGTGATACGATTATGTTATGGTTATGATATCTTTAAACCTATTCATATGAGGAATGCATTGGACTTAATAAGTGACGGGTGGAGCCTGCTATAGCTCCTCGATGCATCGGAAGGTCTCATTAGACACACTAGTGTCTTGGCACGAGGCCTTGACAAAATCTTATTTGTAGTATTGGCACGAGGCCTTGGCTACGTGGTTATGATAGTTTGGAATTATGAATTCCATCATTATGAAAGTGGTTATTGATATTTCATGTGATTATTCGACTAGTAGAATATCAATGTGAATAAGTAAATGGAATTATTTCATTTTATTTTTTCCATATTATGCTCAATTTCAAGTTTAAAAGGATTTTGTTTTAGTTATACATTTCCTTAAATGTTAATGTTTATTTATAAAAGCTTCCTCTATATTGTTATCCTTACTAAGCATCTGAGCTCACCCCTTTCAATGTTTTAATTTTTCCAGGATGTGAAGAATTATTTTAGGAATGACCTGCAGGGATCGTTTGAAGGGGATATGAGTGTGGAAAATGGAGACTATGTTATTGTAGTTTTTTCACTTTATGATGTAATTTAACATTTATGAATGTATCTAGTGTTTCCAAGGCTACTAAACTAATCGGTCTTTCGAGACATGATCTTTTGTGATCATGCCAATGTTACGCAATAATGCACCGACTCTGGGTAACTGGGGTCGGGGCGTTACAGTTGGTATCAAAGGCAGTTTAGTACTATCCTTGGAATCTAGTTTTAGATAAACTCTGATTAGAGCACATAGCCCTAAGATGGACTTTGAGGATTAGTATAGAATAACTTCCTAGAATTTTGGGTATTATAGAGATTTTGTGAGTTTTCTGAGCAATACATCCATGTCTGGATACGAGCAGGTAGAGGCGGCTCTGGCACAGATGTACCTAGGGGTAAAACCCGAAAACACCACTTTGATCTAGACTTGAACGAGAACTGGTGCATGAAAACGGGCCTTTCTTCACTCTTGGTTACGACACTCCCGGGGGATATGCTTAGGATAATTCTCATTTTCTTTACAAACCATTATGAAGGGTTTATGAGTATATACTTCCTCAAAGAAAACATTTTTATAATTATGGATTATATCCATAAATAGTTCAATTTATGTTAAGTGTTTTACAAGTATGGAATTATGTATTTTGATTCATAAACTAATCTAGTTTATGCCATTGTTTAGAAATGGCGCCTAGTGGGAGGAATAGAAACTGTATCAATGCGTGCACTCTGTGTAGGGATTGCCCTCGTGCTCAAAATAATTATTGTGGAGCTGGAGATACAACTGATGCTGATCAACTTATTACCATACTGGGACAACTCACTCAGGTTATGAATAATAACCTTACTCGTATGGAGCACCCTGATCTGCAACGTGGAGGATCAATGTTAGACCGCTTCATGAGGAAACAACCTCCAACATTTAATGGGGTACAAATCCATTATTAGCTGAGCAATGGATAAATTCCTTAGAGAAAATATTTCATGCCTTGGAGAGTAGTGAAAGGGAAAAGGTTGTCATGGAAATTTACCGCCTCACCGGAGATGCTGATCAATGGTTTTCATTGATTCAAAACACATAGGAAGATTATGAAGTATCAAATATGGAATGGAGGTTGTTCAATGAGCTTTTCTTAGAAAAATACTTTCCTCGTGACCATCGAGCAGATATGGAAAGGCAATTTCTGGGTCTGAAGCAAGAGGAGGATGAGAATGTCGCAAAGTATGAGGCCAACTTTACAAGGTTACCGAGGTATGCTGCAGATTATATATGTAACCCAAGAAGTAATATTTATCGTTTCTTTGATGGGTTAAAACCATTTCTCTGTCGAGCTTTTGTATCAGAATCCTTCTCATCGTACGAAGATATTTTCTCATGTGCTATCAAGATAGAAAATGCATTCTCTAAATCTTATGACAATAAAGTAAAGAAAGATAAGAAGAGAATGGTGGAACAAGAGACAGATAAAGGGAAAAGGGGAAATAATGATTTTTCATTATGTGATAATTGTGGGAAGAATCACCCTGGTACTTGCCTAAAAGGAATGGGAGTTTGTTATAAATGTGGAGAAAAAGGTCATTAGGCCCGTGATTGAAAGGGAAAGAAAGAGGCTATCAATGTTGAATGCTACAATTGTAGGGAAATGGGGCATTATGAAAATGAATTCTCTAAGCGCCAAGGAAAATTACCTCAGAAAAGGCCAAGGGATCAAGGCCAATCTTATGCTATTACTACAGTTGAAGTGGAATAATTAATGTATTGCTTCTTTTGGACTCAAGGATTATATTCTGGTTATACGAATAATGTGATATATATTAGGATTGTACTGCAGTACTTGTTGTTTTCATTATGGTTTTAATATGATGAAGGTAATCATATTTTTATATGTGACAATAAGAGAAACTTTACTTTGTTTGAGGAATCTGATGATACAATTGATTTTGGAATTCAAGGACCTTTTAGAGAAAGTCTGGACTGAGGTATTTTGGATAACTATAATGGTTGGAATGGATTAATTTGAACTTTGGATAGTATTATTTAAGGTTAAAACATTTATGAAGATTATTTTTTGGAATATTATAATACTATAGTTTTAGGAAAAGGAAAACCTGCAGGTTGGAGGATAACCCATCGCGTTGGGCAAAGCTGCTGGAATCGAACCGACAACCATAGTGCAACAGGCCTTTATTACCTACCACTAGCCTACAGGAAGTCCCTAGTTATTACATAATATTTTTACTAATCTAAATGGTATGTTTTAATATTTGGAACCTTATACAATTAGGATAAATAGAAAATTTTTGAGTTCTGTTACCATTTTGAGTGAAAGATGGGTTTGGATTAAAAATTTATTAAAGAATGAAAGTCTACATGACAAGTAAGTATATTTCCTTATGTTCTTAGTAAATATCTTAAATAAATTCCTCAACATTATGAAAGGTAACTTAAAACAAAAACGTTATCGGTTAAATTTTCCAACTGGGGATTCAATGACTGTTTAACCAATCACAAGTTTGTGATTTTCTTGTAGTTAACATTCTCCTAATCCGGTTTTCTACAACTCTCCATCAGACCTTGATGGTTTTTTTTTTCTCCATATCCATATTTTCATATAATCCTAGTATGGGCTATCTTGGGTGACCTTTGTACTTCTCTTTCTTTCTTTAAAAGTTATATTTTTATTAACCCTATTTCCGATGTGGGTTTTCCACAAAGGTATTTTATACTTTGAACATTTTATTTTCGAAGAAAAATTTCAAATTGCGAGGATGAAATTTATTGAAGGAGGAGATAATTTAACACCTCGAGCTTCCACGATACGCTTCTCTTTCAATAATGCAATAGCTTGCATTGTACGCAAGTTCGAGATTCTAACACACCGCGACTAATCAAAGTAGCCGTTATGAATAGTAATACCTACTTTTTGATATTTTATAAATTTTATCTTTCCGAATGGACTTTGTTTTTGTATTCGGAATATCCAAATTATCCTAAGTTCAATTTTTTGTAATTTTCTGAGAACATCCAATTTTTTTATGAATAGTAAAAAATACATAAAAACAACTTTTTAATCAAAATAATTTATAGTGATAAATTATACTATTGATTGGTTTTAAAGTATAATTAGAATATATTTTTACCATTTTATCCAATGGTGTTCATTAGAATTAATTTCACTTTGAAATTGGACACAAACAATTGTCAATCTTTTGATATATATTGTTTCTTAAAAACACGCTATTTGTTGTGACAGTAGGAATTAGTCATAAAATTAATTAATGCAACTTATATGTTTCGAATTTTTTAAAATAGACATCATTTTTGAATTCGGAATATTAATTATAGCTTAGGGTGAAATTTTGGCATTGTTCTGAAAAACTTCAATTTTTGATGAATTGTGAAACCACTAAGTGGTAGTTAAAAAACTGATTTTTCATTTAAATGAAACATTACCACTTCTATTATTTTATTTTAATAAATCCAACATACATGGTTTTCATTAGGAAGTAAAATGTGGGTTAATTGGATTAAAATAATTTTTGGTGAATAGTAACTTTTTAGTTTAATTAATCGCGATTAAAGTTAATTAGTGAAATTTAAGGTAAAAATGATATTATAAAAATATGAAAATACCTTTACACTTGTCCTAAACTTATTTTATGAGTCATGGACGACCATGAAAATCCATGGGTCAACTTGAGGACCCCATGGAGCCACTTGGGTAAGAAAATGACAATAATAACTTTTTATTTAAAGTAAAAATAAAATTGTCACAAACATGAGTTGTTTTACTAAAACAATTATTACATGGGGTTATATAAAGTAAATTTTCGACTATAAATATTCATTGGAAAGCCAAAACTATTTCCTAAATAATTATATTTGTTTTATAATTTTTAGACATTAAATAAATTAAATATTTTATGACACCATGATGATGCAGCGATTACCTCATTAATTAACGATTTAAATAAAATGAAAAGATAATGTAAAATCTAAGACTTTAACTTGTCAAAAACCTATTGTATGAGTATATTTAGAACCCTTATCACCTTATCCTAGAAATATATAAGTGTGGGACCTGTAAAATACGAAACTCATTATATAATAAAGTAACATTTCATGACTTTCCAAGAGTGCCCCTCCTCCCCTCTTATATAAGTCCCCCACCACTACCACCTTATTCACAACATCGAAGCCTTTTGGCTCAGCCAAACTCTGCCCAAATACTCTCTAAACTTCCCTATATTACTCCTAGAAGCCTCAATTGGGGCAGAATTCTTCCCAAGTATGCCTTTGCCTCAAATAAAAAAAAGAGTTTCCCGATTTTAAGGTAATGTCTTCTCTTATGTTATTTTGTTTTATTTTGCTTCTCCAACCCATTAAACTCTTTTTATTCCTTTCTTTTGTAACAAAACCAGTATCTTAAATATAGTAGGATTTTTTTATGAGAAGTATTTGATTTACATTTACACACAACTTTGTCTAATGGTTAAAGAACATATTGTTTCTGTGGTGGTCAAATTTCTGCCTCACGAAACGATGATTGTTCAATCTTCTTTTAACACCTCTCATGGTGGCCATTATGATGACACTATTTTTATATATGATATATATTATGTTTTTTTTTATGATTCTGTATTTTTCATTTATGTCATACCTTTACAATTTCCATTATGGGTAAACGCGATAATTTCATTTTAGGAAGTGCGAACTACCGCCCCCTCAAAGTGATTTGAATCGTTAATGCCATATATGGGATATATAAAGGATGTAGTAAATGTTATTATACATTATATTATACTGGAATTATATTATACCTTTATATAATTATAACTTCATTCCACTAAATATGAAATAGAAATGAAATTAGCGTTAATGCGTACGTACGGCTTACCGTCTCCATGAACAGTGCATTTCATTTCTTACCTCTAAATGTTATGTAATATTATAAATGCATGTATATACTGGATATATAGAATATATATGATATCTAAATCATGAATATAATTCTAGAGATAATGCATATTCTACCACATAAACAACTTGTAATTATAAGAAGTTTATTGTTGACTCATGTACCAAAGATCGACAAAACGACCGTTATTAACTTAAATGACTACATAATTTCAGTAGAATTGTAATAAGTGATATAAAAGGGATAATAAACTTGAAAAAGGTTCTTAAGAAAGTAGATATTAACTCTAGTTTAATATTCAGGAGGTTAAAGAATGATCGAGTCAAGTCGGACACGGGGTAAGGGAACTACTTAACCCAATTTCCATTCATTGGGTTAATCTCCTACTTTCAAATTATGTCATGATATTATTATGTCCTATCTTGTATTTTTACTTTCCTTATGTGTACTTATAGTGAATACACATAATAGATCTATTTTACTTAAAAATGATCTTTTTAAGGTACTTCTTCTCAATCTCCTTTCATTGAGGCATATTTTGTTTTATACACAACTTTCCATTATACGGTGTATAAACACCTTTAAATTTTAATTTTATTAAAAAGGAATATTTTTATATGTAGAGTTTTTACTAAACGACAAAAGGATTGTTTTTTCTTACCTATGCGGCGACAACGACTTCTCCACCACCGTGACCATTATTTGAGTTTCGGCTTCCTCTACAAGCCATAACTTTTTTTTAAAATGAAAAATAAAGTTTTAGTTTTCTTTTATTTTAGTATTGAAAATGGTTTTATTATATAAATGTGTTGTATTGATATCTTCTGATTGAAATGTGGAAATGTTATGTTTCCTTTATGCATTTTTTATGTGATACGATTATGTTATGGTTATGATATGTCTAAACCTATTCATATGAATAATGCATTGGACTTAATAAGTGATGGGTGGAGCCCGCTATAGCGCCTCGATGCATCGGCAAGTCTCATGAGACAAACTAGTGTCTTGGCACGAGGCCTTGACAAAATCTTATTTGTAGTCTTGGCACGAGGCCTTGGCTACGTGGTTATGATAGTCTGGCATTAGGCATTCTATCATTATGAAAGTGGTTATTGATATTGCATGTGATTATTCGACTAGTAGAATATCCATGTGAATAAGTAAATGGCATTATTTCATTTTATTTTTTCCATATTATGATGAAGTTCAAGTTTAAAATGCTTTAGTTTTTGTTATACATTACCTTAAATTTTAATGTTTATTTATGAAATCTTCTGCTATATTGTTATCCTTACTGAGCATCTGAGATCACCCCTTTCAATGTTTTAATTTTTCCAGGATGTGAAGAAGTATTTTAGGAATGACCTGCAGGGATAGTCTTAAGGGGATATGAGTGTGGAAAATGGAGACTATGTTATTGTATTTTTTCACTTTATGATGTAATGTAACATTTATGAATTTATCTAGTGTTTCCAAGGCTACTAAACTAATCGGTCTTTCGAGACTTGATATTTTGTGATCATGCCAATGTTACGCAATAATGCACCGACTCTGGGTAACTGGGGTCGGGGCGTTACATTATCAATTAACTTCAAGTATGTATTGATTCATTTTGTATTAAATTCCATTATTTATATAATTAATGTTTTTCAATGTTTTAACATGTTATAACATCATCTTCGTCTTGATAATTAAATCAGGTGTATTATTTATGATAAATGAATAAATATAATATGAAATTTTAATACAAATTAAAAAAATTAATTTTAATTTAAATGTAATTTGTAAATATATAATATATGTTAGTATTATTATTACCAAAAGATATATTTTTCATATGAATTCATTGCTAAACACTTTGACCAACATATATATTATCTGTGGGTATTATTATAATAGTAATAGAAATATTTTATCTGTCGCAATAACATTTAGTGACAGATTTTTTACCAACTGTTTAGTGACATGACACTTTTTGTGGGTAAAACTTTTTACCAACAAAAAATTCACTTTTACAAATATATATACCCATATTGGAAAAATCTGATTATTTGGTAGTGTCTTAGGAACCTACACTAATGGAATCACTCATAAAGTCTCCTCAATTGAAGAGGAATTTGAAAACCTCCATTATAATGGTCTTGCTGATATAAATCTCACCCCACCTACAATGAACATCAATTATGTCTACTTAAGGATTCCCCACATTCCAATTTTGGATATTTTTTTAATACACCATATGATCCCTCCAATAACATTCATCCCTTTAAAAGGTGAATTTTTCAACTTATTATCAGTACTGATCTAGAATGTTTTACTCTTATAATTGAAATGAATCTATTCAATGCAATCCTAGATTTATTATTATGATATATTACTATAAAATCTTAGAGATGAACCCCAGATACATCCCGTCATAGAAAATTATACCACATAGATTCAAGTAGAACTATAATTACCTCTGAGTACTTATTACTTTTTTGACTGATAATGATATTATCAGTATTAAAATATAATATTGGAGAGAGGTATCCCTAAAACTTAATCATATTCTATGATGAAACATTTATCATATTCCATGACTGATTAAAGATTAATAATAATCTTAATTTGATTAAAAAAACAAAACTCTCACAACATGCATTGCTAAAATAATTTTTGGAACATCACTAATTAATTCAATATGTTTTTTATTTCAATAAAAATTATTCATTAAAATCATAAATATAAATAATTCATTTCATAGTTTAACAATTTACATGAGTAACCAAAATCCAAAAAACATGTTTTAATGATTTTTACACTTACCTTGGTCCATATCTGTTCATAACCCATAAATGAGGGCCACAACTTGGTATCCCCTAATCCTTAAAACCCCTAAAAAATAACCTATTCTAATATGTAGTCTAGTATATAAGATGAATTATATTTGAGAAACTACCATGATTTTGGAACCCTATATTATTCAAATGAAGATAAAACTAAGGGGGCGTGAGAGGTATACTTTTTTATGTCGAGAGTAGAGTAAACCATATATGTGTGTCTCTAAGGAAAAATGGGTCGGAAACTTAAATACATATGAAATGATAAGAATAAATAGAACCACACTCATTTTCTTTCAGTAGTGACGAGAAGTGATGTAGGGTTATTCATGTTTAAGAACAGCACAACAACACAAAACGTGGAAGCCAAAACATCAATCAATTATAGAGGATGCGAAGGAAATAACACAAAATGGATTCATGACTTGATTAATATGAGAGAACGTAGTGGAGTTGCACTGGAAGAGGATGAATTCTGCGAGATCTTGAGAATCACGACTGACTGAGTCATAGTTAGGGTTTTTTTAAATAGATCAGGGACACTTTTAATAGCACTATCAGAAAAGAACTCATAAAGATCCATTTAATCGGTGCTAAATTTATAATCGATGATAAAATAAATATTTATTATCACTTTTTTAGCAATGATAAATATCAAACTTTATCGGTGCTAACATTTTAGCACTGATAAAAATGTCTTTTAATAGTGCTAATAAAGCACTGATAAATATTGATCTTATTAGTGTTATAAAAGCACTATTAAAAGTTTGGTAATTATAGTTATTTAAATAACATTATAATAATTATATAATTATTTAATTATATATAATTATTTATTTATAATTATATAAATAATTATTTAAAAATAATACTTATTTATTTATAATAATTATTTATTTATAATAATTATTAATATAGTAAATATACATTTAAAGATATATATTTTTCTAAATATCTATTTACAAATATATTTTCAACATTATTAATGGATATATAGTCTTAAATACATGCATTTTTAAAAGAAGTGAAATTGAATAATTCAAAATGAGTACACTCTAAAAATATTGAAAAAATCAATTGGTTTTTTAAATTAAATATAATTTATTAAAAAAATATGGATATATATATATATATATATTAAAGTGGATGAGTAAACTTTGAAAATAATAAAACATAGTAAATAAATATATATAAAAAATAATAAAAATGATCAAATTCAAAAATAAAATAAAAAGTAAAAAACATTAAAGATCAATACCCTAACTATAGTATATTGAAAATAAATTAATAAAATTGACCGATTAAAAACATAATATATATTAAATGTATTATGTTATTATTACATTCTAAAATATACTAAAATTTGAATAAATTTTATAAATATTAGGTGTATGTGTTTCTATATATTTCATAATATATTATTGTGTGCATTTGTGTATACAAATGAATTAATATTTATTTGTGTGTGTGTGTGTGTCTCGGTGTTTGTGTGTGTGTGTGAAATAAATGCTACACACTCTATTTAATATAGGTTAGATTGAAAATCAAACAAAATTAAAAATTAATAAGACATTAATACATCTTTAATTAACATTTTATATATATTATACATATTCATTATATGTATCTATATTTAATATATACTATTTATTAATATTTGTAATCTATATATATGTATATGAAATTTAATCATTTTATTCATTAATTATTTAATTAAAAAATGATTCATATCTTTCTTAATTTACTAATTTTACTTTTATTTGTTTAATTTTTCATTTTATTAGGGACCTTTATCAATGCTCAAAAATAATTGATGAATGGAAACTTTTATCAGTGCTAAAGAAGTGATAATAAATGATACCTTTTATCAGTGAAATAAATAAAGAATTGATATAGGTTTCCTTTATCAGTGCTAAAATAAATCATTGATAAAAGTTACCTTTTATCAGTGCTAAAAAATCGCTGATAAAGAGTTCATTTTATCAGTGCTTTTTTTAGAACTGATAAAGGGATTCCTTTATCAACACCTATTTTTGCACTGATAATGATGGACTTTATCGGCAAATTTTTTTTGTGAAGATAAATGTTAGCATTCTTATATGTGGGTTTTGTAGTAGTTATGTTAGTGATAGACTATAATAGATTATACCTAGATCTGAAACACTTTTATCCAACATTAACAGGAGATGATGAAGTTATGGTGAAACATTTTTAGGATGGAATTAAGTGTGAGATTAAGTCCCAGGTGAATATCTTCAGGCTGAAAAAGTTTACAGGAGTGGTGGATTAGTCTCTCATAGTTGAATGGAACCTGAGGGAGGCTTCCAATATTGGACAAGAAGTTGTTACTGAATGATCATAAGTTGAAACTTCTGAGAGAAGTGAATGCCTCTATGACCACTTTACCCAAGGTACTGGGAAGAAGAGTATGCAGACCAGGGGGTCGGTTGGATAAGACCTTACTGGGGTGATATTTCATCTGTGTGGTAGGTTGGGACAATATTGTTGACACTATTCCTGACCACCACAAGTGTGTCGATCTTGTATCAAAATGGGACATCAACATATGTTCTACATATCACAACAACAAACTGGTACTGAAGGATAAATTGGGCAGAGTCATAGTATGGGAAGAGGATCTTCTACACCAAATCGGGCTAGCAGTTTGAGTTCTACTAGCCTAGGTGGTAGAGGTAGTAGATGAGGTGCTTCTGGGAAGGAGCGCCTACATTAGTAGAGTGGTGCCACTCAAGGGAGTCAGATAGCATCACAGGAAAGTGGGTAATCATAGATAAATTCAGTAGAGCCTACACATGTGGATATCAAGGTTGGACCATCGACAATGAGAGGTACGATTCTAGTTTCTTCTACGTTTTCTAGTTATTTGTTTGATATTGGAGCCTCTCGTTCCTTTATATCTACAAAATAGGTTAATGGTTTTAGTCTGGCGATGGAGTTTGTGATCGGGGTTATGACTATGGATGCACCATTGGGAGTATGATCTAGAGATATAAGTCGTTGAAAGGGGTGTTCACTGGAGATCGGGGAATATATTTTCTTATGGGATCTCTATGTTCTTTATATGATGTGATTCAACTTAATTATGGGAATGGACTAACTAGTGACATACTGGTCCCACATCAACTATTACTATAATAGAGTTACATTTACAACTCTTAAGGGTGACTAGTATATTCATTGTGGAGAGTTGGATTTCTAGGTTGTCCATGTAGGTCTAATTACTCAGCAAGTGGGAGAGCTCAAAGTCCAAGTTTCTAGTATATTTATATATGATGGGGGTGTTAGGAAAGACGTCCTACCACCAATAGTGTAACTGTTTCAGGATTTCGTTCATGAATACTTCTCAGGGCTTCCTCTAGAGAGATATTTGGAACTCACTATTGATCTCATGATGGGGGATGAGTTAGTACATATTCTTCCATACATAATGGAACCAACTGGGCTTCAAGAGCTTAATACTCAGTTTGAGGAGTTGTAGGATAAGGGATTTATCTATCCAATTATGTCTCTTTGTGGATCACATGTTTTTTTACAAAGAAGGATGACAAGAGTTTATGTGAATGTTTTGATTACCAGAAGATGAACAAAATGACTATAAAAACAGATATCCACTACCACATATTGATGATCTATTTGACCAATTTAAGGGAGATTGTGTGTTTTCAATGATCGATTTGAGATCAGTGTATCATCAGTTGAGAGTGATTAATTATGATATACCAAAGACTAATTTAATGAGTAGGTATTGAATTTATAATTTTTTTTAATTCCATTTGGGTTGAAAAATGCACAAGTAGTGTTTATGGATTTGATGAACATGATATTTCATCTGTATCTAGATCAGTTTCTAGTGGTGTTTTTGGACGACATATTGGTGTAATCCAAGACTCATGATGATCAAGTCCAACATCTTGTCATTTTACTAAGTACACTGAGTGATCATCGTCTATATTCCAAGAAATATACGTGACATTTTTGGATTGAAAAATTACACTTAATGGGGAACATCATATCAGAGGAAGGTGTGTCAGTGGACCCCAAACAGGTTTAGGCAGTGGTTTCTTGGGACCTTCCCAAGAATTTTTTTGATATTTAAATCTTCCTGGGGTTAGTTGGATATTACAAGAGATTCATCCGAGACTTCTCTCATTTGGTAGTTCCACTTTAGGACTTGACCAAAAAGGGAGTAAATTTTGAATGGTTAGAGTCTTTTGAGAGAACTTTTCAATATTTGAAGAATAATATGATATCAGAGCCCATATTGATCCTACCTAAGTCAGGTGAGGATTATTTAGTTTATTGTGATGCTATATTGATCGGATTTGGAGTTATGCTGATGTAGGGAGATTGATTTGTGGTGTATGGGACTTGCAGTTGTGGACTCAAGAACAGAATTACCCTACACATGACCTGAAGTTGGAAGTAGTGGTTTATCCTCTTATGTGTTGGTGACACTATCTTTTTGGGGAAAATTTTAACTATACAGATCATAAGATCTTGAAGTATATATATATTCATAGCATGATTTCAATCTACGGTAGTAGAGAAGGGTAGAGTATATTCACTCCTTTGATTTTGAACTAGAATATACGCCTGAGAAGAGAAATAGTGTGGATGATGCCATGTGCAAGAAAACTCAGAATCAAATGGTTCATGAGTTAAGTGTAGAGTGGATGATAATGACCTTTATGGTTGAAATGCATGTGGTGGTTCAAGAGAGTCAGGAGCCGATGACTCTGGTTTCAGTTGTAGTGGAGTCTATACTTTATAGATGGACTAGGGATAGATAGTATGAGGATCCCGAGTGAGTAGCCTTAAATGAATGCCTTGAATGTGGGGAGACATCTTCAGACTGGTTGATAGATTATGTCACGACCCATCCCCCGGGGCCTATGCTGTGACTACCCCAAGCCCGCCTTCCATAGGCCAGGGGCTGGAGACTAGCACCGAAAGGCATATTACCTAAAACTGAGAAGCCATTGCCATTATATCCTATAAAAACACGAAACCAAGCACACAAAAAGATATGAACACAAGTAAACTGTATAGAAAATATAGTGCTAAAATTAAGTGGGGTCGGAATACAAGCCCAATAGTAAAGGTACAAGTACAACTGAAATAAAATACAACTGAATAAAGATAAATACAACTACTAGGTTGTCCTCCGAGGTTCCTACCTGAAGGGTAGGTACATATTTCCTCCTCAACACTCCGCATCCGCACATCTCCTCTGCGTACCGACACACCGAATGGTCCACCTCTGGGCACTGTCCAGTCCCGGTACCCTCAGCCTCGATCAGCGTTGTCCATCATCTGCACCAAATATAACAAGGTGCGGTCATATCCTGGGAAGGGGTGATTATAACGAAACTCAGTAGGGACCTCGAGAGCCTCAAGGTCTCACAAAATACACAAAAGAAAAACCACAAATCATTAAATCAACTGACAACCCTACATAGGTATATGCCCATACATATACCTAAGTTATCAAGTATACCGATCTCAGTCTTGAGGAAACACAGGGTACAACCCAAAATCTCAAAGCTCATCTATTTCACAATGGAAGGAATACCACAAAGGTATGTACCACATAGGTACACCACACAGAAAAATACCACCAAGGTATTACCACGAAGGAAAATACCACATAGGTACGAACTCAGCTTACACCAGGTATATCTTTAGGTACAGTGGTAGAGATGATTAGATGTATCTACTAATTCATATTACTCTGTTAAGAGGAAGACCCACGAAGGGTCCTAAATCATCATCAGACCCACAAAGGATCATAGTACATTGTCAAACCCACACAGGATCCTAGTACATCGTCGGTATATTGTCAGACCCACACACGATCCTAGTACATCTTCCATACATCATCAGACCCACATAGAATCCTAGTACATCTCCAGTACATCGTCAGACCCACACAGGATCCTAGTACATCTCCAGTATGTCTTTAGACCCACACAGGATCCTAGTTCCTCTCCAGTACATCGTCAGACCCACACAGGATCCTAATACATCTCTAGAACGTCGTCAGACCCACACAAGATCCTAGTAAATCTACATTACATCGTCAAACCCACACAGGATCCTAGTAATTCATCGGTACATCGTCAGACCCACAAAGGATCCTAGTACATCTACTGTACATCTTCAGACACACATAGGATCCTAGTACATTGTCGGTACATCATCAGACCCACACAGGATCCTAATACATCATCTTTACATCTTCATACCCACACAAGATCCTAGTACTTCGTCTGTACGTCATCAGACCCACACAAGATCCTAGTACATCATCACTGCCTGCTATAAGGTTCTTGTACTAAGATCGCTTGTCTCTGAGAGGGTCCACTCCACAAAAAACTCATTGATACTACAACTACAACTAAGTTTCAATAATAATTATCTCAAAGTACCACCACATCATAGGGGTCTCAACACAATAGACGGTGTTTCAATCGGACGTCTGGTCTGTAAGTTATTATCCTTTTAGTTCCATGGGCCCAGTTGGATTCGTGCTCGATCCAACCTGACCATACCCCAACATTATCAAAAACTTTAGTGTGGTATACCAAATGGATCGTCTTTCTCCAAGGTTTCCAACCCCATATACGGTTCTTCAAACCTACACCTGGTGCCAAAGTTATGGCCAAAAGAGAGTACAGGGTCGAAATTGGTCTGGGTCCGGTCCGACCCAGCTGGACCTCGCCTAGGATGACCTGGTTTGGGTCGACCTGGCATGGCCCACACTGGGAGGTCTGGCCCGCTAGGAAGTCCACAGGGTGTTGGGAAGCCGTGAAGGCCGCAGGTGGTGCGGGGTCGCAGAGGCCCTCGGGGCGGCGGAGGCCACGGTGACCGCGGAGCGGCAGCGGCCACCGGTAGCGCAGGGCCACAGAGCGGTGGAGGTTGCGGGGGGCACGGAGCGGTGGAAGCCACAGGGTCCACAAATCGGCAGAGGTGGCGGGGGTCGTGGAGGCCGCTGGCGGTGCAGGGTGGTGCGGAGGTCGCGGTTCAGTGGGGCGGTCGTGGTTCAGCGGTCCGCCTCGGCTAGCTGGATGTCCAACCATCCTCTCTGTGTGGCCCGGTCATGTTTCGCACCTTCACTGGCGGCCAGTTCGTCTGGCTGATCTTCATTTTTCATCGTGGAACAATTCCACCTTCTTCCATCGAAAATAACACACCATTCATGAAGAATGGTGGAGGGGTCAGGCCTTGTTTCTTTGGCCCGCACCCTCCGCATTAGAGCGGTAGAAAGTGGCTTAAAGAGATGATTCAATGTGATTGGAAAAATTAACATTTATAAATTTAAAACACACCCCTACCTCGTTTGTTCGTTGACGTCGATGAGGAGGGAAGGACAGTCATCGATTGAAGACATCCCACATTGAAGGATGTCCCAAGGAATAAGTCGAAGACGTTGGAGAATGTCGGCGTTCTTCGTTGGAGAAGCATTCTTCGTTGGAGAATAATAATTCCTCCAAGGTTCTCCTATTCCAATCCTTTCTACCAATTCCACCCAAAAAGAAAAGTAGCCAAAATGATGTGGTTCATCAATTTAATTTTTGGCACAAAATTAAATTGACTTTATTAATTATGATGTAGTTGGAACCATTAAAACGGGAGGATACCAAATATTATCTCCCATTAAAGGGGAGTTCAAGAGTTATCTTCATATTAAAGAATATGTTTAGGGGGTTCAGGTGGTCCCCACACTTAAATTCAAATTGGGGGGGTTTTGGGCTTGGTGGTCCCCACCTCCATAACCCATGTTGAGGGGTTTCAAAAATAAAAATAAAATGTTAAAAATAATTTTATTTTAATTTTCCCATGAAAAGTAAAAAAACTAGCATTCACCCTCGACCTACTACGGTCAAGGTGAAGGTCTCCATAATTGAATACTGGCTCTACGATTTCAATAGTGCCCTCGTATTTCAATTTTGAGCACCGGTTCAAATGTTAGGAAAGCCAGCTCATACGTTTACTGAACGTACCTGAAAAAAAGTTCAGAAATTCATTCTGGGCACACCGGGCCTCGAAGTCACGCGCTGTCAATTTTTGTGGACTCATAAAATTCTCATATATATAAAAACAATTACATTGAATTTTCTGGTCTTTACATTATCCCCATCTCAGGGCTTTTCACCCCCGGAAGCCACATAACAAAATTAAGAAAACTGGTGGGGGTACTAAGTATGTAACTGAGCCTCTCGCTTCCATGTGTTCTCGTGGAGGTTCTCGTGCTGCCAGTGAATGCGCACTAGAGGTGTCGACCGTCCATGAAGGACCTTCTCTTGTTAATCCTCAATCTCTACTGGAACCTATGTAAATATCACCCCATCATTGACATGTTGTTCACCGTGGTCGATGATGTGAGAAGGGTCCTGCACGTGTCTCCTTAACTGGGATACGTGGAAGACGTCGTGCACCCGGTGCAACTGAGGGGGAAGTTCTAGGAGGTAAGATAACTCTCCAACTCTTCTGAGGACCTAGAAGGGTCCAATGAACCTCGGAGATAATTTTCTGCCTCATCCAAATCTTTGTAAACCTCTTCAAGGTGAGGCCCATAGAAATATGTGGTCACCATCATCTAACTCTAGAGGTCTTCGTCTTCTATTGGAATAAGACTTATGACTGCTCTGTGCAGTCTTCATTTGCTCCTGCATGATCTTCACTTTCTCTGTGGTATCCCAAACCATCTTTGGTCCCACTAGTGCTGACTCCCCTGGGTCAGTCCAGCACATTGTTGATCTACAAGGTCGCCCGTACAACACCTCAAAAGGTTACATCCCAATGGTGAAATTATAGTTGTTGTTTTATGAAAACTCCACCAAATTCAAGTGATCCTCTCAACTGCGACAGAAGTCTAGGACACAAGCACACAGTATGTCCTCGAGATTCTGAATGGTCTACTCAGTCTGGCCATCCGTCTGAGGATGGAAGGCGGTGCTCAAATGAACCTGTGTCCTGAAAGCATCCTTCAACCCCTTCCATAGCCGGTAAGTGAAATATGTATCATGATCGGAGACAATCATCGAGGGTACTCCATGAAGCTGCACAATCTCAGGCACATAGAGGCTTATCAATCTCTCTACTGAACCCTGCTCCCTGATCGGTAGGAAGTGGGTTGACTTGGTGAGTCGGTCGATGATCACCCAAATCGAATCATGACATCTGGATGTATGTGGAAGTCCTGTCACGAAGTCCATGGATATCCCATCCCACTTCCACTATAGGACCTCTAAAGGAAGAACCTAGCCTGCTGGTACCTGATGCTTCACCATCACTTGCTGAAAAGTGAGGCATCGAAAGACAAACTCTGCTGCAGATTTCTTCATTCTTGGCCACTAGTGCTATCATCGAAGATCCTGGTACATCTTCGCCACTCCTGGATGTACCGCTAGAGGGGATTTGTGGAACTCCCATAACACTTCCACCTGAAGTTACACCTGTACCATGGTACACCCTATGAAGAGGATGACGTTCTCTACACCTTTATAAAATCTATTAGGTTCCTATCCTATGGATATCTGAGTACGTCATGTCTCGTAATTAGTATCCCCGCACCGCGCCTCCCTGACTCACTGTAGAAGTGGTGGAGTGACTGTAAGAGACTGAAGAAAAGATTATCCATCCTGATCCACAAAGGATATCTGCAAAGTGGCCAGCTTCTCCATCACCTCACCTAGTAGCTGTAAACTAGACCTCCTGATGAGTGCATCTGCTACAACATTCCCCTTCCCAGGATTATAGACTGTCTCGAAGTCATTGTCTTGGAGGAACTCAAGCCAACATTGTTGTCTCAGGTTTAGGTCCTTTTGAGAGAAGATATACCTAAGAATATTATGATCCGATTAGACTATAAAATGATCTCCCATCATGTAATGTCACCACATCTTCAAGGCGAAGACCCCTGCTGCTAACTCCAAGTCATGGGTACCGTAGTTCTTCTCATGTTGTCTCAGCTATCGAGAACCATATGTGATCACTGCACACTCCTGCATCAAGACACATCCGAGCCCAGTACATGATGCGTCACAGTAGACTACATACCCTACGCCCTCCTCTGAAGGCCTCAAGATGGGGGGTCACTATTCATCCTCTGCCTCAGCTCTTGAAAACTCCACTGTTATCTCTTCGAACACATGAAGGGTTGCCCATTCTTCATCAACGATGATAGTGGTGTTGCAACTCTCGAGAAATATGGCACAAACCTCTGGAAGTATCCAGTCAAACCCATAAACTTTATAACATTGTCACACTCTTGGGTAGCTCCCAACCAAGTGCCGCCTCAATATTTGTTGGATCCACTACAACTCCAACCTATGATATGACATGTCCCAGAAAGTGAACCTCTTATATCCAGAATAGGCACTTTGAGAGCTTACCAAAAACCTGGTTCTCTCAGAGTGTGTCCAGTACTACCTGCAAATAATAGGCATGCTCCTCCTCAGTAGTCGAGTAGATCATTATGTCATTGATGAAGACTACTACAAAGAAATCAAGGTATGGATGAAAGATCTTGTTCCTAAGTCCCATGAACATTGCTGGAGCATTGGTTCTTCCAAATGGCATAACCAAGAACTCGTAATGGTCGTACCAACATCTGAAAGTCTTCTTCTGTGCATCCTCGTCTCGCACTCTGAGCTGGTGATTGCCTGAACTTGGGTCTATCTTCGAGAACAACTGTTCTCCCTTCATCTAATCAAATAGGTATTCAATCCTTGGGAGTGGGTACTTGTTCTTCACGGTCACCTGGTTCATGCACTGATAATCAACATAAATCCTCAATCTCTCATCCACCTTCTTGGAGAACAAAATCGGGGCTGCCCAAGGAGAAAAACTGGGCCAGATGAATCCCTTCTCCTATAAGTCATCTTGCTGTACCCGCAGCTCGTGAAGATCCGCGGGAGCCATCCAATATGCTGGTGTAGATATCGATGTCGTCCCAGGGTACAAGTCAATGTAAAAGTCTACCACTCTATGAAGAGGTATACCCTAAACATCATCATAGAATACATCCGCGTACTGGTCCATCACTACAGGATAACTCGAAATCTCCACATCAACCGCTCTGAAGGTAAGGCCAGCCAATTGATAAGTGATCGGCTGCACTCTCCTCCAGGTAAGTCCATCATGTGCTGTAAAGGATCCTTTTTCTCTGGTGAAGGTAAACCTGGTCCCATCTGTGTGGACACACCGAACTTTGCGCCTAATATAGTCAATTTTATCATGAACTTTAGATAACCATTCGATACCCATGATGACATCGTAAGGCCTCGACGCCGCTACTAGGAGATCCCAGCCAAAGCTCTTTCCTCCTAGAGTAAGCTTACACTCCCAGAACCAGTGCATAATCGTCAAATCTTATCTCATAGGAGCCTTTAATCATAAGGATAGAGCCAACAACTCCATTGGAATCTCCAAGATCCAAACGAGGGCAGTGGAAATAAAATAATGACTGGAACTTTTGTCTATAAGTAGTGCAGCTAAGGTGGGGATGACACATATCATACCTCGTATCATCTCCGGAGCGTCGTGATTGTAGGCCTCAGCTGCCTGGAGCTAAGCTCTCCCCTGTCCTCCTACTCCTTACGGTTGGGGTGGACGACCTGGTGGTGGTGGCGGTAACATCTGAAATCATCGCACACTGCCAGCTGCATGGCTAGCTCCTCTGCCACGTCTGCCTGCTTCCTGTGTACCTCCTCAGTCAAACTTCTGTCTCTGCCTGGGAGGTCCCTCGACCATCATTTGATCATCAGTATGGCAGTTCGGGCAGTGACGAGCCATGTGGCCCTACTCGCCGCATGTGAAACATTGTATGTTCCTCGCATGACTGGCACTGTCTCTGGTACCCCCAGACAACTGATCCTGAGTCCTGCGGTCGTCCACCTATAGGTCTGGTCCTCTTGGACCTCTGTGACATATGTTTTCTTCCAGATACAGAATACTCTTCTACGTGACGTCCAGTGGTGGGTCTCTCTGCTGGAGACTTCTCAGCAAGAAAACTATCCACTAATAGGGCTCGATCTAACACCCCTCTCTGTGTCAGGATGCTGAGAGAAATCATTGAAGCCCTGATCTCTTGCCTGAGTCCATGCTCAAAGGTATGGGCCCTGAAAAATTGGTCTTGCACTATATCAGTGGAGTAGCGTGAGAGTTCAGTGAACCTCACTGATTACTGAGGCAAAATCATGCTGCCCTACTACAGATGAATAAGCTCATGTATGCGCACTGCGTGAAGAGTCACTGGAACAAAATCTTCCCAAAACAGGCTCTCAAAGTCTGCCCAAAGAAGAATCACCTCATCGTGAACTTGGATCATCACGACCCACTATCTTCCTGCTTCTACCTGTAAAATACTAGCGGTAAAGATCACCATGAGATCAGCTGGTGTCCCTACTAGTCAGAAGACTCTCACCACGGCCTCCAGCCAATCCTCAGTCGAATGTGGGTCCATCTCTCCCCTGAACCTAGGTGGAATCTGGAAATGGAACTCATGAAACGTGCTCAAGAGGTGTGCACCCTCTGCTACTTGGGCTGGTGGCATCGGTGGACCAAGGGGTAATGGTACAGCTGGTGCCTCTGCTGGTGCCTCTACAGGAAGTGGGCCCTACACAAGGCCTCATCACTCGGTTGGATATCAGCGCATACTATATCTGGAACCCTAGCTGGCTGTCTATGTGGAGGCATCCTGAAAAGAAACTGGTGCTCCATGGTCAATAATTTATACCTTTTGAGCTTACTCAAAGAGATCACAAAGAAAACTCTTCAAAACAGACACACAATCAATGTTTTTGGGCACTGAGTCAGAAATTAGAAGTCAGGGTCCTGGTGTATGGACACATCGGCCTCCACACAAACACTAGTTTCCCTAAACTAATAACCACACTCACTACACTTAACACTATTTCCATTAAAAAGATCATATTCCTATGTTCTACGATAGAACCAACTCCTCTAATACCAATTTGTCATGACCCGTCCCCCGGGGCCTGTGTCGTGACTACCCCAAGCCCGCCTTCCATAGGCCATGGGCTGGTGACTAGCACCGAAAGGTGTATTCCCTGAAACTGGGAAGGAAATGCCTTTATATATTGTAAACACATGCAACCAGGCACACAGAAAGATATGAACACAAGTAAACTATATAGAAAATAGTGTTCCGAAAGTAAGAGGTGCCAGAATACAAGCCCAACAGTAAAGGTAAAAGTAAAACTGAAATACAATACAAATAAAGAAAGATAAAGACTACTACTGGGTCATCCCCAAAGGTTCCTACCTGAAGTGTAGGTACAGATCGCCTCCTCAGCACTCCACATCGGCCCGTCTCCTCTGCGTACTGACACGCTGAATGGTATACCTCCGAGCATCATCCAGTCCTGTTACCCCCAGCCTCGATCATTATTGTCCGTCATCTACACCAAACACAACAAGGTGTGGGAATAGCCCATGCAGGGGTGAGTATAACAATACTCAGTAGGGACCATGAGACCCTCAAGGTCTAACAAAATCCACGAAGGACAAACCACAAATCATGAAATCAACTGACAACCCTACTTAGGTATATGCCCATACATATACCTAAGTTATAAAGTATACCCATCTCAATCATGAAGAAACACAGGGTCCCACCCAAAAGGCCAAATCTCAATAGTTACATAAAGGAAGTAATACCACAAAGGTAAGTACCACATAGGTACGCCACACAGAAAAATACCACCAAGGTATTACCATGAAGGAAAATATCACACAACTACAAACTCAACTCACACCAAGTATATATTTAGGTACAATAGTAGATATGATTAGATGTATATACTAATTCATCTTACTCGGTTAAGAGGTAGACCCGCGAAGGGTCCTAAATCATCATCAGACCCACAGAGGATCATAGTACATCGTCAGACCCTCACATGATCCAATTATATTGTCGGTACGTCCTCAGACCCACACAAGATCCTAGTACATTGTCAGTACATCTTCAGACCCACACATGATCCTAGTACATCTCTAGTTTGTATTTAGACCCACACAGGATCCTAGTACATATCCAGTACATCTTCAGACCCACACAAGAACCTAGTACATCTCCAGTACATCGTCAGACCCACACAGGATCCTAGTACATCTCCAGTACATCATTAGACCCACACAGTATCCTAGTACATCTCCAGTACGTCGTCAAACCCTCACAGGATCCTAGTATATTATCGGTACATCATCAGACCCACACAGGATCCTAGTACATCTTCTGTACGTTTTCGGACCCAAACAGGATCCTAGTACATCGTCAGTTACTTTCCAGACCCACACAGGATCCTAGCAAATCGTCTGTACATCGTCAGACCCACACATGATCCTAGTACATCATTGGTACGTAGTCAGACCCACACAGGATCCTAGTAAATCATCACAAGAAGTTATAGGGTTCCTGAAATAAGCTCGCTTATCTCCGGGATGGTCTGCTGCCCAAACCACTCGTCGATACTCCAACTATCAAAAAGTCTCACAAATAAGTGTCTCAAAGGGCTTCCACTTCATAGGTCTCTCAACACAATAGACGATGCGACAATAGGATGCCTGGTCTGTAAGGTATTTGCCTTTTAGTCCCGAGGGACCGGTTGGATTAGTGCTCGATCAAATCTGAAGATACCCCCAGCATTATCAAAAACTCAAGTGGGGTATACCAAAGGGATTGTCTCACTCCAAGGGTTCCAGCGCTATAGACGGTTCGTCAAACAGATGGATGGTGCCAAATTTATGGCCAAAAAAGATTATAGGGTCAAAACTGGTCCGGGTCCGGTCCGACCCGGTCAAACCGACCCCACCTAGGCATCGGCCCGTGGGGCAGTGGCCTGAGGGGCGGTGGGGTGACCACGAATGCCACGGGTGGTGCGGGGCCGCGGGGCGGCGGAGGCAGTGGGGTATGCGGAGCAGCGGAGGCCGCGGGGGCCATAGAGTGGAAGAGGCTGCGGGGGCTACAGAGGCCACGGTCGGTGCAGGGCGGCATGGAGGCCATGGTCCAGTGGAGAGGCCATGGTGCGGTGGTCCACCGCAGCTGGCCGGACGGCCAGCCATCCTCTCCTCATGGCGCGGTCGCGTGCCGTGCCTTTGCCAGCAGCCGGTTGGGTCGGCCACTCTTCTTTTGTCGCTGTGTCACAAAGAAACCTTCTTCCATCATGAAGAAAACACCATTCATGAAGACCACTGGAGAGTTCAGGCCATGTTTGTTTGTCCCGCACCCTCTGTGTTAGAGCGGTAGGAAGCGGCTCAAGGGGGTGATTCAATGTGAGGGTAAAAATTAACATTGATCAATTTAAAACACACATCTATATCATTTTCTTGTTGACATTAATTAGGAGGGAAGGATGTTCTTCGATTGAATACGTCCCATGTTGGAGGATGTCCTGAGGCAGAAGTCGAAGATGTTGGAGAACGTCAGCGTTCTTCGTTCGAGAAGCATTCTTTGTTAGAGAAGAATAATTCTTCCAAGGTTCTCCTCTTCCAATCCTTTCTCCCAATTCCACTCAAAAAGAAAAGTTTCCAAAATAATGTGTTTCATCAATTTAATTCATGGCTCAAAATTAAATTGACGCCATTACTTCCGATGTGTTTGGCACCATTAAACTGGGAGGATACCAAAGGCTATCTCACATTAAAGGGGAGTTCAAGAGTTATCTCTATATTATAGAAAGAGTTTAGGGGGTTTGGGTGGTCCCCACCCTTAAATTAAAATTGCGAGGTTTTTGGGCTTGGTGGTACCCACCCCCATAACCCATGTTGAGGGGTTTCAATAATAAAAATAAAATGTTAAAAATAATTTTATTTTTATTTTCCCATGAAATGTGAAAAATTGACTTTCACCCTCAACCTACTGTGGTTGAGGTGAAGGTCTCTTTAAGAGAATATCGACGCTGCAAGTTCAACGATACCCTCAAATTTCAATTTCGAGAACCAGTTCAAAAGTTAGAAAATATCGCTCATATGTTTACTGAATGTACCTGAAAAAAGTTCATAAATTCATTCCAGGCACACTGGGCCTTAGAATCACACGCCGTTTTGAGGATGCATAAAATTCCCATATATTTAGAAAAACAATACATGAAATTTCCAGGTCTTTACAGATTAAGATGAGATCATCTATGTGAAGAACCAAGTTTTTGTACCTATGAGCATGCGAGAAGAGCTCATGTAGAAATTTCATGCCTCAATGTGGGTGGTGCATCTAGGAGAAACCAAAATATACCATGAACTGCGATGACGATTCTAGTGGCTGAGCATAAAAAGGAGATAGTAGGGTTTGTGACAAGATGCTTCACTTTTTAGTAGGTGAAGGAAAAGCATCAATGACTTGGAGGTTTACTATAGTTGTTGCCTATTCTAGAAGGGAAATGGGGTGATGTGATCGTAGACTTTGTGGTGGGTCTTTTGAAGACACAAAGGAATAATGATGCTATTTGGGTTATTGTGGATTGACTAAAAAAGTTTACGCATTTATTTCCTATAAGGGAAACCATTACAGTAGAATAGTTGGTAGAACTATACATTCGAGAGATAGTTTGTCTAAATGGAGTGCCACAGAATATAGTTTCCTATCATGATTCACACATTACTTCACACTTCTAGTAGGTATTATAGAAAGAAATTGGAACACATGTATTATTGAGTTTGGCTTTCCACCCATAGATATATGGGAAATTATAACATACTATACATGTTCTCGAGGATATGTTACGGTCATGTGTGCTTGACATCAGTTGATCTTAGGAAAAGCATTTTGATTTAGTGGAGTTCTCCTATAACAACAGTTATTAGTGAACTATATAGATGGAACCATATGAGTCTCTTTATGATAGGCAATGTAGATCACCGCTATGCTGGATGGATGTTGATGAGTTAGAGATGTTGGGATTGAATCTTGTGTATGATACATATAAGTATGAACAACTGATTCAGAAATATATGGCTAAGGCTCAGAGTAGACAGAAGTCATATGCTAATAGATAGATGTAACCCCTGGAGTTTTTATAGAGATATTGTATGATTCTTCTATTGTCACCTAGGTTGGGTCACCTTAGGATATTGAGGCAGGGCATGTCGGCACCCAGTATTGTGGGATCCTTTGAGATAGTGGAAAGAATCGGGTTCGTGGTATTCTGATTGGCTCTTCTATAGAGATACATCACTATGCATGGCATTTTATATGTATTAAAACTTCAGTGGTATCACCCCATCCCTTCTCATGTGATCGTTGTTGATGAGGTTGACCTTGAGATAGATTCATCCTTTTAGGATCATATGATATGTGTGTTGGATCGCAGTGAGAAAGTGTTGTGGGGAAAGACCGTTCTGATAGTTCATGTACTATGGAAACATGGATGTGTACAAGAGGAAACATGGGAAAGGGAAGCAGATATAAGGTCTCAATGTCCTGATCATTTTGGATCAAAATCATAGAATTTCTTATAAGTGTATCTCGAGGAAGAGTTGTTATAAGGTGGGGATATTGTAAGATCATGACCATCTCTAGAGTCATCTCAAGCATGTTTTCATGTACTTTTGTTTTTTTAAGTACCTTTGGTTGGATTAATGTTTTGGTAGTGTTTGGGTGGGGTTTTAAGAATGTTTAAGGATAGAGGGTTGTGCACAATTTTCACAATGTTTGAATAACTATGCGTCAAAACATAGGTAACCATGCGACCCTAGACAGAGAGGTACACACGGTTAGCATACAGTTTTCTTAACTATGCGCCCATTCCATGGAAAACCATGTGCATGGATTTATTTCTTTTTATAATTCTTTGAAAAATACCTCAAACCACTGAAACACCCCTATTTCAACCTAGTCTTTGTATTGATGTATTTTGGACGATCCAAGAGCTTTACGTAGGGATTTCAAGGTCGTCCAACCTCCATTCTTCAAGATCCCTAGCCCGAATCAAATTTTTGCTCTTCTCTCAGTAAGTAGATTTCATATTGATGGCTATATTGATCATTCCTTCTTCTTATCTGGATCCTTTGGTGGAGTTTACACTTTTTTCTTAAGATCTAATTCTATTTAGTGATATTTGTATATAGGACTGTAGATCTAGAAACAGATTCATTAAATCTTTATATTTTGATATCTTTATTTAGGGATTTATATCTAGAATCTCAAATCTACATCGGTGTGCTACTCGGATTTTTAATATTTATATTGTGAAAATATCGATCAAAGAATTGTGGTGGGTGGTTTAAATCTAATTCTCATAGTCATAGATTTGATATGTATATGAAAAATTGTATAATTTCTAGAATCCTTTAGTAATTTATCTTCCTAAATTGGGTTCATTATATTCACCAATTGGTTTATCGAAGCTTCATTGAAATAAGTGATTAATTGGGGAATTAATAATGAGTCAAGGGGATTCCCAATTAGATAATTAATTTAGGGAGATTAGTTATAAGAGATAAAGATTTTTAATCTAGATAATTAATTAGGGGATTCATTATGAGATTGTGAAATGGCTAAGTTGAGATAATTAAATGTGGATTAATTATGTGCCTTTGATAATATGATTTAGATAATTAATTGTGGGGTAATCATGGAACGTTGAAATTAGAATGAGATAATTAATTATAGAAAATTAATTGTGGGATATGAATTGGGATATTGGTTAATTAATCAATTAATTAATTAATGAGATTGAGGCATTTAGTTAATTGTTGTGTTAACTAATGTATTTTTTGTATTTAATTAATTGTTTATGTAGTAAGGTAATTGATGTGGATATATAATTAATGAATTGATTATGTGTTTAAAAATGGGAAAATTTTTATTCTAAATTGGGAAGTACAAATGGTAACATGGTCATCATACATATGAGAAATAGAATGGTAACATGGTTATTCTAATGTTAAGTATACATGGTAACATGGTCATTATACTTATGAGTAAAGAGAATGGAAACATGGTCATTATATTGAGAAGTAAGCATGGTAACATGGTCATTTTAGTTATGTTTGTGATATTGGTAACTTTAGAAATGTGTCTTTTAATTTTGATGTTAAAGAACAGAAATAATGGCACTCTGAGTTATGGCCTCACACTTGAATATTATTCTCTAGTATGAGTTGAATCAATTATTGAGATATCATAGCACCTTTGGGTATGGATATCTTTGGCTAGAAGTAGGTATGAAGATATGGTATTACCTAGGGAACACTTTGGGCTCTAGTATGAGATGAAGTTAGTATTGAGGTATATGTATCCTTGGAAACCATGGAGTTAATGTTGTTAGATAAGAATAAATGAAAATGTGATAAACTGTTTATTATTTCATTGTTCTTATTTCCTTATAAAACTGCATGCACTATATTTTAACTGGACTTATTTTAGACACTTTTGGGTGTGGCCTACTGATTTTTAATCACACCCTATATGGGCTGCATGATCGGTACTCGAATAGATTATATTGTTGTGGGACTAGATAAGGAAAAATCCCTTGGGATAGGCGGCTGATTGGGGATGGAGCTTGGAGGAGGGGACCAGACATGGTTTGAAACCCTCTTGGGAAGTCATAGTGTCTCTACTTTCAGTTGTATTATAGACACCTGACACATATATTGGCATAGCCTATTTTCCCTTTCATTTGAGTGTTTTTTCCAGTTTGGTTATCTTGTGGAATTATTATTTTTATGGTTATGTATAAATGATTCAACATTGGTTTATTTACTCCCACTATCATTTTAATCTGATAAAAGATGGTTTAGTCTCACCATAAATTACTTACTAGACCCTTGCTTCTAGTTAGTAGCCTCTAGAGTATGGGGATGCACACTTGATGTCATGCGATGAACCAGATTGGGGCACTGTCATGTGGATTTTGGGTCAGGATGTTACATATAGTCAACAAAAAGACTCAATATTATCTATCTTGGAGAATAATATTGGGGTTTCCTGGGAGACACACTAGTTTTGATAACACTTTTCTCAATAAGGTCCTTAAACATCACCCTCAGCTCTCTGAGGTCACCCAAGGCCATATAATAATATGTGAAAGATATTGGGGTGGTCTCATGGTGAAAATTGATTGAAATTAAACATATAAATCAGGGAGAAATCTCATTACATACTTAGGGAAGATGTTAATATACTCATCTACCACAACCAAATATTAATCACCCGAGGAATCTACTACACAAAAAGATAATCTTTCCAAATAGTCAACTATAATTTCCAACTCAAAATCCCTACTCAATTCATCTAGAAGTACCACATACCCACTAAAGAGAATATAAATACATTGGGGATAAATCACCTCACTCTCCAAAAGTATCAGTCTGTCTAGGGATGTATTGTATATATCCATTCTATACCGATAATAAAATTATATGACTTCATCCAAGATACTATGAGGTTCAGAAAAAACCTTTACTAACTAATAATAATCTCACATCATTAACATATGTGATAGAGAATTGAATAACTTATGGTAGGAGTCTCTATCTTCATGGCTCAATCAAAGGGATCCTCTAAAATTTTAAGATCTAAAAATAGTGATATAGTAATGAAAAAATGTATTCTATCTATGTTTATTACTATATTTTTTAGTGTATAGAAGACACATATTATTTCATATATTATGTTAGGAATCACTTAGTCATATCCCTCCATCACCTACATCAGGCTTCATCCCAAACCACCCACCATCATAGACTAGTGTGGGCTACAAGGGGGTGGTTGTGGTGGAATCTAGTCATAACATAATATTTTTATATATCCTACTCCATATACACCACTAGTAACTCTTTCAAAGATCCCTCTTTATGGACACCATAGACATATCAGGGAAATCTATGATCACGATGCTACCTCTAATATGTAGGTCCATGAACCATCTTCTCTTATTCACAAGATGAGTTGGGAAGTCATGTTCCAAATGGACATGTCCTCTGTAGGCATAGGATTTATTATCCCCTATATGGTTAGATCCTCTATGTAACCCCTAAAATTATAATCCTCATGAATGGGATGACTCATTCACTTGCATCCAATTTCATGATTTTGGTTCCCAATATATTATGGTTGTTGTTGATGACTCAATACTAGGATGATGGCCACCAGCAACTTTCATATTCTACTTATCAATAGGAATCTCTTCATCTCCAAGTCATACTCTAAGAACCTAGTTTAGGTAGATACATAAAGGGGGAAAATTTCTACTCAGATATCTCTACAAGGTTTGCACTAAAACCATTACACTCCCATCAAGGTTCATATCGAGGGAGTTCCATATGAGAATAATGAATCTTAACACAAACATAGTGACTGAGCTATTGTCTTTATAAAACTCCAGAAGCTTCAGGATGTACGTAGATCTAAAATTAATTATGTAGTACTCCTCCTAGAAGTGAAACTATAACCTTTTCTATTAAAGAGTCACCTCAACATGAGTTAATATGATCAAAGACCACTAGTGACACATTTCACCGAAGAGGAGATAGGCTAAAACACAACCATGAATTCTGTTGGTGTCTGAACAAGATGAAATACTAAAACCACACTCTCTAGTTAGACATATGATTCATAAGGGTCAGTATTTCCTTGAATCCTAGGTGTCCTCTATCGTGTAAACTCATGAAATGAACACAACATTTATGTATCTTTATCCTTCCCTATATGATTAATCTAGGATTTGATACAGAGAAAAACATATGCATGTACTGTGTGAGGTGGGTTCATTCACTATACAATGGGTAGAGGCATTTCTCCTCACATGATCAATGGAAAAATTTCATGAATGAGACAAGATACAAAAGCCTTTCCACGTTACTAGTCATCAACAAGGGTCTCAATCCCTAAATGGTCATGTTTTTACAGTAATTATCGAAAATATTATAAATAAAATTCTATTTATGATTGAATTAAATTACATATTATGGTTATAGAAAACACATGAACTAATTTGATTCTATTATACTATTAAATTTAAAGACCTTTGAGAATTATAACCATTGATAATATATCAATTTAATAGTTATAATATTATTTGTATGATTTTGGGGCTTTGATAAATTCAATTGTCATATAAAATGGAAGTGATGTTCTCAACGAGTATGATCATACACTATGAGTCCCATTTATCTAATAATCCAAGGGACATATCATCATTGGTATTTTTCCATAACCAATCCCAAGATAAGATCCAAAAATCAAATCATGAGAGAAGCTACTTGTGGGAGATGTTCAAACTCATTGAGGTCATGGTTCAAACCTTATACACTAATCCACCCAAATAAAATATCACTATCGTGTACCCTACCCATCATAAATTTGCTGGTGTAATAAAGGGATACGTATCAATACCCAAATAATATGAATAAGTATATTGTATTTTGAATTGAATAATTATTATGTTTACTTCATATTTTTGTTACTTTATTAATGCTTTTAATTTTGATATGATAAAACACAAATTGTATTTTGGTATAACATGAAATTTTAATTAAGACCTTCCTTTTTGATGAATTCATAAATATAAAAAATAAATTATAGTTTTTAAAAATAAAAAATTTGAATATTTTTTTTAAATATAAATGATAATATAATTTTCATGAATCCAAATATAATTATTATAAGAGTTCAAAAACTGTTATTACTAAAAAACACAGCATTTCTCAACAAATGTAGATTCTTTTTTTAAGTGAATATTCACATTTTTAGAATTTTATTTTAAAAAAAATTAATATTTTTTTTGGAATCATCACATCAAAAATATTCAACAATAAATTTTTTCTAATTTTTTGAGAGACTTTCCTTTTTTGGGGTAAAAATTAAAAACGTTTTAAATATACAGTGTGTATTATGACATCATAATGACAAAAAAGTGATGTAATAAATGATATAATGGAAAACATGACCAAATATATGTTTACAATATTAAATAATTTGATTTTTAGGTTTTTTTGTTAATTTTATAAATCCATTATGAATCCTCCTAAACTGATATTATATTTTAATGTTTTAAAATCATTTATTTATGAACCTAACTCCCTTCCATGTCATAATGGATAATATTTTACTGATTTCATCCCCTGGACTTATAAAATAAAAAATTCCACTCCACTTTAAAAAAACCATGGTAAATTTTGTGGTTTTTATTAATTTTTTATATAGAGTCCAAAACATTAGTTTTAGAAATAATAAAGAACTCCTGTATCTTTTCATAAATAAACTCACCCATGATCCCCTTAATCATCACTTTAAAACATCATAGTATTTCCTTACTCTAAATTTTACTCTATAGAGTCCTCCAAAGGCACCGCTAGGCTCTCAATAATCCCCTCCTAATATTTTGGAATCACTCTCTCAAGGTAACAGATCCATTCCTTCTATTTATTCAAGCATCTTATTCATTTTATGCCCATTATTTACAATTCCTAATGTTGGTATATATTTTTACACATCCCAATTACTGTAAATTTGATGTAAAAATTAATATAAACCCATTTATCTCTTATTGAACTATTTTATGCACCTTTAAGTACTGTCGTTATGCCGCAATAATTTCACTATGATTTTTCTGTGCCAAAACATTGTATTGTGAATAACATCTCTAATTCCACTCAAGGGTATTCAACTAAGAATTTATATACTTATTTTATTAGAGAATCGCATTTATTTATTCCATGCTCGTTGATATTGGAATTAAATGTGATGAAATTTGATCCTATGTTGAATGATCTATGTGGCACATGTATTCATGTACATGATATGAAAGAGACGAGTGTGGTCGTAATTATATAGTGCTCCAATGCATTGGGAAATGATTTAGTATCTTGATATTTCATTTTTGGGATCAAGTAATGAAAATAATTCATTATGGGATATTTTCCAACATGTTATGATGAAATTTCAATTTTCCTTGACCTATGCTTATGATGTCATGTTTAAAGTTGTTTCCTTTTTCCCATGTTTTCTTTATTTTATCATGTTATGTCATACCTCTTTGTCCATGTTTATGATCCTCAAACCCTTTTCGTCCCATTGAAATTTCTATTGTCTAAAATTTAATACATTCTTCATGTTATTCCATTTTTATTCCCTTACTAGTCTATATATCACACCACATTCTTATGTTTGTCCCCAGGTTGTCCCATGTAATTTTAAGAATGATGGAAAATTATGAGCATGTTAAGGAATTTTTCAATAATTTTAATGTACAACCTATTTTTATGGTATAATGTAATGTACCTAATTACCCAAATACACTATAATTCTCAATCTTATGGCATAAAATATGTGTGTTCTAATTTAATAAATCATGAACTATTATGTAATACAGAAAAGAGTTTTCATAGTTGGAATCAAAGGAAATTTTTGTTAATTTTGGGATTTGGATTAGAAAACTCTAGAATATAATTATGGATAATACTAAACATAAGAATACATCACTGAATTTTAGTAAAGTATAGAGTATTTGGTTACAAATAAAATGCATCAATATCTAGGTAATAAAAGTGGATGTGGCTTGAGCATAGATGTACCCAGTGGTAAAACCGTAAAAACACTTTATTGAGTTATACTCGATCAGGATCTTGTGCATGAAAACATTCCTTGTTGCACAATTGGTTTGAAACTCTCAGGTGATATGATTTTTGAAATTCACAAGATCATTATGAAACATTATTAAGGTAATCAAAATTTATCATAAGACTTTATATTGTGAAATATATCCTACATAACATAGATTGAATCCCATAAATCCATAAGTTAAAAAAATGCATGTAATTTATTAGTTATCCCTTTAATATTACTGGTTTCCTATTTATTTGTTTAATAGTTTGAAATTTATCATCCATATTTATATTTTAGATGAAGTAAATGATTATAACAAGAATCAGAAGGTGAAATTTAGGTTTATCTCCCATTTTTCTATGTATTACTTCATATAATGAAAATTTAGTTAAACTATTCAAACACCACCACAAATCATGGAAGTTGAGTTTCCCGTAAAACTTTAAAATGGGGAAATTTCATCCCAAGTATATAAATCCTCCCGTATCAAAATTTTTGGGCAAAAAATCCTATAAATTGTTTTGATATTTTAACATCCCTGACCCAGAAGCCACTAAATTGGTGTCCTGAGCTGAGTTGTCACTTGACCTCAAGCACACCTCCCCATATGCCATAGGTTTCCGACTAGAGGAGAGGATCTAATGAGTTATGTGGGGAGACAATAACCTATTTACTGGAGTAATCCACAACAGAACACAATATAAATAGTGTAATAAATTAAGAAACTAATAAACATAAAATTCAAACATATCCCAATTGGGTACAAATCATAATTCAAGATTAACATTTTCATGACATACTAGTATTGAAAAGTGAACAAAACTCAAAATAATTAAAAGGAAAAAATCACTAAATGGGTACTGACACTAAGTCATGATCCATTTAAATTTACATCCCAAGCCCAACTCAACATCATATGGTAGGAACTTTTCCCTAGTCTTGACCTATAACCATGAAATATGCTCGGGTACCCAATGGCGGTCCAAGCAAGGTGTGAGTACAAAATGCAATAGTCCACCACCAATGGTGTCTACAAAATATATATACTAATAGATATTGCATGAAAGTAAAAAATAAATGGTAAGTAAATAAGGGACAGTTTGTGTTCCATTATTTAACAAGGTTCATTTAATTCATAACTAGCATTTATCCCAATCCCATTTTTTATACCATTTTTACTACATAATCTGTTTTAACACATGATTATTGGGTTAGGAATATACATCATCCCTACATGGGTCTAAGGCAATAAATCATTATGAATAGGGGAAATAAGTCAAGTCCCTATCTCACTAGGGATACACATATCACATCAACACATTATCCTCACCTCAAAGCCTCAGTCTGGGTGGAATGCAATAGTTAGGGGAATAGAGCCTATGTCCCCTTCCCTATCCCGTGAATTTATGGGTGGAGTTTAGTGACTCAGTAAAATTCAACACATGGGTGTAGAACCTCATGTCAATACCCCACTCTACCAAACCATGTGCATGTGATTATTTATCCAATCACCACAACCATACCATAACACCACCAAGCATAAACAATTCCATTAGAGATCACAATTCAAAACAAGCAACAAGAGAATTAATATTTTTTCATAACCCATTAATAAATTTACCATTTGATTCATATCTATTTATACAAATTTCCATTCTCATGCCTTAACGCTTATGTGTATTCAAAAACCACATAAATTTTCCATTATTCATCAATTTATATATATTAACCCACTAAACCCATTCATCATTTCACAATAATTTACTCCCTTGTGCACTCAAGTACAATTCTCACATCACATAACACAACCACTTTAATACACACAATCATTTAAGAGAACCGCATAATTCCCATGTGTTAACTCATTCCACATATTCATCCATTAACTTGTTAAATATCATTAAAATATTCCTCATTTCCTATTCCATTACCCAATTACAAGTTCACCCTATAATGTTCACTAGTCCTCTTAGGCATTTCTACCAAAAAATTCATTGGACAATCAACATAATGTCATTCGATCCATTTTTCCAATTTTTCATGTCTTTACAAACAACCGCATCTTCCCTTATCAACACAAGAATATCTATAATAATTCTATTTACAAATTAATTAACCATTAAAACATATTCAACATGGGATTCACACATTACTTGGTAATCCCTCACGTAACCTTACCACTATCCAGGTTCTTGATTGTTAGTGCATCCCATGGGTGGCCCTAGAATGGTAAAATCCTCTTTTACGCATCCCACAGGAATCATGAGGGTTTTAATTGGACAATTAGACCTCCAATTTTATCAAACACTCCAATGGAACCAATAACACAATTATGAAAAAAGAAGAACACAAGCTTCCATGCACAAATCTAAAATAAAACTATGGGATAGTACTTGTAGAACAACTACCTCGAATATGAGGATGAAATCACTCTTAATCGTGGACTTGGATATGGATTCATAAAAACCTTGAATTCCAACCCTAGGTTTCAACAGAAAATAAGGGTTTTAGGTCTTCATAATGAGATGGAAGAAACTAAACCCCCTAATCCGAAAAAAGAGTAGTAATAGGAGTGTTAGACTTACTTGAGGCTTCGATCTACATCTAATGATGCTTTAAACGACCAATAATCAAAGTAGAACCACTCTTGGAAAGATTGGTTCATCCAATCCTATCACTGGGGTTTCAGGGGGTGTAATGGAGTAGAATACCGATTTGGGGTTTAAAATCCCGATATCTCATTTTTTTAATTCTCTCAATGTATCTGGGATACATAGTAAACCCGACCTATTTTTTAAACTATGAACAAAATGTGTGTGATCCACTTTTCAAAAAAAAACCCCTTCACATAGTTTCCTGTGGATTCCACATGGTTTTCTGAATTGTGCACCAACTGTGCGTAAGCCTCTGTCCATTGTTGTTTTGTTACCTAGGATTCCCTCATGGTTTTCTCTAACCGTGTGAAAACCATGCAACATGACCAGGAACTCTTTCTTCTTCCTCTTTCATGTCATATACCCTTGGAACACCGCCAAGACTTCACATTAACATGGGGAAACATGTCTATATCCAAAATAAGGGAACAAACTAAAACATAAACAAAACAATACCTTAAAAAATCTAGGATCTTACAACCTCCCCACCTTATAACGACATGTCCTTGATTCTCGCTTCCATGCATCACTAAATGTCTATAACTAGATATCATTCCACTAGTCATGCCTATCCATAACCATATTTCATTTTTCTTGTTTCACCTAAAAATTCTCACTGAACAAAGATTAAAGTAACAGACTTACCCCACATGTCTTCCTCACCACAACCGCTACACGAACCGAAAACTACTCAAGGATGCATGAAATTCAGCCGTACCCAACAACTATAACATCATAGAGGAAATATAAACAACAAATCCTAACTCACTACACATGGAAACATTGCACATAGTATCACATCATCATGGTGAATCCAATTGACACCCCCTTAGTCTGATCCTCTACAAAACTCAAGAACCAAATCACTTGGTGTCATTTTCCTCTGTTTTCCTAAACTCTAACAGTGACCGAACTCAATATCTCCCAAAGGATAACACACTAAATTTTCAACCACATTTCCCAAATTATGTCATTTAACAACTATCGAGGAATTATCGTGCAAATTTCAACTCAACTTTCACATCAACTGACGTATTCCAACTCACCATGCCCGAACATCCATAGGGCATTGCCCTACATTGGTATCCATCTGAACCGTCGAAACCATTTGGGTGGATATCCTTATACAATCCATTAAATGACTAAGATCAACTCGACCACACTCAAGTACAACTTCATTTCCAAAAAGGCACTTGTCTCTACAATAAAAACCCAAAGGTGGGTCACTCTCACCAAACCCATTCAAGTTTATCATCTCAGGTTAGACCACACCTCATTGTCTTGTCCTAGAACACCCACCTTCCACTGATGGTATACTACCCATTCTCACCTTCACAATTTTTTTACTGACTTGATGCCTATAATTATCACCCCACGCACCCACTGAGGTTGTTTCCTGAATTCTAGTAGAATTCCATCATTATAGCATTACCGCCCTCCAGACATCCTTCGGCCATCACCCTTAGCATGACACCACCTCACATGGCCAAGGTTCCCTCAACATCAAGATGTTTTATAAAACCACCCAAGGATAAATTACCTAAGTCTAACATTGATCTTTGTTGAATCTATAAAACCCATCCTCTCTTGCTATAACCTAATGTCATATCAAACCACACCCTTCTACAAATTCAGCATAGACATCACAATCTTCACATGGAACCACCCTCAGCTCCCAGCCAACACATGGCTCATCAGTCACCACATCCAAGTCCCATATTGCCTCTCTAACGAACCAAACATGAAACTCATAGGTTCCTCATTGGAATCCCGATGTTATTACAACAACTCGATGTTCTCTTCTCCACATCCCAGACTAACTTATCACTCCCCACATTAGGAGTTCTGTTACCATTTCTCTCTATGGTGGACTCCAACCACTGCATCTTACACTCGATCATAAGCCAAACTCCAAATCATATACATGGCCATCTAGATTTTTCCAAAAATAATAAAACGAACATCACCCAAAGCCCGTTCCTAGCTTCTATGAACATCATTCATGGTGTTTGTCAACACTTGGTCCATCCTTAGGACCTCACCCAAATCCATTGAGGGTGTACATCCCATTATAAATCCCTCATATACAGTTTCCAAGAACATGAATTCCATGATATCCCTCACAAACCAAGAACCTTCAAGTCTATTAACATAAATCCAGAGCTTCTAAACGTACATGGGACAATATCAAGATATTGGGCATGATCGTCACTAGCTAAGGTACACTAAGAAGTTTTCAAGTAACACCACCACCAACTTATCCATTCCTGATGTCAAACTATGTGACACCATGATTTGTCAAGGATCTCATGATTCCCTACCAAACACATCTCATCAATACTTAACCACCACTGCTCAGGTGGGATTTCCAACCAAGACTCACTACTGCTCCATGACCAAATTTCCAAGAAGTTGTGAACAAATGTTTCATGGGGAACTAGTTCCACCACACCACTGGAGTTCTTATGATGCGTCTTTGATAGTTACCAATAGAATAAAAATGGTCCAACACACCAAATCAAACCAATGGTATCTTACAAATCAAAATTTACCTATGCGTATCCCATTTCCAACTTAATTACATAACCATGTATCTCAGTTATTCAACCTCATTAGCCCTAATACGGCTTATTCATTTTACCCAACAACCAAACCATTCATACAAACAATTTCAACCATGTGACCACCATCACCTCGGGTTTCACCATCGAGTGAAACCATATAAACACAATTCAATCACCCTGGTCTATTATACTTGAAAACAACTTCATGTCCTCCATTAATCATCATCCAAACAGGTTATATAAGCATCCATACGATAAAACCCTTAGAAAGAAACCTTGCCTCTTATCACAAACACTTGGGTGCCCTAATGAATGAACCAGGAACAACTATACCATTTACTAAAACATGGTGGTACTTAGTATGAATCGACACCACCTCTGATGCATCTCCCATGCTTTATATTCCAAGTTACCTACACCGCTGGTCTAACCTCCCCCAAGGTTGCCCATGATTTTTTCCATACTATCATCGCGTAACCACAACTTGAGTGGCACCACCCACCATCAACCTTCCCACTTATCCCTATAGGACAAACATACACCATGAAATAGTGTATGTTCCACTATCAAAGTCCAAAACATCTACATGTGATAAAAACACCCAAAATAAAGAGAAACCCTATCTGATCTCTCTCATAGTTCACCATGAAAGTTGAATGATACCAACTCTCTAGATTGGAGTCACAACCTAGAAAATACATTGGTATTCTCTCCAAACCCCACATATCATGTCATAAACAACCAATTCTCATGAATGTCACTCTCACCCCAATTCAAATGCACACTGTTCCTAGTGCACCCAACATCCATTTACTCTAAGTTCCATACCAAAGGTGTACACATTCATTAGCACTATGAGCAATTCATCCTCTCAAGGATTCCAAACTCAACTCGCAAGGTCTCTACTCACAAGGTCACTAAGACATAGGCACCATCCTTAGGGTCTATAATACACTCCATAAAGTCATGAACCACGAGAGATTCCCACACTGGCATTACGGAACAATGCTTTTCATCCCAACAGTGAAAACCCTACCAAGGGTTCCCTAAACACACCACCTAGGCCATATCATAGCCAGAAAGCCTCACAATCCAAATACAAAGTATCAAATGAGGGAACTCTCACTAATCCAACCCCTAAATACTAAGGTCAAACTAACAATTCAAACGATACCCACCTTTGAACTCAATCATTCTCATTTTAAACTTACTGTTCACCAGTGCTTCAGAGAATGACCGATAGGATTAAACAACAGATGGAAAAGATCGCATGCTATCAACCTTACACAAAACATTCTTTATACTCAATACCCATGGTAATCATCACACTTGGAACATTTCCCTTTGTTGTACCTACTACAGATTATGGTCAAAACGTGGTAACTAATTTACTTAATCACAAGTCTTTCATCAACACTGCTTCAAACCAATTCTTATTTTACAACATGATCCTTTACTCTTAAGAACCTTTTACATTTCACAACTTGTTACAATCATCATTTTAACTAATCCACACATTTACTTAAGAAAAATTCATTATCAATTTTATCATCATTATGCAATCTTTTTATTTTAGACACTGAATCCACCTTTCCAATTTATCACAACCCAAAATGTTTACCCATTCATAACATTTCTATATACATGATATTCCTTAACTATTAATTTGAATTTTTTTCAGTCACCCACTTACATTACCATTATTAGGCATCATTTTCTTAAGATTTATCAAGGAAGTGAAATAGATCTTACTCTTTATGCACTACACACTCATCTCGTGTGTGTACCTATAATGATGCATGCCACCTATTTCCTTAGGTGCCTAAAATGATGCATGAATGAACAACCTCATTTCATTACAACAATGAGAAAAATATCATAAATCCATCAAATCACACAACATGTGCTTCACCCAATATTGAAATATCATTCAACTATAACAACACACATCAACAACAACAATTCCTACCTGGGGTGACTCGGGTTTCCCCCGTACTTGGGCTAGATACTCCCAAGAATGTGTTCATTACCAAGTCCCAAAACATCCAAATCTTTTTTCTACCATCCCCATGTAGTAAGAAATAGAAAATAACTCCTATGATACCACTTTTTAACATCCCTGGCCTGGAAACCTCTAAATTCGTGCTCGGAGCCGAGTCGTCCCATGACCTCAAGCACACCTCCCTGTACACCAAAGGTTGCTGACTTATAGTGAGGGTCTAATGAGTCATGTGGGGAGACTATACCCTCTTTACCATAGTAATCCACAAAAAACACAATATAAATAGAGTAATAAAATGAGAAACTAATAAACATAAAATTAAAACATCTCCCAACTGGGTACAAACCATAATTCCACATTAACAATGTCATGGCATACTAGTAGTGCAAAGTGAACAAAACTCAAAACAAGACAAATGTACAAATACTCAAATGGGTTTCGACTCTAAGTCTGGATCCTTTTCCATGTACATATCGAGACAAACTCAACATCATACAATAGGGCTATTACCCTTGTCCTGACCTACAACCAAGAAATCTGCTCAGGTACCCAACTGTGTCCTAAGAAGGGTGTGAGTACAAAATTCAGAAGGCCACCACAAACAGTGTCTAAAAATATCTAGTCTAATAGATAGTACATGCAAGTAAAAAATAAATGGTAAGTAAATAAGGTATATTTTGGGTTCCATTGGTTAAAAAGGTTCATTTAATTCATGACTAGAATTTATCCCAATCCCATTTCTTATACCATTTTTACAACATAATTCATTTTAACACATTATTGTTGGGTTAGTCATATACATCATCTCTACATGGGCCTAAGGAAATCAATCATTATGCATAGGGGAAATAAGTCAAGTCCCTATCTCACTAGGGCCACACATATCACATCAACACATTATCCCCACCTCAAAGCCTTAGTCCAGGTCAAATGCAACCATTATGGGAATAGATCCTTAATCCCCTTCCCTAACCCATGCATTAATAGGTGTATTTTAGATCCTCAGTCTAACTCAACCTGGAGGCGTAAAACCTCATGTCAATACCCCACTCTACTAAGTCATGTTCACATTCTTATTTATCCAGTCACCATAACCACACCATAACACAACAAATCATAAACAATGCCATTAGAGATCACAATTCATAAAAAAACATAATAATTAATATTATTTCATAACCCATTAATAGATTTACCATTTGATTCATATACATTTAGAGAAATTAACATTCTTGTTCCTTAACCCTTGGGTCTATTCAAAAACCCCATATCTTAGCCATTATTCATTAATTTTCATATATTAACCCACTTAGCACATTCATCGTTGAACAGTCATTTACCCCCTTGTGAACTCATGTACAATTCCTATATCACATAACACAATCACTTTGTTACACATGGTTATTTAGGGGTACGACATAATTCCCATGTATTAACCCATTACACATATTCATACATTCTCTTATTACATTTCATTAACATATTCCCCATTTCCTATTCCATTACCCAATTACAAGTTCACCATCTAATTTTAACTTGTCCTCTTAGGCATTTCTACCCCAAAATTCATTATACAATAAAAATAATCTCATTTGACCCATTTTTCCCATGTTTCATGTCATTCCAAACAACCCCATGTTCCCTTATAACCCTAGGTATATCTATCATAATTCCATTTAAAACTTAATCAACCATTAAAACATATTATACATGGGATTCACACATTAATCGGAAATCCCTCACTTAACCCTACCACTCTCTAGGTTTGAGATTTCTTGTGCACCACACAGATGGCCCTAGAATGGTCAAATCATCTTCTATGCATCCCATGGGAATTGTGAGGGTTTAAATTGGTCACCTAGACACGCCTTTTTATCAAAAACATTAATGTAACCATGAACAAAATTAGGGTAAAATAAGAACACAAGCTTCCATGTAAAAATTTAAAATAAAACTATGATACAATACTTATAGACCACCTGCCTCGAATATGATGATGAACACACTCTTAATCATGGAATTGGATCTAGATTCAATCACCCCTTGAATCCCCAAACTAGGTTTCACTAGAAAATGTGTGTTTTAGGTATTAATAAGTAGATGGAAGAAACTACAAACCCTAATCCGCAAAAGAGAAGCAAGAGGAGCGTTAGACATACCTGGGGATTCGATTCGAAACCAATGATTCTCCAAATGTACAATAATTGAAGGATAACCACACTTGGAAATCTTGGTTTATAAAAACCAGGTCCCAGTGATAGCAGAGACAGCCCACCTTAACATGGATGTCGGATCCTTGCCCGCCTGTACAACCAGTTTCCCCACAAACATGTGGTCCCTGTCCTAGGTCATGTGACTAATGACAATCCCCACAGGTCAACACATGTCCTTTCAAGTGTGATTTTGTCTTCACCCACACACACCCAGAGAAACTTCCCAAAAAGTCACATATCCTAATAAATACTCTATTCCAAGTACATTTAACTGTGGAGTTCTAATCATGTAGGCTCATGAAAATGAAGGTGCACCTTGTTGACAGGATTCATATCATTTATTCATTTAACCCTTTATCATTCTGGTGTGTTACATTCACCCCCCTTTAGAGAACAATATCCTTGTTGTGGGACCTACATATTAACTAAAGAAATGAAAAAAACTTAAGACCGGGTACCGCCTCTAATACCAAATATGACAACCAGGTCCCGGTGACAGCACATACACTCTACCATAACATAGCCATCTGGTTCGGTCTTGCTAGGTACCACCAGTTGTCCCGCAGACATGTGGTCCCGGCCCTGGGTCATCTAACTAATGAAATTCCTCATAGACCAACACATGTCATTTCCAGTGTGCTTGTGTCCTCATTCACACACACCCTAAGAAAGTTCCCAGAAGGTCACTCATCATGATCACTACTCCAGGCCAAACATGCTTAACTGTGGAGTTCTAATCAGTTAGGAGCCCAAAAAAAAGGTCACCCTATTGACATGAGTCATATAATTTATTTATTTAAACCTTTATCATTTTGGGGTATTACATGGTTCACCCAAGCCCATCACTAGGGCTATTGGGGTGGAATGCGGGAGAATCCCAAGATGGGATTTAAAATCCCAGAATGTATTTTTTGTAATTTTCTCAAAGTTTTTGGGCCGCACGGTTTACCTGCATGGTTTTCCAAACCGTGCGCAAACCATGCATGATCCACTATCTGAAAAAAAAAACCCTTCACATGGTTTCCGAGTGATTCCACATAGTTTTCCAAACTATGTGCCAACTGTTTGTAAGCGTATATCCATGGTTATACAGTTACCTGGGATTCCTACATGGTTTTCTTTAACCATGTGAAAACCGTACAACATGTCCAGGAACTCCTTCTTCTTCCACGTTCATGTCCCGAATCCGCGGAACACCTCCGAGCCTTCACATGAACATGGGGAAACACTTATTTGTCCAAAAAAAGGGAATAAACTAAAACATAAACAAAAAAAATACATTAGTAATATCCAGGATCTTACATATACACCCTTTAGTAGAATAAGATGAAATTATGTGTATGGATTGGTTTTCCTAATATATAGTCAATATAAGTTTCTATGAGAAGGAAATAAATCTCCATATCTAGAATCATCCTCTGATTTTGTACAGGTGTATGGAGGAGGATGAATCCTCTTTATCACCATTATCTTAATCATGGATATTATTTTCCTATAAGAAAGTGTATCTCACTCAAGTGGTTAATTATAAGGAAAATATCACCCTTGGATACATTCCCATTGTGAAAGAATATTCTAAATTTTTCCCAAATAATTTTCTAGTATTCCTCCTAGATGAGTGGTTAAATTTTTATTCTAGATTATACTTGGGTATTTACCAATATCCAAGAATCTATATAGAAAGGCTATTATAGAACTTGGGGAGCTGAAAAAACAACTACATGAGAATTTGGATAAAGGGTTCTCATGCCCAAGTGCTTTACTATGGTATGAACTAGTCCTCTTCATCAAGAAGAAGGATGTGTCAATGAACCTTTGCATTGATTATCATGATCTCAACAAGATTGATATAAATAACAATTGTCCTTTTTCAGGGATTGATGAAATTTTTGATCAGTTATGTGGAGCCCAATAATTATCTAAGGTGGATCTATGGTCGGGGTATTACCAGGTAAGGGTAAAGAAGCGGGATATCCCCAATATTTCTCTCCATACAAGGTAAGGGATTATGATTTCATAGTAAAGACATTCAGACTCACTAATTATCTAAAATTTTCATGGACATGATCAATAGATTATTTTGATATTACTTCGATAGTTTTTGGTATTCTTTATAGAATATATTCTAATATACTCCAAAATAATGGAGGGGCATGATAAATTTTGGGAACTGTACTACGGACCCCATGAAAGGAAAATATTTACGAAAAGTATAAAAAAAATTCGTTTCAGTTGAAGTAATTCCCATTATTGGGGAATATTATCACAATAAATGGGTTATCTATAGACCCTTCACGGAAATAATAAATTGAGGTATGATCGAGGCCAACATTTGATATAGATTTATTTTGTTTCCAAATAATGGATGGACATTATCATCAATTTTTGAGAAGTCTATCTTGATTTTAAAACCCTTTATCCAAAATAACTTAGAAGGGAGTTATGTTTTTTTAATAATGAATGTGATTAGAGCTTAATGGAGTTCAAAAAAGGCTTATCAATACATTGGTACTTACTCTACCCACAAGTGGGTAACTTTTGATGGTATATTTTGATTTTTTTAGAGAAAGTCATGGGTTGTGTATTAATGTAGGTTGGAAAAGTTATAACTAATTCCTTAAGTAAATTGAATTATCATGAATAGAACCATCCAATGCATGATCTAGAGTTGGTTTAATTAATCTTTTCATTGAAAATTAGGTGGCATTATGTAAGTCCACAACCTTAATAATTGCATAATCTTGAATTAAGTTAATAATTCACATTGAGGATCTTTTTAGGTTTGGAGTTTTAGAGAATTAGGCCATAACTATTACATTACATGTAAAAATTTACAATGTAGACACTCTTACTCAGTATCTATTTTTCTCATAAAATAAAAACTCTTAAAAGAAAACAAGAATTATTTACTTCATATAAATCATCTTGAATTATTCCTTTCTCTTACCCTTCATTATACCCTGTGAAAAACATTTCAAAAACATGGGATGAGAATAAAAATCACAGTATGTTTTATAAGATAAATAAATAAAACATTATTCCATCAATACATACAAAACATAAGCTCTTTAACGTACCTCATCAAATCATAAGATTTATGAATAACACATATAAATCATAAATCATAAAGGTAACTTGTGGAATCCATAACATATATACATTGTATCTTTCACAGATACATAGAGAGTTACGTTTGGAATACCTATCATAGTATATTCCCTAAATATCTTAGTAGAAACATTATTGTTTACCTCTGTCATGTTACCCAATGCATTGGATAGCTATTTCGGGCTCACTTTCCCTATGTTTATCACAGAAGCACCCGTATACATAAACAATGCCTAAGAACCAAAACATATTCATAACACATAAAACAAGAAAAAAAAGGAAAGATAAAATTTCCACATTGTAATCACAATATATCATTTCAAGATATTGATATAATCAATGATTTATCAAAACATTTTCAAAAACCATTTAAAACATTTAATAAAGATATTTTTTAATCAAAGTGTCCCATACCACTTTGAAGCATTTAAAATAATTGAAATTTTAAAAAATTAATGTCCATATATATAAATCCTTAAAATTATTTTGAAAACATGTACATTGATAAGAAATATTTAGAATAATAAATCTTTAAATATTTTAAAATGATGTTTTAGTTAAAGAGTCTCGTAACACTTGAGAAAGACTTGACTAAACATAATTAAAGAATAAAATAAAACAAAACTTATAATATAATGAGAATAAGGATATTCATGACATAATATTTCAAAGGTTAGAATATACACCATATAAAAGTCAATTGTTTCATAACAACAATTAAGTCTCAATGGAATTTAATTTGAGATGAAATCCATTACAAAGATCGTACCATTAGATTTAAGGATAAATCAATGACATAATTATGTGTGAAAAATATAGATACACACAATGTAATTGTATATTCAGTTTAATGAAATCAGAGGTCATTCACACATATTTATATCATTACATGATCAAAAAGTATAAGTTTATCCCAAATAATAGAATTTTGGGTTAAGGAGTTCCCTTATTGAAATTCGACAGCCTAACGACGTCACTTTAAAATTCAAAAAATGAGTTTATGAGAGAGAAAAGGGTTTCTCATCACATGGACATGAACTTTACAGAAATAAGGATATATAAGAGCATATCCCAACATAATAAAATAGAAATTTAAAAGACATAACATAAAATTAGTCTTTGACTAGAAGAGGAGGGTGAAAGGATCCCTTACCGATTTGGTAACTTACGAAACATACATCACATGAAATAAGTATAAAACAATGAAGATTAAATACCAATAAATTAAATTATATTACACAAAGAATTCAATAATGGTAAGTACAAGCACCACACAAAATTAAATAGTGTAAAATATAGCATGAATCTCACGGGAGTAAAAAAGTGAGATGAAAACCCCTTACCTCAAGTTCGACTTGTCTTGTATGTTCCTTGATCTTCCTGAATAATAAACATAACTTTATTTATAATTTATTAAAAACATTTTTCAATTTTATTATTCCTTTTATATCACTTATTACATTGCTATAAAAATTACTTAATTATTTGAGTTCATATCAGACATTTTGTCGATGTTTGGAACATGATTCAAAAATGAACTTCTTATAATTACAAGTTATCCCTATAGCCAAAATTCCATTTTCTATATAATTTTATTCTTTATATAGATATCATATATATCATATATATCTATTATATTTATTTATTTATAATATTAAATAACTTTTGGAGATAAGAAATGAAATGCACCGTTCATTGAAATGGTAAGTCGTATGTATGCCTGAACGCCACTTTCATTTATATTTTCTATTTAATGGAATGAAAAATTAATGATACATAGGTATATTATAATTATAGTGTAATATAATATATAATTTAGTTAAAACCATCCTTTATATGTTCCATGTATGTCATGAACGAGTTATATCACTTTGAGGGGGCAGTAGTCCACACTTCCTCAAATGAAATTATTGCATTTACCCATTTTGGAAACAATAAAGGTGTGATATAAATTAAAAATACATAATGATAGAAAAAATATAAATATAATATATATAACATATAAATATAGTTCCATCTTAATGGCCACCATAAGAGGCGGTAGGAGAATATTGAACAATCATCATTTCCTGAGGCAGTAAATCACCATCCATAGAAACAGTATGTTCGTATCCACTTGGTGGAGGTGTGTGGAAGTTTATTTAGACTAATTCTCATAAAAAACATATTTTATTGATTATACCATTTTTTATGTAAACAAATAATAATAAGATCATAGTTAGTGGATAAGTATAACAAAAGGAGAGAACTTGAGGGAAGAAGTTACCTTTAAATCGGGTAACTCCCTTTGGTTTGAACTAAAATGCTTTCTTGAAGTGCCTTATGCCTAAGGTAAGGCTTCTAGGAGAAATATATGGATTTTTGGAGATTATTTTTTTAGAGTTTTGATGAGACAAGTGGATTTATATGTGTGATTAATGGGTTAGAGGTGATGGCCTTTTATAAGGGGGAGGAGGGGCTCTTTATGAAAGTTTGAAAATATTATATTATTATATATTTAATTTCGATTTAAAAAGGTCCAAAACTAATTTAATTCAAATATAAGGTGATTATGGATTGAAATAATTTCATCCAATGTGTTTCAGACAATTTTAGGGCATAAAATTAACATTATATTTTATCTTTACCCTTTAGTTAACAAATTTAACTTTTACCATGTCCTCTTGTATATTCATACTATATGGTTAATATTTTTACTATAAAATGCCAAGAGACCCAAAAATGGATCATTTAGGACATTATTAACATCATATATGTTATTTTCCCGAATCTTTGATTTTTAGTATTGTTTTATCATTTAATAAAATAATATTCATTTTAAAAACACATTTATGTCAATTTATAAACTATTCATATCATGACTTTTAAGAAATCTATAACAACTTCATTATTTCAGAAAACCTACATTAATTAAAATATATCAAGTTATAATCATTAAAAAAAATCTTGTATGGCATAAAAAGTTTCAAAATAAATTTATTTTATTATTTATAATCTCATTTATTTAAAACATTCATTAATGAGGTAATCATTACATCATCATTGTATCATAAATAAATTTATTTATTTGATGTATCAAAATTATAAATAAAATAAAATGATTTATAAAATCTTTTTATATTTATAATTACTATTTATAGTTGAAAATATCACATATATTACCCATTAAAAAAATTGTTTTACTAGGAGATATATGTTTATGTTACATTTTCCTTAACTTTAATTTAATTTTTATAACATGTCATTTTCACTTAAAAGTGGCTCAATTGGGTCCCAAAATCGACCCAAGGATGTCCATGGTGGGAAAAGTATCATCCAATAGTATTATGATATGTGTTAGGATAATTTAATATTATTATAATATTATTTTTTACCCTTATTTATTAGATTTACCCTTAAACTATGGTAAATAAAATATTTACAGAAGTTTCTATTCATAATGTTTAAAAATTAAAGTTACCTATTTACATAATTTTTAAATCCTGATTACAAATATTGAATCCATTTTTGAAAATTCAAAACACATAAGTTGGATTTAAAATTAATTCTCGTTGTCAAAACCAAAAATCGTGTTTTTAAGAAATAATAACTATCAAAAGATTATCATTTATTTATGTCCAATTTTAAAGTGAAATTACTTCCAATGACCAAAATTGGATTAAATGGTAAAAATATAATATAATTAAACTTTAAAACCATTAAAAATTACAATCTAACTATATAAATAAATTATATTAAAAGGCAGTTTTGAATTAAAATGCCGTATTTTTCACTATTCAATTAAAAAATGAACATTATCAGGAAAATAACAAAATTTTATCCAATGTTAACTACCATTTAAAATAATATTATATTATTATTTTTTAATATGAATCATCCTTGTGTGCAACATGATATTTCAGAGAAACCCATTTTGCGTTTCTGGTACACCATCGAACATAGCATCTCCTTTAAAGTAAAATTAATATTTAATTCACAAATATTAATAAATATAAAAATTTCATATTATTTATTTACCTAGGATATTACATCCTTCCCCACTTTTGGGAATTTCATCCTTAAAATTTTAAAATTGGGCTCAGAAACTTCATAAAAATCCCAAATTGGAAAAAGAGTCAATAAAACTATCACTTTAAAAGAAAGAAACATAAGTACAAAGGTCACCCAAGATAACACATACTAGGATTAACTGTATTAAAACATGTATTTGGAGGAGAAACTAAGTGTCAAGTTATAATGGAGAGTGATAGAAAACCTGATTAGGATAAAGTTAACAAAAATAATACCATAAACTTGTGATGGGTTAAACGGTCATTGGTTTCCCAGTAAGAAAAGTAAACGAACAATGTTTTTGTTTTAATATAATTTTCATAAAGTTGAGGAATTTATTTATGAGATTGAATAACGACATATGGAAATATACTTACTATTCAATAATAGTTTCATTCATTAATAAGTTTCGACCAAAAATTATCTTTTCTCCAAACAATGAGTATTCAAGACGACTTGGTCACACTTGAAGCACTAAAATCAAGTTATAGAGAATCAAATAATCCAAAAAATATGAAATAATATTTCCCCTATCTTTATAAATTAACCAAAACCAAAATGGATTGTACAAGATCAAATAATCCCAAAAGGATAATCTTTTATAAAAATAAATACTACTCTTAATCTCCAAAATTCGAAAAATAGTACACAAAATTCAACAAAGACAATTCAATGCAAAATAGACTTTAAAATTCATCAAAATAATTCAAACTAAGTTTGAAACCCAAAATTTATAAAGATTTGATCACATAGTCTTCCACGATAAAAATTAACATTTATCTCTAAATAAAAAGACTAGTCATAAAGTCTCATACTAAAAAGTAATTAACATAATCACATATTCTCTATGAAAGGTTAATCATTTCTATAAATAACCCAAATAGCCATATGTTTACAATGAAACATAGATTAATCCGAAATAATTTTTCAACCATTACTCCACAATGAAATCCCATAGTATTCTACTTTCTTTTGGCATTTATTGTTTCCCAAAAGAGAAAATGTCTTCCAAAATAACCTTTATAACTTAATAACCAAATTATTTTCCAATATTAAGGAAATCCAATTGATAAAACATAAGTTCCAAAAATAAACTTATTCTTCTTCCATAATATTATTTAACTAAAAATAATAATTTATACTAACTAGGGAATTCACGTAGTCTGGTGGTAGGTGATAAATTCCAATCTCACTTTGGTTGTGGGTTTGATTCCCGCAGCTTTGTCTGACGCGATGGGTTGTCACATGGATTTATTTTTGTTATTTTTTATAAAACTCAAAAAATAACCATAACATGATTTAACCTCGAAGGTCGTATTATAACTCTTATTTTCATACAAACTCATAATGACCTCAATATCTTAATTCCTGAAGTCTTATATATATTGACATTTTTTACCACCATAAAATAACAATATTCCCAAAGAAAGAACATTATACCTTGATCATGGTGTCCACCTGGTTTCATTCATCTTGTTCACATAGATAGATGGTCTTTGCGTTGAAAAAATGATTTAGAGATCCTTCAAAATAATCTTCTTTATTTATCCATATTTACCTCGTAAAACTTGGGTCATATGGGTGTTCACAGAAAAATAGTTTTAGAAAATAATCATGTATGCCATATAATTTGAAAACATCTAATAAAACATTCTTTTTATAAAACAGTCGGACCGATTTTGAGTTGAAACATTTAATCAATGGTCCTTTTAAAATACCATAAGTATGCACTGAAAGACTATAATTTAAAAGTAAATATATATAGGGTGTGAAAGGGTCTCCTTCTTCAGCACCTTTTTCAAAATCCTAATATTCATCAAAATCTTGTGATAAGGTAAAATATTTGAAAATGCCTTGATAATATTTACCTTTCATGGAAATATGATAATATTGAGAAAATTTGATTTGATTGAAGAAAACCATGGATCCATGATGGTATCTAGGTATAGCTGAGGTGTTTGATATCTCAAAAAATTGGTTTCAAGTGAGTTGTATGTTAGAAAATGTTTCAGAATCATCTGGACCTGACATTGAAATAATTATTGCAAGAAATTCCTCAAAACGAGATAGGAATTTCATTTAAGATCCTCCTACTTCCATTTTTAACAGACATTCCTTGATTTGAAAAAGTTAAAAAATATGGATTTAACTTAAAGAGTCAACATAGTGACTAACCATGTGTCTAATAAAAACTCCTAATCCCTAAAGTTGTCTAAACTAGCCTTTGATACCAACTGTAAGTCCCCATCTTTAAACATTTCATGAACTTTAATTAAGTTAATAATTCAAATTGAGGATCTTTTCATGTTTATATTTTTAGAGAATTAGGACATAACTATTACATTACATCTCAAAAATTACAAAGCAGACACTCTTACTCAGTATCCATTTTTTCAAAAAATAAATACTCTTCAAAGAAAACAATAATTCTTTTCTTGATATCAATCTTCTTGAATTCTTTTTTTCTCTTACCCTTCCTTATACCCTGTGAAAAACATTTCAAAAACATGGGATGAGAATAAAATTATTAGTAAGGTTTATAAGATAAAGAAAGAAAATATTAGTCCATCAATAAATACAAAACATAATCTCTTTAACATACCTCATGAAATCAAAAGATTTATGAATAACACATAGAAATCATAAATCATAAAGGTAACTTGTGGAATCCATAACATACTTACATTGTAGCTTTAATAGCTATGTAGGTAGTTTCATTTGGAATACCCATCATAGTATATTCCCTAAATCTCTTAGGAGAAAAATTAATGTTTACCTCTATCACGTTACCCAGTGTATTGGAGAGCTATCTCAGGCTCACCTGCCCTAGGTTTATCACAGAACCACCCGTATACATAAACAACACCCAATAACCATAGCTTATTCACAAAAAATAAAACAATCATAAAGGAAATATAACATTTCCCTAATGCAGTCACAATATATTATTTCAAGATATTGACTTAATCAGTTATTTATCAAACCATTTAAAACATTTATTAATGAGATTTTTGAATCAAAGAGTCCCATACCACTTTGAATATTTTAAAGTAATTGAAATTTAAAAACATTAATGTCCATATATATAAATCCTTAAAACCATTTTGAAAACATGGACATTGATGAGAAATATTTAGAATAATAAATCTTTAAAGATTTTAAAATGATGTTTTAGTTAAAGAGTCTCGTAACACTTGAAAAAGACATGACTAAACATATTTAAAGAATAAAATAAAACAAAACTTATAATATCATGAGAATAATGAAATTCATGATATAATATTTCAAAGGGAAGTGTATACACCATATAAAAGTGAATTGGTTCATAACAATAATTAAGTCTCATTGGAATTTAAATTTATATGAAATCCCTTATAAAGATCATACCATTAGATTTAATGATAAATAAATGAAATAATTATGCTTGGAAAATATAAATACACCCAATATAAGGGGATATTAAGTGTAAAAAAATCATAGGTCATTCACACATATTTATAGCATGACATGATCAAGAAGTATAAGTTTAACCCAAATAATTGAAATTGGGTTAAGGAGTTCCCTTATAGAAATTTGACAGCCTAACAATGTCACCTAAAAATTCATAAAATGCGTTTATGAGAGAGAAAAGGGTCTCTCATCACATAGACATAAATTTTACAAAAATACGAATATATAAGAACATATCCCAACATAAGAAAATGGAAATTTAAAAGTCATAACATAAAATAAGTCTTTGACTAGAAGAGGAGGGTGAAATGTTCCCTTGCCGATTTGGTAACCTACAAAACATACACCACATGAAATAAGTATAAAAAAAATGAAGATGTAAATAATAATAAATTAAATTATATTACACAATTAATACAATCATGGGTAGTAAATACACCACACAAAAGGAAATAGTGGAAAATATAGCATAAATCTCACGGGAATAAAATGTGAGATGAAAACCCCTTACCTCAAGTCTAACTTGTCTTGTATGTTCCTTATTATTCCTAAATAATAAAATTATGGTAGTTTATAATTTATTAAGAAAATTTTAAAGTTTATTATTTCTTTTATATCACTTATTATCTTTCTATAACAATTAGTTAATTATTTAAGGTCATATCGGACATTTTGTCGATGTTCGGAACATGAGTCAAAAATGAACTTCTTATAATTACAAGTTGTCCCTGTGGTCTAAATTACAATTTCTATAGAATTAAATTAATTATTTAGATATCATATATATCATATATACCTATTATATATATGTATTTACAATAGTATATAACATTTGGATATAAGAAATGAAATGCATCGTTCATAGAGACGGTAAACTGTACTTACGCATAAACGCTACTTTCATTTCTATATCATATTTAATAGAATGAAAAATTAATGATACATAGTTATATTATCTTTCAAGTATAATATCATATATAATTTAATTAATAACATCCTTTATACATTCCTAATTATTCCTAATTATTCCTAATTATTCCTAATTATTCCTCATTATTACTAATTATTGGCAATTATTGGTAATTATTGGTAATTATTGGTAATTATTGGTAATTATTGGTGATTATTGGTAATTATTGGTAATTATTGGTAATTATTACTAATTAGTGGTAATTATTAGTAATTATTACTAATTATTACTAATTATTGTTAATTATTGGTAATTATTACAAATTATTGGTAATTATTACTACTTATTGGTAATTATTACTAATTATTGGTAATTATTACTAATTATTGGTAATTATTACTAATTATTGGTAATTATTACTAATTATTGGTAATTATTACTAATTATTCCTAATTATTGATAATTATTGGTAATTGTTCCTAATTATTAGTAATTAAATTAATAATTATCAATAATTAGGAATAATTATCAATAATTACAAATAATAACATTATTAGTATATTTTATTATTAATATTAAAATAATATAATTTTCTAATTTATATACAATTCTCCTTTCATTTGTGCGTTTTCTATCTCCACATACAAATATTACATGTGAAGACAGCAAACACACAGATGAAAAGAGAATTGTATATATATAAAAAATTATATTATTTTAATATTAATAATAAAATATACTAATAATGTAATAATGTTATTATTCCTAATTATTGGTATTTATTATTAATTATTAATATTTATTCTTAATTATTAAAAATTATTACTAGTTATTCCTAATTACCATTAACTATGAACAATACTAATAATTTAAATTTATTAAGTAACAAAACAATGTAAACATAATTAAATTACAACTAATTAAGAATAATTGAAACTAATAAAAAATGAAAAATAAATATTAAATTAAAATGAACATAAATACCTTGAAAATTGATCTGCTCTGATCGTTCTTCAAAACTTTAATATCAACTCCAGAGAAAAAAATTAAACTGGAGAAAAACCGAACTTTAGAAATACAACTTTGAGAGAAGAAGAAGATGGATTTTGAGAATGATTTGAAAAAAACGGATGGGGGTATTTATAGGTTAGATTATTTGCGATGGGTCCATTTGCGACGGGATTCCCGTCGCAAATAACTACCTGCCGACATACTATTTGCGACAGGGGAATATTCCCGTCGCAAATACCTTTTACCGCCGCCGGTTATTTGCGACGGGAATATTCCCCCGTCGCAGATAGTTTTCCCGCGATTTGGCGCGCAACACGCGCCAGTTCTTTTGCGATGGGGAAAGCAATCCCGTCGCAAAAGCCTACTTATTTGCGACGGGTAAATACCCCCATCGCAAATAAGTTTTTCACGGGGCTATTTGCGACGAGATTTATTCCTGTCGCAAATAACCCGTCGCAAATACCCATTTTTCCCGTAGTGAATTAAAAATTAAAAATCCAACCTAACTGGTTAGGTGAATAAGGGTCCCCAAAATGAATATGATCTTGATATGATCATTAAATGGTACTTCCACCTACAATTACTATATATATCTACCAATTCCTAGTCCACTAAGGGCCTCACTAAAATTATTGGAATCTATATAATACATAACATATGCAAAAATATATTCCCTTGTAGAGTTGATTATATACATTCCAAGAAGGATGCCCCAAAACCCTGAAGGATTAACACAATACATGTCCACTCAAAACTAAAAGGGTAGGAAGTATAGAATAACCCATATGAACCTACATATGTATTGAAACACTAGTACATTGAAAGAAGACCCACCCTTCATACTTAGTTATAGGAGAATCATTACAGAGCCTCAATGATCCAAAATACCCAACTAGAAACCACATAATCTCTCTAGATTCACAAAGGAGAACCTATGAATCATCATATAGAACATTTCATATAAGAGTATCATGAAGAAATCTTGTGTATCATAAAGTATATGATAATTACACGTGGTATGTGAGAGAGATAGGTATTGTTCCCATGAATGCTTGGATTGCCATGTCTGGTCCCCATCATCATCCTTACAGAGCTAAATTTACAAATTTCATATGTAACATTAAACAAAGATGTGGATAGACAAACCGAATACTCCATTGCAATCTGTAACACCCTATAATGATAAAGGTATACATGACTAAATGATATGACTCTTTTTAAGAATGTGTAACTTCCTTTTCAGGAGCCTACATGATTAGAACTCCCCAATTAAGTGTTCTTAGCATGGAGTAGTGATCATGATGGGTGACATTTTGGAAAGTTTCTCCGGGTTTGTGCAATTTAGGAAAATTCACACTATAAAATACATGTGTTGGGCTATGGGAACATCCATTAGTCAGATGACCTGTTCTGGCATGTGGGTGGGCACCAGGGAGGGGAGCACATGTCTGTGGGGAAACTGGTGGTACCTGGAAGGCCAAGACCTGACAACCACGTTACGTTGAGGTGTATGTACTGTCAACGATGCCCAATTGCTACATTTGGTATCAGAGAAAGAACCCAGACTTATGTACGGTGCACTGCCTGGGTTGATATATAGGGCCCACAATGAGGGAATTGTTCTCTAAAGGGGGGAGAATGTAACACCCCAAAATGATAAAGGGTTAAATTACTAAATAATATAACTCATTCTAACAAGGTGAAACTTCTTTTTAGAGAGCCTACCTGATTAGAACTCCCCAGTTAACTATGATTGGCATGGAGTCGTGATCAGGATGGATGACCTTTTGGGAAGTTTCCCAAGGAGTGTGCGAGTGTGGACAAAACACACTGTAAAGGACATGTGGGGACATTACATAGTTTGTTGACCTGTTCGGGCATGTGGGTGGGCCCTAGGGTGGGGACCATGTGTCTATGGGGAAACAGGTAGTACTTGGCGGGCCAAGACCAAACGACCATGTTAATATGGGTTGTTTGTGTGTTCAGAGAGGCCCAATTGTCACTCAATCTATGTGGGAAAAAATACTTAACATGTTCTATTAATTTTCCACAAAAGGACCCATAGGGAATATTTTGTGAAAAGAGCCCCATAATGGTGAAACTTTTCAATTTGGAGGGTCTTAAGTGCACTATATGGCACGTAGATAGGGGTAGGGAACATCCAACTCAGCACATCATGCCCCATGTAAGGGGGGGAAAATGATTTTTTATCTCTCACACACACCACACAACCATATCATCTACTCTAGGTCTTGTTGGGAAGACATAACCCGATTCAGCTACATTCCTGACCGTATGGTCAAACCATGCACTCGGGCAACGTGTTAGGCCGCATTCTTTCAACCTACCACCTGGAATGAAAATTTTCATATGATCCCCAGAAATATTATATGATTTGGGTCAGTAACCTAGAATCCACTATGGATTTTCTCTATGTCCATTCCTCACTAGAGTATCTACCTACACTATCACCCATCACTTGGCCAGCCTATTCCATTGTCCCTTCCTCACAGTTCCACTATTTTAATTCTATCCATATCCATTCACATCACATCCACCCTACCAAAACCTCATCCCATTGAATCTACATATCCCACACCATCATGTTGCACTTCTATCCCCTTGTATCCTACCCCCTATCCCAAATAGCCATCCACATAAAAAATGAGAGAGGTAGGAGAGAGATAATAAAGGATATGGTGGCAATGAATGGCCCCAATCCCTTCTTTTATCATCCATAGAAGCCGTAAAGACACAAATCAGAAAGTTAGGGTTAAATTTATTTACATCATAAATATCATGGTGTAGTGATTTAGGTTTTTACAATAAGTATTCGATGGTCAAAATGGGATTCGATAATCACAACATGGTTTGATATTCACAATGGGGTTAGAGAAAAATTAAAAAGAAATATACTCTAATTTAAAAAGGAATAATAGTTGTTAAATTCATAAATTTAATACAAAATTATGGATGAATAGAGAAAAAATAATAATAAATACCTATCTTGAAATGGATCTTTCATTGATGAAGATCACATCCATGTTGGTTACCATTAGTAATAGTGATAATTTGTTCTTTTGATTAAGTGTATTCTTTAGTTTCCCATGAATCTTATCAATATTAATCTCTAGATGTTTTCTCATATAATATAGGGTTTATAAAAAACCATATAATTATATATAAGAAGGATTATATAACAAAACCCATTGTTTTGTAATATTTAATAAAATACACATCACAAGGGGAGGTCCCAAGAACTGCAATTAAAAACTCTTATTATAGTGCTCCTAGTGTAAAACCCACATCCCAAACATAACCATTCTATTAGATTTCCCAATCGATGATTCTTTTAAAAAAAATAATTTTTCCTATGAATGAACATGCAGAGACTGAAAATAATATATTAATATTGAGGTTATATAATGCTCAAAACATCAAACAGGCTCTGAAACTATTCTAAAAAATATTATTTAAAATATTCTAAGGGTGAAAATATGAATACCATATCCACTAAACTTACACCTAGTTATCCTAGTCATATGAACTTGAATTGTAAGATGTGTTGGTCCTTCTTTAATTAAATTAAATTGAATTCCATAGTTCTTTAATGTCTTTCCCTAAAAGGTACAACTTTAGCCCTTATCAGACAACCTTAAAAGGCACAATATATTTCATTCTTTTATATATTTTTTCTACATATTGGGAGTTCATTCATATAAAATAATAGTAAAACTCATTCATTTGGGTAGAATACCTCTCCATATAGATTTAAATTATAACATTGTACTATAAAGGTTTTGATTTATCAATTAATGATATGTAGAAACCCCTATGTGGGTTCAATCATTCCACAATGAAACTTTATACCTCCCCTAATCGGATACCCCTTTACAATGGAAATAAATTCTGAATCTTCCTCTTATAAAGCTTAAAATTTAATTGTAATTAATTACCTGTTTCAAACAAGGGACAATATAATTCCCTTATGCATTACTCACTAAAAAACATAATTTTCAATCAATCACTTTCACTAAATGGGTAATAGATATTTTTATTAAAATATTTTTTAAAAATATTCTTAAATCTATAATAGAGTCCCATACTAGACAAAAAATTCCTTTATTAGATGATTCTACTACACATCATCTTATTTTAAAACTACATGTGCCAAAAAAAATAAAACTAATCAATACTGGTCATACAAGGAAAACATCAGAAATAGACATTATGTAAAACTAAAATTAAAAATATGATATCTATTTTTTCTCTTATTATACAAAAAAATAATGTAATTCATTAATTAATATTATGTGTAAAAACTCCTAAAAATATTAGAACATATAACCAAGTCACCCAATATCATTTCTCTACAAGTGGAAATAAATGAAATTCAATTAATTAATATCATTAAAGTGTGATCAAATCGTTTAATTAAAATTTCAAGAATTAAAAAATTATCTTTTTTTATTATTGGAAAAGATTTTATTTTATTTTTAAATTATTAAATGAATATATTATTTTAAATAAGATTTCCTAATTATATTATAAGAAAAAAGATAATATTTTGATATCTCAACAAATGAAAATAATTATTACATATATTTCCGTGCATATATATATTAAGTATTTTGTTACATTCACATTCAGTCATAGTACTCGCAAAATTTTAAACATAATTCCGTATTTTCATTCTCATGGAGTTTAATAATGTTCAATAAATTATGTTTCTTATTATTAATATATAAATGTATCATGACTATAATCAACTTCCTAAAATGTTTTAAACTTTTTGAATCCATGAGTAAGATGTCTTTATCATAGAGTATAATGTTAAAATATATCCTTTCTGTTAGTTTTGTTTATAGATTCATCCTAGTTAATGATTTTTTCACTATGTTTTATAGGTTTCTGTTATTCACTTAATATTTCCTTAGAATACTCAAGTTTATTATAATATTATTTAAATAAATTTTTGATATTTTTTCTCTCTATGTATCTATTTTTTTCTTCTTATACTATAAAAACTTTTATTTGATACAGTTGTTTTATGCACGAAAAACATATCATATCATTGTAAACATTATTTTTCACTTTCCTATATGAAAAATAGGTAATAATTGGGTATTAAACATACTCTTTTAAGGGAAAGGTAAAAAAATTAATTATTTTTTAATTTTTCAATATATTTATTATCTTAATTTATTGGATTTCCAGTCAAGGGTCACATCCAAGCCATATACCACCATGTTCCTCCATATTATGAATTTTTTATTATATGTAATGTTATTAATATGATTTTTGATAATTTTGAGCCAGTGGTCAAGTTAGTCAATCCTAATCCAAAAACTCAGATAGTATGTAAGTTGGTTTTGAATTTTACTATCTCAATTAATGGAAAATTTTACTCTATTAAAGGTTAGGATATACTTATGTTTGATTATTTGAAAGGTATGTGGCCCATAAATATTGTGTAGTATTTATAGGAGTGTATTCAATATATTTATAATAGAAATATGGATACATATCTTCTACCTCAAGGTAAAATTCTTTCACATGTTATTTTTAAAATTATTAAAAATTATAAGTCTTGTTGTTAAATTAAACAAGAAAATTCTACTATACCCTTAGACAATCAGATTAATGGTGGAAAAAAAGTATATCTAATCTATATTCGTAATGAAAAATATTATATTAATATTTATCAATGAAAAGTTGATACTAGATAAAGAATAAAAATAATAAGAATATTTTTGTATTATGAGTCCAAGTAAAAAAGAAAAAATCATACTTGATGGTTGTGCCTCTATACGAAATAAAATTTTGGAACAATTTTTTCTAAAAGATAAAATAAAGGATAAAGTAAAATCTGAATTCTTATAAATTATTTTGAAAAAGAAGAAGGATACATTGTAAACTCTTGTGGATCAAGAAATAAAGTGAAATGAGATTCTTAATTTTCATTAGTGACCCCATTTTTTAGAAAAATAACCCTAAAAAGAGATTATATTAGAGATAACTGAAATTGGAGAGGAGCTAGAAGAATATCATTAAATAAAGAGGGGATAAATAGATATATATCCGAATCAGATTACCCCATAATATATAATGGAGATTGGATCTACAAATAATAAAAAGGCCATGGATCAATCCTTAATAGTAAAAGGCACTGATAAATCTATTCCTTCTCACATAATTTCACAACAAACTAAATATCCGACCACAAAATTCTCTATATATGTATTTATTTGTAAAGACTTTTTTTCTACCACCTAGTCCTTATATTATAAGGAAAAACCTCATAATAATTAGACTTAATAACAATAATATTTTGATAAATATTTATAATATTTTCTAAAGTAATATCAAGTGTAAATACTCATCATCATTAATGAAGAAGTAGAAAAACAAACTATTGTATTAAAATAAATTCACCCATCCAATGACAAAGAAAATGTTTCTAAAATATTATTCAAATATTAATGTTTTGGGATAATGTGTGAAGAATAAATAATACATCAATTATCAATTTTCTTTAGAGTATTCACAGATTTGATAAAACGGTTTATAGTTAAGTTTTTTCCATTAATTTTTTATTTTATACTTAGTGATATTTTGTTTCTATACCTATTTCCCAATTATATTATATTATTTATATATAAATGCCTATATAGTCATGAAGTGAATTTAAAACATTAAAAGTACCAAATAAAACATTAATTTATTTTATTTTAAACAATAATAAAACAATGGATGAAAATTTTCATAAATCTAAAATATATTAGATCATCTTCCAACTCAAATAAAAAAAAATCAAAAATCAATATTTCCTTACCATAATTTATTTTTTATAATGATAAAGGGGGATAAGATCATGATTTATATAGGGAGAATACTATAAATAGAATAAAAATAATTTTTTTAAGTATAGTATGTTTTGTCTTAGGGGAAGCTAAGTTAAAAAAGTTTAAAATATTAATAAAATATTTTTCACCCTTTATATATTATCTTGTTATTTTTACACAAGTTTTTTCATCTATTATGTTTTTATAAAAATCAAAAATAGGAAAAAATTTCAGTTATTTATTTAATTAAAATCTATGAATATTTTTTTATGATAATAATATATGAATTTTTTATATTAATGGTTTCATTTAGATTATTTTAGTTTCAATTTAAATAATGAGACCTACCAAAATATGTTATATTGAACATTAGAGAACGTATGTTTAATATTTTATTGAATAATAGAACTTTTACCAAAATATATCCTACTATAATAATCTAATAGAGAAGCTAAATTGATAGTCTTAAATATTTGAATACTCTATGAAATTAGATGAATAAATTATTTGGAAGATAACAAATTGAGGAATAAAAACTATCAATAAACAAATATAAAATTAATTTATAGATTATTCCTTGTTCCTATGAACATTTTTTTTTAATAATAAATATATCTCTTTAAAAATATACTATCTTATAACCAATCTAATAAATTTAATTTTAAAATAGCTTAGAGATAAAATTGATCACTGATATTTACTCCGAATATTTATACTATTTTTATGGTCACACTTGAAGATAAAGGATAAAAATTATTTACAACATTATTGATTAAATTTAAAAAAATATAATTTTTATAATTCTATAATAGTGTTAGCTTAAATAGTCAAATATATGAACCTATATACCGAAATGGGTAGATATTTACCATCCACTCCCTAAAAAATTACTGTATTCATGAACATAGAGAGTATCATATGCTCTCAATCTCTTAAGTATTCATTCTGACCTACCAAGAACAACAGTTTCAATGTGAATAATTTCAAATAATTTTATTTATTTTTTCTTTTTTTTATAATTGAAATATTTTTAAAAATAGGAAAATGGTATTTCAAATTTTAACCTACCATATTGATTGAATTAATGATGAAATGGATTATATTGTATAAGTATATACTACCTGCACTTATTCCTAGTTCTAACCAATTTTATCTAGCCATAAAATTCGTTTACTACTTTAGGTCAAAAATAAAGAAGTTTAAATGGTATTAACTTATATATCCATTAATTTTAAACTTATAATAGGGTATTTATTTCTAATAACAAAATCATTTATCAATTTTTTATTTCCAATCCTACTACTTTACGATTTTATTTGATTATTTTTCCTTATCAAGATCGCATCTACCATGGAATATCCAATATATGTTAAAACTAATATTTCAATTATTATTATTTCCATTATATAACTATTTTTATTGTAATAATATTTTGAATTTATATTTTCTATTATTATAAAATTATTTTATAATATGCTATATTCTTTAATATACTTTAAAACCAAATGTTTAGTTAAATTATTTTGAGGGGGATTTAACCTCCATTTTTTAATACTTAACCCCTCGTTCCCCTCCCACCATAACTCTTGGAGTTTACTATCTTGGAAAATAATCTCATTAATTTTCATTCTACTACCATGGGAAGAAATAGTAGATTCTTTATCCTCAATAAAAACACATTCTAGTGATGTTTTTATGGATTAAAATTATGATTAATGAAAGGAATTTATGTTTTTCTTCTGTTTTTGAGTAATTTTTTTAACATTTTGTATTTTATATGTCTATTTTTGTTGATGTACGTTTTTAATAACAATATAATTAATATAATATAGATATTTATTATCTTACAAACCCTTGGTTCTATTTATTTTAAATTTTATATAAATTATTTTATAATCATTCTCTTACTCTAACATATATTATAGATTTATTCTAGTCTTACAACATTATATTTGGTTGGAATAATATTTATATTTCTATGTTATATGTTATATGATCAAAAATTTCTCTACTTCATGTGCTCTAATACATTTATTATATATTTTGTATTTCACATGTTTAATTCTATATATAATATCATAATTTGTTATGTGAATAATTTTTTATGTTATATGGAATTATATTTTAATGCCATGACTCTAATAATTTTTTCCCTCTTATTCCATATGGTCTCTAATGTAATTTTATACATCATTCTCAATTTTTTATTCAATTATGTTACTTCGATATCACTTTTATGTTCATAGTGGGGAATAAAACATGATATAGTAATGTAAGTGTTACTAAATGTTTGGATCTGAAATAATATATGTGTTTTGATAGCATATATATTATTATTCATTGAAATAATCCTAAACATATTGTTATACTTCCTTAAAAAAATTATATTATGAACAGTAATATTTACTATGTTTATTATTTATACATATATAAATTTTCATATTTTTTAATCATCAAAAGGGGGTATTGTAGGTCCTGGTCAATAAATATTTTTGTAATAATAACAATAAATCATGTAAATTATGATTTTAATATGTTTACATTATTTTGAGGATAAATTAAGATTGAATGTATCTTCATTTTTTAGATTTAATAGAATTTTCACAATATAATCTTCAATTGATGTTGTAATAAAGATGGATTATCCATTTAGTATAACTCAATTGATCATGAATTCCTTTTTCAAGTTTTTCATAAAGGGAGAAAAATCATGATATAAAATTTGATTGACTATAAAAGAATTTTTCAACTTTTCATCTTGATTGATCGACCATGTGGTACTGATTAATTAACCAAGACTAATTCCTCAATACATTATTGATTGTTATATTGGAAAATAGATCACTCACTTTATATGGATCTCTTTAAGCCTCTCCTTTTAATAAATCACTTTTACCATGGAATGCAAATAAAAAAGGACAAATCAACCAAGAAGTTAAATAGCATCAACTATGTGGTTTATCACAATACATTATAAAGAGAAATTAATATACTAATACTAATATAAAAATGTTTAATTTTAATTTCTTATAAATTGAAATTAACACACATTAAATGTCACTTATCATAAATATTTGGAGGTGTTGGTGTATTACTTGATATAGTAATCCAAATATGGAAAACAATGATTCATTTTCAAGGAATAATTCCTCAAATCAGAACCTATTAATTTAGGAAGGAAACACAGGATAAGGTGGTGATTTATGTACTAACTATCTCAAAATATCAAACTCTCAACTATTTATTTTTACTAAAAATAATATATTAGAGGATATTCATAGAAATACATTTAATATAAATATTTTTGAAATTTTAAGGACACTTTTAAGATTCATCACAATTAAAATTTGAAGCCTCCAAACAAAACTGCTTGTATGATTTTCTAGGAGTCTCTACTTCTCACCCTATGTTTTACCTATTTTATTTTTTATAGAGATTTCATGTAGTGTATTTATTATTAATATTTAATTTTAATTATTTCTATTATAAATAATTGGTTTTCTACTTTTTTTATTATATTATATCTTATACTATCATAGTTTTTTGGAAGAGGTACTTAGATTTATAAGTTGGGTAATTATTTCTATTGTATGCTAAGTTTAGTTGTTATCTCACTCTTTGATATAGTGTAACATAATAACTTAGTGAATATTAACTTTTTTGGTGTGGTTTCTTAGTGGCGGGAGTTAGGATCATGTTAACCCCTTATTATTTTATCATGTTTTATTTTCTATACTTTTCATAAGAAGATATATTGTTTTCAAGTGTAATTTCACAAATTACTTTTCTTTAAAATAATTATTTTATTCTCATGCCTAGTATCATTTAGTGTGGTTTTTTTTTGGGGTAAAAATATTTTTGAGATTTAATTTTTTTTCCATTCATTCTCTTATATTTACTTTTATATGATATCCCATAAAAATGTTTTATAGAACGTTATTTTTCATATTTTTATCATGTTATGCCCAATGATTATTATATGATCTCCTTCATTATTTTATATAAATGTTTTATAAATATGTATGGATATATTATGATATGACAGGTGATCCTAGAATTATATATTTTTCAAATATGTTGGGTAAATATTATATCACATGATATTTTATAATGAGACAATGACATCAAGCCTAGTCCACTATGTTATAATGTCTTGGAAGAGAGTCTCTACTTATTCTTTTGATGTCTTATTGTTATTGATATACCCCATTCCTGTTTAATTCTATATTTTTATATCTTGTTTCATTATTTTTATTTCATATTAAATGTATCTCATATAATCATTTCTTTATGATCTACCCACATGATCTTTAATATGTATCTTGTTTATGTATATAAAGGTTTTTTATTTACATGGTTATTATCCCACTTTTAATTTCTTTATGTATGTACCCAGGGAACCCTATGAAGTGAGAAATCTATAATTGTTTCATTGGAAAACTTTTACATTGATTATTTTGGATGAAATGAGTGTTCTGTGAGTGTAAACAAGGTTTCATTTTTTATATGTAGTTTTTTCTTAAAATTAATTTTATAATCATCTAAATATATGGTAATTGATACATAGTAATAATATATTTCTAATATCTAAATACACTAAATATTAGGGTTATTTTGTTTATTAAATAATATTTTATTATATATATTTATGAAATATTATGTAGGATCTATGTATGGGATTTATATGAAATTATGGTTTTTCACGTCTCTCCCTATGGTTTCTCTATTTTACTTTTTAGTGAGTGTTTATATTGTATATTTTTTAATTTTATTTAAGTCTATACCTTTTAATTGTATAGAATATTTCCAAATTTTTTATCATTACACCCCTTATACCACCATAGATTTATAAAATAGTTTCTTGGGTTTTGAACCTGGATAAAATTTGGTACTATATGTCATTTCATGTTTGTGAACTCACTCTTTTACATAGTTTAAAATAATCACTTAATAATTATTTTTTTATTTAATGTATTTTTTATCTAATAGAGGGGTTGGGATCATGTTTATACTTTAAACCCTTGTTATTTCAATCATTATTTATTATTTTTGTTAGTTAATTTATTAATATTTATTACCATATAAAATTTCATAAATTGATTTTGTTTAAAAAAATTACCCTCGTGAATAGTATTTTTTAGTAATGGATAATTGTTTATGAGTAATTTTATTTAAAACCCTATATTTTCTTTCCAAAATACAATTGTGTTTTGATCAAAAACATCGAGATATATTTTTAAAATAGATGGTAAATATAATTTTAATTTATAGAATTTAAAATAATGTTTATTGTTTTCTAATTTCAATTATTTAAATGGAAAGATTAATTATATTCCGGTTGAGATAACCCATAGAACAACACATTTTTTTAAATTAAAGTAGATTAACTTATTTTATTTATTTAATTTATAACATTGTTTAATTTTATTTTTCTTAAATTTATATTGAAATATAATTTGAAATTAGTAATATTTTTTTCTTTAATTGGATTATTTTAAATGATAATCACGATTAATGTTTGAATATTTGTCATTATGTTCTTTATATTCCATAATATTTTTTAAAATTAATGTCAAAACATCAATCAAAAGTGTTACATATGTCATTATTGGAACCTCATTGATAATCATTGATAAATAGTAATGACAATCGAAAGTGAGAATGATGGAAAAGGAATGTTAGTATACAATCACAAATAAAATTTAAGTGAAATGTAAACAAATAGAAGGGAGAAAAATAGATCATATACTCCATAATTAATTTTCATATCAACATATATATATATATATATTTATATGGACTACATGTACCTATATTCAATGATGTGGATTAATCCCTATTATATAATTAATTCACTTTTGAATAAATCTATAATATTGTCACATGTCCTAATTTTATGGACATATTTCACACCATTATTTCAAAGATTATTGCTAAAAAATAATTTTGGTGATACACACTTTGACCCATCACATTTAATATACTCAACTTTTAGTTGTGTTATATAATAAGAGTTATCTTCATGTAAATTATAGGGAATATCATCTTTTATATTTGATCTAAAACTATTTTGTATATGATGATAAAATGATCTCATCCAAACATATTCTAAAAATATCTCGTGAATTGAAACGGCAATAATATTATTTTAGGAAGTTAAAAAATTATTTTTTTGTATAATTCCATGAAATAGTCCTTCCACTTATTATGAATAAATATTTATTTTGAGATATATCTTTATGCGGATCAGGAAAATATCCATCAACAGTATAACCAAAAAAAAAAATTTGAATTTAAAGGATAAAACAATACTCAATCAAATATTCCTTAATGATATCATAATATTTTTTTGATATAATTACAATTTCTATGAGTAAGAGATAAATTATACGTGGATAGTAAATTCATAAAAAAAATTATGTCATGATTTAAATAATTATCACGGTACAGATATATGACACTTCATGACCAATATTTTCTCTATATTCCTCTCATGCTATAAAGGATATTTATCATCATAAATATATTGTAAAACTATAATTTTACATAATGGATGTGTATTTTATATATAATAGCTTTATAGGAATTTTTAATTATACCATAAAAGATCAATAAAATTTTCCACTTCTATATGTTTAGCTTGAAATTAAAGGATGGTTTTTTCCTTTTAATATCTTTTATTTCTAATTATTTCATTAAATATTACTTTTACGAGGAATTTTTTTATGAGTCCTAATAATGTTGAAATAATTAATATATACTTCGATGATAAAAAATTTATATCTAGACCAATTTATAAAAACACATGGACAAATTGGATCATTTTTATAACCTTATTTCATCAGATATTCACTCATATGGTTATAACACATATTATTTGATTTCATTAATTAGTAAAATGATTTATTAAATTTAAAATAATAAATATATATAGATCCAAAACATGCTTTAAGTATTTTGAATCCTTTAGTGGTTTTTATTTAAACATGATCCTTAATGGTACCATAAAGATATTTTTTCATAACATCCATCAATAAAAAATTCAAAATTTCCATATATAAATAATTAAATGGGATATCGATATGTTATTGAATCTATCACAGTTGAAAATAATTTATCATCATCAATTTAAGATATTTGTGAGTAACCTTGAGAAACTAGTCATGCTTTATTGCTCACAACTCCATTATTATAATTTCCTTTTCTCATTAATTACCATTTATAACAAACAGTTTTAATCCCTTATAGGGTTTTCAAAAATGATAGAAAACATAATTTTTAGTAAGTGAGTCTACTTAAAATTTTATTATACCATTTTATTTATCACAGTCTATTCTATTATGAAATTCATTTACTAATTTCGGTTCTGGATCCACATCTAGAATACTAAGTTCCAAATAATATGAAAATATATCATCAAAAATAGTATTCTATTAGTTCTAATATATTTTAGTGTTCATAAATTTATAGAAATTTTCTCCATATCATGATTATTTCCTCTAAGTATAATTATTTCTTGAATAATTTCATGATCAAGTAAATTTCAATTATTCATAGGTTTATTTATTTCCACAACCATTATGGGTCTCCATCCTTTATTTTGACAAATATTTGTATCTTTTGTAATGAGTTTTCTCCCATACTTCATAGAATGTTAGTATCACTGTTTATCAAACTACTAGATCTTCCTTATGTAACATAAAATCTAAAAGGTGTTTTTGGAGTGCTTATATATGGTTTTGTAACCTATTTTGAATCATTAAATGAATCAATTAAATTGTTTTAATTTTTTTTAAAATTAATGTTCTTTTAAGATTCTAGTTCACTCATATTTATAAGAGAATGAAAATTTAATAATGATGTCATTTTCCAAGATATTTACTTTTATAACAATCTATTTTCCCATTTTAGTGCGAGAAACATATTTTTATCAAAATAAAAAAAATTGAAAATATTTCTATAAATACATATTATATCATTGTTCTATGATATTTTATAATAGAGGAAAATTTTAACCCAACATAAATCCCAATCCTTCTTTGGGGTCCCATCATTTTTCATTGTGGATGTGTTACTAAAACATATATATCACAACCAAGTTTTCTTAAATATAAAATATTTATTTCACAACTAAAAAAAAATTTAAAATGGAATAATTCATGGTAACATGATGGTGTAATTTGAATAAGTTTTAATTCATGAAAAATTGAATGTCCCTATAATGAATAAGGAAATTTTTGCTTTCATAAGAAGTGTTGTAGAAATAAGTTTTAATCACATTATAAATTATTCAACTCCGTCAATTTGTGTATGAACATTAGAAATAGGATGTTAAGCACTTATTCCAATCAAAATACAATTATTATTAAAATCATATAATAAATATTATCTTATATTATCAAGTTGAATGTGATTTTTTTAATAATCTTGGAATACATACCTTTGAATTATTATTTGGTAAATCCATTTAACAGCCATTAAGTTATGATCCAATGGTAACAGACCACCTGACACTGTTATATTGTCTGCATTAGTCTATTATAGTCCCTCAAATATATTCTTCACAAGATATGGTCTAAGATTCTCATAAATAAATTGTATTTATGGGAGGAGTATCCACACTTACCTATAAAGGGGTTCATTATTATCCTTATTCTCCTATATTGGATCTCCATGTCTTACCCTTTAGAGTCCAATTCCATCATTAGATCACCGGATAAGCCCTATATCAGATACCATCTATAAAAAAACCACTTGGAATTATTATATTGTCTAATTTTGGATCATATAGTCTCTCACATAATTTTTATAATATATTGTCCATGATTTTCCTAGAAAATTTATCGTGATGGTAGATTTATCCACACCTACCTAAAACAAGGTTATTTATTCTTCACCTACTATAATATAGTATTAACATATTATAATGACCCACATTAACTAGGACATTTATTTCTGCAGGAACCTGGTTTTTCACTCAAGTATGGACCCTCTAAACTTCAGTATAAATCTTTACTTTGGACCTAATATAGATGCCCAATGAGTTAGAAAAGGTTTCAGGGGTTTCCAAGGAAATTTTAGAGCCTAGAATCCATCTTTTTTAGGAAACTTGTCATGTCACATGGTTAGCATATAGTTGGAACCCCGTTTGACCAACCATGAAGATTGAAATTTCTTGATATAACCACTTCTCATGATTTGTGTATGGCCTTGTGGCCTAAGCATGTCAGGTCCCATTCTTCCCTAGTATACATGTAGGGGTTGCACATAGTTTTTCAAACTACATGGACAAACCATGCATATGCTTTTTTCCTGGGTAATTTTCGATTTTTTCCCTTAATGATCTACTAAGATCCCTTCTTCTTCCCTAATCTGAAATTATGCGTGATTTACCTCCATGAATCTTATTTTTTCGATTTTTAAAGGCCAAATATATTACTTTGAAGATCTATATAATTCATGATCTGATCGAGATTTTGTTGTCACATTTGACGTGCAACGGTATTTTCTCGATATCTCTTGAGTTTTTCTCCTTATCTCTTGCTCTTGACCAAGTTATCGGGGTATGAGTGTTTTCTCCTTTTCTTAGATCTACTTTGATCTGATCCAAATAATGGGAAAATAGAGGAGGGGGAGAGTCATACAAGCCTAAGGTGGGTGGTCTATAACTCATCCCTCAAGTTCGTTGATTTTTGATTTGTCATCTACAGCCCACCGATTTCATCGTGTTCCATTAATATAATTTATATTCCAATGATTATACTCATTAAAACTATATGGATAAGGTTCTTCCATATATGTGATTATTTTTTAGTGTTTATGGACAAAACTCTATCCTTTCCATGTTGAAGGTTATTCCATAACTTTTGTTTAGTGTTTTGACACGTTTGAGCCATCGTTCAGGTGTGCTATGGCTTGAGCTTCCTAAGGGAAAGCATTTATATTTTAAATGTATTGATTTATATTGAGAATTTCATAATGTAAAGTCCCATGTATTCTCACTGCTTTACCTGCCTAATGTTAGTGCTTCAATTTCATAATGAAATGTGATATGGGAATTACCAAGTACACTAAGGATATGACTTGGAATTAAATGTAGACGAATGGTAGGTTGCACATCTTTATCACCCCTTACTACATTAATGGAAGGTGGTATAATGAACCTTGAATATGGAATATGCTTTAAATGGATAAAATGAATGGTTCCATGATACATGGCCTTGTCACACTAGTGAAAAGTGAGGCTTGATCCAAATAGAATTATTGATTAATTTTGACTTGATTAAAAGATTGCATGCTACTTGACCTTATTACACTAATGAAAGGCAAGGCTTGAACCAAATGAAATATTACATGAATTCATAATCAAATTGGAGTTTCTTGACTCGATCTCGCCTTGAGTTTCAATCGGGGAATTCCATGAGCACTCAGGAACCCCATTCCAAATCAAGGATATGACTTGATTAGGTTGAGACCCACATATATCCCAATACTTTCCTATTCTTGGATATCTGGTATGACACCATAGGATCCCTCTATATTATTATAGGATGCCTTATATTCACTCCTTGGATCTAGAATTGACAAGTAGGTTCTATGGTTATAGCCCATAGGTCCCTATCTCTACTTAGCTCCGTCTTACCTTGGATGATCACCTTGGATTTGGTAGGCAAATTATTTTGGAATTCCTTGGAAGATTCTTCTAATATTACACTCTTACCCTTATCTAGGTTGTAGTGGTTACTGAGTTGGCAACCCTTGAGGTCCGCGTTGCCTTGGTTGACACCTTGGAACTTTCACTATCTACACCATTATGAGACTATGTTAGTGTTGGACATGCCTCACATGACCTATTAATATAAAATAGTAATTGATTAATTAATGAACTGGTTACATGTTCAGACACCATCCAAGGGATGAGGTAGGTACATGGGTATTTAGTTTCATTGTAGTGATTTTATTTATATATTCACATCTTCACACTGTTACATTTCCATTATATGGGCCAAATGTTATAGAAACCATTGGTGGTGGCCCACTGAGATTTATCTCACGCACTCCCCAGAAGCCATTTGGTACTCAGGGTAGATTACATGGTTGTAGGTGTTGACAAAGGGAAGCATACGACTTCAAACACTTGATTTACTGTTTAGTATAGAGCTTGATAGCAGATGACCAAGTCGGATCTCAGGATAGAATGGATAATATTTTATTTTCTTTATACTATTTTGGAACACGTGATCCTCTATATTGTATCCATGTTTTCTAGTTTTCTAGTGACATGACATATCATGAGTTTTTAATTGATATTCCAGTTTTTTCAGTTAGTGTTACTATTATCTCTATTTTCTGGTGTGCCTTCCATTTACATATATTGCTTCCGCTATTTACCTATGTTTATATACACCTGCTGCATTGTACATTGGTATTTAGGTCATAGTCTCCCCACAGACACACCCTAGGCCCTTGCTGAAAGTCATTAGCCTCAGGTGTTTTGGGAGATGTGCTTGAGGCTATGTGTCCCACTGGGCTCGGGGAACTCGTTGAGTGGTATCCAGGTCCAGGACATCACAAAGTGTTATCAAAGGTGGTTTCATTTTATTCTTTACTATTTAGAGATAATATATCGGAGATTAATAACTCTTGGGACTTATCCATAATTCATGCTTGGGCATTGTGAACCCATGTTTGGGGTAATAACCAAGTTGCCTAAATTATAATTATTGTTCTGCTTTTCCTATTATAGTTGATATTATTTCACTATTTGGGTGTTTCACATGTTGTATGGAGTTGTTTATTACTAATCTAATTGATAATTTTCTTTCATCCTTGACCTGATGATATGAAGGAAAATATAAATGTTACATGCATCATTATAGGAACATAGAATTCACATGTTATGCATATTTCCATGCTATATAGGTACATTTCACTACATTAGATTGCTTTATATGCCTGTGATTGCTGATTGATGTTGTGATAGTTAGATTATGCTTGTATTATTCTTGGTTGTGATTGAGTGATTGCCTATCTCAGTTCATGAGGTGTATGGTTTCTCATGGTTGGGATGAGTAATTTACTGAATCAGTTCTCATACACCTATTGTAACACCCTGAGCTTCCACGATACGCTTCTCATTCAATAATGCAATAGCGTGTGTTGTACGCAACCTCGAGCTCTAACACACACCACAACTAATTAAACTATCATTTGTGAATATTAATACCTAATTTTTGAAATTTTATAAATTTTATTTATCAAAAGGGACTTCATTTTTGGATTCGGAATATCGAAATTAGCCTATGTTGAATTTTTGGTATTTTTCTGAGAACTTCTAATTTTTTACGAATAGTGAAAAATACTTACAAACAACTTTTTTAATTAAAATAATTTATAGTGATAAATTATAATATTTAGTGGTTTTAGAGTATAATTATTATATATTTTTACCATTTTATCCAATGGTGGTCATTAGAATTAATTTCACTTTGAAATTGGACATAAACAATTGTCAATCTTTTGATATATATTGTTTCTTAAAAACACGCTATTTGTTGTGACAGTGGGAATTAATTATAAAATTAATTAATGAAACATATATGTTTGGAATTTTTTAAAATAGACATCATTTTTGAATTCGGAATATCAATTATAGCTCAGGGTGAAATTTTGGAATTGTTCTGAAAAACTTCAATTTTTGATGAATAGTGAAACCACTAAGTGGAAGTTAAATAACTGATTTTTCGTTTAAATGAAATTTTACCACATCTGTGTTTTGAATTTCAAAAATCAGACATACATGGTTTTCATTAATAATTAAAATGTGGTTCAATGAGATTAAAATAATTTTTTGGTGAATAGTAACTTTTAAGTTCTTAATCGCGATTAGAGGTAATTAGTGTAGTTTAAGGTAAAAATAATGTTTTAATAATATGATATGAGCTTGAAACATGTCCTACCCTCATTGGATGTGCCATGGACGACCAAGACAATCCATGGGTCATCTTGGGGACCCCATGGAGCCACTTTAGTTGGAAAATGACATAAATAACTTTTATTTAATGTTAAAGTAAAAAATGACACAAACATGAAATGTTTTACTAAAAAAAATTTTACATGGGGTCATACAAGTCATATTTTTTACTATAAATAGTCATTGGAAAGATAAAGAGATTTCGTACATCATAGTATTTATTTTATAATTTTTAGACATTAAATAAATTAAATTATTTATGACATCATGATGATGCTGCGATGACCTCATTATTTAACGATTTAAATAAAATAAAAATATAATGAAAAATACAAGGCTTACACTTCTCAAAAACCTATTGGATTAGTAGATTTAGAACCCTTATCACCTTATACTCGAATTATATAAGTGTGGGACCTCTAAAATCCGAAACTCATTTTATAATAAAGTGACTTTTCTTTACTTTCCAAGAGTGCCCCTCCTCTCTACTTATAAAAGGCACCCACCTCTACCACCTCATTCACACATTAAAGCCATTTGTCTCGGCCAAACTCTGCCCAAATACTCTCCCAAATTCCCCCTCTAACACCTAGAGGCCTCACTTTGGGAAGAACCCTTCCCAAGGAAGCCTTTGGCTCAAATCAAAAAGAGTTACCTGATTTTAAGGTAATGTCTTCTCTAATGTTGTTTTGTATTATTTTGCTTCTCCAACCCCTTAAACTATTTTTATTCATTTATTTTGTAACAAAACCAGTATTTTAAATATACTAGGATGTTTTTATTAGAATGATTCTAGCTACACTTACACACACCTACATCTAATGGTTAAAGAACATACTCTTTCTGTGGATGGCGAATTTTTGCCTCACGAAACGATGATTGTTCAACACTCATATAACACCTCTAATGGTGGCCATTATGATGACACTATTTTTATATACGATATATAATATGTTTATGTTTTCCTTATGCTTATGTATTTCTCATTTATGGCATACTTTATGATTTCCATTATGGGTAAACGCGATAATTTCATTTTAGGAAGTGTGGACTACCGCCCCCTCAAAGTGATGTGAATCGTTAATGCCATATGTGGGATGTATAAAGGATGGAGTAAATTATATTGTATATGATATTATACTTTAATTATAATACACCTTTATACTATTATGATTTCATTCCATTAAATACGAAATAGAAATGAAAGTAGCGTTCATGCGTACGTACGACTTACCGTCTCCATGAACGGTGCATTTCATTTATTACCTCTAAATATTACGTAATATTATGAATGAATGTATATACTGGATATATATGATATATATGATATCTAAATCATGAATATAATTCTGGATATAATGGATATTTCACCACATGAACAACTTGTAATTATAAGAAGTTCATTGTTGACGCAAGTACCAAAGATCGACAAAACGACCGTTATTAACTTAAATAATTACATAATGTTCATAACATTGTAATAAGTGATATAAAAAGTATAATGAAATTGAAAATGGTTCTTAATAAGGTAGATATTAACTCTATTTTATTATTCTGGATATTAAAGAATGGTTGAGTCAAGTCGGACACGAGGTAAGGGAATTTCTTAACCCAATTTCCATTCTTTGGGTTAATCTCCTACTTTCAAATTATGTCATTATATTATTATGTCATATCTTGTATTTGTACTTTATTTATGTGTATTTATAGTGAATACACATAATATATCTATTTTATTTTAAAAATGATCTTTGTATGGGACTTCGTCGCAATTTTCTTTCATTGAGGCATATTTGGTTTTATACACAACTTTCTTTTATACGGTGTATAAACCCCTTTGACTTTTACGTTTATCCAAAAGGAATATTTTTTATACGAAACGTTTTACTAAACGACAAAAAGGGAATGTTTTTCTTTCCGTAGTTATGCGACGACAATGACTTCTCCGCCGCCGTGACCATTATTTGAGTTTCGTCTTCCTCTACAAGCCATCACTTTTTTTTAATGAAAAATAAATACAAAGTTTTAACTTTATTTTATTTTGGTATTGAAAATGGTTTTGAAAGCGTTTTTATTATATCAATGTGTTTTATTGATATGTTTTTATTGAAATGTGGAAATGTTATGTTTCCATTATGCATGTTTTATGTGATACGAATATGTTATGGTTTATGATATGTTTAAACCTATTCATATGAGGAATGCATTGGACTTAATAAGTGACGGGTGGAGCCCGCTATAGCTCCTCGATGCATCGGTAGGTCTCATGAGAGAAACTAGTGTCTTGGCACGAGGCCTTGACAAAATCTTATTTGTGGTCTTGGCACGAGGCCTTGGCTATGTGGTTATGATAGTCTGGCATTATGCATTTGTTTCCTCACGGATTTTGGGGATGACCTCGTTGATTTGAGATTCAAACGTTCCGATCGGTTTCTAGCGGGTTTGTTCGTAGAACCGGAAACATCCAATGATTCCACATCCGTTTGGACCTACTTTCCAAAGGTATGCGCTCATTAGCTTGTGGACAGATGAGGCTTAGGAATTTGCATTGGTCGAGAAGATGGGAGGTCGGACTCATCACACCTTTTTGAGGGGAATTATTGTCTACTCCGGGACTCTCTTTATAGATTTAAGTTATGTTCGTGAATCCTTATTACATTACCAAGTATAAAATGTGATTTCCTTTAGTTTTAAAAATCAATGATTAAATATGCAAGAAATTTAGAGAATCTTTTATATGTATTCGAGGTTCTTCATCAATAGAGAATCATCTATATCTGTTTAGAGATTCTTGGTCAATGGTATCCTTCAAAACATATAAAAAGTCTCTTGGTCATTATGATGACCAGGCTGGTTTTAAAGCCACTCAGTGGGGCACTTGAAGTTTATCGTCATTCAGAAGGACAGGGATTATTTCCAAGTTGGAATCGAACCCAAAAATGGGCTACCTACGTATCCTTTGTTTTGGAAAAGGAATTAGAACCCACGTAGTTCGAGTAATGGAGTATGATGTTAATGATTGATGGCTCAAAGAAGAATGTCACAATTACTTTTACACTCTAAGCTCACGTGAGTCATGCTCGGTGTGAGAAACAAGAGGTATTGGTAAAAATTAGACAATTGTTCCATGAAAGATGCAATCATAAGAATTTGTTTGGGGCTTATGTATGTATGACTGCCCAGATAGATGAAGGTTTAGGATTCACTTTTAGGGAGAAAATCCATGAACAGGGTCCATAAAGTTATATGTGATTCATGGAGATTTGAATACTCTAATCTTGGGGCTTACTCCTAAGGAGGATGCCCAAGTTTGGAGGGGACTTATGATTGGGTTTTACTCCTGAAAAGGAAACCCAAATCAAGGGTAAATTAGGACTGGTTAAGAGAAATTTAAGGGGGCTTGGGGTTTACTCCTGAAAAGGAAACCCAAGATTATGACTGGGAATTACTCCTGAAAAGGAGGCCCAGGTTAGGGGACTTGGGGCTTACTCCTGAAAAGGAAGCCCAAGATTATGACTGAGTCTTATTCCTGAAAAGCAGACCCAGGTTAGGGATTAAGGTTTGGGGCTTACTCCTGAGGAGGATGCCCATATTTGAGGTTAGGGCTTACTCCTAAGAAGGATGCCCATATTAAAGGATTGTTATTGGGGCTTACTCCTAAGGAGGATGCCCAAGTTAAGGAATTATGTTTTGGGGCTTACTCCTGAGAAGGATGCCCAAAGTTTGGGAACTTTAAGAATTTGGGGCTTAATCTTAAGGAAGATGCCCATATTTAAAGGACTTATAACTGGGGATTATTCCTAAAAAGGAGACCCAAGTTAAGGATTCTCCCATCTTTAAAGGATGAGGTTGAATGAATGAACTCTCCATATTTAGTGACATAAGTATATTTAAATCACTAGGTTTTGAGAGATATTCCACAGAATTCCTTTCAGATAAGGAAGTCAAATCAAGAAATCATGCCATAAATGGCTTTGAAGAGTGTCTTGAAGACTGAATCTTGAAAAGGAAAGGTCAAATGGCTTAAGAGGGGTAAAATGGGCAAGATGGGCACCCTAAAAGGTAGGGGCACGCTAGTCTTGAAAGGCGCGCAAGTCTTGCGTGGGCGCGCAAGTATTGGTCGTGCAGGTATACCTGCGCGACACATGGTGTACTTGCGCGATTTTCAATTGGAATTGAAATACTTGAGCGACTCCTTTTTAAACCATTTAGAATCACCTTGAGGTTCTTCCAGAAAAGGGACGAACAAATTCTATTAAAGGAATAAGGCGGCGCGCAAGTGTTGATAAGTTTCAACACTTAGGCCTTCTTTCTTCTCTTTAGATCTTCCGTTCTAGGTAAGAAATTACCTTAGAAGTGTTCTGGAATCTTTGAGAGGAGACTTGGGCGTCGGGAGCTTCAATCCAAGTTTCTGGAAAAATATCCTCTCGAATGGGGGGCCCATAGGGTCTATTTATAGGCAGGAGAAGACCCCGGGCGGTTACCGGGTGGTTACCACTTTAGGTCGCGCAAGTCACTTGCATGACCATAAGGCGTCGCGCAAGTAGACTTGCACGACCACTAGGCGGCGCGCAAGTGTACTTGCGCGACCATGAGGGAACTTGCGCGACCTATGGGCAATGTTCCCCTTGTTCATCCCTTTGTTGATTTTTGATGTTTCTTCAAAGGATGAATCACATTGAACTCAGATATTCCCCTTTTCCGATTTTTAGATTCTGTGACGAAAGGAGCGTCAACAAAAGTCCCCCCTCAGAGTTGGATCCAGAGAGAAATGAGGATTTGACTCAAAGGAAATTGAATCCATCCAAAGGAAAAGGGGGCGCGCAAGACTTTAGGGCACAGAGGGCAGTGCGCAAGTGTGCTGGAACTTGACTTTTATTCAGAGTTCCTTTGTCTTTTGTGGGCAGTTTAAAGTCATGCATGCCGGACACAAAGGGGCTAATGATTAAGGTCGAAATATCTTTGACCAAAATGGATTAAAATTGATTCAATTCCTTGACAATTTATCTGAAAACATATTGCCATACTCAAGTATGAGAGAAAATATGTAAACTATGGCTTAAGAATATTTGAATCTGAGGAATGATATGAAAAAGAGCTAAAAGGAATTAGAAGAAGTAGTTTCCAAGAATGAAGTTACTATTATTTAACAAAACCCGTTAGGGGGTTGAAATATGCAGGGCCACCTAAGGGCATTGGCTGCATGGTTAAATAAATAGCATCTTTCGGCTGACAAGTCTGTTATGTGGACTGTTTATGCAAGGCCACCTATGGGCACGTGCTGCATAGTCAGGCAAAAGAACTCCCAGAAATTTACTTTCCTAGTGCTAAAAAGCCAGTGAAAGTTTATGGAGATTCAAATTTTCTAAATTATAGAGTTTGTTGTATGGAAAGAGGTACTTGAATATGGAGAAGATATTTCCGAACAAGAATATCGAAGAACTGGATGAATATCACTCCTACGAAGGTCTGACCCAAACGTAGGGAAGAAGAATAAACCATAGACTTGAATACTTTCATATCATGAAAAAGGATATGGGGCAAATATGTTAAGGATGGCTATTTTTTTTTGCGGATCCCTATATACTGTCGTTTATGACAAATAAAGACAAAAGAGGCATTCTTCCCAAGAATGAAGTTACCATTATTTAACAAACACGTTAGGGGGTTGAAATATGCAGGGCCACCTAAGGGCATTGGCTGCATGGTCAAATAAATAGTATCTTTCGGCTGACAAGTCTGTTATGTGGACTGTTTATGCAAGGCCACCTATGGGCACGTGCTGCATAGTCAGGCAAAAGAATTCTCATAAGTTTGACATTTTTGTGACTAGAAGTCATGAAAAGGGTTATGAAGATCTGAAATTATTTAAGGATAGGATTATAACGCATAAAGATGGGTATTTTCCAATGTATATAGAGATACATAGGTCAATGATAACCATAATCATGTTGTGGTTGGGTCCTGAATTGAAATTTTGGACTTCACTACGTATCTCATAAGAATGAGAATCAAGCCATACGTAGTTCTTGAAATGCAGTTTAACGTCGTGCAGGATGAAAGTATGAGTGATCTTAGTTTAGGGTCATAGAATTCGGACCATAATAATGAATACACAGTGTGTGTTTTCATGAGGACTTTTCATCCAAGGGACTGAAAGTGAAATTTGGGGTTAGGCCCAAAAGACTTGGGGCTGGATTCGAGGGATACTCGAACGTTCTTACGTATCCCATAAGGATGGGAATCAAGCCCACGTAGTTATAGAACTACCCTTTGTACAAATTTGGTTCATACATGTGAAGGGTGAAAGGGGACTTTAGTGCAATGATGGTTTAACCTAAGATAAAAAGTTTAGGCATTACCATGTATGCACGTAGTCTTTTGAAATGAAACATGATTGAAAAAAATCAATGTCAATAATGGTTCCTTCTCAAATGAGGAAATCAAAGAATATTGTAGTTTATTGTCGTATCGGACAAAAGTGTTGTATAGTTTAACGTCATATAACAAGGAAGAAAGTGAATCAATGTAATGATATTGATTCCAGGGGCGGTTTCATGAATCAACATCATATGAGATGGTGGTGAACCGTTGTGAAGAGATTGTTTTTGGGCTTGAACCCTGGGAGGTTGCCTACATACCCAGCCTGGAAGGCAAGGATCAAAGTCCGTGTAGTTCAATTAAAGAATGAATTAATGACAAAGTTGTTCTTGGGGACAATGATCTAATAAAAAATGTTGTTGGGACTTACACATGGTTAGTGGCCCAAAGGAAGTGTTATGGTTGATGTTCGCTCTAAGCACACGTGAGTCATACTCGGTGTGAGAAACAAGAGGTAATAACAACCTTAACGATGCACGGTTTAATGTCATGTAAGACATAAAAAAGGGACTATGCAGTTTAAAGTCTTGCAGTTAGGACTATTGGTGCTGCACAGTTTAGTGTCATGTAGCAGGGACAAAATAACAGTTTAATGTCATGTAGGACATATCAAGGACTTTCTGTACAGTTTAGCGTCATGTAGTTAGGACGATGGGGACAATATAGTTTAACATCATATTGGACGAAAGGGGGATTGTGCAGTTTATTGTCATGCAGTAAGGACAAAAGAGTGTACCATTTTAACGTCATGTCAGACGAAAGTGTTAATAGTTTAAGGTCATATGCATGGACCGTGAATGGTGCAGTTTAATGTCATACTGGACCTTTGAGATTATATAGTTTAACGTCTTTCCGGACGTAAGGGACTTTTATACAGTTTATGGTTATATGCATGGACCAAGGATGATGCAGTTTAAGGTCATGCTGGATGGTTTAAGGAACTTTTTCACAGTTTAATGTCGTGTGGGACGAAGTTGCAGTTTAAAGTCATACTGGACCATTACTGTATAGTTTAACGTCATATAGCAAGGACGAACTGGTGATGCACAGTTTTAAAGTCATGTAGCTAGGACTAAGGTGAACCAATACGAGGATATCAGTTCTGGGGACTTTTTACAGTTTATCGTCATGCTGGACGTTGGAAGTGCCACACAGTTTAATGTCATGTTTCTTGGACACAATATAGTTTAATGTCATCTCAGACAAATAAGGAACTTCTGTACAGTTTAATGTCATGTAGATAGTACATAATACAGTTTAGTGTCATGTAGGACAATATCATGAACCAATGTGATTTTTCTGGATCTGGGAACAATATTTTGTTTTTATACAAAATACTTCTTCAGAAATCTGGCATTAGTTGGAGTCGTGATGTGTTCTCCATCCATTGATATTAGAGAATACGCTTCATTGGAGTAAACCTTATGTATTGAATAAGGTCCTTCCCATTTTGGTTCAAGCTTGGGAGGCTTCTTTCCTGGTATCATTGGTGCTCTAAGAACCAATGCCAATTCTCCATGAATGAATGAACGAAGACGAACTTTTTTGTTAAAATCTCGTGCTATTCGATTCTGATAGATTTCCAAGTGGTGCAAATTGCACAATCTTTTCTCATCTAACTGTTCCAATTCATTCAACCGCTTTTGGGATTGCTCATCTGTAGATAACTGATCACAAATGGCTATTCTGAGTGAGGGCAATTGAACTTCAATTGGCAAGACTGCTTCTGTTCCATATACCAATGAATATGGAGTTGACCGCGTTTCATTGCGAGTGGTAATCCGATAAGCCCATAAAGCATGAAAGAGTTTATCAGGCCATGACCTCTTATCTTTATCCACCATCTTTTGCAGTATATTTGAAAGAGTCTTGTTGAAGGCTTCTATCTGGCCATTAGCCGCTGCATGATATCGAGATGAATGGTTGGACTTAATGTTGTATTCTTGATACAATTTCTTTACCTCAGAAGAACAGAAGTTGGTGCCGTTGTCCGTCAATATGGTATGAGGGACACCAAATCTAGTAATGATGTTAGACTTGATGAAGCAAACAATGCATTTAGAACTGACTTCTTTGAGAGGTACTGCCTCTGCCCATTTGGAAAAGAAATCAGTAGCAGTAAGAATGTACTTAAACTGCTTGGCCGTAGCTGAAGGGTAAGGTCCCACCACATCCATTCCCCATGTGGAAAATGGCCATGAGTATTTAGCTGTATGAAGCAACTCTGGAGGTTTATGAATGAAGTTGGCATATACTTGGCATGAATGACACTTCTTTGTAAAATTAACACAATCTTGTATCATTGAAGGCCAAAAGTATCCAAGCCTTCGAATTTGATCAGACAGTCTATGTCCAGACTGGTGGGCACCATAGACTCCTGCATGCACTTCTTTTATGACAGCCATTGTCTCTTCACCATCAATACATCTGAAGAGAACTCCATCAAAACCACGTTTGTAGAGAATTTTCTCGAGGTGGTTTGGGCTATCATAAAGAATAAAATTGACCACACGTCGCCGAATTTGTTCTTTCTCGGCTCTATCAGGTGGAAGTGTTCCATTTTGAAGGTATTCCCTGATAGGTGACATCTATCCTGTAGTATGACCATACGGTTCAGGAATGGGACTAATTTCATTAATTTCCTCTGTTCTGACTTGAACATAAGGTGAAATTGCACGACGGTGGGCAATACATATGGTTGTCTCGTCCCGATTAGGATCTGCTAAAGCTGTGGCTATATTATCCATTGCATCAGCTTGAGCATTTTGTGATCTTGGGACATAAGAAAATGTCGGTTCTGAAGGGAATTCCAACATTAACTCTCTGACGTAATCATACAAAGGGATTAATTCTTCTTTTTTGATGGCATAATCCCCATTGACTTGTTTGATTACCAGGTCTGAATCACCTTTCACCTTTAAGTGATTGACTTGTGCTTGAAGCGCTAATTCCAAGCCTGTAATGAGAGCTTGGTATTCAGCTTCATTATTGGTACTATCTTCCCACAACAAAAAGGAATAAGGTAACACTGCCATATCTGGAGAAATGAGCACAATTCCTAAACCAACTTTGTTGAATTTAGGATTTTCCATTTTCTTCCCTATTGGACTTCTAGAAGAACCATCAAAATACATTTCCCATGTTTGAGGACTCTCTTGAATAGAGAAAACTTCCTCATCAGGGAGTTCGATATCTGAATACGTGTCTTCCACTGAAGGATGTTCAGCCAGGAAATCAGCCAGAGCTTGGCCCTTAATTGCCTTTTGAGACACATACTGAATGTCAAACTGCTGTAGAATAACCGCCCACCTTGCTAGACGTCCTGTAAGCATTGGACGACTAAGGATGAATTTGAGCGGATTATTACGAGATACCAATTGGACCTCATGATGTTGCAGGTAGTGTCTTAGTTTCTGAACTACAAAGATTAAGGCTAGGCAGCACTTTTCAATACTCGAATACTGGGTTTCTGCTTCAATCATAGTTCTACTGAGATAGTAGAGACTATTTTCATTACCAGCATCATTCTTTTGAGCGATAAAGGCACCCAATGATTGCTCTAAAGCTATCACATAGAGGATAAGAGGTCTACCCTCAAGAGGTGGCATGTGTACTGGTGGACTCAAGAGGTATTTCTTGAGAACATCAAATGCTTCTTGACATTCTTCAGTCCACTGGTAAGTGACTCCTTTCTTCAATAATTAGGTAAAGGGTAAACTTTTGCCTACCAAATTAGCGATGAAATGCCGAATACAGGCTAAGTGTCCTTGAAGTCCTCTTAATTCTTTCAAATTATGAGGAGGTGACATACCAAGGATTGATTTGGTCTTCTCAGGATCGACTTCAATACCACGATGGCGTACTACAAAGCCAAGGAATTTTCTTGAGGTTACCCCAAAAGCACATTTTAAGGGGTTCATCTTCAAATTATGTTGTCGAAGCTTGTGGAATATGACTTCCAAATCAGCCAAGTGATTAGAACGTTGTTTGGATTTAACCACCAAATCATCTACATAGCATTCAACAAACTTCCCTAAAAGAGGTTTGAAGATACGATGCATGGCGCGTTGATATGTTGCACCTGCATTCTTTAAACCAAAGGGAATCACCCGGTAACAAAACACACCTTGAGGAGCTCTGAAGGCTGTATATTCCTCATCTTCTAGGGCCATTCGGATCTGATTATATCCAGAATATCCATCCATGAAAGAAAGTACTTCATAGCCAGTCGTCGCATCAATTAAGAGTTCTGTAATCGGAACTGGGAAATCATCTTTAGGACAATACCGATTAAGATCTCTGAAATCGATGCAAACCCTAATTTGTCCGTTCTTCTTCTTCACAGGGACAATATTAGCCAACCACTTGGGATATTGAACTTATCTGACGAAGTTGGGTTTGATCAGCTTATCCACTTCAGCTTCAATTTTGGAATCATAGGTTGGGTGTGTTCTTCTCACGGCTTGTTTAAAACCTCGATGTTCTTTTGGTAAACCCAAATGATGAGTAGCAACATCAGGATCAAGCCCAGGCATTTCTGTATAATTCCAAGCAAAAATATCTTTATTTTTCTTTAGAAAAGAAATATACATCTCTTGCTCTTCAAGGGTCATGGCCGCACTAATTAAAGTGGGGCGTGGATCTTTCTCTGTACCCAGATTTACTTCTCTGAGTTCATCCACAGTGGTAGAGATACCCTCTTCAAATGCTGGAGGAGCATCTCTAAGATCTTCCTCTTCCTCTTCATCATGTGTTATTTCTTCCGTTTCTACTTGCAAAGTAGATGAAAAAACGAAATTCTCATGATCATAAGAGATGTCAAAATTTTCACATTTTGAAGAAGAAGCTTCCATTTCCGACCCTATTGATGATAAAGGGCCTTCTTTGGGAAATAAAGAGGAGATGATGGATTGAGAATCGACATCATTATTCACCTCTGGTGTTGTTATAACTTCTTCTGGACTGATTAGCGAAGTATAGACGTTTTGGACTTCATCACCACTTATGCTTTCATCACTGCTTGGTAGGTTACCAATTTCTCCCATGTTGTATGGCTCGATCGCCGTAATTGACATTATGGATCTTTCTGTAAGTGTATTTTGATTTGGGCCTATTTTGTCAATTTGACTGATAGGTAACACATAATCTGTACTCATATGTGAAAATGGATTTATTGAAATTTTCTCCAAACCATATAGAGCATTAACTTTGGTAATTTCCTTCATTGTAGATTTTTCTCTTCCCTTCATGTGATAAAATTCCGCCTCAATGTATTGAGACTCACATTTCTTGAACGGGGCCTTATCACCATACAATGTTCCAACTTGACCATCGAAACAGTATTTGAGACATTGATGGTATGATGAAGGAATAGCTGCATGCTGATGTAGCCAGGGTCTTCCAAGAAAGATATTGAAAGCTGAGTCTTGATCAACAATCATGAAATCCGAATTGGATACAAGATCTCCAAACTGAGTTCTGAGTGTAACTTCTCCCAGTGGTTCTTGTTCATTTTTATCATATCCTTGTAACATCATGGTAGAAGGAGATAAATCAGATTCTGTGAGGCCCAATTGACGAAGTGTACGAATGGGAATGAGGTTGACTCTTGAACCATTGTCAATGAAAGCTCTTCGAACATCTACACCATTGACTTTTCCAGATAAGTACAAAGGTTTTATGTGCCCATGCACAACATCATCTTCATCTTTATCAGTAAAAGATATCACTGCATGGAATTCTGCAGGATTATTCTCTATGTGATAGATTTCAGCTGCAGCAATTTCAGCTTCAAACTCCTGAGGAATTGGCAAAGCTTCGATGAGTGCTTCCCGAAGATCTTTTGACAGATTCAAAGCATCCAAAATTGATAACTTGGCTGGTACTTGGGCCAAGTGTTTCAATATAACATACTTTTGATCTAGAGGTCTGTGTTTCCCAATAGGAATATGTGGTTTAGCAGGTACCTTGGAAGCAGATGCTTTGGAAGCTGATGCATCTTGTATTGAAGTTGGCAACATCCTTGGTTTTGGAAGATTAGACTAATTAGATCCATTTACTTGCTGAGATAAAGAAGATGGAACCTTTAATCGGTCTTCCAAAATAACTGTGCCAAAACTGAGTTGGCCATTGGCAGAAGAACTTGCTTATTCTTTTTGAGCTCGCTGAAGGGCTCTACCACGAGTTTCTGCTGCATATACAGTGCTAGCAGGGGTAAAATTAGAGTAGTGGTTTCGGAAAGATCCACGTCTTCCCCTGTATCCTGAACCTCTAGAACCTCCTCGGATTCCCTTATTTGATACAGGGAATTCAGGCTCATCAAGACTGGAATATGGATCTGTTAATTGAATCATATTAACAGAACCAAAGAATAACTCTTCGTCTGATAAAGACTCTGCCTGGTTAGCCTATTTAGGCTGTGCCGTTTGGTGGGACGGTGCCCGTGGCTTTGAAGTAGATGGCATGAAATCTGCCATGGTCAAATACAATTTAGGCTTTGATACATACTCATCTTCTCCTGATTCCTCTTTCTTCTTTGAATTGCGCTGCCCTTTTGAGGATTTGTCTTTTGATGGAGGCTTTACTATAGCTTTTGTAGGAGACACAATTGGCTTCTTCAATTGTGTTCACAAAATGGAATGGGTCCGATTGATTGTCTTTCTGACCATCCAATCATCATATTTTTTCGCAGTTTTGCTTTTGACTTCCTGCCACTCGCCTCCTTCCTCTGGATCTGTAGCGGTAATACATGCTACATGAGCTGAAGAACCCATCAATTTGACTTGTCCCAAGTCGACCATCTTTTGCAGGAGGTCTTTAAAGAAAAAACACTCCTGGATGGGATGCCCTAACATTTGATGAAAGGGACAATAATTGGGACGGTCTTCATCTCCTTCCTTGTTTGGCCTCTTGGGCACTGGTAATTTGAACCAAATTATTTTCCAGAGCTGAAATGAAGTAACCAGGAACTTGCTCACTTCGGAAAGAGTATGTTTTACTCTTCATATCCTCAAATTGTTTTCGTCGTTGATCTTTTTGATCATTTGGACGAAACAGCCTTTGTTGTTGGCGTTCAGGAGGTGGAGCCCTTCGAGAAGATGAATGTTTTGAAGTAGAAATAGGTATAGGTTCTTGTTTAAGCATAACTGTAGCAGTTTCCGCTTTACCCATTCTCCTTCCTGGAGCTGATGGAATTATACGAGATTTAACCTTAGCCTGTATAAGGGAATCTTCAATCTGTTGAGCGATTGAAGTAAGGTCTCGAAACCCTCCTGTGTATTTCACAGGGATCAATGGCATGCGTAATTCATCACGCAAATTTGCCACATAGATTGGCAACAGTTCCTCCTGAGGGAGTTCTAAACTCAGGGAATACGTTAATCCCTTCCAACGAGCAATGAAATCAGAGACTCTTTCATTCTCCCTTTGCTTGCAGTTTGTAAGATCGAAAACTGTCGTTTTTGGCAAAGTTGAGCTAAACTGAAGAAGTAATTTTTGACGAAGATCCTCTCACCCAATGACTGGCCGGGATTGCAAGCTTGTATACCAGACAAAAGCTGGTCCTTGCAAGGTTCGTACGAAGCATCTGAGTTTCACTGCTTCTTGCTGCTCTGGAGTTCCCATCATAGGATCACAACAAGACACGTAATGCGTCAAATATTGTTCGGGGTCACCTGATCCATTGAAAGTAGGGAAAACAGGGTTTCCAAAACTGGATGGAGGAGAAATTGAATCTACCCATTCAGGGTAAAAAAAAATTTCAGGTTGAACTTGCGCCCGTTTCCCTTCCATAGTTTCTAACCGAGCTGTTAATGACTCAATAGTAGTTATTAACTTTTGAGAAACATCAGGTTGAACTTGGTTTTGGGTAGGTGCAATGAATGGAGCTTGGACAGACGTGGTGGTTGGTGCTGCAACTGATGGTAGTGCTGCCAACCGTTGTTGCGTTTGACCCGTAGGATTAGACCTCTGAGGGTGTACTGATAAAGGAGGATATTCCTGATCCATCTCAGTAGTTACAAAAAATTCCTTCGGCTGTCGGACTTCAGCATTCTTAATAAGAAGACTACTGTGAAGTAGTTCTGTATTCAACCTTCTTAATTCTTTCATTTCTTCCTCCTGTTGTGCAAACCTTTGCTCTAATGAGAGCGATTGACCTCCTTCAGAGGAAGGGTGAGAAGTAACCTGATTCTTTCCTTTCCCCTTATTGGATCCTTTTCGGAGAGGGGGAAGTGGGTTACTTGAAGGAATACTCAGATTTTGGGTAAGCCTTTGATTACGTGTGCGCACACCTTTTTCATTTAGGTCTGTGTGCGCAACTTATTGAGCAAGAACCTCTTCGTCTGATCCCTTTGATTGAGCCTCACCTGGTGAATCAGCAGCAACGGCATTGATGACATTAATGGATGCATATTGCATGGAATCCTTTCTATCAGCATTTCTGTGATATTGTCTTCTTCCATATCCATGATGCGACATGGCATTCCGTTGACTTGATCCCTCAGGAACTTCTTGGAGAACCGTCACTTGGAGAGAATCTCCTGATAGCTTGGCTCTTCGTTCCTCTTGAGGCTTATTCCCTAATCGAGAGAATACTGAATTTCTCTGAGGGAGGGATTGAGGATTTGAAAAAGTCCCCAGTCCGGTGGACTGGGGATGTTCCTGCTGCTTCCGCTCAACTCCTCGAATCCCATTTGTTGACTCTGAGGGTTGGTTTAGAGAAGTCCCCAGTCTGACAAGCTGGGGTGTCTCTAGACATGCTATGTCTGATATCTTCTTAAAATCTCTCTTGATCTTGCGAATCTTAGTTTGGAAATTAGCTAGATGCATTAACCTGTAACCACTTTTATCACCTGGTTCAACAGACCGTTGGATGATTTCCGAAACTTCTATCATTTGATGACGTGTTTTCTCCAGACGAGAGGCTTGTGCAATATTCTCGCCTACTTGATGTAGGAGCAATTCAACAACTTGTTCTCTATATACTTGATTTTGAGAGGAACTAGTTGAAGCCTGTTCTTGAGCAAGCTTTTGATTATGAACAAAGCCCATTGACTGTGGCCGACCATGGGAAATAACATTGCATGAGACCATTTTCGGAGGGCTTTACTGACTGGAAAGCACTGTGAAATGTAGTGCTCCGTGAACACCCCATCCTATGATATGAACATCAGATGGAGCATTGTCAATTAACTGACACAATTTTCTTAGTGCGCCAAGGCATGAACGTTGAAGGGTTCTTTGTTGCTTTTCAGCCTTCGGATACCGAGAGACTGATAGAGATGCCAAATCAATCTGGCATTGTAACCCTTCTATTATCTTAATATTATTTTCATAATCACCGTAAGATAATACTTTCTTCTTCAATTAACAAAGAGTCTTCCATATGTTGAGACGAATATCATGGATTCCATCATCCGTCAACATCTTTGGAATGTCGTACTGGGAGTCAGCCAAAGGCCAAAACATGACTGGTACTTCACCTTTTTCCAGTTTTTTCCTCATGTTCAGCATTTCCTCTTTATCATTAAATGAAGATTCTTCTACCTGTTTGGACCAGAGTTGGTGTTTCCTTGTTGCTTCATCGGATTCAACAAGATTGGTAGAGAGATCACTATTCATTCTAGAAGATGAATGACCCAGGGATGGTTCAGAGAATAACCTGAACCCCAGGCTATCTTCTGATGGAGAAAGAGTTTCACCTACCGATAGTAAAGCATCAGACATGACTGGTTTTACGTTTGCAAGTGCCTCGAGATAGGACGGATTTCTCGTCACTACATTTCCTTCTGAAGAATTTTCGAGACAAAGTGAATCACTACTGCGGAGAGGACTTTCGCAGCGAAGTTCATCACCATGATGAGGACCGTCATGATGGGTTACAGAAAAAGATGAAATCTCTTGGTCCTTGGTCTTCTGACCACACAGAGGGTTCCTGTGGCTCTCATCTGAAGAAGAAACTTCAAGATTGACCGAACTTTCATGAAGCAATCCTTCATGAGGAAGTGTCTGTTGAAGACCTTCAAAATTAATGTTCCCGTTATTGGGAACTGAGGGAGTAGAATCTTGAATTCTAACAGATAAATGTCTGAGGGATTCAAGAACTCCAGCATCGAGCAAGGCCTTGTTGCAGATTGGCCTTTGATCTCCTGATTGTGCTGGGTGAATCTTTTTCTTAGATGCCTTCTTACTCACTTTAGAAACCACTTGTTGACGAAAGTGGTTACTCTGAGCAGGTGTATGTTCTTGATCAGGAAAGATGGTCAGGTTAGGCTGACGATCTCCACTCAAATCAGGTGTATGTGCCTGACTTGGTTGTCCATTTGATATGGGGGAGTATGCCCCATAACCCTCTTGGACTGGAACAGATGTGTGTGTCCGTTCTGGAGTGAATCGTTGATGTGTCACTCCACTACTAGGGATAGATTTATGTGTCTGTCCCTGAGATGATGCTGAAGCTGTTATGATATCCTGGCAAGCATCCAGAATATGAGCAGGAATTTGCTTCTTCTCTTTCACCATTGACAAAATATGTTTGGTGACTTCAGCCGCCGGAATGGGGATATACGTCCATTCCGGTCTTGGAGTAGGTGTATGTGCCTGCTTCTGTCCTCCTTTTCCTGTCCGTGAATCCTGACAGTACTCAAGTGTGGAGGCATAGAGTTGAGTCTGCCTCCTGTTTTTCGTCGGGGCTTTCCGACTGACTTCTCTGTGCGCTACCAAGCGAGACTGTTGGTAGGCTTGATTAGTATTAGCAGGTGTATGTGCCTGCTGATTACACTTTGCCAAACGCGGTTGACGAGATCCATCTTATGTAGTCAGACGAGCCTGCTGACTAACTGGTGATGTATAAGCAGGTGTATGTTCCTGCCTATAGTACTCCGCCGGGATTGCTTGGCGGGATTGGCGTGATGCTGCCAGACGAGTCTGCTGGACAGCGGAATTAAAACGGACAGGTGATTGTGCATGCTCGTTGTTTGCCACCAAGTTAGGTTGGTGGACTTCTCCGGAGATGGCAAGGATGACAACCTTCCCATTGTTCACGGAATTCCGTCTCTGGCGGTTCATCTTACCTGCTCGGGTTCGAGGAACCTGAGCTGAATGCCTGGAGTCGGTACCCTCATCATGTTGAGGGCACACTACCGCACGAGTCTGGTGGTGATTGTTGATGGGAGTCCTTGAGAAGGACTCCTGTATTTTTGAATTAAGGTCATGCAGGACCTGCTCATTCACTTCCTCAGAGTAAGGGAGTGAATGGAAATTGCGTTCCGGGGATAACGACCCGAAACGGTTGGAGACGGTAGTCAGCACCGCCTGCTTCTTGATCGCTGGCCACCGTTGTCCGGACGACCAGGTAGAGTTGCTAACTTGGAGGGATTGACGAGCGGCCTCCAGAGTTGGGATAGTACCGTTGCGACGGTACTCCTTAACCAGTGCATTAGAAACCCATCATTGAAGACGCTGAGTTGGTGATGTCATCCTCAGAGCGGACAACGTTCCAGCAGGAGTAGTAGCATTGATTTTCACAATAGCAGACCTCACAATATAGGTGTTCACAGCAGCAGTATTCACAGGGGTGAATTTAAGGAAAGCCATTTTGCAGAAGATCTTGAGAAAAGAGTGTCTGTTCCATATAACAGACATAATCAAGATGAATCCGGCCACTGCATCTTTTGGATGAGCACATGTCAATGATTGCTTTGTTGGCCCAAGGGGCCTAACAAATAAGAAGAATATCACTTTAACTTGGTTAAGGATTCACGTCGGGTTCACCATTTTTGTTTCCTCACGGATTTCGGGGATGACCTCGTTGATTTGAGATTCAAACGTTCCGATCGGTTTCTAGCGGGTTTGTTCGTAGAACCGGAAACATCCAATGATTCCACATCCGTTTGGACCTACTTTCCAAAGGTAGGTGCTCATTAGCTTGTGGACTGATGAGGCTTAGGAATTTGCATTGGTCGAGAGGATGGGGGGTCGGACTCATCACACCTTTTTGAGGGGAATTATTGTCTACTACGGGAATCTCTTTATAGATTTAAGTTATGTTCGTGAATCTTTATTACATTACCAAGTATAGAATGTGATTTCCTTTAGTTTTAACAATCAATGATTAAATATGCAATAAATTTAGAGAATCTTTTATATGTATTCGAGGTTCTTCATCAATAGAGAATCATCTATATCTATTTAGAGATTCTTGGTCAATGGTATCCTTCAAAACATATAAAAAGTCTCTTGGTCATTATGATGACCAGGCTGGTTTTAAAGACACTCAGTGGGGCACTTGAAGTTTATCGTCATTCAGAAGGATAGGGATTATTTCAAAGTTGGGATCGAACCCAAAAATGGGCTACCTACATATCCTTTGTTTTGGAAAAGGAATCATAACCCACGTAGTTCGAGTAATGGAGTATGATGTTTATGATTGATGGCTCAAAGAAGAATGTCATAATTACTTTTACACTCTAAGATCACGTGAGTCATGCTCGGTGTGATAAACAAGAAGTATTGGTAAAAATTAGACAATTGTTCCATGAAAGATGCAATCATAAGAATTTGTTTGGGGCTTATGTATGTATGACTGCCCAGATAGATGAAGGTTTAGGATTCACTTTTAGGGAGAACATCCATGAACAGGGTCCATAAAGTTATATGTGATTCATGGAGATTTGAATACTCTAATCTTGGGGCTTACTCCTAAGGAGGATGCCCAAGTTAGGAGGGTACTTATGATTGGGTTTTACTCCTGAAAAGGAATCCCAAATCAAGGGTAAATTAGGACTGGTTAAGAGAAATTTAAGGGGGCTTGGGGTTTACTCCTGAAAAGGAAACCCAAGATTATGACTGGGACTTAATCCTAAAAAGGAGGCCCAGGTTAGGGGACTTGGGGCTTACTCTTGAAAAGGAAGCCCAAGATTATGACTGAGTCTTATTCCTGAAAAAGAGACCCAGGTTAGGGATTAAGGTTTGGGGCTTACTCCTGAGGAGGATGACCATGTTTGAGGTTAGGGCTTACTCCTAAGAAGGATGCCCATATGAAAGGATTGTGATTGGGGCTTACTACTAAGGAGGATTCCCAAGTTAAGGAATTATATTTTGGGGCGTACTCCTGAGGAGGATGCCCAAAGTTTGGGAACTTTAAGAATTTGGGGCTTACTCTTAAGGAAGATGCCCATATTTAAAGGACTTATAACTGGGGATTATTCTAAAAAAGGAGACCCAAGTTAAGGATTCTCTCATCTTTAAAGGATGAGGTTGAATGAATGAACTCTCCATATTTAGTGACATAATGATATTTAAATCACTAGGTTTTGAGAGATATTCCACAGAATTCCTTTCAGACAAGGAAGTCAAATCAAGAAATCATGCCATAAATGGCTTTGAAGAGTGTCTTGAAGACTGAATCTTGAAAAGGAAAGGTCAAATGGATTAAGAGGGGTAAAATGGGAAAGATAGGCACCCAAAAAGGTAGGGGCGCGCAAGTCTTGAAAGGCGCGCAAGTCTTGCGTGGGCGCGCAAGTATTGGTCGCGCAGGTATACCTGCGCGACACATGGTGTACTTGCGCGATTTTCAATTGGAATTGAAATACTTGAGCGACTCCTTTTTAAACCCTTTATAATCCCCTTGAGGTTCTTCCAGAAAAGGGACACGCAAATTCAATTGAAGGAATAAGGCGGCGCGCAAGTGTTGATAAGTTTCAACACTTAGGCCTTCCTTCTTCTCTTTAGATCATCCGTTCTAGGTAAGAAATTACCTTAGAAGTGTTCCGGAAGCTTTGAGAGGAGACTTGGGCGTCGGGAGCTTCAATCCGAGTTTCTGGAAAAAGATCCTCTCGAATGGGGGGCCCATAGGGTCTATTTATAGGCAGGAGAAGACCCCGGGCGGTTACCACTTTAGGTCGTGCAAGTCACTTGCACGACCATAAGGCATCGCGCAAGTAGACTTGCACGACCACTAGGCGGCGCGCAAGTGTACTTGCGCGACCATGAGGGAACTTGCGTGACCTATGGGCAATGTTCCCCTTGTTCATCCCTTTGTCGATTTTTGATGTTTCTTCAAAGGATGAATCACATTGAACTCAGATATTCCCCTTTTCCGATTTTTAGATTCTATGACGAAAGGAGCGTCAATAGCATTCCATCATTTTGAAAGTGGTTATTGATATTGCATGTGATTATTCGACCAGTAGAATATCCATGTGAAGAAGTAAATGGCATTATGAAATTTTACTTTTGCCATATTATGTTGATGTTCAAGTTTAAAAGGCTTTTGTTTTAGTTATATATTGCCTTAAATATTAATGTTTATTTATGAAAGCTTCCGCAATATTGTTATCCTTACTGAGAATCTGAGCTCACCCCTTTCAATGTATTAATATTTTCCAGGATGTGAAGAAGTATTTTATGAATGACCTACAGGGATAGTCAGAAGAGGATATGAGTGTGGACTATGGAGACTTTTATATTTTAGTTTTTCACTTTATGATGTAATGTTAGATTTATGAATGTATCTAGTGTTTCCAAGGCTACTAAACTAATCGGTCTTTCGAGACTTGATCTTTTGTGATCATGCCAATGTTACGAAGTAATGCACCGACTCTGGGTAGCTGGGGTCAGGGTGTTATAGTTGGTATCAGAGGAAGTTTAGTACTAACCTTGGAAGCTAGATTTAGATAAACTCTGATTAGAGCACATAGCCCAAAGATAGACTTTGAGGATTAGTATAGAAGAGCTTCCTAGAATTTTGGTATTATAGAGATGTTGTGAGTTTTCCGAGCAATAAATCCCTATCTGGATACGAGCAGGTAGAGGCGGCTCTGGCATAGATGTACCTAGGGGTAAAACCCGAAAACACCGCTTTGAGCTAGACTCAAACGGGAACCGGTGCACAACAACGGGCCTTGATGCACTCTTGGTTATGACAGTCCCGGAGGATATGCCTAGGATAATTCTCATTTTCTTTACAAACCACTATGAATGGTTATGAGTATTTACTTCCTCAAAGAATTTTTTTTATGATTATGGATTATATCCATAAATAGTTCAATTAGTGTTAAGTGTTTTACAAGTATGGAATTATGTATTTTGATTCATAAACTAATCTAGTTTCTGACATTGTTTAGAAATGGCGCCTAGTGGAAGGAATGGAAACCCTATCAATGCACTTACTCCATATAGGGATTTCCCTCCTGCTCAAGATAATTATTGTGGATCTGGAGATACAACTGGTGCTGATCAACTTGTTACCATTCTGGGACAACTCACTCAGGTTATGAATAATAACCTTACTCGTATGGAGCACCCTGATCCGAAACGTGGAGGATCAATGTTAGACCACTTCATGAGGCAAAAACCGCCAACATTTAATGGGGGTACAAATCCATTCGTAGTTGAGCAATGGATAAACTCCTTAGAGAAAATATTCCACGCCTTGGGGAGTAGCGAAAGGGAGAAGGTTATCGTGGCAGTTTACCGCCTCACCAAAGATGCCGATCAATGGTGGTCATTGATTCAAAATACAAAGGTAGATGATGACATATCGAATATGGAATGGAGGGAGTTCAAAGATCTTTTCTTAGAAAAATACTTTCCACATGACCCTCGAGCAGATATGGAAGGACAATTTTTGAGTCCGAGGCAAAAGGAGGATGAGAATGTCGCAAAGTATGAGGCCAACATTACAAGGTTAGTGAGACGTGCTGCAGATTATATACGTAACCCAAGAATTAAGATTGATCGTTTCTTTGATGGGTTAAAACCATTTCTCCATAGAGCTTTAGTATCACAATCTTTCTCAACATACGAAGATATTGTCTCATGTGCTATCAAGACAGAAAAGGAATTCTCTAAGTCTTATGAAAACAAAGTAAAGCAAGAGAAGAAGAGAACGGTGGAATAAGAGACAGATAAAGGGAAAAAGGGAAAGAAGGATTTTCCATTATGTGATAATTGTGGGAAGAATCACCCTGGTACTTGCCTAAAAGGAATGGGAGTTTGTTATAAATGTGGAGAAAAAGGTCACCAGGCGCGTGATTGCAAGGGAAAGAAAGTGGCTATCAATGTTGAATGCTACAATTATAGGGAAATGGGTCATTATGCAAATGAATATCCTAAGCGTTAGGGAATCCTACCTCAGAAAAGTCCAGGGAATCAAGGACAATCTTATGCTGCGACTACAGTTGAAGCGGAATAATTAATGTATTGGTGCTTTTGGACTCATGGATTATATTCTGGTTATTAGAATAATGTGATATATATATAAGGATTGTACTGCATTACTTGTTGTTTTAGTAAGGTTTTAATATGATGAAGGTAATCATATTTTTAGTATGTGACAATAAGAGAAACTTTACTTTGTTTGGGGAATCTGATAAATTGATTTTGGAATTAAGAGACCTTTTAGAGAAAGTCTGGACAGAGGTATTTTGGATAACTATAAAGGTTGGAGTGGATTAAGTTGATCTTTGGATAGTATTGTTTAAGGTTAAAAAATTTATGAAGATTATTTTTGGAATATTATAATACTATAGTTTTAGGAAAAGGACAACCTGTAGGGTGGGGCATAACCCGTCGCGTCAGAAAAAGCTGCAGGAATCGAACCCACAACCATAGTGCGACAGGCCTTTATTTCCTACCACAAGCCTACAGGAAGTCCCTGGTTATTAAAAAATAATTTTACTAATCTAAATGGTATGTGTTAACATTTGTAACCTTATACAATTAGGATAAGTATAATATTTTTGAGTTCTATTATCTTTTTGAGTGAAAGATGAGTTGAAGGTTGAAACTCTAATTGTCAAGCATAAATATATATATACCTATCTCTTATTCAATGAATAAATTAATTCTTAAACTTTAGTAAAGGGATATTAAAAAAAAATGTGTTATCCTAATACCTTATGTCTTATTGAACTGATGATATTTTAAATCAACATAGATTGAAGGCTTTGAGGCCCTCAATTTGACAGTTGATTGTGATTGATGACCTCAATCACTCCCTAAAAATATTTACGTTTTTCCTCCAATTATATATCTCTAATTGCCACCAATGTTCTCCTTATCGAGATCATAATTTGGTGGTGACTTTCTTATTTCCATTTCCCTCTTATTAAGGCTAAATTTTATTAATCTTATTTCCGATGTGGTTTTTCCACAAAGGTATTTTCTCTTTTCAACCTTTTATTTTCAAAGAAAAAAATTTCAAATTGCAAGGACGCAATTTATTGAAGGAGGGGAGAATGTAACACCTCGAGCTTCCACGATATGCTTCTCATTCAATAATGCAATAGCGTGTGTTGTACGCAACCTCGAGCTCTAACACACACCACAACTAATTAAACTAGCCGTTGTGAATAGTAATACCTACTTTTTGAAATTTTATTTATCAAAATGGACTTCATTTTTGGATTCGGAATATCGAAATTAGCCTATGTTTAATTGTTGGTATTTTTCTGAGAACTTCTTATTTTTTATGAATAGTGAAAAATACTTAAAAACAACTTTTTTAATCAAAATAATTTATAGTGATAAATTATACTATTTAGTGGGTTTAGAGTATAATTAGTACATATTTTTACCATTTTATCCAATGGTGGTCATTATAATTAATTTCACTTTGAAATTGGACATAAAAAATTGTCAATCTTTTGATATATATTGTTTCTTAAAAACACGCTATTTGTTGTGACAGCGGGAATTAATTATAAAATTAATTAATGAAACGTATATGTTTGGAATTTTGTAAAATAGACATCATTTTTGAATTCGGAATATCAATTATTGCTCAAGGTGAAATTTTGACATTGTTCTGAAAAACATCAATTTTTGATGAATAGTGAAACCACTAAGTGGATGTTAAATAATTGATTTTTCGTTTAAATGAAATTTTACCACTTCTGTGTTTTGAATTTCAAAAATCAGACATACATGGTTGTCATTAAGAAGTAAAATGTGGTTCAATGAGATTAAAATAATTTTTTGGTGAATAGTAACTTTTAAGTTCTTAATCGCGATTAGAGGTAATTAGTGTAGTTTAAGGTAAAAATAATGTTTTTATAATATGAGATGAGCTTGACACATGTACTACCCTCATAGGATGTTCCATGGCCGACCAAGACAATCCATGGGTCAACTTGGGGAACCCATGGAGCAACTTTAGTTGGAAAATGACATAAATACCTTTTATTTAATGTTAAAGTAAAAAATGACACAAACATGAAATGTTTTACTAAAACAATTTTTACATGGGGTTATACAAGTCATACTTTTGACTATAAATAGTCATTGGAAAGATAAAAAGATTTTCTACATCATAGTATTTTTTTTATAATTTTGAGACATTAAATAAATTAAATTATTTATGACATCATGATGATGCAGCGATGACCTCATTATTTAACGATTTAAATTAAATAAAAAGATAATGAAACATACAAGGCTTACACTTGTCAAAAACCTATTGTATGAGTATATTTAGTACCCTTATCACCTTAGCCTCGAATTATATAAGTGTGGGACCTCTAAAATCCGAAACTCATTTTATAATAAAGTGACTTTTCTTTACTTTCCAAGAGTGTCCCTCCTCTCCACTTATAAAAGTCCCCCACCTCTACCACCTCATTCACACTTTCAAGCAATTTGCCTCAGACAATCTCTTCCCAAATACTCTCCCAACTTCCCCCTCTTACTCCTAGAAGCCTCACTTTGGGAAGAACTCTTCCCAAGGAAGCCTTTAGCTAAAATCAAAAAGAGTTACCCGATTTTAATGTAATGTCTTCTCTAATGTTGTTTTGTTTTATTTTGCTTCTCCAACCCCTTAAACTCTTTTTATTCATTTCTTTTGTAACAACAACAGTATCCTAAATATACTAGGATGTTGTTATAATAAGTATTTGAGCAACAGTTACACACACCTACATCTAATGGTTAAAGAACATACTGTTTCTGTGGATGGCGAATTTTTGCCTCACGAAACGATGATTGTTCAACACTCATATAACACCTCTAATGGTGGCCATTATGATGACACTATTTTTATATATGATATATAATATGTTTATGTTTTCCTTATACTTCTGTATTTCTCATTTATGTCATACTTTATGATTTCCATTATGGGTAAACGCGATAATTTCATTTTAGGAAGTGTGGACTACCGCCCCCTCAAAGTGATGTGAATCGTTAATGCCATATGTGGGCTGTATAAAGGATGGAGTAAATGATATTGTATATGATATTATACTTAAATTATAAAACACCTTTATACTATTATGATTTCATTCCATTAAATACGAAATAGAAATGAAAGTAGCATTCATGCGTACGTACGGCTTACCGTCTCCATGAACGGTGCATTTCATTTCATACCTCTAAATATTACGTAATATTATGAATGAATGTATATACTGGATATATATGATATATATGATATATAAATCATGAATATAATTCTGGAAATAATGGATATTTCACCACATGAACAACTTGTAATTATAAGAAGTTCATTGTTGACGCAAGTACCAAAGATCGACAAAACGACCGTTATTAACTTAAATAATTACATAATGTTCATAACATTGTAATAAGTGATATAATAAGGATAATTAAATTGAAAATGGTTCTTAATAAGGTAGATATTAACTCTAGTTTATTATTCAGGAGATTAAAGAACGGTTGAGTCAAGTCAGACACGAGGTAAGGGAATTTCTTAACCCAATTTCCATTCTTTGGGTTAATCTCCAACTTTCAAATTATGTCATTATATTATTATGTCATATCTAGTATTTGTACTTTATTTATGTGTACTTATAGTGAATACACATAATATATCTATTTTATTTTAAAAATGATCTTTGTATGGGACTTCGTCTCAATTTTCTTTCATTGGGGAATATTTGGTTTTATACAAAACTTTCTTTTATACGGTGTATAAACCCCTTTGACTTTTACGTTTATCCAAAAGGAATCTTTTTTATACGAAACGTTTTACTAAACGACAAAAAGGGAATGTTTTTCTTTCTGTACTTATGCGGCGACAACGACTTCTCCGCCGCCGTGACCATTATTTGAGATTCGGCTTCCTCTACAAGCCATCACTTTTTTTAATGAAAAATAAATACAAAGTTTTAACTTTCTTTTATTTTGGTATTGAAAATGGTTTTGAAAGCGTTTTTATTATATCAATCTGTTGTATTGATATCTTGTGATTTAAATGTGGAAATGTTATGTTTCCATTATTCATGTTTTATGTGATACGAATATGTTATGGTTTATGATATGTTTAAACCTATTCATATGAAGAATGCATTGGACTTAATAAGTGACGGGTGGAGCCCGATATAGCTCATCGATGCATCGGTATGTCTCATGAGACAAACTAGTGTCTTGGCACGAGGCCTTGACAAAATCTTATTTGTGGTCTTGGAAAGAGGCCTTGGCTACGTGGTTATGATAGTCTGGCATTATGCATTCCATCATTATGAAAGTGGTTATTGATATTGCATGTGATTATTCGACGAGTAGAATATCCATGTGAAGAAGTAAATGGCGTTATGACATTTTACTTTTGCCATATTATGTTGATGTTCAAGTTTAAAAGGCTTTTGTTTTAGTTATATATTGCCTTAAATATTAATGTTTATTTATGAAAGCTTCCGCAATATTGTTATCCTTACTGAGCATCTGAGCTCACCCCTTTCAATGTTTTAATATTTTCCAGGATGTGAAGAAGTATTTTATGAATGACCTGCAGGGATAGTCAGAAGAGGACATGAGTGTGGACTATGGAGACTTTTTTATTGTAGTTTTTCACTTTATGATGTAATGTAAGATTTATGAATATATCTAGTGTTTCCAAGGCTACTAAACTAATCGGTCTTTCGAGACTTGATCTTTTGTGATCATGCCAATGTTACGAAGTAATGCACCGACTCTGGGTAGCTGGGGTCAGGGTGTTACACCTATCACTAGGAATAGATATTCATTATAAAGCTAGATATGAAATCTAATATAAAATGTTTGCACATATTTATCCCACTATTTCATGTTTTTGAAAGGTAAAAGAGTAAACCTGGTAATTAAATGTAAAATTATATGAAACATGTACTTGATCACTTACTGATACCTGGTCATCTAAGTGGGTAGTTGGGGTAGTATTCCTTGGGTTGTGAGCTTTCTTATGTTTAGATTCTTCTAGTGATGTTATATTGCTTCTCAAAATTGTTCTGAGTCATTTTCTTTGTAATTTTAGACCAATTACACCATGAGGTCCTTGTATCGTATGCCATGAGGGTGATGATGACCATGCTCTAGATGTGGTGGTCCATGAGATGTAAATCTTACCTCCAGGAGAGACACTCGAGGAACCTCATGCTATACCTGATTTGGGCATTGATGTCCAAGTTCAGGATAGTTTTCTATATTTGATGCAGTCCATACATGGTTCCTCGTGGTTTGAACCTATGATGGCTGATCTGACTCGTGAGTTCCAGTAGTGAAATCCTCATACTTTCTCAGTGGATAGAGGTCCTCCAGTTTCTGAGTCTTGGCTAGAATCTACTATGTTGATCTTTGAGCATCTATAAATTCCTCTAGAGTGGAAAGTCAAGCTTTCCACATACATGATTCAGGATTCATCCAAGCGTTGGTGGGATGTGATTACCCAGACTAGTCATCATCAGTGCATATTATGGGCTGATTTCTAGACAACCTTCTATGATCATTTCATTCCTCGGACACTGAGAGCTAACATAGCTGGCTATTTCATGCATCTTCAGTAGGGTTTTATGTTAGTCATGGAATACTCATCATGTTTCATGGATTTGAAGCACTTTTCACCACTTCTATCCAGTGATGATCTTTTTCATGCTAGACGTATTGAGGATGGGATACAGAATGTCATCTGTACGTAGGTGAATGTCTTTTTCTGGTCTACTTTTTCTGATATAGTCAATCAGACTCTTATTATTGAGTATAACCTAAAGGTTGGAAATAGTAATAGACATATAGGACCAATGTCGTGTCAGTCCAGCAGTTATTCTGGTGGAATTAATAATTCCTTTGATGTTTCTCATCAGGTCAGTGACAACCAGAGTACCCATTTTGATAGATCTTTGGTATGTCATAAGTGTGAATGATGGGGGAACCAGAAGCCTCATTGTGATAGAGACCCACTAGAGTGCTGGGATTGCAGTTGTATGGGGGCATCTTCTGTATTTCTGCAGCACCTTTTCACAAGCTTCAAGTAGAAAAGGATCCACACTAGCTCCGCCTTCAGGAGTAAGTTATTTTACACCATGTCAGGCAGTGAGTCGGAATAGCCCTAGAAAGTCTGGTTGAGGAGGATGTCATGTTCGTGGTATCCAGACCCCTGATCACCAGCAGCACCATCATAGTAGTTATGATCATAGTATCCCATCTATTACACAAGGTCATGATTTAGGCCTATTGAATTCACTACAACTGATACCCAAGGATCACGTCACGAGACCATATATAGTGTGAGGAACTATTCAAGTATCCTCTACTATAGTATCTGCTTAATTTGATATAGGTCCCTCAAAATCTTTTATCTCAATATCTATTGTGGAATGTCCCAGACTGGAGATACAGTATTACATGTGTGTAATGACCCTAGATACATCATTTGGGGTACGAATGGAGGGAATACTCCAGTGTAGTGACTATCCCCTTAATTTAGGTAGTTACCCTTTATTATGGAATCTCTTTGTTCTTGATATGATGGGATTCTATGTCATACTCAATATAGACTGGTTGGTTCACTATCATGATTTTGTAGACTACTATCACCATAGGATATATTTTAAAACACTAGAGGGAAGAAGTTATCTATATAGTGATGAGTGGGATGTCTAGGACGATAGAGTTGGACTATAGCATCATGAGCTAGGTGGAGTGACCGTCTAGATCAAAAATCACTTCATAGAGGTTCGGGGTTTATGACTAGCTAATTTCCGCCCAAAAGTGGATCATTTTAGGGATGTCATTCCCAACAATTTTTCTAAATTACCTCCTAAGAGAGTGGTAGAGTTTACAATAGATCTTGTTCTAGGATTAGTTCAAGTTTTAATTCCTCCATATAGGATTTCACTAACAAAGATTCAAGAGATCAAGTGGTAGATAGAGGATTTAGAGGCCAAAGTCTTTATATGGCCCAGTACATCCCCTTAGGGTTCACCGATGATTTTATTTCCAAGAAGGCGGATGGGACATAACATCTATGTGTGGATTACATATGGTTGAACCATCTTACAGTCAAGAACCACTATCCACTACCATGTATAGATGATATATTTGAACAACTCTAAGGAGAAAATGTCTTCTCTAAGATCTAACTAAGATCGGGTTATCATCAGGTGCAATTTAGACCATCATACATACCTCGTACAAGTTTTTATTGTTGGTATAGTCTGTATGAGTACCAAGTTATGTTGTTCGGTCTTGTGAATGTGCCCACCATTTTCACGGATTTGATGAATAGGGTTTTCCACCCCTATTTGGATTATTTTTTAATGTTCATTATGGATGAAATCTTGGTGTATTCCCACAGTCATAGAGACCATGACAAACATATTTAGATCATTCGGAGTACACTGAGAGACAATCAACATTATGTAAGGTTTTCTAAGTTCCATTTTTGGATCGACAAAGTCCACTTCATGGGTCATATTATATCAGAATCATGTGTATCTATTGATGCAGAAAAGGTTAGTGTTTTAGTTTCATAGTAGTAACCCAAGAATGTGTTTGATATATGAAGTTTATTAAGGATACATGGATATTATAGGCATTTCATACCAGAATTTTCATGTCTTTCTTCACCACTTACTAGTCTTACAAAGACAGGTGTCATGGTCATATGGTTATAATCATGTGAGAAATCCATTTAGGAGCTAAAAGGTAGGATTTTATCAGCACCTATTCTAACTCTTTCAGAGCCAGGTATAGGCTATTCCTTATAATATTATGCATCTGGCATCATCCTTGGAGAAGTTCTTATACAGGAGGACAAAGTTGTTGCATATGGATCTCGGTAGTTGAGGCCTCATGATAGAAACTACTAGACGTGTGACCTTAAACTAGTAGCAATTTACCATGCCTTACTTTTCTGGAGACATTATCTATTGGGTGAGCACTTTGTGGTGTACACAGATCAAAAGAGCCTCAAATATATCATTTCTCAGCATGAATTGAACCTCAGATATTGGAGATGGGTCAAATCCCTACAATCATTTAATTTTGAGATTTCTTATATGCTTGAGAAGGGTATTGTGGTTGTAGATGCACTGACTCATAAAACTCATGTGAAGGCCGTATGAGAATACAGTGATGAATAGAAGTTAATGGTCTTCTTTTCTGATCTAAATCTAGAGTTTCATGATAGTCATGAGTAGTATTACCTCACATCCTTAACAGTTACCTCTTCCCTCCTTGAGAAGGTGAAGGGTGGATAGTTTTTAGATCCTGAAGGCTTGGTACTCTATGAGAGTATACCAGGAGATAACATGCCTCTGGATTGTCCGGTGAATAGATACGATATCCTGCATCTATGTGGACATATTTGGGTTCCTTCAAATATGAGAAGAGGAGTTGATGAAAGAGTCCCACAATTCTCAGTGGGCATTTCATTTAGGAATATTGATGATGTATCAAGATATGAGACGCTATTATTGGTGGCCTAGGATGAAACATTAGATAGAAGGATTTATCATAAGGTATTTCGCCTATCAGTAGGTGAAGGTGGAACACCAGAGACTTACATGCCTATTACAATCTCTTCTAGTCCCAAAATGGTAATGGGAAGATATTGGTATGGATTTCATAGTCAGATTACCTAGGTCTCCATGGGGTAGTGATGCTATCTAGGTAGTGGTTGACTGACTAAGGAAATCATCCCACTTCATTCATATTCAAGAGACTTTCTCAATTGATGATTTGGGAAGATTGTATGTCTGTGAGATCAGATGACTCCACAAGTTTCCTCATACTATCATTTCATATATGGATTTTAATATCACGTCAGAGTTATAGAAGGGATAGAAAATGTCTATGGGAATACAGGTGCTTCAAAGCATATCTTTTCACCCTCAGAGCGATGGAAAATCAGAACGGACAATACAAGTTCTATAGGATATTCTCTGAGCATGTGTCCTTGATTTCAGTGGTTCTTGGGCGAATCATATCCCTCCAATTGAGTTCTCTTATAATAACTTCTTTTAGGAAACAATTAAGATGGTTACTTTCGAGGCCTTATATGGTATTCCATGTCATTCACCATTATGCTAGCTAGACGCAAGTGAGGCAATCCTACTAGGTCCTTATCACATTCAAGAGACTTCAGAGTATGTTCAACTGATCAGAATGTGTATGACTACTAATTAGTCTAGAAATAAATCTTTTGTCGATCATCAATGTTGACATCATGAGATTGAGGTTGGGGATCATGTTTTTCTTTGGTTATGGCCCAGTTTAGGAAATAAATAGTTACAAAAGTAAGGAAAGATGTCACCTCATTATTTAGGGTTGTTTGAGATTCTTGAGAGAGCTGGGCATGTAGCCTATTGGTTGTTATTATCTCAAAGGTACCATGCCATGCACGACATCTTTCATTTTTCACTGCTTCACCAATATCATGCTAATATGTCTCAAACCTTTTATCCCAAGGAAGTTGAGTTAGATGATGATGCTACCTTTGAGGAGTATCCAGTACGCATCCTTGACTGAAGCTCAAAGGATATTTGAGGCCAGTCTGTCCCTCTAGTATGGGTGTTATGGTAGCACAACTGATTATAGGATAAGACTTGGGAGAGGGAAGCCAGTGTTAGTGCCTAGTGGCCATAATTGTTCTCAGATAGTGTTTATACACCCTTGGAAGGTGAACTCGGAGATGAGTTATTTTAAGAGGTGAAGACTATAAGAACCTAGTTTTTCACTCATGTATGGATCCTTTAAGCATTATTATAAATATTTACTTTGAACATAATATGGATTCCCAATGAGTATGAAAAGTTTTCAGGGGTTTTCGGGGGAATATCAAAGCCGAGAACCCATCTTTTTGGGGAAACTATCCATGTCGCATGGTAAGTGCGTGGTTGGTTCATAGTTTGTCCAACCGTGCAGTTTGAAATTTCTGAATAGAGCCATTTTTCATAGTTTGTGCATGGTTGTGTGGCTAACTGTGCTAGTGCCTCTTCTTCCCAAGTACCCATGCAGGGTTTGCACACGATTTTCCAAACCATTCAGACAACCCGTGCAAAATTCTTTTTTTCAGGGTAATTTTCCAGTTTTCCCTTAATGATCTATTAAGCTCCCTCTTTCTTCCCTAATCAGAGATTATAAGGGATTTACCTCTATGGCTCTAATTTTGGAACTTTTGAAGGCCAAAGCTAGGGATTTGAAGATATCCTACATCTGTGATTTGATTGAACTTTTTTTCATTACGTTGGATGTGAAATAGTAATTACTCGAGTATTTTTCAACCATTATCCTTCTATCTAGCTCTCAACCAAGTTATCAGGGTATGAGTGTTTTTTTCTTTTCTTATATCTACTCTGATCAGAGCCAAATCAAGGGCCAATACCGAAGGAGAAGAGTTGTACAAGCCTATGGTTAATAATCTATAACTAATCCTTCAAGTTCTTTGATTTTGGACTTGTTGTGTGGGGCCCACCGATTTCATCGGGTGTCATTAATAGAATTTACAGGCCATGATTATACTCATTATAACCATATAGATGTGATCTTTCCATATATGTGATTAATTGTTGGTGGTTACGACTATAAATCTATCCTTTTCATGTCGAAGGTTATTCCATAATTTTTCTTTAGTGTTTGGACATGTTTGAGCCACCATTCAGGTGTGCCTTGGCTTGACCATCCTAAGGGTAAGCATTTTTATATTAAATTTCTTGATTTATATTGATAATTTCATAATGGAAGGCACCATGTATGCTCATCACTTAACCGGCCTAAGGTAAGTGCTTCAATTTAAAAATGAAATGTGAAATGGGAATGGGCATGTATACAAAGGATATGACTTGGCCAAAAATTTAAATGAGTAGTAGGTTTCATATATATAGAACCCCTTACCACATTAATGGAAGGTATTGGAATGATCCTTTAGTATGGAATATGATTTAAATGGATTAAATGAATGGTTGCATGCTATATGGCCTTGTCACACTAATGAAAGGCAAGGCTTGAACAAAATGGACTTATTGATTTATTATGACTTGATTAAAAGGTTTCATTCTACTTGACCTTATCACACTAATGAATGTAAAGGCTTGAAATAGCGGTTTCATGCTAATTGACCTTATCACACTAATGAATGTTAAGTCTTGAACCAAATGAAATATTACATGACTTCATAATCAAATAGAAATGGTCTGACTCGAGCTCGCCTTGGATTTTGATCAGGGAATATCATGAGCACTCGGGAACCCCATTCTGATTCAAAGATACTATTTTCTTATGTTGAGACCCACCTAGATCCTGATCCTTTCCTATTCTTCGATTCTTGGCACGACACCATAGGATCCCTATATTATACTACAGGATGATTAGATACACTCCATTGATCTAGTATTTACAAGTAGGTTCCATGGTTGCAGCCCGTAGGTCCCTGTCTCTTCTTATCCTCATATTACCTTGGACGATCACCTTGGATTCATTAGGCACCTTATTGTGGAATGACTTGGAATATTCTCCATAGAATACACTCTTACCCTTAGCTAGGCTGCATAGGTTACTGAGTTGGGGACCCATAAGGTATACGTTTTCTTGGTTGATACCTTGGAACATTCACTATCTAAACCATCACAATACTATGTAAGTGTTGGCCGTGCATCGGGTGACCTATTAATATAAACCGATAATTGATTAATTAATTAACTAGTTACATGTTCAAAAACCAGACAAGGGATAAAGTAGGTACTTGGGTGTTTAGTTACATTGTACTAATTTAATTTATATATGCATGCATGCACACCGTTACATTTCCATTACATGGGCCAGATGTTATAGACACTGTTGGTGGTAACCCACTGAGATTTTTCTCACACCCTCTTTGGGATCCATTTGGTATCCGAGGAAGATTACATGGTTGTAGGTGTTGACAAATGGCATCATAAAGTTTCAAACACATGATTTCTTGCTATTTAGTATGGATCTTGATATCATATGATCGAGTCGGAGCTTAGGATTCTTGGTATGGTCTTTGATTTCCTTTATACTATTGTGGAACATGTTATGCCTACTTTCTTGTATCCGTGTTTTCTCATTTTCTAGTGACATGACATATCATCAATTGTTAAATATTATTACAATTTTTTTAGTTATTATTATTGTTTTCCTTATTTTTTGTTGTGACTTCTATTTACATATTTTCCATCCTCCATTTACCTATGTTTAGATACACCAACTTCACTACACTTTAGTAATGTGGGAATAGTCTCCCCGTAGACACACCCTAGGACCTCGCTACTTGTTGGAAGCCTCTAGCATTCAGGGACATGTGCTTGAGGCCATGTGGTCCACCAGGCTTAGGGCACCTGTTGAGTGGAATCTGGGTTTGAGACGTCACAATTTCACTCTACTTATATATTTATATGTGAATAATTAGATAATTTTAATTATGAAATAGAATTGGGGTGGTGGTAGAAATGGAGGAATAAATAAATTTAGGTAGAGGTATTGTAGAAGAACTAAGTAGCCATTGGCTTTGTATCGATTATCCAGTGGACTTGTATCATGTTCTTAGTGAAATACATGAAAAATAACATAGAAAAGTGATAATTTTTTCATTTTACATCAAAAATTATAATCCAAAAACCCCATGTGCATCTATAATTCCTTCATTTTATTCATCTCTTCTACACCTGATTACTCTTATGGTCTCCTCCTTCTCACCAAGGAGTTCCGTCATCAATCATGGTCTTGATCACTTCTAGGCGGATAAGAAATATTTTATATAGAAAGAGGTTGATTATTACTCCCACTGATATTCTATTCTTTATTTTCCCATCATTTAAGGGAGTTTATTCTCATGCTTTCTTAATTAAGTTATTTTAAAATTCTTTTCATACTCTGAGTTTTCTTCTATCTAGCCATGGAGAGGGTTGATACTAGTTGAAGAAATGTTATTTACATTATATTTTTAAAAAATATTACTTATCCTATGTTGGGAGTGTCTTAATATCTTGTGATTCACTCTTTTAGTGTGGTCGGACTATTCTATTGGTAGCATATATGGCTTCTTGATTTTATGGATTTGTTTCTTCACATGCTAAGGTGGGTGACTTATTCCCTTTATTTAATTTTATCAAAGTATAGTAAATACAGTGACATGCGTCACGACCCCCTCCCCACAAAGTGTACCCCTCCTGGGTCGGCAATGTGAGAAAAGAGATAATGACCCCTGAGTCCCGCCTCCAGTAGGCCCTGGGTTGGCGACTAGCACCGAGGGTATAATAAACATACAAATGGGAGGCATTACCCTCTAAGAGAACACATGCAGAAGAGAGAGATTGAATAGACTTCAATTAACTCCAACTCAGAACTGAAATATAAAAGAAATCCAAATACATATATGAAATGTCATGCAAAAGTACTACAACTGAAAGGGGAAACTAAAAGTACCCAAAAGAATGTAAAACGGCAGCGACCACAAGCCCGAATAGCTCCTCCTCCAACCACAAGCTAGTAGTAACCAACTTGATCCCCAACCTGCTTCAAGTGACCTGAAAAACAGTTTATATATACATAGGGTTAGTATAATAGTATACTCAGTAGGATCCTTCCCAAGCCTCTCGTGTAATAGTAAAGAAAGCATGCTAAATCCTAGTGAACAACAAGTGAAACTAACTCGTCACCTAAATAGGTATACTAAGTTCCCAACCTCACCATGGCTACTCTCACCAAGTAATGCATACAAGAATATAGCATAAAATAAAGAATATCAAGGGTACCTCGCTACTACTTCCCCAGTGGTTTTCCGCTTTTCCCCAACGACATACGTCCTGTGCATCTCTCTCCAATGCTTGCCCGCAGACACCTGGGATAAGCTCCACAATCTGCACCTCGTGTACCACAATGGCTTGCCCACAAACACCTGGGAAAATAACCACACCATCCTCCCAACCAAAAGTAACCAGGTAAGTTCCGGGAGCCACCACAGCCCTCATAACGTGTATCGTACATCGGGTATTATACCTCAAGCCACTATAGCCCATACGCCGAGTATGGATCCTCAAGCCATCACAGCCTATACACGTTACACCTATAGTAGTCCATAGGAAACTATATCCAGATTATATGTGTGTAAAATAACCACAATCCATTACATCCCTCTACACACATATATGGGGAAACTAACTGGTGTTCCTGTTGGAACATGTATCATCCAAGAGAAGAGAGAGGGGCCAAAGGGGGTAGTCAGCCATTCGACCTCCCATCAGAATGTTGGGGAAAACACCCCCCCAGGGCTCAGAATCCCCAGGGTGTCATTTTTCCTTACCGATGGGGTGGATTACCGTATAGAAACACAAAAATTACAGAATATATATATAAATCACATCCACACTATGGGAATTACCTAGTCTTAGATACAACTGCAGCTAAAGTCTCTCAGACTCCAGGTTGCTACTTCTAAGACTAGGTATCCAATAAGCACACAAACATTTGAAGAGCTTTATTAGATTACTCCGTACTCATTTTATCAGTTCCACTGTACATTAATTAATTCTTTAAACATTAATTAAGCATAAACAATTCCACATTAAACTGAATTGGCATCACATTCAAAATCAACTACTCCTTTTAAGATTCACATCACCTTTAAATTCTATAATCTCCATCCCCGTGGATTTTCACCATTTAATCAAAAATTCATTATAGAATTAATTTTCCATATTCCTAGTAATTCTAGAAAATCATCCTATGCTTCTAAACACAAAGGAGGCTCAACACGGTGAGTAGATATACTACCCGTCGAGTCGTTTCCGCCTATTGAAAGAGCATAGATCCATTCTCCCTCGAGAGGCTAAACACAAAAAGCACGTGGCATACCCTGCGCGTCTTCGCCTCCTTCGGAAGAAGGGTAGAAAGACCAGCTACCTTGAGCAGTGGGGAAAATAAAAGCATATTAACATTCAATGAAAACCACAAGCATCCAACAACCACATCCATCCCATTCCATCACCCCTGGTGTCCTCCCCGACACCCATATGCATAAACTGATGCATCTCGCCACTCTAGGCGTCATTTCTGCCACAACCACAAGGCCTCCATGCCTCCACATATCACAACAGCCATCCAGGCGCACATCACATCACAAGCAGCATGAAAACAATAGTCACAACCATGGGATCTTGACCCTTTAACAAACAAGAGGGTAACTCAGAACCCTTTTAGAAATTCCCACATAATTTGTTCTTTAATCCATATTAAATTAGCAGATTTGTTATTCGTAGGTTCCAATTACAGAATATCCAATCAGTAAGCTATCACAATTAAATAACCATGCTTACTTCCCTAATTTTATTAACCTCAAATTAGAACAACTACAACAACGGAAACGACCAGATTCATTTACATGCCTCTTTATCTTTAGCCAATTAATTAACAATTAATTCCGACTTTACGTTCATTATCAATTTCCATCAAGAACGAACAACTAATCAAAGAAAACATAGATATCACTATATATAGAAAAACATGATGCAAACCATTATCATGGTACAAAGAAAAAACATGTGATCAACCAATTCTTTTAATCCGGTTCAAGTATTTAATTAGGTCAATTCCATTGTGATTCAAAGGTATAAATCATGATAATTCTACGATTTCACATATATTATTAGAGAATCCATGAATCCCCTACCTTGAAGAGTTATTAACGTTCTTTATCCACACAACGGGTCACAATCCTCCTCTCGTGACAACTGCATCCACCAGAGGATGCCACGGTACGACAGTACCAACCAACACCAAGATAAACCCATTAGAATCTTGGAAATTACATGGTATAATATGGAAGGGAGAAAAAAGAAAATATGATCCCCAAAATAACGACGATAAAACATACCTTATTGGGATGGTTGACCGACACAGCTCGGTTGCATCCAAAATAGAGCAGAACCAATCCTAGGAGTAAATATTGATTGTGCAACTCCTACGTGAATGATTGAAAGGTTCTAGCATCTCTTAGCTAAGAACAAAGGGATAGAAAAAGGGAGAATGATATCTCGTCCCTTTTTGAAGATTTAATGGGGCGACAGTTTAAGATCCAGTGAATTCTCCATTAAAAACGGATCGCATTAACCCACGTGGTTTGACCAAGTAAATACATCCTGGCCTTAGGAATAATTAATATAGGATTTATGGCCTTTGAAACAGCCTTAAGAGTCCTTAAAACAAGGCTTTAAATGTATTTTATGTCAAAGGAAACGTCAAAAGGGGCAAAACTGTAGGAATCTGGAAACACTGTTCACCCACCATTAATGTACATGAAACCAATCTGTCAGACCGATCTGTGAAACCGATCTGTCAGACCGATCTGCAAGACCGATCTGTCAGACCGATCTGCGAGACCGATCTGTCAGACCGCTCTGTGACACCGATCTGTCAGACCGATCTATGAAACCGATCTGTCAGACCGATCTGTGAAACTGATCTGTTAGACCGATCTGTTACACTGATCTGTCAGACCGATCTGTGAGACCGATCTGTCAGACCGATCTGTGAGACTGATCTGTCAGACCGATCTGTGAGACCGGTCTGTGAGACCGATCTATGATACCGCTCTGTCAGACCGATCTGTGAAACGGATCTTTCAGACCGATCTTCGAAACCGATCTGTCAGACCGATCTGTCAGACCGATCTCTGACAGAGATCTGTCAGACCGATCTGTGAAACCGATCTGTCAGACCGATCTGTGAGACCAATCTTTCAGACCGATCTGTGAGACCGATCTGTCAGACCGATCTGTGACACCGATCTGTCAGACCGATCTGTGAAACCGATCGGTCAGACCGATCTGTGAAACCAATCTGTCAGAGCGATCTGTGAAACCGATCTGTCAGACCGATCTGTGAAACCGATCTGTTACTGTTCATAAAACTGGAAACACTGTTCACAGAACTGGAAATTGGAAAATTGTTGGGGATAAGTCCCCTTGACCTCCCGGAACACCTCCAACACCAAAATTCACAAAGTAATGGACCGGAAAGGTCCGGTCCATTATATCAGATACCTCTCAAAAAATTCTTGTCCTCGAGAATTTAAAACCAACCTGAGGAAAAGAGGGGTCCGAACAACCACCCCGTAAGATATCTCTCAGGGGAAAACCACCCTGAGTTGTTCGAAAGATGGAACAAAAATACGACATCCGAGAGTATGGGAACAAACAATCCATATACAAACAATTAAATCATAACATCACATCAAAGGTACATAAATAAAACATGAAAGGTCTAACTACAAAGGAAACATCATTACATGAAAGGAGTTAAAAATTAAACAACTCTGGGTACTGAGCACGTATCTGTGACTCACGCTCCCAGGTACTCTCCTCCATGCCACCGTGGCGCCACAAGACACGAACTAAGGGGATAGAACACCCACGCAACACCTTCTCCTTGTGGTCTTGGATCTCCATAGGTCGCTCCTCGAAGGTTGCATCATCATCAATATCGATCTCTCCCCAATCGATAAAATGAGATTCATCATGAAGATAACGATGGAGCTGTGATACATGGAAACATCATGTATCTGAATAATCTGAGGAGGAAGTGCTACTCGATATGCCACAACTCCAATACGAGCTAACACCTCGAAAGGCCCAAAAAACCGGGGAGAAAGCTTACTTCCACGACCAAACCTTCGCTTCCCATGACAGGGAGTCACCTTCAAAAACAAATGATCCCCAAAATTAAACTCGAAGGGTCTCATTCTTTGGTCAGCATATGATTTCTGACGATCCTGTGCTGTCTTTATCCTCTCACAAATCACCAGAACCATCTCTGTTGTATTCTGCACTAGTTCTGGTCCGAGAATTGCTGACTCTCCGACCCCAGTCCAACACAACGGAGAACGGAATGGCCGACCATACAAGGCTTCAAACGGCGCCATACCGATGGTAGAGTGAAATGTATTATTGTAAGCGAACTCTACTAAGGGTAAGTGCTTCATCAATGAACCTCCAAAATCAAAAACACAAGAGCGCAACATGTCTCCAAGAGTCTGGATGGTTCGCTCTGTCTGACCATCCGTTTGAGGATGAAAAGCAGTGCTAAGGCACATTTGAGAGCCAAAAACATGTTGGAGACTTCTCCACACCCTGGAGGTAAAACAAGGATCTCGATCAGAAATGATCATCATAGGTACTCCATGAAGTCTCACTACCTCCTCTAGATACTTCCTCGAAAAAACTTCCACTAAGCTCGACTCCTTGATTGCTATGAAGTGGACCGATTTTGTTAAACGATCCAATACCACCCATATAGCATCATGTCCTCCCGGAGCTCGAGGTAAACCTGTAATAAAGTCCATTGAGATGTCCTCCCACTTCCACTGAGGAATCTCTAATTGCTGGAGAAGACCACCAGGAACACGATGTTCAGCCTTCACCTTCTAGTAGACTAAACATCGAGACACACACTCTGCAACCGCACGCTTCAGCCCCAGCCACCAAAACTGACTCCTCAAGGATCGGTACATCTTTGTCACACTAGGATGTACTTCCAAGGGCGAACTATGGAACTCTCGGAGAACCATCTCGCGCATTGCCAAGGGAACAAAAAGCCTTCCATGATACAACACTCGGTGTTGTTCATCCTCCGACCAACCATCAGGGGCCTCACCACAAACAACTCTGTCTCTCCAAACTTCCACCTCTAGATCACCCAACTGAGACTCTTCCACCTTCTGCATCAGGGATGACTGCACCGTCATCTGGAAAAGACAACCTATACCCCCAACTTATCCCATATCAAGATACAAAGATGATAGCTCTTCCATCACTCTCCAGAAATCACCAGATTCACGGACAACATCATTACGTGACTTTCGGCTCAGTGAATCAGCTACAACATTCACTTTTCCAGGTGTATACGATATTTCAATGTTGTATTCTTTCAAGAACTCCATCCACCGACGCTGCCGCAAGTTCAAGTCACATTGGGAGAAAACTTACCTCAAAATCATATGATCGGTGAAAACCACAAAGTGCTCACCAATGAGGTAATGTCTCCACAACTTCAGAGCAAACACCACGGCTTCCAACTCAAGATCATGGGTGGAATAGTTGCATTCATGGGGACGCAACTGCCGAGACCCATAAGAAACAATATACCTCTGCTGCATGAGAACACATCCTAGCCCTAGATGTGAAGCATCACAGAAAACATCAAACTGGACTCCCTCCACTGGAAGAAAAAGGACTGGAGCACTTACCAACTTCTCCTTTAGATACTCGAAAGATTACTGACACTGATCAGTCCATATGAACGTTTGATCCTTCCTAGTCAAAGTTGTCATATGAGTTGAAACTCGGGAGAAATTGGATACAAACCTATTATAATAGCCTGCGAGACCAAGGAAACTTTGAACCTCTGACACGGTGTTGGGAGCTTCCCAAGACACCACTGCTTCTATCTTCGACGGATCCACAGCTACTCCCTGTTGGGACACAACATGCGCCAAGAAAAGAACTTCTTGAGCCCAAAACTCACACATCAACAACTTCCAAAACAACTGATGTTGGCGAAGAATTCCCAAAACTGTTCGTAGATGCTCTGCATTCTCCTCCTCAGATGGGGAGTATGCAAGGATGTCGTCGATGAAAACCACAAAAAACTTGACCAGGAATTCACGGAACACGGCATTCATCAACCCCATGAAAATAGCTGGACAATTTGTCATGCCGAATGGCATTACAACAAACTCATAATGTCCATGATGACAATGGAAAGCAGTCTTCGAGATATCCTCATCATTTACACGCATCTGATGATATCATGACCGTAATTAGATCTTTGAGAACCAACTTTCACCCTTTAGTTGATCGAATAAGTCATCAATACGCAAGAGAGGATAGCCTTTCTTTATTGTCACTTTTTTTAATCGACGATAATCGACGCACAACCGCAAACTTCCATCAGCCTTTTTCACAAACAAAACTGGTTCACCCCACGGTGACACACTTGGTTGAACAAAACCACATTGCAACAGACCATAAAGCTGTATACGTAGCTCTCATAACTCAGAAGGGGCCATCCTATATGGAGACATAGAGATAGGAGACGCTCTTGGCTATAGCTCGATCCCAAACTCGATCTCTCGTCGAGGGGGTAACGCTACGACCTCTTCTGGAAAGACATCAGGGTACTCCTCATCTGCTAACATTTCTGAAGCATATAGTAGAAGGTTCCTAAAACGGATTCCAAACTCCCAAACACTGGAGGTCCCCTGTCAAAGGGTAAGAAGCTCCTAGAGACTCGACGCCTTCGAAGTTGATGAAAGAAAGTCAACTCTAAACCCGTCTCGAAACTCCTCCCATGATATCGCTGACTCCTCACGATCCCCAAGGAACAAGAACCACCACTTCCTTGCTTCTCCACGCAGCATCGTCACAACCAAGGACACCTAGTGTTCCTTCCGAGCATGAATCGAACTGAATCCTATCTCGACCTCCTCCAACCAGTCTTCTGTGACAGCATCTGAAACAGAGCCTTCGTACTTCTGTAGACTCTGGAGCTGAAACTCTCAGAGTGTCTTCATCCATGACGACAATAGAAAGCAGTCTTCGGGATATCCTCATCATTTACACACATCTGATGATATCATGACCGTAATTAGATCTTTGAGAACCAACTTTCACCCTTTAGTTGATCGAATAAGTCATCAATACGCAGGAGAGGATAGCCTTTCTTTATTGTCACTTTTTTTAATCGAAGATAATCGACGCACAACCGCAAACTGCCATTAGCCTTTTTCACAAACAAAACTGGTTCACCCCACGGTGACACACTTGGTTGAACAAAACCACACTGCAACAGACCATAAAGCTGTATACGTAGCTCTCGTAACTCAGAAGGGGCCATCCTATATAGAGACATAGAGATAGGAGACGCTCTTGGCTATAGCTCGATCCCAAACTCGATCTCTCGTCGAGGGGGTAACGCTACAACCTCTTCTGGAAAGACATTAGGGTACTCCTCATCTGCTAACAGTTCTGAAGCATATCGTAGAAGGTTACTGAAACGGATTCCAAACTCTCGAACACTAGAGGTCCCCTGTCAAAGGGTAAGAAGCTCCTGGCGACTCGACGCCTTCGAAGTTGATGAAAGAAACTCAACTCTAAACCCATCTCGAAACTCCTCCCATGATATAGCTGACTCCTCACGATCCCCAAGGAACAAGAACCACCACTGCCTTTCTTCTCCACGCAGCATCGTCACAACCAAAGACACCTAGTGTTCCTTCCGAGCATGAATCGAACTGAAGCCAATCTCGACCTCCTCCAACCAGTCTTCTGTGACAGCATCTGAAACAGAGCCTTTGTACTTCTGTAGACTCTGGAGCTGAAACTCTCAGAGTTTCTTTGTCCATGTGTCATCGTCGTCAACCCCTACCCGGTGACGATCCGCTGGAACAGCCTGTGGACATCTTCTGCGCAATCCTGACGAGGACGTCGACCTGGATCCATACCTGTAAAATAACAACTGTTAGGGCTCCTAAGCCTAGAATATGGAAGAATCAACATTAATGAATTAATTGTTTTCTTTTATTAATTTAAGGTTAACCTATCCCAATGTCTACCCATTCAAACACAGGTGCAAAAAATAATGATGCATGATCCTTTCCTAGGTCTCTACCCTAAAACCAGTATCACTTTGTTTAGTAGCCATCGTAAACTTAAAGGTTCGTGCAACAGATCATAGAGGGCCCTAAACGACTATGTCTCTTCCGGTCTCCAGTGTTTACCCCACTTGCTAAACATGAATGACACTGTTGCCCTACCATCCCATGTATCCTCACCTGTGCCTAACTCCAAACTCCATTCTATCCCTCAACCAGACCTCTGATACCACTCTTTCATGACCCCCTCCCCACAAAGTGTACCCCTCCTGGGCCGGCAATGTGAGAAGAGAGATAATGACCCCTGAGTCCCGCCTCCAGTAGGCCCCAGGTTGGTGACTAGCACCGAGGGTATAATAAACATACAAATGGGAGGCATTACCCTCTAAGAGAACACATGCAGAAGAGAGAGATAGAATAGACTCCAATCAACTCTAACTCAGAACTGAAATATAAAATAAATCCAAGTACATATATGAAATGTCATGCAAAAGTACTACAACTGAAAGGGGAAACTAAAAGTACCCAAAAGAATGTAAAACGTCAGCGACCACAAGCTCGAACAGCTCCTCCTCCAACCACAAGCTAGTAGTAACCAACTTGATCCCCAACCTGCTCCAAGTGACCTAAAAACAGTTTATATATACATAGGGTGAGTATAACAGTATACTCAGTAGGATCCTCCCCAAGCCTCTCGTGAAACAGTAAAGAAAGCATGCTAAAGCCTAGTGAACAACAAGTGAAACTAACTCATCACCTAAACATGTATACTAAGTTCCCAACCTCACCATGGCTACTCTCACCAAGTAACACATACAAGAATATAGCATATAATAAAGAATATCAAGGGTACCCCGCTACTACTTCCCCACTTGTTTGCCGCTTTTCCCCAACGACATGCGTCCTGTGCATCTCTCTCCAATGCTTGCCCGCAGACACCTGGGCTAAGCTCCACAATCTGCACCTCGTGCAACATAAAGGCTTTCCCGTAGACACCTAGGCGAAGCACCACACCATCCTCCCAACCAAAAGTAACCAGGTAAGTTCTGGGAGCCACCACAGCCCGCATAACGTGTATCATACATCGGGTATTATACCTCAATCCATTATAGCCCATACGCTGAGTATGGATCCTCAAGCCATCACAGCCTATACCCGTTACACGTATAGTATTCCATAGGATACTATATACAGAATATGTGTGTGTCAAATAACCACAATACATTAAATTCCTCTACACACATATATGGGGAAACTAACTGGTGTTCCTATTGGCACATGTTTCTACCAAGAGAAGATAGTGGGGCCAAAGTGGGTAGTCTTCCATTCGACCTCCCATTAAGAATGTTGGGGAAAACACCCCCCCCCCCCCCGCAGGGCTCAGAATCCCAGGGGTGTCAGTTGCCCTTACCAACAGGGTGGAGTAGCGTATAGAAACAAAAAAAGTACAGAATATATATATAAATCACATCCACACTATAGGCATTACCTAGTCTTAGATACAACTGCAGCTAACATCTCTCAGACTCCAGGCTGCTACTTCTAAGACTAGGTATCCTATAAGCACACAAACATTTGAATAGCTTTATTAGATTACTCCGTTCTCATTTTATCACTTCCACTATACATTATTTAATTCTTTAAACATTAATTAAGCATGAACAATTCTACATTAAACTGAATTGGCATCACATTCAAAATCAACTGCTCCTTTTAAGATTCACATCACCTTTAAATTCTAGTATCTCTATCCCCGTGGATTTTCACCATTTTATCAAACATTCATTACAGAATTACTTTTCCATATTCCCAGGCATTCTAGAAAAGCATCCTATGCTTCAAAACACAAAGGAGGCTCAACCCGGTGAGTAGATATACTACCCGTCGAGTCTTTTCCGCCTATAGAAAGAGCATATACCCATTCTCCCTCGAGAGGCTAAATACGGAAAGCACGTGGCATAACCCGCACGTCTTCGCCTCCTTCAGAAGAAGGGTAGAAAGATCAGCTGCCTTGAGTAGTGGGGAAAAGCAAAGCAGATTAACATTCAAAGAAAACCACAAGCATCCAGCAACCACATTCATCCCATTCTATCACCCCTGGTGTCCTCCCCGACACCCATATGCATAAACTGATGCATCTCACCACTCTAGGCGTCATTGCTGCCACAACCACAAGGCCTCCATGCCTCCACATATCACAACAGCCATCCAGGCTCACATCACAGCACAAGCTTCATGAAAACAACAGTCACAACCATGGGCTCTTGACCCTTTAACAAACAAGAGGTTAACTCAGAACCCTTTTAGAAATTCCCACATAATCTGTTCTTTAATCCATATTGAATTAGTAGATTTTTTATTTGTAGGTTCCAATTACAGAATACCTAATCAGTAATCTATCATAATTAAATAACCATCCATACTTCCATAATTTTATTGACCTCAAATTAGAACAACTACAACAACGACAATGACCAGATTCATTTACATGCCTCTTTATCTTTAGACAATTAATTAAAAATTAATTACTGCTTTACGTTCATTATCAATTTCCATCAAGAACTAACAACTAATCAAAGAAAACACAGTGATATCTATATCTAGAAAAACATGAGGCAAACTGTTATCATGGTACAAAGAAAAAACATGCGATCAACCAATTCTTTTAATCCGGTTCAAGTATTTAATTAGGTCAATTTCATTGTGATTCAAAGGGATAAATCATGCTAATTATATGATTGCACATATACAATTAGAGAAGCCATGAATCCCCTACCTTGAAGAGTTATTAACGTTCTTTATCCACACAATGGGTCACAATCCTCCTCTCGTGACAATTGCATCCACCAGAGGATTCCACGGTACGACAATACCAACCAACACCAAGAAAAACCCATTAGAATCTTGGAAATTACATGGTATAATATGGAAGGGAGAAACAAGAGAAGATGATCCCCAAAAGAACGACGATAAAACATACCTTATTGGGAATATTGACCGACATAGCTCAGTTGCATCCAAAACAGAGCAGAACCAATCCTAGGAGTAAAGATTGATTGTGAAACTCCTACGAGAATTATTGAAAGGTTCTAGAATCTCTTAGCTGAGAAAAAAGAGAAAGAACAAGGGAGAATGATATCTCGTCCCTTTTTGAAGATTTAATGGGGCTACGGTTTAAGATCCGGTTAATTCTCCCTTAAAAACGGATCACATTAACCCACGCGGTTTGACCAAGTAAATACATCCTGGCCTTAGGAATAATTAATATAGGATTTATGGACTTTGAAACGGCCTTAAGAGTCCTTAAAACAAGGCTTTAAATGTATTTTACGTCAAAGGAAACGTCAAAAGGGGAAAAACTGTATGAATCTGGAAACACTGTTCACCCACCGTTACTGTACATGAAACCGATCTGTCAGACTGATCTGTGAAACCGATCTGTCAGACTGCTCTCTAAGACCGATCTGTCAGACCGATCTGTCAGACCGATCAGTGAGACCGATCTGTGTGATAGTGATCTGTCAGAATGATCTGTGACACCGATCTGTCAGACATATCTGTGAGACCGATCTGTCAGACCGATCTGTGAGACTGATCTGTCAGACTGATCTGTGATACCGATCTGTCAGACCAATCTGTGAAACCGATCTGTCAGACTGATCTGTGAAACCGATCTGTCAGACCGATCTGTGAAACCGATCTGTCAGACCGATCTTTGAAACCGATCTGTCAGACCGATCTGTGATACCGATCTGTCAGACCGATCTGTGAAACTGATCTGTCACACCGATCTGTGAAACCGATCTGTTACTGTTCATAAAACTGGAAACACTATTCACAGAACTAGAAATTGGAAAAGTGTTGGGGATAAGTCCCCTTGACCTCCTGGAACACCTCCAACACCAAAATTCACAAATTAATGGACCGGAGAGGTCTGGGCCATTACAACATGTGTTAGAGTGAGGGATAAAAACAATATGTGCCAATGAGCTTGTACCCTAGAGGTACAGGCTCCTTTTTGGCATCCAAAAAACCCAGGATCAAATCCGAGCAGAGGTGAATTTTCAGGTACTGTAGTAGTACTTTAGTAGGGCACTTTAGTAGTTGCGGAACTATAGCAGCGGCGGAACTGTAGCAATGGAGGGACTGTAGCAGGTACTGTAGCAGAGGCTGTACTGTAGCAGTGCAGGTACTGTAGTAGTACTGTTTACTGAGGGGTCCTTTGGGCCAAAAAATGGTCTTTCAAGCCTTGTATTCAGGCCACTTGGACTTGGGCCTTTGGGCTATGTAATGGGTCTCCCTCTACCCAGTCTAAAGAGATCTTTTCTTTAAATAATAAATTGAGGCTTCGGCCCCAACCTTTAAAAAAAGGGATAAAAAATATGTATTTCCATATAAACACTATTTAAAATGGTTTCTACTAAACCCTAATTACAAATTGTTATCCCTCATTACTTTTAATTATATTTGTGTCTTGGTTGTGTTTCTTTAATTGCATACATTTATATTTGTGATAATATATTCATTATTTGATTTTCCTTAAAAAAAATATACTTTTTTTAAAAATGATTACAGATTTCTATATTTTTAATTCATTGTTCATAGAATTTTTGAGTGTTTCTTTATTTCGGTTATATTAAAAAATGCCTCTTTATTCCCTATCATGTCTCGTATTGTTGCTAAAAATATATTATTAGTGGATATATAGGTTAATGAACATTATACCATGGTAAGTGATTCCATATTAGGTAATTGATACTAGAGCACATTAGAGGTACTAAACATGAAGAAACAATGTTCATAAATGTTCACTACTAATTATGTGTAAATCAAAGTAGAAATGTCCCTTTATGGTTCAAATATAGTAGTTGAAGTGGTTAAGAATTGAGAAAGATTCTTTTTCATATTATGAATCAAGTAATTACAAGATATCATGTACTAAATTGTTCTATTTTTTAATATACACGATTACTATTCTTACAGGAATCTATTTTTTAGTATTTCACATGTGTATATTTTGTTTCATTATGTATTTCATATACATATGTTGAACCTTGTATCTCAAGTTCCAAATTGAGATTTTTACACTAAATACACATGGAGATAATTGTATATATGATGTGTTACTATATAACTAAATATGCCTCATAAAGAGTATGTTTATGCATTTGTATATGATACAAATACATATATGTATATGGTTCTATCCTATGATAATATGAGTGGAATCCTAGGTGAGGATCCTATGTATATGGTTTTTCCCATGATAAAAAATGTATCCCTTAGGTGATGATGATATATATAGTTATTCCCTATTAGGATATGAGTGGAAACCTGGGTGGAGATGATATATGTAAATATATATATAGTTCCTCCCTGTGATTATATGAGTGGCCTCCTTGGAAGGATGATTATAGATACACCTATTTATATATATACATAATAGTATATATATATATACACACACACACAAATGGGTGTATACTGCCTTCTATGGAGTTTGGAAGTAGTACTATTCTTTGGAATAAACGTTGAGTACATATTAGGAAAACTATTTATAGACCCTCAATGTATAGAGAGTTATTGGTTAGAGTTTATGTTTGAGTATGAATTGGTTGACCGATGAGTCTCTTATGGAAGACAAGCACTATGACCTAGATTTTAAACATGGATCAAAGTAGGTCTGGTTGATTCCAACTTGGATGTTATTAACTTATTGTAAAGTATGATTATATTAATTACATGTTCCATACTTATTAAACTACTTTGTGATTTCTTTAATGTTGGTCTGCTTTGTATTATTTCATTGTACACTTGGATTTAATTCAAACTAGATGAGGTCATATGGTGACTTCCACAGGGTATGATATACTCACACCATTTATTTTTTCCTTTAGAATATGTATATACCTTGTTTTATGTGACCCAGGTAAAGGTAATTACCCCTTTTAAAAGGTCCAACACATCTAATCATGAGTCGATGTTGCACATGGAATAGAAATTCATATGGGGAACCCTTGTAAAGTTTTAATGGATATACCAAGAATGTACTTAGGCATTATCTGTATACGTATATAATGGATATCCCACTATTAGGACTTCCTTTTTTAGGTGCCTTTTGGATCACATAACATGTGTACGTTTTTTTGTATTTAGTGTCACGTACTTTATGAGTTTTTGGAACATGGTTGTATAATGTTTCATGATCATAAATAAATTTTAATTTGGAATTACCTTATTTTCAATCTACATTTTTTTATAAAAAAATTATACACTTGTTATAGTTGATTTTAATATTGTTCATTCCAAATATAGGTGTGAACTGTAGTATGTTTTTTTATTATATCAGGAGGGAAAACTATCTCCCACCTATGTGTTACATAACCCTTAATTTTCATGCTATCCAATTGTAATCAAAATTTATGCCTGAGGTCTCATGTCAAACCATCTCAATAATATTTCGTTATTCATTTTGAGTCATTATATAATGTTATGAGATCTCATTAAGGGATCTTGGGTATATGACTGAAAGTATTCTGAATATAGGATTATAAAATCTTAAGAAATAACCTATAAATATGTTTGGATGGAATAATTATAGTAGGATATTGAGTTACCAAGGGTAGTATATTATCTATTTTAATATTCCTAAGTTTTCACTAAATATTTGATTGGTGTAACATGTGAATAAAATATATACATATTAAAACTTTTTGATAAATATTCATTATATCGCCCAAATAAACATATCTGGGAACTATAAAGGTTTAGTGTAATTGGATACTATATACATAAACTTATTATTCATAATAAATATTCATCATATATGACATCTTTATTTACATAAGGTACCCTTCTATACTTCTCATACATAGTACCCAACTATATAACCCAGGAACCAAATTAAAACCTAAAAATGGGTGATCTAAGATGCTTAATAAGTGTAAACATGGGATATATCAATCAATGATCATATATAATAATTTCATGATCATAAGGGTATGATAGCTTGAGATTACAAATATAAAATCGTATCTCAAAAATCACAAATCATAATCATGACTCATAGCATAAAACATTATCATCTCACAAAATTCATAAATAATAAAACATTAATCACGATCCATGACTTCAAATACTACACATAACAATATGTCAAAAGAGTGTGGAACCATCATAGGAGTAGAAATCATATCATGTATTAAGGTTAACTGCATACATAATTATATCATAGTGTATCATGACTCAAAACATATTCCCCATATCGTGGCGATTAATAATCATTATTTTTTCCCATATTATAGTGGATTAGATATCCATAACTATTTCCCATAGTGTACTTAGAACATTAACACATTTCTCATAATTATATCATGAGATATAAGGATTAACCCACTATATTTTAGAGAAATAAGGGACCCACCAATCACATAATGAAAACTTTACATAATTATTCCACAATATCATAAAACATTGATCACCTCAATATATCATAACCCATGGAAAAGAAAAAAGCTTCATAAAGATCTCATCATAACAAAATTAACATGTGTGAAAAAAAAATTCATAGAAAAATCATCATTATAATCCATCCAAATAAATTGGATGGTATTATAAGACCATAATCCCAATGAATCATAATAATTCTTAAAAAAAGATAACATAAATGAAAAAATCCCTTAAAATATCATTCTATTGTTTCTTTGAAAATAGGAGAAAAATTATTTTCCTTTGATAAAATTTTAACTAAATACTCATTGCATATTTATAAAATAATTTTTATTTTAAAATAACCATGGAAACATTTAAATTAATCATTAAATAAAATAATGGTCATGATAGTGAGAAAATCTATTTATACTGCAAGAATTAAAAGAAAACATTTCTATCAGAATTTTTGTAAAAATTCAAAAATATGACTTATTTAGAAAACATTTTGAAGGAATAATTTTTAAAACGTGGTAAATAAATTAAAATTTAGTGTTTATGAACTCCTTAAAAAAATTAATTATATGTAATAAATATTATATACAATTTTATATATCATGGATATGGAAGAAAAATCTCTTCGACCAAATAAAAAATAAGGTTGGATTTTCTTTAAAAACATTGCTTTGATAATTTTATCTACCAAAGAGAGCATGTAGTTTCCCTAGATTCTGTTAAGTAACCCTTGTTTAATGATTTTTAAGTACATTAATCATATGATAAATGGTTGGGGAATGATTGGAGACTTTTAAAGTGTCAAAGTGCAAAAGGGTGGGGATGCACGGGCTGCGCACGGTTTGCCCAAACCGTGCGAAAGCTGTGCAGGTGGTGTCACCTTGGATAGAGGAGATTTCATGATGTGTGCACAGTTTGGGTAAACCGTGTGAGGAGGCCGTGTGTAGCGCCCCTTCCAAGTAGTGACTACTGCACGATTAGCGCATGATTTGACTAACCATGCACGAAGTCAACTTAGGTCCTATTTTTAAGGATCTAATTCATTTTATCTTTAAACCCACTCGGTTTTTCTTCTAGATGGCCCAAACTCGAGATTTCTCTCTAGTGAAGGTGGGAAAACACTTACCAAGCGTTTTGGAAGCGATCCGGAGGGTTGCCTTGGAGTTTAGAGGCCGGTTGATCGAGGTAAGTCTCATTTCCTTTATTTTTCTTAGATATCCTTCTTTCCTCTTGATGGATGCTTAGATCTATGCCCAAGGTGGGTAGATCTAAGGTAGTGGATGACCTTTAAGTTGGGTTTTGGTCTTGTTGGTGATATGGGAAGGAATCTAAGGAGGTTTCGTGGTGTTTAGACCTAGGTCTTGGTTGGTTTCTCCTATTTTGTTGAGATAGGTTGCTTCACTCTAGATTCCTCTTTCTTAGAACTTGAAGGCTTAGTTCAAATTGATTTAATTTCTTGGTTTTGATTGTGAAATTTTGGTGAAAATCATGTTATAAATCTTTTTTAGTGATGATTTATGGGTTTTGATGGAATTGTGGAAATTGAAATAATGGTTTGTGCAAAGTGGTTTGGTTTCTTGATTTTAAAATAGTAATTTTAAAATATGGATTTTCTGGATTTGGAAAATGGTTTGCGGGAAAAAGGTTTTCAATAAAAGGTTTGTTTTATTGAAATGGTTTTGGCATGGTTTGAATGGTGTGGTTTTTGGGCATACTTGGTGTGTGCGTTCATATTGCATTTACGAGGCTTCGTTGAAATATGACCTTGTTCTTGGTGCCAAAGGTGTAATGACACATGGGGAATAATCACCTTGTGTCGAATTGGTTGATCAACGAGAGACCGCTCATGATTATGGAACTGTCATAACGAAGCATTCATGGTTGATTTCATGGATTGTGAAATGGTTGGGTGTGCCAAAAAAGAGATTTTGTGAAATGGGAAGGTGAATTTGGTTGGAAAATTTTCTTGGTTTCTTTTCTTAAGAAAGATGGTTTCTGTTGAAAAATGGTTTGGTTTCGAACTTGATATGTGGTGAACTATTTTGGAATTGTTTTATATAAATTGTTTTATATAAATTTGCTAACATGTTTTATCCTAGAGGAATGGGTTGTGAAGTCATCGGGGAAAACCTACTATGTTTCATTACTCACACCCTGATTTGGCATGTTGGTGCTTTTTCAGATGTCATATACTGAGATGTTGGAAAAGGTTAAGTGTCACATGTTTATAGCACTAATTCGTGATACTTGGGATGGTTCATGATGTTGGAGCTTGGAGTTGTGGAGCATGGAGTTGGTTTGTCGTCTTGTAGCCTTTTAGTTTGTCTTTCCGACGTTTACTCTGATTTAGTGTTGGTTTCTGCTGTGTTACTTTTGGTTGGGTTATGATAAAATAAATGGTTGAGTTGTATTAGATTTTATCATAAAAAATATAGTTGATTAGTTTGGTTATGGTTGTTGGTTCTGTGGTATGTTCTAAAAGGGTAAATCGTGCCCCACTTGTTTTGAAACCCTTCGCCATTTATTTCCAGCCTTTGGCACCTTAGGGATGTCACATAAGGCCTAGTAATGACTCATTGTACTCTCAAGCCAACGAGAATTGGAGGGTCATTACAAATGGTATCAGTTTGTTCGGTCCTTGGGGTATAAATGCAATCATCTTGTTCCTTTCTTTGTGGAACAAGTAGTCATCAGTTTTGTTGGTCTTGGCGTTGAATTCTTACGTGTTAATTCCTTGGGTGGTCATCTTAGGAAGGAGTAGGATTGTCTGAACAAGGAATGTAGAGAATAAAAAGATGTAACTAACCTTTTTATGCTGAACTTCAAGTTAATAGGGAGTTGGGTACATAAGTGTTTTGGAGACACTTATAAGATAACAAATCTCATTGTCATGGGTTTAGCCAATGAGATGAGAATGGCATGCATTAGAGGAATGACTTCCCACATGGAGTTCATATATCATTCTGAGAAATGGATTATGGTTTGATTCAAAAGCGTGATTTCTGAAAATTTTAAACTTGTTTTCAAATGAAAGATTTTGAAAAGAAAATGGTTGATGTATTTTGAAAATATATTGATTTTCAAAATAAATAAAAGATTTATTTTCAGAAATGGGTAAATTTGGAAAATCATTATGGTTGGAAATCAATGTTGTGATAGTGATGTGATAGAAATTGAAATGCTAAGCCTTCAGTTTCTAGGAAGTGAGACTAACAGTGTGCGTTGTTTTTTTAGAAAATGGCACCTGTTAGGAATCGTAGAAACTAAACGAAAGAGGCTATAGAGAATGTGGTCGCACCTGAGCCATAGGTGAACCAGCATCTAGTCCAAAGTATAGTTCAATTGTTTCAGGCTGTGGAAATGGGGAATCAGAGGGATGAGTCAAGGCATATAGACCATTCCGTCCAGATCTATAAGTAGAATCCACCCATCTTTCAGGGTGATTTTGAACCAGAAAGTGCGGAGGTGTGGCTGAGTAGGATAAATCGTATCTTCGATTTCATCGGTACACCAGCAGAACTGGAGACGAATATGCTATAAGATCATGTATGATAGTGGTGGGAGCTAGTGGTGCAGGCTAAGGTGGATCAAGGCCTGGGCTGGGAGGAATTGGAGGAATTGTTCAATAAAAAATTCTATCCTCACATGTTTAAGATCTAAAGGATGACAGACTTTTTCAGCCTGAAGCAGGAGAATCTCTCTATCATGGAGTATGCGGCTAAATTCATGAATTTAGTGCACTTTTCATTGGAAGTTTTTGCAAGTGTGTTGCTAAAGGCATGCATCTTTGAATCAAGGTTTCGATAGGAGATTCGCTCGAATATAGTTGTGCTCTGTATTACATATTATACAGAGATGGTAAACAGAGCAACAGTAGCTGAAAGAGACATCTGAGGACTGATGGGAGGAGAAAGTATGATGATACCCATGAGAATGGGTGGGAACTCTAATGCTGTGAAAAAGAGGAAGAGAGACACCTACTTCCAAGGTGGGAGTGCAAATCAAAATCAGACGGCTGGATCAGTGAACCTTCCTCCATGACCCATGATGAAAGTCGGGTATTTTCAATGTGGCTCTATTGATCACATGAAACAATAATGTATAGCACCACCAAGATCATGCCACAATTGCAACAAGATGAGGAATCTTCAGTGATATTGTCTCAGTGCTCCACGGTCGGGTGTTCGTGACACTTCTCAGGTGTCGAAAGCATCATATGCTTCGACAGGGCGAGGACAGAAAAATCAGTCATTCCAGTAGAACAGAGCTAGCTATGGTGATTCCAAGAATACCATGACTCCTCAGGCAGGGCAATCGTAACAAGGCAGCATGGAGAAAAGTGCAGCAACAAAGCAATTGTATGGATCAGAACATGTGATTGTGGATGACCAGTCTGGACTGTCTACGGTGAGAGGTACGATTCTTCTAAATTCTACCCTCATGGAAGTGTTGTTCGATACTGGCATATCTTCTTGCTTCTCGTATTGCTGATTTTCTGAACTTAAAACATGAAATGATACCTTCTGTGATAAAACTTCAAACTCTTCTCGGTGAAAGAGATTTTAAAGCCTTTTTGTGTAGAGAATGTTCTATAACTGTTGATGGAGATGAGCTGAAATGGGACTTATCTATACTTGAGATGGATGCCTATGATATAATCCTTGGTATGGATTGGTTGACAGAGTTCAGGGCTCACATAAACTATTATAGAAGAATAGTTTGTTCTATGATTGAGGATGGCGTCGATCATCTCTTTAGAGAAGAAAGAGTGGTGAAGGCAGGTGCAACGGGCATGTTGGCACAAGTATTGGAAACTATCTCTTACCAGTTGGCTGTGTTAAACTTGCAATCGATGGAAGAGATCACGAACACCAGTTTTCCAGTAGTTGTGGATCAATTTCTTGATGTTTTTCCTAAAAACTTCTCAGGGTTACCACCTATAAAACAAGTGGAGTTTACGATTGATCTCCTTCCAGAGACTAGTCCTATCTCACTTCCATCTTATTGGATGGAACCAATGTAGTTAAAGGAATTGAAAGTGCAGTTGGAAGAACTGGAAAACAAAGGTTTTATTAGGCCAAGCGTTTCTCAGTGGGCAACACCATTTTTGTTTGTAAAGAAATCAGATGGAACTTTGAGGCTATGTGTGGATTATCGTAAACTTATCCACGTTATGATAAATAATAGATATACACTTCCACGCATTGATGGCCTATTTGTTCAATTTAGGAGAGCTTGGTGGTTCTCTAAAATAGACTTGTGATTAGGATATCACCAGTTGTGAGTTCGGAAGGAGGATATTCCAAAGACAGCCTTTAGAAGCAGATATGGCCACTACGAATATATAATCATGGCTTTTGATCTTATGAATGCACCAGCAGTCTTTATGGCATTGATTAATTGTATATTTCAGTGATATATGGATTCTTTTGTTGTAGTGTTTGTAGAAGACATATTGGTGTATTCAAGAACAAGGGCTGAGCATGAGCAACACTTGGCGATAGTTTTGGAAATCTTGAGAGACCATCAGTTGTATGCCAAATTATCAAAGTGTGATTTTTTGATTCAAGAGGTATGCTTTCGGAGCCATGTTGTTTCTGAGAAAGGTGTTTCAGTGGATCCAGAAAAGATAGAAGTTGTTCTTTCTTGGAAACCGCCGAATAATGTCTTTGAAATATGAATTTTTCTTGGTCTATCTGGTTATTGCTGATGCTTTGTGCATGACTTCTCACGACTAGCTTCACCTATGATATCATTGACAAAGAAGAACAATGCATTTCAATGGAATGAGGAATGTCAGAGATCTTTTCAAGAGTTGAAAGTTCACCTTACATCAGCACCCATCTTGATTATGGTGGAATCAAGACAGGGGTACGTCGTGTATTGTGACGCTTCAGGATCTGGGTTGGGATGTGTTCTCATGCAAGGATACCATGTTGTTGTTTATGGATCAAGACAGTTTAGAGTGTATGAAAATAACTACCCAACATGTGATTTGGAGTTGGCTACAGTTGTCTATGCATTGAAAACATGGAGACATTATCTCTTTGGTGATAAATTTACTGTGTTTACGGATCACAAAATTTTGAAACAAATTTTCTCAGGACGTGATCTGAATCTAAGGCAGAAAAGATGGATGAAGTATCTTCAAATGTTCGACTTCGACTTGATGTATACACAGGGTAAGGTAAATTTGGTGGCCGATGCATTAAGTAGAAAGTTGTATGATCAGTTGGCGAAAGAAGCTTTAGATGAGTGTTAGTTGATGTCAGTCCTAGCCGACATGCATGTGGAATGTGAAGACCGAGGTGATGTTGCGGTTTTCTTTCCAGTTGCGCTTGTTCCTGATTTGTTGGAGATAGTAAAGGAGGCACAGGCATCCGATGTTGACTGTGTGGTAATGACTTCAAAACTCAATGGTGGGGAGACTATTGAGGGATGGAAGCTTGATGAGAGTTCAGTTTCACAGTTTCAAGATTGGATAGTTGTACCTTTAACCACTCAAGAACAACTCCTTCATGTTACCACCATTACAGATAGGTTGCTCATCCAGGAATACAGAATATGTATAAGGCATTGAAGGTGCAGTTTTGGTGGAGTGGCATGAAACAGAAGGTTGCTGAATTTGTTTCAAGGTGTTTAACTTGTTAGCAAGTTAAGTCATAACATCAGCGGCCAGTGGGTATGTTGCAGTATCTACCAATTCCAGTGTGGAAATGGTAGTAGATATCTATAGATTTTTTTATAGGTCTTCCAAGAACGGTATGGAAACACAATTTCATTTGGGTGATAGTGGATCATCTAACCATGTCGTTCCATTTCATCTCGATTCCTGAAACTCATACGGTGGAATATCTTTCAAAAATATATATCCGAGAAGTGGTAAAGAGACATGAAATTCCAATTTCAATCGTGTCAGACAGAGATCCGAGGTTCACATCTCGTTTCTGGAGATCCTTACAAAAAGCCCTAGGAACTCAATTGAATATGAGTATAGCGTATCTTCCTCAGACAGATGGAAAATCCAAAAGGACGATATAGACATTGAAAGAAATTGTGCGGGCTTCTATAATGGATTTTGGTGGCTCATGGGAGGATCATATACCCTTAGTGGAGTTCTCATACAATAATAGCTATCAAGCCTCGATACACATGGCTACGTTTGAAGCATTGTATGGGCATCCCTGTCGTTCTCCACTTTGTTGGGTGGAAATAGGTGAGACTTCACTAGTTAGGCCGAGCCTTGTCCATGAAACAACATATAAGATTCAGTTCATAAAAAAGCGGATGGAGACGGCACAGAGTCGTCAGAAATTGTATGTGGATCATCACCGAAGACCGTTGTCATTTGCGGTGAGTGATCATGTCTTTTTGAGAATCTCTCCAAGGCTGGGACATCGTCATTTTGGGAAGTAGTAAAAATTTTCTCCTCGATATATAGGCCCTTTTGATATACTGGAACAGGTTGTTAAGGTGGCGTATCGGTTGACATTACCACCACGGTTCAGTGCAGTTCATAATGTGTTCTATGTATCTCAGTTGAAAAAGTATCAGCCTGATCCTGACCATGTGATCAGATGAGATCACGTTGACCTAGAGTTGGATGCTTCGTTGATACATATCCCGGTATAGATTGTGGTTAGGCAAGAGAAAGTCTTGTGTGGAAAAAGCCTCGGTATAGTGCAGATTTTATGGCAACATGGTCAGATTCAGGAAGAGACATGGGAACGAGATAAAGAACTGAAAGAGTAGTGGCCAGAACTCTTTCAGGCAATTGATGGTTGTCTACTTTCTAGGGATGGAAAGGCCAATAGTGGGGAGAATGTAGTACCCCTAGTTTCTGTTAAGTAACCCTTGTTTTATTCTTTTTAAGTACATGAAGCATATGAGTAATGGTTGGGGAAAAATTGGAGACATTTATAGTGTCAAAGGGAAAAAGAGTGGTGACGCACGAGCTACACACGGCTTTCCCAAACCATGCAGAAGCCATGGAGGTGGTGTCACCTTAGACAGAGGAGACCTCATAGTGTGCGCATGGTTTGGGAAAACTGTGCCAGGTGGCCCTGTGGAGTGGCCCTTCCAAGCAGTGACTATCGTACGGTTAGCGCACGATTTGACTAACCGTGCAGACTAACCATGCTCAAATTCAACTTAGATCCTATTTTAAAAGATATAATCCATTTTAACTTTAAACCAACTTTTTTTTCTCCTAGATGGCCCTAACTCGGTATTTCTCCCTAGTGAAGGTGGGGGAACATTTACCAGGCGTTTTGGAAGCGATCTAGAGGGTTGCCTTGGCATTTAGAGGCCGCTTGATCGAGGTAAGTATCCTTTCCTTTTGTTTTCTAAGATCTCCTTCTTACCTCTTGATGGATCCTTAGATCTACGCCCATGGTGGGTAGATCTAAGGTAGTGGATGAAATTTAAGTCAGGTTTTGGTCTTTTTTGTGATAGGGGAAGGAATCTAAGGAGGATTTGTGGTGTTTCGACCCGGTTCATGGTCGGTTTCACCTATTTTGTTGAGGTAGGTGGCTTCACTCTCAATTACTCTTTCTTAGAACTTGAAGTCTTAGTGCAAATTTATTTAATTTATTGGTTTTGATTGTGAAATTGGGGTGAAAAGCATGTTATAAATCTTCTTTACTGATGATTTATGGATTTTGATGGAATTGTAGAAATTGAAAGAATGGTTTGTGCAAATTGGTTTGGTTTCATGATTTTAAAATAGTGATTTTAAAATATGGATTTTCTGGATTTATAAAATGGTTTGCGAGAAAAAGGTTTTCAATAAAAGGGTTGTTTTATTGAAATGGTTTTGGCATGGTTGGAATGGTGTGGTTTTGGGTGTACTTGGTGTGTGCGTTCATATTGCATTTACGATGCTTGGTAGAAATATGACCTTGTTCTCGGTGCCAAAGGTGTAATGGAACATGGGGAATAATTACCTTGTGATGACTTCATAGATCGATGAGAGACTGCACATGAGTATGGAACTGTCAAAACAAAGCATGCATGGTTGATTTCACGGGTTGTGAAATTGTTGGGTGTGCCAAAAATGGTATTTTGTGAAATGGAAAGGTGAATTTTGTTGGAAACTTTTTTTGGATGCTTTTCTTGAGAAAGATGGTTTTTATTGGAAAATAGTTTTGACTTGGAACATGATATGTGGTAAACTGTTTTGGAATTGTTTTATATAAATTTTTTTATATAAATGTGCTAACATGTTTTATCCTAGAGGAATGGGTTGGGAAGTCATCAGGGTAAACGTACTGAGTTTCATTACTCACCCTCTGCTTTGTCACGTTGGTGCTTTTGCAGATGTCATATACCGAGATATTAAAAAAGGTAAAGTTTCACATGATTATAGCACTACTTCATGATACTTGGGCTGGTTCGTGATGTTGGAACTTGGTGCTATGGAGCATGGAGTTGGGTTGTCGTCTTGTAGCCTTTTAGTTTGTCTTTCCGCTGTTTACTCTGATTTAGTGTTGGTTTCTACTGTGGTACTTTTGGTTGGGTTATGATAAAATAAATCGTTGAGTTGTCTTATCATTTATCATGCATCATTTAGTTTATTAGGTTGGTTATGGTTGTTAGTTTTGTGGTATGTTCTAAAAGGTTAAATCACCCCCCACTTGTTTGGAAACCCTTCGGCATTTATTGCCAGCCTTTGGCGCCTTGGGGATGTCGCTTAAGGCCTAGTAATGAATCGTTGTACTCTCAATCCAATGAAAATTGGCAGGTTATTACAGATAATATCTGTAATGACACTTCATAATTCTAAGATTAACTATATTAAAATAAAATATTTTGGGTATAATGGATAATATTTTTAAATTTTCCCTCAGCAAAAAATTTTGCATAGATAATCTTGAAAATAAATCAGATTGTTACATAAACCCTTACCACCTTGGTAACTTTGTAATCATAACCCACATGAAACAAATAAATTCAAAAACATCATTAAATACCATTAACATAAGAATATTCATGATACAAAATATAAAAGTTGAATTAGATAAAAATCATGAACATAATTATGTTGAAAATAATGAACATATCTCAACGAAACAATATTTAGGTGAAGAACCCTTACATAAAGTATCATTTTTCATTGTATGTGTTTGAGATTAATATATAATAAATATATATTTTTTATAAATATATTACAGAAAAATAATTATATATATCATACCATATATTATTTACATAAAACATATTATAACAGTTTATCAATAATTCTTTATAAAAATTATTGTTCCGAGTGATAATTGCTTCATTTTTCAAGCATGTTTTCATTAAGCAGTCATGGTACTTATAATTTTATCATGGTTGCAAAATATATAGAATTTTAATCAAATAATGAGTATAAAATGTGATAATTGTATATAATTTTATAACTATTCATATAAATAATTTATGATAAATGAATTACAACACTTTGTGGACATGGTAGTTTATATGTATGCACGAGTGATGTTTCCACATTTCGATTGATGGAGTGAAATAATATTAAATAATAATTAAACATTATAAAACTATAATTATTTCATAAATATCTTATATATTAATTAAATCCATCATTATAACCATCAATTTGAAATGGTGATGGAAAACGAAATGCATCGCTTCATAGAGGCAGTAGTCCACATATACCCATGGGTGATCTTTCCTTTTCCCATGGGAATTAAATAAGGTGGATCATGGTTTATACATAATCATAATATAAATTAATATTATTTAAGATAATTAATTCAATATTTTATTTCAATTTAAATTATTTGGTTAATAGTTATACATCATGGTTAAGAAACCTATTTTCCTTACACCTTAATCCTTAAAAGGATAGTATTTTTAAAATACCAAAATCTCTAAGATGTGGAGAAGGAATCTAGTATGCTATTATCATAGATTGTGGATGATCAATAATTCTCAAAAATTATGAATAATTTAGAAGATGGGGTTCCCTTTTAGAAATTATAGAAAGGACACAGTTTGAATTACTTAAGAAATTTAAATGATATATATATATCATAATCATGTAAAGTGATATAAAATATACATAATTTTAAATTTTGGATATCATAAGATCTAAATAATTTAAACCAAAAAAATTTATACATTTTTATGTTTCATTTTAAACCTCATCTTTTGGTTTAACTCACTTGTTAACCCTTTTTAATCTTAATCATGGTAACACATTTTTCAGTCTTTAAGGGTCATAAATTGACATCTAAGGTGTAATTTGGCCCTAAAATTGTATATTAGTGATATTTAATACCATTTCCCATTAAAAATGTTCTATTAAATTTTTTTAAAATCATTTAATAAAATATTAGTTAACATAAAATAGCATTAATTTTATTTTTGGGATTATTCATTTAATTTGACTTTCAAGAAGTAAAGATAAAAAATAGAATTATAATATACCATTTTAAAAAAATCTAAAATATGTTATATTTATATTAAAAAATATTTTGACCCAATAATATATAAAAATTTTACTACTTTTAATATTTTTAAAATCATATTTCTGCTTTTTCTACTACTTAAACAAGCATTATATCAATGTTGCGAAAGCATCTAAGCTTATTATTCAATAACTAAAAATTCAAAAATAAATTACCATGATAAATTAAATAAATTAATATTCAAAATAAATATTTATAACAAACAATAATCACTTTTTATACCTATTAAAAAATATTATATATATTAAAAAATAGTGTGACAATTTTTATTTATTCATTACCTAAAAATTATTAAGGTCACTATCTAATAAAAATAGAACCAATTTGAATTATAATTTAATATTGAATGATTATTAATAAAATAAAAAAATATAAAAGAAATAATGTGGGTATTATATATATTTTTAAAGCTTTATAACATTATTTTTTACCTTAATTACCTATTTTACCCTTACCAAGGTGAAAAATATATATCACAATTTCTATTAATTATGAAAAAAATTAAGTTAACCTATTTAAAAAAATTGTACATGATGATTAAAAAAATATGGAATCCATTTTATCAAATAAAATCCTTATAAGTGGAGGAAATTAATTTTAAAATAATCCCAAATAATGCGACAAAAAAGGTTTTCCAAAAAAAATACTTTTTTAAGATCAAAAATGTTTTTATATCAAAATTAAGAATAATGTCACTTAAAATGAAATTAATTGGAATATTTTTAATCAAAATAAACTATTTTAAAATAAATAAAACCAAATTTTACTTTTTAAATACATGAAAATAAATGAAAATTTTCTATAAAATTGATATTTTTTACTACTCACTAAATCAATATTTTCAAAATAATTTCAAACTTTCGCCCTAAGATAATTTGGTTATTTTGATTTAAAAAATTATATACATTTTTTAAAATAAAATTTTATGAAGTGGATTAAATTAATTATATTATCCACACACAAAATTCATTAAAAATCGTATTTGAAGAAAATGTATTATTAAAGAATAAAATGATATTATTCTCATTACTTTCCTAATAAACATGATTAAATTAATATTAATTAATTAAATTTAATATATAATACTCTAATTTAATTAAAATAATTTATATATAGTTATTAATTATGTATATTAAGTTATAAATACATTACACACATAAAAACAGTTTTATGAATAATATATCTTTTACCTTCAAAAGATTTTATATTCATTTCAAACCAATTGAAATTAAATATACCTAACGACTATATATATAATGGATATATATATATATATATATATGATGGATATGTGTCCAATGAAAATATATTTAATAGTCATACTACTTTCCAATATATTGATATTCATGCTTTACTTAAATTTATTCATGTACTTCTCTCTCATCATGTCTATTATATTCTTAATTATTTTCCTTGTTTCCATAGTTTCAGTTGGGGTCATAATATTCATTTTGAATAATAAGGATAAAGATCTTATTTTTCTGTTATATATATATATGAATTTACTCCACTTGTACTTTTCTTCAAGTTGTTTAATCTTACAACCTGAAAATGTATTAGTGTTTATTATAATATTTTATTTCAATAAAAATATCACAATTCATTTTGTTTGATGTTGGGTATATCACAAGCTATCAAACATAATATTCATTTAAAGGATAAATAAAAATAAAAATATCAATGTGTTACATTGAGCTTCATGCATCATACACAAATATGATAGGTGGGTGTAGGTATGATGTCATACCATGTCATATTCATGTTTGTGTTTTGTTATGTATTTATTTAGGAAACCCACAAAAAATTAATATTTTCTAAGACATTAAAAATAAATAAATATTTTTTTCCTAAATATTAATTTTTAATTACTAGATTAATATATATCCACATTTGATTACTATGACTTATAATTATTTCCTTTATTTTCATTTATTAAATGTCATGCCTAGACTATATTTAAGGAATGCCTTAAAATGTTTTAAAATATGGTTATAAATATAAATGGTTAAACCAATCATTCTTTTGTTTAAAGGGATTTTAATATTTTCTGAATTTTTTATTAAAATATAAATTCTCATGACAAATAGAAATATAAGAAAATAATATTGGGTAAACATAGCTTATGAAGTTCTATAGTTCCATGAAGGTTGTTTAAATCCATAAATTCCCTAGGGAGATATTTATTAATGTTTTATTTAACTAGGTTTGGAGTCCTAAGTGTTGGGATGGTTTGTGATAATTACTTGTCTTAATATTCATGGGTTTTTTATATTATAAGTGATGTTTATGTAATCCATCATCATTAACCTGAATTGTTTCTTAATTTGTAATCATATTAAGTATGCGACACAGGCCAGATTGACCATTCAGAGGGGAAATGAATCGGTTACCTTCTTCTAAAAAATATTTTTTGGAACTCAACCTTCATAAATTTTTTAGGTTATGATCCTCTTAATGTATTCTCTCAACCTCACCTTATAAGTAATATATATAAAGAGATAACACCACTTAAGGATTTACAAGGTTGAACTTTAAATATTAACTCCTTTCTGTGGTTTGACACCCCAATCACTAATTAACCACTTTAAAAGAAAATTGATACAGCATAGACACTCCTAATAGGATCAAAACATTATCCCACTATATTCATCCTTGTACACAAGATTGGTTATACTACCCAATCATAACTCCATCACCATAATCAGTTTTGATCCAAATAATAAATATTTCCTTATACTATGGGTTTCTTATCTACCACTTTATATGATATTCCTCCATAAACAAGATATATAAATAGTTCTTATTTTTTACTCTATCAAGTTTTTATGTTTGATTATTCTTAAAAACATAGTCAAATTGCTTGCCTATCTTTCCATTCCTTCACACAAACCAATTTTCCTTAGCAATTTGAATACCCAGAAATAGTAGGACTTCATCTTCCTAAATTACTCCAACATTCAAAATCATTATTTTTCCTTTGATATTGTGACGTATTAGGTTTTTAATTCTTTATAATTATTTAAATTAATATTTTTTTCCTCTCAGTGTTCTTGAAAAAAAAATTTCTTTAGTACCTTTTATGTTTTTATTCATAAAAATAATATCATGAATAATAGTTTCTAGAATGAAATTTTGGAAACTCCCTTGATATTAGATGGTATTAGATGTATCATATCATTTAAATCATTCAATGTAATCATGATTTATCTTTTATTAAAACTCGATTAAAACCCCATTTAATATTTCTTTTTTAATATCTAAAATAATTGGGTTCTTACTTAATTAAAATACTCCACAAAAATTTCTATAATAAACTCCTTGAATATTTTTATCCATATGTGCATGAAATCATGTAAATGACATAACTATTATTCTTATGGTGTGGAATGCAACTTATAAAACCAGTATCCAAAACTTCTATTCTTCCTTCAATTTCATATTATATCATGTTCACATTTTTTATCATAGTTTTTTAATCCATAAATAACCTCACAACAACATCATCTAAATTATTCTCAATTATACTATTTTCATTATAGAAATTCTCAATATTTATAAAAAACATTATAGCATGAAAACTCCTCAAATATTGTGTGGCTAGGTAAAATATATTATTTATATGAAAAATAATCTTATGTACTATTGAAATATATTATATCGTATGACTTTTTAATTTGATATTTCTTAGTAAAACCAAAATATAATACTGGAACTTGAAATGTATTATGTTCTTTCCACTTCTCTTCCACATAAATGAATTACATTTTACATTTTTTTAAAATATATTATTTGAATCAAATATCATAAACAGCAGCCAAAATATATTATGAATAGGATAATTTTAATTTTAACATCTTCATACTTCAAAAGTGTGGATGAAATTTCATACAAATAGGATAATTGAGTTTTAAATTTTCTAAAACATCATTTCTAGAAAAGTGTTTCTATAATTTCTTCAAATCAATATGATATATCTTGGGTTGTTCTCAAGGAATTCCCAATTGTAAAAAAATCAACTTAGATAATATCATAATCATCATTTAATGCATTCTAATACCCTATTCATTGCAGCTTCAAAACACAGCATTATTCTGGTGTGTTTATTAATATTAGGGAAGTTATCCTTATTATAAATCATTTACATTAATATCATCATATTGAAAAATCTTAAAAACCTTTAAAAACTTGTTCTCTATAGTATTATCACAAATAGTACATGTCTTTGACATAAAGATGATCATTTAATTCATCAAAATTGAAATTTTTTTAACTTTGAATATTTCTAAGTGTTGTCATTAAATTACAACATCAAAGATCATCTATTTTTATGGTCTTAGTTGCCTTATTAATAAAAACATCCAATGAAAACTCACCCTTATGGGCCTATTAATAATAAATCCTTAAAAATCCACAAATCATCACCAATTTCCTTTACCAAACACATATTAACATATTGAAAAAATACAATTCAACACTTGGGCACTACAATCTCCATATTTTGGTTTTTTTCAATACCTTCAAGAACTTCTTATATCAATATGTGTTTTTCTTTCATTCCCCCTAATTTAAAAGAAATAAAATTTAAAATATGTTCATTTTTCTCACCTTATTTCCTTTCATTTAAATTCCTCAAACTTGTTCTTTTTTATCCAAATATGAATTATAGCTTATTGAAATTTATAAAAGTATGATACCACATGAATTCCTTAGTAGTGATCCACTAGTCATGAAACTCTAAGTCTATGTGGTCTAGAACATCATATAAAAAAAGAGTGTATAACCATGGGTTTTAATGTTGTAGACAAATAACCATATATATGATATCATTATTAGAATTTGTTCTATGGGTTTCTCAACATGATTTCACTAGATAAATTTAACCTACATGCATCTCAAAAAACCTATACAAATAGTTCATGTTCATTCCATAAAGTTCCCTTTTTTTTCTTTTTTCATCAACCAAAACTCTCCATTTTATAAAAATGTTTGATATAAAGAAAATAAGAGTTGAAAGTGGGATTGGCATGCTATTTTCTCTATTTTTGTTTATCTATTAAGAATTTCTAGATTCACTACATGATAACTTCTCATTTTTTTCTCCATCTTAATAGTTTTACTTAATACCTCATCTCTATGGTGGTGGGAAAACAACATGATCCATATCTACTTTTTGTATATTTTTTCAATTTTCTCATTAAATTCCCTACATATTACAAAAAAATAAACAATATAATAGGGAAAAAATATGGGAATATATTTTCATTATAAGTACTAATGAGGCTGATAGTTTTATCTCAAATAAGGCTTCTCTTTCCTTCAAAACCCAGCACTACTTATCTTGTAAACAACCTTAATGGTTTATTTATTATCTTATCTATATGATTTTCCCTCATATGTAGGATATAATTGTTTACCTCAAATAGAAAGTAAACATCATTCCCTATAGCTTGTATCATCTTTCCCATAGAATCTTATTGGACTGGTGAGATTGTCACACAATTTTTTGGTCCGTTCCTAGGTTGTCCACACATTTTATATAGATTCATTTGATTTCTAAGCCACAAATTATGTAAAACTTCTCAAAATTTATATCCTTTACATATGTAACCATTTAATTTCCTTTGAATCTATCATTGATATTTTCTTTCTCCGTTTTCATGGTTATCTACAAATATTCTAAATAGATCTCTAAGAATTTTTTCTTGACCAACTTGGTTTTCTTAGTTTTATCACATTCCTTCTTAGATTCCTCAACATTGCATGAATTATCTTCTCATAATTTTTAAATTGTTTCTTATTTTTTAGTATAGGAAACATTATTTGGGAGAATATTCATATACTCCTCAACTTTGGGACCATTTTTCTCAAATCTTCTATACTTTTCTTAAATACACCCAAATCTATATTTGATGGAAATATTTGATGCGTTATTGAAACCATCTTGATTATTATGTAAATCATTACTCAAATACTCTCCATATATCCCCTTTTAGTGTTTCTTATTCCCTATAAATGAGATATTAAGAAAACAAGTAAATTATTTCTATCCATACCTCTCCAAACATCAATAGAAACCTCAAAATTTAAATTTCATCAACTAATTCTCAATCAATCAAGATTGATGTTCCTATTTTCCTATTAAAATGAATCCTTAATTTACCAAGGGGTAGTTATTTACATAGTATATTACTTTCATTCTATAATATTGAATATTTAATATCACTTTTATTATTGTTAAAAATTGGTTCATCCTTGATTTTATCACCAACATTATTATAAATACTAAGTTTATTTTAGTACAAATTTGGTGTAGATTTCACTTATTAGATCATCTTATTTTATTAATTTGAGAATATTTCTATTTTACTGATTTATCCTTTGATAAGTCTTATATTATATTTATTAACTCATTTTGATCACTAAGTCAAATTTATTGTGTCTAGGCTAGCTCATCCTCATTTAAAAACAAGTACTCTTCAAGATCTTTCAACATTTTCTATTTCCACATTTCTATTAGCTTGTGTGTTTTGATCTCATCAAAGTAGGATCCTTTCTTTTTTACTACATCCCCTTTTCTTTAGTCACTTTTTTCCCCTTCACCATTATCTGCTTTTATTTCTTAAGTTGTGTAATATTATTGTGACAAGATTCCAACTTACCTTTTTCCTCCCAATCATGTTTTGTATATTCTTATCTATCATAATTACTATTAAAGATGTCAAGCTCATTCATAACATGAGAATGAAATTTAATTCATTATTTTTCGAAATGTTTGAGTCATCTTGTTCCATCTTTATAATCAAGACACTTTTCTTTACTCTGAAATAGTTTTTCTTTATTTTACCATTTTTATATTTTTTAGGTTTCTTATCCTCCTCATCTGAATAAAATTATACATCCTTCTTCCTTGGAAAATAAATAAAAAAATAGCCAATGAAATTATAGTTGTAACAACGTAGTGGCTGCTTTACCTTCTCTTCACACATTCCCTTCTTAAAAAATTTTGAGAGAATAGAAACAATTGTGTTGAATTCTTCATCATCCTTATTATCTTCTAATTTAATTGATCTTATAACCACTTATTAGTCGATTTTAAATTTTATCAAGACCTCAAATACATATCATCATTTTCTTTCTTCTTTAAAGTTGGATCCTTTATCATCTCATAAGTAAATAGTATATTATGTAACTCATATACTACCAAGTCTTAACTATCCTCTAGGGATAATAATTTTTGATAAAAATAATCTAAAAAGTTTCTCATTAATTTTTTAACAGTGGTTCAATCATTTAACTTCTCATAAAACCCTAAGATGTTACTCAAAACCTCATTATCCCATGCAAAGAAGTCTTAACTTCTCCCATAATCAGCCATATATATGTATTCAAAGTGTATCCACTATATTTTCAATTTTTATTCCTTGACTTTTATATTTAACACATAATAAATTATTAATTCTTACCAAATTTCCTTAGTAGCTCAGAGTCCCATAAACATTGTGTAGAAATTTTTTGAAAGAAATGTTAAAATTTTATTTTGAGTCGTACCATCATTCTCCATATTTATCTTTTCTAAAAGTTTCATAATAAATTCCTCAAAAATGGTAGAAAACCCACTATTGCAGTATCTATAACTTTTATGTCAATTGATAAGAGGTTCAGTTGTATAATATTCCAAAAAATATATTAGTTATTTTCATATAGAGTAGTAACACTACTACTATTCATATATTTTATATTATCTATAATTAGTACCTTCTTAGATATTAAAAGAGATCTTAGACTACATCTAGTACCACCTTAGATGTCCCAATATAGATCGACCATAGATAGGGGATGAATCCATGGTCTTCTACTATAAATTATTATTTTGAACTCAAACTATTAAGATTGTTAAGGTTATAATCCTATAAATATATTATCTACACCTCACCTCGTATATAGTAGATAAAAAGGGAATGTAGTAAATAAGTATTTACATATTTTAGACATAAATTCCTACTCTTTGTACTGATTGGTTAGATTCCAAAATCATGGATTAACCATCATAAATACAATCAATTACACCATGTAAATTCCTTTTCTGATCAATATATAGTTTTATTGTGGTCATCATTCTCTCCACAGATGGTTATACTCTCCACTCACAACTTTTTCTTTATAATCATTTTTTATCCAAAAAATAATTATCTCTTTATTATTCATATTTCTTCTACTTCACTTAATAAGATATTTACCCGTGAATGGGTAGGATAAATAGGTCTTCTTGTATACTACTTTTAGTTTATACATCAAGGTATTTACTAGAACACAGTTGTTTAGATTTCTCATTTTTTTATTCATCCACATGATCTGTTTCTCCCTAACACTTTTAATACTCATTCACATCAAGTATTATTCTTCTTTGATGTCTTTATGCTTCTAACTCCTACTTCTTCATTATATAGAGTGATGTATTGCGTTATTTGTTCTTTAAGAGTCTCACACTAATTAATTTTCAAGTTCTCATAATGTTTGCCCACATATTTTTACCTTCTTTACCTGTTATGATTTAGAATCACAAAAATAATATTATGATTAATATTTTTCAAAATGAATTTTTGGAAACACCCTTTTTCTTTGATTGTAGTTGATATCTCCTCTAATTTAAATAGTTCAATGGATTCTGAATTTATTGATTATTAAAACTCATTTTAATTCCTCATGAAGAATTACTTTTAAATCTAAAAAATGCACTGGTGTTTCCTAATTTAAATTTCTACAAAAATACACTATTTTAAACTCCTTTAAAATCTCGATACTTGTGTGTATGGTCTCATGAAGATGGAATGGATTCTCTTCTTATGGCATGGAACTCAACTCAGCAAACCAACATCTATCCTGTCAGGTCTTCCCTTAATCTTAGCTAGTATCATAATAATGTTCTTGGTCATGATGTTTGAATCTATAAAGAACATCAAAGAATAATTTTTTGAACTATTATACTTCAAATTACTTCCATTATGAAAATTCTTATCATTTCTCAAAGTAAAATATCATATTTGATCTCTTAAAATATCATATGTGTGGATCAAATTGACTAAAATTATGAAAAATCTCTTATATCTTGTCTAAATGTAATAACCCAAGTAATTTTAATAATTAATAAATCTTATTATTTATAATTATATATTTTTTGGATTTATATTCATCATAATTATAGAATATTTTTATACGATTGCTCAATTGAAAAAGAAATAGTTTTATATAACTAAAACTTTATCCATGTATTAAATTATTTTATTTAAAATATAACCTTATTTAATCTATAAATTTAATTTGATAAAATGGACTTAATTTTTGATATCAACATAATAAATATATCTTAGGGTGAATTTTTGGGATTTTTATGAAAATATTTATTTTTCTGAGAAAAGTAGGAAATACTGGTTTTCAATAAAATTTTCATTTATTTTTAAGTATTTATAAATTTCCATTATTTCATGGATTTATTTTAAAGTTAAAATAATCATATTTTAGCAATAATAAGTATAATAAATTCTATATTGATGATAATTTTACTTTATTTTGGCATTAAAACATTTTTATGCTTATAAATCACATTTTTTTCAAAAAAAAATTATTATTATTTGCGTATTATATTAAAATTAATTTCTAAAACTTATAAAAATTTAATATTAAAAATGTAATGTAATGTTTTCAATTATTTCTTACTAATTTTTTAATCATTTCAATATCATTTTTTTCATTATAAATCATTAGCATGGTAAATATTAGTTACCACAATGAAGGGTAAAACGGGCCAATTAATATAAAACTAAGAGATAAATACAAAAATTGATATCATTATTTATATTTTATGATAATATTTATACCATTAATACCTTATCTTCAAAATTATATAGTTCTATATCCACTTTACCATGATTAATAATTTATATTATTTTATAACTTTGAAAATTTATAAATGTGTCACCCCCCTCACTTGTAAAATTGTACCTCTGATACTCACTTATTCATACACATTGAGAATTTTATATCAATCAATACCTACCCAAATACCTTCCTAATATCTCTCCACTCATCTAAAATTATTTTTATCCGAAAAAGACTAACCTAAGAATGTTTAATGTGTATGAAATGGGAGGATTTCCAAAGGAGCCATATAATTCTTAACCGAGTGTTTCAGGATTATTTCTTCTTCTAACTCCTTTAAATATTATTAAAAATTGATGAAACTAGTACTCCACCCATGAAAATGCACGGGACTATCAATTTTTATTCAAATAATCTAGTTTTACATCATTCAAAAAAAATATAGTCAATATAATGCTTAAAATAAATGGATGATGATGAAGTGAGTGGAATTAATGTGACAAATGGAAATAGAGTGAAGACTAATGCTATAAGAGATGGAACATGATGGAATGAGAGAGGCAGGTATCAAAAGTAGAGATGAAACTAAATATGAAGGTGGAGGCTGAGATGGAGGTAAGAGGCAGGATTGAGATAAATAATGGAATGAAAGCTAGAGACATTTTCATTGATTATGTATTTTAAATGGATTATATGGGCTTCAATGATGCATATGTGTGGATTAGTAGGAAACATGAATGCATTTCATGTGGTTTCATTGAAATATAATTAGTATCCAAAGAGAAAAATGGATCATAATATTCATCAATATAGAAGTTATTTCACATCCCCTTGATAACAATTGAGCTAAAGGAGTCCACAATTCTACAGTACTCGTATTAAAAGACCTTAAATCTCTGTAAATGAAGCTATATTGGAAAATAGAGAAGCTAGATATGCAGGTAAGTTGAGGCTGAGGATAGTGGTGGAATCAAAAGGTTGTTTGGAGTTGTCAAGGAAGATTCAGAATACCATGGTGGAAAGCGATGTCTGGGATGAGGTCATAGGTGGATGCAAAGGCGCAGCATGACACGGCTGGAGAGGACAGATGAGGACAGATATGGAAGTCTTCATTAGAAACCCTAGGACTAGTGAGGGAATTCATGAGTGGTGGAATTAAAATAGGGCTTGGAAGAGTTATATTGGATTTTGTAGATAACATGATGGAAGGAGATGTTGAGGAGGAAATCTGTAGTGGAGGTGGAGGCGCGACACCACACAGCGCAACTGGAGTGTAGAGTCACGGAAAGAGACGGTGATATTCAGCTGATTCCCTAGGAACACCGAATAGAAAATGCGAGCTGGAGTGGGTGAGACTACGGGATTGTAATCCGAACGTAACAAAGGAGTGATTTGGGTCTTGGATAATGTGACACGTGTGCTGGAAACAACCCAACTTTAGAATAGATATTGATGTCCACAAACCTTCAATTCCATAGCTAATCAAATCACTTACAACTCTCTAATATCCAATCAAAGATCACACAAACATGGGATGTTGACTCATAATTCACCTTCATGATTTTGATCTTGATTGACAATGAAGTCCTTTCTCTTAATTGAGTATGGTTGTTTTAATCATGAATATTAAGCATTTAAACAATGTTACAAAAATGATTTCACCCCAAAAGTTGATTATAGTTATTCATGTAATAGAAAAATCCAACGCAATTAAATGTTTTAATGTATTTTTATACATTGAACAAACATATGGACCTTGCATATATACATAATGAAAATATATTAATGTTTCATTACTTATGACAATGAAGAGTAAACCAAATATATCAACCCCTACCCTTGCCCATACTAAACTCATCTGCATCTCATTTTTCATCTCATTTTTCATTCCTTGAAAATTTCTCTATGTAACATCAACTCAAACACTCGAAACTATATAATAAAAATTATTTCCCTTGAAAAAAATCAATCATTATGTATTAAAAAAAATTCAATGAAGTCTAGGAGGTTTATTATTATGAATGGGTACTTATTGAATGCCAAGATATTGATTAAATCCTTTTAAAATCAACTGTGCAACTCATATAACTTCTTACCATTAAAGATATAAGAAAAAAATCTAATTAATCTATTTAATTACCTAAGGATCACTTATAGTGATATGACATAAAACATCACCTTTTAATGTATCAAAATTTTATCCACCAAGACAAGCAATAGATAACAAAAAGAAATGAGCGGTATATGAAGGAATTGAAGGTGGTCGACGATGATGGAGCCCTGGTAGCTGAGTACGAAGAACATTAAACCCTAGATTTCATAGACCGAAGGGAGTAGCTTACCAAATCCTAGATTGCAGATATCAGAATAGGTGACGAGGGAGTGCTGCAAAGAAGCACTAACCTTTGATTTTGGAGAATGATCTTGGTGAAATCATAGGATGAAGGAGGCGGCAGAGGACTCGTCAGACGAAGGAGGTGGCGGAGGGGTTTTAGCAGGTTGAGGTGTGGATGTAAATCACGATTTGTTTTTATGGAAATTAGGTCGTAGGAATGAAGTTAGGTAATCACGTGAGTAGGAATGCACTAAGGGAGTGACACGTTTCCAGAAAAAAGACTTCTTTTGTATGTATATAGATAGATATAGATACTACATTTCAATGTTAGTAATGAACTTGAGTATACAATATTCTGAAATAAAAAAATAATTATACTTATTATTAAAATAAAATTAGACATAATATAGAAATATTATTATGATAGTAGATTACATTTTGGATAAATACATTTTAAATAGTGTAGAAGAATCCATAAGAAATAAAAAAATATTTTCATTATGGAGATTTGAATTAAATGAATGTAAAGAAACATTGAAATTGACATTTGAAATTCTAATAATTATGATAAATATTTTTGTAATTCAGACCATACTAAATTAATCAACAAAAAATGGAATAAATGATTTGATTTCAAAAGAGACGATATTTATTATATTAAAATTATTAAAACAAAGTAAACAATGTAGGCGTTAAATAAAAAACCATTTTTCCACCACTTTATTTTTTATATTTATTATATTAAAATTATTAAAAGTGAATATATATTTAGAATTAATATTAAAAAATCAAGGAAAGATTGTTCCAATTTTAGCATTGTTTCTCTAAAAATCAAAAACAGAAAATCAATTAAAATCATAAGAAAATATAAATGCACTAAAAAATGTGAATTTTTAAATAAAATGAGATTCCAAATTAAATTAAAATGCTTTTGGTTGTCATTTCTAAAAAATTTTAACAACCCAAACCTCTCAAAACTGCCTCCCTACCCAGCCCCCATCTCGTAGGGCACCGTTCCAGTGGATAAAAGTAGAGAAATTGGAGTGATCCATCAGGAAATTGACGCAACATTATTTGAATTTGAGCTTCCAAATTAATTCAAAAGGCCTTGAAGAAAATGTATGAGGTCCCTAGCTGAGTGGTCTACATGCTCAATTAACTAATTATAGAAAGCATGAAACCCAGAAACACAAAATATATTAATTACAACAACAATAATAATACAAACCACATAATGGTGATTATCACTAACCTGAAGCTGTTGGAGAAAACATGCCACCTTGATGTTTTCTCTCGAGGTCGCCCCATCAGGGAAATCCAGAGATCTATACCTTTTCATCTTTTCTGCTGCTCCATTGAATTTTACCCTGAGATTAATATCCTATAATGGAGAGAAATCCCGACGAATCCCAACATCATCTTCTGAAAATACTAACTTGAGAAGGCCTGGAAAATCTATTCAAAACATAGTTTTCATTAAATTACTACACTAAAAAAACTATAATTATAGTCACATAAACATGCAGACCCATTTAAACAACCCAACATCACATGAAACTCCTAATGATGATAGAAACAAATGTATAGATAACACTTCAGAACATAATTTCTCATCAAATTATCTATGAGGAAATGAAATGAAAATAGTTGTGCAGAAAACTATTGTAGGGAGAAGATACTATGTAACAGAACTGAATGAAAATGAACACACCCACCCAACCAACCCACCCATCCAACCCAACCAACCAACCCTCCCAACCAACAAAAACCAGAGTAAAAATATATGTACAAAAAAATTCTTAAAAGCTCAAATGAGATGAATTTTTTTTACCCTTTTCATGCTACTCAAATTCTATAAACCTCCAAAATGATTCATTCTTGTGGGGTACGTTGAATGTAATGTGATTGAATGTACAGTATCCTTGCAATGTTTGGTATGGAAAGCAATGTTTAAATTTATTGAATGTAACAATAATGATAGGAATCTATTCACTTTCTTGTAATGGCAATGTAATGTTTCATAAATATCATTCAATATGATAGGTAAATTAATATTTCTGTTAAAGATATTACAACCCATAAGAAATTGCATATTTAAGATTGTTTCGTAGTAAATGAGAAAGAGAAAGTGAGACAGATAATTGAAAAAGCTTCAAACCAAATATAAAAAACTCATTTACCACTTTTCAGTCCATTTAATCATAATTATTTTTATTTGACAAAAATATACTCATGGGAAGAAAATGAATACCATCACATTTAATTACCTGTAGAAAATATATGTGTAGATGGTCGATAAAGGAAATATACTTGGGACTCATAGATTTAAATCTCAATGCAATGACTCATGGAGTAGTATCACTTAGGTTGACCCTTGGTATGTGGTTCTTATAGAAGTAATTCATGATTCCATTACGACTCTCTACAACTTCAATCACTTGAGAATTATCTATTGTTAACCAGTCAAACTGGTGAATTCCTTTAACATAAATAGTTGTATGGGGTAATAGGGTTTAGCGTAAACAATGAATGCATGCCAATATAAGTTTTATCATCAGTGCTCACATGAAAGTCTATTTTTTTAGTTATAAGAGATGACTGCACATGAGAAGCAACCAAAACAGAAGAATCCATAATGTTATGAATAGATGGGACAAAGTGGCAGTGATAGTTGTCTTAGAGAAACGACAGAAACTCCGGGAAACACAAATATGTTTGTGCATTTGAATCAGAAGAATATTAATTAGTAAGAAACATAGAAATACAATGGATAACTTAATGAATGGGACTTTCTTTAACGTTATTGTTGTTCATGTCATCCAATTTTTATTCCTTAAATTCCTTTTCATCGTCCTTATGCACTAAAAATTCAAATATATTGACATAGAAGGTTGGAAAAAATACATGCAGTCATGTAAATATACATATATATGTATGTAAGTATAAATAGTATAGGGAGGGATAGCATGGGAGGAATTTTTTTTAGATAGTGATATTCTAATTTCTCTTAATAAATCAACGAAGGCATCATACAGTTCTATGTAACCACTATTTATTTATAAAAAAGTAACATCAATCCATTAAAATCCATGCATACTTGAAGGTGATTATAATAGACTAGAAGAACCTACTAGTTCCAGTAGGCTAAATAAAGTGAAACATGATGTTGTATTCAACCAATAATGAAAAGAAGACATTAAAAGGATAAGATTCCCAATCATGAATTTAAAAATCTATATAGGGATCCATCCCTGTTTTCCAAACATTAATATCATTATTAATCCCATCACATTAAGAGATAAAAATCTAAAAAAGATAATCAGTATAGAGAACTGAATAAGCTTAGAATTATTATTGTTCAAGTTAGCCAATTTTGATTCCTTAAATTCCTTTCCATCCTCCTTCTACACTAAAAATTCAAATATATTGAAATATAAGGTTGGAAAAAATACATGCATTCATGTAAATATACATATATATGTATGTAAGTATAAAGAGTATAGGGAGGGATAGCAGGGGAGGAATTTTTTTTTAGATAATGATATTATAATTTCTCTTAATAAATCAAGGAAGGCATCATATAGTTCTATTAAATCACTATTTATTTATAAAAAATTAACATCAATCCATTAAAATCAATGCATACTTGAATGTGATTCTAATAGACTAGAAGAACCTACTGGTTCGAGTAGGCTAAATAAAGTGAAACATGATGTTATATTCAACCAATAATGAAAAGAAGTCATTAAAAGGATAATATTCCCAGTGATGAATTCAAAAATCCAAGAAGAGATCCATCCCTGTTTTCCAAACATGAACATCATTATTAAGTCCATCACATTAAGAGATAAAAATCTCAAACTGCTAATCAGTATAGAGAACTGAATAAGCTTAACGTTCTTGTTGTTCAAGTCATCTAATTTTGATTCCTTGAATTCATTTTCATCCACCTTATGCACTAAAAATTCAAATATATTGATATAGAAGGTTAGAAAAAAATACAAGCATTCATGTAAATATACATATATATGTATGTAATCATAAAGAGTATAGGTAGGGATAGCAGGGCAGGAATTTTTTTTAGATAATGATATTCTAATTTCTTTTAATAATGTAAGTAAGGCATCATACATTTATATTAAATCGTTATTTATTTATAAAAAAGTAACATCAATCCATTAAAATCCATGCATAATTGAAGGTGATTCTAATAGACTAGAAGAACCTACTGGTTCCAGTAGGCTAAATAAAGTGAAACATGATGATATATTCAACCAATAATGAAAAGAAGACATTAAAAGGATAAGATTCCCAGTCATGAATTAAAAAATCTAAGCAGAGATCCATCCCTGTTTTCCAAACATGAACACCATTATTACGTCCATCACATTAAGAGATAAAAATCTCAAACAGATAATCAGTATGGAGAAGTGAATAAGCTTACATATGATGTAGTGTAGGATTAACAGGTACCAACGTCAACTGAACCATCAGTTTTTCCGTTCAAAAACAAGTTATTCAATGAAAACCCATATCATGAAATCAATAGAATCCACACATCTAAACCCAAAGAGAGGAAAAAACACCATTTAGACATAATCATACACTAAACGAATAAAAAAATATAGTATTCATTTACAAGGAAAAATATAGTATGAAATTACAATAAAGGAATAAATTGAAGGAAGTTGTGACAGTGCCATCTTAATCGAGTACCAACTTCATCCAAACATATAGGTTCCCTAGATTAAACATGTTCTGCAATGCAAAACCATCTCCTGAAATTAATAGAAGCAACACAGTGCAAACTATATAAAGAATAAAATTCCAGTAAGGTTACATTAGAGAAAAATGAATCAAAAAATATAGTATAATTGAACCTCTTCCCAATACTATGATTAGAGTATATATAATGTATACTATAAATACAAAAAATCCTTATAATGTGCATGTAGTCACTGCAAGGGTTTTATGGTACCAGTTATAGTTGTTTACTATGATGAATCGATTGTAAACCCTACAAATAATGAATGGTCACTAAATAAAGGCTGAGTAGATTAAACACGTGTACTTGGAGTATTTTAATATGAAAAAGTAGTATGAATGTATCAATACCTATTGATAAAATTAAAAGAATCATAGATGCACAAAAGGGATATGTATTGAAGGATATTAGGATGATGTATCTGTTGCGGATAGGTTGGTATGTAGGATATTTGATTGAAGAATTTATGGGTGATGTTAAGGTGGTTTTAGAGGTGGTTGTCAAGGGTCGTAAACAATGGTTGTCTCTACAGCTGGTAAAGTATGTGATTGCGGGAGGTGAACCAAGGAGAAGCTGAGTGAAATTATCCTGTATGTTTCTATAGTCATGCATAACTGAAAGATGCATGAAATTATCATAAAATTTTAGTTTATGTGTATTATCTCATATGAATCATATTCATATGTTTTTAGTGCATGAAAATAAATATATAGTGAATCCAATAGTTAAAACAAATTACCTACAGTCATATATTGGAAAAAAGGGAGGTTTACTCCACAAATTTAGGACAAATAACCTGCATTTATATAGACTGTAACTGCCACTAAAAAATGATTTATAGAAGGGAGTTTAATTCCACAATTTTAGGAAAACATACCTGTTGAAGAGATCCAGATATGTAGGATATCTGAAAATTATTTTTAGTGCATAAAAATAAATATATAGTGGATGGTAATAGACTTGAAGGAAATGATAATAGACCAGAAGACTTTAAGGTATCGAGTAGGTTAAATAAAGAGAAACATGATTCTATCATCAACCAATAATTAAAATAAGAAATTAAAAGGGTAATATTCCCAATCATGAATTAAAAACGACAAGCATAGATCCATCCCAGTTTTTCAAACATGAACAACATGATTAAATACATCACATTGAGAGATGAAAAATCTAAAACAGATAATCAGTCTAGAAAATTGAATAAGCTTACATATGTTGTAGTGTAGTATTTCCTGGTACCAACTTGAATTGAACCATCAAATTTTCCATGAAAAAACATGCTCTTCGATGCAAACCCATATCATGAAATCAAAAGAATTCACACATCAAAAAATATAGAAAGGAAAAAACACCAGTATAACATCATCAGAAAATAAACGATTAAAAATTATAGTATGCATTTACAAAAAAAAAAGAAGTAGTGAATACTCTCATGCATCAGCTGGTATATTAAAAAAATATCAGCCTTGAAAAATTACCAAATCAGTCAAAACAGTATCCCATTAGGTCCCAATTCTTACCAATCAGTATGAATTTGGAAGGAAATACAAAACATTCTAAAAACATGTATCACCTATGATAAGTACTAGATTGTTTCAAGATTTTCTAGAAAATTATTGCTGTGGAACAGTTGAAACCATGAATATTATAGTTTCATAACATCGACAAAAAGTTGTAAAATAGAGAAGATAATGTAGGAAAACATAGAAGAAGGCCCTGATATGGCGATGAAGATCTGATGTTTCGAGATTAATCATGTCCTGATTTAGGGGTTTGTAGTCGAAGTATCATTGCTGAAATTAGAGATCCATTTGTATAGAAAATATGTATCAATTCTAAAAAAAATCTAGGGTAATACATACTGGTCATCCGAATGAATGTGATTCCCCAATAGATCACTCCATTGGGGTTATAATCTTAGATTTTTCTCAGCTGTTCCTATCTCTCTAAACACAAGAATGCCTTGTCCAAGAATTCCTAAATGGTTACTTAACCTCCCTTGAAAAATCCTACATTGGATTACTTGTCGAGTTCCTCAAGATCCTTAAAAAACCTAAGAATAAACCAAACCTTGCGATCTAATATCGACAGATCATGTTCAATATTATCTAGTAAATCTTTACATAGTAGTAATAAGATGTTTCAGTATAAGTTCTATTTCTATTATACACAAAAAATACATCACAAGATATGATAATTTTTTTATATATCAAAGAATTTATGTCAAAGGTGAAATAAATCGCCATGAAATAAATGGAATATCTACAGAGTCAATACCTAAAATGTTAAGTAGATTTTATTCTCATGTTTCCTGTGAAAACCTTTATCAATGATAAGTATAAAATATCGATGTTGGTAAAATACTGGAAGTTCATTGATTATCTGTCTTTAATAGTTCTCAAACCACTAAATAATAAATTTCAACAGAATATTGAACAAAAAATATTTCAGTGCATATATAATGTGTTTGATTAACATAAGACTTACAAAAATAGGAATATAAAGCTCACTATGAAATTAATCAACAATAAAGGGAACTTATATTGAGAGAGTTATTGGTTGAATAGCTAATATAGAATAATAATTATGCATTAAAGTGATAGTAATATTAAAGAACAATTACATACAATAATTGAAAAACTATAGATAAAATGTAAATATATAAAATAGACCTCTTTGAATGTCACAACCTAGGTTTTTCCGACAGCCCTGGCATTTGAAAAGAGACATAACCTCTTGTTTTGATATATGAAATAATGAAGTCAATTTTTGTCAGAATTAAAAGGCATATGCAATGAAACAAAAGGATAACCAAAAAAATAAACCGAATCGGTTACATTAATTTACTAAATTTCCATGCAGTTATGACTGGAATTGACTGTTTAGAAGTATCCTCATGATATATTTGACTCCATTTTTGAGGTCTTTCACTCTCAGTATGAATAATGGTAGGCACCTGCGAACAGATTTAATTTTAAATTTGTCAAAAGGGATGAGCATGCATATAAATAATTCAAACCCAGTAACAAAAAAAATGATAACAGTATATATTACACAAGTTATTGCAAAAAAACATACCAAAAATGTGTATATTGACCTAAAAATAACCAAGAGAACCAATTCCTGATAATGAGGATTGCAATGAAGCATAACTGAACCTAAAAATAGCTTAACACAGATTATAAATGGGAGGAGGAGTACCTGGTCGAAGATGATGTATAAATTGGAGGTGTGGGAACCCAAGAATATTATGGGAGTTTGAAGGTGGTAGTCAAGGACTTCAGTGTATCGGAACCATAAGTCGACTAGAGTTGAAGCGTGAAAGGGATGACACTCTGGGTAAAACCTTCTGCCGAAGACAGAGGATGGAAATTAGTCGATTGATATGAAGGTAGACGATGAGTACCTATAACATGAACCCTAGATCGACAGCTCGAACAGAAGGATAATATGATAGGAACTTGGAGGATCTGAAATTGGAGGAGCGGAAATCGGAGGAGCGGAAATCAGAGGAGCAGAAATCAGAGGAGTTGTAGTCGGAGGAGTCGAAGTCGGAGAAGATAAAGGAGTATCACACACAGGAGGAGATGGGGATTAGGATCCAATAGTTCCAGATATGTGGAGCCGAATGGTAGTGTCTTTAGATGGAGTACCGGAAGTGGGAGCAGAGACAAGGTGAAAACCCTAGGATACAGAGACAGATATCGTGGGATGGAAAGGATAGACGTCGAGTGAGTGTAATCTGGTGTAGAAGGAAGATTTCAGAGAATTGCAGAAAGGTTAACACGTGGTGGAAAAAAACCCTTCTTTAGTATGTTTATAGATAATAAAATAATTATATTAAATATACTTTAATGTTATTTTGTTTATGTTATAACCATTTCTCACATCATTTTTTCATTCTAAAGGTAATGAAAACATTGATCTTGTGAATGTGTCGACTGCCTTCTCCATGAAGCGACATTTTTCATCACCAAGTTATATGATTGGTTAAAATGATTGATCAATGAATATATATGATTTTTTAAAATAATTATTATTCGTTAAATTTAATATATTACTTAACTTTTTACCCTTTCCCTTTTTTGGAAAATTATAACCTCAGTCATGCGTATGTGTAGAATGCCACCTCCAAAAGGCATTAAGATTCAATTTTCATTTCCACCTCATATGGATAGTCATGAGGATGAAAATAATGAGTAAATATGAAATTTATAGAATATTTATTATTATTTAAAATTAAAATATTCACTAACTATTTTTTCTTGCTCAATAAAAAAATGAAAATTTCATTCATGTGTACGTACAGATTACAACCTCTATGAAATGGCGTGATTCATTTTTCATGACCTTTATACAAGGTTTGTTAAAAAGGAATATTTAATTTATAATTATTATAATTATAAAAATTTTAATATTATATAGGTAATCGAAATATAGCCCCATTGACCACGGTCAAGGAACCAATGTTTTTTTTGAGATTATAAACTGAACGACCCAAAAATGTCCAATATGAACATAACCATTTTAGTAACAAAATAAAACATGGTAAAAATGAAATAAAATGAATGATAATATTTAAATGAAAATGAAATTTTTTATTAAGTATTCAACTAATATAATTTTATCATTTAGGAGTTAGAGAACAAATGAAGCTAAATGGGGCTTAAGGTATGGTATTTTCTTTTAAAACATTATTTAAAATATTTTACACTTTCTAATCTATGTCCATATTCCTAAAAAATTTCAAATAATTTTATTATTTATATATTATGTTTTTTTAAAATTCATTTTAAACTACTTTCTATTTTCTTTCTGATGTTTTAAAATGAAATATTTTAAACCTTTAACAATGGGGTATTTCAACTTTTTTTTTCAAAGTGAAAAAGAATGAATTTTTAGTATATGAAACATGAAACCATTCTCCCACCATTATAGAAATTATTTATTATCAACATTACTATAAAAATTTATATATTTTTTAAAATAACATCATATTCCTCATATAATAGGAATTCTTAATTTTAAATATTATTCAAAGAAAAAAATATATCTCTTTATAATTATTTGAAAATAGATAGAATTTTTCATATGGGATTAGATGATTTCTTAAATTATTTATGATTAAAAAGTAAAATATTACAAATTTTTCATTAATGATATGTAACTTGGCCATTATAGATGATGATGGGTGAGCCTGATATAGCTCTCTAATACATTAGGTAATGATTTAGTCTTTGAAGGAAAAAATTGGGGAGATAACTAGGTTGGTTATTATGATATAATTAACTAGAATTTTTTTTATTTTGAAATAGGTCAAACATATGTGAATATGGGTTATGAATATTATTTTCTAATATACCTATATATTTCTTACAAAAAGGGTTTTTATGAAAATATTTTGATTTCATGAGCTAAAAATAGTTTAAAAATGAATGTATTGCTTTTCAAATAAATATTTTCATTAGATATCACATGTCTTAGGATACCTTCATGTTTTTTCCTAAGCTTAATATTGGTTTTTAAAGGTTTAATTTGAGAAAATATTGATTTTCACATGAGGAAAATTATTTATTATTGTGATCAATGTTTTATTGTGAAAAATGTGAATGTCTTCAAGGTTTTTTATGTTTTTCACTAAACTAATGAGATTTATTCATTTTTATATCCCCTAATAAGATTTGTTTTTATCATTCAACATTACTAAATGTTTTTCATAGGATCTAGGGATTAATATATGTTTTCAGAATGTTAATATTTTTTTATGAAAAATCATATTAAACAAATAAAAGGTGTCTTGAATGAAACCGAGGTGTAATATTAAAGCTCTGTTTTTGTGAAAAAATATACATTATTTTATTTTGTCCAATTTTTTATGTAATTTTTTACCAAATTATATAAAACTATAACCTTAAAATATCTTTAAAATTTTAGAAAGTGAAACCGTTGTTATAAATCATGTGATTATGGGTTGTTATGTTACTAGTCATATATATGGTATCAGAGGAAAGGTTTGTATACCTTTAGTGGTTAAGAGAATGTTAAAAGACACATTAAATAGACTCTAATTTACGGTTATATTATCATGGGATAATTTTTTACGATTTATATATTGTTTCAACTAATCCATGTTTGTTCAAAATGGTTTTCTAGAGAGGAAAGAGGGTAGTTTTAGTAGGAATTCATCAAGAGGACAATAAACTTCCAAATCAATAACTTAAAATAGTTGGAATAAAATACTTTGTGGTAGTTTTAACTCCAGTTTACATAAGAAGTTAATGGTTTCACCCAAGAAAGATAAAAACCAAATTCTCCATAGAGAAATATGTCTGTAGTTGAGCATTTCATTAAACATCACCCTCTAGAATTTAGTGGATCATCATACCTAGTAAAATTTTAGGAATAAATAAATGAATCAAAGACTATATTAGAAGTTTTTGGATGTAATAAAGATAAAAATATAACAATTTCTATTTATCATTTTTAAATTCAATTATGTTGATATGGTTCCTTGACTAAGAATGATAAGGAAATGGTTCAGATTGATGTAATGGTTTGGATGTTCTTTAAATATATTTTTCTTGAGAAGTATTTTCCTAAATTTTATTGATATAGAATGGAAATGTCACTTCTAGAGTTAAATAAAAAGTAAGATGAATTAGAGGGATTCTTTGAAGAAACATTTTACCAAAATATCAAAGAATGCGCCAAATTTTATTTCATGTCAAAAGAGAAAAATTAATATATCTTACACATGTATGAATCCAAGTTTACAATTAGATTTGGCCTTAAAATGTATAAGGAATTTTTTAGTTGTGCAGAGAACGTCGAGATGGATTTTTTCAAAACATATGTACATTATGAAAACAAGAATAAGAAGTAGTCAAGGTGTTAATAAATTGAAAATAATTCAACCAATAAATATATAGGAAATCCTTCCAAATGTTCCAAATCTAGTAAAAGGCATTTAAAGGAATGTTTTATAGGATTAGGGGAGTGTTACTAATGCGATAAGATCAGTCATTTTGGCTCATGAAAGGAATTTTTTGGCACAAGAACTGGTAAAATATATGTTTGACAAGGTAAATATGATTTATCATAAATTATGGGAGATCATAGTAGAAATAATAGAAATGCTGATTGTAAGAGGAAATACCTTTCATTTAGGGTAGGATGTCTTTTTTTCTTAAAGCACATCCTTTAAAAATTGTTATACATTTTTCAAAAAGATAAAGTTATGTATGTTGTTTATTAAACTATATTAAATTGAATATAAATTGGGTTTTTTCTTACTATTTTGACTTACACCCAATTTTATCTTTAGTTCATGATGTGTTTCATGTTTCTTTTCTAAGTAAGTTAATAAGTGATGCGTCTAATGTTTTGCGCCCTTAGGTGGTATATTTGGAAGTTAATATTTCTTATGAAGAAAATTAATTTCATATTTTGGATAAAAAAAAATCAGGTAGTGTAAAATAATGTAATTCACCAGGTAAACATTTTTTGTAAGAATCAAATGATTTAGGAAGAAAAATGGGAATAAAAAATGTTATAAAGGAAAAATACTCTCACTTGTTTAAGTAATGAATATAATTTTGAGGATGTAATTTCATAAATGGGGGAGAATGTGAAAACCCAAGTAATTTTAATAATAAATCCATATTATTATTTATAGGTATTCATTTTATAGACTCATATTCACCATAGTTCTATAAATTATTTTATATGATTGTTCAATTGAAAAAATAGTTTCATTTAACTAAAAACATTTCCTTGTATTACATGATTTTATTTAAAAAAATTATTGATTTTAGAAACAAAATTTTATATAGTTTACTTAATGATTGATTTCATCATATCAAATATATCTAAGGATTATTTTTTGGGAATTTTTAGAAATGATTGATTTTTGGGTGAATAGTGAAAAATTCATTTTTTAATAAAATTTTCATATTTTCAACTATTTAAAAAGAACCATTCTATTAAGGATTTATTTAAAAGTTAAATTAGTCCCATTTTACCAAAAAAAATACAATTAATTCCATATAAATTTTTATTATAATTGATTATGGTGTACAATCATTTTTATGATTAAAAAGAGAATTTTCATAAAACAATTTTTATTCTGGTTTTCATATATATGTCAAAATTAATATCATAAAATACTCAAAAATTAATATTAAAAAATATATTTCATATTATTAATATTTACGTTTAAACTTATGAATATTTTAATTTTAATTTTTAATCATTATGAATAGTTACCATGGTAAAAAAATGCGACCTTGGTAAAGGGTAAATGGGTTTTTAAAGGTAAAAATTAAGTAATATGGAAACAAAATCATATCTTAATTATTATTTTATTTTGTTATTGTAAACATTATCACTTAATATTTTAAATTTTATGATTTTATATCTACCTTACCACGATTATTATTTTATATTATCTTAAATCTTTAAAAAAATATAAGTGTGTTACTCTCATCACTTATAAAAGGAAACCTATTCTCTATACTTCATTGCACACTTTTATCCATTTATATTAACCAAATACAACCTAAATACCTTACCAAAATTCATTTCCACATGTTACATGTCCTTTTATTCCCAAAATACTAACATAATAAAGCTTAAGATGTAATCCAATGGATATTTCCAAATAAGATATATAATTTTTAACCATGTTCTTCATGTTTATTTCTTCTTATAACTCCATAAAATATTATTTAAACATGATAAAATATTAACATAAATTATATTACTTATATGAAATTATATTATTTTTCGTATAAATTGTTTCATCTCATTTTCTATATTATGGGAAATGAATACACCGCTCCTGCATACGTGTGGACTACGACCTTCACAAAGCGATGTGTTTCATTTTTCATCACCAGATTATATGGCCGGTTAAAATAATATATAAAATGGATATATATTAAATTTATTGAATAATTATTATTCTATGAAAATAATATAACACTTAACTTATTACCCTTTCTATCCATTGTAAATTTATATTATCGCACGTGTGTATGTGTGTATACCACCTCAAAGAAGTGATGGGATTCAATTTTCATCTCCACCTCAGAATGCTTCTCATAAGGATGGAACTAATGAATAAATATGAAATTCATAACATATTTATTTTTCTATAAAATTAAAATTTTAAATACTTTATTTATTTTCCACCTAGTCTAAAAATAAAAAATGTTGTTCATAAGTACATATGGATTATCGTCTATATTAAATGACATGATTCATTTTTTAAGACTAAATTACATCATTAGTTTCAAAACTGTGTTTAATATATAAATATTATAATTATAAAATGTTTAATATTATATAGGTAATTTACTAATAAACCATTTTTCCACATTCAACACACCGATGTTAAATTGTGGTTATAAATCGAACAACCCCAAAACGTCCAACGTGGGTATAAACATTTTAGTAAATAAATAAAATGTATGATAAATGAAATAAAATGAATAATGATTATGAAATTAATATTAATTTTTTTTTAATAAATTATAAAACTGATATAATTTTATTATTCAAGTGTTATAGTATTTTAAAATCTACATGGGACATAAGGTAAGGTATTTTCTTTTAAAATGTTATTTTAAATTTTTTAAACTCATTATCATGCATATCCATGTTCTCTAAAATGTTCCAAGAATGTTCTTATTTATAAATTAAATATTTTTTTGAATCATTTTCAACTAAATATGACTTTATTTTTAAATATTTAAAAATAAATCTTTTAAATATTTACTATCCAAGTCATTTTAATTTTTTTACCAAAGTGTAAGACAATGTTTTTTAACGTATACAGCTTTACTATATTTACCACTATCATGGATGTTATTAATTATAAAGATTAATTTTCAAGTAAACATTATTTTTTAAAGGATGTATTATTTTTAATCTTTTGGTAATTTTTCATTTTTTATATTTTTTGAAGAAAATGGATATTTCTCTTTATGATTATGAAAAAATGGAAAAACACTCTTATGGGTTCAAATGAGTTTTTCAAGGATTTATGAAGAAAAATGAAAGATAAAAAAACATTCTCATGATATGGTACTCAATCATGATGGATTATGATGGGTGAGAATGATATGGCTCTTAATGATGAGTGTCACTTATATAGCTCTCTAATACATTGTGTAATCATGTAGTCTTCGAATGAGAAAATGAGGAAGATAACTAGGTTTGTTACTCCTATGTAAAACATGGATTTAGTTATTCGAACATGAGTAAAACACAAGTCAACATGGTTTAGGAATATGATGCTCTAATATTTCTATATTATGCTTGCGTAGAGGGTTTTTATGGAAATTTTTTGATTTTAATTAGTATGTAAATTATGAAGGTGAAAGGTTTTTTTCAAATAAATGTTTCATAAGTTCTTACATTCCTTAGAATACCTTTGTGGTATTCTAATTATTTCTAATGGGCTTCAAATTTTTTCTTTGATCAAATATTTATTTTCACTTATGGAAATTTTTTCATTATGTGTTCATAGTTTTACTATTAAAAAGGAAAATATCCTAATGTTATTTTATGTTTTTCATTAGACTAACAAGATTAATTTATTTTTATATTTTTTATTAAGCTTTGTCTTTCTCATACTGTATTTTTAGATTTTTTTTCAGTGGATCTAAGGATGATTAGAAATTTTATAAATGTTACGATATTTACTATGGTGTCTTGTCTTAAATAAAAAAAAATGACTACAAAGAAACATGGGTGTAAACATAAAGCTCCATTTTTTGGAATAAATGTAAACTATGTCAAAGAGTCCAATTTCTTATGAAATGTTTTAAATAATTATCTAAAACAAAAAAATTAAATAATCATCCATGTAAAAGAAAGTTAAAACCTTGATAATAATCATTTATTTATGGGTTGATTATGTTAGGGGTCATAATATGAAATTAATTACATCATTTTTTTCCATTTAAATTTCTTTATATAACCCAAATATAATACAATATATCCTAATTTCTTATGGTATTTCCACCCTCTTTCATGTATATAAATTCAATTTACTACTTTTCCAAAATTTCTTACACATGTCAAATATCATACTTGTTGACCAAAATCTCTTATACATATGGTAATTTCCTTTTTATTTATTAAAACTTCATCTACATAGATGAAATGTATTACAAAAAGGATGAATTCCTTTTCCATTTTCTAAAACATTATTTCCAAACAGATGTTTCCATGATTTTTTTAAATAAATCTGAAACCTTTTGAGTTGTTCTCAAGGAATTACCTAGTATCAAAACTCATATAAAAAAATTCATAATCATTTTATAATATATTATTACAACCTATTAAATTAATCTTTAAAACTCAATATTATTTAATTGATTTCATCAATATTTTTTCTAGATACCTTTTTTTAAATCATTTCCTTTAATAATCTTGTCTGCTGATCTCTTCAAACACCATAAAAACATGTTTTCAATAGTAATATCACCTCTATCACATTTATTTCACATGATATCATAATACCGATAGTCCAAAATGAAATTATCTTTTTTCTTGAATTTATCCAAATGTTGTTTTAATGTTTCATCCTCAAACATCATTTATGTTTGTGATCTTGTTTACCTTATCAAGTATCAAATACAATGCCTTCTCACCCTTGTGAGTCCAAGAATAATTATTTCATAAAAATACACAAAACATCGCAACTTTACAAAGAACATCTTTACATATTGGAAACAAATACAAAAGAACACTTAGGTCTTCTATTTGTAGGTGAATTACACACATCTATCGTATCCATAGGAATATAGGGTTTTTATATCATCAATTAATTTATAAAATTCAATATGATTACTGGGAAAATAATTTAAATATTTAATTCTAATTTTAATTAAATTATTTCATAATAGTTTAAAAGGAAGGAATTATAATTGAAATTGAAAGACTTTAAGTTAAATCAATAAATAAAACCCTTTTATTAATGAATTATATCTAAATTAGATTGAATTTTTCAGTATGCTGATGTTATTATAGAAAAACTAGATATGAAAATTTTGGTAAACTGGTGTTTTTTTGTGTTTTTTAATAAATTTTTCAAAAATTAATTTTAGGAAACCAATGATTTTTGAAGTAAATGATATTGAAATAAAATTCTTTTACTTTCATGGATACTTTGGTTGAATTTTAAAAATTGTTCTAAATAATTATATTAAGAATGTAAATTGATATTAAATATTTATTTTACATCCATATAGTTTCAATACATTCTTATCTTCCTTGTTTTAGAGTTTTATTTTGGTTTATGGTGTATGCTTGGTAATGGTATGATTATTAAAACTGATTGGTAGGGGTATCAATATTTTGAACCATAATTTTCACACATAGATATTACATCTAAATAAAATAATTTCCATTACATAACATAATGATCCATTCTATAATTATATTGATCTAGTATCTTTGGAAACATGAAAACATAAACAACTGGTTTATAATAACTCTACATTATCTCCTACTTATATCTTTATAACTATAACCCTTGTTAGACATATCATAAATAAAACCTTTCTTTATAACCTGGGAATGAAAGCATAATAAATGGTGAGCTCTAATGCTAAGTAAGGGTAAACAAGGGAGATATCAATAATCATCAAATAATAACGTGATAAAAATGGTATGATAACATGATATTAACATTTGAAAACCATAACCTACATATCATAAATCATAATATGGATTCATGGTATAAATCTTCTTAGTTTTTAAGACATTATTCACAAAGGAATCAAATAACATTATCCATAATAGAAAAACATTGCAATAAAACATGGATTTATAAAATATACATAATATATAATTATATCATTAGTATTCAAGTATCCTTTCCAAGATTATCAAAATGTAATGGTTTCACTCACCAAACCATAATAGAAGTCAAGGTTCACTTGTAAGGCAATCATAGTGGACGAAGTCCCCTAATAAACTTGGTTAACTCCCAATTCCTGTATTTTTTATATCAGGAGATATAAAAATTTACCTAATTAATTTGAGGTAGATATATGTCCCAACCATAACATAATTAAAATAATACATATTTTTATAATAATATCCTAAAACATTAACTATATCAAAACCTATGAAATGAAATGGTTTTCATAAACATTTCATCATAGAATACCCCTTGGAACTGATATGGGTTTCATAAAAATCATGTCATCATAAACATAAACCATCTTGAGAAATAATAAGGGTGGTATATTTGGATCATATTCCCTATAAATAATAAGAAACATTGAATATTTTTTTGTTGACGAATCAAAAAAAATTACATAATTCTTTAGGAAAATAATCTTTCTATTTTGAAATCACTTATTCAAAATCTAAAAAGTTCCAAAATATTACAGAAAAAATTGTCATTGAAAGTATCCATGAGATATTATAAAGTAATCATCAAAAAATTGAGTGGATTTTAAGGTCATAAATTTTTTTCATGTCTTATAAGTTAAAAAAACCATTACAACCAAACTTTGGGTGAAAAAGTCAAAAAGTACCTTGTTTGGAAACCTATATGAAATTTTCATTGAAAAAATTGGTAAAAAAATAAAAAATGGGTAATGAAAACTTTAAAAATCATAATATAACTGAAAAAAACATCTTTAAATACTTTTTTAGAAAATATGGATATATTAGAAAAGGTTTTTCAACTGATGAGATAAATCATGTCAATTTTCCTTAAAATATATTTTTGGTATCTTGAGTACATAAGATGATTAAAATTAATGGAAAACATGTATTTTAAATAAATAATCATATTATAAGAAATTTTATATTTTTCTTGATAATTTGATCATAATATTTCACCATCAAAGGCATAGTCATAATCAATCCCAATAAACAATGAGATTGTGCCATAAAACCCTTGCCTCGAGCTCGCCTTGCTTTAAAATCTCTTTAAAATATTGAATAAAAAATTTAAATTTATTATAATTCTATAATAGAATAATTTTAATACTTATAATATCATATATTATCCCTTTATAACATTTTATCACCCCTTTTGTTAATAATTCCTTATTAAAATTGTCATTTCTAGGTGTGAATTGTTTCGTTTATCATGAGTATTTCAGATTAGTAGTTCCAATAATTTTACATTTATCTTGGTTAAATTATATCTCTAATATTAATAATTATATAAATATAATCTATATTCATTATATACATATATAGAGTCATTCATAAAATTTATATATAGAAAAATGAAGTATATCACTTCTTGAGATGGTAGGTCATACGTACGCATGAACGTTGTTTCCATTTTTTGATGGAAGGAAAGAATGAAAAGTAAATATTAATTCAAATTTAAAGGTTAATTATTATATCTTATATATATTCATCAAATTCATCCTCATTACCATCCAAGTAAAATATAAATTAAAAACAAATCATATTGCTGCGTGGATGTGGTAGTCCACACATACGCCCAAGCGATGTTATTGTTTCCAAAAAGATTGGATAGTATGAAGGTAGAAAATATATGCTCATTTAAGAATAATAATTTTTTTAATAAATATCATATATAATTATTAAACCCATAATAATACTCATCCATAAAATATAGCAATGAAAAATTAATTGTATCGCTACGTGGGGACGGTAAGTCGTATGTACGCACGAGTGATACTTTTATTTCCCATTTGACGAGAAAGAGGGTGTATAATGGTGTTTTAATAATGATATTAAAATTTTATAATATTTAAAATAATTTATGTATTATTATATAAAAAATACCATATATTTATAAGAGTTAAAGAAGATTATAAAAGATAGTGATCGGTTAAGGTGATTACCTCTTCTTTGAAACGACTCCCTTTGATCACCTATAAAGGGATCTAGGTTGAGTCTTTTGGGAAGACTAGAACCACTATAATTTGGATGAATAATTTAATAATATAAAATGGAAGATTTTAGTTGATATATGAGGTTAAAATTTTTGTAAATAAGTGGTAAATGGGGTTCCCTTTATAATTAAGGTGAGGGGAACTTTTTGAATTTCTCAAAACATTATATTATAATAAATTTATTCTCAATCCATATTCCTCCAAATGGATAGGTATTAGAAGGTATAGTAGGATAGGGTTGTAATAATATCATAAAATATAATTTACACAAGTTTAATTATCATTATTACCTTACCATTTTGATTAACCCTTAGTTAACTAATTTTAATTTTAACTACACTAACAACTTTTTCAATATTAAATGATTGTAATTTTTTACTTATAAGGTTAATGTTTCTGATAAATGGAAAATTTATTATTTTTTAGACCATATCATATCAAACTTATATTATTTAAAGATTTTTTTTATTTTTAACTAATTTAAAATAATATTATTTTGATAAAATACCATTATTGCAAATTTTGAAACTATTCATTTAATTTAAGTTAAAAGACCTAAAGAAAAAGTTATAATTTGAATATAAAATTTTAAAATAACACTAATATTTCATATTAAAATATTAAATTTATGTTTTTCTATAACATACTCAAATTATATAATTTTTAATATTTTTGAAATCATTTTTTTTATTTTTCCATTAATTAAATAAATAATGTTTTGGCATTGTGTAAGCATTTATGGAAATTATATTATAACTAAAAATTAGAAATAAATTTACATAATGAATATAATTTAATTAGTCATAAAAATAATATTAATATTCATTCATAACTATTTTTTCCCTATTTTAAAACATAAATGATATTTAAAACTAAGAGAGTGACATTTTGTAACTTTCTTTGATTTAAATAATATATAAATCATTTTAGGATAAAATACCATTGAAAAAAAAAATTTAAAGAGTAGAGTGATAATTTTATAATTAAATTCTTCAAATAAGAATTATTATAAAGAATTATGGCCTTATCAATTATTTTAAATCTATATTAACTACATTGAGCCTTTACTGAGGTGATAAATTTTGCCACAATTACTATTTATATTAACCAAAAATAAAAGGGGCCTATTTACCAAATATTAACCTAATGATTATAAATATGTAATTAATTTTATATAACTAAATACATATATACTGAAGAAATTAATTTAATGTAAGTATGAAAGATTCAAAAAAAAATATTTTCTAGAAAAAATGCATTTTTAAGCCAAAAATTGGATTTATTCTTATCCTATTATAAGAAAAATATTGGTTAGATGTTTAAAATATTTGATCAATTAAATAATATGTAAATATCATTAACATTACTCATCAATAGGGATTAATATAATTTATTATTATAAACATTTATTATGAGTATAAAAAATGTTAGAAAAAAAATTACTTTTAATTTCAAATAATTTGTGTTTTTATTTCTCATAATTTGATAGCTAATTAATTCATTTTATTAATGTTTAGGAAATTTATTTTTCATAATTTAGTTATTAAAATTCATACCCACCAATACAATGGCTACATGATAATTGAAACATGATATTTTATTAATGTTACGCATCTTTTCTAAACTCAATGTTGCATGTAATGTAAGCTGTCGAAGAAATAAAATTACTTAAAATGAAATATTTCAGAAAAATATTAGGGTGTTACACTCTAAACCCATTAAAAATAATTTCACCCTAAAATATCACCACTTTGGTACTAAAAGATAAGGATAATAATGTCTCGTCACATCATTAGGTTCCCATGCAGTTTCCGCAAATTGGGGGTTTCGCCAAAAAGCATTAACCATGTGAGTAGTCTTGTTTCATAGCACATTATCTATATGATCCAAAATCTCCACTAGTTAATATTCATCAGAAATATATTTATCCATAAATATAACCTCTTATTTCAGAATATGTGAAGGACCAGGTATATACTTCTTTAGAAGTGATAAATGGATCACATCATGAACTTGAGAGAGATTCGGTGGAAGTGCTAATCGATAAGCTAACATTATGATACGATCAAGAATTTAAAAATTACTTATATACCTAGGGATTATCTTACCCTTATTTCCAAATATTATTAAATTATTTTATGGATATATCTATAGGAATACCTTGTTACCAACTTTAAACTCTAGATCTTTCTGATTATCATCAACATAACTTTTTTGTCAACTCTAAGCTACTCTTATGTGTTTTTGAATGGATATTACCTTATCTTCCATTTCCACAGTTGTACCAGGTCCCAATTACATTCTTTGTCTATCTTTATTCTATCATGTTTAATTTCTTCACTTCATACCATATAGGGATTCATAAGGATACATCTGAATGCTGGAGTGAATGTAATTTTTATAACAAAATTCTACCAAAGGAAGGTTTTGATCCCAAAAACATTTAAAATATATATCTAAATCTCTCAACATGTATTCTAGAGTTTAAATGGTCCACTCTGACTATATGTTTATGTATGATAAGCAGTATGGGATCTTAACTCTATATCTAGAGCTTTTTTGAGACTTATCCAAAACATTGAGGTAAGCCTTGGATCCCAATCAGATACAACTGATAGTGATATGATATGAAATCAAAACACTTTCTTAATATATATCTGATTAATTTGATAAAGATAGAAAACTTATATAATAGAAACGAGGTCTGCTGACTTCATAAGGTGAATGACTATAAACCAAATAGCATTATTCCATTTAGATAATTTGGGGAGTTTTATAACAAAATCCATGGTGATGTTTTCCCATTTTCATTCTGAAATGGGTAATGGTTTTAACATCCCCATATACTTATATCGCTCAACATTAACATATATAAATACCAAGAACCAATAAAAATAATCTACAACATCTCTCTTCATGTCATCCCACTAGAAATACTCTTCCAAATATCAATACGTCTTTGTAGTTTCAAGAATAATATAGAATAATGAACTATGAGCTTCATCCAAAATTTCCTTATTGAAATATAGTACCAAAGGGACACACAAATGGTTCTTTATACTTATTATTCTATCATAATCATGGTTTAACTCAAGAAAATTTCTCGTCTACTTTTTTATCTCTACATATTTCATCTATACTTCTTTAATATTTACATCGTTATATGGTTGAACACTTATTTGGGAAAGATATGATTTGTCACCTTCCATAAAAATTTCAAAATACATAATTTTAAAGTCCAAAATTTTTATATATATTTTTTCCTAATCATAGAAAATCTATCATGATACTTTTGACTCAGAGAATTTGTCACATTGTTAGGTTTCCCATGGTGGTAATGTATTGAGAAAACATAATCTTTAATCAGCTCCAACCATATTATTTGGTGCATGTTCATCTCTTTTTTAGTGAAATTAAACTTTAATCTTTTGTGATCAGTATATATGTCACACCTTTATCCATAGAGATAATTCTTCTATATCTTTAATGAAAACTGTATTGCAGCTAACTCTAAATCTTGAGATGGGTAATTTTACTCATGGACCTTCAATTTTTCATGAGGTATAAACTATAACCGTATCATTCTCCATGAGTATTCATCCTTGTACCTTCTTTATGCATCACTATAGATTACAATACCTTCTCTTCTGTAGGGTACTTTAAGAATAAGTGCACTAATTATCCTTCTCTCTAGTTTCTTAAAACTTTCATTAAATCTATTTATCTAAAAGAACTTTTCTCCATTTCGAGTTAACACAGATAGTGGATTTGATAGCTATGAAACTTTCTCCACAAAGAACTGATAATATCCAATCAAACCAATAAATCTACAGATCTCGGTCACAATGGTTGGTATGTGCTAGTGTTTTATAACTTTTTTCTATTAAGGGTCTACTGATATACCCTCAATTGATATTATATGACCCAATAGTGAAATTTTATAAAGTCAAAATTCACACATAGTAAATTTTTCATAAATATTCTCTTTATATAGGGTATTCAATACAATTATCAAATAATCTTCTTGCTCTTCCTATATATTTTAATAAATTATAATATCATCTATGGATATTACCACAAACTAATCAAGGTAATATCTAAATACTCTACTCATTAAATCTATAAAGATAGAAGAAGAATTTTTATGACTATGTAGAATCACTAAAAATTCATAGTGTATGTACCTTGTATGGAATATTTTCTTAGGTATATTCTCTTTCTTTACCCTTAATTGATGACATTCCAAATGAAGATAAATTTTTGGAAAGTATTTATCTATGTGTAGTTGATCAAATAATCCATCAATACAGGGTGTAACACCCCGAGCTTCCACGATATGCTTCTCATTCAATAATGCAATGGTTGCATTGTACGCAACTTCGAGTTCTAAAACACCGCGACTAATCAAAGTAGCCGTTATGAATAGTAATAACCACTTTTTAAAATTATAGAAATTTTATATTTCAAAATGGACTTCATTTTTGGATTCGGAATATCGAAATTAGCCTATGTTGAATTTTTGGTATTTTTCTGAGAAATTCTAATTTTTTATGAATAGTGAAAAATACTTAAAAACAACTTTTTTAATCAAAATAATTTATAGTGATAAATTATACTATTTAGTGGTTTTAAAGTATAATTAGAATATATTTTTACCATTTTATCGAATTGTAGTCATTAGAATAATTTAACATTGAATTTGGACATAAATAATTGCCAATCTTTTGATATAAATTGTTTCTTAAAAACACGCTATTTGTTGTGACAGCGGGAATTAATTATAAAATTAATTAATGCAACTTATATGTTTGGAATTTTGTAAAATATACATAATTTTTGAATTCGGAATATCAATTATAGCTCAGGGTGAAATTTTGGCATTGTTCTGAAAAACTTCAATTTTTGATGAATAGTGAAACCACTAAGTGGAAGTTAAATAACTGATTTTTCGTTTAAATGAAATTTTATCACTTATGTGTTTTGAATTTCAAAAATCCAACATAAATGGTTGTCATTAACAAGTAAAATGTGGTTCAATGAGATTAAAATAATTTTTTGGTGAATAGTAACTTTTAAGTTCTTAATCGCGATTAGAGGTAATTAGTGTAGTTTAAGGTAAAAGTAATGTTTTAATAATATGAGATGAGCTTGACACATGTCCTACCCTCATTGTATGTGCCATGGACGACCAAGATAATCCATGGGTCAACTTTGGGACCCCATGGAGCCACTTTAGTTGGAAAATGACATAAATACCTTTTATTTAATGTTAAAGTAAAAAATGACACAAACATGAAATGTTTTACTAAAACAATTTTTACATGGGGTTATACAAGTCATATTTTTAACTATAAATAGTCATTGGAAATATAAAAAGCTTTCCTACATCATAGTACTTTTTTTATAATTTTTAGACATTAAATATACTAAATTATATATGACATCATTATGATGCAGCGATGATCTCATTAATTAACGATTTAAATAAAATGAAAATATAATGTCAAATCCAAGGCTTACACTTGTCAAAAACCTATTTTATGGGTATATTTCGAACCCTTATCACCTTAGCCTATAATTATATAAGTGTGGGACCTCTAAAATCCGAAACTCATTTTATAATAAAGTGACTTTTCTTTACATTCCAAGAGTTCCCCTCCTCTCCACTTATAAAAGGCCCCCACCTCTACCACCTCATTCACACTTTCACGACATTTGGATCGGCCAAAATCTGCCCAAATACTCTCCCAACTTCCTTCTCTTACTACTAGAAGCCTCACTTTGGGAAGAACTCTTCCCAAAGATTCCTTTTTCTCAAATCAAAAAGAGTTACCTGATTTTAAGGTAAGGTATTCTCTAATGTTGTTTTGTTTTATTTTGCTTCTCCAGCCCCTTAAACTATTTTTATTCATTTCTTTTGTAACAACACCAGTATCCTCAATATACTAGTATGTTTTTACAAGAAGTATTCGAGCTACACTTACACACACCTACATATAATGGTTAAAGAACATACTGTTTCTGTGGATGGCGAATTTTTGCCTCACGAAACGATGATTTTTCAACACTCATATAACACCTCTAATGGTGGCCATTATAATGACACTATTTTTATATATGATATATAATATGTTTATGTTTTCCTTATGCTTCTGTATTTCTCATTTATGGCATTCTTTATGATTTCCATTATGGGTAAACATGATAATTTCTTTTTAGGAAGTCCGGACTACCGCCCCCTCAAAGTGATGTGAATCGTTAATGCCATATGTGGGATGTATAAAGGATGGAGTAAATGATATTGTATATGATATTATACTTGAATTATAATACACCTTTATACAATTATGATTTCATTCCATTAAATACGAAATAGAAATGAAAGTAGTGTTCATGCGTACGTACGACTTACCGTCTCCATGAACGGTGCATTTCATTTCTTACCTCTAAATATTACATAATATTATGAATGAATGTATATACTGGATATATATGATATATATGATATCTAAATCATTAATATAATTCTGGATATAGTGGATATTTCACCACATGAACAACTTGTAATTATAAGAAGTTCATTGTTGACGCAAGTACCAAAGATCGACAAAACGACCGTTATTAACTTAAATAATTACATAATGTTCATAACATTGTAATAAGTGATATAAAAAGGATAATTAAATTGAAAATGGTTCTTAATAAGGTATATATTTACTCTAGTTTATTATTCAGGAGATTAAAGAATGGTTGATTCAAGTCGGACATGAGGTAAGGTAATTTCTTAACCCAACTTCCATTCTTTGGGTTAATCTCCTACTTTCAAATTATGTCATGATATTATTATGTCCTATTTTGTATTTTTACTTTCTTTATGTGTACCTATAGTGAATACACATAATAGATCTATTTTATTTTAAAAATGATCTTTTAAGGACTTCGTCTCAATCTCTTTTCATTGAGGCATATTTGGTTTCATACACAACTTTCTTTTATACGGTGTATAAACCCCTTTGACTTTTACGTTTATTCAAAAGGAATCTTTTTTATACGAAGCGTTTTACTAAATGACAAAAAGGGAATGTTTTTCTTTCCGTACATATGCGGCGACAATGACTTCTCCACCGTCCTGACCATTATTTGAGTTTCGGCTTCCTCTACAAGCCATCACTTTTTTTAATGAAAAATAAATACAAAGTTTTAACTTTCTTTTATTTTGGTATTGAAAATGGTTTTGAAAGCGTTTTTGTTATATCAATGTGTTGTATTGATATCTTGTGATTGAAATGTGGAAATTTTATGTTTCCTTTATGCATGTTTTATGTGATACGAATATGTTATGGTTTATGATATGTTTAAACCTATTCATATGAGGAATGCATTGGACTTAATAACTGACGGGTGGAGCCCGCTATAGCTCCTCGATGCATCGGTAGGTCTCATGAGACAAACTAGTGTCTTGGCACGAGGCCTTGAAAAAATCTTATTTGTGGTCTTGGCACGAGGCCTTGGATACGTGGTTATGATAGTCTGGAATTATGCATTCCATCATTATGAAAGTGGTTATTGATATTGCGTGTGATTATTCGACCAGTATAATATCCATGTGAAGAAGTAAATGGCATTATGACATTTTACTTTTGCCATATTATGTTGATGTTCAATTTTAAAAGGCTTTTTTTTAGTTATACATATCCTTAAATGTTAATGATTATTTATGAAAGCTTTCGCAATATTGTTATCCTTACTGAGCATCTGAGCTCACCCCTTTCAATGTTTTAATATTTTCCAGGAAGTGAAGAAGTATTTTATGAATGACCTGTAGGGATAGTCAGAAGAGGATATGAGTGTGGACTATGGAGACTTTTTTATTGTAGTTTTTCACTTTATGATGTAATGTAAGATTTATGAATGTATCTAGTGTTTCCAAGGCTACTAAACTAATCGGTCTTTCGAGACATGATCTTTTGTGATCATGCCAATGTTACGAAGTAATGCACCGGCTCTGGGTAGCTGGGGTTGGGGTGTTACAGTTGGTATTAGAGGCAGTTTAGTACTAACCTTGGAAGATATATTTAGATAAACTCTAATTAGAGCACATAGCCCAAAGATAGACTTTGAGGATTAGTATAGAAGAGCTTCCTAGAATTTTGGTATTATAGAGATGTTGTGAGTTTTTCGAGCAATACATCCATGTCTAGATACGAACAGGTAGAGGCGGCTCTGGCACAGATATACCTAGTGGTAAAACCCGAAAACACTGCTTTGAGCTAGACTCGAACGGGAACTGGTGCACGACAACGGGCCTTGCTGCACTCTTGGTTACAACACTCCCGTGGGATATGCTTAGGATAATTCTCATTTTCTTTACAAACCACTATGAAGGGTTATGATTATATACTTCCTCAAAGAAAACATTCCTTTTTATGATTATGGATTATATCCATAAATAGTTCAATTTATGTAAAGTTTTTTACAAATATGGAATTATGTATTTTAATTCATAAACTAATCTAGTTTATGCCATTGTTTAGAAATGGCGCCTAGTGGAAGGAATGGAAACCGTATCAATGCACGCACTCCGTGTAGGGATTGCCCTCCTGCTCAAGATAATTATTGTGGATCTGGAGATACAACTGGTGCTGATCAACTTATTACCATACTGGGAAAACTCACTCAGGTTATGAATAATAACCTTACTCGTATGGAGCACCCTGATCCGCAACGTGGAGGATCAATGTTAGACCGCTTCATGAGGAAACAACCACCAACATTTAATGGGGGTACAAATCCGTTAGTAGCTGAGCAATGGATAAACTCCTTAGAGAAAATATTCCACGCCTTGGGAGTAGCGAAAGGGAGAAGGTTATCATGGCAGTTTACCACCTCACTGGAGATGCCGATCAATGGTGGTCATTGATTCAAAATACAAAGGAAGATGATGATGTATCGAATATGGAATGGAGAGAGTTCAAAGATCTTTTCTTAGAAAAATACTTTCCACATGACCATCGAGCAGATATGGAAACACAATTTTTGAGTCTGAGACAAAAGGAGGATGAGAATGTCGCAAAGTATGAGGCCAACTTTACAAGGTTAGCGAGACATGCTGCAGATTATATACGTAACCCAAGAAGCAAGATTGATCGTTTCTTTGATGGGTTAAAACCATTTCTCCATAGAGAATTATTATCACAATCTTTCTCAACATACGAAGATATTGTCTCATGTGCTATCAAGACAGAAAAGGAATTCTTTAAGTCTTATGACAACAAAGTAAAGCAAGAGAAGAAGAGAACGGTGGAACAAGAGACAGATAAAGGGAAAAAGGGAAAGAAGGATTTTCCATTATGTGATAATTGTGGTAAGAATCACCCTAGTACTTGCCTAAAAGGAATGGGAGTTTGTTATAAATGTGGAGAAAAAGTTCACCAGGCGCGTGATTGCAAGGGAAAGAAAGAGGCTATCAATGTTGAATGCTAAAATTGTAGGGAAATGGGGCATTATGCAAATGAATGTCCTAAGCGTCGGGGAAACATACCTCAGAAAAGGCCAAGGGATCAAGGACAATCTTATGTTGTTACTACAGTTGAAGCGGGATAATTAATGTATTGGTTCTTTTGGACTCATGGATTATATTCTGGTTATTAGAATAATGTGATATATATAGAAGGATTGTACTACAGTACTTGTTTATTTCAGTAACGTTTAATATGATGAAGGTAATTATATTTTTAGTATGTGACAATAAGATAAACTTTACTTTGTTTAGAGAATCTGAGGTTACAATTGATTTTGGAATTTAGATACCTTTTAGAGAAAGTCTGGACTGAGGTATTCTGGATAACTATAAAGGTTGGAATGGATTTAGTTGATCTTTGGATAGTATTGTTTAAGGTTAAAATATTTCCAAAGATTATTTTTGGAATATTATAATACTATAGTTTTAAGAAAAGGACAACCTGCAGGGTGGGGCATAACCCATCGCGTCGGACAAAGCTGCAGGAATCGAACCCACAACCATAGTGCGACAAGCCTTTATTTCCTACCACTAGCCTACAGGAAGTCCCTGGTTATTACAAAATATTTTTCCTAATCTTAATGGTATGTGGTAATATTTTGGAACCTTATACAATTAGGATAAATAGAATATTTTTGAGTTCTATTACCTTTTAGAGTGAAAGATGGGTTTGTGGTAAAATTTATTAAAGAATGAAAGTATACATAGCAAGTATGTATATTCCCTTACGTTCTTAGTAAATCTCCTAAATAAATTCCTCAACTTTATAAAAGGTAACTTAAAACATAAACGTTGTCGGTTAACTTTTCCTACTGGGGAATCAATGATCGTTTAACCAATCACAAGTTTGTGATTTTCTTGTAGTTAAACTTTCTCCTAATCCTGTTTTCTACAACTCTCCATCATACCTTGATGGTTTTTTTCTCCTCCATATCCATATTTTCATAGAATCCTTGTATGGTCTATCTCGGGTGACCTTTGTACTTATCTTTCGTTCTTTTAATGTTATATTTTTATTAACCTTATTTTCGATGTGGGTTTTCCACAAAGGTATTTTCTATTTTCAACCTTTTATTTTCAGAGAAAAAATTTCAAATTGCGAGGACAGAATTTATTGAAGGAGGGGAGAATGTAACACCCCGAGCTTCCACGATATGCTTCTCATTCAATAATGCAATGGCTTGCATTGTATGAAACTTCGAGTTCTAAAACACTGCAACTAATCAAAGTAGCTGTTATGAATAGTAATAACCACTTTTTAAAATTATAGAAATTTTATATTTCAAAATGGACTTCATTTTTGGATTCGGAATATCGAAATTATCCTATGTTGAATTTTTGGTATTTTTCTGAGAACTTCTAATTTTTTATGAATAGTGAAAAATACTTAAAAACAACTTTTTTAATCAAAATAATTTATAGTGATAAATTATACTATTTAGTGGTTTTAAAGTATAATTAGAATATATTTTTACCATTTTATCCAATGGTGGTCATTATAATTAATTTAACATTGAATTTGGACATAAATAATTGCCAATCTTTTGATATAAATTGTTTCTTAAAAACACGCTATTTGTTGTGACAGCGGGAATTAATTATAAAATTAATTAATGAAACTTATATGTTTTTAATTTTTTAAAATAGACATCATTTTTGAATTCGGAATATCAATTAAGGCTCAGGGTGAAATTTTGGCATTGTTCTGAAAAACATCAATTTTTGATGAATAGTGAAACCACTAAGTGGAAGTTAAATAACTGATTTTTCGTTTAAATGAAATTTTACCACTTCTGTGTTTTGAATTTCAAAAATCCGACATACATGGTTGTCATTAAGAAGTAAAATGTGGTTCAATGAGATTAAAATAATTTTTTGGTGAATAGTAACTTTTAAGTTCTTAATCGCGATTAGAGGTATTAGTGTAGTTTATGGTAAAAGTAATGTTTTATTAATATGAGATGAGCTTGAAAAATGTCCTACCCTCATTGGATGTGCCATGGCCGACCAAGACAATCCATGGGTCAACTTGGGGACCCCATGGAGTCACTTTAGTTGGAAAATGACTTAAATACCTTTTATTTAATGTTAAAGTAAAAAATGACACAAACATGAAATGTTTTACTAAAACAATTTTTACATGGAGTTATACAAGTCATATTTTTTACTATAAATAGTCATTGGAAATCTAAAAAGATTTTATACATCATAGTATTTTTTTTATAATTTTTAGACATGAAATAAATTAAATTATATATGACATCATTATGATGCAGCGATGACCTCATTAATTAACGATTTAAATAAAATGAAAAGATAATGTAAAATACAAGGCGTACACTTGTCAAAAACTTATTTTATGGGTATATTTCGAACCCTTATCACCTTATCCTCGAATTATATAAGTGTGGGACCTCTAAAATTCGAAACTCGTTTTATAATAAAGTGACTTTTCTTTACTTTCCAAGAGCGCCCCTCCTCTCCACTTATAAAAGGCCCCCACCTCTACCACCTCATTCACACTTTCAAGCCATTTTTCTTGGCCAAACTCTACCCAAATACTCTCCCAACATCCCTATATTACTCCTAGAAGCCTCACTTTGGGCAGAACTCTTCCCAAGGAAGCCTTTGGCTCAAATCAAAAAGAGTTACCTGATTTTAAGGTAATGTCTTCTCTAATGTTGTTTTATTTTATTTTGCTTCTCCAACCCCTTAAACTCTTTTTATTCATTTATTTTGTAACAAAACCAGTATCCTCAATATACTAGGATGTTTTTATAAGAAGGATTCGAGCTACACTTACACACACCTACATCTAATGGTTAAAGAACATACTGTTTCTGTGGATGGAGAATTTTTGCCTCACGAAACGATGATTGTTCAACACTCATATAACACCTCTAATGGTGGCCATTATGATGACACTATTATTATATATGATATATAACATGTTTATGTTTTCCTTATGCTTCTTTATTTCTCATTTTTGGCATACTTTATGATTTTCATTATGGGTAAACGAGATAATTTCATTTTAGGAAGTGCGGACTACCGCCCCCTCAAAGTGATGTGAATCGTTAATGCCATATGTGGGATGTGTAAAGGATGGAGTAAATGATATTGCATATGATATTATACTTGAATTAGAATACACCTTTATACTATTATGATTTCATTCCATTAAATATGAAATATAAATGAAAGTAGCGTTCATGCGTACGTACGGCTTACTGTCTCCATGAACAGTGCATTTCATTTCTTACCTCTAAATATTACGTAATATTATGAATGAATGTATATACTGGATATATATGATATATATGATATCTAAATCATGAATATAATTCTGGATATAGTGGATATTTCACCACATGAACAACTTGTAATTATAAGAAGTTCATTGTTGACGCAAGTACCAAAGATCGACAAAACGACCGTTATTAACTTAAATAATTACATAATGTTCATAACATTGTAATAAGTGATATAAAAAGTATAATTAAATTGAAAATGGTTCTTAATAAGGTAGATATTAACTCTAGTTTATTATTCAGGAGATTAAATAACGGTTGAGTCATGTCGGACACGAGGTAAGGGAATTTCTTAACCCAACTTCCATTCTTTGGGTTAATCTCCTACTTTCAAATTATGTCATGATATTATTATGTCCTATTTTTTATTTTTACTTTCTTTATGTGTACCTATAGTGAATACACATAATAGATCTATTTTATTTTAAAAATGATCTTTTAAGGACTTCTTCTCAATCTCTTTTCATTGAGGCATATTTGGTTTTATACACAACTTTCTTTTATACGGTGTATAAACCCCTTTGACTTTTACGTTTATTCAAAAGGAATATTTTTTATACGCAGAGTTTTACTAAATGAAAAAAAGGGAATGTTTTTCTTTCCATACATATGCGGTGACAACGACTTCTCCGCCGCCGTGACCATTATTTGAGTTTCGGATTCCTCTACAAGCCATCACTTTTTTTAATGAACAATAAATACAAAGTTGTAACTTTCTTTTATTTTGGTATTGAAAATGGTTTTGAAAGCGTTTTTATAATATCAATGTGTTGTATTGATATCTTGTGATTGAAATGTGGAAATGTTATGTTTCCTTTATGCATGTTTTATGTGATAAGAATATGTTATGGTTTATGATATGTTTAAATCTATTCATATGAGGAATGCATTGGACTTAATAAGTGACGGGTGGAGCCCGCTATAGCTCTCGATGCATCTGTAGGTCTCATGAGACAAACTAGTGTCTTGGCACGAGGCCTTGACAAAATCTTATTTGTGGTCTTGGAACGAGGCCTTGGCTACATGGTTATGATAGTCTGGAATTATGCATTCCATCATTATGAAAGTGGTTATTGATACTGCATGTGATTATTCGACCAGTAGAATATCCATGTGAAGAAGTAAATGGCATTATTACATTTTACTTTTTCCATATTATGTTGATGTTCAAGTTTAAAAGGCTTTTGTTTTAGTTATACATTGCCTTAAATGTTAATGTTTATTTATGAAAGCTTCCGCAATATTGTTATCCTTACTGAGCATCTGAGCTCACCCCTTTCAATGTTTTAATATTTTCCAGGATGTGAAGAAGTATTTTATGAATGACCTGCAGGGATAGTCAGAAGAGGATATGAGTGTGGACTATGGAGACTTTTTTATTGTAGTTTTTCACTTTATGATGTAATGTAAGATTTGTGAATGTATCTAGTGTTTCCAAGGCTACTAAACTAATTGGTCTTTAGAGACTTGATCTTTTGTGATCATGCCAATGTTACAAAGTAATGCACCGACTCTGGGTAGCTGGGGTCGGGGTGTTACACAGGGTTAGGGATACATGTTCTTAATAATGATCTAGTTATGTTCTTGATAATAAATGTAGAGTAACATTGATCCATATTCCTTCTTAATATATAGAACAAGTGATCACCAAGGTTTCACACTTGTATGAATGAATCCCTTGTCAATATTCTCCTTGGGTTAATTATTTAATACTTTTAGCTTAATTGAGGTTATTCCATGTGGAGTTTTTGAAATTGGTGTATAACTAGGTATGGGTTATATCAAAAACTCGACTTCACAATTCAGTGGATGACTAGGAAACTTTTACAGAAATACATCAATACACTCTTAAAAATAGTCATTTATTTGATGTTGAGTTTATCCCCAACCATATGAGAAAAATTTCCCTTTTAAATAGGAATCATGACCCATATAATGGATTTTATTTCAATTGGAAGATCATTTTTTCATCACACTGATAGGCAATCACATGTTTGTTTGGAATATGAAATTTAGCTTCCCTTCCACAGATATTTATGTGGTATTTATAGAAAAAAATATAATCCATTCCCAAAATATCATTAAATTCAACTAGAGGAAGAATGAAAATATTTACAAGAAATACCTTTCCAAAAACATCAAATGGGGAGGAACCATATAATTTGGATGCCATCATCATATCATTTGCAGTTTTTATTGCAAACTAAATATCTAATTTGTGAGCTTGTATGATGATACCCATAAAAAATTCTTTAGATATTAAAAGTGGGTAGATCCAGAATCAAATAACACATTAGTAGTTTTATAGTGGATGGTAAGGGTACCTTTCATCATGTAATTATTATACCCCTCATCATAAATAGTAATCATACGATATTTCCATTTTTATATGGGTTTAATTGATTTTTTATGTCGATCATAATAATTAACTTTCAGATTTTTTCACTTGTTAGTGTTGGACTCCTCTTGTTTTAATGCTCAAAAATCATGTAAATCATATAACTCATGTAAAATGTATAAATCATGTGAATCATGTTTATATCTTATAAACAATGATTATTATTGTTCTATTCTATTTTATTATGATTATATTTAACCATAATCCATTCTGTGAGTATTACTTCATAAAACAGATGCCATTTATTTGACTAAGTATGAGAAATTGTTTTTATCCCCAAACGGTCTCATCGTTTCATTTGGAGATTGGTGAATTCTATGACACCATTTCCGTGACACCAGTTTTGTGACACAGTAAAAAGACAATGTTTAGAATTTTGATAAAGACTAGAAACCATAATCATGCTACCAGTTCCAAAAATTGAAAAGGATTAGACACCATAATCATGCTACCTATTCCATAAATTGCAAAGTACTAGACACTGTAACCATGCTACCGGTTCTAGAAATTTTAAAGGATAAAACACCATAACCATGCTACTAGATCTAGAATTCATGAGGTACATGTCACCACTGACTATGGAACCACTTCTAACTCACTAGTACGATGGCACCATTCCTGTGTTTCCACTAACTGTGACATCCTTCCTTAACAATTTTTCTATATTTTTCAATTAAATTTAAAAGTGGATTATAACAGTCATATTTGATTTATTGAATTACACTGACTTAATTAATGTTTTTTTTGTAGACATGACACCTAATAGTATGAGGTACGATGTGTGGAGATTATACTCCTTGTTGGTCATAACAAAAACACTCAAAGATTAAATACATGGTGGCACATGATCTGGAAAGAGTGACTAAAAGAAATTTTAGATAAGAATACACATGCATGCAAGCAAATATATAAGAATACACAAAGAAATATCATATTATTAAATATTTATTTATATTGATAAAAAAACTACGAATATCCTTGCCGCATAAACTCAAAGAAGAGAAGAATAGCAACTCGTTGAACTGGAAACCAGAACCCAAAACTCACGACACTCTGTTTCTGAGTCTTTTTTCGGAAGAGGAGATGAACATCAAATATTATGTATCCTAGAAGTCTAGAGCTCCATAGAACAACACTCAGAGCATTTATAATCCATTTTAATTATATTCTTCTTTATTTTGTACTATTTTATTAATATTTTGAGCAGTGTGTGCATCTATCTATTAAACACACACTATCTCATGTACTCAACTAGAGGATACAAGATATCCTCACACAAATATCTTTTTATACCTTGTTTTACCCATGTATAACTGTGTAATAGGTCCTTTTTGACCTAAATATTATATTTACCATGTAGAACTATGGTTTAGGTCTTTTTGGTTGATATAACTAAGAAATAATCAATCTATTAAGAAATTAATTGAACAGTGAAACTGTTATAAATTTACTATTATGATTAATTGTCCTGTGTTGTTTTTAAATTAGGGGATCTTCAAATAAAGTTTTTAATTGAAATTTTTATAAGAACTCAATTCACCCACCTCTTGAGTGTTCTACTCCAACCAACATTTGGTATCATAGGTTTTTTTAAATATTATTTTCAAAGGTTTCAATGATTTATCAAATCTTTTCAACTGTGATTTAGTTTTGTTTTAAATATCTCTAAATTTATGTTAGTTTTAAATTTATATCTCTTTAAAATATAGTATTTATTCTTTATTGTGGATAATATACAGAAATGTTTTGCTACCAAAATACCTCCCTACTTTAGTGGAATAAATTATTCCCAGTGGAAAATTAAAATTAAAATTCACTTAGAAAGAATAGGGTTTGATATTTGGACTATAATAGAAGATAAATATGACATACCAGACACTCCAAGAACTACATGGAGTGATGCCACAAATTATTTTTAAAATAATAATTTTAAAGATATAAATGCCTTATTTTTTTCTTTAGGGGATGAAAATTTTAAAATAATTTCTATATGTAAACTTTCTTATGAAATTTGGGACACTTTATCTATTTTACATGAAGGAACCTCAAGTGTTAAGGAAATGATACTGAACACATATACTTTTAAATATTATAATTTTAAGATGAATCATGATTAACGCATTTCTGATATGTATCTAAGGTTTAATGAGATAGTCAATACAGTGAGCTCTCTTGGAATATCAGTGGGTTCCAAAGAACAAATCATGCGGCTACTCGGATGTCTCCCAGAAAGATAGAGAGGAACCTCAATATCAATTAGAGAATCCTGTGACATTAGTAAGTTTCTAATCAAGGATATGATCGGTAAATTTATGATGTTTGAGGAAGATTTAAAAGTAAACATGGAAGAGGAAGATAAACCAAATAGAAATTTAGTGGATTCAAAATCACTACTTCTAAAAATAAAGAAAATGAAAGTATAGAAACTCATTATGGCAGTACAAGTAAGGATGATTCACTATCAAGAAGTGATAAGGAAATGGTTCAATTAACTATAAGGTTTAATAAGTTTTATAGGAGGAATAAATTCTTCAAAAAGCCCATCTATAGAGGAAAATATGACAATAAATGTAATTAGAAGAAGGATTGAAAAAGGAATGAGAACCCAAATGAAATACTCTATTAGGAATATAAGAGGAAATGACATGTAGAAGCTAAAAACCCCAAGATAAAGTATAAAATGAATTATGAGTACAAATATAGAAAGTACAAAAAGGCAATGAAAGAAAAATAGAGTGCTTCTGAGGATATCTCAAGTGACTTAGAATCTTTACATGATGAAAATGCTAAAAAATTCAATATGTGTTTCATGAAAAACAGATGTGTGGTAACCCTTGAATCTCCCATAAATTTTTTTTATTACTCTGAAGATGAAAATGATTCAAAAAATATAACTAGTGAAGAATTGTTTGAATACTGTAAAATACTAGAAGATACATATAATGAATTAAAAGATAAATATAAAGCTCTAAAGAAACAATATGCTCTTACTTCTACTTTTAAATTTGATCTTACTATAGAAAAGTAAAATAATGCTCAATTACTTAAACAAAACAATGAACTTAAATAATCTAATAAGGAATTGAAAAAGGACAAAGAACATTTTTCCAATGGAAATAATACTTTAACACATATTCTTGGTAAACAAGTAGATCATAGGTACACTACAGGTATAGGATACCAACCTATAAAGACTAACATAGCTAAAAATAATTTTATAATAAAATCTATAAAATCTATCTTCATATCCATAACTAAAAAATATGTTAGTTCTAACTTTGGGAATTCATTCACTACTTCTAGTTTTTCCAGACCAAACAAAGTTTACTTTTATAATATGTGACAAACTATGTATAGGAAACCCATGAAGCAATTATGGGTTCCCAGAGCTCTTATTATTAATGTTACTGGAACCAAAAAATATGGGTACCAAAATCATATCTTCTTTAATTATTTTTTCGGAAATCTATTTGAATATTTCATATAGATTTCTATGGTACTTGGAAAGTGGATTTTCAAGACATGTGATAGAATATTAACCATTATTAAATAATATGATAAATATTGATGGTTGACATGTCACCTTTAGTGACAATGATAAAGGAAAAATAATTGGCCTTGTCTAGATTTGTAACTCTAACTCGATTTTAATTTCTAAAGTACATTTTTTTGATGGATAAAAATACAATATTCTTAGTAATTCACAATTTTGTAATGTTTTTTTTCATGTTAAATTTTAAAATGATGCTCTCAATGTTTTTAATTATAAATAATAATTATTATTTTTTTCTTTTAGAAATGAAAATTTTTATGTTGTTAAATTAGATTATTTAGTTTCTCAGAATGTTTCTTGTTTGAGTGCCTTTAAAAATAGTCTTGGATTTGGCATAGAAGACTAGGACACTGTAATTTACACTCCCTTAAAATCTTGCTAGGAATGGACTAGTTAAGGATCTACCTATTCTTGAGCTTCCAAATGAAAAATTCTTGTAATACTTGTCAAAAGGGAAGATAACATGAAATATCTTTCAAAATAAGGAAAGAAGTTTCAACTTCTTAACCTCTCGAGTTAGTTCACATGGACCTATTTAGACCATATATAGTTTTAAGACAAAATGGAAATCACTATTTCTATGTTCATGTAGATGACTATTATAGATATACTTAGACCTTTTTTCTATATTATAAAAGTAAATCATGTTCTCATTTCACAAAGTATGCTAGAACAGTATAAAACCTAAGTGGTCTTAAAATTAGAACCCTAAAACTGACCATGGACATGAGTTTAAAAACCAAGATTTTGAATCTTTATTCTCACAAAATTTATATAGTCATAAATTCTATACCCCTAGGACACCTAAACAAAATCATGTTGTAGAAAAAGAAATATAACCTTACAACAAATAGAAATAACCATGCTCAATGAATATAACCTACCTATCTACTTTTGGAATGAAGCTATGAATAAAACTTTCTATATTGTTAATAGAGTCTTAATCAGACCAATTCTTAACAAAACTCTCTATGATTTGTGTAAAAATAGAAAACCCAAAGTTAATAACTTTAATGTTTTTGGTTGTAATTTTATATTATCAATACTAATAAAAATCTTGAAAATTTTTCCTCTAAAAGTGATGAAGGAATTTTCCTAGTTTACTTAATCTATAGTAAAGACTATTGAGACTTTAAAAAAAGAGTCAAATGTGTTGAAGAATCTATACATGTAAAATTTTATGAAACAGATCCACATAAACCCATGACATCTCTAGAAAATATTGAGGATGACTTGTCAAATCTGGACATAAATGCAAAATCTTTTTATCCTGCTACCAAGAAACCTGTTAAGTCATTCAGTTTTGGAAATTCTCTATTCTCTATCCATAATGAACCCAAACATGTCGAAGAACTAGAAATAACTAGATATTATTTTTCTAGATCTATAAGAACCTTTTGGAATCATCTTTTAGATATTGTTGTTGGAGATTTAGATAAAGGAACTCAGACTAGATCTTCTCTAAGAAATCAGGTTGAACCTCAAGCCTTTTTGTCATATCTTTAACTTAAAAACATCAACAAGGAAATCAATGATGAATTTTGGGTGATGGTTATGATAGAAAAGTTAAATTATTTTGAGAGAAATAAATTTTGGAAACTAGTGGATAGACCTAAAGACACCTTTACTATAGGCATTAAATGGGTGTTTAGGAATAAGGTTAATAAATCTGGCACCATAGTAAGAAATAAAGCTAGACTAGTTACACAAGGTTATTGTAAATAAGAAGGATATATTATGAGGATACTTTTTCACCATTTTATAGACTTGAATCCATTATAATCTTTCTTTCATATGCCGTAAATCTAAATTTCAAAATGTATCAAATGGATGTTTAGAGTGAATTACTAAATGCGTATATAGTTGAGGATGTTTTTTCTAAAAAAACACATGGTTTTACAAACCCTCATTTTGAAAATCATGTTTTAAAATTAATAAAAGAATTATATTGTTTAAAACAAGCTCTAAGAGCTTGGTATAATAGACTAAGTATTTTTGTTATTTCTAAACATATTACAAAAGGTATAGTTGACCCTAATCTATTTATAAAAAGAATTTCCAAAGATGATTTAATGATTCAATTACATGTTGATGATATTATTTTGGGATCTTCTAAAAATTATTTATGTGTTTATTTTTCAAAAATGATGCAAAGTGAATTTAAAATGAGTTTAATGGGGTAACTAAAATTCTTTCTTAGATTTAAAATCATTCAAAATAAGGAAGGTATTATTTTGAATCAAAGAAAATATACTAAAGATATTCTAAATAATTTTGGTTTGGATAGTAAAAAAAGTAGTGACACTCTAATGAGTACCACCTATAAGTTGGATCATGATGAAAATGGTAAAACTATTGATCAAACCACTTACATAGGAATGATTGTGAGTTTACACTACTTAACTACAAAAAGGCGTGATATTATTTTTAGTGTGTGTATGTGTTCTCATTTTCAATAAAATTTTAATGAGTGACATCTTATTTTTGTTAAAATGATTTTCAAATACCTCAAATATACTAAAAACTTAGAACTAATCTATCCTAGAGGAAAATCACTTGAAATAGTTAGCTATTCAGATGCTAATTTTGGTGGTTATAAGTTAGACAGAAAACACAACTTTGGAATGTGTCACTTTTGGGAAAGTCACCAGTATCATAGTGTAGTAAAAATAAAAATTCTATTGCATTATCTACTGTTGAAGCTGAATACATAGCTTATGGTAGTTTGTATGATCAGATTTTGTGGATAAACACACTTTTTTAGATTATGGATATCAATTTAAACATGTCCCTATAAATTGTGATAACACAAGTGCTATTAAAATATCTAAGAATCCAATTTCTCATTCAAGAACAAATCATATTGATGTAAGGCATCAATTTTTGAGAGATCATTATCAAAAGGGTGATATTACTTTATAATTCATTGACTATGAACTTCAGCTTACTGAAATTTTCACTAACCCATTAAATTATGAAAGGATGAGTTACATCACACATGAATTATGAATGATCATCCTTGAGTGACCAGTTATTGTCTCTCAGTTATTGTCTCACAATTACTATGTCACAGTTACTCTCTCTCTCAGTTACTATCTCTCAGCTTATTGTCTCATATTTTTGTCTCACTAGTTATAGTCACAACATATAGAGTCACATCGTTATGTTGACACCGTGACTTCTTGTTCCTCTATCACCTTTATGACTCAGAATTCTATTTTTAGAAATATTTTTCACATATCACTGTATTGATTATTTTATTTCACTTATACCATGTATTTGTGTTTTTTGATGTTTAAACCCCCTAAATGATAGAAAGTAATATTTTCACTTATATATTCACTCTTACTCTCTAATCTCGAAGCCAATATCATTTATCTGAAAATACAAGTCTTTCTTGAGCCCATGTTAAATTCCCATGATAAAGCATCCATCTTCATCATCTCCTGAAAAGCAGTAGTCTTCAAAGAAACATAAAAAATTTCTGATTATCATGCTCGAGAAACCACTAAACCTAGGTCTTGCAGATCATATAGTTGTGCCAGAGAAATAAATATGTGAGAAGTTTCTCATGTCAAGAAAGTCTCTTGTTCTGAAATTCTTGGAAGAACCGGGATGGTTATAGTGGTTTACAGAAGAGAAAAGACATATCTATCCAAAGCTGGTTTTTTAATTTTATCAGTATGTTCAGTTTTCTTTCAACTCTAAAGATGATTTTGTAGTTAGAAGCTAGTTCAATGGATAGATATGTAACTTTTATCTAGGGTTGTGGGATTCTACCTTAGGAATACCACGTGAGGGGATTTTTTTAGGACTATTGATAATTTAATTTCATTCAAACATTTTTGAGTATTTTAATTTGTTGATTTCTGTACTTAATTGAATATTCTGGCCAATTTGTGAGGGATTTAAGTTGTTTTATGTTTTATGGTAGAAAATATTGAATATAAAAAAATTAATGAAAAGCAGTGGAAAATGAGATTAAAGACACTTTGTGCCACTTCTCTTCACTTTCAGTGTGACATTAGAATTTTGAAGTCGAAGCAGAGTTAGAAATTTTGGAGAAGAGCATCTAAATGACATGTACCTTTAGTACACGACGTGTAGTTTCAGATCGTGACATGTTGTAGACTGTGTAAAACAAGTCATGACGATCATACATGCCTTAAATGACTAGTACACATCGTTTACCTTCAACATATGATGTGACGGTAGTCAATGTTCTAAATTAATGAACGAAATTTATGCAAGATTCATGAAGATGTGGAGGAGAACATGAACCATGATTACCTAATGTGTACCTTCAGTACATGTAATAAAGAAATAAAAACAGTCATAGCAGTGTTTTTTGATTCCATGTAGTGGAGGAAAAACCAGATCTAAGTTACACGACGTGTACTACAAGTATACGTCCTGATGGGAATGACACACATAGAAAATGTAGGTGACATAGGCCATAGGTTTTGAGATAAAATGCCTATAAAAGGTACCCTTAGATACCCATTTGTATCATTTGAGAATGGAATCTATTCCAGACACCCGCCATAAAATGGTGCAGCACCTGCTTTTCCACATTCTGTTGAATTTTTATTTATTTATTTTTTTCCACCCGCTCATGGTTAGAATGATAGGGTGGTTTATTTTTGTTGGAGCATACCTGATAAAGGGGAATTTAATGTAAGAGGTATTTTATAATTAATACAATACATGTTGGTATCTCATATTCATTCATCAATTCTATCTCTTTCCTAATTCTTCTTGCATGAAAATTGTGAGTTGGGTTCAGGATTAGGTTTAATTTCTTTCTTTGTGTGTGACCATTGCCTAGATTTAATAAATTTATTTAATATGTGATCTAGGGATTATACATCCACCAATACCATTGGGTTTTTCTTTTCCCTATGTTTAAACTGGGTTTCAGGTTCCCCATCTTTTACAACCCAAAGTACATGACCATGAGAAATGGTGAGTTTTGGATGAAATGTCTTTATCATGACCATTGGACTCATTAAGACCTGATTCTGATGGCTCATTATTGTTATTTAATCATTTTATAACTTGTCGTCTCATGAACCTAGAATCATCACTACCTGAAACCCATTTTATATTGTCTTCTCCCACCTTCTAGAAAATCTTATGCTTGATAGTTTAGATTTTATTTGAACTTAGTTTAGGTTTATCTTATTTAATTAATACTTTCTCCAACCCTATCTTTGTGGGTTTGACCTCAGACTTTCATATCCTCTAATACCCTTTAGTTTAGTGATTTTTTTATTTGTGTAATAAATTTATAAATTCGGTAATATGGTGAGAATTAATGACACCCATAGTTTTATCAACTATCAAAGTGGTCCTCCTCCTCCGAGTGACATATTTAGTTAAGAAGAGGCTTTGGGTGAGTTGACTGGAAAAAAAATGAAAATAAGGCGTATTTCTGCTGAACTGGATGGAGAGACGTGGTTGTTTTTTAATTTTTTTCAACATCTAATATTTTCATGGAAATGAGACTTTTTCACTCTCAAATATCAAAACGTGATTTTGATATTTCTTCTAAATAATGGTCACAAAATCAATTTGTGTAAGTACATTATCCTTCACATATTTGATATGATAAAGACAACATCAAAGTAAACTTCTCTTTTCTATTCAAGGTTTATCTCTACAATGCTATTGGACAATGGTGTGGTTAGTAAGAATGAAGAATTGGTTTAAGACTATGATTGTTGAATTTATAATGATACATGCAGACAAATGAAGATTAGTTAGAATCCATGGAAGAGATCATGGGTTGAAGATAATGACAGAATGTATAAGGATTTCAATCATATTGAGAACCCTTCAAGACCTAATAATTTCACGAACCCTGGTTTAGATTCATATGATCTTGTGGAATATTCGGATGAAGAAATGGAAGCTGATATTCTTAGAACTAAAGAAGAAAAAGCTTGATATGGAGAAGATAATAATCCAGATATTCTTCAAAGGGCTTGAGAACCCACTCTTGAATCTCTTGGACAACATCAAGATATTCCCTCTAGAGAATATTCTCTCTCTAAAGGTGATAAAGATGATTGAAAATAAATTGAAGCTATTGATAAAAGTAAAGCTGCTGAAGAAGAAAAAGAATATGCTACTATAGAAGAACATACTACCACTGAGAAACAGACAGAGGAATAATTTTAAGAAACAAAATTCATTTTATTTGCTGAGGAAAGAATAGAGAAAGAATTTTAATTAGCTATATATGTGGTTGAATCTGATAGAGCAGAGGATATAGAAACTGGTAAAAATATTGAGTCTATTAGTCCTCTATAAGATGCATCTTTTGAGGGAGAGAAAAACCTTGTCTTGGAAAGGATTGAAGTTCCAAACCCGGTGGATTCAAGTTCTATTGATATCTAGTATAGGCTTCCTAGTTATTTTGATGTCGATAATTCTTAAGGAACCTCAGTTCAAGGATTGGATCTTTCTACTGTGTTTCAACTCAAACAAATCACTGCTAAGGATGTAATATCTACTATGGATCTAGAACCTGTCTCTGTTCCTACTCCTGAACATGCTCAAGAAACTCTTAATATTGTAAGTCGTGATGATTTGAATGATTTTGGAGATAATATGTTGTATGGTTTTGAGAATCTTGTGAAGTCTCAAACTTATCCTATAACCAATCTCATTGAAAGAGATGTTTCATTGGTTCTATATAAAATCATATGGAAGATTCAACCCAAGATGCTTCTTGAAATTTAGGAAGTTCGGATTGAAAACAGAAAGTTGAGTGATGAGGTGAAATATTTAAAATCTATGGTTGAGGAAATGAATAAATATTTTCATGTTTCTCAAACCTTTGGTGTTCATCTCATTGAGGATAATGCAGATAAGATCCCAAAGAGGTTTGTATCTTTGATACTACTCAACTTGATTATTTTGTATGAAAAGGTGGTTGAGAAAATACACAAAAATAGAAAATGATATGTGTGAACTTGTCTTGGGAATCAATAATATAACCATTGAGTATAAAGGATGTTTATAGACTGTTCTAAAACAACTTAATGCTCTCACATCAGCTATTTCTACCCAATCTGTTTCTTCCCATCCATCTCAGCCCTTATATAGTAAAATGGTTAGATCTATAATTATAGAAACGTTTTAGTCTTTGATTGCAGGTTTTGATAAGGAATGTCTTGATAAAATTTTGAAGAATAGTGACCATGTGATTTAACTGGAAAGTGTTCACTCAAAAATTACAAATATTGATCAAGAAGAAATCTCTAAGAAAGTGGATTACTACTTCAATAGGATCTATTCCAAGCATGAGTTGACTAACCATTTCAAGTATCTTGTGGAGAATTTAAATATTCCACTTATAACTCAAGCTTTAAAAGATCAATTATAGAAGTTAAAGTATTTCACACCTACTCTGTAGAAATTCATGGAAAATAAAGATGACATTGAAATGGCCAGGCAGTATGGTGGTGAAATCATCACAAATTTTATCAATATGTTGAAGAGTAATCTGCATGTTCATAGAAAATCCATCGTGGATCCTACAGCAGCAACTTTGAGGACTGGTCTACCTTTTTCCACCTATCCTTCTTCCTCAAATTCATTTTCCCCTACTATAATGTTTGTTGCTCAGACTTTGAGCCAAATCAGACCTATTATTATTGAGAAAACATTTCCTTTGCCTTCCACCAAACCAACCCTCTCCCCTTTTATCATTGATGGAGTTCTATTAACTTCCCTTAAAATTGCTTCTACCACCTCCACTTCTATACATATTTCTCCTACTCATGTTGTCTCTGAAAAGGATAAAGTGAAGGCTACCGAATCTAAAGAGAAGTGATGGATAATTTTTTATAGGGTTGTGATGTATTCTACTTTTGTGATTGTAACTAAACTCTGTTTTCATATTCAATGACAAGTTTTATCTCTCTCTTATTTATTTTTTGGTTTCATTCACTATTTTTTTTCTTACTTTCTTTTTTATAATCCCAAAGGGGGAGAAGAGCTAGAAATTGTGCTAAAGGGAGAAACACACTTTTTAAACATATGCTCTAATAATTTCATGGATTTTATTGAGATTATGTATATGATAAGAAGTCTATTTATTCCCTTATAAAATGTATGGATTTTAAATTCCATTATTTTTTATCATCAAAAAGGTGGAGATTGTTGAACTCCTCTTGTTTTAATGCTCAAAAATCATGTAAATCATGTAAATAATTCAAATCATTTATATAATGTAAATCATGTAAATCATGTTTAAATATTATAAATCATGATTAATCTTTTTCTATTATGTTTTATTATGATTATGTTTAACCTTAATCCATTCTATGAGTATTACTTCTTAAAACAGATGGCAGATATTTGACTAAGTATGAGACACCATTTCTTTTCCCAAACAGTCTCACCGTTTAGTATAGAAATCGGAAAAGTCTGTGACAATATTTCCATGAAACCGGTTCTGTGACACCAGAACAATACACTGGTCAGAAATTTGACAAATTACTAGACATCGTAACTGTGCTACAGGTTCCATAAATTGAAAAGGAATAGGCACAATAATCATGCTACTAGTTCTAGAAATTGCAGAGGGTGAGACCCTGTAACTATGCCACCGGTTCCAGAAATTGAAAAGGACTAGAAAATGTAACCATGCTACCAGTTCTAGAAATTTTAAAGGAACAGACACCATAATAGTGCTACAGGATCCAGAATTCACGAAGGATATGTCACCACTGACTATGGCACCAATTCTAACTCATTATGACTATGAAACCATTCTTGTCTCACCACCAACTGTGATACCATTCCTTAGTTTACAATTTTTTTGTCTTTTTCAATTAAATTTATAATTTGATTATAATGGTTATATTTGATTTATTTATGGACACTGACATAATTAATGATTTTTTGCATACAAGAAACTTGATATTACGTGGTACGATGTGTGGAGATCGTGCTCCTTGTTATCCATAACACAAACACCTGATGATTAAATACAAGGTGAAACACAAGATAGAAATAGTAACTAAAAGAGAAATTAGATAAGAACACACATACATGAAAGAACATATAAAAGAATACATAAATAACTCTCATATTATTCTAGCTGTATTGATGTGGATCAAAAACTGCAAATATCCTTGCAAAACAAACTCAAATAAGAGAAGAAGATAAATTTGATGAACTGGAAACCAGAACGCAGAACTCATGACACTCTTTTTCTGATTCTATTTTGAGAAGAGGACATGAACATCAAATCTGCTACATCCTAGAAGTCCAAAGCTGCATGGAAAAACACTTATATCATCTCTAATCCCATCATATTATATTCTTCTCTATTGTGTACTATTTTATTAATCTTTAGAGATGTGTGTTCATATTTTTATTATACACACACTATATCTTGCACTGAACTAAAGGATATAAGATATCCTCACACAAATTAATTTTTACACCTTCTTTCACCCATATATAACTATGGAAGAGGTCATGTGTGACCTGATTGTTATATTTCCCACATAGAACTATGCTTGAGGTCTTGTGACCTAGACAGTCGTGTGTACTATTGTGTAAACCTCGATCCAGGGTGTGGATAAAATCATTACATATATTTTTCTTGGTGGTAGGTGATCAGAAAGTGGAGTGGATTAGGTCTCGGCTTGAGACTAAAAGACTTGTTTTAGTCCGCTATGTTTTTCAAATTTAGATTACTCCATTTTGACTCATATTTCAGAAAACTATGTTTCGATTTGATAGTTAGTCTTGGATTGTATTTTTACCTATTTTTATTTAGTAAATTGGTTTCAAAATTTATTTCAGTATTTTAGGTTGATATAATTGAGAACTAATCAATCTCTTGAGAAATTAATTGAACAGTCAAACTATTATAAATTTACTACTTCTATTAATTGTCCTGTGATGTTTTAAAATTGTAAGATCTTAAAATAATGTTTTTAACATAAATTTTTATCTGAACTCAATTCACCCCCCATTTTTAGTTTCCTACTTAGACCAATATATAGCATAACTCCCACAATCCTTTAATTTAAAACATTGCAGTGTGGGTGGTGCATTATATAGATATTTCTCTCCATTCACATCATTAGGTAACTTTTTCCAATCACATTATCATTCGATTTCCTGGCCACATTTCTTTCCAAAATTGAATCATTTACTAGTTATCTTAAGAAAATTTCTCCAATGTTTCCGCCCATACTTATAGAATAGAGAAATACACATCTTATTCTTTCTATGGTTTTTATAATTTCATTTTAATTCCATTTTTATTTTCTTATCAAAACCATGATATTAATGGGTAACACCAATCTCCATCTCCACCTTAAGAGTGCATTAGACAATTTAATAATATATAATAAAGTTCCTTATGGGTAAACCCCCTCATAGACTTCATTTTAAGCAACTGATGAATTGATAAACCTTATTTTGAGGTTGGATGATAATACCAAAAGCGGACCTCATAAGTATTGTGAAATTTTCCTTATATGTACCAAAAAAATCATTATCCTTCATCTTTAACTTGAGGTATTATTTCTCTATTTTAATATGAATAATATTAGTAAAGTAGTTGTTTAAAAATAAGGTTTTAAATTCATCACATTACATAGATTCAATTTATTCTTATTCTCTCAAGTTCTTAGTAAGATTACACCACTCCTTCACTTTTCCTTCCAAGTAATAAATAGCCAGAATAAATTTATCATGTTTCAAACACTAAACAGTAAGAAATATTTTTTTAATGGTACTAATACATTTCTATGTGATTATTGGATCAGTGGAACCAATAAAATAAGGTGGAAGTTTCCTCATGAATGAATCAAAAAAATATTGTTCCCTCCTTTTCTCATTTGAAATCTGATCATGATTCATATCTTGAGAAATTTTTATGAGCATAGTAATAAAATATTTCATTCCAACTCTCATAAAATTTGACTTCTCAAGATGAAAATCATTCTATTATCCATTATATTCAATAATAACATGATTTATTTAGGTTCCATCCATTTATTAAAACCAAAACAATAGTGTTAAAAATAATAATCATGGTGGGACACCATATAATCATGAAAAATCATTTATTGGATGTCTAAATCATTACACCATCTTCTATGAAACCTTAGGTTCAACCTAGTTCATTCATGATCATTTCCAGAAATTTGGTATCTTATTCTATACTTATACTTATCCATAGGGTTATTACTAAAGTTTTCTCATCCTAGTTTCCAAAGGTTAACTAAACCTTTCTCTCATACCAACTATAGTTACCCAAACTTTTCATACATAGATATTACATCTAAATAGGTGAATATTATTTATATAACATGATGATCTATACTATAATGGTATAGTTCAATATCTTTGGAAACTTGGATATATAAAAAATTCGTTAATAATAGTTTTCCATCATCACCTACTTAGATATGCATAACTATCACCCTTTTTAGACTTATCATACATAAAACCTTTATTCATAACTTGGGAAAGGAAATATAAGAAATGGTGATCTATGATGATCAGTAAGGGTAAAAAGTGATATATAAATGATAATATAATATTAACATGATAAAAAGTTTATGATAACATTAGATTAAAATTTTAGAAACATACTTTTCATATCATATATCATAATCCTGAGTCATGGAATAAATAGTGTCATTTTATAAGACATGAATCGTAATGGAATCAAATATCATGATCCATGAGAGCATAAAATTGGCATAAAACATAGAATTTTGGTATACACATAATCATAGAAAATAATTTCCTTATTAGTAAAGGAACTTTTCTAAGATTATCATACTAGAATAGTTTTACTCCACAAACTAGCATATTAATCAAGTTTCGCTCCCAAGATTATCAAAGTAGAAAAAGTCCCTTAATTAATTGGGTTCACTACCCATTCTAGTATTGTTTATATCTTGAGATATCAATATTTACCCAATTCATTGGAGGGAGATGTCAGTCTCACCCATAACATATTGAAAGTCACACATATGTGCACCACCAGATTATAAAACATTCACTATATCAAAATCTATAAAAATATATTTCTATCATAAACATTTCATCATATCATAACCCATGGAAAACAATAAAAGTTTTATAAACATCATGAAATCATAAAAATAAAACATATAGTGAATGAATAAAGATGGTATATTTAGTTTAAATTCACAGTAAATAAAAATCAACATTGAAGGTTATGGTCTTTGATTAGTTAAATGATTTCTAAAACATTCTTGAAAAAAATAACCTTTCCATTTTGAAATAATTTATTCAAAATATAAAAATTTACAAAATATTATGGAAAAAATTTTCATTGAAAATAACCTTGTGAACATGTAAGGGAATCTTTAAAATATTTATTGTCCATGAAGAGGGTAAATTTCATTCATTCCATGAAAGGTAAAAAATATTTCTTCCATACTTTTGGAAAAAAAATCACAAATTATATCATTTAGAAAATAATAAGAAGATTACTTTCAAACCATTCTATAAAACTAAAAAATGTTTAAAAATAACTTTAAAATATCATAGTATAATATTTAATAACCTCTTTAAAAAAATTAGAAAATATGGATATGGAAGAAGATGGTTTTTTGATCAAATATATAAATGAAGTCAATTTTCCTTAAAAACATATTCTTGGTCTCTTGAGTACATAAGATGAGAAAAATGAAATTAAAACATGTGTTTTAAATAAATAAATAGGGTATAATCAAATCCATAAGCTTATTGATAATTATATCACAATATTTCATCATTTGAGGCATAGCCATAATCAATCTTGATATACAATGAGATTGTGACATAAAACCCTTACCTCGAGTTCACCTTGATTTTAAATCACTTTAACCTCTTGTATAATAAATTTAAATTTATTATAAATATATACCATATTCATTTTCATAATTATAATATCATATATGATCCCTTTATAACATTTCAACACCCCTTTTATCAATATTACCTTATTAAAATTTTAATTTTCAGGTGTTAAAATTTTCATTTATCATGAGTAATTCAGTCTAGTAGTTCTGATCCTTGTACATTTATCTTGGTTACAACATCTACATAATATTAATCATGATATAAATATCATATATATTCACTATATACATATTATGATTCATTCTTAAAAGTTAGAGATATTAAACTTAATTACACTATTTATGGAGACGGTAGGTCATACGTACTCATGAACGATATTTTCATTTTTCAAAGGATAGAACAAAGTAAAGGTAAATATTAATTAAACATTATGGGATCATTATTATATCACATATATATGATATATATTAATCAAATACATCCTCATTTCTATCTAAATAAAATATAAATGAAAAATTAATCGCATTGCTTCATGGAGGTGGTAGTCTATACGTACTCATGAGCGATGTTATCATTTACAAAAGGATTGAACGGTAATAAGGTAGACATTATATTACCGTTATAGAAGAAAAATTATATAATAAATATAATATATTATTATTAAAATCATCCTAATACCCATCCATAAAATATGGCGATGAAAGATGAATTGTATCATTCTCTAGAGATGGTAAGCCGTATGTATGCCCAAGCGATGCTTTCACTTCCCAATTGATTGAAAATAGAGTGTATAATTATTTTTCATATTCATAATAAAATTTGAGTATATTAAGGATACATAATTTATTATTTTATAAAAAATACCATATATTTATATGAGTTGAATAAGAGTAGAAAAGAAAGTGGTCGGTTAAAGCAATTACATCTTCTTTGAAATGGCTCCTTTAGATATCCACTAAAAGGACTTAGGGTCGTCTCTTGGGAATACTAGAACATCTAGATTGTATATAGAGATGTTTAGAAAGGAAATTTTCATATTTTTTCATACTATAAGGATCAAAGTGTAGTAATGAAGTGGGCAGGAGGTTCCCATTTATAATTGAGGTGAGGGGCACTTTTGGAATTTCTCAAAAGAATATAATATAATAAATTTATTCACAATCCAAATGCCTCAAAATGTCCTCGGATTCAAATAATAGGTGGAATAAAGTTTTAATAATATCAAAAAATAGAATTTATACAATTTTTTATTTTATTTTAAACCTTATAATTTTGATTAACCCTTAGTTAATTGATTTTAATTGTAACAACTGTAAAATCATTTTTAATATTAAGGGGTTGTAATTTTTTACTTATAATGTGAAAATTGGGTCATAAATGGAAGATTTTTAAAAAATATAAAATATAATATCCACACTATATTATTTCAATATTTTTATGATTTTTAAATTATATAATAAAATGGTATTTTAATAAAATATCATTATTTTCAATTTGGATACTATTCAATTAATTTGAAATAAAATACATAGAAAAAGTTTTAATTCAATTATATTATTTTAAAATACCAAAATTTTGTATATTGACCAATAAAATTCCTGGAATAATATAACCTATAGAATTTATATCACTTTTAAAATTTTTAAAATTGTATATTTTATTTTTCTATTAAATGAATAAATATTTTTTCGTCACTGTGTAAGAATTTAATGTAATTATATAACACCTAAAATTTAAAAATAAATTAACATCATGAATATAATTTAATTATTGACAAAATCAATATTAATATTCATTCATAACTATTTTTTATACCTATGTGAACACATAAAGTATATTTCAAACTAAGAGAGTAACATTATGTAACTTTCTTTGATTTAAATAATATTTAAAAAATTCTCAAGGAAACATGTCCATAAATCTAATAAACATAGAGAATAATGTGATAAGGATCAAATTAAATTCATCCAATGTTAATTATTTTGAAAAATTATGGCTTTATCACTTATTTCTAATCAAGATTAATAGGATTTACACTTTACTGAGGTGATAAATTTTACCATGGTTACAATTCATATGGAAAAAACAGAAGGGGTTTATATAGAAAATTTGAACCTCTTGATTATAAATATAAAATTCCTTTTATATATTTTAATATCCTTAAATTTCTAAAATTAAGTTTCAAATAAGTTCCCAAAATTCAACAAAAACTCATTTTTAGAAAATAAAATACATTTTTAAGCATAAAGCTAGATTTATTCTTATCATATTCCTATAAAATTATTTGCTGAAAATTTAAATGATTTTATAATGTAAATAATATATAAATTTACTTAAACTAATTCACCACTAGGGATGGAATTAATTTATTGTTATAAAAATACATTGTACTTATTGAATGTAATTTCTTATAAAAAGCATCAATTTTATTTTCAAATAATTTTTTTCTAATTATAATCATTTGAAAACTAATGAATTAATTAAATAAATTCATTGGCCTTATATTTTTATAATTTAGTTATTCCTATTCATACCCACCAATTAAATAGTTAGTACATAAATAACATATACTATTTTAAAAATGATACACAGATCATCTAAACTCATTGTTTCATGTAACGCAAGCTATCGAAGAAATAAAATTATTTAAAGATAAATATTTAACATAAAAATATTGGTGTTACAATAATGGTTTTAAATAATTGAAAAATTTTGGTGGTGAAGTTTCTGATTTATAACCACTAAATGGTTGGTGTAATATTACTTCTTCTCTTAAAAAGGATATTGAAGCAATTATTTTTCCCTTGTTTTTATTGACCCCATTTGGTGTTTTCTTCATACCTAGACTTCTCTATCCATGATTCAAGGAGGATTTAATTCTCAAATTCCTATTTCATTTTACTTTACATTCAAAAAAGTTCCCCCAATGTTGTTTTAAACAATTAGAGCTAAGGTAAACCTCCTTCTATCATATCTTCTCTTTTTTTTATGTTGTTATTCTTATATCTTTCACCTCATTTATGGGATTCAATTTGAAAATTTTTCATGGTATGGTGGAACCACCTCATGGATTTAGGGTTATTAATATTTTAATTAAATTATACCTTTATAGTTTTATTGTAACATTTATGTTTTATTTTTAATGGACTCAAAATGGAAATTTTTATATGGAAAACATAGTTATAATTTTTATTTATGTGAATTATAGTTATCATGATTCAAATTGTGTATTTTTGATTTGAATGTATGTTTTGAAGATTCCATGTTTATTAATTAATAGAATCTTTATTTCTAATTGATTAACTATTTTATAGTGTAGTTGTAATTTTTTTGTAACATTCCAAAATTTAAATAAATATTTTTATAAATTTTCCTCCTAAAATTATATATGTAAATGTCAATTTAATTTTTTTTATATTTTAATTATATAATCCAAGAATTTATATTCATATTTAATTTATCTTATTCAATATTTTTTAAAAAAATAGTAATTCAAGTATAATGGATGTTTATAGATAATTATTATTTATTACAAATGTTTTATAAAATCTATTTTATTGTATTTATGGTTATTTTTACACGTATTGTTTTATTTGATAATGACATTACTCCTAATAGTTTATTTTCTTATTGTAATTCAATTAGTAATGTAGTCATTTAAATCAAATTTTTAGTAAAGTTCGGTATATTCTTTTATTACTATATATTATTTACATATAACCATTGAACATAATGTAATAATTTTTAATTTCATGTCACATTTGATATGAATATAATTTTAAAAATAAATTGTTAAATAATATTTTTACACTAACTGAATATTTTATGAGGAATTTATAATTTACATAAATATTTATTTAATTTTAAACTAATGTTATCATACTATGTTTTCATGTATCATCACTTTAAAATTTTACTTTTAAAATGTTAAATAACATGTTTTACACTAATATAACATTATAAAGTATTTATTATTTTTATTTGAAAAGTTAATTCTTCATATGTGTACTTTATTTTTTCACAAAATTTTTATTGCATTTTGGTAATATAGTTGTTAAAAATAAAATGGTCATTGAAAAGGCATTGTAATCATACTATAAAAATTTCATCACTCCAAAACTATTTTATTATGTATTTAATTAAGAAAATTATTATTATTTAGAATATTAATTTAATGAAACATATTTAGCAACCCCAACTAAAAATGCCTTTATTCTATATCATTTCCATTATTGAAAACATTTAATTACATTATAAAATCAAAAACCTAAGAATCAAGAGGATTAGTATCCTTGGAGACTAACTACATAGGAGACTTATATTACAATAATCATGAACATATCCCCCTAACATCATCATACTAGATATTCTTCTAAACATATCACAAGTTAAACTCATCCCCATGACCTGGGAAATGAAAACATAAGAAAGGGGTGAGCTCAAATTCTCAATAATGGAAAAATAAAAATATTAACATGTTACCTAGGGTGTGATAATAAGAATATGTGGAAACAATAGAAGGAGAAAAAAATATTATTAAAATAACATGGACTCATAAAAACTAGTTATTGATATAATAGAAGAACAAGTAATCCCATGTGATTAAACATATAACATGGCATAAAGACTATGAAAAAAATGACACAAAAATCATGATCTAGTAAACATAGAATAGGTACTTGTTAAAGAAGTGTGTTATATAGACATAAGTAAACCTAAAATAGTAGATCATGAATCACCACATGTTTCCCGTAGTGGATTAGGTATATCTACATGTCTCTAATAATGGATCCAGTATCCCTATATGTTTTACATTTTTGATCAAGTATCACTACCCATTTCACCATTATCTCATGAGATGTAAAGCTTTACCTAATGCATTGAAGGGCTATATTGGTCCCAACAATTACTTAATGATTTCCCATACACATGTGTGCCACAAGTAAACATCCAATAAACACATCATCAAAACCTAGGAATAAGAATGGGTTTCACATTACATATTATAATGTATCATATAAATAACCACATAAACTGGATTGAATAATACCAAATTTAATCACCCAAATAAAAACATCATAAAATAATTTTAAGGGTGGACCATAAGATGTAACATCATATAATATATATCCTTTGTGATAAAGAGGAACATTGAAGTGAAATCATGAAATGATATTTTATATATCCTTTTGTGTACATTGTCAAAAAGAAAGGGTTATAGATCATTTTCAAAAGTGTTAAAGTTAAAAAATTGGAATATATTTCTTATAAAAACAATCTCAAATAATTGAACATTGAAAAATACATACAATTTTTATATATAAAATCTTGATTGATAAATAAATTCATCTTATTTTGGAAGGAAAAAAATATTTTATATTTCTAAATACATTTGTTGACAACTCATATCACAAAAAGACTAATAAAATATAAATTTTCAAATTGGTAAAGAAAAGTATAAAAATAACATAAATTGATATATACATAGATTTCAAAACATTAATAGAGAATATTTTAATTAAGTGAAAACATGAACTTAAAACAAAGATCCAATTAAGAGATGGAGGTATATATTTGATAAAGTCATTTATTTATGTGAGATAGTGATAAAGAAGTAATATTAAAATCAAAAGAAGAATTTTCACCAAATAGATAAAAGGAAACATCATATAAAATTTAAAATCAATTAATAAAGATATTATTGAAGGTTTAAGTTCAAAAGAAAACATTTAACTCAAATGAATATATTTGAGTTACCAAATTCCCTTATTGTGGATCTTAACTTCTAAAAAGGTGATTTAACATTTTGTATCATAATGAAAAACATCTTAATCACCTATTTAATAAACTTTTACATAATTATTTCCATTTATACTTTTGATTTATAATAATTCTCTATATTTATATGAGTTTTTTTTACCTATTTTCCCACATCGAGTGTATCATCAACCAACACCAATAACCCCCCTAAATGGTAACTAAATCAACTATCATATGGCATGAAAAAAATTCCATGTCCCCATAGAATGGAGACTAGAACATGAGAATCAAAACAAGAAAGAGTGAATGATTTATCTGCATTAATAACTCATAAAGATAAAGTATTAGATAAAAAATAAATAGTTAGTATGCCAAACACACCTCAACAGAGAAAAATACCACAGGTGGATAGATATTGGTTGTCATGACCCGTCCCCTAGGGCCCATGTCGTGACTACCCCAAGCCCACCTTCCATAGGCCAGGGGTTGGCAACTAGCATCGAAAGGCGTATTTCCCAAAAACCGGGAAGGCATTACCTTTATATCCTATAAACACACATGATCAAGCACACAGTAAAATACGAACACAAGTAAACTGAATAGTAAAAAGAGTGTGTATAGTAAGTAAAAGATTCCTGAATACAAGACCAACTAGAAAGTACAAGTCAACTGAAACAGCTCTTGTGAACACCCGCCAAGGATCCTACCTAAATGGTAGGTACAACACTTGAACGGTCGTCTCTGTGGTAAGCCACGTCTATGGTCCACCTCTGAGCTACCTCCTGTCCTAGTACTCTCTTCCTCAGTCAGCGTTGTCCATTGTCTGCACCAAACATAATATGGTACGGGCGTAGCCCGTGCAGGTGTGAGTATAACGATACTCAGTAGGGACCCCTAGACCCTCTAAGGTCTCACAAAACCCACAAAGGATAAACCACAAAGCATGAAAACATCTAACAACACTACTTAGGTATATTCTCATACATATACCTAAGTTATCAAGAATACCCATCTCATTCATGAGGAAACACAAGGCCCAACTCTTAGACCAAAGCTAAACTATTCCACAAAGGAATGAATACCTTGAAGGTAAGACCACAAAGGTAATTACCATAAAGGTAACGCCACACAGAGAATAGCACAAAGATATCACCATGAAGGTAAGTACCACAAAGGTACGCCACACAAAGAATTCCACAAAGGTAAAGACTCAGCTCACACTAGGTATAACTTAAGTAAAAAATTATAGATGATTACTTGTAACCTAAATCATCTTATTATGTTAAGTAGCACTTCTACTAACCCACACATAATCAATAAGTAACTAACCTCGTTAAACCACACAAGATCTGACTCACACAGGATCGATAGGTAACTAACCCCCACTGACCCACATAGGATCGATAGGTAACAAACCCCCCCTGACCCACATCGAATCTGGCTCACAGAGGATCAATATGCGCTGACCCACACAGAATCGCTTAGCGCGGACCCACATAAGATCTGACTCACACATGATCGCTAGATGTTGACCCACACATGATCGATATTCTTTCTTCATGTTACAGCTAGCTACAGGATTCCTGCACTAAGCTTTCTCCATTCCGGGTGGGTTCTCTCCTCAAGAAACAGTTCAATACTCAAACTACCACAATGTCACATGAATAAGTATCCCAAAGGTCTGTCATGTCAAAAGGGACCCAACGCAACCGACGGTGCCTCAATCAGACGCCCGGTCTATAAGTTATTAGTGTTTCCTCTCCAAGGGCCCGGTTTGATTCGGGGTTCAATCCATCCCAGACATAGTCCAACATTATCCAAAACTCAAGTGGAGTATTCTAAAAGTACTGTATCGATCCAAGGTTTTCGGCACTACAGACAGTTCATCAAGAGGATGCTCGTAGCTCAAGATATGGCCGAAAGAGAAAAAAAAGGTTGAAGTTGGTCTGGGTCTGGTCCGATCCAGTCAGACCGACCCAGCTTGGGTCGACCTGACCTGATATAGGTCCGGCCCTTGGACTGAACCGGCCTACTGGGTCTGGCCCGGACCGCTCGGCGGCCTGCGGTGTGTCCCATGGTGGTGGCCCGCAGTGCAGCCCTCGGTGGCAGCCTGTGGTGCAGCCCTTGGTTTGGTCCATGCTAGGCAGTCTGTTGGGTGCCCTGGCTGGATAGATGGCCAGCTGCTTCTCCGCGCAGGGTGGCCGTGTTCCGCGCCATCGCCGGTGGCTGGCAGTGATCAGGCCGCCCTTCCCATGCTATCACAGCACATGGTCGCGGTTCATCTCCGCTGGGCGGTGCGGATGCGCACCGCCGCCCTTGATCCACCGTGGCCGATGGGCCATGACTCTTCTCTAATAGCGCAGTTGCACCGCTACCTTCATCGCGGCTACCCGGAGTGTCGGCTACCATTCCCGATCCCGAAAAGTGTCGGTCACTGACACCGGTCACCATCCTCCCCCATCGCGTAGAATTCATGAAATTCACAAGGATTGCGGAGTGGTCAGGCCATGTTCGTTTGGCCTGTACCCTCCACGTTATAGCGGTAGCAAGGGTCTCATGGGTAGAGATTCAACATAAAAGAAAAATCAACTAAGATTAATCAAAATCACACCCTTACCTTGAAGCCTCCGAAGGGGGAGGGACGAGTAATAAGACGAATTCGTTGAAGGATGTCGGCGTTAGGCATCTCCACAAGGTACTTCCAATCCAGGCTCAGGATTGGTTCCTCATTCTTCGATTCGTGGTTTGGGGTCTCTCATAACCACCCACCGGAACCGGCTCCATCCTCCAAGTGTTGAGCATCACGACACTTTACCAAAGATTCATCGCTTGGTGAAGTTGTTCCAATACCCCCCCCCCCCCAAGCTCTATATAAATAAAATAGGGGGAGGGTAAGTAACGATCGTGGAATTTATGAAGGTTAATTTAATAGGAACGTTCTTAAATTCCAATGACATTGTTACTTAGTATTTGAAAGTCAATCCATTTAATTTATATTGGCACAATTAAATGGGAGGTTTCCCAAGGGACTTCCCCATATTAAAGAGGAGTTCAAGTGGTCCCCACCACAATGAATTCACAAATTGGGAGGATTAAATCTCTTGTGGTCCCCACCTCCATAAATCAAAAGCATGTTACAAAAAAAATAAAAATGTTGAGTACTTTTATATTTCAATTCTTCCATGAAAAAGTGAAAAACTAAATTCCACCCTTGACCTACTACGGTCAAGGTGAAAGTCTCCTTAAGTGAATATAGGTGTTGCGAGTTCAACGGTGTCCTTGGATTTTAATTCCGAGCACCGTTTCAAAAGTTACAAAAACCCGCTCGCACGTTTACTGAACGTACCTGGAAAAAAGTTCATAAATTCATTCCGGGCACATCATGCCTCAAAATCATGCATCGTCAATTTTTGCGGACTCGTAAAATTCCCATATAATTAAAAAAAATTACATGTAATTTCTAGGTCTTTACATTCTCCCCACTTCAGGGCTTTGCGTCCCCGTAATCCACAACTCAAACTAAGGAAACAAGTGGGGTACTGAGCACATATCTGAGCTTCCCACTCCCATGTTTTCTCCTGGAGGTTCCTGTGCTGCCAACGTACATGCACCAAAGGTATTGAATTCCCATGAAGGACCTACTCTTGTCAATCTTCAATCTCCACTGGAACCTCAGTAAATGTCTCCCCATCATCGATTTCTAACTCGTCGTGGTTGATTATGTGAGAAGGGTTATGCACGTATCTCCTCGACTGGGATACATGGAAGACTTCGTGCACCCAGTGCAACTAAGGGGGGAAGTGCTAGTCATTAAGCCACCTCCCCAACTCTGTCGAGGACCTGGAAGGGTCCTATGAACCTCAGAGATTACTTGTCGCCCCGACCAAATCTCCGCAAACCTTGTCGGGGTGAGACCTGTACGAAGACGTGGTCACCATCCTCAAACTCCAGAAGTCTCTGTCTCCTGTTGGATACGACTTCTGCCGGCTCTGTGTAGTCTCCATCTTTTCATGGATGATCTACACCTTCTATGTGGTAGCTCATTCCATATCTGGTCCCATAAGTGCTGACTCCCCTGGGTCGGTTCATCACAAAGGTGATCTGCAAGGTCAGCCGTACAAAGCCTCAAATAGTGTCATCCAAATGGTGGAGTGATATATTTTTTTGTATGAAAACTCTACCAAAGTCAAGTGATCCTTCCAACTGTGACCAAATTTGAGGACGCAAGCACACAACATGTCCGCGAGGGTCTAAATGGTCTGCTCAATCTAGTCATCCGTCTGAGGATGGAAGGCAGTGCTCAGACAAAGTTGTGTCCCAAAAGTCTCCTACAACCCCTTCCATATCCGGGAAGTGAAACATTCATCATGATAGGAGACAATTACCAAGGGTTCTTCATGTAGCTGCACAATCTTCTACAGATAGAGGTGTTCCAAGCTCTTTACTGAACCCTTCTCTCTGATCGGTAGGAAGTGGGCTGACATAGTGAGTCGGTCGATGGTCACCTAGATAGAATATTGACCCCTGGATGTACATGAAAATCCTATCACAAAGTCCATGGATATCCCATCCCACTTCCACTCTGGGACATCTAAAGGCTGAACTAATCCTGCTGGTACTTGATGCTCCGTCCTTACTTCCTGACAAGTGAGGCACTGAGTAACAAACTATGCTACTACTTTCTTCATTCCCGACCACCAGTGTTGTTGATGGAGGTCCCGGTACATCTTTGCCACTCCTGGATGTACCTCTAGAGGGGATATATGGAAATCCCTCAATAATTCCTTCTATAAAGCCACTGGTACCATAGTATGTCCTCTAAATAGGATGGCATGCTCCCCACCTTCAAAAAATCCATCATGTGCATGTCTTGTGGATATCTGAGCACGTCGAGTCTCGCAGTCAGTGTCCCCACACTGTGCCTCCCTGACTCGCTGAAGAAGTGGGGGAGTGACTATAAGATACTGAAGAAAAGCCGCTCCATCTCGATCCACAAAGGATATCTGCTAAGCAGCCACCTGCTCTGTCACCTCACCTATCATTTGTATACCAGATCTCCTGCTGAGTGCATATGCTACAAAATTCCCCTTCCCAAGAGTATAAAATATCTAGAAGTCATAGTATTGGAGTAACTCAAGCCAATGTCATTGTCTCAGGTTCAGGTACTTCTGAGAGAAGATATACCTAAGATCTTGTGATCAGAGTAGACTGTGAAACGTTCACTCATCAAGTAATGTTTACTTATCTTCAACGCAAAGACCACTGCTGCTAACTCCATTTCATGGATAATTTAGTTCTTCTCATGTTTTCCCAAATGTCGAGAACCATAAGCGATCACTACTCGCTTCTGCATCTGGACACATCTGAGTCTGGTCCCTGATGTGTCGTAGTAGACTACATACACAAAGACCTCCTCCAGAAGCCTCAAGATTGGGGAACTAGTCAGCCTCTACCTCAGCTCATGAAAACTCCACTGGCAGCTCTCCAACCACAAAAAGGGTTTCCCCTTCTTCATTAATGTTGATAAAGGTTCTACAACTCTGGAGAAATCTGGAACAAACCTCTGTTAGTATCCATCCAAACCTAGGAAACTCCGCACTTCTATCACACTCCTGGGTGGGTCCCAAGCAAGTACCGCCTCAATATTCACTGGATCCACCGCAAATCCAGCCTCTGAGATGACATGTCCCGGAAAGTGAACCTATCGAATCCAGAACTGACACTTCGAGAGCTTACTATAAAGCCGGTTCTCTCGAAGTGTGTCCAGAACTACCTAAAAATGATAGGCATGCTCCTCCTTAGTAGCCGAGTAGATCATAATGTCATCAATGAATACCACCACAAAGCGATCATGATATTGCTGGAATATACTGTTCATGAGACCCATGAACACTGCTCAAGTGTTAGTCACACCGAACAGCATGACCAAAAACTCATAATGGTCATATCGACATCTGAAAGTCATCTTCTACACATCCTCATATCGTACTCTGAGCTAGTGATAGCCTGACCTAAGGTCTATCTTTGAGAACCACTGTGCTCCCTTAAGCTGATCAAAGAGGTCGTCAATCCTCGGGAGTGGGAACTTGTTCTTCAGGGTCACTTGGTTCAAGAGTCTATAGTCAACACAAAGTCTCAAGATCCCATCCTTCTTCTTAGAAAATAGAATTGGGTCTTCCCAAGGAGAAACACTGGTTCAGATGAACCCCTTTCCCTATAAGTCCTCTAGCTGTAAATGCAGCTCACGAAGCTCCATGGGAGCCATCCAATATGCTGGTGTAGATATCGGTGTTGTCTCGGGGTACAGTTCAATGTAAAATTCCACCTCTTTGTGAGGAGGTAGACCCATAACATCTTTAGGGAATACATCCACGTAATGTTCCACCACTACAGGATAGTTCAGACTCTCTATACCAACCGCTCCAAGGGTAAGGCTATCCAACTGATGAGTTATTGGATGCACTCTCCTCCAGTTAAGTCCATCCTATGCTGCAAAGGCTCCCTTCTTGCTGGTGAAGGTAAACCTGGTCCCATTCATGCGGACACACTGTACTTTGCGCCTAATACAATCAATCTGAGCATGGACTGTAGAAAACATGTCCAAACCCAAGTTGATGTCTTAAGGCCTCAACGTTGTAACTAGGAGATCTCAGCTGAAGCTCTCGCCTCCTAGAGTAAGATCACACTGCTGACACTAGTGTTTAATCATCGAATCCTATCTTGTAGGAGTCTCTAGCCGCAAGGATCGAGCCAATGGCTCCGTCAAAATCTCCAAACTCTGAACGAGGGTCGTGGAAATAAAAGAATGACTAGAACCCATGTCTAAAAGTACAGAATCTAAGGTAGAGTAGACATAGATCGTACCTCGTATCATCTCTGTAGTGCCATGTTTATAGGCCTCAGTTTCCTAAAGCTGAGCTCACCCCTGTCCACCTGTAGGTCTAGTCCTCTTGGAAATCTATGAAATTTGTCTACTAATAGCTGCATAAGACTCCACTATGTGACACCCAGTGGTGGGTCTTGCTGATGGTGACTACTCATCCAAAAAACTCTCCACTAATAGGGCTCACTCTACCACCCTTGTATGCGTCGAGATGCTGAGAGAAATCATCGAAGCCTTGATCTCTCACCTGAGTCCCTACTCGAATGTCCAAGACCTGAAGAATAGGTCATGTGCCATATCAGTGGATTAGTGTGAGAGGTCGGTGAACCTCGCTGAGTACTGAGCCACAGTCATGCTACCCTACTGCAGATGAAGAATATCCTGTATGCACACTGCGCGTAGACTCGCTAGGACAAACTCTGCCCAAAACAGGCTCTCGAAGTCTTCCCAGAGAAGTGTCACCTCTTCGTGAACCTGGAGCATCAAGCTCCACCATCTTCCTAATGCTACATGTAGAAGTCTGGTGGAAAGGATCACCATGAGATGCTCTGGTGTCCCTACTCGTTGTAATACTCTCACCACGGCCTCCAACCAATCCTCAGTCGCCTTTAGGTCTGCCTCTCCCCTGAATCTGGGTGGCATCTAGCGTTGGAACTGGTGCAATGCGCTCAAGCAGCGTGCACCCTCTACTACTGGGGATGGTGGTATCGGTGGCCCAACAGGTAATGGTACCTCCAGTGCCTCTACTAGAACAGGGTCCTACACTGAGGCCTCGTCGCTCGGTGGGCTATCATCGTGTACTATACCTGGAACCCTAGATGGCTGTCTACATGGAAGCATCCTGAAAAGAAACAGGTGTGCCACAGTCAATAAGTTATACCTAGTGAGCTGACACAAATAGATCACAAAGAAAACATTTCTAAGCACACATACAATCAGTTTTTTCATGCACTAAGTCAGAAATTAGAAGTCACGGTCCTTGTGTATGGATACATCAGTCTCCACACCAACACTAGAATCCCTAAACTAATAACCATACTCATAACACTTAACACAATTTTTGTCAAAAGATCAGAGTCCTATGTTCTATGGTAGAACCAACTCATCTAATACCAATTTTTCATGACCCGTCCCCTGGGGACCATGCCGCGACTACCCCAAGCTCACCATCTATAGGCCAGGGGTTGGCGACTAGTACCAAAAGACGTATTTCCTAAAATCTAGGAAGGCATTGCCTTTATATCCTGTAAACACACACGACCAAGCACATAGCAAAATATGAACACAAGTAAGATGAATAGTAAAAAGAGTGCGTACAGTAAGTAAAAGGGGCCAGAATACAAGACCAACTAGAAAGTACAAGAAAACTGGAAAGTAAAAGTAAACTGAAACAGCTCATGTGAACACCTACCAAGGATCCTACATGAAGGGTAGTAACATCTCTCTAACGATTTTCTCTACGGTACACCTCATCTAAGGTTCACCTCTGAGCTACCTTTAGTCCTGGTACTCTCATCCTCATTCAGCGTTGTCTGTCGTCAGCACCAAACACAACAATGTGCAGGCATATCCCATGTAATGGTGAGTATAATGATACTCAGTAGGGACCCTGAGACCCTCAAAGGTCTCACAAAACCCAAAAAGGATAAACCAAAAAACATGAAAACATCTAACAACCCTACTTAGGTATATGCCCATACATATACCTAAGTTATCAAGAACACCCATCTCATTCATGAGGAAACACAAGGCCCAACTCTTAGCCCAAAGCTCAACTATTCCACAAAGGAAGGAATACCTCGAAGGTAACACCACAAAGTTAAGTACCACAATGGTAAGCCACATAGTGAATACCACAAAGGTAAAGACTCAGTCCACACCAGGAATAACGTAAGTACAGAAGTATAAATGATTAGTTGTAAGTTCAATAATATTATTCTATTAAGTAGCACCGGTACTGACCCACACTCAATCGATAGGTAAATAAACCTCTAACCCACACAGGATCTGACCCACATAGGATCGATAGGTAACTAACCCCCGCTGACACACACAAGATCTCACCCACACAAGATCGATAGGTAACTAACCCCAACTAACCCACACAGGATTGGTATGCACGTACCCACACAAGATCGCTGAGCATTGACCCACATAGGATCTAACCCACATAGGATCGCTAGATTTTGACCCACACAGGTTCGATATTCTTTCTTCATGTTACAGCCAACTACAGGGTTCCCGCACTAAGCTCGCTTGATTCTGAGAGGGTTCGCTTCTCAAGCCATAGGTTGATACTCCAACTGCCACAAAGTCCCATAAAGATGTATCCCAAAGGTCTGTCATGTCAAAAGGGACCCAACAAAACCGATGGTGCGTCAATCGAACACCCGGTCTGTAAGTTATTAGTGTTTCCGCTCCGAGGGCCCGGTTGGATTCGGGGTTTGATCCAACCCGTACGTACTATAATTTTTTTCAAAACACAATTGGAGTAACCCAAAAGGACTGTATCGATCCAAGGATTCTGGTTCCACAGACGGTTCGTCGAACGGACGCCTGTAGCTCAACTTATGGCCAAAAAAGCAAAAAGGGGACGAAGTTGGTCCGGGTTTGGTCCGATCCAGTCGGACCGACCCGGCCCGCTGGGTCTGGCCCGGCCTGCCAGCATGGCCCGACCCGTGGTGCCGCTCATAGTGCGGTCCGTAGTGCCAGCCCATGGTGTGGCCCTCAGTGCGGTCTGTGCTAGGCAATCTGATGGGCGCCCCAGCTTGCCGGATGGCCAGCCGCTCCTCTGCGCGGCGCGATCGCGTGTCGCGCCATCACTGGCTGTCGGTTGCCCTTCCCTCAATGTCGCGGCACAGGGTCGCGGTTTATCTCAACCGGGCGGTGCGGACACGCGCCGCCACCCCTTCATGTGGCCGGCTCCCGCTGGCCACCACCCTTGCTCCACAGCGGCCGACGGGCCGCAGATCTTCTCCAGCGGTGCGATTGCACTGCCTCCTTCATCACAGTTGGCCAAAGTGCTAGCCACCATTCCCGAGGCCCACCAGTGTCGGTTGCAGGCACCGGTCCCCATCCTCCCCCATTGCGTAGAATGCATGAAAATCAAAAGGATTGCAGAGTGGTTAGGCCATGTTCTTTTGGCCTGCACCCTACGCGTTAGAGCGATAGCAAGCAGCTCATGGGGAGAGATTCAATGTAAAATAAAAATCAACGAAGATTAATCAAAAGCACACCCCTACCTTGAAGGCTCCGAAGGAGGAGGTGTGAGGAAGAAGACGAAGTCGTTGAAGTACATCGGCGTTCGGCATCTTCACAAGGCACTTCCGATCCGAGCTCAGGATTGGTTCCTTGTTCTATGATTTGTTGTTTGGTGTTGCTCATCACCTCCCGCCAAAACTGGCTTCATCCTCCAAGTGTTGGGAGTCGCGACACTTTACTAGAGCTTCATCGTCTGGTGAAGTCGTGCCAATTCCTCCCCCACCCCCTCCAAGCTTCATAAAAATTGGAGATGGGGAGGGTAAGTAATGATCGTGGAATATATGATGGTTCATTTAATAAGAACCTTCCAAAATTTCAACGACGTTGTTACTTAGTATTTGAAAGTCAATCCATTTAATTTCAATTAGTGCAATTAAATGGGAGGTTTCCCAAGGGACTTCCCCATATTAAAGAAAATTTCGGGTGGTCCCCACCACCCTAAATTCACAAATTGGGAGGATTAAAGCTCTTGTGGCCCCTGCCTCCATAAATTAAAATGAGGTTACAAGAAAAATAAAAATGTTAATTTTTTTTACTTTTCTATTCTTCCATGAAAAATTGAAAAACTAACTTCCACCTTCGACCTACTACGGTCGAGGTGAAGTCTCCTTAAGTGAATATTGACACTACGAGTTCAACAGTGTCCTCATATTTAAATTATGAGAACCAGTTCAAAAGTTACAAAAACCTTCTCACACGTTTACTGAACGTACCCAAAAAAAAGTTCAGAAATTCATTTCGGGCACACCGGGCCTCGGAATCACGCACTGTCAGTTTTCACGGACTTGTAAAATTCCCAAATAATTAAAAAAAATACATGGAATTTTTGGGTCTTTAAAAAGGTCTTAAAAATATTGTGCAAACTAAATTCATAAAATAAATACATATAAGAAAATATACTAAAAATATTTATACAAAAAGTGGATAACACGTTCCACTAGTCACCACCAACTCCCAAGACCTTCTAATCATGAACCACCATCGTCACCAAGAAGTTCATTTCCTTTAACTATACATGGAATGAGAAAATATACAAACTCACAAAGGAAAATTTAGGGTGTGAAAATCAAATTCTAATAGTATCTCACCAAGAATTTCCTAATAAATCCATAAAAACCCAACTTTAGTCAATTTTAGATAAAACATGGCATGGATATCATTTCAAAACTCATATCAAAACATTATTTATAAAACATTTCAATAGGTAGTATGAAATAGATAAAAAATTCCATTACCATCACATAGATAAGATATAAACATATTTTTCAAAGAATACATGAATAATCATTTCAATCAAAATATACTTGAGTAAATCATTCTAATCAATCATCAACAGGTAAAATCATTTTCATTCATAGAACTATGGTTAAAATACTCAAGGTTAGATTAATAAATGGATTCCAATATATCTCAATGAAATATGGATCCATTTGAAAAAGCACGCCCTATATCCCAATCCTAGGGGTAATAAGAGAGAATCCTAAAGAATAAACTCCCTACCCTCAAAATCATGTAGTTAGAATTGTCATCATCATTCCATTTCCAGTTAGAGATAACAAATTCCTATCATGTGTTCTTCCCACCTAACTACCAATGATCAAATGTGCTTCAAGTTAAATAAAAAATTTATGAGTATATCATCCAAGTTAATCAATATCAATCATTTCAAATTACCATTTCAATTTTCCCTTATTTCAAGTTTCAAAAACTTTCCTTTCATTTAAAAATACATCTTCAAATGGTTTTTCTTCAAAAAACACATGCCTTTCATTTCAAATCATATAATTTCAAATAATAAAACATTTCATTACTATTTATATCATTAATATCATGCTTCAAAATCATTCATTTAAAATCAATGTAATTTTCATGAAATTAACAATTAATTTTCAAAATCCATTTCATGGGATTTCATCACACCCACCATGCCATTTCAAATAATTTATCAAGAGACACAATTAATAATATAAAAATTAATTATAAAAATAATTTAAAAAAAATCATAAAAGGTTTCATTTGATATATATTTAATTATGAAATCATCAAACTCAATCAATATCAACATAAGGCCCAAGGGATCAAAAAATGGAGAATCAAGGTAAATAATAATGAAGGGAGAGTCATAGAATTGCAATTTTTCAAGTCAAGATATATATCCCTCAATGATATGAGGATTCACCAATATCAATGCGGGAGTGGGGGGGAACAATCCATGATAAAATTGATATTTAACTTCCTGAAAGAGATCCAATGAATAATCTGACATTTCAATCCATGAAGAAACATGGTTAGAAGATACAAAATCCTCTCTAGAGAACCTCCATGATATTTTGGGTCAAATGAAATTTGGGGGATATGTTTTGAGAAATAAATAAGATGTTACAAACAAAAAAGTTTGATATTAACATGCCTTTTCTTGTCCCCATCAGAATTATTGGATACCATATGGTGCTCATAAAAATGGAGTAAATTTTAGAAGTCTCGTTTTCTAGATGGTGGGATTCTACTTGATAGTCGTAGGGTTTCGATAGGAATGCACCACTTCCATCCTCCCACTGGCTAGCATACGGCTCTCATCTGCTATCAAGTGGGCCTCTTAATGCTTTTACATCTACAAAATCATGACTACTTCAGAGCTAAAGTCCCCAACCACCTCTCAGTCACTAAAACTAGAAAAAAACTCTCATACACCCCTCTAAAAGATCAAATAATGGGAAAAATAGAAATCAACAATCATAAAAAAGAATTTAAGGAAAAAACTATGGATCAACATAAAAATAGAGTAAAGAGATAAAAACAAGGTTTATACCTAGAATTTTGTATAGGTATGTTATAATATCCCTAGTATAAATGATTTCTACCCCATTAATCCTATCAAAAGACTTATACAATAAGAGGTGAAGACATTGATCTCTCAAAATACCTCACAATCCAAAGTATAATGTGAATAAGAACCATATTTATAATGCACCTAAAACAAGGGGATAGATTTTCCATGAAGGGTATTTATCTAAGAATCAATAATCTGATTTGGTCGCTCGGTCATTGATAAATCAGGTTCCACATCAAGGTCCTCTCATCTCAAGACATGAGATGATTTAGAGAGAAACATTATAAGTTGTGACACATGGACCATGTTATGGATCGATGTTATCATATATGTAAAATACAAAGATTAAGACGCTTTTAAATTCTTCTCAACATCCTCAAATGGTATTACATATCTCAATGATAATGTTCTATATTTTTCTAGTCATCGGTCACTGAACTGAGGTGATACTCTAAAAAACAAGGTTACCAACTAAGAACTATAAAGGTAATAAATGATAATCTAAATAGGATATATAATGTCTTTGTTTCATTACCATTATATGAAAAATCAAATGAATCTTTTCCATCATCTCGTGGACCAGACTCTGTCCAGTAAAAAAAGCTACACCAATATATGAACAAAAAAGTGGATATCTACAAGGTTGTGCATACAATAACTCAAAGGGTGAAATCTTGATGGGTAGCTGGTAAATATTATTATAGGAAAAATAAAATAATCCTAAGTGGAAATACTATGCTCCTCCAAAGTCATAGACAGATTATCATAGAATATTCTCAAGAATTAGTATAGCTTGTTCTATATGACCATCTAACTAGGGATGATACGTCATGATTAAATTTACCAAAGATCTCAGCACCTCCTAGATGCCTCTCCAAAATTTAAAAGTGAACTATGTATCCCTATAAAATAAAATAGAAGATGAAACACCGTGAAATATGATGATTTCCTACACATATAGATTTACCAAATCTTAAACTTTGGTTTTGTCATGGATGAGATTAAAGTGATTTGATTTGGTAAATTGGTCAATCACCACCCAAATCATATTATTTTTTTGAGTTTTACATGTAAAAAACCACAAAATACATTGATATCTCATCCCAAATACAATTAATCTTGGGAAGTGGATGAAGAATCCCTGAATACTTCTGATGCACAGCCTTAATTTTATGACAAGTAGAACATCAATAAAAAAATCAGCAATGTCATGTTTCATACATTAACACTAGAAATTTAACCTCTTATCTTAAAGAATCTTTATGGTTATAGGGTATACCATCCATTAGTAATTATCACAATCCTCAATCCCATCCTTCCTCATAGGAAATTGAACAATAAACTAGTTCCTAAAGAAAATGATACCATAAGAAGATAGTGACTACTCTTTGATGGTCTCCCTTCCATGTAATAAATAAATAAATCCACATAACTCAAAATTATTATTTTTTTCTAGGATAATATACTTTATAATATAGGTTTTCAACTAAACACTCATGAAAACAACCTTAGTATCCCCCTCCAAGACTCCCAAATGAATACAAGCAAAAAGGTTCATCATATTTCACTCCTAAAAAGATTATTTCATATCCTATGATGGATGTTTCTAGCTCAACGAATGAGTAATTCCATTACCCTTACCAGAAGAGTAGGTAATGTTGAAATCAAAATATTGTAGGTACTCCACCCACTACCTATTATTAATGATTAAATATTTTTAAGTGAAGATATTACTCAATATTTTATGATCAGAGTATATGGTAAACCTTTCACCAAAAAGGTATTGTTTCCAACTTTTTAGATCATGCATCATGACTAAGAGTTTGAGATCATGCAAGAGATATTTATTCTCATGAGGCTAAAGTCGATAAGAACCATAAGTCACCATGTGATCACCTTTCATGAGAACCTTCCCCAAACCCAAACTTGATGCATCATAGAAGACTACATTGCTCGTTATAGCCTCTAGAATAGTCAACACTGGCACAAAATTCAAATTACACTTCAAATATTCTAAATAAGTTGGTCATTTTTAATCCCATATGATCTTTAATATCTTTCAAGTTAGAGTGGTCAGCAGAAAAAAAAAAGCCAACTTTTAAAAATCCTTCACATACTTGTGGTAATACCCATCCAAGACCAGGGAGCTCTGAATTTGAAAGATATTTTGTGGTTCATCCCATTTCATTATAGCTTTCACCTTCTCAGGATAAATTGAAATTACATATTAATACACAAGGTATTCTAATAAATTTAACTCTCAAATATATAAATTTCATTTAAAGATATTATAATAAAGTATGTGATTTCTCAAGATGTCTATAATTTCTCTGAAATGAGAAAATGATCCTCCTCAATTTTAGATTAAACTATGATGTCATCCATAAATACCACCCCAAAAATAATTACAGTATTCATTAAAAATACTATTAATCAATTCCATAAACACATAAGGAGAATTATATAAACAAAAATGCATAACAATGTAATCATAGTGGCCTACATGCACATAAAAGTAGTCTTGGGGATATCATACTCCTTGATCCTGAGCTAATGATAATCAGACCAGAGATCAATCATTGAGAACCAATTTTTCCCTTTCATATAGACAAATAAATCATTTATTTAGGGATGTGGATACTTGTTCTGACCATGACTTGATTAAGCTTTTGGTAGTCAACACACAGGTGAAGGGTTATGTCATCCTTCTTGGAAAAAATCACTAGCATTGCCCAATATGACAAACTAGGTCGAATGAATCCCTTGGAAAATAATTCATCCAACTGAGTATTTAAATATTTCAGTTAAATAGGTTCCAAATGGTATGAAGGTATATAAATAGTTCGGGTACCTTTACCATGTTGATAGAAACTAAAACTCCCTCACATATGGGAAACCATAAAAGTCTGATGGAAATGCATTGAAAAAGTCGATGGATACTGGAGGAAGATCACCACTAGAATAATCCTACTCTAGTTCAAAGTAAAACATGGATATAATCCTACCCAACCCTAGAAGAGGATGTACGACTCCACATGATCTCAAGTTCCGTTCTCCCTGAAAGACATGTCATGCCCTATCGATGGTGGTAAAACACTACGGGCAAAACCATTATTTGCGACAGGCTATTTGCGACGGTTTTGTCAGCCCGTCGTAAATAACCAATTATTTGCGACTGGAATAGGCGCCCCGTTGCAGAAAGTTACACGTTGATTGGCGCGGTTTGCGCGCCAAACCGCACGAAACAGTATTTGTGACGGGTTGGCACCGCCCGTCGCAAATTCCAGGAGGCGGTAAGACCTAGTTGTGACAGGGGATCCCCCATCGCAACTAGTTCGACCCCCGAATGGTACACAATGCAGGTATTGTAGAAGACACTGTAGCAGTTACTGTATGAGGTACTATTCGGTATTGTAGCAGCCAGAACTATTCATCTTGGGCCACCGGTTTGGGCTTGGAGTCCTTAAGGCTTTCGGGCCACCCATGCCTTTGGGTTAGTGGGGCTTTCGGGCCACCTTTAAGGCCTTCGGTCCACCTCAAGGCCTTCAGGCCACATGCAGTTGCCCCAGACAGACTACAAAAAAGGAGCAGCCCCAGAAGAGATTCAGAGCAGGTGCACTCACCAGAGCAGATCCAAATGGATTTGTTAGAATGAGAGGGTATGGCTATGCCATCGGGACCAGCCTATGCTTGCGCGGGAAGCCTAGCCAAACAGCCATGAGAATGTGGAGAGCTACTATCATGATGCAGATTCTAGGGAGAGGCAGTACCTTGTAGATAGTCTGGTTGAATTCCCTAAGACCTTTGGGTCATGTAATCTCCTAAACCTACGGGCCTTGTAATCTCTGAACCTATGGGCCTTGCAAGGGTTCCCCCTCATCCCTTGAAAGGGGGGTTATCAAAATAAATTAAAATTAAGGCCTTTGGTCCATTCGGGATGGGACCCGTCACAAATAATCAGCGGCGGTAAAAACATATTTGCGACGGGTTGTTGTCTCATAGCAAAAAGTGTGTCGGCAGCTCACTTTTTGCGACGTCCCCCGCCACAAATAACCTTTTAACCACCGACGTTAGAATACCGTCATAAATAGCCTCATCATTACTAATCTAACCTATATATACCCCCCCTCCATTTTTCTTCTCTCTGCCCAAATTTCTTGTTACTCTGCATCTCTAAACTCTAATTTTAGAGTGAAAATTTTTTAGAGTTAACTTTTTTTTACGAAAAAGTTGTAAAGCCGCCTAAAATTATAAGAGATCAAGTTTAAAGGTATTTATGTTTTATTTAACTTAGTATTTATTTCCTTTCTTTATTTTAATTTTATTTATTGTTGATTAGTTATAATTAAGTTAGATTTAAATTGTTTTGTCATCAGTATTTATTTTAAATAATAAAATTAAATTATTAGTATTAATTCTTAATAATTAGTAATAACTAATAAATGTTAACAATAATTTGTAATGTATATAAATAATTAGCGATAATTAGTAATTAGTAGTTATATTTTGCAGTAATTAATAGTAATTAACACTAATTACTAATAATTAGAAAAAAAATAATTATAAATATTAACAATTAGTAATAAATAGTATTAATTTGTAATAATTAGTAATTAATACTAATAAATAGTAATAAATAGTAATAAATAGTAATAAATACTAATTATTAGTAATAAATACTAATAATTAGTAATAAAAATACTAATTAATAGTAATAAATACTAATTAATAGTAATAAATACTAATAAAGAGTAATAAACACTAATAAATAGTAATAAATAGTAATAAATAGTAATAAATAGTAATAATTTGTAATAATTACGAATAAATAATAACAATTACCAATAAATAGTAATAAATACTGATAAATAGTAATAAATACTAATAAATACTAATAAATAGTAATAAATAGAAATAAATACTAATAAATAGAAATAAATACTAATAACTACTAATAAATAGTAATAAATACTAATAAATACTAATAAATATTAATAAATTGTAATAAATAGTAATAAACAGTAATAAATACTAATAATTAGTAATAAATACTAATAAATAGAAATAAATACTAATAAATAGTAATAAATACTAATAAATAGTAATAAATACTAATAAGTACTAATAAAAAGTAATAAATACTAATAAATAGTAATAAATAGTAATAAATAGTAATAAATAATAAAAAATAGTAATAGTTAGTAATAATTTGTAATAATTTGTAACAATTAGTAATAATTTGCAATAATTAGCAATAATTAGTAATAAATAGTAACAAATAGGAATAAATATTAATAAATAGTAATAATTAGTAATAATTAGTAATAATTAGCAATAAAAAGCAATAGTTAGTAATAATTAGTAATAATTAATAATAATAAGTAATAGTAAGTAATTATTAGTAATAATTAGTAATAATTAGTAATAATTAGTATTAATTAGTATTAATTAGTAATAATTACTAATAATTACTAATAAATAGAAATAATTAGTAATAATTAGTAACAATTAGTAATAATTAGTAATAATTAGTAATAATTAATAACAATTATTAATAATTAGTAATAATTAGTTATAAATACTAATAAATACTAATAAATAATAATAAATAGTAATAAATATTAATAAATATAAATAAATACTAATAAATATAAATAAATACTAATAAATAGAAATAAAGACTAATAAAGACTAATAATTACTAATAAATAGTAATAAAAAGTAATAAATAGTAATAAATAGTAATAAATAGTAATAAATATTAATAATTAGTAATAATTAGTAATAATTAGTAATAATTAGTAATAATTACTATTAAATAGTAATAATTAGTAGTAATTAGTAGTAATTAGTAATAATTAGTAATCATTACTAATAATTAGTAATAATTGGTAATAAATACTAATAAATACTAATAAATACTAATAAATACTAATAAATACTAATAAATACTAATAAATGGTAATAAATAGTAATAAATAGTACTAAATAGTAATAAATGCTAATTAAAAGAAATAAATACGAAAAAATAGAAATAAATACTAATAAATACTAATAAATAGTAATAAATAGTAATAAATAGTAATAAATAGTAATAAATAGTAATTAACAGTAATAAACAGTTAAAATTAGTAATAATTAGTAATAATTAGTAATAATTAGTAATAATTAGTAATAATTAGTAATAATTAGTAATAATTAGTAATAATTGGTAATAATTAGTAACAGTTATTAATAATTAGTAATAATTAGTAATAATTAGTAATAAATACTAATAAATACTAATAAATAATAATAAATTGTTATAATTAGTAATAAATACTAATAAATAGAAATAAATACTAATAAATACTAATAAATAGTAATAAATAGTAATATATTGTAATAAATTGTAATAAATAGTAATAAATAGTAAAAATTAGTAATAAATACTCATAAATAGTAATAAATATTAATAAATACCAATAAATACCAATAAATACTAATAAATACCAATAATTAGTAATAATTAGTAATAATTAGTAATAATTAGCAATAATTAGTAATAAATAGCAATAAATAGTAATAAATTGCAATAAATGGTAATAAATAGTAATAATTGGTAATAATTAGTAATAAATAGAAATAAACAGTAATAAATAGATATAAATATTAATAAATAGCAATAAATACTAAATATTATCAATAAATAGAAATAAATAAAAATAATTAGCAATAAATAGAAATAATTAGCAATAAATAGAAATAAATAGCAATAAATAGAAATAACTTGCAATAAATTTCAATAAATAGCAATAAATCGCAATAAATTGCAACAAATAGCAATAAATTGTAATAAATAGCAATAAATATCAATAATTAGCAATAATTATAAATAATTAGGAATAATTAGCAATTAATTACAATAATTATCAAATAATTGCATTAATTAGCAATAATTAGCAATTAATTAGCAATTAAATAGCAACAGTTAGCAATAATTAGCAATAATTAGCAATAATTTTCAATAAACAGCAATAAATTACAATAATTTGCAATAATTATCAATAATTATCAATAAATAACAATAAATAGAAATAATTAGTAATAATTAGCAATAATTAGCAATAATTACCAATAATTACCAATAATTAGCAATAATTAGCAATAATTTCCAATAATTAGCAACAATTAGCAATTATTAGCAATAATTAGTAATAATTAGAAATAATTAGTAATAAATAGCAATAATTAGCAATAATTAGAAATAATTATCAATAATTAGCAATAATTAGAAAAAAATAGGAATAATTAGATATAAATAGTAATAAATAGAAATAATTAACAATAATTAGAAATAATTAGAAATAAAATCAATTGTAATAAATTGTAATAAATTTTAATAAATTGTAATAAATTGGAACATTTTTCAATGGATTGACGGTACTCCTTTTTCTCGATGACTCTTCTCCTTTCAACAATCACTAACTCAAAACATTATGAAAATTATGATTCTACGTATGCATATCCAATCTCGTATGAACGAGTTTGAATATGCATTTGCAGGACCACATTTTTCATAGTGTTTTTAGGTGGTGAAAATTGCAAGAAGAATATTCATTGATGGAAAGGGGGCTCTTTTGTCTGATGGCTCATTTACTTGTATCTTTTTCTCACTGAAATCATGAAGTAAAATCTGATCAGATGTATGCTTATGTATTCTCGTATGCACAAGAATGAATAAGAGTACCCCCAAGCAGATTCTTCATTGTAAATTTAGTGTGAGAAAGTTGCAAGTAAATGAGTCTTCAGACAAAAGAGTTTCCGTTAATCCACTGGAAATTATGTTTCCCGTAATTAATGGTAATTATTAAGAAGTGGTTATAATTATTTATCTTACTTTTTTGGATAGTGATTTTCTATTTTCAAATTATTCAAAAATAGTAATGATTTTATATTTTTTAGAAAAATATAGAACAATGAAGTCGACAATAGTCATTATTAGATGATCACGCTTGGATAAATCAGTATACAAATCCAAACAATTCTGTTTTAAATCCTATATATATTGAGGGTGTTGAAGTTTTCTTATCATTTTCATCATCAAAAACAGAATTTGTTTCAGAACGCACAATTATGTGTCCTTGTAAAAAATATGCTCTGAGAACGTTTGACACATTTGACAAGGTTGGGGACATCTCTTGCGGTTTGGTTTTCAACTAGATTATGTTTTTTGGTATCAACACGGTGAACACAGTTCCAGAGAAGATATTAATAACATGATTCTGGATCCATCACGATTTCAAAATTTAGTACATGTTGTTGCAGGTCCATCTGTTCAACAAACTAAAACTCAAGATGCTATTGATTTAACTCTTGTGTTGGCACTACCTGAATTTTATGAGTTGTTGAGGTCTGCTAAGGATGCATTATATACTTGTTTCAATATAAGCAAATTAGAAGCGGTTGTAAAAGTTATGGATGTTAAATTAGATAATGCAATGTCAAACAACTGTTTTGATAAAATATTTTATTTGGTTAAAACGCTATTACCTAAAAGAAATGTGTTGCCTAAAAATTACTATGAGAGCAAGATGTTGGTTTGTAATATGGGTCTTAGTTATCAGAAGATTCATGCATGCGGAAATGATTGCATCTTATATTCTTGTAAAACCGAGTCATTGGATAGTTGTCCCACATGTGGAAAATCGAGGTATATAGAAGCTCAACCGTGGAAGTCAGGATCGATTCATGTGAAACTGTTCAGATATTTCCCCCATACACCTAGGTTGCAGTGTTTGTTTATGTCTCAAAACACAGTGTCAATGATGTCATGGCACAAAACCATAATTTCAACTGATAAAAGCTTGAATCATCCATCTGATGGTGATTCGTAGAAACATTTTGACTGACTGCATCCTTATTTTTCTTTAGAAGCCCAAAATGTGTGATTGGGTCTTTCTACTGACAGTTTCTATCTATTTTGTTCTTATGGTAGTCATTATTCATGTTGGTCTATCTTTATAACTCCGTAAAATTTACCTCCATGGATGTTGATGAAGGATCCCTATATCTTTTTGACCATATTAATTCCAAGACATCTAAAAAAGAATATTTATGATTATTTGAAACCATTGATTGATAAGTTAAATTAATTGTGGAGTAATGGTGTTAGTACATATGATGTTACTTCAAAAAAATCAAATCAAAAACTGCATTGATGTGGACGATTAGTGACTTCCTAGAATATAGAATGTTATTCGGATAGAGTACACATGGCCCGAAATCATGTCCTTACTGTATGAAATACAACAAATCCGTTTTGCTCGTCAATGGAAAAAACCTTTCTATTTTGACTGTCATCACATATTTCTTCCAACCGATCATCCATTTTTGAGAAACAAATCTCACTTCAGAAAAGGCACAATTGAAATGGATGAACCTCCAAAAATGATCTCAGGCAAAGAGTTAAAGTCTATTTTATTTTCATTACCTCCCATAACATTTGGGCGAACAGTAAACCAACAGAAAAAACATGGCTTTGGAAAGAGCATAATTGGATAAAACAGAGCATTTTTTGGGATCTTCCATATTGGTCTGATTTAATGGTCTGCCACATGTTGGATGTCATGTATATTGATAAGAACTATTTTGATAATTTGTTTCATACAGTTTTGGATACACCAGGTAAGACCAAAGATAATGTAAAGGCACAATTAGATCTTGCCCAAATTTGTCAACGATAAGTACTTGAACTATTTTAAAATGTCAGATCACAGAGTTTACTGAATCCAAAAGCATATTATACACTGTCCAAAGAGAATTGATTATTTTTTTGTTAGTGGATTGAAAATTTGATACTTCTAGATGTCTGTGCTTCTAATTTGGAAAGATGTGTAAAGAATGATCATATTGTTGGATTAAAAGGTCATGATTATCATGTTATAATGGAAAGAATTATGTCGGTTGTATTCAGAGGTTTTTTGAATTCTATGATTTTATATTTGATAAGAGAGATATCATATTTTTTTCGAGACATTTGTGAGGAGACAATAGACTATGATGCACTAGGTAAACTGGAAGAAGATGTTGTTGTCATTATTGTAAATTGGAAAAAATCTTTATGTAGGATTTCTTTGACTCAATGGAACATTTGATATTACATTTTTCACATGAAGCTAAATGTGGAGGTCAGATACAGTTTCGATGGATTTACCCATTTAAGAGATGCATGTTGAAATTGAAGAAAAAAGTACGTAACAAAGCATCAGTTGAAGGCACAAATGTTGAAGCTTATTTTCAAGAGGAAATTTCTTTTTATGCTCTCATTATTTTGAATCTGAATATCCCTAAAAACACAACCACTATTTAGTCAATAAGGTTTCCTTATGACTTTTCCCTTCCTTCATGTTTGGGGAGATTGTTGAGTCAATAAGGTTTCCTTATGACTTTACCATTTCTTTATGTTTTGAAAATCACAAACACCTTATCTTAAGGAAAATTTCATTTACCCTATGTTTTACTTTAATAAGGAAAAGTTTCCTTCCCCAAAGAAATTTATCATTACCATGTCTTTAATTGCTCATTTTCTCTCTAAGAATAAAATTCGGTTTCATATCTAAAACCTTGGAATCATATATATATATATATATACTTATATATAAAGAATTATATTTTCCGGATCCAAATTCTGGTTCTGAACTCTCTAAATTCAGACTCCGAACTCTTTTGAGTTCTGACTCCAAGTGCTCTGAATTTAGACTCTGAACTCTTCTAAGTTTTGACTCCGAGTTCCTTGAATTCAGACTCCGAAGTCTTATGAATTCAGACTCCGACCTTTGTAAGTTTAGACTCCGAACTCTTATGAATTCAGACTCCGAACTTTTGTAAGTTCAGACTCCAAACTCTTATGAATTCAGACTTTGAACTTTTGCAAGTTCAGACTCTGAACTCTTATGAATTCAGACTCCGAATTATATATAATTCTAACTCCAAATTATTCTAATAAATATATTTCGAATATCCATGTATTACAAACTCTGAATAGTTTTTGGGTAGACATCGAACTTTCATTTTTTCTTACATTCTAAAAAATATATTTTCTTAAGTAATCAAATTTTTTTTACTCATGTTTTGGTTATAAAATGATTTCGTTCATTCATTTACTAACTATCCATTGTTTGAGTTACATGTGTACAATTCCCTCTGAAATTCATGGAAAAATATGACCATTGGAGGAGGGAGTCGACCGTAGAGAATGTACCTATAAATATGATCTCATTTGAAAGATCTCACAACAAGTTTATCTATCAAGAGACTACATGTCGCTGAAGTGATTTCTAGAGAGAGACTTTATTTCTTTGTGTGTAATGAACACCTTGTTCAGATTTTCTTCGTGCGACTCTGAATGTTGTCGAGTACATTCGAGGGCTTTTGGAGATAGGAAGACAGAGGTGTCGACTATCTTAAAGCTCGAGGACTTCCTTGCTGAGGAAGACAGAGGTGCCGACTACCTTGAAGTTGAGGGTTTGTGGGGAGATCAAAACAGACGTCGATCTTCATATCGAGGTCTTACCCTAGTGTGGGTAAGAAAAACTTTCTTGAAATTATAAATCAAGGGACCTTTATCCAAAGTTTTTTGATACCCTTCTATTTAGGTTAAAAGATTTACTACCTGTTACTTGTTTGTTTCAAGTTTTCCACTGCATTTTGTTTGTAAAGGAAAGTATAACTATCTTATACTTCCTTACATTTGTACACTCTGATTTATTAAGATTCTATATGCTTTATGGTAGAATCTTTATCTTTTTAAACTTTTGTTAAGTTTCATTTCCGGATTCATCTTTCTGGAATTACATTCTCAGAATCACATTTCTAGAATCAAGAAAGTTTGTTGAACTCAGAGGTTTTGTGAATTACCTTGTTTAACCTTGTTAAACAATATAATGGTTTCTAACCAACTTTAAAAGTTCCTAAAGAATTTTTAAAGTATTCAATTCATCCCCCCTATTGTATATTTAGCATCATACGATACTACAATCAGTATCATTCATTATTTCAATCCTAAATTTGGTATTATAGACTATATCATACTACATACCATCTTAACAATTGGTATCAGAGGCTGGTGACCTTGTACCCTAAGCCAATTTAACAATTGGTATCAGAGCCCGGTGACCTCGTACCCTGAACCAATACAAAAATTGGTATCAGAGGAGGTCTCTGAAATACTTATATTCACATATAAGTTTTCCTTGCTCATGTTTTTCATTGTTCTATATTTTCCTTGCTAAGAAAAATTTTCCTTGTTGAAAAACTTTTATTACTAACAAGTTTTTGTGGAAATATTTTCTTTAAGATGGCAGGAATCAATGTTCGTTTCATAGAAAACTTAAATCCAACTAGACCACCTATTTTTGATGGGAATGATTATTAACATTGGAGAGATCGCATGAAAACATTTATCATCAATACTGGAGTAGAAAAATTTTTCATTCTTACTGGAGGATATAAAATATCTGACAAGGAAGTTAGTACTTTCACTAACCAGGAAAATCATGAATATCAACTAAATTATAAGGTACGCAATATATTGCTTTGTTCCATGACTAGAAATATATATAGAAAAATGTTATCTTGTGAAGAAACAAATTGTATATGGAAGAAGCTTGAAGTTACTCACTTTGGAACCACCAATGTTATTGAAACTAGAAGATCCATGCTCAGAGCTGAATATCATGGTTTTTTCTTTCCTTATGGAGAACCCATATGTAAGGTGCAACAAAGATTTATGACTATCGTCAATAATTTACAATCCATGGGTGATAATGGATTAGATAATGAAACTATTGTGGATAAGATCATACACATCATGCCCAATGAGTGGGAATCCAAAAGAACAGCTATAGATGAGAATAGAAAGGTTACTCATATTTCTCTTGATGAACTTTTAGGAAATCTTCTTCAACATGAGACTAGAATGAAGAGAGATGCTGATAATGTTAGGAAAAAGAGTGGGAATGGAAGTGTTTATTTTACTACAACTTCAAATAATATGAAATTCAAGACTCCTGAGAGAGTAACTAGATATGAATCTAAGAATATTGTTATACAATCCGAATCTAGTGAAGGTGAATCTTCATAATATGAGTTAGCCAATCTTGCTCGAAGGATGAAAAAGATTGTTAGCCAGAAGAATTTTCAATCCAGATACAAGAAGAAAGAAAGGAAAGATAAGAAATATTCAAAAGTCACATGTAATGAATGCAACTGAGATGGACATATAAGACCTGATTGTCCTATGATTAAAATAAAGAAATAAAGGAAAATCATTCTGAGAGAAACAGAAATAAGTACTACAAAGCTAAAGCTAAGAATGTTCTAAAAGGTAATGACACCTAGAGTACCAGTGGGCGAGACTCTTCAGATGAATCATCAGTGTACGAATCTTCTGGACAAAAGAATATTGGTCTAATAGATATACTACCTATTGAAAATCATTGCTTAATGGCTAAGTTAAACAATGCTAAATCTATGAAAAATGTATCCCGAAATGATCACTATAGTGATATTAAATATTATAACTCTTCTAATGAAGAATATTCTTCTGATGAAGATAATACTTTACCTACCTATGAAGAAGTTTCTAGTTTTTCTAAGCTCCTTGAGAATGAGAACTCAAAACTCAAGAAAAAACTTGAAAAAGAAAATTCTATAAATACTATACTTACTAAGGAAATATCATATCTTTCTATTGATCTTGATAAGAAAATTTTTGATTTAAAAAGTATTTCAAAAAACTATGAAGAAGTAAATTCTAAAAAGGATAAACTTTCTAAGGATCTAGAAAAAGTATTTTATAAGAAAAATGTTTTCGAGCCTAACTCTAGTTATAAAGCTAATGTTTTGGAAGATAAGAACTTAGTTATCAAACTAAAATCCAAAATATTTTCCTTTAGGAAGTGCTTGTCAAACATTACCTTAGGTAAGGAAAATTTTGATAAGATGTATTCTCAAATCCGACCTCTAAAGAATAATTCTAGATTAGGTTATACTGGTTCTAAACCAATTTTTAGTAATAATTATTTTGTTCCTCAAATTTATACTTTCTGTACTAAATGTTAGTGTGGTGGGCATTGGGAAAAAATTGTTCCTTAAACAAAACCCAGTCTTTATGTTTTCATAAATCCTATTTTTCTAAGAAAATGTGGGTACCTAAAATTTTTCTTTCTGAAATTTCTAGATCCAATAAAGTTTGGATTTCGAAAGTCTAAAATTCTTATTTTCAGGAAAATAAAGAAAGTACCAATAGCAATACATGGTACATGGATAGTGGATGTTCCTGACATATGGCTGGTAACAAAAACTACTTTGAAAATATTATCAAGATGAAAGGATGGAAAGTAAATTTTGGAGATAATTCTAAGGGAGAAATTATTGGTATAGGTAACATCATTCTTATTGGAAAAAAATTGATTTAAAATGTTTTATTTGTTAAAGTTATTAAGCAAAACCTCATTATAATAAGTCAACTATGTGATGAAGGTTACCTTGTGAATTTTAGGAATGAAAAGCGCTTAGTACACAATTCCAAGGAAGAGTATATTCTTTCTACAAATAGGCAAGAGAATATTTACACACTAAACATAGAAGACCTTAGGAGCCAAATCTACCTTGCCTTAGTGTAATGGAAGATCATTCTTGGTTCTGGCATAGAAGGTTAGGACATTGTAACCTTAGGAACATATGCAAACTCTATAATAAAAGACTAGTTAAGGATCTACTGAATCTTAGATTTGATTCATCAAGAGTTTGTGATCCTTGTCAAAATATAAAGAATCATAAATTGAGTTTTAAATCAGTCGGTGAAGTCTCAACCACTAATGAATTATAATTAGTGCATATGGATCTTTTTGGCCCAACACAAACTGGAAGCATTGGAGGAAAATATTATGTATTTTTCTTACTTGATGATTACACTAGATTTACATGGGTCTATTTTCTAGCAATGAAATCTGAAGATTTTTCTTATTTAAAAAGTTTTAGAGCCCAAGTTAAAAATTAGAAAAACATTCCTTTGATAACTATTCATAGTGATCATGGATGAGAATTTAAAAATTCTGATTTTGAAACCTTTTGTAGTATAAAAGGCATTACTCATAACTTCTCATCACCTAGAACACCTCAAAAAAAATGGTGTTGTTGAAATAATAAATATAATTATTCCAGAGATAACAAGAACCATGTTGAGTGAGTATTCTGTAGCCAAACATTTTTTGGCTAAAACTGTAAGTACTACTTGTTATACTATAAGTCATTTTTTTATTAGACCTTTTTTTAATAAAACTCTTTATGAGTTATGGAATGGTAGAAAACCTAGACTTTCCTACTTTAAGGTTTTTGGTTTCAAGGTATTCATTCTTAATACTAAAGATAATCTACAAAAATTCTCACCAAAATATGATGATGGAATTTTCTTAGGCTACTCCACAACTTCTAAGGCTTATAGAGTTTTCAATAAAAACTCTTGTACCTTTGAAGAAACCGTACATGTCAAATTTGATGAAACTGATCCCTTTGTTTCTAAACACCCCCAACCTACATCTTCAGATATGTTTTCAAAAAATAATTATTAACCTTTGTTAGAAGATCCTTCTGATAAGGAAAATGTCCTAGAAGAAGTTTCTAAAGCATTTACCCTAGAATATTTCCTACCCTTTTTTGATGAACAGGTTTTACAAAACCTAAATCAGTTGTTTCTTAAGAATCATCCCAGCGATAGTATCATTGGTGATGAAAACCATCTTGTAAGGAATAAAAGTTTCTTAGTAAATGAAATAGAACATCTAGCATTCCTTTCCCAATTAGAACAAAAAATCACAGATGAAGCTTTATGTGAGGATGATTGGAGAATATCTATGCAAGATAAACTAAATGAATTTGAATGGAATAAAGTATGGACCTTGGTTGAAAGACCTAAGGAAACATTTGTTATTGGAGTAAAATGGGTCTTCAGAAATAAATGTGATGAAAATAGAATCATAGTAAGAAATAAAGCTAGATTGGTTGCTAAAGGCTATAATCAACAAGAAAGAATAGACTTTGAAGAAACCTATGATCCAGTATATAGACTTGAATCTATTCGTATTTTACTTTCCTTTGCAACATTCTTCAATTTTAATCTTTTTCAAATGGATGTGAAATGCACTTTCATTAATGGTTTTGTTCAGGAGGAAGTTTTTCTTGAATAACCTCCTGGTTTTGAAGATACGAAACATACAAAACATGTTTATAAACTTAGCAAAGATTTTTATGGACTTAAGCAAGCCCATCAAGCTTGGTATGATAGACTTACAAGATTTTTTCTTCAAAATAATTATGTTAATGGAAAGCAGATCCAAACCTTTTTATAAAGAATGTTAAGAAAAATGTTTTCATTGTTTAAATTTAAGTTGATGACATTATATTTGGTTCAACTCAGCAATCTTTAACTGATTCCTTTGCAGATTTAATGAAATCTGAGTTTGAAATGAGTATGATGGGTGAGATATCATTTTTCCTTGGTTTTCAAATTTCTCAAAAACCAGAAGGAATATATATATCCATACATAATTATATTAAAGATATTTTTAAAAAGTATGGATATGAAAACACTAAAAGTATTAGTACAACCATTGGAACCTCAAACACACTTGATCTTGATGAAGTTGGGAAACCAGTAGATCAAACATCTTTTAGAGGTATGATAGGAAGTTTACGTTACTTGATAGCTAGTCATCCAGACTTAATGTTTTTATTATGCTGATGTGCAAGATATCAATCCAATTCTAAGGAATATCATTTAAAGGAAGTGAAGATAATTTTTCGCTACTTAAAGGGAACCATGGATTTAGGACTCTTTTATACTTCTAGAAATGTGTTTGTTCTAAAAAGTTTTTCAGATGATGAATTTGGTGGATATAGAATGGATAGAAAAAGTACATCCAAAATGTGTCATTTCTTAGGAGATTCATTAGTTTCTTGGTCATGAAAGAAGAAACACTCAGTAGCACTTTCCACTGCTGAAGCTGAATATGTATCAGTTGAAAGTTGTTGTGCTCAAGTGTTGTGGATGCAACACACACTCACAGACTATGGTATGAGTTTTACCAAAACACAAATTCTGTGTGATAATACTAGTGCAATTTCCCTTATTAAAAACCATTCACATCACTCTCGTGCAAAACAAATAGATATTAGGCATCACTTTCTTAAGGATCACAAACAAAAAGGGATATCATTCTTCAATTTATCAGAACACAAGATCAACTTGCTGATATTTTAGCAAAATCTTTACCCTCTGATAGATTTGAATACATTAAATAGATGTTCGGAATGATAACCATAAGGTAATCTTCCTTGTTAACTTTCTATTGAAACCAATTTCCTTATAGAAATAAACTCCTTTTCATAGGGGGAGTACATTTCCATGTTAGTTAGATCAAATCTTTTATAATGGAAATTTTCATAGTCATATTTTTCAAATCTTTTGTAATGAAAATTTTCGTAGTCATATTTTTCAAATCTTTCATAATGAAAATTTTTGTTGTCAATTTTTTTTCAAATCTTTCGTAATGAAAATTTTCGTGGTTAGATTTTTCAAATCTTTCGTAACGGAAAATTTCATAGTCGGATTTTTCAAATCTTTGTTCATGAAAATTTTTGTGGTCAGATTTTTCAAATCATTCATAACAGAAATTTTCATAGTCGAATTTTTCAAATATTTCGCAATGAAAATTTTTATAGCCAGATTTTTCAAATATTTCTTAATGAAAATTTTCATAGTAATATTTTCTAAGTTTTCAGTAATGAAGTTCTTTTATATAGTCTAAAATTTTTTCGTAGTCTTAAAATTTTCTTAATGAATATTTCTTTACTTAATGTTTTGCAATGGATATTTTAGTTTTTAAATTATTTTTCATAATAAAAATTTTCGAAATCTAAAGTTTATCAAGAAGAATTTTTCTTAATAGGAATAATCTTCTTAGAAATCCAAAAGGTAAGTTTTTTTCCTGAGTTTTTGTAATCATCCTTTACTTGATGGTATTTTTTTTGTATTTAAAATTTTTATATTATCTTTTCCATAAATCCAAATGTTTTTTCTTAAAAACCAAAAAAGATCAGATTCTACCAAGTTTTCTTTGTGGATATCATATCAAACATCAGATCTGATTAGAAGGATTTTCAGCCATTGGATTGAGTTTGGAAGATGAACAATCACTTCTAACACCAATATAAAGGAACCCCTAATGGTTGTACCACATAGAATCTCAATCTCTCACGTGTTGAAGTTATTCCCTTTTACATAAGCTTATTCCGAATTTTCAAGGGTTTCTTAATTCCAAATGTCTGTTAAAGAATCCTCTCAGAAAGATATGTCTACTGTCAAACCAATCTCAGAGTGGTAGGTCTATAAAGAAAGGTTGGTGCATCCTAACTTCTTCAACCAGTATGATTATATAATCTCGAATAACATCAAGCTCAATGGATGGGACAATGTTTTCATATCGAAGTCAGGTGCTCAAGATTTAGTGTATCTGGACTTGTTATTTGAATTTTATGAATCAGTAATTTTCTTCAAAGAAGAAGGTAGAGAGAAGTTTTAATTCAAGAGCTATGGAAAGACTTATTCTCTTTCATATAACAAGGCAGCTAGTTTGGTTGGTATTCCATACGAAGGGGAAGTTGAGTTATTTTCTCATAAGCTACCAGATGTCAAAGGAAGTTTTGTTGAGGATAAGGATATGGAATGTCTTGGACTCTCTGATATAAAGACTCTGAAGATCGCACACTTTTCCACAAATTATCGGATTCTCAAATTATGGGTTCAAGGATTCAAAATTCCGAGAAAATGCGATAAATATACATTGAAGAAGAGTGAAATGTATATCTAGGATTTCTTGGTAAATATATGGAAGATCAACTTGGTAAATTATATTCTCATTATGATTGAGAATATTAAAAATAAAGACTTAAAGGCTCAGATAATCATGTATCTAGCCATTCTCTCCAAGTCAATTGTTCAGTGCATAGAATATTTTAAAATTCCTTGCAACTCAAAGCCAATAAATTGCAAAGTCATGCTTTTCAGTGATGATACCCTGAAGAATATGAACATTGGTTTTTCTTTAGACTCTAGAGAACATTATGACTTACCAGAGGAAGAATCATAAGTTGTTCCAAAAAATCAAGAAGTGGTTGAGACTTCCAAAAAAAGTGGAAGGAAGTGGAAAGTGAAGGAAGTGGAAGAAAAGGTAAAATCTCATATGACCAAGGAAGTTCAATCAGCACCCCCAAAGTCAAAAAAGAAAAAATCCTATCGGGATGAGGTAGTAGCTAAGTGTAGGGAAGATAATAGGAACATGAAAGAAGGAGAGCGAAAGTTTAGACTAGACCCTGCTGAAGAAAAATCTCTAAAGGAGAAGACAAATGAGTATCTATAAAGGGAAGATAAATAAAAGAAGCAAAAGAGGAAGATGAATGAAGTAGAGATTGTTCAATCCCTTCTGAGGGATACTGAGAAAGCAACTGAAAATATTTCGGTACAAGAATCCTTTTTGGTAGAAGCTTTACCTAAAAATTTGAGGAAGAAATTTGTGACTTCGGAAAAAGTCAAAGAAAAAGAAGTTGAAGAAGAAGTAGAAAGCAGTGGTGACACCGCATAGTTGATTAAGCAAGTAGAGGATTTCCATGAGAAAGAAAGACCATCTAAGAAGATCTCAATCCGAACTTCTGAAGAAGAATCCTAAAAGTTGGCTACACCTGGGAAAGATGGGAAAGGAGAGGATAAGAAGGGCGATGATGAAGTGAATAAGCTCTATGAGGAAGAAAGTTCTAATCATGATTTCATACACCTTTAGGATGCTGAGGCAAGAGCTGGGAAAGAAGAGATAGATGAAGATAAAATTGTTCAACTGTCTGAAAGTTAACATAAATCTCCAGATGAGGAAGCCATTCTGAAAACCGATAAGGGTAAATAGGTGGTTGTTGATACACCTACGAAAGCTATTGTAAAGAAGAAGGAAGATGGTGAATATTCAAAGAGGCAACTTGATGATATAAAGAAAGAGAACTCACCTAGCAATGTTTCAGAATCACAATCATCATACCCTGGACATGATTTTGTTGTTCAGTCATTGAAGAAGCTTGTTGGGACCATTCTGATTTTTCCAAGCATTGACTCTAGATGCCAGATGCTTCAACACACACTAAATCATAAATCGGATTCAGTATCCATGGTGATGGATAAGTTTGTAAAGCTTGAGGCTAATTTCAAGAATTTTTTAATTAACTAAAATGCCCACAAAAGGTCTTGTAAGAAAATAGTTAGCTGGTCAAAGAAGACAATTTAAGATATGAGATATCTTGATCAGTTCCAAGATAGTGTCAAGCAGGCATTTGACATAGAAGATGGTAAGATCAAGGATATCACAAGCAGTTTTGAAGGAAAGATGACTATGGAACAGAATTCTCAGATTCAAGAAGTGAAGGATTTGAATTGGAAACTGTATTCAGTGGCTCAAAGCTGGAAGAGAGAAAGATATATTCGGATTGAGAGAGAAGAAAAGCTTTTCAAGTAGGAAGAAGTCCTGAAAGCTCAGGCAGAGGCTCTTAATGCTCAGGAAGATATAATCAAAGCCTTAGAGAAGAAAGCTGAGGATCAGGGTCAGATTTTTAAGTGAGTAGAGGAATACCACAAGGATCTTAAGAATCTCAAAACAATAGTCGAGAAGTTTATTCCCAAGGAAAAGGAAGGATGCTCTTATTTAAATCTTATCTTTTGTTGTATTCCTTTCCTTGTACAAATTTTTCCTATCATAATGAATTTTTGGTTTCTTTTATTTTGGATGTTTTGTACTAATCTTTTAGGTACCATAATTTCTTTTCCATTCTTTCAAATTCCTTTTCTAAAATCACAAAGGGTGACAAAGAAAAACGAATTCTAAAAAAATAATAAATTTCCCTAAGGGAGAGTTCATCTAAGGGGTAGTTTTCATTACAAATATTTCCGTATTCAAGATAATGAGAAACATCATTCCAGAAATCAAGAATATGATCCTTAGTGTTTAAATACTAAGGGGGAGTTTGTCATATTAATATTTTCCCATGTTTTAAGGTAGGTAAGTTTTATTTTCAAAGTCTAGAAAATTATTTTCTAAGTCATTATATTGTTTTTCATAAGGATGTTTGTGATTTCCAAAAAGGGGGAGATTGTTGAGTCAATAAGGTTTCTTTATGAATTTTCCATTCCTTCATGTTTGGAGAGATTTTTGATTCAATAAGTTTTCCTTATAAATTTACCATTTCTTTATGTTTTGAAAATTACAAACACCTTATCTTAAGGAAAATTTCATTTATCCTATGTTTTACTTTCATAAGGAAAAGTTTCCTTCCCCAAGGAAATTTATCCTTAACATGTTTTTCATTGTTCATTTTGTCTCTAAGTATAAAATTCGTTTCATATCCAAAACCTCGGAATCATATATATACTTAGATATAAATTATTCTATTTTCAGGATCCGAATTCAGGTTTTGAACTCTCTGAATTAAGACTTTGAACTCTTCTGAGTTCTGACTTCGAGTTCTCTAAATTCAGACTCTGAACTCTGTTGAGTTCTGACTTCGAGTTCTCGGAATTCGGACTCTAAATTATTATGAATTCAGACTCCAAACTTTATAAGTTCAGACTCTTAACTCTTATGAATTGAGACTCTGAAATTTTGTAAGTTCAGACTATGAACTCTTATGAATTCAGACTCCAAACTTTTGTAAGTTTAGACTCTAAACTCTTATGAATTCAGAATCTGAATTCTAAGGAATTCAAGACTTCAAATTTCCTTGAAATTCAGACTCCAGAATTCTATAGAATTCTAACTCCGAATTCTTCTGATAAACAGAATCCAAATATGCATGTATTACATACTCCGAATAGTTTTTGGGTAGACTCCGAACATTCATTTTTTGCTTACAATCCGAAAAATCAATTTTCCTAATTAATCCTATTTTTTCTTACTCATGTTATAGTTATAAAATGATGTTGTGAATTCAGTTACTAACTAATTTTTGTTTGAGGGACACGTGTACAGGTCCCTCCGAAATTCAAAAACAATATGACCATTGGAGGAGGGAGCCGACCATTGAGAATGTGCCTATAAATATGAGCTCATTTGAAAGAGATCACAACAAGTTCATCAATCTAGAGATTACATGTTGCTGAAGTGATTTCTAGAGAGAGAGACTTTGTTGATTTGTGCATACTGAACACCTTGTTCAGATTTACTTTGTGCGACTCTGAATGTTGATGAGTACATTTGAGGGCTTACAGGGATAGGAAGACAGAGGTGTCAACTACCTTAAAGATTGAGGACTTCCTTATTGAGGAAGACAGAGGTGCCGACTACCTTGAAGTTGAGGGATTGCAGGGATAGCAAGATAGACTCCAATCATCATATTGAGGGCTTAACCTGGTGTGGGTAAGACAGACTTTTTTGAAAGTATGAATCAAGGGACCTTTATCCAAGGTTGTTGGATACGTTTCTCTTTAGGTTAAAATATTTACTCCTTGATTCTTGTTTATTTCAAGTTTTCCACTGTATTTTGTTTGTAAAGAAAAGTATAACTATCTTATACTTCCTTACATTTGTACACTCTGGTTTAGTAAGATTATATACGCTTTAAGGTAGAATCTTCATCTTTGTAATCCTTTTTTAAGTTTCATTTCTGGATTCATCTTTCTGGAATTACATTCTCGGAATCACATTTCTAGAATCAAGGAAGTTTGTAGAACTCAGAGGTTTTTTAAATTACCTTGTTTAACCTTATTAAACAATAGAAAGGTTTATAACCAACTTTAAACGTTCCTAAATAATTTTTAAAGTATAAAATCCCCCCCTCTTGTATATTTAGCATCATACGATACTACAATCAGTATCATTCATTATTTCAGTCCTACATTTGGTATTATAGAGTATATCATACTCCATATCATATTAACAACCGCATGGTATGGAATAAGGGGAATGATGATGATGAAATAGAAAATCAATTATCAGTTTTTAGTCAGCCATAGCTTAGCTTCGGTGGAGTTCATGAATAATGGCTTTCAGATGATGAAAATCATAGAGCTCATACATATGTTCTGCTCAACTGTGAAGAAATGACATCATTTATACTGTGAGTGCTTCTATAACATATTCTATAATTTATGTTATAGTAAGTAAACTTATTTTATTTGTAGGTTATATGATAATAATATCAAGAAACAACTTCCACAAATTACTGTTGCTGCTCTTGAAGAACACCGACAGAAAAAAATTTCTCAATGGTTTCAAAAACTGGTAATATAAATTATTGATGGTTTAATATATCAATTTAGTTTATTATTTATTATATTGATAAATATTTTACAAATTTTCAGGTGTCTCAACATGCTGATAAAATTGATAAGAGACTGTGTATATTGAGTAACCCGCCATCCAAAATGGTTAAATATTACAATGCATATGTGGTGAATGGATTTTGATATCATACTTGTGCATATTGGAAATCAAAAAAAACAATGAATAGTGGAGTTTTCTTGAGAGGGTAAGATCATACAGAAACTAAAGTTGACTTTTACAGCATGCTGGATGAAATTATTGAAATGTCTTATCTAGGGAAAAATTACAAAAAAATGTTTAAATGTCGGTGGTTAGATACTGGGAGAGGCATGCGTGTTCATTCGATTCATGGAATCATCGATATTAAATATAAAATTCTTCTTGCAGTAAATGAACTATTTTTACAAGCTCAACAAACATATCAAATATATTACACAAAGTACTGTGCTACTTCAAGAGACCTCGGTGATTGGTGGAGCATAATAAAAATGAAATATCGGGAAAATAAGTTTACTCAAACTAAATGTGGTTCCAATGAAGTACAAGGAATTGAAAATTTTCAATAGACAACTCAAAATCCACCCTTTTCACAAAGAGACATGAATATTGATGATGACACCCCATAATTAAGGTTCGATGGTGATGATGATGTTAATGATGTTACAAATGAATTTGAAATGGCAAGAGAAGATGAAACCGAAACTCATATAGATATTGATGACACTGATGATGAATATGAAGAAATTTCCATCATCAGATATGAAGATAATGGTGAAGGTGAACATTGACACAATTAAATTCTGGTTATAATCATAACTAATATATATCTTTATATAATATTTATTTTCATCTATCTACTAACAACAATCATTTTGTGTTTCATATGGACCCTGATCTACTTCGTGAGTTAGAGGAGGCTAAGCTACCTTTGGATGAGGAGGATTTGGGATCATCAGACCCTCATGCTTCTGGCGGTTCAGGGGGTACACGGAGGGGGCGCAGTCTTGAAAGGCTTATGATTCCTGACCTTATTCTCGAGTGGCGTCCACATCTTAGTTTCGATCCACGCATGTGGAGGTATGATAACCTATGTATTTTAATTAGATTTCATTAATTTATTAATATACTAAATGTTTTGTTATTTTTTTTCATAGTTTTGCGCATGTAGCTGTTGGAAAGGGGAGCACTATCTTGTGTAATTATTTTTCTCAGCCATGGATCACATGGGATCAGATTTCCATTGATGTGCGGCTTGTAAAGTTCAATCATTGGCTGGTATGTAAATAAATAATAGTTATTTAGAAATTTATTTCATTAATAATTTGATATTATAAATTATTTGTAGGGTTTATGGTATCCCATCGATTATAGCATGCATAACATTGTCCATGAGGCATGGGAGATGTCTATGCGTGAGCGTTTCCATCAATTTTTGCACAATTTGAGAAAGACAGCCATTAAGAAAGCAGGAGCGGTGGTATTTGATAAGTCATGTAGAGCCCACCAACCAGAGTACATTTCATCTCATATGTGGGATGGATTATGTTCACACTGGTTGAATAGTGGATTTCAGAGGAGATATTCATTGGGCCAGTAGAACCGGGGGAGACAAGAGGTGACACATCGAGCTGGTATCCATACATTCAATATGCATAGAGAGCATCTGATAAGTATCTTTTTTAAATATTTTATAAAACATTACATATAAAGAGTTTATTTTATATTCATATAGGCAGTCAAGCATCCTGATATTATAGAATACGATGTTTATCAGATGATGTACAGTGATCCACCCACTAGAGAGATTAGAGGTGATCACCAGCATTAGATTGTGGTAAGTATTATTACTTTTTCAGTTTGAAAATTAACTGCATATAATATTTTCACTATTTTAATTCCAAATTGAAACTGAAGGAGTCATATGAGGCCGTGACCTCTCAGACACAGGCTGAGAGTCAGGGTGAGACAACTGATCAGACTAGTGCCCATCATTTCGATGAGGTGGCATGAATGCAGGTGACCCAGTATGCCTTCAAGAAGGGCCGATTAGTTGGTATCGACTCTCATTTGACTCCTGGGACTTATTATGGCACTATTGTGACATCATCATCCAGCTTGAGAGGATCTCATAGAGAGGAATCATCTTTTGTATCACAGTCTCAGGAGTAGTTGCGTGCTCAAACTGAACTTATAGAGAGTTTTTAGAAGCAGCAGGAAGAGATGTGTCAGTAGCGGCAGCAGTAGTGCCCAGAGGGCATGTGTCGATGGCAGCAGTAGCAGCATGATCAGATAGAGTACATGTGTCATATGAATTATAGTTTAGGGATGGAGTTTCCTCCACCGTCTCCTCCAGTTCCTCCAGAAGACTACCCCAAGTGATTTTTTTGTTCTATTAAAAACATTTGAATTGAAATTTTTTTGTAATATGAACTATTTATAGTTTTTTTCTTTTATATCGGTGCGAATATTGCATTTTTTTGTATTATTAATTTTTAATTTTTTTATTTTTTATTATTAGTATTATATTTTTTAATATTTGTTTATTTTTATAATAATAATAATAATAATTTATGATTTTTTAATATATTTTTTCTGAATATTGAGAATTTTAATATTTTTTATTTTTTATTATTTTAATAATATTAATATTATTTTATTTCATTAATCATAATTTTAATATTTTTTTTATTTTATTAAGTATTTTCAAATATTGAGAATTTTAATATTTTTTATTTTTTATTATTTTAATAATATTAATATTAATTTTTTATTTTATTAAGTATTTGCGACGGGGCCTTTTACGATGGGGGCCCATCACAAATAGATTATATATATTTTTTAAAAGTTTTTTTGCAATGAGTTTCTTTTCCGTCGCAATAAGTTTTTTGCAACGGCCCCATCGCAAAAGGTTTATAATATATAATCTATTTGTGATGGGTTGGTATCTCATCGCAAATATTTTTTTACAATGGGCCCATCGCTAAAGGTTCTTGTATATATAATATATTTAATCGGACATATATTATAGATGGGCCCACTTTCCATCGCAAGTAATATTTTTTGCGACGGGCCCGTCGAAAAAAATACTAGTCGCGACACCTTTTTCTGCAACAGGCTATTTGTAACGGGCCCCTTTTGCAAAATGGATTTTGCGACAGGATCCCATCGCAAATAGTTAAATTTGCAGTAGTGAAAGAGACCTATCAAAGATAATAGTTCATATGATATTTATGAAAGATCATCAAATCAATCCTAAGAATTAAATCTAAAGGTTTTATATCAAGAACCAAAAATTCCCAAAAAATATCAACTTCTAATAACGAGAAAGTAAAATAATCACATTAGATATCTCTCTATCTCTTCACATAGAGATGTATAGAAATAACCCTCACATAAGGCATAAGATTCACATTAAGATTCAATAGTTCCACAACATAGGTAGATACAAATGAGTGAGTGGAATCAATAACAAACATAGTAGTCACTAAAGATGAATGAATGGTAATAATACCTCTCATAGTTCCAAGAACTGCATCAGCTTCCCCTGGAGACTCATCCACTATGTGAAGAAGCTCTATTACTGATGCCTATGGTTGGAACCCCATTGTTATTCAAGAATATGACTATGTAAAATATCATATTGGTACTGTCAATATTTTACCACTATGTGGAGTGGTAAAGGAATGGAAAAATCTCTACAAGTGACTTCATTGTCCATAAGATCTGTAGATATTTAGTGCCTATGTACTAGATCTCTTTGAGTTCCCAAATTTTCCACACTAGAAACAAGTTAGTGGTCCTTTACCAGATACTGTATAATATTTAAAATATTCCACTTCCAAGATCCACCAATATAGTTTCCATAAAAAGACTCATCTCATATCCTCTTCCCTTTAAATTAATCACTCAAGCTACCACTAGGAGTAAGATGAAATCCCTTCAAACCGAACTTACTATCCAAGACAAGTTACACCATAAAAGCTATATCCAAATCAATAACATATGATATTAGATTTATAAATAAATCCTTATATTGTATATCTACTAAAATAATCCTTTATCTTTCAACTTCTCATTTTATACCACCTCATATGAGAAATTAATGATCTCATCAAAACAGTTGGTGTACTGGGTAACTATTTAATAATCTTGTTAGAGTTTAAGGAACACTGTTGACTTAAACAACACCAATGACTCCTAGTATAATTAATTTATGAAAATATCACTAGAGTCTTTCCTCTCCCACCCCACATTCTTCCCAACAAAACTATTGAATATCATCACCTTCTTTTTAGCCCTTCAAGTTTTGTGATGGAATATTTCACCTTAACTAGATCTAGAATCCCCAAAAATTCAAATAGTTTCTCAACCTTTTTAAACCAATCCTATGACTCGTATAGATTATTGGTACCCTATAAATATAGTGTCTTAAGGTTATGGAATTCTTAGACGCATACTATATTATCCTCCCTCTAGGGAGAAATCTTTGCATTCTGAACATGAATGAGTTTATGTACCTGGCCCAGATCTTGAACCACATGTAAAAAAACCTAAACATGGTTTTGATCAACTGTATGGTTTTATTGTTATGGTTATTTAGTATCTACCTTCTTATATTTTATCAAATTACTTCTTGGGGTCATGGTACTACACAATATCATCATATAGTAAGTGAAATGTCAGTAAAGATACATGACATCATTTACATTATAATTGAGAACTCAATTAGGAAACACAAATCTCATGTCAATGCTTTGTGAAATTTTTAAATTAGATAAAAAAACCCTTCAAATACACTTTTTCCCAACAAACCATGGTAACTTAAGGCTCATTGTGATGAGATCCATCCATGAAATATTTTATAAACTAACCCTAAAGTATTGACAATCTTGTCTCTTGTATACCAATACATCCCAAACTGTATACCAACATGAAGAAAGAACATGTCCATACATTGATACTAATTCTTCATGAACCAACTGGGATAAAATTCCTAAATAGTACATGAATCAATTATGACATGTCCCAAAGGATGTTCCTGGTCCCCATTGATTAGAGACTAGCTTATGTGAATCAATATAATTAATAGCGAAACATTTTCCAAAAGAATAACTCATAAAGATAAAGGAGTAGATAAAAAATGATAAATAGTTAGTATTAAAAATACTCCTCAAGAGAGAGAAAATACCATAAGTAGATAGATACGAGTCTGAAAAAATGTATGCTAACCAAAGTCATCAGATAAAAAACCAAAGAAAACATACAATAAATTTTCATTCAACAAGTTATTCATATGTTTCATTGGTCACTACCTACTCCCATGTCCCACTAACCAACAATAAACACCACAATTAAGAGTCCCCTTTCCTTTCATTGGACCTAGAATAATAAAATCTACAAATGAGAAATGTAAAAGTTAGGGTGTGAACAAAAAAATCCTATTAGCATTTCATCAAGAAATTCATAAGAAATATATAACAAAAAACCCATATTTTCTTAATTTTAGATAAAATATAAGATAAAAATATTTTCATAGTTTATAAAAAATATGATTTATAAAAAATTTCAATATCTAGTATGAAATAGGTATAAAATTCAATTATCATTGCATTGAGAAGATATAAACATCTTTCTCAATTTAGGAATGAATAGTCATTCCTATCAAAATAGACATGAGTAAATCATTCCAATCAATCATCATCATGTAAAATCAAATTCATTCATAGCACCATGTTTAAGAGACCTAGGGTGAGATTTTTATTAGTATTATCATACATATCAATGAAATATGTCTCTAATTGTGCACACACTACCTAGATCACAAGCTTAGGGGGAATAAGAGAGAATCCCAAAGAATAAAATATTTATCCTCAAGATATTTTAGTTATCTTTGTCATCATCAATATATTTCCATATAGAGCTAATACATGTCTATAGTGTGTTCTTCCCTCCTAATTACCTAGGATCATAGGTGCATTAAGATAAATCAAAATTTTATGGGGATATAATTCATATCAATCAATCTTAATCATTAAAATAATTATTTCAATCATCCCCATGTTCAAGTTTCAAATAACATGACTTGCATTTCAAAAAACCAACTTCAAATGATTTTTTCATAAAAAATTCTTTCCTTTCATTTCAAATAATTTAATTTCAAATAATAAAACATTTCATTCCACATAATATCATAAAAATCATGCTTTAAATTATTCATTTAAAATCAATATCAGTTTTTTGGAAATCAACAAATAATTTTCAAAATCTATTGTTATGGGATTTCGTCACATGCACCATGAATTTTTAGATTATTTATCAACTGAATTAATTAAATATTTATAAATAAATTATAAAATTAATTAAAATAAAACAAGAATCAAAGTTTTAAATTAATAAATATGTCCTTATAAAACCACCTACCTCTATAAAGATCAAAAACTCTCACATGGGATCCACCAATAGAGAATCAATAGTAATAATGGTCAATAGAGATTCTTAGAATCACAATTAATAAATTCAAGATCTAGATACATCAACTACATGAGGATTAACCCCTATCAAAGAGGGATATAGATTAGTAAACAACAATCCACGATAAAATTGATATCGCACTTACCAAAGGAGATCTAACACACCAACTGACACTTAAATTCGTGAAGAAATGAGGCTAAAAGATCCAAAATACACTCTAGAGATACTCCAATGTGATTAGGGTCAAATAAAATTCAAGGGAGGTGTTTTATAATAAAATAAATATTAAAAAACCTGAAAATATGATACAAAAATACACTTTATTGGCCACTTTGATGTAATTGGATACTCGATGGCCTCCATCGGCTACCCAGTGGTGCTCGATGGAATTCAATACATTCTAGAAGTCCCATTGGCTGGCTGGAGCGCTTATATTGGATGGAAGGTGGGCTTATTATTGAATACACTACTTATACCCTCCCATATTCTAATAGGTTCCCCTCAATGGATATCTGGTAGGCCTCATATATATTTTTTAGCTATTGGGTCAAGCCTATTACTGATCTAAAATCCTCGACCACCTCTTGACCACTAAAACTATAAACAGACACTCTCCCATACCACTCTAAAATATCAAAACGGGAGAAAACACCCAATAATCAAACATAATAACCAATAAGTGATGAAAACTATTAGGTATTAACATGAAAACAAATATAGTTTAAAACAAAATAAGGATCATGCTTGAAATCTCATAACGGGGTGTTAAGAAGTGTCTATAAGTTTGATTGTTTGTACTAGTTTCGTAGGTGTAATGTTGATATCTATTAATATTACAAAGTTCATCATTAAAATATCATTAAATTTACAATAATTTATTATTTATAATTATTTTTGAACTTTAAATTTCCCTTCATGCGCATATTAGTCTTTATCCTAAAATTTGAAATCAATAATGAGCATACTTCGGTGATTTTTAACCTACAAAGGGTGTTTTCTTTGTTAATGAATTAAATTTTGATATAAACCTTAAAAACAAAAATAAATTTATATTTATATATGTATGTAATAATACACCATTAATTATGTTTTTATAATCATTCATGATACAATTTCATATCATTTATCAAGTAGTTGGTCAAACTGCCCCAAACATGAATATACCATGATTAATAGATAATTATGAGGTGATTAAGTTATAATATCATATAAAAGTAACATAATGAAATAATTTATTATTTATTAGTCTAATATATCCAAATTTTAAATAATTATAAGAATAAGTGATGGATATTAAAAAATTACAATGTATGAATGTATTGTTTTCCTCTTAGTTCCCTTGTTTAAGACGATTAATTTTATAAAAATTGGTTTTCATTCATATAAATAAGAGGTTATTTAATTTGAATTTCCATAAACTTATTATTATAATTAAAATGATATTCATCCTTTAAACCCTTTCTTATATCCATCCATGAAATTCGGTATTGAAATTATGAACACATTTATTCATGGAGGTAATAGTCTGCACACACGCATGATTCGCGTTTTCATTTTTCTAAATGGAAAAAAGGAAATCATTGTTAATGTTTATACGAGAATTATAATAAAATATATGTATACCATTTATAATAATATTATTAATTTAATATGGTTTAATTGAATTTTAATAAGGAGTGCACAAAAATAAATAGAAATGATAAAGAGATATTATGAACTTATACCTCACTTATTGGATTATCTTCTTTATGAAGGAAGGTTGAGGCATTTAGGGATGGCCTTTTAAGAATACTAGAGGTTATATATTATGAATAGGAAGTTATATGATATTTGTTATATTTTTTCCCTAACTAAATGGGTTTTGGTGTGTGGGGAAGTTAGGAGAGGATAGTCCTTTTATAAGTTAAAAGGGATGGATTTTTTTGTAAAAACTCATAGGTTTTCAATAATGAGAACTCACTCTCAATATAAATTACATAAAAATTTTAAAAATAATGAGGTGAGAAAGAGATAAGGTCTATATATCCTCAAAAAAAATTCAGACATTTTTTAAACATCTTTTAATCCCATTAGCCCTTGAATTATTACTTTTCCAATTTTATATTTTACCATGGTAACTAGTTTTTACCAAGGTAAGTTAATATTTATGTCTAAAAATAAAGTGGTCCATATTAGATAATTTATAACTTCTGATTCTAAATTTAAAATCAATTTTTTTATTTAATATATAAAAGTATTAATAATTAATTTTAATATAAAAAATGTATAATGTATTAAAATAATTTCAGTGAAAAATTGTACGTGAATTCTAAAATATCAATAGTAGGTTTTTAAACTCTAATTAATATTTTAAATTGTATAATTTAAATTATAAAATAATTTTTTTAAGAAAAGATTCTCACAAATCACTTGAATCTTATTCTTTTATTTAATTCTTCTTTATACTCCTATTTATCAAAGAGAGAACATAATTGTTTATAATTATTTAACAGTCATTGGTGATTTATGCATTTATAATTTAGTTTTTAAATTAAATCTTAATAATTATTTTAATCTGAATTGTGAGATCTTCTTCTTCCCCATTCATTTCTCATAGATCTGATCGAGATGGTTATTTTTATGCTTAAAATAATATTCAAGGAACTCATCCGGATGTGCCAAGGTTTCTGGCCAGACAACACCAGACTATATGTCATGTAACCGGAGTTACACATCATGTAGTCATGTTCAACACATCAAGATTGATTTGGAAATAAATTCAAGATTATGCGTTAATTAGCACATTAATTGCACCATTAATGCACTGCATTTTGACCAAAATTAAATGTTGCACGATTAGCCAGACAACATACCATGTGGCCCATTAGACACAACATGTAATCCCTTTGGGTCAAAGACCGGCCAGGTATTCAATACATGGCCTACCTGACTAGAGACCATATAACATAGAGTCAACATAGCGTGTGGACCATTGGATACACCTTTACACCAAATTATTTGAGGCATATATGACACACCGAGTCCCTAGGCGTGTGTCTCAAATAGACTGTGAGAGATGTATACGACGTGTAGATCGAATCTACATGTCATTTACTTGACCAATTACATAGATTTAAAATTTATTTATTTTACTATGTAAACCTTGAGACATGTTATTTTTTGTGTTCATAAATATAGTACACGTTGTGTGATAGTTTTTAATATACATAAATATTTAAATTTTTAATTAATATCTGTGTAATGTTCAGATCTGCATATCATGTATGATTTGTATTAAAAGTATTTACTCTACATTCATTGAATCATAACACATGGCCTAAAATTCATGTAATTCATGTAATCATCTATGAAGTACACATTTTAAAAATACATGTTAAGCCATGTATGCCATATGTCACAAGATTAAAATAGTATATGAGTATAATATATGTTTGGTAGATTTAGATGGGTACTCTCCATTTTACCTCCAAGGTACATTTGTGTACAAAGTTGATTTTAAATGAATTTATTTAATTTTTTTCAATTATATTGGATGAGAATCTCAAGGAAATTCAAAAAAGTTTTAAGATAAATGGATTGATCAATTAAAGATAATAATTAATTTATTCAAGTTTGATTTATATTAAATAAGAACGATTAATAATTGAATGCTAGTTTTATTAAATACATAATTCATTACATGCATGTAGATGATAATGAGCTAGACTAGACCTTTTCTATGTGATTGATTTTATTTAATTTATTATTAAATTAAATTATTGGCATGCGTGCCTTCTCTCCTTTCATTTTGTAGGGAATGCATGACCATGGTTTCTTTTATGTAAACCTTTTTTCTCCTCACATGTATGTTAGTAAAAGGAATATTTAATGGATGGAGCTCCTAAGCTAGTGGAGGTGGTTCAAGTTTGGAGTTGAGGCAAAACCAATCCAAGGAGATAAAAAGGTGGATAGGCGGAAAGTTGTAAACATGAACCTCAATTGGATCAAGGTTTTTTTCCCCTAGGTCAAAGGTTATTTTATCAACCACTAGATAATCCAATCATTAGTATAATCTCATGATCATACCCTTTATTTTATTTCTATCAGTTTCATGGTTATTTCATTATGGATGTCTGGTCACGATCACATAATTAATTTATTAACAAGCATGCAATATAGACCTAAAAAACCAACTTATGCATAAATATTATCTAATAGATAGTAAATCACTTAAGTAATCCCACTTCAAATTAACATGCAAGTAATAAAGATAATAATTGGAAAATTATGCATAAAGGATAAAATCCCTCAATAAAATATAAAGTATGTATAGCCTTCCATTACTTAAGTTAGAATCAAACCATAGTTCAAGGTGATTAACCAGCCAAAGTTGGGGTGCTTTCAATTATCAAAGAATTCTATCTTGGGGTTTTGGGTTGATTGCCAAAGATGAACTTGGTGTAACTGAGAGAAAAATGTTGAGTAATTCTAAATTAATGATTTCAGGATTTGGGAGTCTACTCAATATATCATAGAACTATGAGTTAATGTAGTTTTAATTTGAATGCCTACCTAAAACCATTTGAGTTGCTTGAATAACCAAAGTTGGGGTAATGAGAAGGGGAATATGGATCCTTGCCACTAGAATATTCAAGCCACGAGATATTCCAAAGCCAATGGTGTGGGATATTGGGTCTCGATAAAAAAGTGATAGACTAATAAATATAATTTTTATTTAGTTGTCTAAATTTTATCAGATAAATTACTAAAATGATGCTCATCTTATTTTTTAGAAAGAATAATAAAATGACATAAAACATATCATTACAATACATACTTGAGAAGGAAAACCTTTTCACTCTCGCTAATTTCTAGGAATGGAAAATGCTTCTACATGTCATCCTTTAACATGAAAGGAAACTGTATGTGCTGTAAGAACCTTTACCAGTTGAACCTAGAAATGATATCTCTCTATGATAAACATCTAAATTATTCTACAAATGTTTTGTGCTTTATGCTATCATCCAAATACAATAGGATCTAAAATAAAAATGAGGATATGGATGCCTATATCATGATGTCTCACCTTTGGGATCTCTATCAAGAGAAGGTGAGACAAGTGAGGTATGATATCTATGATGTGTTGTTCAGTATTAGTCTTGGAGAGTATGCACCAACTGGGCCTCATGTAGTCAATATTATCGGCTAAATTGAATGTTTGGACATCTTATGGATTGAATTCCTATATGAGTTGTGTATATATCTCATACTTTCATCACTACCCAAGTTCTTATCTAACTTTATTATTAATTAAAATATGACTAATAATGAGATGAGTCTTCCAAAACATCTTACTTTAATTCCCTAAGTGGATAATGACATGGTGCGTGACAAACCCATAGTCTTTATGGTGAATAAGAAAAGGAAGAACAAAAAGAAGGGTCCCAAGACATATAAATAGTAAAAATATACCAATAACCATTCCTCCAAGAATAATAATATCTAGAGGTAGGGTAAAGAAAAGGAGGAAGTATGTTTTTCATAGGTAAATTCAGGCCACTGGAAGAGGAACTGCACCCAAAAGCAAGGGTAAGATAAAGGTGTGTTAATTATCGAGTTCAATATTTCAATATCAACACATCACGTATTATATATATCTTGTAGTGATCACATCTACATAAAAATGTAGGAACCAAGTAGATTTTGAAATATTTCTAGAGGATAGGTGGATCTGAGAACTGCTAATGGAGTGAGGCTGGCTACCCTATCCATTTGTGACTAATACCTTTCATTGCTGACATGAATCATTTTGGTTTTGAATGGTTGTTATTATGTACCTATAGTTACCAATAACATAATTTATTTGTCAAGATTTTATACATATGGGTTTATTTCGAAATTTCAAAATAAAATTTGTTTCTTTTATAAAGACAACATACATTATGACATGGTATATTTAAATAATTTTCTTTAATTATTAAATTATGAAAACTATTTGTTCAAGAATAAATAACGAATCATGTTCACAAAACTTATATAACACCCAGTTGTGGCATCACCATCTTGGTTATGTAAACGATAAGCATTTGAAAAAACTCTACCATGATGGTTATTTACACTCTTATAAGCTAAAACCACATGATAGATTTTAATTTTGTTTACAAGGTAAAATGACCAAACCACAATTTGGTGGACATCATAAAAGGGACACATAACTTCTAGTATTGATACACACTGATGTGTGTAAACCATTTGTAGTATAAGATATAGGTGGATATTCTTACATCATAACTTTTATTAATTACTTTTGTAGATATGAAGATATTTACTTGATGAGGTATAAGTCTCATCCCTTTGAGAAATTCAAGGAATTCAAGAATGAAGTAGATAAACAACTTGGTAAGAATATAAGGAAGCTTTGATCAGATGGATATGGTTAATATCTTAACAACGAGTTTATCAAATATTTATGAGATTTTGGGATTTTATCTCAAATCGCTCCACTATATACAGCACAATGGAATGGTGTTAGTGAAAGGAGGAACCATACCTTTCTAGACATGGTAAGGTCGATGATGATTCATGCATATCTTTCATTATCCTTTTGGGGATATTCATTACAAACTACAACATACACATTAAATCAAGTACCAACTAATGTGGAAAATGGAATTCCCTTTGAGATATGGATTGGAAAGAAACACATTTTGTCGCATACATGTGTATGGGGTTGTGAGGAATTTGTTAAGACTTTTTCATGTAACAAACTAGAACCCCAAGGCACAAAGTGTATCTTTATAGGGTTTCCTAAGTAAACAAATGGATACTATCTATACAGCCCCTTAGAAAATAAATTGATTTTCACGAGACAAGAAATCTTAATTGAGGTGGAGAACATCCTCAAAAAGGATAGTGGGAGCAAGATTGACTTTAATAAAGTTGGTGCTCAAGATAAACAAGACATGGTACAAGAAAATATTCCCTAGGTACCCCTAGAATAAGTATTTGCAGAAACACAAGTACTGAATAGGAGTGTTGGATGGGTAAGTGAATCGTAGAGATATGGTTTTATTGTCATCAAGGATAGTGACTCGTTATTTGTTGAAAATGATGAACCTCTCTCTTATAAAGAGGAAGTAGAGAGATCAGATGATGAAAGATGGAAAGAAGCCATGAATTTTGAAATGGATTCCATGTATCAGAGCAAAATTTGGGTTTTGGTTGATGTGCCAGTTGAGCTAAATCCTATTGTATAAAAATGGGTATTCAAAAGTAAAATAGACATGGAAGGTAATTGAAGTACCTATAAATAAAGTCTAGTGGATATAGGGTGTAAACAACATCATGACATTAACTTTGATGAAACTTTTTCATCAGTTTCCATGTTCAAATCCATCAAAAGTTTACTTATCATAACACCTTTACATGACTATGAGATTTGGCAGATAGATTTCAAAAATAAATTCCTTAATGGGAACCTTCAAGAAGATGTCTATATGACACAACCAGAAGGGTTTGTGGTTCCAAGTGATTCCAAAAATACTTTCAAGTTGTATACATCCATTTATGGATTAAAGCAAGCATTCAGGTCATAGAACATTAGATTCGATGAATCCATAAAATAATTTTTCTTCATTAAGAATGAATATGATCCATGTGTTTACAACAAGTTTAGTAGAAATGTGGTTGTTATACTAGTAGTATATTTTGATGACATAGTACTTATTGCAAACAAAAAATCAGTCTTAAAATATTTTAAGGACTTGTTAAACATGTGTTTCGCCACGAAGGACTTATGTGAAGTAGCCTATATTATAGGGATCAAGAACATTCTTGATAGATCCAAGTGACTGATCGGACTAATTCAACATACATATATTGACCAGATACTAAAGAGATTTAGTATATAATAATCCAAGAGAGGATTGGTTCCAGTGTCACATATTTAACATCTTTCTAAGAAAAAGTTTCCTCAGACACAATAATAGAAAGGGAGAATGAGTAAGATCCCATATGCTTTAGAGATGAGATCTATCATTAATGTCAAGTTATGTACTATACTTCATGTTGCATATGCATTGATCATGATGTAAAGATATCAAGCAGATCTAGGAGAACATCATTAGACTATTTTTAGGACTATCCTTAAGTATCTCAGAAGAACTATGGATATGTTTTTGGTGTATGCAGGAGATGTTGAGCTAGTCATGAGGGGTTATACTAATGCTAGTTTTCAGATAGTTGAGAATGATCTGAAGTCACAATTATGATATTTTTTTGTCTCAACAGAGGAGCTATGAGATAGAAGAGTTCAAAGTATCCGATTGTTGATGATTCTACAATGGAGTCTGAGTACATAGTGGCTTCTAATGTATCCAAAGAATCTGTTTGGATTCAGAACTTTTTCCTTGATCATGATGTGGTACCTAGTAGTAAAGACCCTATCACATTGTATTGTGATAATACTGCAGTGGTGGATCTTTCCAAAGAGCCAAGGTCACACCAAAAAACAAATAATGTACTTCGGAAGTATCATGTCTTGAGGGATTTTTATCAAAGGGTTGAAGTTACAGTGAGCAGAGTAACCATGGAAGAGAACATGAAGGAACCCTTGACTAAAGGCCTATCTAAGTAGAAGAATGAATATCATGTGAGAGCTAGTGAACTTATTAGCAGTTGGATCTAGTGCAAGTGGGATTCTTTTGGAGTTAGTTCCCTAAAACCAACTTCTTTTTACTTTATGAAAAACATGTACCCATTATTTTTAATATTAATTAACTAATTATCACATCATGATTGTTCTTCTGCATGACATAGTATGTGATAATGTCCTAAGAGTAGCTATTGTACTAAAAAATCATAGAATTTCCCCAATATGATGAGAACCTGAAAGTGTTATGACATTGTTCTTGAATATATGTTCTATGGCCAGATGATATCATTTTAGGGGCACAAATGTTATAGGATATCAGGGGTGGATACTCATAGGAATTTGAGGCACCCTCTGATGTTGTATTACCTTGGTAATATACAGTAGGATATTATAAGAATAGGACCAACAAATAAGAAATACACTTTTATATGTACCATTTTATGTTCCTATCTTCGGACGTGTGTATTGGTCCTTATACTTTAAGATTATTATTAATGAATATTATGGGTCACATACTTCGATGTATTGATGAAAACCCTAATGAAAGATTTTCACGGCGAGGTAGGATATATTGGGTGCATCATGAGTAATATTTCATTAATGAATAATGTGATAAAGGATTTATCCTTGTTCTTTAAAAAAAGTTAATATCTCAGACCCTTTTATGTAAATGATATAGCTTGAATAAGTCAATGGCCATGCACTTCTATATGATAGTTCTATTCCTGAAATTTCAAATAAAGAGACATTGAACATAAAGGTTGATGGAACTAGCAAGTAACCTTCTCAATTAGAGATATTGTGATAAAGGGATTATATGACATGGTAAGTGTCCATATTAGGTTACATGTCATTTCAAAATTAACTTCATTCTCTATGGGTGCCTTGGAGTGTTTCTAAATGGTAACCTTCGACTTTAGGTTTCTTTACCTAACGCCACTGAGAAATATCCCTAGAGGGTCACACACTAAGTGTATCCAAAATCTTAGTTAAATAATATATTATTTATTATTTAACAATTTGAATAAATATTATTCTCGATCGTGGTTTAATAATTATTCATGTATCCCTGAACGTATTTATTTCATCACAAGTTATTCAAGAGAATATATTGTGTGTAAAATATTTGAAAAATATTTATTTTCTTTTTAGTGAATATAAAATTTACTTATTAGTGAATAATGTAGGGATATTTATTTAATAAAAAATAGATATTATTCAAGGCCAGATAAATATTATGGAGGAATAGGGGACCGAGTTTAATGCCCTGGTGAGAAATAATGAATATTAAATATTATTTAATTATAATTTTCATGGTAAGTGAATGTTTATAAATAATAATATTACTATTATTATTCACCATGGGGTTTTTCTAGGATTAAATAAACAATAAAGGCCCATGTAAAATTATTTTATTTTAACCAAAGAAATATAAATACACAATTATGTTAATTTTTCTCATTATCCAATTAATTGTGCACAATGGATTTTGAAGAATTCTCTCAATCCTATAGAGATCCCTTATCCAAGAATGCTCCCAATAATGGTGATCAATCCTCCATCATTAGATCAAGGAGAACACTTTGGATGTGATTCTCAAGGTGATAAAAGGAAAATGACTCAAGTGTATGGATCTTTCATGTAAGCACCCAAAACTCCTTCGGTGACATCTCGAGATTCCTGGAAAATGTGTGAATCACCGTTATAGTAAATATAAACTTGGATTATACAATGAAATTATGGTTCACTATAGATATATCGTGGGATTCATCAACAAACAAATAATTCCTTAGAGGTAATTCTTTATCTCATCATATTAATTATAAAAAAAATTTGTGTTGATCTCCTATCTCTCTAGTTTCAGTGTGATTAAACTTGTCTAATCTCATTGATCCATTCCATAGATCAAGTTATTTATCATCAGAGATCTTGTATTGGCCATAAATCATGACAAAAAACAAAGTTAGGCACCTCTATTCTTGTGCTTCTAGTATACCCAGAACCCACATCTTACAATTTCACACTAAAACCACTTATATTGTTGACAATATCATTGAATATTGTAAATTATTCATCAATAATTTTAGCATTACCCATCATTATATCTTCAAATATGCTCCATAGTATTTGTAACATAGATTACTTGACTTTCATGTTTCATTCATAGTTGTTTCTAACTTATCCCACATTTATTTAGTAATTGGTATCCCAATAATTTTTTATAAACATTCTCATATAAATCCATAAAATATAATTTTTATCTATTCAATTAACTTCTTGATTTTTTTGATCATTAGATGTCATAAAAACCTCATTAATGGGGGTAAATTATACTATTTAATCATCTCTAAATTCTAATCAAAGATACAGAAGTTAGGGTAACATATTATTACAAAAAGTATTATAATTATTTTAATTGAATACTAGAACACCCCTACTGTTTACTAAATTTATATTATCCATACTTAGTAGATATTTGGATATCTCAAAGGTAACTTTCCCCCTAATACCACTTATAGTTCCCATATCAGTGTAGGATCACTGAGAGAAGAATAGGTGAATTAGTTATCGCTTTATTTTTTGAGTTCTTCTTCAAAACTCATACCCTAGCACTTATTATATTTCTCAATCCACATAAATCTATCTAATAACCTAACATTATGTTTATTACATAAAAGTACAGATATTAGCACATGATATTTATAATATTCATTGTAAAGAAAACCCCTTTTCTATTTTAGTTATACCCCAAACATGGATTCTTCACTAACATCAACTGGATTAAAAATAAATATTAAACAACTAGTTATACCCCCCTAGTTATCATCCATCGAGCTGACCCTATATCTACCTTCTAGAAATAAAATATTCTACCATAATGGGTTATACCCTCCAACTATCCTTCTTCTCTCCACTTACTTTATGACTAGTAAACTCCCTATCCAGGAGCATCATCAGTAACTATTTATATCCCCTAGTTATAATCTCTTCGTTCTTATTTATTGATCCTATGTAGAAACTCCCCCTTCAGATGGTTTTCCTCCATAGGAAACTTGGATCAACTTATCCTATATATAACTTTTTTATGATCTTCAACAGATCTTTAAATAGACTATTAATCTAAAGACATCCTACTAATCATAACATACCTACATCTACTCACTCCTCACCAGAAACTATACATTTGGTAATGATCTATCTGGTATGTTATATCTAATTTCTCCTCTATCTGGTGTGCTATATTTGAAAACCTCTATCTGGTACTCCTCGGTATTTTGTGCTCTTTCCAGTGAACTTATATTTGGTGAACCTCAGTTTTATGACCATCTATTCAATGGACCTTGGTCTGATTCTCCCTCTTTGTTTAGTGACGCTTCTATCTGGTACTTCTTTGTCTTGTGGATTTTTTCGAAATCTATTTTATCTAATTCTCATCTTCTTAAACCAAGTAGAATCATGTTTGAAAACTCATGTTGTTCTCTCACAAAAACATCAGAACATTGAATCCTTTTTAGCACTAGAAATGGATATTTATTAATTAACCTCCACTATACTTCCTCCAAAAATTTGGAACAAGTACAATATCTATTTTGAATTTCCCACTCAACTTATCTTTAACTTTATTACCTTTAAATCTTCTACAAATTCATAGACTAAATTCTTCATCAAAGTTTCCTTAAATATCAATGTTAATGAAATATTTAAATTCTTCCCAAAATATCAATTAGATTTACGAACATTTAAATTTCATATCATCATCATCAAAATTAATTACATTACAATGTTCATGTAAAATTATTCAAGGATATATCTAGAGAATAAACATGAAAAAAACTCTATCTAATATAGCATGAGAACTTATCTTTATTATTCCTTCATAAGAATCATAAACCTCTATACTTGTTTCTACTTTTTCTGGATTCCCTCTTTCTAGTGAACTTAAGATTTTCTCCATCTGATGGACTTTTTAATTCTCAATATGATGAAATTTAAATTCTATGTCTAATGAAATCACATTTATCCTTACAAAACTTGTCTATATGATGCTCCCATATAATTTTTCTTATTAATATTCACATGTATCCTTTATCTATAGGAATCATATCTTTTCATCATGATTGATCTTTCCAATGAGATAGAACATCTTAATTTGGTTATCCTATGTCTGATCGAACAATGTATAGAGCTTATTCTATTAAACTCAGTTCACTGGCTTCTTCTCTATCTGATCATTTTATGTCCAATCATATCATGATAAATTTGGAAATAAGTTTTTTTATTTCCTTCATAACCTGGACTTTATACAACATTCATAACTGGAACTTTGTACCGCTACAACTATATTCCATAGATCTATGTGTGGTAGAATCATTTTATTAAACTCAGTTCTATGTACTTCAAAAATCATTATAGATTGAACTTTTTTTTGTCTTTCCTCAATTTTATACACCATATTTCAGTTTGGAAGCTTTGATCTCCCCCATTGTATTTAATCTTGAACCATGAGAACTTTTATTATTCATGATTTTTGGAACTTTTAAGATCATTAAAGAATTCTCTAAACTTTAGCAACATGTATTCTCTAAAATTTATCTATGATATTATCCTATAGAAACATATTAACAAATTGAAAAACAAACATAACCAACCAAACATGGGAACAATATGACCAATGTACCTAGGTATCTGTTTGACCTTCTTCCCAAATCTCATAACCCACTTCCATGGATATATCTATAGAAACACCCCATCACCAACTTCAAACTCTAGATCTCATCAATTATTATATACATAACTCTTCTGTAAACTTTGTGCTGATTTCATATGTCATTGAATGGTTTGAACCTTCTCTGTCATTCCTTATAAAATCTTAATACCTATTATTTCCTACTCTCAAACTTCATTCTAGCATGTTCGATCCATACATATATTCCCATATATAGCCTAGTATGGTCCCATCTAGATACTAGAATGGAAACTATTGTTATATTAGAACTCTACCAAGGGGAGCTGTTTCTAGTAACAACACAAGAATTCCATAAAATAGAATCTCATTTTATCCTTTAATGTTTTAATAGTCCTCTCAGAATAACCATCTATCTAAGGATGATGAGTAGTGTTAAAACTCAAATCTATCACTAATTATTTATAAAGACTTTTATAGAACATTAAGGTAAAACTTAGATCTCAATAAACTACGATAGATATTGGTACTCCATGCACCCTAACCACTTCTATTATGTATATCTTGGATATTTTTTCAAGAGAAAATATTCTTTAATAGAAAAAAATGTGTTGACTTTGTAAGTTGATTGAATACAACCCAAAAAAAACTATTCCTTTTATATGTCCTGGGGAGTTCCACAAAAAATTTATAGTAATATTTTTCTATTTATATACTAATATAGGTAATTGTGTCAACATACCCTTAGACTTTTTTTCATCCTTAATTTGTTGGCATACCAAACATCGAGATGCATTTTCTGTGATTTCCCTTTTCATGTAATCTGACCAAAAGTTTTACATTAGATCTCAATACATGTTTATTCTTCATAGATGTATATAAAATGATAACATATTATCGTCATAAAAAATTTCCCTCTTCAGTTCTAGTTTTGATGGTATAAAAAAACAAGTTCTAAACCATAGAAACTCATCATTAAAAATATTTACCTCTAGAATACTCACTACCTTTTTTTATAGTTGTGCATCATATTTATAATATTCTTTGATATTCACATAAAGGATAGTTGAGTAATCCTTTGGAAAAGGTAGGATTTATCTCCTCACCTTATGATTAAAAGATTCATCCATTTAAAATCCATAAGTATTACTTATTTTTCAATCCTCATCATGAATAAGATAGAATGATTTTTCATGTTAAGGGAACCATCCATCTTTTTTTCCTTCCCTGGTTGTTAATGTATTGAGAAGTAAAATTCATTGATTAGTTTTAACCATATTTATTTTTTCATATTAATCTTTTTTTGTGTGAATATATACATTAATCTCTTATGATATGTATAAAAATCACACTTCTCACCATTGAGATGTTTCCATAACATTCTTAATGGAAACACTACTACCACCAACTCTAGATCATGTCTTGGAAAATTTTGTGCATGATTCTTTAACTAATGTAATGAATAATAAATTACATTATCACTATACATAATAAAACATCCCAAACCATTCAAGGAAGTATCACTATATATCACAAACACTTCTCTACTACAGGGTAGTGTAAGTATAGGTAAAGTTATCCATCTCATCTAAATATCCCTGAATCTTTCCTCAAATTTTTCTATGTGGAAAAAATTCACTAACTTTTTTATTAACATGGTTAGTGGGTTGAATAATAATGAGAAGTTTCTCACCAAATATCGAAATTATCTAGATAAAAAAAATAAAATATCAAATCTATGTTGCAGTGGATAGTCTAAATCATTTTTCAATTAAATTTTTCTTACATGTGTCCATAAATATACCCTCACAGATGATAACAAGACCTAAGAAAGATAATTTTATAGCTAAAATTCACATTTATTGAACTTATAATGTCATTTATCCATTTTTAAGGTTTTCATCATAATTATAAAGTAATTTTAATGTTCTATCTTGATCCTAGAATATATTATAATATAATCAATATTATAACATCTCAGGTTTTTGAGTATGTCAAAAATTCCCAACAATTTAAAAAAAAAATATTTGATTGTTATACTAACCTTTATTTTGGGATTTGGAACCAAATTATGAGAGTTTAATTGTCCCAAGTAATTTTTTTATATGGGATTTAATTATTTTCAAATAACTCAAGGTTTCGAGTGATGTTTGGGCTCATCTGGGCCTAGAAAATCTATTTTGGGAAACTGCAGAGAGAGGTGCATGAATTGATCAAACCGTGTGACCCCAATGGAGTAACCATGTGGCCCACAAATTGCAATGGACACAGTTTGTCAAAATGTGTAGGTGGGGGAACATGGTAGTTCATAGTCTATATAGTTTTTAATAGATGATATATGCACAGTCTGTGAATGGTTTGGAAAACTATGTACCTAATCATATGAGGTGTGGTGATTGGACAGTGAACACCACATGGTTGGTGCAAATTTATCCAAACCATGTGAAAAAACTATGTGGGTCATTTATTAGGATGAAATTAAAAATCTACCCCTCCCTCAAATTTTCTTATTTCATCCTCCTTTCTCCCCTATTCTACATGTGGCACAGGGGAGCTCTCCCATTTCTCCTCCTCCTCTAGGCTTTGATCCATCTCTACCATCCAAGATCTTATTCAATCTTCATTAGTGAATACAAATTCCTCTCGGTAAATCCTTTTATCTTTTAGCTTATATTTCTCATTTATCTCTCTGTATGGGGTGATAAATCTATTTGATCTATCTAACCCTATTTTCTGGGTGTTTTTATAAAAGCCTTATTTCTCTCATTTCACCTTGAGTTAGAGGCTAATATCATATGAGCATTTTTCCTATTAGTATAAGGTTCGTGATTCCATGGTTTCACCTTAATTTTATAGGTTTTTTGGGCTTCATTCTATATACACCCATATGGGTAGTTTGAGAGAGACCCTTAATTAATTAATTTCAATTTTTAAAATGATGAATTGATGTTAGGGGGCGTCATTGGGTATTCCCTAGTTATAGTATACATGCTGTGTTGGGTGAGGATATTGTGATCAACTAGGAGGTTAGACATGTTTTTTTCTTAATTAATCTCATTATTTATATTTATTTAATTCTTACATAGAAATTTGATATGCATTGGATGAGGATTGAGGTGATGTTGATCACCTAAACTGAGGCGATACGGTCTTCAAGATGGGGTGTGACTTGAGATATATTGGGTGATCATGATCATGAGGTTGAGGAGACACGGTCAATAGTTTTAGTTAATGAGGCCATTAGGCTGAGGGAATGGATCGTGTGACTTGAGTTGGTGTTGACCATCGGTATTTAGTGACATGTTCATAGGGGAACAAGGTTCCAAATGATGTTTCTTAGGTATTGTTTGGTGATTTCTGCTTATCGTTGTTAGTTGAAATGTTATTGTATTTGTGTGTACACTATTAGGACTCAATTGATGTGGTATTGACCACTCGTTGATGGTGGAGGCCTCCGTAGATATGGAAACTTGGGGTATGTTGTTGACCATTGGTTATGTTGGTGGTTCTCACCATAAAAGACACATTTATGGTGATGGACCATCTATAGATGGTGATGATACCATCAGTTGTGGGATAATAATCCCCATTATACTTGAGGATGATGGTCCGAGATTATTGGAGGATGGGTATCAATGTGCCTCGAGTAATCAGGTTGTTGATCCGATAGTCATATTTTATATATTGGAGAATGGATCTCATCATTCCTTAGGATATCAGCTCGCTGAACTAATGGGGACTTTATGAGAAAAGTTCTGAGGGACTAGGGACTTGTTTGGGTGTTCCATTAGGACACTGGATATTTTACTAATGGAATAAGGTTTTGGTGACGTATTTATAGGTGAAAACTAAGGTTCCCCATCTAGGATATCTATTAGAGGATTCTTGGGTATTAATCCATGGGTCCTCACATCTATATATATATATATATACAAAAATGTGTTGTATTCCAAATATATATTTGGGGTCATGTGTTCAGCATATACCAGCATTGGCCGGAGTAGGTAAATGCTTCCTTGTGGTTGTTGGGCATAAGGGAACCGAGTTATTTATTAAATGTATGTGTGTTTTCTTTTTATTATATTTTTCATACACCAACATAACTATGGATGTAAGACAGAAACACATTAGTGGTGTCCTATTGAGGTCATACTCACACCCTATATTGGCTCCTCTAGAAGCATGTAAACTTTATGTCTTTGAGACTAGATAAGGGACCAGGTTTGGGAGCTCGACCTTAGTGATCATAGATGTAACTTTTGAAAGGGATGGATGGAAGTGGATAAGGTGGTTCCTTTGTACAATTTTAGACCATATTTTAGACTTGTATACATACAAACACACACACAAACACACACACACATATATATATATATATATATATATCTACCTATATGGTTGGAAATATGTGGCCTTGATGTTTTTTTATATTCACGAATGAACTACTAAGACATGTTTATCATCTTATTATGGTTTATTTACTTTGGTAATATTTATTACTATTGTTTTTATTATGCTTCCACTGAATTAATTTATTCTTTTGTAGAGTTATGGTCCATGTTTTTTTGTTTTATATACAAATATACCATTATTATCATCATCACCTGAGGGTATAGTCTCTCCACTATCATCTCGTCTGACCCTCACTACAAGTTTCAAGCCTTTGGAATCTGAGGAGGAGCTTCTAAGGCCTAGTGGCCAATCATCCCATAGCACTATTTTAGGTGAAAACATGTTCGGGGTGCTACAAATGGTATCAGAGCAGTTCTTTATTGGTGCTTCCTTATAGACTAACATAGCCTTGGTATTAAAATGGCAACGTAATTTGTATGGTTACAACTGTTATTAAAATATTTCTTTTCCTTTCAGTCTCACTATTTTTACTATGGTATACCAAAGACTAGGATATAGTCAGAACTAGGTAAACAGATCATGTTTGGGTGCATACATCCCAATGCATGGGGGGTTAAACCAAGATTATTGGGGTGTGAAATTGATGTTATTATTTTCACTTTTATAGTTGATTAATTTCCACCTTGAGTGGCACACTTATGTTTGACATTACTAGATTATATGGTTTTGACCCTTGTCCTAGTATGGCAATGGAGGATTTACCCCGCATCATGATAGGAACTTAGGCTCGTGTAATGTGTTTTATTGGTTTGGATCATAATTGGAAACTTGTAATGCACTAATAGGGGTTGGTATATTTAAAGTATCAACAAAGAAGTTAAAAAATGTTTTATCGCTTAGACTTTATCATGGAATTCTACTCAACCAGCTCAAGCATGTGGTTTTCGATAAGGTTGATATGTGATATATGGGTATGACCCTAATACGTGTATATATAGATGATAAAAGGGGTGAGTTTTTTAGTTTGTTAATAAAGAAGATAAATATTGTTTTCCAACTTAGGATTTTGGGTGGAATTCTAATCATCTACCCAAGATTTATATATGTAATATGTGATTCTTAAAACTATTAAAATTTGGAAAGGGGCCATGCGGATAAATGATATGTGATACCTAACCTAGATATTGGTGGGTAAGGGTCCTTGAGGTTGGATGTCTTGTGACGTGGAGAGGTAGGGGATGGTAAGGGTGGTGAGATGCGCTTCATTTTAATGAAATACCAATTTGTGATATATATATATATATATGTGTGTGTGTGTGTGTGTGTGTGTGTGTGTGTGTGTGTGTGTGTGTGTGGTTGTTTGACCATAGTATCTGGTCTTCAGTGTGACTCCACCAAAAAGGATTCTGATGGAGCATAAAGAAGTAATTTATATGGTTACACATGAGTGTGCACGTGATGAGGTCCCTGAGGGTTGAGATAAGGCCTCAGAGGATTGAGATGATCATGAGCCACAAGAACAAGCTCTGGTAGAAGAGGGACAACCAAATAAAATTGAAGAATTTGGGCCACGGTTATATGAGTAGCTTAGGGTGAGCTTTGTATGGGTTATCCAAGGTATTGATAGAGGAGCATAGAGATCTGATCTGTCTATAGAATATCTGAATTGGGAGTTCTAATCTCATCACCCACTATTTTTTTAGGGTGAGAGTGGAACCCAGGTATCAAATAATTGGATCAATATAGTGCTGATGATCTTCAATCATCATGATAAACCTCTAGGTTAGAGGAATAATTAAGTTTATTTCATGGGTTCTTTATAATGATGTTTAGTTTTTGTTTATTTTGGTGTATCGGAGTGGATGAACAAGGTATTCTATGGAAGGATAAAGTAATTAAAACAACATATTAAAGGTATTTTGGAAATAAAATAAAATAAAATAAACACACAACTTAAAAATATTGGGAATTTTTTACATTTAATAATCTTGAAGATTTATGGTGGAAGAATATTGTATTTAAAAAAAAATAGATTGAGAAAGCGCAATGAGAAAAAAAAATAGAAATAATTTTTTGAAGGAATAATCGATCTAACTATACCTATTTGATTACTTATCAATAATTATTATTTGAATTAAACTCCACTTAATTATGATCCTCTGATTTTTTAACTCTCAAACCCTAAAGGAGTTAACTTAACCATAATTATTTAATTAATTAAAACCAATGTTATCTTTGGAACGTTCAATTATATCACCATCCTTTGATTGATTTTCTAAGACTATATTATGGTTAGTGATAAATTAGGGCACATATCCCTTCTATAAATGATGATGAATTTATTCTAGGGATTATATTTTATCTCTCCAAATTAATCTCATGTTATTATGTTTTACCTATTAAGAGTTTTCTCTCATAATTCCCACAATTTTCGACCTCATGTGTTTTATGTTAATTGCTCAATTTATTTCTTAGTTGCTTTTAAATTAAAAACTCAATTAATTGATCATAATAATTTAATTAAATTATCTTATTTATTCAAAATAAATAAATAAATAAGGTAAGTGGTAGATTGATTACTAAAAAACTACTCTTATATGGGCAGTGTAGTCATCGTAAAAACATTTTTCATTTGAAAAGTTTTAGAAAGGGTATAACCCAATAAAATTTATAATCTTTAGTTCCATCCAAAATAATTAAAATAATGATGAATAAAAACGAAAATAATAGAAGAAATGGGAGAAAATAGATAATTTATTGAAATAACATAAACGTTACAACAAAGAAGAGGAAAAGAATAGAATTTTGGAGGAGACCCTAGCTTCATAGATTCCCTCCACCAATAGTGAATTTTAATTTCAAGGAAACACTTATACTTTAATGACAATTATATAAGGCATTTCCAACCCCCTATAAATTAGAAAAATACTCATCTATAGAGTAAAGGTGAGGATAGGTTTTCAAGACATTTCAAGTATGAATGGGAAATTCGTTCAAATATTTTAATGCAACTTGAAACGACTATTTGACCTCCAAAACACGTAAAACAATTGTCTTTACTGAAGGATGACATGTGAGAAATAGAGTCACATATATTATCTCTAAAATTGGGCCCAATAAAATCATTTATTAATAATTTATGGCCCAAATACTGAAGTGGTGTCCAATATGGAGAGCTCATTATATCTTTGACTTCATTTCCATTTTAATCCAATCAAATGCATGATCGAGTTTGGATTTCTTAAACGAAAGTTGTATCAAATTTATCTAGGAACAATGTTACTAAATTTTCTATTCAAATAAATTAGAAAAAAAATCCATTAGCTGAAATACTATAGTTCATTTTAAAGGGATAAATTGGTATTTTCATCAAATTTTTAAATGAATTATATAATCCTAAATATTCTCTAAATAAACATATTTAACAAAATTAAAGGAAATTATGTCATTTATTAACAATAAAATTGTGTTTTATAAACACCCACACACTTACCCTTTTTCAATCCTGGGAAAATCAACATGTCATGTATTCTAAATAATTATGAAAAGATATGAAGGTTCATATTTCCCAATCCACAGTGGTAATATAGGAAAAGTAAAAATACCATCAAGACTCAATCTCAAATTTTTTTAAATTCATCATCTCATAAATTGTACCAAAACAAAATATAGTGAGATTAATGACACTACTAATAGAGAAACAAGTCATGAGTCTATTATACAACTAATTCCCCATGTGTGTGTGTGCCAACCATTTCAACCACATATCTACACCCTTTATTCATTATATTCAGGTCAAGTGAAACAATTCTTCTTACCTATTTTAATTCCACCAAACCTATTCTACATTAATTTGCAATCAAATTTCAATACCCAATCACCATATCATTTATGAAAGTCAATCCTTAAGCTCTAAACCTAGATATCCCCACATGTTGTACATTTCATCATTCCCATATTTATTAAAATAATAAATTTTTTTGTTTTTTATATTTTTATTTTTTGATTGATTTTTTTGAGGGTGTACAACTATCAGACATCAAGTACACATTAATAGGTAAATTTGGTATAGTAATGAAACTGATCAGAAATGAAAAAAATGTATGGATAAATCATTGATATAAGATGAATTTTTTACCTAACCAATAAATACCTCTAATTGAGTAGGAAAAATTTTACAATTCATGGTTCCATAAAAAGTTTTGTGGAGAAATAAATGATACAATTTACCTTGAACAAGTATCACAAAGAATGATGTCAAAATCACTAAAGGTTTTATAATAATAGAAATTATCATATCATAAACAATGTCAATTTTATAAAAATGATCCCTTGAGGATGAAATTATTCTCGTGCTTATCATACTACCAATCAATTTTGAAAACATGAATTTTTCATATGTTCCACATCTAAATGATCATGTTACATGATGTATTTTATTTTTTTAATGTTTTTTTTAATTTAATAGAAAAATTAATTTAAAAAACACACAAATGAAAATCCAAAATAGCTACCCCAAAAAAGTTTCCCCTACACCACTCTTAAAATATTTAATTTTCCAAAATTTGAACCTATTAGATGATATTTTCACATGAAGTTTAGAATTTTAAATAGGGAAAATAATATAAAAGTGAAAGTTTTAGTAACATCTTGATATTCTCAAGTGATAAGGGGGTCTTTCATTATGATTAAACAAACTACATCAATATAAATTCCTTAAATGTATTTATTTAAGCATTTCTCAATGACTATAAATATCCTTCTTGTGTCTTGTTGTGTAATCTCCACTGCCCCATAAGGAAAATCTTTAGATACCACATAAGGACCAAACCATCTTTAACACAACTTTTCAAGCATCAATTTCAGTCAAGAACTATAGAGTATGACTTTATCCCCTGCATGAAACTACCTTTTTAGATCATTATATCATGAGATAATTTTGATCTTTCCTTGTAAAGCCTTGAGTTCTCATATGATGACAATTTAATCTCCTCAAGATCTTGAATTTGTATCTTCCTTTGAATTATTTATTAGGAAAAATCGATATTTCATTTCTTTATAGCCTAATATACTAGATGCTCAACCTCTATGGGGAGATAAAATTCTTTCCCAAAAATTATCTTGTAGGGGGACTTACCAATGGGAGTTTGGAATTTCATCATAAAAACCCATAACACATCAGCCAAGAACTTTCTCCAATCCTTCCTATTTAGCTGCATGGTTTTCTCAAAAAAAATTGTTCCAACTCTTGATTTGAAACCTCAATATGGACTTTATTTGAGGCAGTATGTTGTTGATGTTTGGGGTGTCACCCTATACTTTTAAAGGAGGGAATCCAGATTTCAGTTAAAAAAGTGTGTACCCTTATCACTAATGATGGACTTCAGTACTCCAAACCTACAGAAAATATGATCCTTGAAAAATCCACTATAACAAAATAATCATCAGTCCTAAAGGCCTTTCCCTCAACCCATTTACTAACATAATAAATAGTGACCAAAATTTACAATAAACCAAATCAACATGGAAAAGGAAAAACAAAATAAATTACCCAAACATAAAAAATATCACTGAAGAATATGAGTTGTTGGGTAATCTCATGTATCCTCAAAATTGTTTCTATTGTGTTGGAAATGTGAGAACAACTTAGAAAACACATGAGAATCATGAAACAAGATATGCCAATATAATCTAGAGTCTAATACTTTATTAGGTGTTTTTTAGGGTACAAGGTGTCCATCATAAGAAATTGTGTGACAAGGATTTAAAATAGACTCAAAATCATGATCGGGCACACATCTCTTAATGACTTGGTCACTACACAGGTTCCAAAGGTAGGGATCATCCCACACATAAAACCAAGAATCACTTTTTAATTTTTGGACTTGATGTTTCTTTAAATTTTTCATAATTTTACAGGAAAAAATGTAGTTCAATAAATCTGCATACCAATGATGCATACATAATATGACATAGAGATGATCATCAGGGAAGGTGTTCAGAAGTGGTAACTAATATAAGGTGCCATCCTCTACTATTTGATCAATCCTACTCATGTGTTTTTCAACCATTTTTTCTGACCCCTTATTGTCCCATATATCAATATAGAATTTGTGAAGAAGGAGCATCCATCTGATAAATCCAATATTTTCGTCTTACTTCTTCAATAGGTACCTCATAGATGCATGGTTATAAAAAACAACTACTTTAGATCCCAATAAATATGACCTAAAATTATCTAAAGAAAATATACCTCTAAAAAACTCCTTTTCAATTGTGCTGTAATTTTCTTGGGCTGAATCCAAATTCATAAATTCTTAAGAAATCACATGGGACCTCTCTTCACCATCTAAGATAAGACATATCCAACCACAATGTTGGATGTTTTATACATAAGCTCGAAAAGAATCTCCCACCATGGTACTTGTATGATCGGCTGAGTGGTTAGATATTTCTTTATCTCATAAAATGATACCCTGTATGAATCATCAAAAAAGAAGTCAATATCTTTTTGAAGCAATCATGATAATGGTAGAGAAATATCACTAAAATATCTAATGAAGTGTCGATAAAAGCATGAATTTCCTAGAAAAAATCTAACATCATGCACGCATGAAGTATATGGAAAGGAAGAAATAATATCTATCTTATATCTATCAACCTCTATTCTATGTTTTCACACTAAATTCCCTAATTCAATGTTATTATCTACCATGAAATAAAAATTTTCAATGTTCAATACCATATTTTTCTCAATATACCGATTCAACACCTTTTATAGACTAAAGATACATTCATCAAATGAATATCCATACACTGTAAAATAGTTCATAAATACATCCATGCAGGTCTCAATGAAATCTGAAAAAAATCTCACCATGATTCTCTAGATGGTACCTAGGGCATTTGAATGTCCAAATGACATGATTCAGTAGAGAAATGTACTGAATGGACAAGTGAATGTTGTATTCTCCTAATCCTACGGAGCTATAGGAACCTGAAGATATCCAGAAAATCCATTCGAGAAATAATAGTGTGTCTTCCCAGCTAGTCTCTCAAGCATTTGATCAATAAATGGGATGGGGAAATGGTCCTTGTGAGTGGATTAATTTATTTTCTTATAATCAACACACTAAAGACAACTTTTTTTAACCCTTATTGAGACTAACTCATCTCTCCCATTTATAAAAACAATAACACCACTTTTCTTAGGCATAAACTAAATATGAATCACCCACTGGGAATCTAAAATGGTATAAATGATACATGCCTCAATAAATTTTTCAACTTTTTTAATAATGTCCAGAAGAGTTGTACTAAGTATCATTTGTTCCTGGTTATCTTATTTATCCCAGCCCTCCAAAATAATCCTATGCATGCAAGAAGAGGGGATAATACCAGATATATCAGCCAAGGTCCACCCAATTTCCCTAATGTTCTCCCTAAAAATATTCAAAAAAATCTTCTTGTTAAAAATGAATATTTTAGAAATTATAATAGGTAATCTCTCACCACTCAAAAAGTATGATTATTTTATATTTGGTTGAAAATGATTGAGTTCCAATGTAGGGGTGATGTATGAATTGAGAAATTAAAGGAATTGAAATATATTCACAATGAACATCAGTATCATAATATGCAAAATCAAAATTATATAATAATTCATCAAATTCATAAGTATACTCAACAACCATGTCATAATTATATTTAACATTATCAAAATAAGAATATGAATGAACATAAAAATCAAATCTAAGATATGTTTCTTCATTAGAAATAGGTGTGTAAGAGATCTAATACATCAAACTATAACAAATTATCATAATCTCTCTAATAATAGGAAAATAAAAATCCATGGGGTTTTTAATTGGTTGTTCAATATAGGAGATAAAAAGGACGAATAGCCCTTTAAGGGGTACATCATGGGGTCCATAACATTAAATATCACAAATTCATCTCAAAACTCTATGGATAGTATAACCTCATAGACATTTATTATCATTATTTTAGTTTTGAGGAAGTTATTAACTAAGATAATGGGATCACGAGAATTTACCTGATCATCCTCTATGTCAATCTTATAAAAGTCTACTGGAAAGATCATGTCTCTTACTTAAACAAGTACATCCTCAAGGACTCCCATTGGATATGATGTAGCTATATTTTCCAACTACATCACTTCTCTCATCAACTTCAACTAATAAACCTATAAAGAAGATACTATAGATCGATGCATCACATTTATTGTATATCTCAAATCACATAAACCATTAGAAAAGTGTATCTCCCCTATGGGACATGGGATAGTGAATATCCCTAGATCCTTTCACTTTGTTTCCATTACATGATTTTTTGTAATGAGTGCTAAAACATTCATTCCAAGATTAATCCTATCATTTTCATTGATACCTCTTTGATTGGTAAAAAAATTACATTAATAATTTTGCATGACTTGGGATTTTTTTAATGGACTTAACAAGGAATATTTTTATCCCAAAATGCTGGAATGTGTTCAAAACCTCTTTTTCATCATCTCTTATTCCATATTTTTTGTTTGAATAACACTATTTGGAATTAACTGGGTTTAGGAGGAATATCATAAATTTCATTCCTTTTCCTTTCTCCTTTGGTTCCTCAATGTCTAATGATGATAGGGAAACCTTATCAAGTTGGTTGAATCTTGGGGGAATGGTATGTATAGATTTATTAGTTGTTTTCTTCTCAATTCTCAATTTTATTCCATTGACATTCCCCTTAGGATTTGGAGTAGTTTGGGAAGAAATATTTTTTTGAATTTTTACATACATGTTCGTGGATAGTGATGGAAATATGGATCATTTGTGTCTTTAACTCCCTCAAAATTGAACCTTGAATCATTAGCTCATTCTGTTTATTAATAGAAATTTCATTCAAAAGGTCATAAATATTAGAATCAACCGTTGGTTTATAATTTCCTTGTTGTTTACTTGTTAATTCATGAGATTAAAATATCCTTTAGGGATGTTAAATTCCATGTTGGTAAGGTGAGGGATGTTGGATGTTTTATTGAAAAGGGGGTATTTTTTGGTGTCCTAATTCATACCTCATTTTTATTGATATTTCCATCCTTGATAGTATGTTGGTGAAAATAAAAAATACTTATTATGGGGATGTATTTTTTGTTAATACTGATATAGTCTCCTAGGGAATACTTCTACAAAATTCCCTGTCTCTTGTAGTTGGGGGAAACAATCAGTTGGGTGGTCAGTTTAATTCAAAATTCCATAAGGTCTCATAAGAGTGGTTTGGGTTATCTTTTGATCCAATGAAATATTTCTCACTCTAGTGGTAAAATTTTCCAACATGGTTTCTATTATATTATTTTCAACAGAATAAGGACTTACCAGATGTACTCCTCTAGCATTTGGTGTACCTTGATCACCAAATTATTGGGATTTTTGTTCCATCTTGTCAATCAACACAGGTGTATCTACTGGTGTTTTTTAGACCAATGCCCCTCCAGCTGCAGGATCCACCATGATCCTACCCATAGGTGTGATTCCTTCATAAAAGTATTGGATGATGAATTTATCACTTATTTGGAGATGTGGGAAGCTGGCACACAACTTCTTGGGTCACACCTAGTACTTGTACATTAACTCCCCTTTGGATTGCTTGATTCATGAGATCTCTTTTAAAATGGAAGTGGACCTTTGTGCTAAAAAATATCTCTACAAGAAAATTCATTTTGATTTATTACAACATGATATATTTTTAATTTATAAATAATAAATCCAATCTTTTATTATTCCATAAAGTGATAATGGGAGTTCTCTTAGTTTTATTTGATCTTCATAGACATTTCTTGGTTTCAAGGTTGAGAAAACCACATTAAATTATTTAATTTGATTGTTTGGATACTCCCTGGATAATCCATGAAATTTTGAAAAAGGTGAATTAAAGTATATTTTAGTTCAAAGTATTATAGTTATATTATGTTAATTAGTATTATTTTCAACCATTGGTTCTTGTTTTCAGTTTTATTTATAAGTGTTTCCAATTTCAATGTTCCTAGAATGGAGGAATTCCCTAACTGGGTGAGTGTTGAAACCACATGTCGATTGAGATTATCTAATTAAAGCCCTGACTCTATGTTAAATCTCGGGGTTAATATATAATAGATCCTTGGGATTAGTTTATGTCACAAATCAATGAAAAGTAAAAAGTAAATGTGGAAAAATTATCCATAATAAAAATAAAATAATTTTGAGTTGATAGTCCAAAAAACAAGAAAGAAAAGAGATCTTGAGAAAAGGGAATAAAGAAATAAATAATATAAGAAAAGAATAAAATTAAAAATAATAATATACATAAAATTATTTTAAATATGTACTTTCTTCTTTGAAGAAATAGTGACAATTTGAAAGGTGTTATCATGGGCGCTCTCAAATGATGTCTGGTTTTTGTATATTTAGGTAAAGCATAGTGGATAACCAAGGTCATATATTAAAGGTGGAAGTAATTAAAACAAAATATTAAATTGTATTTTTAAAATAAAATAAACACACTAATTAAATTTATGACAGGATTATTATCATTTAAAAATCGTGAATATGTATGTTGGAAGAAGATTGGTTTTTTTTCTTTTTGAAATTAAATTGAGAAAACACAATGAGAAGATTGTTTTTTATAAACTATTTTTAGAAGAAATAATCAATATAACTCTACCTATTAAAATACTTATTAATCATTATTATTTAAATTAAACTGCACGTAATTATGATCCCCCGATTTTTTAACTCTCTAACCCTATAGAAGTCAACATAATAATAATTATTTTATGAATAAAACCTAGGCTACCTTCGGAATATGCAATTATAGAACCCTAAATTTATTGATGTTATAAGGATAGATTATGGTCATTGATATATTAGGGAACACATAAATTCTATAAATGATTATTAATTAAGTTTATATATTGTATTTTAACTCTACAAATTTGTCCTATGTTTTTCTGTTTTACCGATTAAGATTGTGCTCTCACAAATCACAAAATTATATGCCTCATGTGTTTTGTGTTAATTTTTTCAATTGATTGATTAGTTTATTTTAAATTAAAAAATAAATTAATTTACATATTAATTTAATTAAATTATTTCATTGATTTAATGTAAATAAATGAAGAAAGTAATAGGCAGATCGATTACTAAAAAAACTACTCTTCCATGGGCAGTGTAGTCATTGTAGAAATGTTTTTCATGTGAAAAAGTATAGAAAGTGTATAACCCAATCACATTTATAATCTTGAGTTACATCATAAATAAGTAAAATAATGATGAATAAAAATTAAAATAACATAATAAATGAGATAGAAATTGATAATTTATGAAATAACTACAACATTAAAATAAATAAGATGAATAGAAGATAATTTTGAAAGAGATCATATCCTGATAGATTACCTCATCCAATAGTGAATTTAAATGAATTTAAACACTTATAATCTACTCCAAATACTATAAGTAATGTTAAAACCCTTCAAAAATGATAAAAATACATTTATAGAGTGAAGGGGATGCTAAATTTTTAATACATTTTATGTGCGAATGGGAAATTCAGCCAAATATTTTTATCAAACTTGAACTGATTGTTTGTCCTTCAAAACGTCAGAAAATTAAGTTCTTATAAAATTTTTATTTATGAAAAATTTGTTCCTTTATATTTTCTATAAATTTTATCCCAATATAATCACATATTAATATGTCATGTCCCAAATACGGAAGTGGTGTCCAATTTTGTGACTCCATTACATATTTAATTCATGTCTCGTTTACTCCAAAATAATGCATGATCTAGCTTGGATTTATTGAATTAAAGTTTCATCCATTTAGTGAGTTCATATAATTCACAAAAAAAATTATGGCTGAAATACTATAGTTCACTTTAAAAGAAAAAACTATAATTTTCATCAAATTTTCAAATGAATGGTCTAATCATTAATATTCTATAAATAAACATATTTAACACAAGGTGAGGAAATTATGTCATTTATTATGAATAAAATATTGAATAAAATTGTTTTTTATCGGTAAATCTAGAATTGTATATTCTTAGAGGACCATCTAAGCACTGATGGGATGTATAAGTTCAGGTTGGTAGACACAAGGGACTGGCTTGGAAGGATTTTGTGGTTAGGTTCTTCAATCACTTCTTTACTATGATACTAAGGGGAAAATGATCCCCTATGTTAATAAACCTATAGTAGGGGGTACTTATTTTATGGATTATGTGTCCAATTTCACAAAATTGTCCCAATTTTCACCTTATATAGTGGGAAATGTCATCACATGGGTGAAGCAATTTGAGGATGGATTGTGGAATTCCATCAAGGTTCATGTGAATATATTCAGGCTAACCTCCTTATCAGAGGTATTCAATTAGGTTCTAATATCGAAGGGAAATTTGATAGAGTAGTCTTATTTTAGCTGGGTGATGGTGGAAAGTGAGTTGGGTTGTGGTGCTTCGGGTAGCCGAAAGAGGGATCGTGGGGAGTCTTAGTGGGTAGTCAAGCTAGAGACTCGAGTATGCCACTAAGGATTGGTTCTCTAATGGTGTAATTTTAGTGTATGAAACTAGGGAATGTTTGAACATAGTGAAATCAAATTCTAAATGAGTACCTACATGTGGCCAGATGGGGAATCTTGAGATGTTTTGTTGGAAGCCTTCTTGGATAACCAGGAGGCATGGATTAGCTTAGTCTTGGGGATCTGAGGTAGGATTAAGAATAGTACCAAGAGATGGTAGCTAGGATTCATCTGCACATGAAGGTCATGGAAGAGATAGAGAGACCCATCACTAGGTTCAGTGGTTAGTATATACTACAAATCCATAGGGATATCAGACCTCATGTTGTCATGCTTCAGGACAAGTGCACTCATTTGAGTTTCTAGGGGAAGAGCAAAATAGGGAGAAGATGACAGTTAGAGGTACCCAGTGGGAATGAATAAGTTTCCTTTTGTTTTTTCATGGCTATTTTTGGTGCATGAGGTTCACAGGTCCTGTTTTAGACTAACCAGGTGTCGGATAGTATGTTTTCATTATTTATGATGTGTGATATATATATATATATGTGTGTGTGTGCTTAATGTGTAGGCATCGAGACTTATTGTGGGAATTTATGTGAGGTGGGTTTTATATGAGGCATATAGGAATCAATATTTTTTTGGGCATTCATATACATATATAATACTGGATTATTTTAGGAATCAATTGAGATGTAGGTTCTTGGGCATCTGATGAGATACGGGTTTAGATGAGTGTCATGTATAGCACATGTATGAAATGGGAATATGATGAGATGTGAGACTTGTTGGGTGTTAGGTATGAAATTGGCATAATTGACCAACTCATGAGGTGCAGGAATGATGATTCATCATGGGAGGACATGTATGTGTGGGGATGGTCGTTGGAACCATCAGATATTTAAATTATTGTTCGGGAATTGACCGGATATGTAATTCCTAAATTGGGGAGTTCCATCCGAAGAATTGATCTTAATTAATTACTAGGGTATTCTAGGTTGATATAAATGAGTTGGGTATGTTTTATATCATCTTAGGTTAAATATTGATAGCTCTAGGATGAGCTAAGGTGGAGAGACTATAACATATTGGGTTCTTAAGAAGGTCAAAAATTCCAAACCTTTTTAAAAAAATGGTGGTCGGACCAACCATTATTTTAGACTTTGGAACCTAATTTTGAGAGTTTGATTGACCAAAGGCATTTTTTTAGATAGGGTTTAAGTCCCAGCATGTTCCTTGATCTTTTAGGTGAATTTCAGGCACTTCCAGCCCTGTAAAATCATTTTTGGGAAAGTACATACAGAGGTACACTATTTGATCCAATTATGTGGCCCTTTAGGAGTAACCGTGAATCCCACCAGTTATACTATAGATGATTTTTCAAACCATGTAGGTTGGGGGTGCATAGTTGTGAATTGTATCTATAGTTTTTATTATAAGAGATACACATGGTCTGTGCACAGTTTGGAAAACCATGGGCCTAACCATGTGAGGTGTGGTTCTTGGATAGTTATCATCACATGGTTGGCGCATGGTTGCCCAAACTATGTGCCCAAACCATGCAGTTCATTTATTGGGGTTAAATTACAATTATTTCCCTCCCTCTTATTTCCTTCATTCTTCCCCCTTTCTCCTCCATTCCACATGAAACACAGGAGAGATATCATATTTCTCCTCCTCCTATAGGCTTTGAGCCTCCGCTCCAATTCAAGCTCTAATTCAAGCTCTATTGGTGGATATGGATTTCTCTCATTAATTTATCCAATACATTATCTTATCTTTCTCATTTATCTCACCATACAAAGTGATAAATCTATATGAGAATGTTTTCCCTACTTTCTGGGTGTTATAAACCCTAATTTCTCTCATTTTGACTCAAGTTAGAGGTCGATATCATATAAGTGAGCACTTGTGAGTATTAGGTGGTTGGTTCCTAGATTTCTCCTTAATTTTATGAGTGTTTTGGGGTATATTCTATATACCCCCATGTGGGCTGTCCAAGAGAGACCCCTAATTAATTAATGTTTATTTTAAAATTTTTTAATTGATGTTATAGGATGTCGTTGGGTATGCCCTAGTACAATTATACATTCTAAGATGGGTTAGAGGCTATTTCTTCTAGAAATGGGGATGACCTTGTTTGTTTAAGGTTCAAACATTCCAATCAGTTTCTACCAGGTTTATTCGTAGAACCGGAAACATCTAATTATTCTATATCCATTTGGACCTACTTTCCAAAGGTAGGTGCTCATTTAGTTGTGAACTGATGAGGCTTAATAATTTGCATTGGTCGAGAGGATGGGAGGTCAGACTCATCACACCTTTTTGGGGGGAATTATTGTCTACTCCAGGACTCTCTTATAGATTTGAGTTATGTTCGTGAATCCTTATTAACTTACCAAGTAAAAAAATGATCTTTCCTTTAGATTTGAAAATCAGTGATTAATATGTATGAGATTTAGAGAATCATTTATATGTATTTGAGGTTCTTCATCAATAGAGAATCATCCATATTTATTAGAGATTCTTAGTCAATGGTATCATTAAACACATTATATAGAAATATCTTGGTCATTATGATAACCATACTGGTTTTAAAGCCACTCAGTGGGGCACTTGAAGTTTATTGTCGTTCAGAAGGACATGGATTATTTTAGAGTTGGGACCGTACCCACAGATGGGCGACCTATGTATCCTTGTTTAGAAAAGGAATCAGAACCCACATAGTTCGAGTAAATAAGTATGGATTTTATTCATGATTGATGGCCCAAAGAAATATTTCATAATTACTTTTATGCTCTAAGCTCACGTGAGTCAAGCTCGGTGTGAGAAACAAGAGGTATCAGTAAAACCTGGCGATTGTTCCATGAAAGATGAAATCATAATAAATGATGTGGGGATTACGTATGTATGACTACCCAAGATAGATGAGGATTGGGATTTACTTCAGATAAGAAACCCAGGAAAAAGGTCCATAAAGGTATATGTACTTTATGGAGATTTGGATACTTATCTTAGGACTTAATCCTGAGAAAGATTCCCAAATTAGAGGGGACTTATGATTGGGTTTTTATTCCTGAGAAGGAAGCCCAAATCAAATGAAATTATGATTGGGGATTACTCATAAGGAGGATTCCCAGGTTAAGGGGACTTGAGACTTGTGCATTACTCCTGAGAAGGAGGCCCAAATCAAGAGAAATTAATACTGGGGCTTATTTTGGAAAAAGAGGCCTAGGTTAAGGTAAATTATTATTGGGGCTTACTCCTGAAAAGGAGGCCCAGGTTAAGGGGGACTTGTGACTAGGGATTACTTCTGAAAAGGAGGACCAGGTTAGGGAACTTGTGACTGGGGCTTACTCCTGAAAAGGAGTCCCAGGTTAAATATCTTCTCATCTTAAAGGATGAGGTTGAATGAAGGAAATCTCTAACCTTAGTGACATAAAGATATGTAAATAATTAGGTTTTGAGAGATATTCCACAGAATTTCTTTCAGGTAAGGAAGCCAACAAAGGAACCATGCCATAAATGGATTTGAAGAGGGTTTTGAAGGCTAAATCTTGAAGAGGACAGGTGGATTTGAAGAAAAGAGTTGAATTTGCAGGAGGGGCACCCGAAAAAAGGCAGGTGCGCAAGTCCTGTTTGGGCGTGCAAGTCCTGGTCACACAAGAATACTTACGCGACATGGGTGTACTTGGGTGACGGTTAACCAATAGGGTAATACTTGGGCGAGACTTGGATCAAGCCCTTAGTATTATCCCTAAAGGCTTCCAAAAGGGTGGCACACAAGTTCTGTTGAAGGGATAAGCTGGCGCGCAAGTGTGGCCATTTCCCTTAAGGGTTAGACACTTAGGCGCGCAAGTGTTAATGAATTTCAACACTTAGGCCTTGTTCCCCCTCTTTAGATCTTCCATTCTAGGTAAGAAATTACCTTAGAAGTGTTCGGAAGACTTCAAGAAAAGACTAGGGCACCTATAGCATAAATATGACTTTTGGATTTTTCGTCCCTAAAATGGGGGGCCCACAAGGGGTATTTATAGGCCATTGAGGACCTTGGGCGAAAATAGAATAGGGTGCGCAAGTCACCTGCGCGACCAATATGTGGCACGCAAGTATACTTGCATGACTATAGTGAAACTTACGTGACCCATGCTTAAAGAAATCCTTTTTCATGCCTTTGTCAATTTTTGATGTTCTTCAAAGGATGAATCTCTTGGTGCTCAAGGTATTCCCCCCTTTTCATTATTTAGAATCTTTGATGGAAAGGAGAGTCAAAAAAATTCCCCCCTCAGAGTTGGATCTAAAAAAGGAAATAGGATTTGACTCTGAGGTAAAGAAGAAAACCAAGGAATTTTTGGGCACTCAGGGTTTGAGCACGCAGGTAGCGGCACGCAGGTGTGAGCCGCGCATGGTACGACATGTAGGTTCCGGGTGCAGTGGAAGTGCGTTGGTGGGTTTGCCCAACTTTAATTTTAATGTTAAACAATGTTGAATCCGATATCTGTCAAAATTTAAAACGCCGAATCTTCGAAATAGAACAAAGAACGAAAAAGAAAAGAAGAGTCCCATAACCCTTGAGATAAGATCATCATATGTTGGTTATAATTAATTTAATTAATTTATAAGAATTAACTCGATGGAATTATTTCTTTGTTGGAGTCTCCAGTCATGATCCTGTGATCCTTCTTTGCGTTGTAGAATCCAAGTATAGGATTTCTCTAGTGGTGATCCACACATGCTCCACGTATCTCTAGACGTCACCGAAGGGATCTCCGGGTGCTAGCACGGAAGAGCCTTCCCTTGCGATGTCTGCCTTCAACCGCCTTGATCTGGTGGAGGATCTCGCTCTCGTAACTTGAAAGCGTTCTTGGTGGAAAAAATAATTCTCTCTTGGCTTGAGAATATTTCCCAAATCCGTTGTGCACACCAATGGCTCTAAATCTATGAGAACAATGTAATTGGGATTATAATAATTAGAATAATAAAATGAATTATTTTCTCAAAAGTATTTAATCATTTCATTTAATTCTTAGCAATACCCCATGTATTAATAATGATAGTTGACCATCATTATTACTTTACATGCACCTAACGTATTACATTTAATATTAATTAATTAAATAAACAATATTTTCCTCATGAATCTTGAAAAAATAAACTACACGGCGTGTATATAAATATACAGGGTGTGTAGTTTTATTTTTCATTTTATTTATTTCCTACACCATATTTATTAGACCTTGAGTAATGACTATTTATTTATTAAATAAATGTAACTCCATTACTCGCTAATAAATATATATTATTTCTCCCAAAATATATTCTCTCGAATAACTAGTGTCAAAATAAATGCGATCAGGAATCCTTAAATAATTATTAAACCACGGTCGGGAATAATATTTATTCAAATTGTTAAATTAATATTTAACTAAGATACATAGACACACTTAGTGTGTGACCCTCTAGGACTCTTTCTCAGTGGCATTAGGTGGAGCCTTCCTAAAGTCCAATGTTACCATCTAGCAACACGCCAAGGCACCCATAGAGAAATAAGTTAATGCCGAAATGACATGTCACCTCCTATGAACGATTATCGTGTAATATAATCCCTTTGTCTTGATATCTCTAATAAAGCAGTTGCATGCTAGTGCCATCAACCCATGTGCTCGATTATTATTTCTTCGACTTCCTGGAATTGAACTCGCCCATACCTTACCATGGCCATGGATTTATTTAGGCTATATAAATTCTATAAAAGGGCCTGAGATATCTACTACCATTATGGAACATAAGGGACAAATCCTTTCTAGCATTATCTATTAATGCAATACTACCCGTGATGCACCCAACATATCCTACCTCGCTGCGAATAGTGTGTCGTCACAGTTTTCATCAATACATCTAAGTGCGCGAGTTGTAATACCCATTAATAATAATCATAAAGTCTATGGACCAATACACACGTCCACAGAAAAGAACATACAATGACACTATGAAATGTGGATTTCCTACTAGTGGGTCTCGTTCTCATAATATCCTCCGGGATATTACCAAGGGCGCACACCATGAGATGGTGCCTCAATGTTTTATGAGTCCTCGCCCCTAATGGCCTGTATTATTTGTGTCCCTCAAATAATATCATCCGGCCATAGAACATATATTCAAGAACAGTGTTATGGCACTTTCGAGTTCTCATCATAGCAGGGATCCGCTATGACCCATTAATGCAACAGCTGTCCTTAGGACATTATCACATGCATTATCACGCAGAAGAACAATCAAGATGTGATAAGGCATTTATTAATGAATAAAGTACAAAGTAGTCGGTTCTAGGACACCAACTCCAACAGACTCCCACTTGGACTAGAGCCAACTGCTAACAACCTTTAACCCGCTAGCTCTCATGTGATATTCCTGCTTCTGCTGAGATAGGCCTTTAGTCATGGGGTCCACCATGTTCTCTTCTGTGGACACTCTGTTCACTACAACTTCACCTCTTTGTTAGAAATCCATGAAGAGGTGATACTTTCAGAGTATGTGATTTATCCGTTGATGTGACCTTGTTTCTTTTGCAAGATTCACCGTTGTAGTATTATCACAATACAATGTAATGGGATATTTACTTCTAGGCACCACATCAAGATCCTAGAAAAATTTCTGAATCCAGACGGCTTCTTTGGCTGCATCAGAAGACGCTATATATTCAGACTCTACTATAGAATCAACGACAACTGGCTGCTTTGAACTCTACCAGCTCACAACTCCTCCATTGAGATAGAAAACATATCCAGATTGCGACTTTAGATCATTCTGATCTGTTTGAAAACCAGCATCAGCATACCCTCCGATGACAAGCTCCTCATCTCCTCCATACACTAGGAACATAGCCTTTGTTCTTCTCAGATACTTAATGATAGTCTTAACAGTAGTCCAATGATGTTCTCCTGGATCTGCTTGATATCTACCTTCCATGCTCAGTGCATAGGAAACATCAATCCTAGAACATAACATGGAATACATGATGGATCCTATATCCAAGGCGTATGGGATCTTGCTCATCCTATATTTCTCTTGTTGTGTCTGATGACACATTTTCTTAGAAAGATGTAAGCCATGTGACAATGAAACCAATCCTCTCTTGGATTGTTCCATACTAAATCTCTTTAGTATCTGGTCATTGTATGTACCCTAACTTAGTCCAAGCAGCCTCTTGGATCTATCACAAATGATCTTGATCCCTATAATGTAGGTTGCTTCACCTAAATCTTTCATGGATAAGCACTTGTTCAACTAGTCCTTAACTGACTGTAAGGTTGGTATGTCATTTCCAATAAGCAATATGTCGTTAACATATACTACTAGGATAACGACCGCATTCCCATTAAACCACTTATAAAAACATGGCTCACATTCGTTATTAATGAAACCAAATTCTTTTATGGCTTCATCAAATCGAATGTTCTATGGACTGGATGCTTTCTTCAATCCATAAATGGATTTCTGCAACTTGCAAACCCGTTTGGCTTCACCTGGTTTCACAAACCCTTCTGGTTGTGTCATATAGACATCTTACTGAAGGTTCCCGTTAAGGAATGCTGTTTTGACATCCATCTTCCAAATCTCGTAGTCATGGTAAGCTGTTATGGCAAATATGATTCTTATGGATTTAAACATGGAAACTGGTGAGAAGGTTTCATCATAGTCAATTCCTTGACACTAACTGAATCCTTTATCCAATAGCCTCGATTTATAGGTCCTAACTTGACCTTCCATGTCCAGATTTCTCTTGAATACCCATTTACATCCAACAGGCTTTACATCAACTGGCTCATCGACCAGAACCCAAACTTGGTTCTGATACATGGAATTCATATCACAATTCATAGCTTCTATCCATCTTGCAGATTCTGATATTTCTATTACGTTCTTGTAGGATAGAGGCTCATCATTTTCCAAAAATAATGATTCACCATCCTCGGTGACTAGGAAACCAAATCTCTCTGGTTCCTTTTCCTCTCTTGTGCTCCTACGCAGTACTTGTGTTTATGGAACCTCTTCCATGGGGACCTGTCGAACATATTCCTATACCAACTCTTGTGTATCTTGAGCATCAACTTTATCGAAGTCAATCTTTCTCCCACTATCCTTCTTGAAGATGCGCTCCCTCTCAATAAATATGGCTTTTCTAGCAACAATCACTTTCTTTTCTTGAGGGTTATATAGGTAATATCCTTTTGTTTCCTTGGGATATCCTATAAAGATACACTTCGTTCCCCAGGGTGCTAGTTTGTTTCCTAAGAAGGCCATAACAAACGCCTCACATCCTCATACACATGTGTACGACAAAGTGGGTTTCTTTCCATTCCATAACTCTAATGGAATTCCATTTTCCGCCTTAGTTGGTACTCGGTTTAATGTGTATGCTGCAGTTTGTAATGCATATCCCCAAAAGGATAATGGAAGATCCGCATGACTCATCATCGACCTCACCATGTCCAACAAGGTGTAGTTCCTCCTTTCACTAACAACATTCCACTATGGTGTATAAGGAGGAGTGAGCTGAGATAAAATCCCAGACTCCCGTAGAAGATCGATGAACTCTTGGTTCAGATATTCTCCACCTCGATCCGATCGAAGCTTCTTTATCCTCTTAGCAAGCTGGTTCTCTACTTCATTATTGAATTCCTTAAATTTCTCTAAGGACTTTTACTTATACCTCATTAAGTAGACATAGCCATATCTACTCAAATCATCAGTAAAAGTAATGAAGTAAGAATACCCACCTCTAGCTTCTACTGGAAATGGTCTACACACATCTGTGTGTACCAATCCTAGAAGATATGTGGCCCTTTCACCTTGTCCACCAAAAGGTGGCTTGGTCATTTTTCCTTGTAAAATAGTGTGACATCTATCAAGTGGTTTTAGCTCAGTAGAGCCTAAATAGTCATCTTGGCAGAGCTTTGTCAAGCGCTTCTCGTTCACATGACCAAGGCGGTGATGCCATAACTAGGTGATGTATGAGTCATGTGAGTTTGTTTCGTTATCTATTTCTAACACTTGGTTTTCATAATTTAATACATACAAAACATTATTCAAATGTGTCATACCATAACATACGTTGTTCTTATAAAAGAGGCAACCCTTATTTCCAAACTTGAAAACAAATCCATCCATATCCAAGCAAGATACAAAAATTATGTTCTTAGTAACACTAGGCACAAAATAACAGTTTTTTAAAACCAAAATCAGGACAGTTGGAAATCAGAGGTGATAGTCGCCAATAGATAACGCAGGCAGCCTTGCGCTATTGGCAGCTCGAAGATCCACCTCTCCTCTAGCGATCTTTCTAAATCTACTTGGTTCCTGAATTTGTATACAGATGTAAGCCCCACAAGCTGTATCTAATACCCAATGTGTAGAAATAGAAAGATTTCACTCGATAACAAACACACCTTTAGAATGCCCACTCTTCTGGGTGCAGTTCCTCTTCTAGTGGCCCTGCTTGCCACATGAAAAACACACTGCCTCCCATTCCTTTCCCTGCCTCTGGATCTTCCCCTCATTGGAGGGACGGTGCTCGGGGGCTTCAGATCATTTATAAGTCTGTGTCCCCTTTTCCTTGTCCTTCGTTTTCTTGTTCACCATAAGGACTGCGAGTTTGTCACTCCCCATGTCCTTGTCTACTTGGCGAATCAAGGTCAGAAGCTCCGACATACTCTTCTTATTCCCGCTCATGTTATAGTTGAAAATGAAGCTAGAGAAGGTCTTGGTCAGTGATGGTAGGATGAGATCTGTACGCAACTCATCTGGGAATTTAATCCCTAAGATGTCCAGGCATCCAATGTACCCAATAATCTTGACTATATAAGGCCCAGCTGGCGCAGACTCCCCAAGATTAGTTGTAAACAAAGCATTGGAGATCTCATACCTCTCCTGTCTCGCCTTCTCTTGGTAGATATCCTTAAGGTGATACAATCATGCTATACGCATCCATGTTTTCATGTTGCTTCAGGAGCTCATTAGACATGGCCGATAGCATGAAACACTGGACATTTGTGGCATCATCCATGTGTTTCATGTAGAGATATAATTCCTCATCACTATCCTCTTTCCTAGGTGCAACTGGAATAGGCCCTTCCAGTACATACAATTTCCTTTCGTGGCGAATGACGATGCGTAAACGCCTTTGCCACTCTTGGAAATTGGTGCCGGTGAGAAGGTTTTCTTTTTCAAGTATGGTGTGCAATGATATGTTTGAAGTAATTTTATTTTCATTTCTACAAATTAAGATGAGAAATGTTTTATTACTTTATTACAAAAAATTGAGACAAATAAATAAATCAATACTTATTAGTCTCCCACTATTTTATCAAAATCCAATCTCCCTCACCATTGACTTCGGAATATTCTGTTGTGTGAATATTCTAGTGGCAAGGATCCATATTTCCCTTTTCATTACCCCAACTAGGGTTGGTCAAGCAACTTGAAGGGTTTTAGGTAGGCATTTCAAATGCCAACTGCATTAACTCACAGCTCCTTGATCCGCTGAGTGGACTCCCCAATCCTGAAATCCTTTTATTTTGGATTTCCTCAACCTTTGCCTCTTGATCACACCAAGTCCTGCTGTGGCAGTCAACCCTTGATGCGAACCAAGTCAATTCAACCCAAATCCTTGAATTAGAATTCCCCGATAATTGAAATCACCCCAACTAGGGTTGGTCAAGAACTTTGAACTATGATTCGATTCTAAACAAGATTATGGAAGGCTATGCCGACTTAATATTTATTTTGATGAATTTTATCCTTATACGTAAATTTCCATTTTATTATCTTTGATTAAATGCTTGTTAATATTAAGTAAGATATACTTAAGTGATTAACCATGTCTAATATAATATTTACGTATAAGCCGGTTTTATTTTAGGTCCATCTTGCATGCTCGTTTAATTCATTAAATGTGTGATCGTGACAACACACCCACAATAAATAAACCATGCAACTGACAGAAATAAAATAAATGGTATGATCATGAGCCTTTCTATTGGTTAGTTTATCTAGCGGTTGATAAACTAACCCAAGACCTAGGGGAGAAACACCTCGAACCTTTCGGGTTCGTGTTTACAGATTTCCACATGTCCACCTTTGTATCTCCTTGGATTGGTTTCACCTTGGATCCTGAATTGAGCCACCTCCACTAGCTTGGGATCTCCATCGATTACATATGAATTTATCTCACACGCAGGTCAGGGGTAAAAATGGGTTGTTACAAAAATAATCTGTGGGCGCGTAGACCCTATATATTAATGAGGAGATGGCTCATAGGCCAACAAATTTAATTTAAATAAATAAATTAAAAGAAACCATTCACATACAAAGGTCTTGGTCTAGCTCATGATCATCCATACATGCAACTATATTTACGCATAAATAAAACTAGCATTCAATTATTTAATAATTCTTGTTTAAGATAAATCACGCTCGAATTAATTAAGTATCTTTAATTAATCAATCCTTTTATCTTAAAACCTTTTTTCTGAATTTCCTTGAGATTCTCATCCATCATAATTTTAAACAAATAAATTCATTTAAAATTATCCTTGTACGTAACTTGTACCTTGGAGGAAACCCGGAGAATTCCCATTCATTACGCAGATGTTAAATTAAATACATATATATAAACCACCTATCACGTGTTGTGCCTCATCTTTATGCCTACACCATGGTACACATCTCAATTGTTTGTATAATATAATAATAAATTTTAATAAATCTACGTAATTTGGGTGAGTAAACGGCACGTAGTTCCGACTACACGGCGTGTACTTTTCTTCACCATCCATCCGAAGTACACGACCGGGGACAAGGCGTGTTAATGTAATTCGGAAATTTTCAGAGTACATAGCGTGTACAGTGGGACACATGCCGTGTAGTTTCCGTGTTACACGGTTTCCAGCCGGGCAGGCCGTGTAGGGAGTACACGGCCCAACCCTAACCCGAAGGGACTACACGCCGTGTTCATTGGACAACACGGCGTGTATTTCAGAAATTGTGTGCCACCTATTTCTGGACAACACACGGTGTCTTAAATTCTTAGAAATAATCCAATACGCGGCCTGATTTGGAGGATCAGTCAATTCATGGAATCTTGACTACACGGCGTGTACTTCGGAATACACGCCGTGTATTTTGGTGTTGTACGGACATAAAAATTTGGATCCTCCGGATGAGTTCCTCTATTTTATTTTAATCACAATTAAAAGAAATATTCGTTTCTGTGAGGTGAACAAGAAACGAGGGAGGAGGAACATATCTCAAGATTCAGATTTTCAGAACGATTAAACATGAATTGAAATAACTAAATTATTAAATGAGTAAATCACCAACGAAAAACTAAATAATTATAATCAACGATATGACCGCACTGATACAACTTGTAGGTTCTGGGCGCAGCAGAAGCGCGTTGGTGCATTTGGACAACTTTAATTTTAATATTAAACAACGTTGAATCCAATATCCGTCATGATTTAAAACACTGAATCTTCGGAATAGAACGAAGAAAGAAAAACAAAAGAAGAGTCCTGGAACTCTTGAGATAGGATCATTATATGTTGGTTATAATTAATTTAATTAATTCATATGAATTATCTCAATGGAATTCTTTCTTCGTTGGAGTCTCTGGTCACGATCCTGTGATTCATCATTGCGTTGTAGAATCCAAGTATAGGATTCCTCTAGTGGTGATCCACATGTGCTCCACGTATCTCTGGACGTCGCTGAAGGGATCTCCAGGTGCTAGCGCGGAAGAGCCTTCGCTTGTGATGTCCAGCTTCAACCGCCTTGATCCGGTGGAGGATCTCGCTCTCTTAACTTGAACGCGTTCTTGGTGGAAAAAAGAATTCTCTCTTGGCTTGAGAGTATTTCCCAAATCCGTTGTGCACACCAATGGCTCTAACTCTATGAGAATAATGTAATTGTGATTATAATACTTAGAATAATAAAATTAATTAATTTATCGAAAGCATTTAATAATTTCATTTAATTCTTAGCAATACCCCATGTCTTAATAATGACAGTTGACCATCATTATTACTTGACATGCGCCTAACGTATTAGATTTAATATAATTTAATTAAATAAACAATATTTTTTCACGAATCTTGAAAAAACAAACTACATGGCGTGTATATAAATATACACGGAGTGTACTTTTATTTTTCATTTTATTTATTTCCTCCACCATGTTTATTAGACCTTGAGTAATGACTGTTTATTTCTTAAATAAATGTAATCGCATTACTCGCTAATAAATATATATTATTTCACCCACAATATATTCTCTCAAATAACTAGTGTCGAAATAAATGCGATCATGCATACTTAAATAATTATTAAACCACAGTCGGTAATAATATTTATTTAACTTGTTAAATTAATATATAACTGATATACATGGACAGACTTAGTGTGTGACCCTCTAGCCCTCTTTCTCTGTGGAATTAGGTGGAACCTGCCTAAAGTCCAAGTTTTGCATCTAGAATCACGCCAAGGCACCCATAGAGAAAGAAGATAATGCCGAAATGATGTGTCACCTCCTATGAACTCTTACCGTGTAATATAATCACTTTGTCTCGATATCTCCAATCAAGAGGTTGCATGTTAGTTCCATCAACCCATGTACTCGATTATTCTTTCTTTGACTTCCCAGAATTGAACTCGCTCATACCTTACCACGACCATGGATTTATTTAGGCTATATCAATTCCATAAAAGGGCCTGAGATATCTACTTCTGTTATGGAACGGAAGGTACAAATCCTTTCTCGCATTATCTATTAATGCAGTATTACTCGTGACGCACCCAACGTATCCTACCTTGCTGCGAATAGTGTGTCATCACAGTCTTCATAAATACATCTAAGTGTGCGAGTTTTAATACCCATTAATAATAATCTTAAAGTCTAAGGACCAATACACACGTCTGTAGATAGGAACATCTAATGACAGTATGAAATGTGGATTTCATACTGGCAGGTCTCGTTCTTATAATATCCTCATGTATATTACCAAGGGTGCACACCATGAGAAGGTGCCTCAAAGTTTTATGATTCCTCATCCCTAATGGCCTGTATTATTTGTTTCCCTCAAATAATATCATCCGGACATAGAACATATATTCAAGGACAGTGTTATGGAACTTCCGGGTTCTCATCATAGCAGGGATCCACTATGACCAATTAATGCAACAGCTATCCTTAGGACATTATCACATGCCTTTTCATGAAGAAGAACAATCAAGATGTGATAAGGAATTTATTAGTGAATAAATTACAAAGTAGTTGGTTCTAGGCTACAAACTCCAACACGGCATGTAGGTAAACTACTTTTCCTATAAATATGCAGCAACACTTCGTGCAAAGCACCCAGCTTTGAACGCTTCTGATCTCTCGGCACGCAAGTAGCTCAGATTTCACTCATTCGTGCTGGTGTTGTTGTCTGTGGTTCATTGTTTCTTTGTGTTGCACTTCTTCAGAGGTATTTGGACTTTCACGGTGATACATGTGTTCCCATACTTGTGCGGCTGGATTAGACTTGCACGCCAACATGGGACTTGCATGCCTTAATGAGTTAGCCATTTTTTTGAATTTATTCACAAATTTTATGAAAAATAAACTTACTTAAGAGTTAATTATTTGACCTTTGTGAAGATTCAATGGATCCCAGAAGAATTGGAATGGCTGACGAGCTGTCTTGCAAGTGAATTGATGACATGATGAACGTCATTGTCCGTGATTACTATAATATCTATGACAACACTCTCCCATATTTGGCCAAGTATTTGAAGAAGTATCATATTAATTTCCCACAGAGCATATACCTTCCACTATATAGCCATGGTAATCTACAAGGAGTCAACATTCTAGAGCCAAAGAACTATCTCTCGCATTCTTGGTTTCATACTTATACTAATTTTTCTTCAGAAAATGTCTCTGTTGGAGGAACATTTGTAAATGATGGAATAGTGAAGAAGGCGTTTATAATTCATCATAACCCATGTGCCCTAGATCTAAAACCTCACAAGCCTAAGATATAGCTACATTGTTATCCCTCAATCTTCTGAAACTCTCAGATGGATCAATCCAAAGGCTGGAAGAAGAGTTGGGACTTCTGTCCTGGAGGAGGTGTGAAGCCAACTTGGATGTAGGTGTATTGGGTGCAACAAAACTGTGCTGAGTTTGTCGAGGATCTAAAAGGATCTACAATATATGAAGTTGTCTCGGCTGGGCAGACATATGTCTATAGGAATGATGACTTTGTGCCAGAGCTAATCAGCTGCTGGATCCCAGAAACCAATTATTTCCATCTAACTCATGGAGAAGTAGGCATTAGTTTGTGGGATGTCTACAAGATCTCGGGGGCTCAAATTTTAGGTGATATGTATGATGAATTCATCACTCCCAAGGTGACTTGGGATGATTCAGAGAAGACTCCAGCTTTGGCTTGAGAATTATTGAAAATTTTCTACAAGCTCAAGAATTCTAATACCTCCAAAACTCATTCTAGAAAGGTTATTAATCCAGAGGAGTGGATGGATATGTTTCTTACCAAGAAGAACAAGAAGGGTCCCACCTATACTCGTCCTACTACCTACCCCAGAACAGAGAAGAGGGGTGCTTTTGGCACATTCTGGCAGACCCTAGAAGCAGGATAATTTGAAAAGTGGGGGTAGAAAGTGGATCAGAGAATCCCAGAAAAGACCCTTCTGGCGGGCTTCTTAGCCTTGTGGATCAGTGTTTATCTTCTTCCAGTCACCGATTCAAAGGGAGGTGTCAGTCCAGGGACCTTCGTTGTTGCATCCAAGTTGGTTGAGAGAAAAATGGTTGGGTTGGCCACCCCCATTTTGGAAATGATTCACAGGATCTTACTCCAAGTTTATAGGGGTAAGTCTCTTTTGAGAATAGTGGGACCATTCCAAGTTTTGTGGGGATGGGTCCCCACTCATTTTAGGACATATGTTGTACAGAGCGGAGTACAGGTCCCTGTAAGTTCTTTCAGGCCATCAGTGTAGGAATTTTCAAGAATTTTTCCATTATCTCTCAACTCATATGATATGAAGGTGAGGCTAAGCATGTTCAAGGAATTCCATTTCTTTCCTTATAGAAACCCACCAACCGGGCGGTTTTTTGATGATGGAAGAGCTGACCTGGAATTGAGGTCATACATGCTGACTTGTAGAGATGGTGTATTGGCCACCAGGATTGATGGAGAGATTATATATGAGGCATATGCTCCATAAAGATTTTCGTGCCAATTCAAGTGTCTACAGCAGTTTGTTGTATCTCCTCCTATGTATGTTAGATCAGAGTAGCATCTAATGGTTTCCTGAAAACTTTGGTTGCTGACATCTATGGAGAAGACTGGGGCAGTGTTTGATCTACCAGTTACTGGAGCGGCAAGTCACCTGACTACATGGTATGCCGAGAACTGGGTAGCATCTTACCCTGAAGGGGAACTTAATCATCCAGTTCCTCGGGTGGTGAAAAAGAAGAGAACTGCCGAGAAAGAAACCCTTCATCTGGAAGGTGACTCTTCCACACCTGGAGCTGATTCACCGGGTTCCTCAACCAGGGCTGACTCACCAGATTCTCAGGATGGGGATGATGAGGAACGACATGTTTCAAAGAGGCCTCGTGCCAGATATAATCCTTCTTCCAGAATTAATAGGCCTACTCCATCGACTCCTAGTGAGTTATATCATTGAAAAAATTTAATCTCCATTACTTTATAGAGCAACAAGTTTTGTTTTATTATCCTTTATCTGTAATTGCAGAATATGGGAAGAAGTTGAAGTCCAAGATTATAGGACCCTCCTCACAACCTTCTGGTACACATTCTGAATATCTACATCCAGAGGCTGTCCAGACATGGTGAAGTCTATATTTCGATGTCGAAAATTCCTGGCTAGACCTATGTGAAGGGCTACACATCCCTGGAGTATGAAATCTTCGGGCTTCTACTAATATCTTCTTCGAAGATAACCCTGATGGAGTGTGGGTTTACATCAGAGAGCTGGAGATGATCATATATGCCATCGATGATTCCATTCCTATCACCAAGCGGGTGAAGGAAATGATGGATTGTGGCACCACCGAGGGGACTGGTGCTTCCAAAGATGATGAGTGGAACGATTACATGGCTCTTGAATATGTAAGTCTCTTTATTTATTTACTTTGCAACTTGATTCCAGTTAAATCTTTTTTACTCAAGGAAATTAATTTCTTCATTCTGTAGCTTGAAAATAAAGGAACTGATGAGGTTCCTTCACCACAGTATAGCCCTGGTGGTACTTCCATCAGAGTTACTGAATATCCTCATGAGCCGGGTGAGGTATCTCAAGGTTGGAAAGCCATGTATGTAGAGTTAGAAATGGCTTTTCACTCTCCAATACCTGTATTTGGAGATGATGATGTCAACACACCCAAAAAACCAAAGAATCAAAGACATCAAAGAAAGAAGTCCACAACAAAACGCTTCATCAGTATTAGTAAGTCCTTCGAATAGTCATGAATCCTAACTCATGAAAAAATTTCTCATATTTCTTGGGATTTTAGGGGCTTCTTCAATTTTCCCTTTGAGGGAGAGGACTAACCCTCCTCTGAGGACGATGGAGGGTGCTAGTGAACAGTCGAAAATTCATGCTGACTTGGCTGCTCCTGAAGAAGAGCCAGTTTCTGTTCCTAGTACCGCTCCTGTTGCTGATACAAGGTGAGAAGAGTTGGATTATGGTAAATTAACAATACTTCATAAAACGTTGAACGAAAATATCAACTAAATTCCATTTTGTGATACTTTAGGTTCAAAACCTACAGTAGAACATTTGGCATCCACTGCAACTGACTCTGCAATTTTATTTGAAAAATCTATTCAGGGTCAGAGGCCGTAGGATGGGGGTCTCCAAGAAGACATTTTGAATACTCCCACTGGTGAGACTAACCAGGAATCTGAGATATCACTGGATTAAACGATGAAACTTGGCGCATATTTTGAAGATATTTTTGATCATGTTAAATTGCCATGTAATTTAGAAGGTTTTGGATGTGAGTGTTATCCTTTGTCCTGTAAAAAAAATTCTTATTACATCTCTGACCATGATTAGTTGAAATGCGCAGTTCCATTTGAGAAAGCTTATGAACTAACAATGCCTGAAGGGGGTATAGACAACCCTATTATTGTAGAGACACTAACTCAAGTGGAGCTCAACCTGGTAGAGCTTTCTGAAACCCATCCTGAAAATCCTGTTGAAGCTAGGAAATATGGGGAGGATCCTTCTCATGGTGTTGATCTACCATTGGGTAAGAGATAATAATATTTGTGGCTACAATTAATTTGCAAGACAACTTAATAAACTTTTTTATCCTTTGAAACTAACCAAAACTTTTAATTGACTAAGCAGGGCTGTGAATTTCAGTGGCTAGATCTGGAGGTGAAGCCTTAGCCTCCTCCCCAACAGGAATAGAAAGTGAAGTAACAAGGGTCAGGTGGGAAGGAGAAGAACATGGAACTTCTCTAAGTGCATTAATCCTGGACTATATTCCCCCATGTGATAGTGATGTTGAATCAGAGCCAGAGGTCCAAAAGACACTCTAATTTTCATGTCTCAAGGCATGGCAGAACATATGGAAGATTATATCTGAAGTGCCTCTTGAAGAGCTATCTTCGAAGATCCTGTGACTGTCATCCCTATTTGTCATGTTGGGACTTTGCAGTTTTGGATATCAAGAGATCCATGCCACGGTGAAACAAGTCATTTTAAGGAGGGAGCAGGATCCAAAATACCATCAAGATCTGACCAGAGTAAGGATGTTGACCAATATCAGTGAATTTGAGGCTACGATGTCCTATGATAAGGCTGATAATGCTGCGAAATTGAAGGAGATGAAACATAAGATCAAGGAGAAAGTTGTCCACCAGATGCACCTTCAACAATAGTTAGATGTTGTTACTGGGGAACTTGACCTGCTTAAAAATTCACTGGAAGAAGTTAAAACAAATGGTATGAAATCCATCATAGATGCAAAGAAATAACTCTATCAAGCTGAAAAGAGTGAAGCTGGTCGAGTGCATGAACTTCAAGTGGATGCTGATGAAGCTCAAGATGTCGTAAATCAAAGGAAGAGTTATATTGAAAGCCTTTTTTAATTCCTGAAAAAGAGAAGAGACTCCAGTCTGCGGACGTCCTTCTAACTCTTGTGAATCAATTAAAAACACTTTCATCTTCAATCATTTGTGCCAGCATTCTCTTGCTACCTGCTTTAAATAATTTTTCCTAAGCCAATGGCTTAGTAAGCATAGTTTGATTTTTTCTAGGATTATAAAAATAACCCTACAAACTTTGGATCTTTTTAATGCTCAATATTACCTAAATTATACAAAATGTACATTTAGTGAGCTGGGACTTGACTTTTTTTCAGAGTTCCCTTTTCTTTTGTGGGAATTTTAAAGTCATGCACATCAGACATAAAAAGGATAATGTTTATGGTCGAAATAGCTTTGATCGAATGGATTAAAATTGACTCAATTCCTTGATAATTTATTTGAAAACATATTACCACATTCAAGTATGGGGGAAAAATGTAAACTATGACTTAAGAAATTTTGAATATGAGGACTGATATGAAAAAAGGGCTAAAAGGCATTAGAAAAAGTATTTCTTCAGAGTGAAGTTACCATTATTTAACAAACACGTTAGGGGGTTGAATTATGCAGGGCCACTTAAGGGAATTAGCTACATAGTCAAATAATAGCATCTTTTGGCTGACAGGTCCGTTATGTAGACTACTTATGGAAGGCCGCCTATGGGCACGTGCTGTATAGTCAGGAAAAATAACTCTCATAAATTTTAATTTTTGGTTGCTAAAAATATAGTGGAAGTTTATGGAGATTCAAATTTTCTAAAGCATAGAGTTTGCTACATGGAGAGAGGTACTTGAATATGGAGAGGATATTCCCAATTAATATTTTCAAAGAATTGGATCAATGTCACTCTTGCGAAGGTCTGACCCAAACATAAGGAAGGAAAATATAAACCATAAACTTAAATATTTTTAGATCATGAAAAAGAGTGTGGCACAAATATGTTAAGGATGGCTATTTTGCAGATCCCTACATATTGTCGTTAAGACAAACGAGGAAAACAATGGTTTTCCTCCTAAGAATGAAGTTACCACTATTTGAAAAACCTATTAGCGGATTGAATTATGCAGGGCTACATAAGATAATTGTCTACATAGTCAAATAATAACATCTTTTTGCTGACAGGTCCATTATGTAGACTACTTATGCAAGGCCGCCTAAGGGCACGTGCTGCATAGTCAGGAAAAAATAATTCCCAGGTATCAGACATTTTGTGACCAAAAGTCAAGAAAAGAGTTACGGAGATCCAGAAGTATTCAAGGTTAGGAGTATGACACATGAAAAATGGGTAATGTACAATGCATGAAATAAATACATAGACCAATGCTGACCACAATCATGTTGTTGATGGGTCCTGAATTGAGGTGCTGGACTTCACTACATATCACATAAGGATGGGAATCAAGTCATACATAGTTATTGAAATACACTTTAACGTCATGTGAGACAAGAATGTAGGAGATCTTAGTTTAGTGTCATAGAGCTCGGAACATAATGTAGAATACACATTGTGAGTTTTTTTATAAATCTTATGTGAATGAAGACGAGGGTTTTCATACCACATTCATGTTTACAGAGGGGGAATTTTCAGCCAAGGGACTAAAAGTGGAATTTGGGGTTAGGCCCAAAGACTTGGGGCTGGATTCGGGGGATGCTCGAACATTACTACGTATCCTATAAGGATGAGAATCAAGTCGCATGTAGTTCTTGAAATACCCTTTATACAGATTTTGTTTGTACAAGTAAAGGTTGAAAGGGAACTTTAGTGCAATGATGGTTTGACCCCAGATTAAAGGTTCAGGAATTTCCATGTATGAACATAGTCTTTGGAATATAACATAATTGGAGATCAATGTAAATAATGATTCCCTATCAAGTGAGGGTGTCAAATAATGTTGTAGTTTATTGTCGTACATGAAAAAAAGTGTGAATAGTTTAACGTCATATAGAAAGGACTATGGTGAACCAATGCAAAAATATTGGTTCTGGGGGGAAGCTTCATGAATCAACATCGTATGAGATGGAGGTGAACCGATGTGAAGATATTGGTTTTGGGTTACTTCATGGATCAACATCTTATGAGACAGAGGTGAACCGACGTGAAGAGATTGGTTTTGGGCTGCTTCACAGATCAACATCATATGAGACGAAGGTGAACCGACGTGAAGAGATTGGTTTTGGGCTGCTTCACGGATCAACATTATGTGAGACAGAGGTGAACCGACGTGAAGAGATTGGTTTTGGGCTTGAACCTTTGGTGGTTGCCTACATACCCAACCAAGAAGGCGAGGATCAAAGTCCACGTAGTTTGATTAAGAATGAATTGGTGATCAAGTTGTACTTGAGAACAACTCGAAGATGGTGTTTGGACTTACGCGTGATTAGCGGCCCAAAGAGGGTGTTATAGTTGAAGTTTACTCTAAACTCACGTGAGTCATACTCGGTGTGAGAAACAAGAGGTCGAAATAACCCTAATGATTCATAGTTTAATGTCATGTACTACATAAGAGACAAGACATAGTTTAACATCATGTTGGACGAAAAGAGGACTAAGCAGTTCAAATGTATTGCAGTAAGGACCACACAGTTTAACATCATGTTGGACAAGAAAGTGACTCTGTAGTTTAAAGTCTTACAGTAAGAACATTGGAAGACAACACAGTTTAACATAATGTTGGACGACAGGGTGCTATATAGTTTAGTGTCATGTATCTAAGACGTAAGAGGGGACTATTCAGTTTTATGTCATGCAGTAAGGACAACATAGTTTAACGTCATGTTGGACGAAAGGGTGTTGTACAGTTTAGCATCATGTAGCTAGGACAACACAGTTTAACGTCATGTTGGACGTAAGTGTATTTGTGTTACACAAAATACTACTTCAGAAATCTGTCATTGGTTGGAGTCGTGATGAGTTCTCCATCCATTGAGATTAAAGAATAATCTCTATTGGAGTAGACCTTAGGTATTGAATAAGGTCCTTCCCACTTTGGCTCAATCTTGGGAGGTTTCTTTCCTAGTATCATTAGAGTTTTGAGAACTAATACCAATTATCCTTGAATGAATGAACGAAGATGAACTTTTTTGTTGAAAGCTCGTGCTATTCGATTCTGATAGACTTCCAAGTGGTGCAGGGTGCACAATATTTTTTCATCTAATCATTCCAATTCATCCAATCTATTTTGATATTGTTCATCTATAGATGACTGATCACAAATGGATACTTTGAGTGAGGGTAATTGAACCTCAATGGGAAAAACTGCTTCTGTTCTATATACTAAAGAATATGGAGTTGACCACGTAGCAGTGCGGGTGGTGGTCCGATAATCCCATAAAGAATGAAAAAGTTTATCAGGCCATGATTTCTTATCTTTATCCCCCATTTTTTGCAGTATTTTTGTAAGAATCTTATTTAAGGCTTCTATTTGGCCATTGGCCGCTGCATGATACCGAGAGGAATGGTTGGATTTGATGTCGTATTCTTGATACAACTTCCTTACCTCAGATGAACAGAAGTTGGCGCCATTGTCCGTCAATATGGTATGAGATACACAAAATCTGATAATGATGTTAGACTTGATGAAGCTAACAATGCTTTTAGAACTAACTTCTTTGAGAGGTATTGCCTCTTCCTATTTGTAAAAGAATTCAGTAGCAGTAAGAATATACTTAAACTGCTTGGATGTAGCCAAAGGGTAAGATCCTACTACATCCATTCCCCATGTGGTAAATGGCCATGAGTATTTAGTTGTATGAATCAACTCTGGGGGTTGATGAATGAAGTTGGAACATACTTGGAAATAATGAAACTTCTTAGTTTAATCAACACAATCTTGTATCATTGAAGGCCAAAAGTATCCAAGCCTTTGAATTTGATCACACAGTCTATGTCCAGACTGGTGGGACCCACAGACTCCTGCATGTACTTCTTTCATGACAACCATTTCCTCTTCACCATCAATACATCTGAAGAGAATTCCATCAAAACATATTTTGTAGAGAATTTTTTATAGGTGATCTGGGCTATCATAAAGAGTAAAATTGACCACACATCGCCAGATTTGATTTTTCTTGGCTCTATCAGGAGGGAGTGTTCCCTTTTTAAGGTATTACCTGATAGGTGTCATCCATCCTATAGTATGACCATATGGTTTAGAAATGGGACCTATTTCATTGATTTCCTCCATTCTGATTTGAACATAAGGTGAAACTGTACAGCGGTGGGCAATACTGATGATTGTTTCGTCCCGATTTGGATCTTCCAGAGCTATGGCTATATTAGCCAGTGTATCAGCTTGAGCATTTTGTGATTGCGGGACATAATAAAATATCAGTTCCGAAGGAAATTCCTCCATTAAATATTTGATGTAATGATATAAAGGGATTAATTATTCTTTTCTGATTTCATAATCCTCATTGACTTGTTTGATTACTAGGTCTGAATCACCTTTCAACTTTAAGTGGTTCACTTGTGCCTGAAGCACTAACTCCAACTTGCAATGAGAGCTTGATGTTCTGATTCATTGTTTGTACCTCCTTCCCATAAGAAGAAGGAATAAGGTAGCAATGGATTTTCCGGGGAAATAAGTAAAATTCCCAACCCAACTTTATTGAGTTTAGGATCTTCCATTTTCTTCCCTGTTGGACTTCTGGAAGCACTATCAAAGTACATTTTCCATGTTTGAATATTATCTTGAATAGAAAAGACTTCCTCATTAGGAAGTTCAATATCTAAATATGTATCTTCTACTAAAGGGTGTTCAGCAAGGAAATCATCCAAATTCTGGCCCTTTATTGTCTTTTGAGACACATATTGGATATCAAACTGCTGCAAATTAACTTCCCATCTTGACAGACGTCCTGTAAGCATTGGACGAATAAAGATAAATTTGATTGGTTTATTGCAAGATACCAAGTGGACCTCGTGATTTTGTAGATATTGTCTCAATTTCTGAACTGCAAAGATTAATTCTAGGCAACACTTTTCAATACTTGAATATCGGGTTTCTGCTTCAGGCATAGTCTTACTGAGATAGTAAAGGTTGTTTTCATTCCCAGCATCATTCTTTTGGGAAAGGAATTTACCCAATGATCTCTCTAAAGCTTTCACATACAGAATAAGTGGTCTTCCTTCAACAGGTGGAATTAATACTAGTGGACTCAAGAGATATTTCTTGAGAATATTGAATGCCTCTTCACATTCTTCATTCCACTAGTAGGTGACTCCCTTCTTCGTCAATTTGGTGAAGGGTAAACATTTGACTGCCAGATTGGTGATGAAACACTGAATATAGGCCAAGTGTCCTTGAAGTCCTCGAAATTCCTTCAAATTTTGAGGAGGTGACATACCAAGTATTGATTTTGTCTTCTCAGGATCGACTTCGATACCATGATGGCGTACAACAAAGATGAGAAATTTTCCTGAGGTTACCCCACAAGCACATTTCAAGGGGTTCATCTTCAAATTGTTTTGTCAAAGTTTGTGGAATATGATTTCCAAATCATCCAATTGATTAGAATGTTTTATGGATTTAACCACAAAATCGTCCACATAACATTCAACAAATTTCCCTAAAAAGGGTTTGAAGATACGGTGCATGGAACGTTGATATGTTGTGCCTACATTCTTCAGTCCAAAGGGAATTACCTGATAGAAAAACACACCCTGAGGGGCTATGAAGTTTATAGATTCTTCATCTTCTGGAGCCATTCAGATTTGATTATACCTAGAATATCCATCCATGAAGGAGGGTGCTTCATAGCCAACTGTTATATCAATTAAGAGTTTTGTGATCGGAACTGGAAAATCATCCTTGGGACAATGCCGAATAAGATCTATGAAATCAATGAAAACTCAAATTTGTCCATTATTCATTTTCACAGGGAAAATATTAGTTATCCATTTGGGATATTTAACTTCTCTAATGAAGTAAGATTTGATAAGATTATCCACCTCATCTTCAATTTTGGAATCATAAGTTGGGTGTGTTCTTCTTACGGCTTGCATGAATCCTCGATGTTCTTCTGGCATACCCAAACGATGAGTAGAAACATCAGGATCAAGCCCTGGAATTTTTTTTTAGTTCCAAGCAAATATATCTTTATTTTTCTTTAAAAATGAAATATACATTTCTTTCTCTTCAGGAGTCATGGTCGCACTAATTAAAGTGGGGCATGGATCTTATTTTGTACCCAGATTTATTTCTATGAGTTCATACACAGTGGTAGAGATACCTTCTTCAAATGCTGGAGGAGAATCTCTGAGATCTTCCTCTTATTCTTCAACATGTGTTATTTCTTCTGTTTCTACTTGCATAGTAGATGATGAAGCAGAATTTCCATGATCAGGAGAGATGTTAAATTTTGAACATCTTGAATAAGAGGCTACCATTTCTTACCCTATTGATGATGAAGGGTCTTCCTTGGGTAATAAAGAGGAGATTATGGATTGATAATCGACATCATCGTTCATCCCTGACATTGCTATAACTTCTTATGGCTTGGTTGATGAAGTATAGAATTGCTGGATTTCAGCAGATGAAATGAAGACATATCCATTTTAGCTTTCATCATTGCTTTATGAATCACTAATTTCTCCCATGTTGTCTGGCTTGATTGCCTTAATTGACATTATGGAATTTTCCGTAAGAGTATTTGGATTTGGGCATATCCTGTCAATTTGACTGATAGGCAACACATAATTTTTACTCACATGTATGAAGGGGTTTACTGGAATCTTTTCCAAACCGTATGGAGCATTATTTTTGGTAACCTCCTTTGTCGTAGATACCTCCTTTCCCTCCATGTGATAGAATTATTCCTCAATGTATTGAGATTCACATGTTTTTAATGGGGATTTATCACTGTACAATGTCTCAATTTGACCATTGAAACAATATTTGATACATTGATGATATGAGGAATGTATAGTCGCATGTTGATGTAGCCAAGGTCTTCCAAGAAAAATGTTGAAGGTTGTGTCATGAAGAACAGCCATGAAATATTAATTGGATACAAGGTCTTCAAACTGAGTTCTGAGTGTGATCTCACCCATAGGTTCTTGTTCATTTTTATCATATCCTTGAAACATCAAAGTAGAAGGAAATAAATCAGATTCGGCGAGGCCCAATCGACGAAGTGTACGAATAGGAGTGAGGTTGACTCCTGAACAATTATCAATGAAAACTTGTCGGATGTCTATATCATTGACCTTGATAGATAAATATAATGGTCTAATATGTCCATGACCAACATCATCTTCATCTTCATCTTTAAAAGATATCACTGCATGGCATTCAGCTGGATCATTCTCTACGTGGTATATTTCAGCCGCAAAAATTTCAGTTTTGAATTCCTGAGGACTTGACAAAGCCTCAATGAGTGCCTCTAGAAGATCCTTTTATATATTCAAGGCATCCAGAATTGATAACGTAGCCGGTAATTTGGGCAAATGTTTCAAGACATCATACTTTTGATCCAAAGGTCTACGTTTCCCAACAGGAACTTGTGGTTTTGTAGGTTCCTTAGAAGTTTATTCTTTGGAAGTAGATGCATCTTTTATCGGGGTAGGAGTTGGAAATACTCCTGGATTTGGAAGATTAGACCGAATAGGTATATTTATTTGCTGAGAGTAAGAAGGTGTAACCTGCAACCGATCCTCCAAAATAATTGTTCCATGACTGAATCTTCCATGTGTGGAAGAACATGCTTGTTTTTGTTGAGCCCGCTGAAGGGCTCTACCACGAGTTTCTAATGCATATATAGTTCTAGAAGGGGTATGATTGAAATAGTGGATTTTAGAATATCCATGTCTTCCTCTGTATCCTAGACCTCTGTAACTCCCTCTAATTCCTCTGTTTGAAACAGGGGATTCATGCTCATCAAGATCAAAAATGTGACTGGCATAAGGATCTGTTAAGTGGATCATGTTAACAAAACCAAAGATCAACTCTCCATCTAATGAAGACTCTTCCGGATTATCTCATTTAGGGTATGCCATTTGGTGGGGTGGTGCCCATGCTTTTGAAGTATATGGCATAAAATCTTCCAGAGTCAAAGACAACTTGGTCATTGACACAAGCTCATCTTCTTTTGACTGCTCTTCTTTCATATAATTATGCTACTTCTTTGAGGATTTTCCTTATGATGAAGGGGGTTTTGCTGTGGAATTCATAGCAGAAGACACAATTGGTTTCTTCAATTGCATTTGTAAAATGGCATGAGTTCGGTTGATCATTTTCCTAACCATCCAATCATTATATTTCTGCACATTTTTGTTTTTGAATTCATGCCACTCACCTTGTTGCTCTGAATCTGTAGAGTAAAACATGCTACCTAGGATGAAGAACCTTTCAGTTTGAATTGTCCCGAGTCCACCATATTTTGCAGGAGGTATTTGAAGACAAAACACTTCTGAATGGGATTCCCCAACATCTGATGAAATGAGCAATAATTGGGAAGGTATTCATCTATTTCCTTGTTTGGAATTTTAGATCTTTGAAACTGAACCAAATTATTTTCCAGAGCTGAAATGAAGTAACCAAAAACTTGTTCATTTCAGAAAGAATAAACTTTGTTCTTTAACTCCTCAAATTGTTTCTGTATTTGATCTCATTGATTATCTTGACGAAATGGCCTCTGTTGTTAATGCTCAAGAGGTAGAGCCCTTTGATAAGATGAAGGTCTTGAAGTGGAAGCAGGTACAGGCACTTGTTTAAGTGTGACTGTAATAGTCTCTGCTTTACCCATTCTCCTTCCTAGAGCTTATGGAATTACACGAGTTTTATCCTATTTCTTTATACGAGAGTCTTAAATATGTTGAGATATTTAAGTAAGGTCTCGAAACCATCCTGTGTATTTCATAAGGATCAATGGTGTTTGTAATTCATCACGTAAATTTGGCACACAGATTGGAAATAATTCTTTTTTGAGGGAGTTCTAAGCCTAAGGAATATGTTAATCCCTTCCAATGAGAAATTAAATATGAAACTCTTTAATTATCCCTTTTCTTACAATTTGTAAGATCAAAAACTGTTTTCTTTGGCAACATTGAGCTGAATTGAAGATGGAATCGCTGGAGGAGATCTTCCCACATGGTAATTGACCAGGATTACAAGCTTGTATACCAGACAAAGGCAGGACCTTGTAATGACTGTACAAAACACATGAGCTTAACTGCTTCTTGTTGTTGAGGAGTTCCCATCATAGGATCACAACGAGAAAAAAAAATGTGTTAAGTGTTGTTCTGGGTCTCCCGAACCATTAAAAACTGGGAATATGGTACTTGAAAAATTTTATGGGGGAGGAATTGCATCAACCCATTCAGGGTAAGATCTATTTTCTGGTTGAATTTTTTCACATTTTCCCTGCATAGCTTCCAATCGAGCTGTTAATGACTCAATGGTAGTCATTAACTTTTGAGAAACAACTGGTTGAGCTTTGGCCTGAGTAGATGGAATAACTGGAGCTTGGACAGGTATGGTGGCTGGTACTGCAATTGATGGTAGCACCACTGATTTTTGTTGCACATGACCCATAGGATTAGACCTATGAGGGTGTACTAGTAAAGGATGATATGCTTGATCCATCTTAGTAGCTGCAAAAAATTACCTTGACTGACTGACTCTAGCAGGCTTAGGAGGAATACTACCTTGAAGTAGTTCTGTATTCAACCTCCTTAATTCCTTCATTTCGTCCTCTTGTTGTGAGAAAATTTTCTCTAGTGAGAGTGATTGGCCTTCTCTAGGGGAAGGGTGTAATGTAACCTGATTCTTACCTTTCCCCTTGTTGGATGCCTTGCGTAGAGGGGGAAGTAGGTTATTTTAAAGAATTCCTAGATTTTGGGTAAGCCTTTGATTTCGTGTATGCACACCTTCTTCATTTGCCTATGTCAGTACAGACTCTTGAGCATGAACTTCCTCATCTGATCCCTCTAAGTGAGCCTCATGTTTTGGAGGATCAGAAATAATGGCATTGATGACATTTATTGATGCATAACGCATTGCATCCCTTCTATTGGCATTTATGAGATGTTATCTTCTTCCATGTCCTTGATGAGACATTTCCTTCTGTTGAGTTTATCCCTCATAAACTTCTTTATGAACCATAATTTGGAGGTAATCTCCTGATTATTCCGCTCTTCGTTCCTCTTATGGCTTCTTCCCTAATCAAGAGAAGACTGAATTTCGTTGAGGAAGAGATTGAGGATTTGAAAAATTCCCCAGTCCGGTAGACTGGGACTATTACTATTGTTCCTGCTCAACTCCTTGAATCCTATTTGTTGATTCTGAGGGTTGGGTTAAAAGATTACCCAGTCTAGAAAGCTGGGATGGTTCTTGAGCTGATACATCTGAGACTTTCTTAAAATCTCTCCTGATCTTGCAGACTTTAGTCCAGAAATTGGTTGGATGCATCAACCTACATCCACTCAAATCACCTGGATCAAATGACCACCGGATGATCTCTAACACTTCCATCACATGATTATGTGCATGCTCTAAATGAGAATCCTATTCGATATTCTCATTTTCGTAATGCGAGAGTAATTCAACAACTTGTTCTTTGTATGTCTTACTTTGGGAAGAACTAGTTGAGGCTTGTTCTTGAGCAAGCCTTTGATTACAAACAAAACCAATTGGTTGTGGCCGTCCACGGGCAATAACATTGTATGAGACCATTTTTGGTAGGATTTGTTGACTGGAGAGTACAGTGAAATGAAATGCTCCATGAACACCCCATCCCCTAATATGAATACCAGATGGGGCATTGGCAATTAACTGGAACAATATTTTTAGTGTGCCAAGGTATGAACACTGAAGGGATCTCTGCTGCATTTTTAGCTTTGGATATCAGGAAACTGAGAGAGATGCCAAATCAATTTGGTGTTTTAACCCTTCTATTATCTTGACATGATTTTCATATTCATCATAAGATAATATTTTCTTCTTCAAGTGAAAAAGAGTTTTCCACATGTTGAGACGAATGTCATGAATACAATCTTCCGTCAAAATTTCTGGAATATCATAATGAGAGTCAGCCAAAGGCCAAAACATGACTGGTACTTCACCTTTCGGCAGTTTTTTCTCATATTAATCACTTCCTATTTATCATTCGATGAATATTCTTCTACCTGATTAGACCAAAGATGGTTCTTCTTTGTTGCTTCATCAGATTCAACAATATTTATATATAATCCATTTATCAAAATAGAAGATAAATGACCCAGGGGTGGTTCATAGAATGACCTACACCCCAGGCTATCTTCTGATTGAGAAAGTATTTCACCTGCTAGTGGTAAAGCATCAGAAATGACTGGCTTCACATTTGCAAGTGCCTCAAGATAAGAGGTATTTCTTGTTACTTCATTGTTCTTTGAAGAATTTTCTAGGAAATGCGAATTACTACTGCAGATAGGACTTTCACAGCTAAATTCATCATCGTGGGGAAGACCACTATGGTGGGTTACTGCAAAAGATGGAACCTTTTACTCCTTGATCTTCTGGCCACGTATAGGGTTATCATGGCTCTCATCTAAAGATGATACTTCGAGATAGACCGAACTGTCATGAAGCAAGCCTTCATAAGGAAGTTTCTGATGAAGACTTTCAGAATTACTGTTCCCACTATTTGGAAATGAGATAGTAGAATCTTGAGTTGCAACAAATAATTGTTTGAGGGCTTCAAGAACTCCAACATCGAGCAAAGCCTTATGATAGATTGGCTCTTGATTTCTTGACTGTGTTGGATGGGTCTTTTTCTTAGACGCGTTATTACTCACTTTAGGAACCACTTGTTGTAAAAAGTGGTTATTATGGGTAGGTTTATGTGCCTACTCAAGAGAAATAGTTAGGTTAGGCTGATTATCTCCATTCAAATCATGTGTATGTGCCTGACTTGATTGTCCGTATGACATGTGGGAGTATGCATGACAACCCTCTTGTACTAGAATAGGGGTGTGTATCTGTTCTGAAGTGATATGTTGATGAGTCACTCCACTGGTAGGGACAGATTTGTATTTCTTTCCCAGTGATGCTGCTGAAGTTGTTATAATATTCTGACAGGCATCCAGAATATGGGTAGGGATTTTCTTCTGCTCTTTCACTATTATCAAAATGTGCTTGGTGACTTCAGCTACTGAAATATAAATATATGTCCATTCCATTCTTGGAGTAGGTGTGTATTCCTACTCCTGTCCTCCTTTTCCTGTCAGTGAATTCTGACAGTACTCATGTGTGGGGGCAGAGATTTGAGTCTGCTTCAAATTTTTCATCGGAGCATTCTGACTGACTTCTCTGGGTGGTACCAAACGAGACTGTTTGTAGGCTTGATAAACATTGGAAGGTGTATGTGCCTTATTTGTATTATTTTTCAAGTATGGTTGACTAATTTCCTTAAATACTGGAAGACGAGACTGCTGACATAATTGTTGATTGTAAACAGGTGTATGTTCCTTCTTATCAGTTGCCACCATATTAGATTGGCGAGATTCTTTGGGTGTAGTCAGATGAGCCTTCTGACTAGATGATGAGTTATAAACAGGTGTATATGCTTGCCTATAATACTCCACCATAATTTCCTGGAAGGATTAGTGTGTTACTTACGGACGAGTCTGCTGGGCAGTAACATCAGGACGGACGGGTGTATATGCCCGCTCGTATTTTTCCATCAAGTTGGATTGATGGACTTCTCCAGAGGGGGAAGAGGTAATAACCTGCTCCATGTTGACCATATTTAGCCTCTGGCAGTTTGTCTTGCATGCTCGGGTATGAGGAACATGAGCCAAACCCCTAAAGGTGATACCCTCATCATGTTGAGGGCGCACTGCCACACGAGTCTGGAAGTGATTGTTTATGGGAACCCTTGGGAAGGACTCATGTCTTCTTGATTTAAGGCCTTGAGTGACCTTCTCATTCACCTCCCCATAATATGGGAGGGACTGGTGATTGCGTTCTAGGGATAACGACCCGAAACGGTTGGATACGGTGGTTGGCACCACCTATTTCTTGATCACTGGTCATCGCTGTCTGGACAACCAGGGTGAATTATTGACTTGGAGGGCTTGTCAAGCAGCCTCTAGAGTCGGAATGGTACCATGTTAATGGTATTACTTAACCAGTGCATTTGATACCCAATGTTGAAGATGCTGAGTAGGTGATGTCGTCCTCAGAGCGAACGAGAATCCAGCAGGAGTAGCGGCAGAGGCATTCACATGTGTGAACTTTAGAGAAGCCATTTCTGTAACACATATAGATCTTAGAAACGAGTGCATATTTGATATAACAGACATAATCAAGATAAGTTCAGCCACTACATCTTTTGGATGATCACATATGTTATTTATTGCTTTGTTGGCCCTCACATTGAGCTAAATAGGGGCCTAAAAATAAGTAAAACAACATTTAACTTGGTTAAGGATTCAATTCGGGTTCACCATTTTTTGTTTCTTCTGGAAATGGGGATGAACATGGTTGTTTATGGTTTAAACATTCCAATCAGTTTCTAATGGGTTTATTCATAGAACTAGAAACATCCAATGATTCTATATCCATTTTGACCTACTTTCCAAAGGTAGGTGCTTATTTAGTTGTGAACTGATGAGGCTTAAGAATTTGCATTGGTTGAGAGGATGGGAGGTCGGACTCATCACACCTTTTTTGGGGGAATTATTGACTACTCCGGGACTCTATTATAGATTTTATTTATGTTCGTGAATCCTTATTAATTTACCAAGTATAAAAATGAGCTTTCCTTTAGATCTGACAATCAATGATTAATATGTATGAGATTTAGAGAATCTTTTATATGTATTTGAGGTTCTTCATCAATAGAGAATCATCCGTATTTATTATATATTCTTATTCAATGGTATCCTTCAACAAATTATATAGAAATATCTTGGTCATTATGATAACCATACTGGTTTTAAATCCACTCAGTGGGGCACTTGAAGTTTATTGTCGTTCAGAAGGACACGGATTATTTCAGAGTTGGGATCGTACCTGTAGATGGGCTACCTATGAATCCTTGTTTAGAAAAGGAATCAGAACCCACGTAGTTTGAGTAAATAACTATGGAGTTTATGCATGATTGATGGCCCAATGAAAGATGTCATAATTACTTTTATGCTCTAAGCTCACGTGAGTCATTCTCTGTGTGAGAAACAAGAGGTATCAATAAAACCGGACGATTTTGTCATTAAAGATGCAATCATAAGAAATGATGTGGGGATTACGTATGTATGACTTCCCAAGATATATGAGGATTGGGATTTACTTCAGAGAAGAAACCTGGGAATAAGGTTCATAAAGGTATATGCGCTTTATGGAGATTTGGATACTTAACTTAGGACTTAATCCTGAGAAGGATTCCCAAATTAGAGGGGAATTGTGATTGGGTTTTTACTCCTGAGAAGGAATCCCAAATAAAAAGAAATTATGATTGGGTCTTACTCCTAAGGAGGATGCCCAGGTTAAGGGGACTTGAGACTTGGGGCATACTCCTGAGAAGGAGTCCCATATCAAGAAAAATTAATACTGGGGCTTATTCTTGAAAAGGAGGCCCACGATAAGGTAAATTATGATTGGAGCATAATCATGAAAAGGAGGCCCAGATTATGGGGGACATGTGACTGGGGATTACTCCTGAAAAGGAGGCCCAGGTTAGGGAACTTGTGACTACGGCTTACTCCTGAAAAGAAGGCCCAGGTTAAATATCTTCTCATATTAAAGGATGAGGTTGAATGAAGGAAATATCTAACCTTAATGACATAAAGATATGTAAATCATGAGGTTTTGAGAGATACTCCATATAATTCCTTTCAGATAAGGAATCCAACAAAATAACCATGCCATAAATGGCATTGAAGAGGGTTTTGAAGGCTAAATCTTGAAGAGGAGAGGAATATTTGAAGAAAAGAGTTGAATAGGCAGGAGGGGCAAGAGGGGCACCCAAAAAAAGGCAAGCGCGCAAGTCCTGTTTAGGCACACAAGTCCTGGTCACGTAAGTATACGTGTGTGACATGAGTGTACTTGGGTGAAGGTTAACCAATAGGCTAATACTTGGGCGATACTTGTCTCAAGCACTAAGTATTATCCCTAAAGGCTTCCAAAAGGGTGGAGCATAAGTTCTGTTGAAGGGATAAGGTGGCGCGCAAGTGTGGCCATTTCCCTTAAGGGTTAGACACTTAAGCGCGCAAGTGTTGATGAATTTTAACACTTAGGGCTTGTTCACCCTCTTTAGATCTTCCATTATAGGTAAGAAATTTCCTTAGAAGTTTTCAGAAGACTTCAAGAAAAGACTACGGTGCTGAGAGCTTAAATCTGACTTTTGGATTTTTCGTCCCTAAAATTGGGGGCCCACAAAGGGTATTTATAGTCCATTGAGGACCTTTGGAGAAAATAGAATAGGGTGCACAAGTCACCTGCGTGACCAATATGTGGCGCGCAAGTATACTTGCGTGATCATAGTGAAACTTTCACGACCCATTCTTAAAGAAATCCTTGTTCATGCCTTTGTTAATTATTGATGTTATTCAAAGGATGAATCTCTTTGTGCTTAAGGTATCCCCCCTTTTTCATTCGTTAGACTCTATGACAGAAAGGAGCATCAAGAGAGGCTTATGAATATCAAGGAAGGTTAGGCTTATTGTGTTTCTTTACTAATTAGATTGTTTATATTGATTGAATATTTCTATGGTAATGTGATGGTCATGGCCCAAGGATTGAGGTGATGTTGATCAACTAGACCGAGGTGACACATTAGTTAGACTGAGGGTGTGTCCTGAGATACATGGGGTGATCATGATCACCAGGTTATGGCGGCATCGTCACCGGTTTGAGGTGATGAGATTTTTAGGATAAGGGTATGTCTTGGGTTACTTGAGATGGTGTTGACCATCAAGATTTAGTGACATGTTTGTATGGTCATTTAGTGCTAGATGATGTGGATTAGGTATTGTTTTGTTATTTTTTCTCAGCATTATTGACCGATGTATCATTAGAGTCATGTGCACATTTATAGGACTCTATTGAGGTGGTGTTGACCACTCTTTGTGGATGTAGGCCTCTATAAGTATTATGTCTTATGGGAAGGTGTTGAACATCAATTATGTTAGAGGTACTCATCATAGAAATCCATCTGGATGGTGATGGATCATCGAGAGATGGTGTTGAGACCATCAGTTGGGGGATGAGGCTCACTGTTATACTTGAGTTTGATGGGCCCGAATTATTAGAGGATGGGTATCATCATTCCTTGAGATGTCGGTTTGTTGAGATAATTGTGATATTTTATATATTAGGAGGATGGATATCACCATGCCTCTGGACGTCAGGTTGATGAGCCGGTGAGGAATTTCTTGGTAGAGGTCTAATGGAATAGGGACTTGTTTCATTGTCTGTTAGGATGCAAAATATATGATTAATGAAGTGAGGTTATGGTGATATATTTACAGGTGGAACTTAAGGTTTAACCAAAATTTATATTCAACTGGGGACGCCTGGGAACTAAGCCATGTGCCCTCACCAATGGAAAAATATATATACATACATTAAGTATATACCATATATATGTTTGGGGGAACATGTTTAGAGTATATCAGTGTTGGTCAAAGCAGGTAAACATTTAATTGTGGCTGTTGAGCACAAGGGAAGCGAGTCATTTCTTAAATGTATGTGTGTTTTCTTTTTATTATATTTTTCATACACCTGCATAATTATGGATGTAAGACCGGAAAAGGACGGTGGTGCCCTACTGAGTTTATAATCATACCCTATACAGGTCCCTCTAGATGTGTGTAGACTTTAGTTATTTGTGATCGGGTAAGGGGTCAGGATCCAGAGCTAGACCATATTAATTTTAAATGCACCTTTGGCATGGGATGGATGGCAGTGGACCGGGTGGTTCCTCTGCATCAGGATAGACCTTATTTTTTTGATTATATATATACATATATATATCAATATGGTTCTCTTATAGTGTCCTTGATTGCTTATCTATCTTGTATGACCTATTATGATATGTTTATCATGTGCATATAGTTTATTTGATTTGTGATTATTTATTACTATTTGTGTTTATTATTCTTCCCCTAAGTTTCTTTTATGTTTATATTGAATTATGGTCCCCTTATATTGTGTTATATACATATATATAGACCAATATAATTATCATCACCTTAGGGTATAGTATCCCCACTATCACCTCATCAGATCCTCACTACTAGTTGATAGCCTTTGGCATTCGAGGAGGCACACCTAAGGCCTAGTGTCCAATCGTCCTGGAGCACGTTTTGGGAGGTAATACGGGTAAGGGAACTATAAATAAAGACATATATAAAATTTTCAATGTAATCTCTAAATAATATATTTATTAAATACATAGAGATATCAGGATAATTTGTAAATCAAAATGGCATCACCATAAATTCATAGTGTTTATTCCTTGTGTGGAAAGTTGTCTTGGGTATATCTTCTCTCTTTACCCTACATTGATTATATAAAAATTGAAGGTTAATATTTAATAAATATTTAACACTTCATAGCTCATTGAATATATCATCAATATGAGGCATAAGATTTTTATTCTTGATCATCATCTTGTTAAGTCTATGATAGTCAATTCCAAGGTGCATTGATCTATACTTCTTCTTAATAAAAATAAGAGATGTAACCCTGGGTGAAGAACTTTGGTGTACAAATACCTTAACCATAATCACTTGAATTTTCTTCTTAAATTCTTCCAAATAAAAAAATTCTATTGTCTCTAGACTCTTTGATAAACCCTGGTATGATATCTATTTAAAACCTAACCTCATGCTCCGGGGGAATACCATATAGTTCATCCAAAAATTAATTACCATACTATTGTAAAATATGCATGTAATCAATTTTTACTTCATCCATACTCATTTAAGATAAGATACCCTCATTCGTGGGTATCATAACACATACTATAGAATTATCCTCTGAATGGAGATCATAAAAATTATTTTATAGATATTTGATCACATGATGTTCAGGGATATGAAATGATATCTCCTTATCATAACAATTTATATGTTCTCTCTATAGGTATAGTTAATCCATTCCAAAAAACATATCAAATTCAATCAACAGTGGAAGAACAAGATTTGTAGAAAGTACCTTCACACTAATATTGATTAGATAAGAGTTTTATATCTTAAATGTTATCATCACCAGGATAAGGGTTATCATAGATAGTTCATTTTCTAAGGTTTAAGTTGGTTTATAAACATTATTAATAAAAAAATTTATAAAAAATAATGTCCAAAACCAAAAACAAATAAGTAATTTATAGACCCGGAGTGGAGAATGGGTGTACATTGAATCACTTCATTATTATAATCCACCTTAGAAGTGGTGGTAGATTACTCTATTTATTGATCCCTTGGTTTAGGTGGTTATTGGGGTATATTATCTTTAACATCTCAAGGGTTAGGGTAGTGATTTTTATAGTACCCAAAATCCCTTAAATTGAAGCATTGAAGAGTTAGAGGAGCATTAATGTTGAATTTATTCTCTTCTATTTGAATTTTTTCATCTTTTTTTCATTAATGAGATTGATGGATAGATCTTTCACATTTAAAACATCTTCATGTCCCTCTTAGTAAATTTCTTTTGTGTTTTTCCAACATTTCAAGTATAAATAGATTTGAATCTTTTTTCCTTACTAATATTTTTTCATATGAGTTCCCCTTAAACTCCATATTTTATTTATTATCTATAAAGTATTGATAGTACCCATATACCATCACCACATTAAGTGCACATCAAAAAATATATTCCTAGATACCAAAGTATTTTATAGCTAGTTTCATTTAGATACTTGTTTTAATTCCACTAAACAATTATTCAATCTTACTCTCAAGATCTGAAAAAAAACATTGGAGGCATACCTCAAAACTTCTATGAAGTTAGATTCATAAGTACCAATGGATTCATTGTCATTTAATTACAACTCTAATAATTTCCTCTATATATTTATATGAAGTGTTCAAGAAAATTTTTTATTGAAGAACAATTTCTTGAACTTTTCCCATACCATAGAGTCTACTTCCTCCTTCTTCATTTTATTCCTAATTAGATTCCACAAATGGCCATGAACTCCTTCTAATAGATATATAGACAGAATAAACATCTCATGTTTTGAGTACTAGAGAATGGAAAATATCTTTTCCATCAGATTGATCCTTTACATGGAAGTAAGTGGATTACAAATCCACTAAAAGAGGATGGAATATACTACATGAAAGAATTGAAAAAAAGTTTCTCCATCCTTATTGTGTTTTGTATCTCAACATGATTTTCATTATTATTCGTTACATGTGAGATGTGGTCTAGCATTTCCAAGTGGTTTTTTAATCCATATATGATTCCATTGGGTTGTTCATTAGCACAATAAACGCATTTTCCATCATAACCATTCTTAATATAGTTCTTTCAACTTCTATCCATTTCTAAAACCAAAAATGGATAACATGAGTGATGGGAATTTAATATCATAGGGGATTATTATAATCAATAACATTAATGGGATTCCACACTAAAACCTTTTAACATTTTACATCATCACATTAGCCTATAATTCTATTAGTTAAACATATATCAATCTTATTTTAACCTAGTTTAATTTAAGTTTATTTATCTTATTCTTATAAACTTAATCCCTCAAACTAACTAGAAAATATATCATCCATATTAGTTCATAAATATTTTATTATTGACCAAATAATGTCCTCATTGAGTGTTTAGATGAGTGTGTAGTATTAGTCTCACTCATCTTTAATCAAAATGATAATAAATTCAATGAGAAACCAATATTTTTTAGAGTGATTACCCCAAGGTGCATCTATGCCACAACTACATCCACATTCCATTATCCAGATAGGGATGTATTGGTAGCATGCCCACCTACTAATAACTTTACTAATATTTCAAGATATCACCATATACATAGAATCATCTCTAGGTTTTTCAATAATGTTATATAAACCTAATACCAAATGTAACTAATCTAATCTATAAAAGTAACTAAACCTAGATCTAATACCAACTATAGTGACCTACTAAAAATATGTCTTTATTTTAAATCTTTAATATAATTAAAACTTGAAATTACATAATAAAGTAAACATAATGTGAATTGAGAGTCTTAGTGTCTTTATTGACTATATAAATATGTAAATTATATTAAAATACTTTTTAATATCTCCCCATAACTTCATAATACTATATATTCTTCTAAACATCTAACAAGTTAAACTCATCCTTATATCCTAGGAAATAGAATCATAAGAAAAGTGTGATCCCAAACACTTAGTAAGGAAAAAATAAACATATCATAATGTAATGATAATATCATAATAATATTAGGAAACATAAATAATAGAGATTATGGGATTAAAACACCATGGAATCATAAAAATTTTCATTGGTTTGATGAGATAAAAAGTAATCACATATGATCAAACTTATAACCTCATGTAAAGACTATGAAAAACATGATACATAAATCATGATACAAGGAACATAGTATAGTCACATATAAAATAAGTTTGTTGAATAAAAATAAGCATAGTAAACAGAACATAGTGGATCAAGAATCACCACTAGTTTCCCATAGTGGATTAGGTATCCCTAATTGTTTCCCATATTGGATCACTCATCCCTACCTATTTCTCATTTTGGATTAAGCAATACTACTCATTTCACTATTATCTCTTGAGATGTAAAGAATTAACCAATGCATTTTAGGGCTATATAGGGTCCATACGTCACATAAATATTACTTGCGCTCATGTTCTACACATAAAAAGATCAAATCATTACATCTTTAAAACCCAAGAATAAGAATATACTTCACATTAAATTTCAAAATATATCACATCAATAACCACACTAACTAGGTTTAGTGATACTAAATTCAATCACCCAAAGAGAAACTTTAAAAAAATAAATTTAAGGGCTTATTTAAGAAAAACATAGAATAAATATCAATTTAGATAAATAGGAACACTGAAATAAAATCATAAAATGATATTTTAAAAAAAATGTTTTGTACATTGTCAAAAATGAAGGATTTATGGATCATTTTCAAAAGTCATTTTCAATGTGGTAATGTAAAAAAACATTTGGAATTTTTTTTATTTAAAAAAATCTCTATTAATGGATATTTTAAGAAATACATAACATTTATCTATTGTAAATGTGTAAATAAAATAAAATATCTAATTTTGAAAGGAAAATAGTTTTTTATATGTTGAAATAACTTTATTGAAAACCCATATTTCAAAAAGAGTAATAAAAATTATATTTAAAAATTGGTAAATGAAATTACTAGTATAAAATAAATTGATACATTCATTTATTTTTAAACATGAAATGAGAACATTGGCAGTAAGTGAAAACATGGACTTGAAACAAAGATACAATTAAGAGATGCAGGTATGTTCTTGATAACATCACACTTTTATGTGATAGAATGATCAATAATGAATATTTGAATAAATAGAGAAACTTTTCCCATATATATAAAATATTATGTCATATAAAAATTTAAATCAATTAATAAAGAGAATATTAAATGTTGAAGTTCAAAAGAAACTATATACTTTTCAAATTCCCTTATAATGACTCTTGACTTCCACAAAAGTAATTTAAATTCTTGAATCATAATTATGAATGTATTATTCACCTATTTGAAAACCATTTTCATAATTATTTATATTCATAATTTTCATTTGTTATTATAATCTATATTTATATTATTTAGTTTTTACTCATTTTCCCACATTGGGTGTTTATAGTTGTGACCATTTTTACTAGTATCATGGGAAAAGTGTCAGCATATATTATTATTCAAAATTTCATTAAATTTATTATAATGGAATATTTATAATTATTTATTAACTTTAAATTTCCTTTCATGAGCACATTAGTCTTTATCCTAGGCATATTTCTGTGATTTTAAACCTACACAAGGTGTTTTCTTAGTTAATGAATTAAATATTGATATAACCCTTAAAATCTAAAAATAAATCTTTATTTAAATATTTATATCATATTAAACCATTAATTATGGTTTCATAATCATCCAGAATATAATTTCATAACATTGTTCAAGTAAGTTTTCAAACTGACAGAAGCATAAATATAATATGATTAGTGGATGATTATGAGGTGATTAAGTTAAAATATCATTAAAAAATAGAATAATGATATAATTTATTGTTTAATAGTTTTATATATAATAATTATAAATAATTGAGATAATAATTAATGGATATGAATAAATTATGTAATGAATAAATTATTTTTCTCTTAGTTCACTTGTTTAAGATATTTAATTTTATAACAATTGTTTACCATTAATATCATTAATTGGTTACTAAATTTGTATTAATATGACCTTATTAATATAATAAAAAATTTATTAATACTTACAACACATTATTGGATCCATCCATTGAAGTTGATATTGAAAAATGAACACATTTATTCTTAGATATAGTAGTCTGCACACACGCATGATTCACGTTTTTGTTTTTCTTAAAAGAAAAAAGGAAAAGTGGTTAATAATTATATAATAATTATAATAAAATATTAGTATATAATTGATAATTATTCATTAATTTCAATATTTTTTAATGTAACTTTAATAGGAAGGATTTCACAAAAAGAAGAAAAAATGGGAAAGAGGGGTTAAGAACTTATTCCTCACTTCATGGATTATATCCTTTGCAAAGGAGGTTTAGGCTTTGAGGGATTGTCTTTTAAGAAAACCAAATACTCTTTAAGTTGTATAGTAAGGATTAGGGGACTTTTTTATATATATTTTTCTGAAATAATTGGGTTTTGGTGTGTAGGGAAGTGAGGAGAGTAGATTCATTTTTATAATTGAAAATTGATGGATTTTTTTTGTAAATATCAATAAATTGTCAATGATGAGAAGTTATTATCAAGTAAAGGGTATCCAAAAATTGATAAATAATGTGTTGGGGAAGAGATAAGGTCAATATATCCTAAAAATGTATCTTTTCACAATTTTTAAACATGATTTAATCCCTTTATCCCTTGAATTGTTAATTTTTTCATTTTAGTATTTACCACAATAACTAGTTTTTACATAAGGTAACTTAATATTTATACCTAAAAATTAAGTTTTAATTATTATTTAATTTGAAAATAATTATTCAAAATATTAAATAAATGTTTTATGATTTAGTTTATCAAATTGTTAAAAAAATTAATATAATAAATGTTTAATGTATTAAAAAAATTGAGAAAAATATTGCTTGGGTTCTGAAATAAAAATCATAGGTTTAAAAAAAATAATCAATATTTAAAATATATAATTTCAATTATAAAATAATAATTTTTTTAATAAAAAGGATTCATACATTTCCAAGCCAAACTTATCTGCTAATAGTGGTATAAAATGTTTGGTATTAGTAAACTTTATATATTACACTGTTCGCATAAAAATAATTTTTTCAAAAAAAATGTAAAATTTATATTAAGTTAATATTTCCTTGATAAATCCAAAAATGATGTTACTTTTTTCAAATTTACATCTTAAAATTTATAAATTTTAATTTAAATAAAATCATAAAATATAGTGAAAACTATTTTTATAGGAAAATGACTCTTTTATATAAACTATTCTTCTCCATATTCTCTATTAATTATTAATTAAACTAGTTTCAATAAAAACATATCATACACGAAAAATTAAATTTTAGAAAATACATTTTTCCAATTATTCTTTTTAGTTTCTTAGCTGAACTTGGTTGAATCAGTATCAAAAGTGAACTTTATTTCAGAAGGTGTTTACAATTAATTATACCAACTTATTAAACATCTACCTATAGTGGTTTATATTTTTTTAAATAAAATTTTCTTAGAAAATTTGGTTATTTTGATTCTTATAGAGAATTTATCAAACATATTATATAATTAAGGAGGGGTATTTTATTAAAACATGGGTCATTACATTTTACCACCCTTAAAAATAATTTTATCATTGAAATTATATTCAATGGATAATAAAACATGAGATAACTTCTCTCTCATCGCATCCTCTGGTTCCCACTTAGCTTCCTTGAACTTATGAATCCTCTATATAACTTTGAACATATTAGTGGTCTTATTTTTAAAAACCTTATCTCTTCATCCAGAGTAACTTTTTTTCAAACACTTTTAAAAGAAAAGTTAGAACCCAAACAAATAAGTGGTTCAAACACCAAAAGAAACAACTGACTTTCTAAAGAAATGTATGTGCCAATTTGAATCAATATATTTAAACAACTTCTAGGGGAGAGAATTTATTTGAGTGTCAGGATCATCCTTTAAGACGTCTTCATAGAAATTCACCAAGTAGTCCCATTATTGCATGTATTCCTCCTTTCAAATCTTTCCCTTGTTGAAACATCTATCCAAATGCGATATTGCTTATAAATCTAGTCAACTTGTTCATTAATGGGGTCTACCCGCAACAATCTTCCCATCATTTGGTCAAACTCTTCCTTCCTCGCCTTAATCATCATGATGTCTTCCACCATTTCTTTACCTGAATGAATGAGCAGTTCCGTGTTTCCCACAACCAAAGCATCATGTTGTTGTGGACCTGAGGGAGAGCCTTCCTCACGCTGAAGTGCAGGAGGATGTGCAGCCTCCTCCATCTTCACATTCTCTAATTGAAGTAATCTCTCCCCATGCAGATCCTCAAGCATCTCTTCAGCATCCCCTTAAGGCATTTCCAAATCTCCCAAAGTATCCTCATCAGTTGTTGCCTTGATAATCACTAGGGACCCAGTATCACCTAGAGGATGAAACTCCTTACCATATTCCACTATCTGAAACTATTGTTCCTTTGATTTTAAACTCTTTTTGGATGACCGAGTCTCCATTGGCCTCGGCAGATATGAGTAGTCCTTTCGTCCCTTCAAAATCTGCTTCTTGGATACAATGTAATTCCATGAGTCCCTATTTTCTTTGTTCCCCTTCTTCCTATTTGGGCTATGCAAGCCTTTACTATAACCTCTTGTATCTCCATCACACTCTAATTCTAAGTGGAAACTGTCATTTTCTACCCCTTCATCATTACTTAAGCTGTCAAAACGATTGTTAAGGTTGAGGCATGACAAAACCATCTTCTCCCTAGGACTGCTGCCTCCTTTCCTTGGCTCCTCCAACTTCTAGACATCCTTATAACTTCCCTCCCTAGTTGTCTGAACAACACTTTTAGGTTTATTAGAGCTTCCTCCTCACACCGGCATCACATATGTGCAAACAACATCCTTATAATTGGAAACACAAGCTTCAATCAGGGCATTTTCATTAGATCGAGGACCTCCCAAGTCCTTCCTCAGTCGCTTAAAAACATCTTCCACTTTTGGGTTACCCTCAATACTTTTTTACTGAACCCTCTTTTCCTTGGAATGATCCATGAATGTACCCAGGGGTGGATTCTCTATCATCCCATCACCAAAACCAGCATCCTGGTTATTTCCACTACCTCCAGGACCTACGTCTATCTGCCTCCTGTGCCTACAAGATAAAAGATCGTGGCCCAGTTTCTTGAACGACAAATAGAAGTCAATCCAAGACTCAAAGATGATTGGTTTCTTCCAATGAAATTCTTTCCCAACAGTTATCCAAACAAGATCGATCAGGCTTCTAGATAAGTCTATCTCTATGAAAATTCAAGGGGATATAGGATGACACATGGAACTGGTTCTACTATCAGAACGCAGGTATCTTCCAACCATATTACCCACCATTTGTAAAATTGAGGGATATTGAAATGACATTGGAAGTTCAGGAAGGCTTACCCAAATAGCAGCTAACAGGGAGTCACACTTCATATGGAAATCAAAGGACCACCTAAAAAGAGATAACTGGAAACCATTGCAGGAGCAGGGAGCACTAGACCACACCCAGATAAGGTCAGCCTCCATTAAAAAATGAACCATGATGTGCTTGCTATCCAAAAAACCTACCGTTATGTGATCCTGTAAACCCCAAGAGTTGAGAACATGCCTATCAAAACTATCCACCAAAGGTCGATACTAGAAAAATTGAGTGATGAGAGTAAGGTTTAAGAGAGATGAGGCTTCAGAAAACTCCACAGTAGAGATCGGAAGGTTATGGTATCCTTCAAAAATATATATGGCACTTTTGGGATGAGTGAGATCTGACGAAAAGGAGGGAGGGAATCCAGGTTGGAGAACGTCATGAAGGTTCTCGATGTGTCTTAAGGCAGCACTGGTCCCTCCCCCTCCGGTGTACCTAGGGCTCGACTTCCCGTTCTTTCCAAATATTATATCCCACTTACATGGAGATATATAGAAGAACACTTTTTCAAAAACATCAAACTCAGATATCATTGATGATTATATCTATAAATCTCATTTTTACTATTTTTTGATTTTATATTTCATTAAATGGTTTGAACTTCCTCCATTATTTCTTATCCAAGGTGAGGAACGTTTAGTTTCCACTCTCCAACTTCATCCAACTTGTTAGATTCCTACATATCTTCTCATACATAGCCTCATATTATACCATTTGAATTATATAATGGAAAATTGTTTATATGATAGCTCTACCAATAAGTGTTATTTATCCCAAAATCCTTGAAATTAATTTAAAAAGGATAATTGTAACACACTTAGATTTTATGAAATATATTTTTTCGAATTTATTTAATCTTTTTGATAATTTTTATTTAACAAAACACTAAATGTAGTTTGTAAAATGAACCCTATTTATTAAACACCAAGTCAATTTTGTGCTTCACATAACTCTTATATTATATTTTGGTACACACCATAAAATTTTTGTCTTGTGTAACACAAAATACCGAATTCTTTAGATAGTTTGTGTTACATGCATGGCGTAGTTTTTCCAAACTAAAATATACTATTAATATTATTATGGTTACCACCTAGCCTAGAGAATAGAAATTACCAATAATATTGGCTAAATTATAGAAATATTATTTTAATATTTTGGTTACCAATTAGCTAGAAATGATATTAAGAACTATTTTAAATTAAATAAATTATTTTTCTAAGAAAGCTATTTTTCTATGTACAAACACCATTTTATCTCAATAAATTAAACAAACCACTATTGATGATTTTTTTAATAAAATTTATATATTTCATATTCAATCAAATTTTTTACACTAATCTAATATATTTTATTTACATAAGATAACAACAAATCAAATTTTATGAATAAAAAGATGTATTTTTCAAAAGGTTAATTTTACCGCCTTTTAATGTCAAATCCATTTTAAATATAATTTTTTAATTTTTTTTAAGATTTAAGAAAAAATAAACTTTATTTTTAAAATATTAATATAAAAATTTCCTTTGGGTGACCTTTTGGTATTTTTCTGAGAAGTTTCATGCTTTGATGAATATTGAAAAATACTGAATTTTAATTGAAAAATACTTTTTCATATAACTTATTTATATAGTTAAATTATGTTTGGAAATGTTTTTAAAGTATAATTAGAACCAATTTTAATAAATTAATCCAATTTATGTATCGGTAAAAAAATTCACTTTGAAATTAAATATAAAAACATTTCTAACTTTTGGACTTTTTCACTTTAAAAACTTGACGTCTTATCACATTTGCGACATTAATTTTAAATTAATTTCTGGAACTTATGTGATTATAATTTTTTTAAAAAGATTCCATAGTTTTAATCTGATGTTACAGGTCTATTAAATTGGTTCCATTTATTTTTGGATAATTTAATAGTAACTTTAGTAATTTTTATTACCACGGTTAAGAATAAATCGGGTAATTAAGGGTAAAATTAATATTATAAAGATTATAAAACAACTCTAACACTTAAAAAATGTAATTGGATGAATAAATTCTACCCATAACACATAATGTTAAAAATTAAATTATTTAATGGAAATATTTCCATGAAAATGACTTAAATATTATTAAAATCTAAGAGAGTGACAAAATGTCACACTCTTACTTTTAATAAGTATAATATTTTTAATATATGTTTAAATAAAATATATTATAGACTTAAAATTGTATTATTAAATAAATAAGGTTTATATAAATAATTTAAATTTATTTTTTTTTTTTTGAAGAAATAATTGTCATAAATAATTACACAACAATGATGCAATGATTATTCAATTAATGAAACAATAAAATAAATGATATTATGAATATTAAAAGAAATATAATTTGACATAATTAAGGTTATAAAATAAATTTTTTAGATTCATATGATATATTAGGGGTTAATTACTTAGTTTATTTTTAATATATCTTGTTTTCTTGAGTTTATCAATGTCAAAGTAATGAATAGTGTCACAATTGACACTTATGATATTTTATAAAAATAATATTTAATTAAATTATTCAGAAATAATAAGAATATTTAATAAGGAAAAAATGGGATCATATATGGTCTAAAACATCATAAATTTTACATTTATGGTCTAATTTACACTTTATAAGAAAAAATCACATCCTTTTTATATTGAAAAAGTTGTTGGTGTAGTTAAAACTAAAATGGGTTAAATAAGGGTTAATCAAACTGATATGGTTTGAAATAACACCAAAACATAGATAAAATCTATTTATTGATGAGATTAAAAACTTATAATATATTATATTTTAATAAATATCCTTTTGAGTATTTTTTATTAAAATTTAATTTATTATAAATTAATATTTTTGAAAAATTTCAAGAGTGCCTCTCCCATCTCTTATAAAAGGGAACCTCTTCTTCTCTTTTATTCACACTTTAGAAAATATTTGGTTCAGAAAAAACCTATAACAATATCCTCAAAACATACCTATATTAATCCTATAATCTTTTATTTGCGCATAAATCCACCAAAGGAAGTCCTTTAGTGCAAATCAAAAGGATATACAAGAAGAATATGTTGCATTCATCAACAAAACTTTCCGTTTTATTTCTTAATTAAACCCATTAAGTTATATTTATTTCATTTTTATATAATAAAATAAGTATATTAAATATAATTATATGTTTTTATGTTATGTTTATGACATAAAACTTCACACACGTCTATAAAATGGGATATACAATCATCATTCATGTGTACGGCGGATTGTCGTCTCATGAACCGATGTCATTCATTCTTTCATTACCATATTAAATGGTTGAGAATAATGATGGATTTATAGTTCATATATGATATATATTATCTTTATGATGTTATTATGATTATTTAATTTTTATATCATACATACCTTCATGATTTCCATTTTCTAGGAATATGATGCATCGTTTGTGTGTATGGCGGACTACCACCTCGCAACGTGATGTGATTCATTCATAATTTACTTTGAATTTAATAAGAATGTTTTTAAAAAATATGTGATATAAAAATTATTCTAGAATGATAATATATCCTATAATTTTCTTTATTTTAATATGGAATGAAAATGAAAACAATGTTCATGCGTATGTACGGCCTACCGTCTCCTTGAATGGTGTATTATATTTTCTACCTATAAATTTAATGAATCACCATAAATAAATATATAATGAATATATATATATATATGATATATATATCATTTTTATTATTATTAAAATTATTAAATCATGATGTATGCAAGAGGACCAAGAATAAAAAGTCAAAACATGTACGAAAAACAAAGCGGTAACTTTAACATAAATTTGTTAATAAACGATTAATATAATGTCATAAGTAAATAATATATGGTATTATATATATTAATATGGTTCTATTTTAGATTTATAAAAAACTTATATTTATTATATAGTAGTTTTTAATGTGCATGAGGTAAGTCATGACTTAGGGTAATGATATTTCTAGTCTCACTTTTATTTCTACAAGACTTATGAAATATTCACCACTCGTTTATTTTGTGTGTTTTATATACTACCCATGATTGTAATATATGATATTTATCCTTAATTTTATGTTAATTTACATTTTCATTTTATGATATCTCTTTCATGTAGTTTATGGTTCAAAAGTTACCAAATCAGTAAGGTAATTTTATCTCACTTTTTCTTCTTTTAGTCACATGTTATGTTATTCACCTAATTTTACGAGGTATATATACTACCCTTTGACATGTTCTATAATGAATATAAATATTTTCATGATATTATAAGTTTCATGTAATGTTAGTCTCTCTTCATTTGTAAATATGTGTTCCTTCAGAACAATGTATTCTAAAAATGATTTAAATGTTTTTTAAATGATATATTATGAATTTTCAAGGAAATGGATTTCAAAGATATTGAAAATGGTTTCCAATGATTAATTTATATGTTTTCAATGTTATTTTCAATGAAAAAGTTTTACTAAATTTTTTATGATTTTAAAAAGTTTTCTTCAAATAAAAAAGGATATTTTTTTAATAATTATTTCAAATTATATTTCAAAACCATTTTACATCTATGATAACATTATTTGATGTTACTTATGATTTATTGGGGTTTTGATTCAAGGATTATATCCTTATTATTTATATATTTATTTTATGTTTATGATGAGTGATTTATGTTCTTTTTGCACACATATTTATGGTTTTCATTATTTCATGGGTGGGACCAATAACTTCATCCAATGAATTGGGTAATAATTTATATATCATGAGGTAATTATGGGGAAAAAGTCAATGGGATTGATCTACTGTGGTAAGAATGAGAAACCCAATCCACTATGGTAAGAAGGGGAAATATGGTCCACTATAATGAAAGGACTTCCATTGGGGATGGTGGTGTGTCCCTCTAAGTAGGTGAACCCAAATGAAGTGCCCTGTTATGTTTTGGCAATGAGCCTTAACTTATAGGGAATTATATTACATGTTTATATGTCTTCCACAAATTCCATGAATTATTCCTATGTTATCATTTCATGAATTATGATCTTGATTTCCTCTTGATTCATGTCTTATTAAATTTCATTATTTATTCCATGTCTCATGCATATGATATTTGATATGAAGGGTTTTATATTCTAATGTTATGATCATGTTTTCATACCCTTATGTTCATGATTATGCTTACATATCTCACTTTTTACCCTTACTGAGCATCTGATCTCACCCTTTTCTTATGTTTTCTTTTCCCTAGGTTATAAAGAAATATTTTAGGTAAGGGTACTAAAGGGGAAGATCTTTGTGCAAAACATCGAAAATATTTAACCAGATTATAAGTTGTTGTTCCATGCTTTCAGAGGAACTAAACTAATACGGTCTTTGGGAAATTGTTTGTGTATTATGAAAAAAATATTCAAAGTATATGTACATTAAGATTGGAAGGTTATAATAATATCATATTCTCTAGAGTTTGAATTATCCCCTCAAACTAACCATCTTTCTGTTGGTGATAAGCATTGCTAAAACTCAACTCTATCTCTAATAATTTCAAAAAACTTCTCTAAAAGATCAAGGTAAACCTCGGATCCTGATCGAATGTGATGGATACTGATACTTTATTCAATCATACAACTTATCTTATTTATATCTTTGATATTCTTCCAAGAGATAAATCTTATTTAATTTTCTGAAAATTAACTAACTTTGTAAGGAAATTTTCTATAACTCAAATGGAATAGTGGATTTTAGATTTCATAGGGATTACCACAAAAAAATCCATGTAATTTTTTTAATTACCATAATGGTATTGGTAATGGTTTCAATATAACCTTATACATTTTTCATTCATTCTTAACATTCTGGAATACCATGCAACAAGATGTGTATTCCATGATTTTTGTCTCTTATTATCCCACCTTAAGTTTTTATTTAGATCTCTATGCATCTTCATGATTCCTAGATGAATATAGAAGTATGATCTATAAGAATCACCCAAAATTTCCCCCTTCATTTATGGTTTTAATGGGTCACAACCCAACCTTTTAAATTTTTATTTATATAAGATGAACTCCATGATACTCACTAAAATTTTCTATAATCGTAAATAATCATTATAGGCTTATTTAATCTTCATGTGAATGAATGGTTGAGTAATCATTTTGATATAGTTGTATTTCTCTCATTCCCTTATGATTTCAAGATTCATAAATTGAAAATCCTTGAGTATTGAATCTTTTTTAATCCACATCATGGATAATATAGAATGGTACTTCCTACTTAGGTCATCATCCGCCTTGTTTTCTATCCTAGGGTTGTAATGTATTGAGAAATCATAGTGCTCAATCAGTTATAACCATAACCATTAGGGAATGTTTAGATATTTTTCTGTCATTATATAATTTAGGATCTTATATTCATTATAAATATTATACTTCTCACTATAGAGATGATGCATCCAATTTTTCAACAAAAATACTATTTTCACCAGCTTCAGATCATGTGTTGGGTCTTTTATATCATGAGTATTTAATTGGAATGATTCATACGAATTTACCTTATCATTTTGTATAATAATTCATCCCAAACCTTTCAAGTAAGAATCATAATATATTACAAACCATTATCTACTATAGGGTAGTGTAAATATAGGTTCGGTGACCAATATCTTCTTAATATTCCTGAATCTTTCCTTGTATTCCACTATCAAGAGAAACTTTATTCCCTTGTGTGTCAACTTGGTTAGTGGGTTGGATAATCATGAGAAGTTTCTCACAAAACATCATTAGTATCTAGATAACCAAATAAAACTTTTTATCTTTGTCATAGAGGTTGGTTTTTTCTATTCTTCAATTATGTATGTCTTTGATATGTCCATAGATATACCCTCACAAGTGATGACATGAGAAAAAAAGATAATTTTTATATTCAAAAATCACATTTACTGAACTTTGCATTTAATTTTACTATTAATAAGGTTTTTATCACAATTCTAAAATACTATTCATATTATTTATTCCTATAATAATATATGATAATATCATTAGTAAATACTATCATGAATTTTTCAAGGTAATCTCTAAAGACATTATTCATTAAATCCATAAAGATAGTAGGAGCATTTTTAAGTCTTCAAGGTGTCACTATAAATTCAGAGTGTTTGTAATTTGTTTGAAAAGTTTTATTGGGTATATATTCTCTCTTTACCCTCAATTTATGATATTTGTATCAAAGTAAAATATTCAATAATTAATTATCTCCACAAAGTTGATCAAAAAGATCATCAATATAAGATAGAGGATATTTTTTCTTGATCCTGATCCTATTAAGTACCCAATATTCAATATAATGGAACATTGATCAATATTTATTCTTAATAAAAATCATCGGTGCACCCCCATGGTGAGGAAATCTAGTTTATAGCATTCTTATTCAGATTCTATTGAACTAGCTTATTAAATTCTTACAACTCAGTAGGGGTTATTCTATAAGGACTCTTGGAGATGGGAATAGAAATGGGTATAAGATTAATTGAATACCAAACCTCACACTTTTTGGGGAAGATCATGTAGTTCGTCCATAAATACATTAGTATGCTCTTATACAATATAAATTTCATCAATTTTGACTTCATCCCCGATCATTTGATCTAAGAGTCTCTCATTACTGGGTATCATAAAAAATATTATAGAATTTTCTTTCTAAATATGGCTCATAATAATACTTGTATATATATTTTATCATTTGATGTTTGGGGATATGAAATGAGATATCCTTACCCCAACAGTTGACATGTGCTCTATGAAGGGATTTCCAATCCATGCCCAAAATCATATCAAATTCCCCCAAGGGTAAAAGAAATAGATTAGTAGGAAATACCTAACTTCATATCTTGATCAAAGAATAGTTATATTATATATTTTATCATCAGGCCACCATGAGTTTTTATAGATAGTTCATTATCCAAGGTTTTAGGCAGCGAATTAGTATTCTTATCAAACATATGAGATATAAAAGAATGTGAAGAACCAGAATCAAATAAATAATTTATGGACATGGAGTATAAAATAAGGTAACTTATACAACAACATTATTATACTCGACCTCAATAGTAGTAATAGTATATGCTCTTCCTTGATCCATTAATTTAATAGGTTTCTATAGTCTATTGTCTTTAGTAGTTTTGGGGATAGGTAAGTTATTTTTATCATGCTCATCTCCTTGCACTTGAAATATTTAAGGGTGGATGGAGAATTAGTGGGGTCCTTCTTCTATTTAATTGTAATTTTTTATTATTTTTGGAATTTTTAATATTTAAGGATAGTTCTATCATATTTAAAACATATTCATGACCCTATTAGGCAGCTTCTTAGGAGTTTATTTCCATATTTCTAGCATAAAAGGAGTTCAATCTTCTATCATTCTTATGATTTTTCATTTCATTTACCCTGAAACCCAATCTTATGTTTCTGGTATCTCGAGTAATGATATTCTCCACCTTCCAAATCCACTTTAAGTGGAAATTAGAAAATATCTTCATTGTTACCAAATTATCTTATAGATATTACCCTTCAAAGAATTGTTTTAAGGCCACTAAATAATCATTCAATCTTACTATTAGGAACTGCAATAAAGTTGTATGCATACCTCACCAGTATTTTGATGTTCTATTACTAAGTGTTAGTGAATTATTTATACTTTTTTCAACTCTAATAATTCTATCTCAATAATAATGTAAATATTTTTAGAAAAATACTTGATGAAGAACACTTTCATAAATTCTTGTCATACCATAGAGTATACTTTCTCTTTATTCTTTGTATTCTTCATTATTTTCCACAATTTATCATTCTATCCTTCCAACTTTTAGGTATCTAGAACAAAATTCTCATGTTCTATGTTTTTGATAACTAAAAATATATTTTCTATCACATTATACCATTTCTTGGAAATAAGTATCTTAAAAGACCCAATAAAATATGGTAAATGTTTCTGAAATAATCAATAGTATGTTTCTCCCTTCTTGGTGTATTTGGGATATCAATGCAATTTGAATTATTATTCATATCTTGTGATAGTTGGGATAGTATTTACAAGAGTTTATGTACCCTATATATAATTTCATTAGGTTGTTCATTGGGGTATTCATCACATTATCCTTCACACCCGCTGTTAATTCAGTTCCTTCTGGTTCCATCCATCTATAAAACCAAATATTTTTAACATGGGTGATTCATATTTAACATCACAAGAGATTATCATAATCGATGACTTAAAAAAGTATTAAAACTTAAAACATTTTATTCTTTTACATCGTCATATTATCCTATAATTTCATTATTTCATCCTATATCAATATTAGTTTATCCTAGGTGGAATTAAGTTGGTTTATATTATACTCCTCAACCTAATACCTCAAAGTAACTATGAAATTAGTACTTCATAATAATTCATAAAGATCATATCCCCTAGGAGTGTCTATCCAAGTGTGCAGTCTTTGGGTCACTCATCATGCATCAGAGGTATGATGAAGTCAATGCTCGGTAAACCCTTTTTTAGGTGATTACTCTTAGGTGCATTTGTGCCACATCCACATCAACTTTCCAGTATCTAGATAGGGATGTATTGATAGGAAAACTACATACTCAATACTTTACCAATATTTAAGGATATCATCCTATATTTAGACTCATCTATAAAGTTTTCACTATGGTTCTATAACCTTAATGCCAAATGTAACTAAAATAATCTCCAAAAATAACTAAATATCACTCTAATACCAAATTAAGTGACACATGCTACATTTTCCTTTATTTTACATTATTAATATAATTAAAACATTAAATTACATAATAAAATCATCATCTTGAGAATTGATAGGTTTAGTGTATTTGAAGACATAATACATAGGAAACTTATATTATAATACTTATGAACATATACACATAACATAATCATTTTATATCCCCCTATAAATATCTAAAAAGTTCAACTCATCCTCATGACCAGGGAAATAGAAACATAAGAAAGGGTGAGCTCAAACATTTGATTAGGGAAAAATAAACACATCATTATGTTACTTAGGGTTAGATCATATGATTATGAGTAAACATAAGAAAGTGATAAATATATGGTTAAAATAACATGAAATAATAAAAACTATCCATTGGTATGATAAAAGAACAAGTAATGCCGCATGATCAAATGTTAACTTTGAAGAAAGACTATGAGAAACATGAGACATAAATCACGATAAAAGGAGTGTATAATATTCACATTTCAAAGACATGGGTGGAATTAACATAGACATAGTAAACATAACATATTGGGTTATGTATCACCACATATTTCCCAAATTGGATTAGGAATCCCTACCCGTTTCTAATAGTGGATCAGGAATCCCTACCAGTTTCCCATTTAGAATCAAGAATAAATAGTCATTTCACTATTATCTCATGAGATGTAAATATTTTCCCAATGCACTAGAGGGATATATAGGACCCACCCATCACATAAATATTACCTACACACATTTTTGAAACAAGAAATAATCCAATCATCACATCATTAAACCCTAAAATTAAAAATGAGTTTCATATTACATTTCAAAATGTATCACAAAAATAAACTCCTAAACTAGATTGAATGATACCAAATTCAATAACCCAAATTGGAACATTATAAAATAATTTTAATGGTGTTTCATAAAAAATAACATAATATAATAAATATCACTTGTGATAAAGAGGAATATTTAATTTAAATCATAAAATGATATTTTAAAAAACTTTTTTGTACATTTTCAAAATTGTAGGAGTTACAGAAGATTGTCAAAAATAAATTTTCAAAGGATTTAAAGTGAAAAAATTTGGAATATTTTTATTTTAAAATATTCTCTAATAAATGATCCTTTAAAAATATTTAAAAGTTTCATATAGGAAAATTGGATCCTAAAATAAAAAATTTGATTTTGAAAGTAAAAGTGTTATTCATATTTTGAAATACTGTTGTTGAAAACTCTTACAAATAAAGTAAAAATATATATTTTAAAAGTGGTAAAGGAAATTATTAATATCACAAAAATTTATAAATACTTGTATTTCAAAACATTAAAGGAGAAAATTTGTAGTAAGTAAAAACATGTACTTGAAATAAAATCCAATTAAGATATGGAAGCATGTTCTTGGTAACATCATACTTTTTATGTGAGAGAGCGATCAAGAAGGAAGATTTGAATCAAAAGAGACATCTTTTACAGTGAAATAAATGGTAAAATAATATAAAATGTGAAATAAATTAATAAATATAATATTTTTTGTCTAAATTCAAAGGAAACTATAAACATAAAGGAATATATTTTAGTTAACAAAGTCCCTTACCAGGACTCTTGACTTCCACAAAATTGATTTAACTTCATGTACCATAAAGATATATATATTAACTGACTATTTAAAAACCTTTATCCTACTTATTTTCATTTATAATATTCATTTTTAATTATTCTCTACATTTATTTCTTAATTTTGAACCTATTTTTCCACATCGGGTGTTTATAGATTTGACTGTTTTTATTAATTTATTTAGAGCAATATCAGTATATTTTATTCATACAAATTTCATCATTGAAATATTATTAAATTTACTATAATTAATAATTTATAATGATTTATTAATTTTAAATTTCCATTCATTATCACATTGGTCATTATCCTAAAAGATAAAATCAACAGAAATCATATTACAATGGTTTTTAACCTACAAAGGGTGTTTTCTTAGTTAATGAGTTAAATATTGATATACCCATTATAAAACAATAAATAACTCTTTAATTTAATATTTATATAATATTAAACCATTATTTATTTTATAATAATCATCCATGATATAATTTCATTGGGGTTTTCAAGTAGTTGGTTAGACAAGCCCAATCATGAATATACAATTATTAAGGGATGATTATGAGGTGATTAAGATAAAAAATAATTATACAAGTATAATAATGATATAATTTAGTTTTTTTCACAATCCAACTCGGGTCGACCCTGAACTGGTCACCCGAGTCGATCTTCAAAAGGCCCTAAAGGTGTTCCTAATCCTCCTGGGCTAGTGACTAGCACTAGGGCATCAACTAAGAACAATGGGATTAATTTCTACCAATGATAATAAATAAAGCAAGAGAAAAGGTAGAAGAACACAAAGTGAATAAAAAAAATGAAAAATAATGAACAACCAACCACAAATCCCAAACCTGACCATGAACAAAACTCCTCATAACCCTGAGGGTCACTCTCCAATCCACAACCAACTCTCACCCATGAAAAACAAGCTCGAGTCCAACCTACAACAAAAATAAAAAAAATCAAACACTATAGGCAAAAGTATTAAAACTTAGTAGGTGTGACTAAAAATCTATTCCCAAATAACTACCATTAAATAAATAATTTTTTAAATTTCAAGTTTAAACTACATTATATAAAATATGGGTTTTCATTCACACTTTCATTTCTAAAGAAAGTAACATTCCATTTCCCTTTTCAATTGGAAAACAAGTTTATGGTATGAAGGAAAAGGTGAATTATATTTTAAAAACATTTTCACGAAAAATTAAAAATTCAAATTTAGTTTTTAAATAAGAAGAAACCACACACAGCACACAACACACAACAAGGGCAATGAAAAAGTAGTGCACGGGGGCCATTAACCAAACTAAGCACCTCAATCATCCGCCACATACAAATAAGAGCTAAAGAAAACATAGGTCAAACCTAAGAGCTCGTGAACAATCAAGAACATACTATACATGTGACTCATCCTGAAGGCATGCCCTACTCAATGAAATCATAATGCCCTAATTCCCGACCATCTCCCTACCTGGCCTAGTCGAGGGGCCCAATCCCATAGCATTAATAATAACAGAGTATCCCTTGCTATGGGCCACTAGCCAGTGCATAATCTAAACAAGTGAAACAATAATTCATAGAAAATTCACTTACTATGCTAGGTTCTCATGAAAACTACTAAGTTGAAAAAGGGTGAGTCAACAATGTTAATCAAGTAACCACTCACAATGCACAGACATCACAAACAACAACTCAAACAACCAAAAAACACAGTAAGATCACCCCTGAGTCTCCCAAAAGTGAGTTTTCCAAAATAATTTATTTTATTAAAGTGCCAAAAAGGCCTTATGTAACTAAAAAACATCATTTCTCATAATAAACCAAAACATTTTCTCATGCGACGGAAGAAAATGTTTAACATCAAACCAGAACCACACTTTAAAGTTCATGAATTATGTTCAAAGGACAAATGGGCATTCTTTCACTATTGTGCGACATTTCATCAAGAAAATAATTTATGTTCCATGCATAAAATAAATATCTTTTTTACATTAAATAGTTATTCCAAAAATATTTATCAAATATTATTTATCATTTTATCAAAAATCAATGAAATATAAAGTAATTAATTAATTCTAAATTTAAAGGAGAGTGCATTGGGGGACCTACCTCAACTCGCAACTCAAACACGATGACACGGCACACCTCGCATGGGTACACAATTATGAGTAGGCCGACAATTGCGGTATTGCGGGATTACCTCGCCAACATGCTACAACAAATGCAAAACAATCTAAAACACAATGAAACTGAATAAAAATAACTCAAACAATTAAACATCGAAAAAATAACCTTGACCCATTTGTGGGAAAAATGGAACAAAACTAAACTTCTCACAATCAGTGGTGGTGTGCATCATGCACCCATTTGGGAAGAAGGCGTGAGACTGGTCACGCGAATGAAGAAAGTTGGGGGGTCGGCGTGGAGGTGTGCTCGACCCACAGGGTTGCAATAAAGAAAAAACTACTAGAGAGGTGCTTCAGTGAAAGGGAAAGGTTAACAATGCTATCAATAGCAGCACAGAGACTGGAAAACTGACAACAGAGCTGGTCAGAGAAACAGGGGGTCGTGATGCGTCGCGACTGAATAAGGGGGTTGTGGGATGTTGTGCGGCTACCAGAGGGTTTGACCGTTAGAGGAGGATCCCACGGCTAGTGCAGTGAAGGGGGAATTCATCAGGAGATGATCCGGTCAGTAGAGGGGGGGCATGCGGTGGCAGAAAAAAGGTTGGGGCGGGCGTCGGGGTTGGTGTAGGAGAGCTAGGGTCAAAGCCTTCCAGTTGGAGGGCTTTGCTACCAGGATAAGGGAAGGAGGTGAAGGAGGCTACCGGATAGCGGGTGGTGGCCAGACGGTGTGCGGACGGTGGGTGTGGGGTAGCTGGAGGGTGTGCGGGGTGCCCTAAGGGTGGGGGCGGCCTGAGGGTGTGGGGAAGCCGATGTAAGGAAGGGGTGCCAAGGGGGCTGGGCATCGCGGCCTTCATGAGGAAGGAGGTCGGTGTCGCGGTCGATGAAGGAGGTTGACGTCGAGGGAGGCACGATCGTGGTCAGTAAGGCGGGCCGAGGGAGGTGTATTCCCGACCGAGGGATGTGAGGGAGGTGTTGGGGGTGACTGTAGGAGGGTGGCGTTGGGACAGGGGGATCCGGTCAGGGTGGTGCCGACTAGGATGACAGAGGAGGGAGGCTAGGACAACAGTAGAGGGAGAGGATTAAAGTTGGGTGGTGGTGCGTGGGGAGTGGGAGAGAATAGTGGAAGGAGGCACATGCATTTGGGTTAGGAGAAAAAAGTATAAAATAATTAAAAAAACAAAAACAGCTAAATAAAATTGGATAAAACATTAATCTACAATAAAAATAATACACATAATAATAATAATAATAATAATAATAAGGATAGAATTAAAAAATTTAATTTTTCACCTTAAATAAAAATAATAAAATTTATTACAAACAATAAAAATTTTAAATGACATAAAAAATTACAAAATTTATTCATATTAATTTTTTAAAGGCACGCAGATCATGTCGTTGTTTGGGCAAAGCTGTGTGGGGTTTCCAAAATGCACTATGCCTATGTGTCTAACAACGTTAACCCAAAATACGCACTTTTTTACATAAACCCAAAAATCTCATTTTGGATTCAACCTCAACCTTGTCAAAACTTTTAAAATCCAAAGATATAATAAAGTAAAAATAATTAGATAGGTTAAGGTGTGACAATTCTCCCCACCATAACTCTTTCTACCCTTGAAAATCCACAACAAGATCTAGACCCAAAAATAAAACTTCTTAAGTTTCACCCACCTCCAAAGGTTTAAGTGCATCCAGTTGATCGATCCAAACAGACCCTGAAATCCCATGAGTTACAACTCATCCTCAAAACACAAACACCTAACCACTACCAAAAAGAACCCAAACGATCCATTTTAACAAAGGAAAAAACCTAAACCACTTCCAAAATTTATTCCTATAATCATAGTTCAACGGAACCGTTAGGTGTACTCCAATACCAACATTTACTTAGGAGGAAGAACTTAAAACTAGGTGGTTCCGCATGAGACCACCCACCACCAAAACGATACTTAAAACGAAACTCTGATACTGATATGGGGAGGCCTGAATAGTCTCCCCACCATAAGGATTGGGATAACACTAGCTTACTTCAATTGTAACTCTGCAAGTCCCACTATGGGTTTCCCCACCATAATAACTGATTAGATTAATCGAACTTGAATACTTTCTATATGGACCAAAAAACGGCCCAATGAGGGGGGAAAGGGAAGGGCCCAACTGATAAAGCATCAAAACTACCATCATCTATATATCAACAATGTCACAACCTCATGTGAATACAAACCATTCCACACTAAGAAAAAAGATTAAACAAAGTCCCTTTTACATCATTAGGGTTCTCCTGACTACTGGACAACTTCACTCTGGGAGCTATGGCTGGAGCTTTGATGATTGAAGCATCTCCTGCATCATAGTCAGGATTCAAAAATTCTCAAACCTAACACACGAACAAAAATTTAACCAAACACCCTTCCATTAAAATAAAGGTTTCAAATAGGTTTGATAATAACCATTCTTACAACTAAAGGAAAATAAACACCACAGAACGCTACAAGAGAAAACCACTACATCTAGGGAACACTACAAAGAGAAAACCCCAAACTGATCCCAAAAATTTTCCTACTCCTACTGACGGGAAGAGGTGACCTAAGATGATCTAGGTCTAGCTTTAGTGTGCTTCTTATAAACACCTTGTCAAAATCACTGCATGTGACCCAGGAAACCATAGGTGTGGCAGGGTATCAGATCACTTGAGCACATCAGCTTCTTATGACCCCACTTTCCACACTGATGATAGATCATGGAAGTATGCTCTGAAGGTGTTGAATGTAGGTCTGAAGTCCTCTTAATTCCCCCACCCGTACCACCAGCATCAGGCTACTTCACATTCTTTCAATCGTCATCCTCTGCACTAATTCCCAAGGTCAGAGGAGGATTCTCCACCTTAGTTCCTCCTACTAACTCAGCTTCAGCAACAAAGGCTTTCCCCACAACATCTGAGAATGTGGTTAGGTTGATCTCTGCCACTTTTGACTACAGTTCATCTTGGAGCCCAAACTCAAAATTCCTATCTTTTAGAAGATCATTTCTAATATTCCCTAGTTCATACGAAGCTAGTTCCATGAAACGATGAAATAATTCCATCCCAAATCCAACACCATATTGAAGACTATGCAACTCCATCCTCTTCCTCACCTTCGTCACCTCAAATAAATATTGTTTCATGAATTATTACTTGAATAACCCCTAAGTGAGATCTTTTTTAGGCTGAATTAAAAATATGGACTTCTAACATTTCTAGGTTGGACATTCAAGCATAAAGGTATCCAACTTCACCTTTAATGACTCAGGAGGTGCGAGAAAACACAAGTTCCTCTCAATATTCCACAACCACTCCACTGCCTATTGAGGGTCTTCTTTTCCATAAAAGAGACGAGGGTTCAATTTCTGAAACTCGAGAAAGTAGTCTATGTGCTTATCAATTGGAAGATTTGCTAAGGGAACACCACCAAAAGCCACACCTTAGGCATTCATCAAACCTTAGTAGGGGGAAAATACTAACAAACAAGGAAACAAATAACTTAATCAAAACATGTTCATTGTCATTTCAAATTCAAATTTTCACAATTTCCAAAATAAAATAGTACAAAAAAAATTTATAATTAAAGAAGAACCAAATGATTCACTAGGGGAAACTAGTGTCGATGGGTGACTCAGACATATGGTTAGAGGTCATACGCCAGTCATGCCACTTTCATGGAGAGCAGTCTAGGGAAATGTCCCTAGCTCCACATGGCTTACCAGGCCCTAGGAGCTAATGGGGTTACTTTCCCAACCCCTTTTAATTTCCCAACATAATCTAATCTAAAAGAACCAAAAATACACCAAAAACCCAAACATTCCATGGTAACCCGAGGTTCAGAACAATTAAGGGTTCATGACATCCTTCCTGTCCCTAAGCCTCAATTCCTGAAAATCCTACTCCTTATACCATGAAAACTCCAAATAATGATGGGTACTCCATTATGAAAGGTCCACTAAGAGACGGCCTGCTATGATACCATTTTTTCAGGAACCAACCTGGATCAACCCTAAACCGGTTACCCGAGCCGATCTATGGTAAGGCACGAGAGGCATTCCCAATTCTACCAGGCTGGGGACTAGCGCCAGGGCATCAACAGAGAACAATAGGAATGATTTCACCCAATGAAAATAAATAAATCAATAGAAAAGGTAGAACAACAGAAAGTGAATAAACAACACGAAAAATAAGTAACAACCAAAAACAACACACTAACCCGACCACGACCAGAACTCCTCATGACCCCATGGGTCACTCTCTAATCCACAACCAACTCTCACCCATAGAGAACAAGTTCGAGTAAAACCTCCAATAGAAACTAAAAACAATAAAACATTATAGGAATGAGTATTAAAACTCAGTAAGAGTTCCCAACAATCTATTCCCAAATCAATACAATTAAATAATGAAATTTTCTAATTTCATGTTTGAACTATATTATATAAAATATGGGTTTTCACACACACTTTCATTTCTAAAGTAAGTAACAGTTAATTTTTCTTTTCAATTGGAAAACAAGTTTAAGGTTTGAAGGAAAAGTTGCATTATATTTTAAAAACATTTTTCACGAATAATTTAAAATCCAAATTTAGTTGTTAAACAAGAATAAACCATACACAACACACAACACACAACAAGGGAAATGGAAAAGTAGCGCGCGGGGGTAACAACCAAACTAAGAACCTCAATCGTCCGCTACATACAAATAAGCGCTAAAGAAGACCTGGGTCAAACCTAGGAGCTCATGAAAAATACAGAATGTACTATACGTGTAACTAATTTTGAAGGAATGCCATACTCAATAATGCCATGACACCCTAATTCCCAACCATCTTTCTACTTGGACTAGTCGAGGGTCCCAATCACATAGCAACAATAATAACAGAGTATCCCCTACTATAGGCTACCAGCTATTATATAATCTAAACTAGTGCAGCAATCATTCATAGAAACTTCACTTACTATTCTAGGTTACCATGGAAACTACAAATTGGAAAGAGGGGTGAGTAAATTTTGTTAATAAAGTAACAACTCACAATGCACGAACATCGCACACAATAACTCACATAACCAATAGACATAGAAAGATCACCCCTGAGGCACCCCAAAGAGAGTTTTTCAAAATAATTAATTTTATTAAAGTGCCTAATGGGCCTTATGTAACTAAAAAACATCATTTCTCAGAAGAAACCAATACATTTTCCCACAAGTCAGAAGAAAACATTTAACATCAAACCAGAACCACACTTGAAAGTTCATGAATTAGGTTCAAATTCCAAACGGTCACTCTTTCACTATTATGTGGCATTTCACCAAGAAAATAATTTATGTGCCATCCATAAAATAAATATCTTCGTTTACATCAAATAATTATTCCAAAAAAAATTATCTAATAGTATTTATCATTTATCGAAAATCAATGAAATATCAAGTAATTAATAAATTCTGAATTTAATGTTGAGTGTAGTGGGGGACATACCTCCACTCGCAATTCAAAAACGATGACGTAACATGCCTCGCATGGGCACACAAGCACGCGCTTTCTAATGATTGCAGTATCTCGGGATTACCTCTCCAACTCGCTTCATCAAATTAAAAACAATCTAAAACACAGATACACTGATTAAAAATAACTCAAACAATTAAACATCACAAAATTCATGTCGATTCCACTACAGGAATAACGAAACAAAATTAAATTGCTCGCATTCGGTGGTGGTGTATGTCACCCAAACAGTTGGGAAGAAGGTGTGTGGTTGGTCACGTGAATGAAGGAAGCATGGGGTTCAGTGTGGAGGTGATCTCAATTTGTGGGGTTGCGTAAAAGGGAAAATGACTTGTGAGGTGATGAGGTGAGTGGATAAGGTCACCAATTATATCAACAGTGGCATGAATACTAGTTTGGTTGATGGTAGAGCTGGCCAGAGAAATAGGGGGGTCACGATGCATCATGGACAGAGCAAGAGGTCACATGACGTTGCGCTGCTATCAGAGGGTTTATCAGCTGGAGGAGGAGCATGCGACTAGTGCAATGAATGGATACATCATTGGGTTAGGATCTGGTTAGTGGAGGGTGGGCATGTGGTGGCCGTAACAGAGAAGGGGGTGGGCATTGGGGTCGGTGTAGGAGAGCTGGGTCGGAGCGTGCTAGCTGGAGGGCTTCCCTATTGGGATAAGGGAAGGAGGCGGAGGCAGTGGTCAAAAGGCGAGAGGGGATCGGATGACGAGCGGAGGTCGAGCAGCATGCGCACGGTGGTAGAGGGGTGGCCAAAGGGTGTGCAGGGTGGCCTGAGGGTGTGGGGCATCCTGAGGGTGTGGGGTGGCCAGTGTAAGGAAGGGGAGATGAGGGGGCTGGGAGCCATGGTCGACTTGAGGTGGGAGGTCGGCGTCATCGTTGGTATAGGAGGTCGACGTCAAGGGAGGTGTGGTCATGACCGATCAAGCTGGTTGAAAGAGGCATGGTCGCGACCAAGGGAGGCAGGTAGAGGGAGGCACAGGCGGCACTAGGGGTGATGGTAGGAGGGTGGTATTAGGATAGGGGGATCCATTCAGGGTGGTGCTAGCTAGGAAGGCCAGAGGAGGGAGGCTGAGACATCGGGAGAGGGGGTGGAGTAGGGTAGGGTGGTGGTGCATGGGGATAGGGAGAGAAGAGAGGAAGGTATTCATGCATTAGGGTTAGGAGAAAAATAATAAAAAAATAATAAAAAATTAAAAATAAAAATAAAAGAAAAATAAATAAATAAAATGGGATAAAACATTACTCTATAATAAAAATAATACACATAAAAATAATAATAATAAGGAGAATAATAATAATAATAATAATAATAATAAGGATAGAATTAAAAAAATTAATTTTTCTCCTGAAATAAAAATGATAAAATTTATTAGTATCAATAAAGAATTTAAGACACAAAAAAATATGAATTTTATTCATTTTAAATTTTTAAAGATAGGATGATCTTATTGTTTCCTGGGAGAAGCCACATGGGGTTTCCAAAACATACTCTACCTATGCGTCCAATGACATCAAACCAAAAGATGCACGTTTTAACATAAACTCAAAAATCTCGTTTGGGATTCAACTGGAACATCGACAAAAAAATTTAAAGTCAAAGAAATAATAAAGTAAAAATAATTAGATAGGTCCGAGTGTGAAAATTTTTATTAGTGTGATTTAATAGAATTAGAAATAATTTTTAGGAAAATATGATGGATAGAAAACAATTATATAGTATGAATAGATTTTTTCCTCTTAGTTTTCTTGTTTAAGACGGTTGATTTTATAACGAATGTTTACTATTCATAGAATTAAGAGGATATTAGGGTTGTTTTAAAAAAATTATTCACATAATAAAAATTATATTCATACTGGTAAACCATTCATATATCCTTCCATGAAATGTGGTATTGAAAATGAACTAGTTTATTTTGGGAGGTGGTAGTCTGCACACATGCACAATTCGCATTTTCATTTTTCTTAAATGAAAAAAAGGGAAAGGAGGTTAATGATTATACAATAATTTAAATAAAATACCAATAAACCATTGTAACTGATGTTAGGATTTTAATATGGTGTATTGGAATTGGAATAATAAGTAGTGAAAATAAACTATAAGTGAGAAATAGATATTAGGAACTTATACCACACTTCTTGGATTATCTCATTTATAAAGGGTATTACTGCTTTGAGAGATGGTTTTTGAGAAGTCCAGAGACTCTTTAATTTGTATATAATGGTTGAGGAGATTTTTTGGAAGAGTTTAAGCCAAAACAACTAAGGAGAGGAGATACTTTTTATAAGTGAAATGGGATGGTATTTTTGTAAATACCCATAACCTCTCAATAATGTAAAGTCACTCTCAAGGTAAGTGGATAAAAAATTTGAGAAAAAATAGGGTGGGGAAGAGATAAGGTTGAGATAACCTCAATAATGTTTTTAACACATGTTTTAAACATGTTTCAATCCCTTTACCCCTTGAATTATTACATTTCTTATTTTAGCATTAATAGTGGAAACTAGTTTTTACCTAAGGTAACTTACTATTTATACATAAAATAATGTGGTTGTTATTAGATAATTTGGACCTAATAATTTAAAATTTGAAATCATTTTTTGATAATTTAATTTCTAAAATTGTTAAAATTTATTTTAATATAATAAATTTATAATATGTTAAAATAATTTTTGAGAAAATTATTACTTGAGTTCTAAAATATCAATCATTGGTTTATAAAAAATAATTAGTATTGTAAAATGTATAATTTAAATTATAATATATATATATATATATATATATATATTCAATAAAAGTTTTTAAAAGTTTCTGAATTCTACTAATATACTAATAATGGTATAAAATTCACAGTATTAGTAAAAATGGTATATTTCACTATTCACTTTAAAATCAATTTTTTTAGAAAAATATAAAAAAAGTTATCTAAACTTAATATTTCCATGATAATTCCAAAAAAGAAGTCAAATTTTCAAATTTAAATCATATTATTAGTAAATATTAATTTTAACTAAAATTGTAAATTATAAAAAAATATTTTTAAAAGAAAATGACTTTTTGGTATATTAATGATTCTTTTCCACATATCTAATAAATTATTAATTAAACTAGATTTAATCATAATATATAATACCTGAAAAATGTAAATTTTATAAAATACATTTTTCAAATGTTTTTGATAATTTCTTAGCTACACTTGGTTGAATCAGTATCAAAAGTGAAATTTATTTCATAAGGAAGTTACAATTATTTGTGCCAACTTATTCAATAGCTAACTTACAATGGTTTATATTTATTTTAATAAAATATTTCATGGACCATTTCAGTTTAGTGTTGATTATTGGGAATATATCCAACATGGTACATATTTAAGGAAAAATATTTTACTAAAACTCATGTCATTTCAATTTATATGTTTAAAATACAATAAATAATTAAGTATAAAAGATATAATAATTAATAAATAACAAAAAACAAAAAGGTAATCACTCATAGTAAGATAAATGATATTTATTTGAGATAAAATTGTTCTCTGGTATATTATATAATTTTAATTAAAAGTTAACTTTAAAAAATTTATAATTTTAATTTTATAAAATTGTATTCATTTTTTTAATCATCATTTATAAAATTTTTTAGGGTGGATTTTTGATATTTGTCTAAAAATTTGATTTTTTATTAATAGTAACAAATACGATTTTTATATTTATTGTAAATTTTCAAATATCATCATGATATAAATATAACACTTAAATTTATAAAAAAAATAATAAATTAAAATGTATTTTATGAGTATAATAATAATTTTAAAATACAATAATCTTTATTTCAAAACCTATAAATCAATTTTCAAAACCTAAGTTATATTTTAATCGAATAAAAACAATATTTGATTCTATGATTTGAATAAAATATTTTCAAGATTCCTTTTAGTTTTGGGTGTGATAAAATTTAAAAGAAACCTCTATTTTTTAATCACACACTAATAAAATTTATATTAATCAACATTATTCATATTCTTACACCTAATTAATAAAATAATCTATACTATATTCTAAAATACATCTCGCAATTGCCTATATAAACACTATTTATTTACCAATTTCTCCTCAATTAAAAAAATCTAAACTTTACTAAATATATAACTAAATACCTCTCTAGCTACTTCCCTTTGTCCCTACTCCAGAAAAAATCCCCTCCTCCAAAGGCTTTAGACTCAATCAAATGGAGTCGACTCAAAGAGAAGCTAAGGGTTCCAAAGTATCTCTTTACTTTCTTTTCTGATATTCTTTCATCTTTAAAATATTTTAAACTAACTATTATTTGACCAACATTATTATATTTCTTGTTATTAACTTCCCTTTAACCCTTTATCAATGAGATATTACCCATTCTCACTCCTTAATCCATTCTTCATAAGTCATTACTTTTTTGGAATAATAATGTCAAAATCTATGTATTTTCATTTTAATTATCTTATTACCCCTTAAAATAATATAATTATTCTTTAAAAGTTACTTCAAAATAGTTTTTAATTTTAATCTAATGTTTATATAAATCTCAAAATATTTATTAGTTTATTATTTTTCTAAACTATTTTCAAAAAATCCTTTCACCCATAGTAGATTTAAGATACCTAAGTGAATTTTGATGCCTTATTTTTCACTTATTTATTTCATGGATACTATTAAAAATATAATAAATTGTGTAATTTAACATTAATAATAAAATAACAAAATTTTATAGTCCTCAAATGGTAAAATAGGCATTATAAAAATTATATTACAAGTAAACATTTGTAGTTATTTTTAACCATCTAAAATAATATTACCACCAAAGATTATATGAATTAAAACTTTTGACTAATATTTTGAAATCCAAAACTAATAAAATGGTATGAAAACCATATCTTTACTTTTCTATAGCTTATGGAACCATTTTATAGTTTCCATTAATTGTTTCCATTACATCGAAGCAGTTTGGGAACTATAAACCAAACAACCTCAAAAAAAATGAAGTGATAATGATTAATATAATAAATGAATTATACATAATAATAAATGAATTAAGGAATAATGATATTTAAATAAACATGAATATAGTTCTAAATAAATTAAATATTCAATTTAACTTGAATATTCTGGATTTTAGAGGACAAATAAAGTGATTCTGGACTCAAGGTAAGGTTTCTTCTCTTCAGAATCTTCTTTCTTTTCATATATTATTTATCTATGGTTTATCTTCTATACTATGGGATATCTAAAAAAATTAAATTCTACCTTACTATTTTCAATTTAATTTTGAGTTATTCTTTATCACTTTACCTATCATACATGTTCAAAGTCCATACCTTGAATTGTTCATGAGGGTTCCTTCCCACTCTTTTTAATTCTTGAAGTTATGTTCTCTATCACCTTTTATATCTAATTATTTTAATTTCATTATTTTTAATATGATTCCTTAATTTTATTTATTCTTTATTATCCTTCCTTTTTCTGGTTATATGAATGGATTTATGGTTCCCTTCTAATTCTTCCCTTAAGATAAGCCCTATGATATATATATATAAAGGAAATTGAATACTTTACTTATCTTCCTCTCCATGTTTCTTTTATTTTAAATCAATTTTTTTTAAATGATTCATTATTGAGTAATTTTTTTATTAAAACAATTTTTTAAATTCTTTTTATCTCTTTTTGAAAATTATTTATGAAAGTGATGCATTACATTGTTTTTTCGATGATGTCAATAAAATTTATAAAAAATATTTTCATGATTTCTATCCATTTTCCTTTAATTATTATAAATATTATTTTTCAAAGAATTTATTTATATTATATTTTATAGTAAATATTCACTTTTAAAATATATTTTTTATTTTAAAAATCTAATATTTATGTATTTTTTTAAAAATTCTTTTTTCATTTTTTTCAATATTGCATTAAAATTAATCAATTGGTTTCTTAAATCTTATATAATTTCTTATCTTAATCTAAATTATTTAAACTTATGGAAACACTCATTAATATTCTACACTTTAAACATATATTATGTTGTATTTCCTTGATTGGCATCATTTTCAAAAATAGATCCTTTATGGAAATAATACTCTCATTCGTTATCTAGGTTCAGATGTATATATGGTGTGGTAAAAATTAAATCTCTATGAGAGAGATGATCCATCCCTACCATTTTCTTACCTTATCATCAAATATGTATCGATGTAATCTTTCTTCCAACTCTTTTTAATTGTGAATACCCTATACTTATTTCTTCTGATTTAAGGTTTTTCACATATATAACCTTACCATTCAATTTAATAGGGAAATTATTGACTTACTGGTATAACCTTTATTATATATGGTGTGAATACCATAAACTTTATTATCTTGGTTGAAGGTTATTTACCTAGATAACCAATTTATTTCTTTTGATTCACATTTTATTTACATAGGCTAATCATGATATGATTTTTATGGATTTATGACTGTTTTCATATTCACATGGAACACATATGTATGGATATATCATTATGATTATGGGAGGGCCCAAACTTATACATCCTACAAGTTTATTGGGTTTTTATTTATACCTCATGAAATCATTATGCATAGTCCATATGTGGTTATCTTTGTCCACAATGTTATTCATGGGCTTGATGTAGATAGCTTTTTCCATTATTTTACGTGTAGGCATTATGTGGTTAAATTGATTCACAATGTTTTGATGTTATTTTTAGTGATCCTTGAAATATTGTTTTCAATTTCCATACTTATGTATGTATCAAATTCTTATTGCATCTAGAATGTTCTAGTATTAGGGATGATGATAAGATGCATACCGAAGAGGTATAACCATCAATGGATTACTCTGATAGGTATATTCTAGGATTTGATTATTATTCTTTCATGGGATTTATTCCATGATATATGAATATTCTATCATGCCTCATTTTCACTTTTTATTATTTCGTGATCTTATTCCATTAATCATGTAATTTTCCATGATAATTTATCTCACTTTATTATGATCTATAGTTAATTTCTTTATATCGCATTGATAACGTTTTACCCCTTACTGAGCATTTTAAATCCCTCGTTTTGTATATTTACCTATTTAAATAGGTGAATGTGGGTATTAAAGAGACACTGATCAGATTATAATGGGTATCAGATAAAAAATATATTATTTTTTATAGGTTGATTATGTGATATGTACCTAGTTACCAAAGACATTGAACTTTGGATTATATAAGTTGGTTATATTCATGTTATGTGTAAAAATTAAATATTTTTAGAATAATATCTAGAAGTGAGATTATGGGGGCATTGTAATTTGAAATTGATGTAGTATAGATTAAACTCAATTTTAAGGAATTATTTTATTAAATAATATATGATAGTGTAAATCATATTCATATTGGTATACTTTTTTAATATTTCATAAATTAGAATATCACCCTTTCTAAAATGGTTTTGTTGGTAATAAGAACCATTGAAGATTTTTTTGAAAAATAGAAAGGTTTATTTATTATTTTTAAAGTTCCAATAGTATTTTTTTTTTAAATACAATTAACTGGATATGAAAATTTTGAATATTTCTAATAAATAATGTGAAATATTAATATGTTATTTATTAAGTATTAATTCCATTCATTTATTATTTTATACTAAAAATATAAATGTATATTTATGTGATTGAATTTTTATATGTTTATTTTCAATGATATAAAAGTGATTAGTTATAGACTATAAAATGAAATTGGGTTTTTTATAACCGTTTATTTTTATTGTGAATATTTTTGAAAACTATAGTTTTAATAAGTTTGAAAATTTTTAACCATTTCATTAGATACTTAGTTAAATATCCTTCAATATTTTGATGAAATAATGTTTTACATACCACGATATTTAGTTATAACGGTGATTCTAAAATGTTTTTTAGTTAAATAGAGTAGGTTTGAAATTGTTTTGTCCTCTTATTTTGGGAAAAAAAATTATATTGTGGAAAAATTATGATTTAAATGGGACTGGAAATTTTTCATAAGAATGAATTGATGTAAAAATACTCTTATAATAATTTAAACCACTATGTTCTCCTCAAGTTGAGTATTATGTTTTAAAATAAGATATTTTTTAATATTTCAATATTTGATTGTAGGATCTTCATTTGGGTTATGATTAATCTATGTATTTGAAAATATCTTTTTAGAGTGTAAAAACCATAGGGGGTTCGGATGTTCAGTTTAAATTTTTTTATTTATTGAGTTGTTCAATGTAGATTCATATAAAGTATTCTAAAAACCTACTATTTTAAAAAATCTTTTAAACTCTTTAATTTTATATCTTTAGTAATGATAGTGCCAGTCAATATATATTTTAATTAATGAAATAATTTTCTATAGACATACTTACATGTTATCTAAAGGAAGTGGATTTAATGGGTACATAATTGAAAACTTATTCTACTTCATAAATTATAAATAATTATTTTACTAGTTGTGATATGATCGGTTTACTCCATGAATTTGAATTTTACTATTCACATTTTTATATATTTTAATTAAATTATATGTTAGTTTATAAAGAAATTGTACCAATAGATCCCACAATACAAGTCATGGAACTATAATGTAAGTTAAATGATGTTATACCTTGAATTTTTTGGAAAGATAATTTATCCTATATTAATAATATGAATTTATTGAGATTTATTTTGATTAATTCTCTCTCCCAATGTATTTTATTTTCACATTTTCTTTACTAACCTGAAAAAATATAATGATTAGATGAATAACATTTGTGTTCTATAAAATGTAATTTTAAAATTAAATACGATTTTTGAGAGTTATATATTAGAATTAGTTAATGATATTTTAATTCCTTGGTTTCCTAATAATTTTTCTTTATCCATATAGCATTAATGAGTCATAAATCATAGAACAATACTTAACCATCGATTAAAAGTTAAATCACTGGTGAAATTATGGTTATATTTATGATAAAGATTATTTCTATATTTATATATATTTCTCCATGATAAATGTTGGGGTTAGTATCAATTTAATCTCTAGTTTTCAACTGATCTAGCATGTGATTTTTTTGGATCACCTCATTTTCAATTGTCTTTCCATGGGTTTTCAGTGAGTGTAATATTTCTATCTATATCATGGATTCAATTATGTGGACTATCTATTTTATTTTTTCTTAAATTTTGTAATATTTTATTTAGTTTTAAATGGTATTTACAATTGTTAATATCAGTCTTGTTGAATTACCTCATATACTTCTTGGGGGTGAGAATCCTAATTAGGGGGAGTTTGAAATGACCCTAAATTATTAGGTCATTTATTTAACTCTAAATATAGATTTTCAAGTATTAAATTTGATATTTTTAAATATTAAAAGGAATTGAAGTGGTAGAGGAAATATTATATGAAATGGATTTGGGTAGATTAGTTATAAAATCATTGGGCACCCAGTGGAATTATATTGGGTACCTAGAGGAAAAAGGGTGTTGTGAGTGGTTTTTTAGAGACATTAGGTACCCAATGGACTTGTACCAATTACCCAGAAGACTATTGAGAATAATACCTTATAAAAGGGTAATTTTTTTCATTTCACATCCTAAATTATAACCCTATACACCAATGGGTATCATTATTTCCTTCATTCCAATCACTTCTTCTCCCTTAATTGAACTCAAGCTCTCCTATCCCTTTATAAGGATTTCTCTACTCAATATTGCTATGGATCACTCCTAGGTGGTCATAGAAGATCTTATATATAAAGGTATCATATGTTACACCCATTAAAATTCAATTATTCTATGTTCCTTCATGGAAGCGTGGCTATTCTCATGTTCTCATAATTCAGGTCTTTATAAATTCTTTGAATCCTTTGGGTTTTCCTTTATCTGTATATCTATTTAAGAAAATTTGTTTCCATTTTTCTTCTTATATCTCTTATTCTATATTGGTAATAGCTTAAGGCCTTATGATTCCTTAATTTAGGGTGGTTAGGGTGGTCATGTTACTATAGTGGATGTATATCTGAATTTCTTGGTTTAAAGATTTTCTTTTACATAGGATAAGTTGGGTAACCTCTTCTATTTCTCTAATACTATAACAATATAGTTATAGTAGTTTAATGGGGTAGAGTGATGTATATATAGATAAATGTTTTCATTAAAACTCTCTAATAAAAATTGATTTTCCAAAACCCTTATTGAAATTGGTTATCCCTTATGCCTCTTGATTATATATATGTCTTGTTTTTTATTTTGTAATTGAATCCTTATATATTTGTAATTAAAAATCAATTATATGAATTTCCTTAATTTTTTTTTTAAATTTTTTTATTGACTATCACATTTTTAATTCATTTTTCATGGAATTAATGAGTGTTTATTTGTTCGGATCACATTAAAACATACCTATTTAGTTCCTAGTCTATATTATAGTAATGATAATACCATGTGATTATTATATATATAGGTTAATAAAAATGGTACCATACTAAGGGATTCCATGTATATATTGAATCATACCTTTTATACATTATTATTACTTTATAACTCCCAAAATATATGTGTTTAATGTCTTGGGAAAATTATATTCATACAATATAAAAAAATATAAAACTTTAAACATTATTTAGATCATTATTCATTAACATTAGATGGGATTTCAATATCTTTTTAGAACATGTAATCACTTAGGGACATATATCAAATAAAAAGTGAGAAAAAAAACCAAATAAAGATGGGAATAATAGGCGGGAACACCATACATGAATCAATATATGTACAAGGCCAATCATAATCACTATTATCATATTATATGTGTGGTAATATCATCATAATCATATGGAATTCATTTTAAGGATACATGGAATCCTCCACATTTATAATAATGAAATTTCATAGTGTAAGTCAAGCCTCATGTCTAAGAAATCCTAATATTATGGATAAATCACATTGTATCATATTTATGCATTACATTGAAAAAAAATCTCACTTTATCATATCTACACATAAAGAAATCATGAGATATAATAATTTTCCCAAAATCATTATATGGATATATAATTTCGGACCTCCCATCACTTTATAATATTCTCATCATCATGCATACCATATAGAAATAAAAACACATATCAATCATAAACATAATGTTTACCCCTGATAAAATAATTGGTTTCAAAATGAATTCTTAAGGAGTATGTCCATGAGTAAACATGGGGGTCCCCCAAAAATTAAGGGAAAAATTATTTTGTACATTAAATTGTTAAATTAATTAAGATAATAGTATATTTCATGGAGAAGAGAATAATCAAAATAAGAAGAATCATTGAGAGATTTCAAGAAAGATTATTTATCAAGAATCTTGAAGGTTTATAAGAATGAATTCAGATAAAATAAAGACATTCATACCCATAGGAAAATAAGAGAAAAACTTAGAAAGAATTTTATAAGAATCATAGGGGAAAGAGAGAGAAATATTGATTAAACCCAAAAAAGGGAAGAGTTGAGAGTCCCCTTACATATTTTATAACATAAGAAGAATTCATCAACCAAAGCGATAATATGGAATCATAAAATTAAATCTCTATAAGTAAATGTAAAATTTTTATAGAGACACTATAATGGTATTATATAGTCATAATAAAATATTTAGATCAATAAGAGAAGACATGACCCAAATTTTTGAGATTGGGACCAGAAGCTCCTTACCTTAGGTCATGTTTTGTTTCATCATGTTTTCACCTCCTTTATAAGAAAATTATGATTATTAAAAAAAATACTAAATTATATCACATACATTTATGTTATTCTTAATCAATAATATTCATTATAATTTAGTTAATTACATTTTGTTGAAGATAAAATTCTTTAATGATATATTTTTGGATTATCCTATTTTTGTTTCAATTTAATGGTTTTGATTCATTATTATTTATACATTAGTAAAATTACCTCCAAAAAATAAAATTAAATAATTATTTATTAAATATAAGTTAATTTAACCAACCATGAAGGTGATTATAATTTCATAATTGAAAATATCTTTGTTGACAATTAAACAGGTCGTTAATGGGACTTTATCAAAGATGGAGACAATGATATTATCTATACATTGTAAATAGTATATAATTATCATATAATATCATAATAAAAATTATTTATAGATATTCAATCTATACTAACTATTCATAAAGGCAGTGATAAATAAAGATTTTACATTGTACTCGTAGGTGAGTAAACCAATCATTTATGAAACATTGTCAAGGAGGGAGTGAAAGATAATACCGATATATTATAAATATATTATGAAAATTTTCCAATAGTGTAATAACATTTAAAATAGGTATATATACTCATTAATTAATTTACTGAGGATTTTATAGAGGAATAAATGGGAATGTAAGAATTGAAAGATGAGAAAATGAAAGGATAAAGTGAGAAAAGTTTCCACATTCATTGTGTTTATCCTTTTATAAGACCATAATGTCTTGGGGAATTGGGTTTGGATGAGACCATAAAATTCCTAAGAATAATAAAATTCTTAAGAGAATATAATTGTTAATAGCTTGGTCAATGAGAAGTGTTTATGAAGTTATTTTTCATGGAAGGTGAGGGGGAGTATTTATACTTAAAGGGGTATTTACGTAAAAATAATGAATAAAATATTACGTCAAGACCAAGACTTATAATAGTTGTATTATTTGAGACTATGAATATTATTTTATTAGAAAATATAATTTTTTATGTCTTTAGAACCATTTAGTCATCAAATTTATTAGTTTAAATAAAAAGGGGAGAAAAAATGATAAATGAATTATTCATGGTATACTTTATATTTTTGGATTTTGAAATTACCTTTTAGGTTTGGAAATTTATTTTATTATTTTAAAATAAATAATTTATCTTATTAAACCTATTTTTATTTTATGAAAATATTTTAAATTTTATTATGTCATTATTACAAAATTATTATACCAAAAAACATGTGGTATTTAAAAAAACTCTATTTTTACAATTCACATGAAAATTAAAGTTTTTCCTAAAAATATCAAAAAATCACTCTTAGATAATTTATAAATTTAGATTAAAAAAATAAAATCATTTTATCAAAAATAATTTTCAAACTTTGGTAATTTTTATTTAAATATTCACATTAAAATTAAGTTTTTTACAAAATATAATAAAATACAATTTCTAAAATGTACACTTTTACTCTCATTAAGTTTTTTAATATTTAAATCTTTATGTTTACATGTTTTAATATTGTTAAATACTATTTTCATTTTATATTATGATTTAAATGGTTAAGATATTATTCTAATAATCAGATCACTATTATAATGGTCATATTATTATTCCAACGATCATATTATTATTTCAACAATCATATTGAGTTTGTAATTAATATACATCCAAATTAAACTTTTGTTAACCAAGGTATGAGGACCATGTAGGTAAAAAGTGGTTCATCCCAATTGAATCACCACATATAAAGATATTACAATAATTTGTAATATACCCAACATAGTGGTAAATAATGATACTTTCATTATGATTTTCTTTTCTAGTTAGAATATCATCTATGAAATTCCACTTCCCCCATGTGTGGATAACTTCCATGTTCTATACAATAATCATATTACACCTCCTTATATAGTACACAAAATTCCATGGAATTCTCATCTTATCCTTCAAGAGACCTTCCAGGATTTTGGAATCCAGCTACACCTCAACAATGCTAATGTTATACAAATAGTACAACAAAAAACCACTATGCAATTCCCTTATTTAGGCCGTAATATGATTTCACGAACCATGGATGTAGTTGAAACCATTGATCATTGATCCTCTACCATCATAAACCAATTCACCCCTCTTATCTCTCCATTCACATAGGATCCATCCACATTCACCTTTATTCATAATTTACTTAATTTTCTCTCAAATTTATATACATACTTTAAAAAATTACAATCATATTACTAATGTTATATTTTTTATTTATATTGTTTTTTTGGGTGTGATGTTTCTAGGAAACCATGATATAATGTATTTTCAAATACTATTTATGTTTATTTATTTTTATTATTGTATTTTAATATTTTTAAATTTAATGGGTATATTTACTCTCTATATGTAATGTTCAATATTTATGAAATAAATTAGTGTTGGTTTTTATAACATGATGCATGTGTTTTATATATTACCTTATACATAAATATGACACATATATAAAAGTAAAATTTCATATAGAAAATTTTGGATCATTACATTCCTCCCCATTTTAGAAATTTTGACCTCAAAAATTTATCCCATGTCATTGATCAAGGATAAATGAGAGTACATATGCTTCACTACATCCTTGAGTTCCCATGTTTACTCTTTAATCTTATGGTTTTTAAAAATTATTTTGATAATGTGGGTTTTCCTATTATATAGAACTTTTATTTAATGATTGAATATATTCATTAATTACTTCCCATAAGAGATTCAATTATCTGGTTATACTACCCCTAAATGAAGTACCTGTTAGGGAAGTGTTTACTTCCTCTAGAGAGATACGTTGAACATGTCGTGAATTTGAGCTAGGTTTGGTGGAAGTTCAAATTGATAGTCCACAACTCCTATGTGATCAAGGATATCAAAGGTGTTATTGTACCTAGGGATGAGATTTGCCTTATTTCCAAACCTTATTAATCTCTTCCAAGGTGATAATGAAAGTAACACTTTATCTCTAACATAAAATTATCAGTTTATAAGATGATTTTTAGTATACCTCTTTTCTTGAATTTTTTCTAATTTAATGTGTAATAGAATATCTTAAAGTTTCTTTATTATTTATTACACAAGTTTAGGTCCTTGTAGCTTCCATTCACCAACTTTATCTAAGCACATTGTATGTATACACATCTTCTCAAGTAGATATTCAGATAGGGCCATATAAATACTTGATTGTAAACGGTTTTTGTATGATAGCTCAACCAATAAAATATTTTGATCCCATAATCCCTTGAAGTTCATTGATTAATATAACGATAAGAATTCATAATTTTGAATTATCCTTTTAGATTTTCAATATGTCTAGGTTGATAGAGTGTAATAAAGTTTAATTCTATATTCAAGGAATTTTAAATATTCCTATAAAAATTATAGGTGAAACTTGGACCTCAAAAATACATGATTGAAAGTGGTTACCCATTCAACCTTACCGTTTATGTGATATATATCTTGTAAAATTCATAAACTAAGAAATATTTAAAAATAGAGATGAATTGAGTGGTCTTAGTGAGTTAATACACTATAATTCATATAGGATTTTTTCCATTATATGTTTTTTGAAAGACCTATGAAAAATTATATGGTAATGTTATACAATTCTCATGTTGATATAGGTAATGTTAATATCATCACCTTATACTTTTGATGCTCTACCTTAACTTATTGGTATATCAAAAACTTTGATTTATATTCAACATTTTCTTTCATGTTGTCCCACTAGATGTTATCTTTAACATCTTAATATATTTTAGTACTTATAATGTGTATGGAGAAATATGAGCTATATGAATCATACAATATATCATTATTTATATTTGGTGATAATTTAATGAAGAGTCTAGTTCCAAACTAAATGAATCCGTCTTTTTCAATGTTGAATTCATAAAGCATCCCTTCCATTATTACTCTAAAATTATTTTTAATATCCAAATCATCCGTTTGAGCCTCCATTATTTTTTCATGGATGGATGGTTAAGAAAAAATTTAGGAAAGGTAAGATGTATTCCCTACCATTATTATATCTAGATTAATCCTTTATATATACATGAAGATAGGGTCTTTCACAATCCTCATCATGGATAGGGTTATCAGGTTCCTTTCTAATAATATCATGATCCTACTTATTATCCATTCTAGGATAGTAGTGAATTGAGTAGTTATAGTCCTTCATTAACTCTAATCATATTTATTAAATAATTTTCAAATCTTTATGTAATGAATCGCTCATGATATTTTTTTAAAAATGGTTTATATGTTGTCAACCATATATGGGAAGTTTTTAGAAGTGATTAAAATGTTTTTAAAGGGATTGAGAAGAAGTTGAGTAAAATTAGAGGTGATTTGGGTAAAGATGAATTAATTATATATTTATAGGTTTTGTATTTTTTATTACATCTTGAAACCAAATCACTTCATAGGGTGTAAAATAACTTTACAGATTTAGTAATTCATAGTGTTCAACTACAGGATTCAAAGAGTACAGCACAAACATTTAGGGTTTTTGAAGTTCATAGAGTCCAGAATAGTACCTCATTGAGTATATTCTGACTTCATGGAGTTTTTTTTCTTCATGGAAAATATAATTCATAAATTTGATATAAGAACTTAATAAATTAAAACTGTATATAGTTCAACTTCATGGAGTTGGATCTCTGTAGTGTTCAACACTTGGTCCAAATTTGAAGAAATGTTTAGAATTATATATCTTAAGGAAAATATTTTAGATGATGATTTTTGGATATTAATATCTTAAAATATATTTATTTATTGATAAAATAATTTATTAAATATGAGATTCAATGGAGTTTGAATGGGATTTAAATAGAGATTAATTTATAGGATCATGTACTGATATTCATAAGGATTTTGAATTCAAATATTTTAAAGTATTCTGTATGATTCTTACTATTACTCTTTAGGGATATTTTATACTATTTAAAATCAAGGGGAGTTATAATTATTAATTTTGAGAATATTATTCATGAGTTTATGTGAATATAAAATAGATAAAAACTAAAAATGTGTTCAATATTTTGAAAATTATGAAGCCAATGCTCTGATCCATCAAAGAACTGATTTATCAAAGTGAGATAAACTAAAAAATATCGACCTAAATTATATATTTGATTTATAAATGGGTCTAGGTAATAAATATTTATTTATAGTAATTAAATTTCTTTCTAATGAAGTGGAATAATATGATCTCTTTCTTACGTGCACTTGTACATGAGAAAATTATTCTGAAGAAATGGGCAGGAAGGTTGATGTGTTATTCTTTTTATATTAATATTCTATAATTAGTTAAAGACAATTATAAAAGATCTTATCATTCATGTTAAAGAATATAGAGGTTAAATGATGATATTTTTGACAAAAAAAGAGTAGGAATATTCTCATATATTGTTGTTACCAGTGTAAACAACACCATCATTATCGTTTTTGCTGTGAAAAAAGTAAAGGATGCATGTTGCACTTATTTTATACTATCATAGATAGCCTTTCAAGATTCAAGGAATAAAATTATACCTCTATTTTAATCACTTTTTTACTAATAATCTAGGTCTTATAACTCATCCCAAACCTGGTAATTATTCGTGATTTAATTAGACTCATATGTCTTAAAATAAAATCATTTAATTAAAATAAAATGATTTAAATCATTTAATGCATTCAATCAAGGTTATAATAAAATTTATTTATTCAATTAATTAATAATTATTTCAAATTTATATTAACCAATAAATAGATACATAATCAAAAAAATATCATAAAATAAAGTAAAATATACTAGAAGAAGATTTTTAAAATTTTAAGAAACAATGCATTATTTTAAAGAACAAAATTAATTTTTTAATAATTAAATTTAATAAAAATATTAAATTATTTTCATAAAAATGATATTAAATTTATAATTTTCATGTATAAATTATCCAATAATCAATTTTTCATAAGTTTCTGAGATAATAAAATTTTTAGGAAAAATTAAAATATGATATGAATATACAGTTAGTATTATGACATCATGATGAGTTAAAAATGATGTGATAAGTAATATGAATTATTTATCAACCAAAAATAGATTTATTCACTAAAATAATGTACATTAAAGTAATAAAATTAATTTTAAAAAGTAATAAAAAATCTTCCAAAACCTAATGTATATTTTAAAATTTTAAAGTAATTATTTATTAATAAGGATTTTATTCACATCCAAAATAATATTTTTTTTAAAAGAGGTTTTGATTCATAAACAACTAAAGTATCAATAAAATTCCTTATATGTTAAAAATCATGGGCTAAAACCATGTGAATTCCAATGTTTTTCTTTTATTTTATAAAATAGGGTACAAGGACCTTTCTTTGAAATTAATATAGAAATCCCCATCATTTGCAAAAAATACTCACCAATTCTCCCATTAATCTTTACTCGAAATACATTGAGAAAAAATTCCCTATCATTTTACCTCTAAATATTCTCTCCAAAGAGTTTATAAGGTTTTATGGTGTTCCTCTAAAGTATTAAAAATATATTTTTTAAGTTAATGGTTCATAACCTCTTCTTTACCTTTATTTTTTCAAACCTTCCAATAAATTTTTATTTTTAGTGTGAAATGTTATTATGATTCATTTTTATAAATCTATTATATTTTAAATGATAGATCACAACTAATGTTTTTAACTGCACAACTAGTTTGACACTCCTATGGGGATATGATTTTGATGATTCATGATATCTTTAAAAACTACAATAAAGGATTATTTCCTATTGATATACCCACACCATAAAAGTAATCATTAATACTACCTTATTATAATTCTTTTTATAAGGTTAATTTTCATCACATTGTGAACATTCTATTATTTCTAAGGTGATTGTGTGGTATTCACCTAGATATCCATATTGATCTATTGAATGGGGAAATATTGACATTTCATATATCTAGTATTTCTATATGGAAAAATATTTATTAATTCATGATGATTATACATGAGGTTCCTTAGGTAACATTAGGATATGTATTTTTAATCCATTCTCTTTAAACATTGGATGCATTGGACTTGTTGTGTGATGGGTGGGACCAAGAAATATATAGCCCCTTGATGAACTTATTGGTTTCATGAGATAAACTCACTAGGTATTTGGTATAATCCTTTATCGTTTATATATGATATCTTGGTATGAGGCCTTGATTATATTTTTATGATGTCCAATATTATGAATTTCATCATTATGAGATCAATTATTCTTGTCCATTCATTTAATTGTTTTTATAAATCTATGGATATATTGTTTGTAATGAAATTTATTTATTGAAATCATATTATTTAATCCATTATTATGTAGAATTCATTTTACACTACCCCTTATGGAGAATCTAATATCACCCCTTTATATTATTTCCTATTTCCTTAAGAAACCATGAATAATATTATGTCTATCATATGAATTTTTACAGAGAAATAATCATTTTCATGTATTAAATTGATGTATCTTATTTTTTTAATGTGATGTACTATTTATTTATGTATCTAGTTTCTTAGGACTTATAAACTATCAAATCTTATGTATTCTGATAGATGTATTCTATACCATTATAATAAAATAACCACAAAATTTGGGGTACTATATTTGAGGTGTCATAGGCGAAGTATAGAGAATCTAAGTTTAGTGAATAGTAGATGAGTTCCCATTTTTGATGGAAAGATATTTCAAGGGTAGAAGAACATAATTCTAACATATTTAATATAAAAAGGTCTAAAGGATAGTGATATTGTGATTATGGGCTTTCCACTTCTTATGTAACATCCAAACCCTGGTACCACACACTGGATCCGTGATCTGTTCAGTCATATGACCTTAGGCACGCCTCCCCATATACTAGAGGCTCCCAACTAGAAATGAGGGTCTAATATACGACATGGGGAGACTATAACCTCTCTATCAAAGTAGAAAAAAATTGTAAATAAATAAAAAATAACCAAATGACCATAACCATAACCAGGATAATACCAGCATCACAAGTTGACCAAAATTGGAATACAGTATCCAAACCAGAATAGTAGATATGTCATGCAATATAAGTGTCAAGTGTTAAATGAGAAACCCAAAAATAAAGACACTGACAACTCCCAAGTGGGTCCTCAAGTCGTGCTTTGTTCCCTCATCCATGCTTTGTCTTAAATCATCAATCTAACATAGGGTTATTTCCCTTATCCTATCCTACAAACATGATGTCTGTTTGGGTACCAATCAGGCTTCCCGAGTAGGGTGTGAGTATAAGTTAGTAGGCCACCACCAACGGTGTCTAAAACAATATCCAGTCTATAACAATTTATGTAGATGTATTAAGAATAAATTACAAGAAAGTGAATAGTTATCACATTTAATTATTCTTTAATTAACCCCAGAATTTACCTAGCTTCATGATGACACATGAACCAACAATACCTACTTCGTATTGTGTTAGAGTATGAACCATATCACATAAGGAATAATAATTCATTATAACATGGTATTTTATTGTTCATTTAATTCAATTCATATTAAGGATACTTGAAACCATAGTACAATGTCAAAATTTTAGGCCTAGAATGCCATGTTAAGTACCCCATGGGTATTTAAAGTAGAAATCTCTGACCCATAACTCAGTATTATCACATATGGGATATTGAAGAAATATTTATTATCCCATTCTCTTATATCAATCAATCACATATGGTTTCTTGAATCAACAACCCATGTCCCACACATGAATATCACATATATCACAATATCACATATATCACATATTTTATATACAATGAGGTTACGAATCATTAACCTTATTATAAACATTTTCAAATATCACATTTGTCAAGGTAAATTATAATTAACCCTTTGATCAAGAAATCATGGTTCACCACTTTTATCACATGGGATAATATGAATAATTAACTATTAAACCATTTATCAGCATTATTTCATAATACCAATTAGTCCATCAATTCAAATTCCATCATTCACTAATTGCATAATCACAATTACCAAATTCAATTTCCTAATTTCAACTAATTTAATTATCACATGGAAATTCAATTAATCAATTCCATGATTTAATTAATTAATTAATTAATCAATTAATCCAAATCAAGATTCAATTTCTGAATGTGGCTATTTAAATTCAACAATATATACATGCAATTGGAACTTGAGACTATGGTAATTGAAATTTAGACCACCAACCTTATGGTTATTAATGAGCATTATCTAAATATAAAATCCTCAAATTGAAGTGGAACGTTCAATTGCACAATGAAGAAATAAATTTGGAACCAAAACCTAGATCCAATATCAAACAAAACCTAGATATAAACCAATTCTAATCGGTAAAACACTCCTCTACATTAGGGAAGAGATGTGGGAGAGAGATGAAATCACATGGGAAGAGATCACATATCGGAAGAGGTGTAGATCCATCAAACGGATCTTCAATTCATTAAGAATAGAGTTTTTTAGGCCAAGAAATCCATCCATGAGCTTCAAAATTCATAGGAATGAGTTTAGGTCCTAGTATGTGTGATTAGGAATTAATAACGGGGGGCTCAAGATTTTTTTATAATTTTTTAGGGGATTAAAATATCGGGTGCATGGTTTCCTATATAGGCCACATGTTTTTTCCAAACCATACACCTTAAATATGTGCCTCTCCTTAGGGGCGCTCAGTTAATCCTAAGAGGGTGCATGGTTTGATAAACTATACACCAACCATCCAATCCCCCTCTATTTGAGGATATACAGTTTTCTCGGGGTAGGCGCATGGTTTGGGAAAATAGTACGCCAACCATTCACTACCCCTATTCTTCCAAAATTCTCAAATTTCAACTCGAAACACCTTGAAATAGAAACCACCCAAGGTATAAAAAAACATGGAAAATAGTACATATAAATGAGATCGAGACATATCCAGAAAATTTTAGGATATTACAATATCCCCAACTTATAACAGTTCATCCTCAAGTTATACTCCAAATCATATCTAAGATTATGAGGTATAAAGATTGGGCCACTAAGCCTACATATCTGCTTATCCCTCCCATGTTTCCTTCTAAATGTGGAAATGTTTCCACAATACATGAACTATCAGTATTGTATTTCCCCACAAAACTTTCTTGATGTGATCCATAACATGTATCAGATGCTCCTCAAAAAATTCATCAGTCTCAATCCCAACAACATTCACATCGATCACATGAGAAGGTTCAGGGTGATTCTACCAAATATGTGACACATTAAAAACATCTTTCATAGATTTGTACCACTATGGAAAAGAAAATCTGTATGCCATGAGCTGATTCTCTCTACAACCTCAAAAGTTCCAACAAACAAGGGTTCCAACTTTCCCTACCTCTATATCCTATGGTGACCCAATATAAGTGGCACCTGAAGGAATATACGATCACCCTTTGTAAACTCTAGGTGTAATCAATGTCTATCATCATATGACTTCTACTGACTCTAATTCAAATACACACATTTCTAAATCATATAAACCTGATATGACATCTCCTACATGAGACTTGGTCCCAAAAACTCCAACCCACATTTTTTCATCCAACATAGAGGTGATTTTCATGCCCTACCATAATGTAATGACCCGCCAATTCTTATTGGCTTGAGAGTGTAATGAGTCATTACTTGGCCTTAAGCGACATCCCCAAGGAGCCAAAGGCTGGCAATAAATGTCGGAGGGTTTCAAACAAGTGGGGGACGATTTACCCTTTTTGAACATTCCACAAAACCAATAACCATGACCAGACCAAAAAACTAAATGATGCATGATAAGAACTCATAAAACCTAACCATTTATTTATCAAAAACCAACCAAGAGTACCACAGAAGAAACCAACACTAAAATATCATAGTAGATAGCTGAAAGACAAACTCAAAAACTACAAGACGACAACCCAACTCCATGCTCCACAAGCTCCAAGCTCCAACATCACGAACCAGCCCAAGTATCACAAATCAGTTCTCTAAACAAGTGACACTTTACCTTTGGCAACGTCCCGGTATATGACATCTGAAAAAGCACCAACGTGCTAGCAGGGGGTGAGTAATGAAACTCAGTAGGTTTTCCCTGATTACTCCCCAACCCATTCCTCTAAGATAAAACATGTTAGCACATTTATATAAAACAATTTATATAAAAAAATTCCAAAATAGTTCACAATATAACAAGTTCCATGTCAAAACCATTTTTCAACAAAACCCATCTTTCTCAAGAAAATCAATCAAGCAAAGTTCCCAATTCCATTTACATTTCTATCTGGCACATTCGTTCCATTTCACCAATCCACACAACCAACCATATATGCAACCTGGACCTCTCTATACTCACGAGTGGTGAGTTATCCTTCCACTAAGTCGTCACTTAGTAGAATAACTTGATGGGGGTACTTCACTACCTTATCCATCCCAACATATTGATGGGGGGACTTCTCACCCTTATCCATCCCAATGTATATGAACACACACCATAACCCATGTAATCCATGCCCAGAACCAAGTGTGTTCAAAACCTTTAAATAAAGCATCACCCTTTTATTGAAAACCCCTTTTTCCCCAAAACCATTTTCCAAATCCATCAAAACCATATTTTAAAATAACTATTTTAAAATCAAGAAACCAAAACACTTTGCACAACCATTCTTTATATTTCCACAATTTCATCAAAACCCATAAATCATCACTAAAGAAGATTTATAACATGGTTTACACCACAATTTCACAATCAAAACCAAGAAAATAAATCAATTTGAATTAAGCCTTTAAGTTCTAAGAAAGAGGAATTGAGAGTGAAGCCACCTACCTCGACAAATTGGGAGAAACCAATCCACGGACAAAGAACTCACAAGAACACTGGGTCAAAACTCTGAAACCCCTCCTTAGATCTCTTCTCCTAACACAACCAAGACCAAAACTTGTCATATTTGGCATCCAAGCCCTTATATCTACCCATAACAGGCGTAGATCTACGAAAACGAGAGAAGAGGAGAATTAGATCTAAGAAACCGATCAAGAACGATCACATACCTTAAGAATCAGGCTTTGATTTGCCAAGAGAAGCCTTCAGATCGCCTCCAGAACGCTTGGGAGAAGTCTTCCAACCTTCAAGGGAGAGTAATCCCAAGTTAGGGATTCTTAGGAGGTTTAAACAAGGAAGTTAAAGGCAAAATGAGTTAGATCCTCAATTTTAGGATCTTACTTTAAGTGATCGCACGGTTAGTCCGCGTGGCTTGACAAACCGTGCGCTAATCGTGCATCGGATACTTCCTTGGCCCCCTTCTCGCATGGTTTGGTGGCACGGTTAGACAAACTGTGCACTGACCGTGTGGAAGCCACTACCTCAAAGACCCACTACGCACAGTTTGGCCACACGGTTAGACAAATTGTGCGCCGACCGTGCGACTTCCCCTTTTCCTCAAAACATTATTCCATGTTCTCTTAACTCTCCCATTCAACTCCCTTAACTTTAAAACCATGAAAAGAATCAAGAAATGGTTACATACCAGAAACCGGGGGGTACTACACATAAAGAGCCTCATATGGCTCCATATGAAAAGTCACCTAATAACTGTTATTATGGGTAACTAAAAAAGCACTAAGTGATTCTCCAAAGACCCACTAATGTCAAAAATGTATTCTTAGATCATATCTTCAAGTATCATAATAGTACGTTTTGACATCCCATTTTTATGTGCGTGGAAAGTTGTACTCAGAAAAACCCATATACCAAGACCATTCTCTAAGAATTAATTAAAGCATGAAATAAATCATGAGTCATGGTCTAAAACAATACTCTATAGAATTCATTATAGACATATTATCTTCTAAATGTATAAGTCTCCCAACTAATCTATTTAGAAATTCCCCCCGAATAGGCATGAAATGTTCCACTTTCATCAGTCAATCCATAACCACCCAAAAAGAATCATTCTTCTGAGGTGTCCTCGGGAGACCCACCAAAAAATCCATGGTAACATCATCTCACTTCCATTCCAGATTGGAAAATGTTCTTAGTAAACCATCGGGTCATTAATTCTTGGTGTTCACCTATTGACAGGTGTAGAATCATTTCATGAACCCTGTAATATCTTTTTTCATGTTCGTCCACCAATGTTATCGTTGTAGGTCATGGAACATTTTTGTTAAACCCATACGAACTTCTCACTTCATGGTATGAAACTCATGAATAATCTCCTCTCACGTACACATAGGTATGACAATATGGACCAGGACATAGATGATCTCATCCACATATATAGTCCAACAAGAAGGTGACTCCCCACCTTTGAGGCTTTCCCTCAAGGCCAAACACTTCAGAGCCTCTAACTGCATATCTCTAATCTTTCCCAATAGTGTAGAATCTATTCAAATATATTTTACAATAATTTTATCATGGATCTCATAAAACACAACAAGAGTCTCGTTCAGTAGAGTCATCATATTCCGCTCATAACTAGACACCAGATGAATCTGAGTATGTGTTTTACTACTTAAAGAATAAGAAACATTTTTTCCTTTTCCAAGTGTATATTCTAGCTCAAACTCTAATAACTATATATACTCGACCCATATCCACTATCGGATATTCAAATATCATTGTGAAAATATATACTTTAATCTCTTGTTATTAGTATACACATTAAGATTTTTCCCACCAGATAACGTCGCCAACACTTTAAGGCATAAACCAGTGCAGCTAACTCACTGTTGTACATATGGTAATTTAGTTCATATAGCCTTACAAATGGCGACCCATACACTATGAATCGATCCCCCAATATAAACATTTCTCCAAGTCTAATCCTATAAGTGTCAAAAATCGCCGTATACTATTCACCTAGCTCAGGTAGGATCAAGATTGGGGTCATTTTCAATCACTTCTTCAACTCCTAGAAATCATTATCATGTGCTTCAAACCACTCAAACATTACTCCCTTCTTGGTCAATCCCAAAATTGGTTCTTCCAAGTGGGAAATTCCTAGATAATTCTTTAATAATATCCCTATAATCCTATAAAACTATGGATATCAAAGACATTATTGGGTTGTTCCTAAGAATGGACTACCAACACCTTCAATGGTTCCACAAACACACCTTCATATAGGATGATGTGACCCAAGAAATGTACCTTATCAATCTATAATTAACACTTTGATAGCTTAGTGTATAGATGATTCTCTCTTAGTGACTCAAGATGATACTAAGATGTTGGGCATGACCATTATGAGTTTTTGAGTACACCAAGATGTCATCCACAAACACTACTAAAAATCGATCTAGGTATGAGTTGAATATTCAGTTCATCAAGGCCATAAACACTAATAGAGGGTTTGTTAGCCCGAATGTAATCATGAGGAACTCATAAAGTCTATACATACTTTTTAAAAGAAGTATGTGGTATATCATAAGGTGGAACTATCAACTGATGATACCCTAATCTCAAGTATATCTTGTAGAACACACAAGATCACATCAACTGGTCAAAGAGATCATAGATATGAAGAAGCGGATATCATTTATTCACTATTAGCTAATTCTTATTTCAGTAATTGATGCATAAGAGCATATTATCATCAAAAAAATTGGAAAATAAAACTATTGAACCCCATGGAAACCTACTCAAATGGATGAATCCCTTATACATCAACTCTTCTAGCTGAGTCTTAAGCACCTGAATATTTTTTGGTTTCATTTTATATGGTGTAATAGAGACTGGATCAATTATATATATAAGCTAAATCATAAATTCCACATCTCTCTTAGGTGGAAGCCCTGAGAAGTTATCAGAAAAAACATCCTAGAACTAGTACTCTATGGATGGAAAGACATCATGTTTCACACCTCCATCATCAAACAACAGACATTCAACCTGGGTGGTGAGCTTCCCCATTTTCTGATGAACTAGTCTTGTATGACCTTCCTGGATAACCCACTCTCTATGATGAACATAATTGACACCCTTAGGAGACATAAAGGTTACTCACACATGGTAAAAATCTATGCGGGCTCATTAGGATATTAACCAGTTCATACCCAAAACCAAGTCAAAACATGAAATGTTAAGGGTGTAGAGTCCCATAGAAAACTATAATCCCCAACTTTGAGAGAACATCCTTTTAACAAATAGATGTCTCTCAATTACACCCACAAAGGTCAATCGATCACCATAACCCCACTCACAAATTCCACTACCAGACTCAACCCATTCACAAGTTATGCAGATACAATATAATGAGAGGTGAAAATATCAAATAAGGAACTATATATCAACAAATCTATAAGAATTGTACCTATAACTATTGATGGAACGACCTCACTATCCACAAGTGTCGGATAAACTACATGAAAATGTCATGCCTTTATTTCCTGCGATGTAGTCTTATTGACCTAATCTTCACTACTCTATTGATATAAGAGATCTTTAATAGAAGTACCACATCCACTTCTTAGACCACCATTGTCACTAGAACTATAACTTTCAGATTGCTACGGTGCAGAATACCCCCTTACCATACTCTGATTTTTTCTAGATGCTCCATCACTACCCATCTATCATGGGTTCTTGCAGAATTGCTATAGATGTACCATCCTGATGTAAACTCAGAACTCTACTAGTGGTCGGGTAAAATGTCTTAGAAAGAAACCTGACCTACCACACTAGTGACATGTCACTTGGGTAAGGTCTTAAGTGACTAGTCTTTCCCCCTGACTACTTTGATTACTATCACCATTGTTGACATTTTCAAAGTGATTCTTCCTACTCTTGTAATACATACCTCCAGGTCATCTAGCAGAAACCACATGTCCACCCATGGAAGCATCCTTCAAGTTCCCTCAGATATGAGAGCCTAATTTACCACCTCAAAAAACATTTTCAACCTGAAGATATTCACCTGGGAGTTAATTTCACATTTAATCCCATCCTAAAAACGTTTTTTGTAGTATCATCATACCATTAAAACATTGTAACAAATATCTACAAATCTATAAATCATTCTGCATAGTCTATTATGAACATATTCGACTTGTTCAGCCTCATGAACTTAGATTCTATATCCTTGTTGAGCATCTTAAGGTAAAAGTTCTCCAAGAAATTATCCTAAAATTCCTTCCACTCTGCATTGCCCAAATATCCTTCCCAAGTTTGGATTTCCAACCAACATATCTCCAGACCTTATAACATATAAGCATATAGTTTGAAACTTTTCTTAGAAGAAGTCTCCAAGGGGTCAATAATGATTTTGATAGAATCAATATTAAAATCATTTAACTCAAGTCCACCCTCTCCGATAAAAGACAGAGACTGATGCAATTAGAAATCTCAGGTAAATCCATACATAATCTTCACAACCTACTCTAGGTATCTTTCCATAAACTACAACAGAAAGAAAATTTCTCATATAACTACTCTCTGACCCTTTACCCAGAACTTTTGGAGCCTCAGGTTCTACTAATAGAGGCACATTTCCAGTCATTTGATCTTATTTTCCTATCAACAAGCATCATTATGGAGGAATATATCTAAAATTCCAAACACATGTGGACTCATTTAAAAACATTAACAAAACTATGTAAGAGGGATTCAAAAATATCCATAACAATTAATTCCCCCAAGCCCTGCCACATCGTCAAAAATGAGGTGCTATCACTACCCTCAATCATCCCTCATAAAGGGAATGGTTAACAAAAAGGGTAAACACTTTCAAATTTAATTTTTCTCATTATACACCCATTTATCCATTTCAAATTATCTCATTTTCATCATTAACTATTTCTAATTTTATATTACTAACCTTTTCATTTAAATTGCATAAATTAAAAAAGTGAAATTTATTTAAACAGTTTATCCCCAAAACCTTCTCTTTCTTCCGTACCTAAAATGATACATGTAAAAATATTTCCTGAGTTCCTAAAATTATGAATTTATAAAAAACTCTCATTACATAATGTTACATAAACAAAAATCTGCAAAAATAATAATATCACACATCATGTGCATCGCACAAGGTGAAATAACATCCAACTGTAAAAGAAAACATCAATAACAATAATCCCACCTTGGGTACTTAGTTTTACCACCATACATGAGTTAGATACTCTCAAGAATGATATATTGACCAAGTCATAACTCATCAAAATATACTATATATATTTTCCAAATAGTAATAAAAAAATAAAAGAAAAGAAAACACCTTTGATAAAACTTGTGACATCCCAACATGGGTGTTACACCCCAGTTCCCCGATCTGATCAGTCACATGACCTCAGGTGCACCTCCCAATATGCTAGAGACTACTGAATAACAACGAAGATCTAATATACAACATGGGGATACTATAAAATCTTTATCAAATAGTTACAACAATGGAAATAATAAAGAACATCCAAATGACCATAATCATAACCAGAATAATACTAGTATCGTAATATGAAAAAAAAAATGAATATAATATCTAAACCAAAATAGAATATATTTCATTCCATATATGTTCCAAGTATCAAAATAAAAACCCAAAAATAAATACGCTATAAACTCTTAACTAGGTTCCAACACCATGTCTAGTTCCCTTATCCATGTTACCTCTCAAATCATCCATCTAACATAGGGATATTTCCCTTGTCCTGTCATGAAAACATGAAGTATTTAGGTTCCAATCAGGAAACTCAAGTTGGGTATGAGTACAACTTAGTAGGCCACCACTAATAGGGTCTAAAACAATATCTAGTTTATAACAATGTATTTAGTTTTATGAAGAATAAATTACAAGAAAGTAAACAATTATCACATTTCATTATTCTTTAATTAACCACACAATTTTCTCACGTTCACAATGGCACCCAAACCACCAATACCTACTTAGGTCTATGTTAGAGTCCAAAACATATCACATAAGAAATCACAATTAATTATAACATGGTATTTAATTATCTATTTAATTAAATTCATATTACAACTACTTGGAACCATAGTCCAATGCTAAAATTTTGGGCCTTGAATGCCTTGTCTAGCATCCCATGGGTATTTCAACCAGTAGACACTGACCCACAACTCATTATTTTCACATATGAAAATTTGAAGTAGCATTCATCATACCAAACTCTTATATCAGTCAATCACATATGGTATTTTGAAATATAATTCAATGTCTCACACACATATATCACATATATCACAATATTATATATATCACATATTTCATATACAATGAGGTTAAGAATCATTAACCTTCTTATAAACAATCTTATATATAAAGTTCAAAAAGTTTAATTATCATTAACCCCCCAATAAAACGAACATGGCTCTCCACTTTAGCCACCAAGAATAATATGAATAAATCATGATTAAACCATTTATAAAAATTATGTCATAATATTTTTTTAATAAATCAATTAGATTCCAATAATTCACCAATTTTATAATCACAATTAACAAATTCAATTTCCCAATTTCAAATAATTTCATAATCACATTGAAATTGAATCAATCAATTCCATGATTTCATTAATTAATCAATTAATTAATTAATCCAATTCAATATTCAACTATTGAACATGGAAATTAAAATTCCATAAATAATACACACAATTGGAATTCAAGATTATGGTAATTAAAATTTATACCTCCTGCCTAAAGGTTTTTTATGGGTGTTTACCAAAATGAAAATCCCAAAATTGAAGTGAAATGTTCAATTTCATAATGAAGAATGAGATCTAGAACCAAAACATAGATCCAGGATCAAACGGATCAACATCCCATAAACCCAAGATCTAGGCCAAGGCCAATGGGGAAAAACTCTCCTCTTCATCATGGAAGAGATATGGGATAGAGAGAAAACTACAATAGAATAGATCACATATAGGGAGAGTTTTGAATCTATCAAACAACTCTTAGATTCATCAATAATGGAGTATGATAGGCCTAGGAATTTTTTTGGGGGCTTCAAAATTCATATGAATGATTTTAGGTCTAATTATATGTGATTAGAGATTAATAAATGGGGGTTTGATATTTTTTTAATAATTTTTCATGGGATTAAAATCATATGTGCATAGTTTTCTATATGGGGAACATGGTTTTCCCAGATCATGCACCTTAATCATGTGCCTCTCTTTAGGGGTGCATAGTATCTCCTAACATGGTGCATAGTTTCATAAACCATGCACCAACCATGAAATCCCCCTCTATTTGGTGATATACGATTTACTGGGGTAGGTGCACGATTTGGGAAATTTTTTTTCCAATCATGCACTTCCCCTATTCTTCGAAAATTCTCAACTTTCAACATGAAACACCCTAAGGAAAAAACACACCCCAAGGTATAAAAAAATAAAAATAGTACCTATAAATGAGTATAGTACATCTATATAAAATTTTGATATCTTAAATCTTGAGAGAAACTATCCAATTAATTTTGTAGATAAAATAAATTTAGAGGTGTATGGGAAGTCTAGGAATATAATTATATCTTCCCTGAATAAACCAATTTTCACAAAAGTGATGGGACTGGATACAACCAATGAAATGTGGGAAAAACTAGAAAACATGTATAAGGGGAATGTCAAAATCAAGTAATTAGAACTACATATTTGAAAGAGAAATTTAAGGATATCATAATGGATAAAGAATATAATTTTGATTAATATTTCTCTAGGTTGAATAAAAAAATTAGTCATATTAGAGGATTTGGAGATAAGCTAGAAGATTATATAGTGGTTAAATAATTAATGAGAAACTTTTTGGACAGATTCAATCCAAAAGTTTCAATTCTATAATATAGTGAATACATTTACCTTTATAAGCTACATAATACTATTCATAATTATGAAATTATAAAATCTCTAATTATGATGCTCTAAGCCTGCACTCTTAGATCTGATGTTAATAAACATGTTCTTTACATACTAGCTTTGAAAGAAACTAAATCCATCCAAACTTAACCATCCATAGTTACAATATTAGCAATAATTATTGAGACACTTACTCACCCAATATCATTTAGGTTTATATTTTTAGATAGTTAGGGAAAAAACTCATATCTTTCCCATACAATGGTTATTTTTTCCATTAAAACAAGGATTTATAATTTTACAAAAAGTCTTCAATATCACTCAAAAAAATCTATGCACATGATACCCATCTAAACATATCATACTAAATACTCTTCTTCATTACTTAGGGAAAAGGAAAACATGATAAGGGTGAGATAAAATTCTCGGTAAATGGTAGTGTACAACCAAACCTATCATGGAATATAAAAGGTATGAATAATATGGTAGGTATAAAAAATAATTAAATAATTACATATAACTGATAACAATAGAATACGATATATCCATGGATAATATAACAATGTAAACAATCACATGAAAATAATAACAAATTTTATACCGATGGAATGAATAATGACATATAACCTAAACATATCGTTAAGATCTTGTGCCAAGAAATATTACATAAATGGGTAAGGTCTACACCAAATTTACAAACTAGTTTGTCTCATGAAACATACTAATGTATTGAGGGGCTATATCCTTTTGGTCCCAACTCATCACTAAAAAAATCCAATTAATTCATCATATTAATGTATTGAATAAACAATACATAATCAACATGACATAGTAATCAATAATTATCCATATTGAAATAACTAGTATACGAGTTTTCAATAATTCCTTATTCAATAAATTGAATAGATTTTAGGGTAAACACCCTTCAATTTATAAGGCATTCAAACCATATAGATTATTTAATAATAATATAAATGATATATAATACATCCATGTGATTAAAGAATATAAAAATTAAGTATAAAAATAATGTTAATTGATAGATGAAGAGTGATAGAGAAAATAACCATTATGAACATTGTGGGGTATGAAATATAAATTCATAAGAGAATTTAGAAGGCAATACATGAAACATAACTCCAAATAAGATTCATATTTTATATTTTTACAGGAAAATGGAGTAGAAATCATTAAAAATATAATATAACACATTTTATCATTATCATAAATAGATGTAGTTATGATTCACTTTTGAAAGATAATTTTTAGAATCTTATATGAAGTATTTTTTAATCAGTATTTAAAATAAGACACCAAAAATGTTACCTTGAAATGAAATATAGATGAATTAAATAAATTTAGAGTAGAAGATAAAACATATGAACATGAAAGGAAAATAATTTTTTATTATTTAAAATACCTTTATTAATACTAAAACAATGAATTTTTTTATATTTTTTTCAAATAAACACCTTTTAAAAGGTTGAGGGGGAAGCTAACATGATTCTCCATTATAATGGTGTAGAATAACCACATGTAACCCCCATTTTTATGTGATGGGGGGAACCAAAATACAAAAAAGAAACAAAATTCAAAACACAACATGGAAAGGCTAGGAATAAAATGTGAACAAACCTCATAAGACATGCTAGTATAGAACCTAAGAAAATAATATCATATCCAAGGGAATAGATCCTATAATTTTGTGTACCTTGGGATCAATCTAAGATCTTTCTAAGGAGATCATTGGATAATGATGGTCCTTTTCATGAATGAGACATATGGTCCCCAACCATCATTACCATGAACCACATCCATCGCCATCATCTACTGTTCCAACATCCACCATAGGGAAATGATGAGGAAGAACCATAAAATACCATAGAATGTCATTGAATGATATTCAACACCATGGTAAAAAGATTCACAATAAAACCAAACACCAAATAAAAACAATCCCAGGACTATGATCCACCACCACACGATCCATTGACATTATCCCAACCATATTTAACACCAGTGAGAATGATCAAGATGGGTTTATAATTAAAGGGGTGGGATAGAAGGGGGAAATAGGACCATGGACAATACAAATCATCCCAATAAAACACAACCAAAAAAATATCATATGGAAGTGGGGTCACCAACGAGATAACAACCATGGATGAAACTATACAATAATTAATGACTCACACTTAGATTTTGCAGCAAGACCAATGACATGATTTGAATGTAGTTTCAAGTTAAGTATATACATGTACCATTTACTAGAAACATTAAGAAGACCCCTTATAAGGGGAAAACAAAGGAGGTTATGGCTAAAACTTAAGAACCTTGGGAGAACACAATAGAATGGATAAGATCGTATTAGCCCACTGTGAAGAGGAAAGAATAGGATAGTGACATGATTTATTTCACATAAGAAATACTAAGACACTCAAAAGATATAAATAAAGTAAAAAGTCCCCTAGAAATGGAATCCACTATCCATATGAATATTTCTACCATAATCAAACAAATTGATCCTCATACACCTTGCACAACTAGAGAATATAGGATCATAGCTTCTTAGAAGCTAGAAGTCAGAACTAGATCAGTGTGAATGGGGAATCCAATATGAGAGGAATATAAACTATAGAGGAAGGATCCTTCAAAGTGAGGTAGAACCTCCTTTCAAGGACATTGAAACCATATATGGTTTAATGTGAAAGTGAGACACTGACAGCATTGAGGAATCTAGGGGAACAAGTCACCATTGAGAAAAAAACCTTCTTTTTAAAACCACATGATAAAAAGGATAATAAATTTTCCTTTCAAAAAGAGTAAAAAATAAATAATAATTTCAAATGATATAATATATATTTTGGTTTCAAAATAATAAATTAAAACATTTTTTTAAAGTAATAATTTTTACATGGAAGAAAAATAGCTTATTAGAGAGGATAAGAATTATTCGTAACTATAACATTTTTTAAAATAAAGAAATAAATCATTTAAATAATAGATTTTGGAATGTAAGTTCCTTATAAAGAAAGAGGTCATTTCATTTGAAATAAAAAAATTGTATTAATATAATAATCTTAGAAAAAATAAGTTCAGTAATAAATATTATAACTCAGTGAAAGGGGGTTGAGTTAACAAAAACCCTTATGTATATCATAATCCTTGAATTAACAATCCTTTATAAAGGAGTTCATGAGAAATTATTTCAAATACATAGAAAAGGAAGAGAAAATAAAATTTTATATTACCATGGAATAAAATCAATCAAAATTATAATAATTGGTTTTAATAACAAACATTATAACTCAAAGAAAATAAACTGTGTTAAGAAAATAAAACCCTTAAAACTTTGGTAACTGTTTAATTAAGACACTTTAAAATAGAAAACTTGAAATAGATATTAAATTATAGTGAATAAAAATATATTTATAGTAAATTATTTCAAGGGGTTAGTATATGAACTATATAAATTAAAGTTAGTGTATAATAAAAAACATGAATCAATGAAGGGAATTTGAGATGAGAAACCCTTACCTTTATTCCTAACTTCCTCAAAAGAACTTTAACTTATTATATAATAAACATAAAAATCCAAATAAATTGTTTCATATTCTTATTCAAATATATTAACTTTTATACTCTTAAATTATAATCATTTATTATATATTTATTAGTTATTTATTGTTTGTTATCAATATCAGATATTAGTAACGTCAATTGTTTCATACAAGTTTCTTAATAGTGATGTGGATCCTCATTATTTGATACTATGTTAATAATTTCATATTATTCATGGTAGTGGAGTCATTTTTATTTAATGGTTTATGAAATCCCACATTCATTTGATGGAATTAATGGGTACTGGCTGTGAGAATGGAATTCATGAAAAACACATTTTTGGTAATTTATCGATAACAAAGTAACTTATATTAATCATTAAATTTTGTGTTACCATCAAAGAACCATATTAATAACATATATTAAAAGTAAATGTATTATAATATAATTTATATAATGATTTATAAATATCTAATTTCATTCCATTGGAGTTTTAGTTATCATTTGTGAAGTTGAAATTGATAAAGAGCTTGTTTTCGTAATTTTTAATAAAAAAAGAATGGTATATTAATAATTAGTTAGATATTAATACAAGAAAAATTTTATATTTCTAGAATTATAATCATATCATAAATATATTTATTTTTAATTAAATATTCTTAGAACCATCCATGCAGGGTGGTGATTAATAATGAAATATGTCATTCATGGAGACAGATGTCCACACATAACACCGGAGACGTTTTCATTTTCCAATGGATGAGAGATAGATAAATCAAGGTTATTCTAAAAAACTCAGTATAATAATTATACCAATTGCATTATATTATTATATTTATAATATGTTGTTTATGGAAGTAGATGATAATGATAAAGAAGAAAAATATAGGGAGTGGATAATGATCACATTGAGGACTTGAATCTTAACTCAAAGGACTTCTTAGAAATGGAGGACTTGGGACACTTTATTGTAACTAGGGGCTCCCAAACATGTAATAGGGATATATGGGAGGTAAAATGGTCATATATTAAATTTAATTTCTAAGTATAAGTGTGTATTTAAGTGGGTGGAAGTGCGATCCTTGTATATGTGAAAAAATAGGGGCATTTCCTTGGAAACTAAAGTTGGGTAAGGGGTAATGATAGAATCACATGAAAGTTAGGTGATTTGGGTTAGGGAATATTGTTTAGATATGTGTAATTAACTTTTATACCTAAAATATTTGTTCTAGAATGTCTATGTTCCATGTTCATTTAGTAAAATTTGAGCCTGGTCAAATTACCTCTTTTTACCCTTTGCTAACTTGTTTAATTATCTACCATGGTAATTATTTTTTTCTAAAAATATAATATACCCCTAATTATAAATTTTTTACATGATTATTATAAATTTAAACTCTATATAATATAATTCAATTTCATAATATTATAAAATTAACTTTTAAATTAAAACCTATGATATATAGAAAAGCTATTTTTTAAAGAAAATGAATTTTTCAATATTAATTGTTCTTATTATTATTTCCTATCAATTAATAATTAAATGAGTGTTAATATATTATTAATATCAAAAAATATATTTAATTAACATCATAATTTAACCATAATACTTTTTTGTTTCTTAAAAAAACAAAAACTAATAACACATAAAAAAGACAACTTTTAGTAAAATATATTCTTAAGAATAAAATGATTTTATTAGTTATTTATATATATTGATTTCATAAATTTGTATTAGAAATATCCATTATTTTTATTTAAAAATATAAATTAAAATTTAAAAAAACACATGTGATATATATTTATATATTTATATATTTATATATTTATATATTTATATATTTATATATTTATATATTTATATATTTATATATATTTATTTATTTATTTATTTATATATTTATATATTCATATATTTATATATTCATATATTTATATGTTCATATATTTATATATTCATATATTTGTATATTCATATATTTATATATTCATATATTCATATATTTATATTTTTATATTTTTATATTTTTATATTTTTATATATTTATATATTTATATATTTACATATTTATATATTTTTATTTTTATTTTTTATATTTTTATATTTTTTACATTGATAATTAAATATTTATATCATCCAAACTTATACTTAAAAAACACCTCATGATCTCTATGTAAATCCAACATATAAGATGGGTAGTAGTGATAGTTTTGGGTGGTGATTCAGTTAGCATGAACCAATAGTGATTTCCACAATATTGAATTTCCCACACAAAAAATTCCACACAAGTCACGCTTGTTGGAGTTCAAATTGGTCATGGTCTAGGGAAGCCCCTAGAAAAGCTAACTCCATTCAATGCTCAAAAAATAACCCGCATAAAGAAGAATTATACTATCTAATTCCATTTATTATAATTTCTATATTGATTTAAAAATTTGGTTACTTCTATTTATACCTTCTAATTCAATAGGTATGTTACAACTGTTATATTATAATGTAGTTCATTTTTGTTTAGTGTTGTATGTAAAACAAGCTATCATAACATTAAAGTATTATAATATCTAAGGTGTTACATTCTATCCCCTAAAATAAATTACATCTACAACTCCCCAAACTAGAATATTCATATTATTTGGAGGGATATATGGCCTAAATCATACCTCCCAATATATTAGAGGTTACCAAATATTGGTGAGGGCCTAATTCATACACTAAGGAGATTATTTCCTCGAATCAGATTCATACAATAGAAAAAAATAACCAAAAAATACATAAAATAATTATAGTACTGATTATTAAATAAAAACATTTATTTTAATTACATTTTAATGGTATTAAATATTCATTTTTGATCTTATGGGCCTGAGTTAGTGCATTTTCATTATGAACATTCATTCTCATCATTTGTGCACATCATGCCTAATATACACCAATTTAGGCCCAATGCGTCATCTGATTCTAAGGAATGTAATTATAAATATTTTAATTTGATTTTTTTGAAACTATATCTACACTTAAATTTGAAAATTTTTCATTCAGGGATCAATGGATGATGCATAAACGATGATGGAGATATTTGGAGATGAATGGAAGCAATTCTTGAGAAGGCAGATTGGACATCAGCCCACTTATGAGACTGTGGGGCCCAACATACAGGCCCAATTAATCCTAAATTTTGTGGGATGATATAAGGAATGTTGAGGAAGAAATTAATCTTCAAGATATAATGCTAATTCTGCCTCTATGGTGGTCATTAAGGTGCCCCAATTTAGAGATACAATTCTGGGCCAGATTCTATGGCCTAGACAAACATCCCACTAATTTGATCATATCTCGGAATCCACAACTCAAAATGGGTCTAAATTTTACAGGAGGTTAGAAGACAAATGGAGCTCCATTTTCTTCTTCTATGGACCACTCTGATTCTGCCATCTATAAGGTAATCCAAACGCGTCTGTTTGGTGGATGAAAGATGGCTTCCACCTCGGGTCAAATGTGGAAAAGTCCAAATTCCACAAGCTTTCCACCACCTATGGCCTACCAAAATTAATTGAGAAGCTTTGTACTTTTGGAGGATCTACCCAAGGACTAAAAAATTCCTATTTAAGGCAGTGGTGTTAGAGGATTTAGCAATAATTGGTGATTGGTTTCATTGTAGTGTTATGCTGCCACTTTGTGTTTGTAATCACATTTCTTTCTCATGTAAGTTGTGTAATTCACCATAGTTTCTTAATAAAAGTTCTTCATTTTCTCTTATTTTGTTCTTATACTTATCACGTTGATACCGTTGGTTCAAGGTGTGAATTTATTCACACCATACTTTGTGATATTTATCACACAACGGGGGAGTGATCATTTTTTGTTGTTATTTTTACTTCTTCAATTCCACCCTTGTAAGTCTACTTCCCGCTTCCATTGAAGACATGTAATAAATGGAGGGATAACTCTTTTATGGGTTGATCAAAGGGAGTAGAAAGGGGCTGTATTGGAAGTTATTTATCACTCTATTAATGGAAAATAACTTCTGTTAAATGATATTTTTATTTGATGATTTTAAAACATCTTCATCCTTATTGAATTTAAGGTCACACATTCAAGTGCTAATACGAACCTATACCTTAGAGGGCTCAAAACTTTGATCCTTCAAGTGTATAGGTGATTAGTATTAGGGTGTGTAGGAATTAAACTAGTAAGTGATGATTTCTTTTGATCTTCTTAAATGAATCCATCTCAATTATAAGAAATTTAAATCATTAAAAAAGTAATTCATCCAATCCACCCCGAGCGATAACCTAGGATCAACTCATTATTTTAAATTGAATTCACTTAAGTATCTTAGAGTTCCTTTAAACCCATATAAAATCAACCCAAGTTGGCCACTTCATATCCAAAAACCGTCCATATAATGTATGTGTCTATAGGATTCTTCTTAGGTCTCTGAGGATTAGATAACCCAAGCTAAACTACAAGGACCATTCTACCTTCATCTATTTGGTGAATTTGAGAGAGAATCAAGTAAACATATATAAATAAACACAATTTTATATCAAAATGTACTAGGTGTAATTCATACAGTCATAAAAAACCAATCACCCACAAGGTTGATCACATACACAAAATAAACCAAAACACCATAAATACACACATTGGATCTACTTATATCTATGGGCCACACTGCACACCATATCTCTAAATACCATTATGTTTCTATAACTCAATAACCTGAACATCTTGTGCCCTTTCTAAAAGAATACATCTGGTCTATAAGTGAACGGGGGTTACCATGTAGGGTGTGAGAAGTACATATCAGTAGGGTATCACAAACTTACTCTAGTGTAGACCATAATATTTGTGTATTCATGGGGAAGAAAATAAAAATTTCACACAAAAATACATGATAGTGATCATTATCCTCTACTAAAGGTAGAGTGATCTTCTAAGAACCCTATAATTGGTTCTAACCTTCTATCCTACTTGATCCCACATGAACCTAATAGGTGTATACACACATACAATGAGATTTTACTACCAGACTCATGCTTACATGAGTCATGTATCTTCTAAACTAGGATCAAATTCCTAACCAATCGACCACGTTCCACTCATAGGTTGATCCCATCTAAAAAGACAAGGCATCTCACACATGGAAAGGCCTACTACATGATCACCTTTCACATATTAATCATTCTAAAACTATGGGTGTCTACCCCACTCTCTCCCTACACCACTAAAAGTACATCCAATACCAATAGGTCCAAAAATCCAATTGAACCTACCATATAAACCCAAAACCACTCTTGATGTTGGGTTTGGGTATCTGTATAACCACCTAATTTGATTAGGTAGAGTGCCACCAAGAAGATATATGGAAAAAATTATATAGGTTTTTGTTGATGAATTAAGTAATAAAACCAATATTTCTCTATACTATCCAACCTATTTCATATCCCATGCCTGAAGACTCAAGGTAGGAAACTTAAAAACCCCATCCCACTACCTGAAAGGATGGAGAAAGGCACTATATCCAAATCTCAACCCATTACCTCATCAATCAATGTAGGTTCTATCATATACATATCACATCACATCACAAGCCTACCCTATTTCTCAGTTTGGTCCACTTCCATAACCCAAGCCTAATCAATGTAAGGTTCAACCCCATGAACCAATCCTACTAAGTGAATGGTCCTATTTCTTAAACATGAGGACTCTGTCTCACCCATGATATCCAATCTAATTCCATATCATTCATGGTGGTTACAAGACTTAGGATCATCCCCCATAGTGGTCATATAGCTTATCATAAGAATAAATTCAATAACACACATGATTCAACACACAGGGCTTGTAGACCATGATACAGCTCATCATCCCTCTATAGGTCTCTATTCACTTGGACCTAGCCCCTGATCTGAGACACATCTCACCTCACCCATTATGGTTTCCACTGGGTCCTTCTGACTCATCACGGTCTTTAGTCACCAATACCACCTCATGTCTATCACCTGTTGGCAGCTACACATCATGTAGGCTCCTCAGACCCATGCCTCAAGTTCTGGTCAAACCTTACCAAAACCACCCATCAGTCTTTTTCCTTCCACCTATGGACCACCCCATGATATTCCACTATATTCCCCTTATCATCCCAATTAAAAGTCCCAAACAATTCCCATGACCCTCACCTAAGTCCCAGCTCACATATCCAAAAGGATATCTCTCAACCTATCACTTGGAGGCAACCATATCTATCACATCATGTCTAGTCCCAAAGGACTCATCCCACTCATGGAACGTTCTAAACCTTAATCCACCATAAGGAGTGCTTAAATCCTCATGAGTGATAGGTATGTTAATCTCACATGTCCCACTAGGACTAATACTCACCTAATTTCCCAACTATCCCTTAGAAGAAAACTTAGGATACTCTCATCACATCTCAAACCCTAAGATTTATCCAATATCTCTCATCAAATCACACAACATGCTCACCCATTACGGACATAGTCATAAGGTGATTTAAATTAATTAAAGTTCTTAAAAGAACTTAACCCAATAATAGGAGGTGGAATTCCATTCTATAAATTTTACACATGGACCTCTCAATCCCTAATTACTCTACATAAACCCATTCAACATGCATGTATTTGAAAACTATATATAAGTAGTCATGTGATATTTTATTAAAGGGACTACCTGAATCCTTCAAAGAGTTACCACCCAATCTAGGATCTATTCAGGATTAACTAATCCCATACATTCCATATACATTCTAATACAACCACCCAAGCTTCTATATAAAGAAAAAAAATATAAACATTTTTAATTAATTATTTAAATTAAACAAATGGGTTTTAATGGCTAAAAAACTCACTATGTGGTGTCATTGCTCTAAAGCTGCATAGAACCTCATGAATTCATCCTCCAAGTTCCTCTACTGTACATACCTATAAAAATACCGATAAAATCAAGATGATTTCACTATTCTTTAGTGAAGTCATCACCAAATACCTATTCTAGAAACCCCCCATGATTTATAGGCTATAACAGATTCCAAAAGAGGAGGAAATAAATGAAATAACGCACCAGAAAATACCATCAAATTAAACCAAAATTAATCCCCCTTTATAGGTTATTAAAGGGATTAAAAAGAGAGGGATTTATAGCTAAAATGGACTCCTATAATTCTAGGTTTGATCTAAATTTAAGGGTTAATTACCTAAAAAATATTGGTTTTTTCCCAATTTAAAAAAAACATGCCTCATTTGCAGTGTGACAATGAGAGTTGCAGTATGAAAAGTCACTTTGCCTAAAAAAATTATGGTCTGAAGCACTTACCTTCAAAAATTATACTCTATATGAATCTCTCCAACACATTGTGCTCCAAATCCCTCTTTCATTGTGTGAAGTTCCTTTTATAATCCTTCATGGAACAATCAAGGGGTAGTGGCCCGAACTGTTGTAGTTGTATCTTTTTAGAAGGTCCTCTGAACCATTCCAGATGCCCTCTCAAGCTCCCAAAAAATATTTTAGGGCTTGTTTATTGTCTGAAAAATCATAATGGGAGGTCACTATCTTCGTATTCTTGATCTGAGCCCCAATTCATGGAATGACCATTACTTTAGATCAAAAACTCAACCTTTCTCCAAAATGTAAGGACCCAAAAATCTACAGGGCATTACAGCGTTCTTGGAATTTTAATTTTTATCATCAATTAAATTATATTAGGGTGATGATAATATTATAATGAATTATGAAATTGCAGTTTATCCAAATCCTTCATAAATATATTTTGAACCATCCAAATCATATCCCTCAAGAGTATCAAACCAAGTGTGCAATTATTCCCATTTTTTATTCACTGAATGAAGATTGAGTTAATACTCAAACAACATTTTCTATGATTATTACCCCTATGGTAATATGAACTAGATCATCCATCCACTTGTTTTTATTCATAAAACTATTTCATTTCTAGGAAATCATATACTCTATTATTTATAAAAAAATAGGACGGCTTCTTATATTTAGATTTATCCCAAGGGTTTCCACCAAGGTATTATAATCCTAATTTTTAATAATATTAAAATAAGATCATTCTTACTTTATCCTAACCCCAAAATTCATAGAAACCTATGATTTTATAATTCAACTTAACCTTTAACCCCAAACAGTATAAAATAACATACCAATCAATATATACCTTACTCGTGTATGATCTAAAAAGATATTGATATTTTCAAAAAATAACTTTAACTCCCTTAACATCAAACCACATACCAACCCTAAGGGATATGTATACCTTGATCATGTAATCTTACCAACCTCTAAATTTATCTATAATCTTCTTTAATACCAATTGTGATGCCACATACACCCACTCCCGAATTCAATGGTAATAAAAACATTCTTTACATACCAAATTTAAAACCAACTAAATAAACCCAAACTTATCCATCCAAAATTATAATATCAATTAAAAATATTAAGACATTTGAACATGTATGACCTTTTAGTTTTATAGTTTTTTAGAGTTAGAAAAAATAAAACCCATATATTTTCCATCGAATTGATATTTTTTCCATTAAAGCAAGGATTTTTTATTTTATCGTAAGTATTCAACATCTCATACAAAAGTTTCCTCAAATGAAACCCATTTAGAAATATTGTACTTAATATTATTATTCAAAACTTTTGGAAAAGGAATTAATAATAAGGATAAGATCAAATTCTTAGTAAGGGGTAGCATATAACTGATGTTATCATGGAATGAATAATTCAGCAGGTATAAATAATAATCAAATAATTCAATATAACTGATAAAATAAGAATGTGATATATTAATTGATAATGTAATAATGTAAATGATGAAATTGAAAAAAATTACTAAATTAATAGATGAATAATTCATAATGTTGGACAACAAAAACATATTGTCAATAACTCATTCCAAGACATCATACATAAATGAACATGGTTTACACCAAATGATCAAGCTAGCTTATCTCAGGAGACCTTCTAATTCATTAAGGGTAAATATAATTTCAAGAACCAACCATCAATAAATATTTATAGTGCATTCATTATTTTAAATAAAAAAATGAACAATAATCAACATGCCGTAGTAATTAATAATTATTAGTATTAAAATAACTAGTATATAGATTGACAATAATTCCATATTCAATAAATCGAATAGCTCTCTCGGTAAACACCCTTAAATTTGTAATGAATTCACATAATATCGAGTACTTTATATATAGTTAAATTAATAATGTAAAGTATATATAATATTTCTATGTGATTAAAGAATGTAGACATGCAGGAGAAAAATAATGTCAAGAGAGCGATAAAGGGTGATAAAGAACATAATCATTATAAATAATGTGGGGTATGAACTATAAATTAATGAGATAATTTAGAGGGTAATAAATGAAAAATAACTCTAAATGGGATAGATCTTTTACAGTTTTATAGGAAAATGGAAGATAAATCATAAAAAATATTTCATAATACATTTTAATAATATCGTAAAAAGATGTAACTATGAGTCACATTCAAAATTTATTTTTGAGAAGTTGATATGAATACCATTTAAATAAGTATTTTTATGGAAATAAAAATAATGGAACATTTAAATAAAATAGAGTTTAAGTTAATAAATTTTTAGTGGAAGATAAAAGAAACGAACATGGAAGGAAAAAAAGCTTTTTTATTATTTTAAAATACCTTTACTGAAACCCACATCATAAAAATGATGATAAAACTTTCCTTTCAAAATATTTGAAGATAAATAATAATTTTAAATGAGATAAAACATTTTTTGGTTTTGAAATAAGAAAATAAAACATTTTTTGAATGAAATAATATGAACCTAGGAGATAAATAACTTATTCGAGAGGATGGTAACTATTATTGACCGTAATTTTTTTAATAAAGAAAGATATTCATTAAAGATTAAGTTTTGAAATGTTAATTTAATTATATATAAATTTTTAATTTTATATAAAATAAATAAATTGTTTTAATATAATAATATTTATATAAATAAGTTCAATAATAAAGATTATAACTCAAATTAAGGGGTTGATTTAACAAAAACCCTTACAAATATCACAATATTTGAAGTAATAATCGATTGGAAAGGATTTCCTGGGAAATAAATGTAAATACATAGAAAATAAAATGGAAATAAAATTTTACCATTTCATGGGATAAAATTCATTATAATTATAAGAATAGGGATCAAGAAAAAACATTATAACTTACAGAAAGTAAATTGACTTATAAAAGATAACCCTTATAACTTTGGGAACCTTTGAATCAAAACCCTTTAAAAGAGAAAACATAAAATAGAACTCCAATTACCATGATTAAAAAAATATTTATTGTAAAATAGTTATAATAGAAATTATATATATCATAAAAATGAAAATATGTTCATAATACGAAAGATGTCTCAACAAAAGGAATTTGAGATGAAAAACCCTTACCTTTATTTTCAACTTCCATAAAATTAACTTAACTTCCTATATGATAAACAAAAAAATATTTATATCTTATTTCATAACCTTATTAAAATATATTAAATTTTATAATCTCCAATTACAATCATTTATTATACATTTATTAGTTAGTTATTGTTTATTTTAACCGTCGGAAGTTAGTAACTCTGATTGTTTCATAAAAGTTTCATAATGGAAATTTCCATACTTATTATTTAATATAAAATTAATCATTCCCATATTAATAAAGGTATTAGTATCATTTTTCTTTAATTTTTTATTTATTCCCACCATCATTTTATGTAAGTAATAGATACACGTTATGAGAATGGAATCCATGATGAACATGTTTTGGGTAATTTACCTATAACAATGAGTTATTTTATATTGATAATTAATTCTTTTATCACATATAAAAATAAATATTCATAACCTAAATTTATATTCAAGATGATATAATATAATTTATATAAAATGTATAAATTTTTAATTTTATTCCATAATAGTTTTAGTTATGATTCAGGAAGATGAAATGGTGACAGGCTTGTTTTGGTTATTTTTAATGATAAAAATTCAGTGTGTTAATAGCAAGTTAGATGTTAATAGAATGAATAATTTTTCTTTATATAATATTAATATTTTCATAAATATAGTTTTTTATATTAAATACATTCTTATAACCATCCATATAGGTTGGGTTGAAAAATTAAATACATCGTTCATGAAGGTGGTAATCTGTATATAACGTGAGTGATATTTTCACTTTCCATTGGATGGGAGAGAGATAGATTATGGTTTTTACCTCAACATAATAAAATTTTAGTATACTAATGACACTAATTTAAATTAATTAATTTTGTTAGAATAGGTTTTTATGGGGGTGGATGAGAAATATAGAGACAAAGTGGATAGGGTTTGGATGAGAAATAGATGACTTAGGACACTTTCATACAACCAGGGGTTGAAAACCATTTAATAGGGATCTAAAGAAGGTAAAATGGTTATATTTTCATGAATTTTTTAAGTATTAGTTTGACTTATATTGGGTGTAAGTGAGAACATTTTATATGTGAAAAATAGGTATGTTTCCGTAGAAACAAAAGTTAGGTGAAGGGTAAATATGGAATCACATGGGATTTAGGTGAGGAATTTTTTTTGAGAAACATGGGATTAACTATCCTACCTATTTTTTTTATATTTTATATAATTGAATTTAATTTTATAATTTTTGATCCTTGTTAGATTACTTATTTTTACCCTTTGTTGACTTGTTTAATTATTTACCATGGTAATTATTTAAAAAAAATATAAGATTGCCCTTCCTAAAAAATTTATACACGATGATTCTAAATATGGAATATATTGAATCTAATTTAACTTCTAAATATTTTAAAAATAACATTTAAATTAAAACATATGACATATAGAAAAACTGTTTTGTAGAAAAATGAATTTTTAAATATTAATTGTCATTATTATTATTTCATATAAATTACTAATTAAATGAGTGTTACTATAATATTCATATCAAAAATATATTTTATTAAAATAAATATTTAATCTTAATATTAATAGTTTCTTAAAATAAAAAATTTATAGTGCATAAAATTGTTTTTTATTAAAATGCATTTTTAAGAATGAAATGGTTTTATTATTTATTTAGTTACATGAATTGAATACATTTGTATTAAAAATGGAATTTCTTTTTCTTTAAAATTATAAATATAAAATTTAAAAAAAATATACTTGTGATATATAAAATTTATTACATTGATAATTAAAAGTTTATCTCACCATAACTTCTATTTACAAAACCCCCTTAATATCTCTGTGTGAGACCTAAGGATAAGATAAGCCACAGTAGTAGTCACAAGTATCGATTCATCTAAAATGGAACTTGTAGTGATTTTCAATAACTTGAATTTATATCACAAACCACTCTTATCAAGAATCAATCATTGGAGATCACATTTTTTGGTCTAGGGAAACCCCTAATGATGATACCTCTCATCCAAGATGGCATAAATAAGTCTAATAACGAAGACTTGTACTATTTAATGAAATTTATTATAATTTTTGTTTTGATTTAATTTTAGAGTGAAATCTATTTATACCCACTATTTTAATGGATATTTTAAAATGTATATACTATAATGAAGTTCATTTTCATTTAGTTTTTTGTGTAAAAAATCTATCATAACTTTAAAGTAATATATTTTCTGGGGTATTACACCTATTTTTAAGAGAATGTTAAGGAAGAGATGGAATTTAAATCCATAAATAAATTAAATATCAAGGATGAAGATACTTCTCATGACTAAAAAATATATGATTATTTTAGTTAAAAACATAAAATAATTATGGACATTGACCCTAAAAATCATAAAGTAGATAAAGGAAAATACAGGGAAAAACTCCCACCCAAATTCTTTAATTGTGATGTAATTAGTCAATTTATAGAAGATTGTAGAATAAATAAAAATTGGTGGAGTATGAAGATGGGTAGGATAATTATAATAAATCAAAATTTATTTCCCCTCAATAATACAAGAATTTTATTAAAGGTAGAAGAATAATTAAAGGAAGAAATAAGAGGAATATGTTAAGTAAATAAGAAGAAGATTATCCATATTCAAGAAGTAATTTTGAAAAATATTATGTTAGAAAAGATACTAATTTATTGTAACATGTTAAAATAAAAATAAGACATCTCAACCAGTGAAAAATAAAGATAAGAAACCTATAGGGGGAACTATTTAGAAAACTGAAGTAACAAACCTATAATAAAATAGACAATAAATTAAAATCCGTATGTGATTCTTGTCTAAAACATATTTTATTTCCATGCGAATATATTTGGAATATGTGACCAGAAACATCACTATGAAAAGGAGTGTATAATCTTTATTCTATAAAAAATTAAATATGTTGAAAAAGAAAATCAGAATCAAAATATAATGAAAATTGGAAAGTCATATATTATAGATGTGGAACTGAAAGAAAGTAAGAGGTGGGATCCAGGTATCCTTGATTATTGATTCTCTTCATATATGACTAGGGATACCAAGTTATTGAAAAATATAAAAGAACATGAGGTGGTTTTTTGACCTTTATCAATTAAATCTCTCTAAATATTAAGATAACTAGAACATTTGAAATCAAATCCCAAAACTAAGGTCAAAATATGTGTTGTTTTTTATGGGATTAAGAAAAAATTATTTATTGTGAGTTAGTTATGTGATAATTAAATGAAGTAATTTTTAGAGGAAATAATTTACATGTCAATTTAATAAAATATGGGAAAATTCTAACCATAAGTGAAAAAATCAGTGGTATCATTTTCCAGATTAGAGGATCAAGAAATTCCTTATACTTGAGTTTAAAATATGAAAAAAAACTAGTTCATAGAATATTGTTTCATATTTAGCAAATAATTATGATAAAAAATCCAAAGGAGATATGGTGAGATACTTACCTCATCTTAAGATATAAATGAAAAAAAACGTGCCAAAAAGGGAAAATTAAACAAGGTTACCATAAAAGGGTTGAAATCCAATTCACCAAGCCACTTGAGATGATACTTTCTGGTCTATATGGACCCATGGGGAACAACTCCCCTCAATGATGTATTTATTTCCTTATATTTACTAATTAATTTACTATAATTGAAAATTTGATGTTCATAAATCACAAATCAAAAGTTGTGGACTTGTTTTAAATTTTCAAAAGAATAATTGAGAAGGAATTGGGGGGTGTTCATCAAAAAAATTATATCAGATAATAAGGAGTTTATGATAAAATCATTTAAAAAAATACCCTTGAAAATCAAGTTATTAAACATTAGTATAATACAACATACACACACCTAAAAATGGACTAGAAAATATTAAATAATAAAAGTTTGGTAGAAATGGGGAGAACCAAGTTGGGTGGAAAAAAAAACTCTCAGAATTTTACTAAAGAGGTTTTTTTACATACATATCCATGCCTAAACTAGTTTACTACTTAAAAAAATCTAATGTAACCTATTATGTGACGTTTTATAAGAAGAATCCCATTTTGTACTACTTTAGGGTGTTTGGTAGTCCATGCCTTCTAAAAAATAAAATTTCAAAACTGGTTAATTTTGATGAGAAAACTGGAGAGGGTGTCTTTTTGGGATTCCTATTTTGTAGAAAGGGATAAATATTCTAGAAAAAATGCTTCATAAAGTGTTGGAATATTATAATGTTAAATAATTGAAAATAGACCCCACAATATTATTCTAGATATAGTTGATTTTGAGGATTTATCTTAAGTGAGAATAAATCTAGGAAAAACAATGAATAACCAATTGATATTGAGTTTATGGTAGGAGATGTTAACTCTGAACATACTTGTGATTAGGAAGAAGCTACTAAAAATAAAAAATTTAATTATAAATATCTGAATAAGCATGTGTAATATAAAACATAATTGGAATTCATAGTGATCCTAATAAAATAAGTATAAGACTCAGGTGTGAGAAAAAATCTACTCTAATTTCTTAAATTGATCCATATTTAATTACTAAATCTATCATGCATGAGGAGTGGATTGGAGATATTAATAAGAACTAGATCAAATAGAGAATAATTTCACTTTTTTTTGTTCCCAAAAAAATGAAAAAAACATATTATTGCGACCAAGTGTGTGTTCAAAAATAAATTAAATGCAAAGGGATAAGACATAAACAATGAGTCTAGACGTATTTTCCAAGGGTAATCATAAGTTTAGGGGTTGATTTTAAAGAAAACATTTCACAAGTTTCTTTATTTGTTCTCAAAATAATTGTCCTATTAGTTACAGCTCATATTAAGTATAAAATTTTTCAAATGTGACACACCCTAAAATTTTAATATATGATTACCTTTAAATAAATTAATGTGTATGATAGCTTGATCCACACACAACACTGAAATAAAAGGAAACCGCGATATGTTTAGACAATTAAAACCTAGCCATTGAAATAGTGTTAATTAATATGAGTAATTTATTTTTTAAAAATATATAAAATTAAAATAAATACTACTTTTAATATGAATGATATTCATTTGGTATGACTAAAAAGACTAATACATTCATTTTATTCTAAGAAATATATTTTTATAAATATTTTCCTTTTAGGTGATACACATTGTTATTTCAATAAATTGTTTATTAATGATTATAAAATATTTCCTATAAATAATTGGTTGATACTAATTTAATTAGTAAATAATAGTATATAGGAATGAAAATTGTTAATATTTAAAAAGATTTTATTTTCTACTAAAAACGTTTTATCAATATACCTCACCTTTTTATTTAAAAGTTAAATTTCAAAGATTTATAATTTTATTTTGAAATATAAATATTATTTTTTGATTCATCATATTAATATTTATTTAAGATAAATGTTTGGCATATTTCTAAAAAATGTTTTTTAAGTGAATAGTGTAAAATACTGTTTTTACAAATAACATGGATTTTATAACATCATTAGTATATAAGTATGAAATTGAAATTCATGAAATATTTTTCTAAAATAAAATATGGATTTTTTATGTAAATTTATATTTTTAATTTTTTTTAATTTGAAAATCTATATTTAATATTTTAGAATATAAGTAGTATTTTCTCAAAAATTAATTTTAATACATCATAAATTTTCATTTTAAAATTAATTTTTATCACTTTTATAAATTAAATAAAATAAAATGGATTTAAAATTTAGAACAAATGGGTCCAAATTATCTAATAATATCCACTTCTTATATTCATAAGGATTATGTTTCCATAGGTAAAAACTAGTTTTCATGGTAAAAGATAAAATGGTAAAAGTAATAATTATAGGGGTAAATAGATTGAAACAAGATATAAAATGTCTAAAATTGAGTGTATGAGGTTTTTATTGATCTTATATCTTTCAAAATCCATTTTTTATCATTTTTGGAGAAACTTAACAGGTTCAACAGGTGCTTCGTTCATATAAAGTTAAAATGTTTTAAAAATTCATTCTCACCACTTATAAAATGGGCCAGTCACCACCCCTTAAATTCACTCCTAAAATTTGGTTTCTTATTTAAACTCTAACCTTTTTACTTATCCTATAATAATAAATAACTCTATTTATCTTTTTTTAACAGAGATTAGCCTATGTCGCCCATTTCCAATGGATTTTCCAAGGAAATATCCAAGTTCTCAATGTGACAAATCATTTTTAATTAACTTATTTTTTTCTAATTTAATTTTCCAATATTAATTTTAAAATACTTATGAAATTAAATCATTATTGGTGATATAATTAATTTTATTATTCTATGGGAATAATCATTAATCACTTTTTCTCTTTTCTATAATGAAATATGAAATTAGTATTTTGTGGTGTGTGGACTACCAATCCCATGACATAACATGTTTTGTTTTCTTTTATAAACTTAAAAGGTGTTTGAATTGAGAGTATTATTATTATTATTTTTATAATAAATTAAAATCTTATTTTTATTGATTTTATTATTTTCTAATCATTTAAGTTTAAAAAAATTTAAATAAAAAATTATAGTTTTTAATATTTTTTTCTTATATAAAATAATTCCTTTTATTTTATTTTTTTCACGTGTCAATTTTTACTTATGATTAATTAGTATTTCTTGGTGGTTTTTATTAAAAAATTGGTCAAACCGTGGACAACCCCAAGGTCCAACCCATCAACCACACTTTTGGGACCCGAGGGTCAACCCCATGGGAGAGTCGTCCCATGGGACCAACCATAGAGGTAAGAGAGATGATTTGGTCATGTATAGGCATGTAGGACCATGCACATGAGATCACATGGACTAGGGGAAAGTGAACCAATGTGGTTCACGATGACCTATGAGGTCCAAGTGTGTGATGGTGTGTACTGGTGTTGATCCCCCGCTGTCATCTTGAACCGATAGCAGCATGGGGACATTTTTTAAGAACCTCATGGTCAACAAGATATATGATGTAGGAATAATACACCAATGAAAAATTCCAATGTCTCTTAAAAACATGGACATTATACTCACCTTAATATCCAATAAGACCTAATTTTTCAATCTCCCATGCCACAAAAATTTAAATCAACTCATCATCTTTATCCTTGAAGCCTCATCTGATATTTATAGTTCACTAGAGTTTGGGTTGAACCTATAATGATCAAAGCCAAGGTATCTATTTTTATTCCAAGGTCTAGATACTATGTATATGAGCCCACATACCTCAATTCATGCAATATTTTTCTTACATGCTTGATTAAAGTTTGGAGAAGATAATTTAACCAAATGAAAATGAAATTACAGAGTCATTTCCAAACATGATGGATCATGAGCTTTAAAGATATATGAAATTCTTATCATATTCATGATAGTTACTAACCTATATATATTTTTCATGGTAGAATTGGTTCAATAGTCCACAGATATTAGCTTTATATTATGTGATGTTAATAGCTTGACTTATTTAGAAATGGAAGTAGCCATGGGTTCCCCATGGTAGCACCGTATGTACCTTTGTAAGAGTATTTCCTTAACAGTAACAGCAAAAACCAATGGTATCTCCAATATCTCAATGGAAATAGTGTCACATATCATTAGACAATGGTATAATACTTTTATGATGGTATTACCATTTTACATTTTGATGGTAGTAGGATATCCTTTCCACGGTATCTTGCCAACAATTTTAGTACCATTTGCTAAAGAAATAGTAGCAGTTCGTATTGTTCTTCATGTGGTAGATATAATCTTCCGTAATGTTAAAGTATCACCACCTAATAACTTCACAATAGTATATTCAATGTTAGTAGTGGATCCATTTGGCGGTAGAACACATGGAATGTTAGTACCATTATCCTACCTGTGATGATAGATCATTACAAAAGCAAATCATTCTACCATACGATAGTAGCTCATGCGATGGTATCTCACGTAATGGTAGTTTTTCAGTAGCAAGAACCTCTTTCTACTATCAGATATTTTCATCTACCATCAATTTATAAAATATTTTCCCAAAATTATAATAGATATTATTTTACTTACTGCAATTGAAATAAATTTTATTTAATAACTATTTTATTATATTTTTCTAAAAAATATAATTACATGTTGTGTAAAATATTCTGAGAAAAAAATTATACATACACGTGTAGTTTATGATACTATGTTTTTTTTAGTTTTTTGTATTCCAATTAAATGTATGTTTATTAATATAATTTGAACTATTTTATTAATTTTTAATATTCATGTTTGTACTAACAATCATAATAAATGTATTACTATAATATTTTATGCATCAATAAAGAGCACCAAAACTATCTGATATTGAGTGTGGTATTTTAAGAATATTGGTAATGAATAATTTTAAATGGTTATTATTTTTCTAATGTTTCTTTATATGATTATACAATAATACACTCCAACATATCTTGATTTAATGACATAAAATTAAAAATTTCAATGTGAATCAAATAATGTGATAAAAGAAACTTGGAAAATATTATTCAAGTAATATTGAAAATGATAATAGAGATGATCACATTGACAAGAAAATACAACTTTAATTTGATATTTATAAAGTATAAAATCTCAAATGAGACTAATTTTCTATAAATATAATCATAAATGACTTCATTTTTTTGATCATTCATTACTGAAGAGATCAAATTTCATGAGTTGCATCGACATTCAATATTATCTTCTTTTCTATTATTCTTAATTTCTTTCTATTTTATCTTATTGTATTTCTTATTTATTCTATTTGTTCTTGTACAATTGTTTTAATATTTTCTCATCCAAAATATGTTTAATTGGGTTATTCCTACCATCTAAAAGGAAGGTTGGGTTGTGGCTCCCAAAAAATCACTTGGGTTGTGACTCCTTCAAAAGTTAGGAGTTATACTACCAGGTGAGTAAAAGGTGCATTTTTATGTAATTGAGTTATCACTTTCTATCAAAATTGAGGAACTAGTCAAAATCATTTTTCTCACTTTGTATATGATATTTAAGAGTTGACTAGGATATTGTTGATCTAAAGTACTATAAAAAATATCAAGTTTTATTTGTTTTATTTTATGATTCACAATTAACACTATTATAACATTGACAATTATATTTAATTAATTACATTTTTAAAATTAATATTCACCCTTAGTCAATCTTTCTATATACTAGGACCTAAAAATTTGTATAAATTCATGTTTTCTTTTAAGGAATTTTTTATAATCTTTTCATTTTTTTGAAAAACCATCATCCTAGACTTAACAATATAAGGAATGACCCGTTACTTTTTTATAGAAAGTCAATAAATTGAGATGTTGAATCCCATAAGACCACCGCACTTCAGTGGAAGAATTTATTTCTACTATAAGGATATGATAGAGGTATTTATAAAAAATATAGGTCTTGAATTTTGGGATATCATTTCAAAACCTTATAAACTAACTAATGTAGATTTAGAAACTCTAATAGGGAATGATTCTACAAAATATGTTAAAAATTATAAAGTTATGAATTACTTATATTGTTCTGTAAGTAGAAATATGTATAGCCATGTTTCTTCTTGTAAAACTGATTCTAACATCTATATGACTTCAAAATTCCATCATCAAGAAACTGAAAATTTTCATAGAACCAAGCTAGGTATTCATAGAGTTGAGTTTCAAAAATCCAGATTAATAGATCAAGTGAGCATCAATAATACGTACAATATATTCCTTAAGATTGTAAACATCATGGTTGAATTCATGAAGACCATGAATAGTGAAGTTATCATTTAAATAATACTTTGAGATCTATTTAAAATATGGCACTCAAATAAGGTTTCAATTGAATATCATAAGTATTTTACTGATTGATCAATTCATGATCTTATAGGATCAAATCTTCAATATGAGTTATAAATAAAGAATGACAATGTCGATGATCATAATAAAGGGAAAGGTACATCATTCAAATATAATATACATTTTATTACTAATTCCTCTAATTCAAAGTTATTATAAAGTAAGAAATATGAAATAATTTTTTTTACAAAGGATCCTACAAGTGAATGAAAGTAAAGAGTGACTTTAAGAATAGTCCCAAAATAGATCATCAATGGGATGATAGAAAGTTAAGTAAGAAAGGTAAAAGTAACAAATAAAATTTTTTTAAAGTAATATACTATGAGTATAGGAAAAAATACATATTAAATCAAAATATCCAAAAATAAAACAAAAAGGGAAAGAAAATAAATACAAGAAGAATTTAAAAAGAGAATATAATGTTGGATAGAGTTTCATAGAGGAGTCAGACTCTAAGATTGATGATTCTAAGAGTGAAAAATAATAATCTAATATTTACTTGATGGAAATAAGTATGAATGAGGTAAAATAGATTTTGATTAAATTCTTGTCTATGAGTATGATATTTAAAATAAAGTAAAATAATTAATTAAAAAATTAAAGTTTCAAATAGATATTTTTTAGAATGGTTGAACATTACAGAGAATTGCAAAGAGAAAATAAGAAAGTTAAAGAAGAGAAATAGTCTACAGATTATGAACTAATAAATCTCAAAGTTGAGAATGAAAGAATGAAATATTTAATGTCAAAAACAAATAAAGATAAATATAGTATATTTAAATTATATTGTGATGATTTAGATAAAATTTAAAAGGAATTTAAGATACTTAAACATGAAAATAAGAAATTGAAAAATTCAGGATCATGTTCAACTATGAAAATTCATGATGACCTAAAAGTTATTCAAAAAGGGAATTAAAATATTAAAAGGGAAATTATTAGATTAAATTAAACCCTATATATTTTTATTTAAGTAAAAGAAAAATTTGTTAAGATTATGGTTATGAATAAAAAAATAAAGAAAAAATTGTCTTTAGTTTTGATAGATATATTCTTAATATGAATAGAATAACTTTTTATAAAGGAAGTCAAGGGAATGTCTCATTTGTTACATGATTTAGATGTTATCTAAAAGGGTATTATACAAATGAATGTTCTTTAAGATTTACTCAATCACTAATACATGAAAAGATTTTTATTTATAATAATATATCCTCTATATTACACTATAATAAATGTAATAAATTCGTATGGGTTTCTAAGAGTTTTATTGATAATCCAGTTGGAAACCAAATTTTTGGGTACCAAAAAAATTATATAATTAATCTATTTTGTTTAAAACTTGACTAAAAAGATATAAATATACATGGTATATAGAGAGTGGGTACTCCAAGAACATGAATGGTTACATGTATAACTTTTTATCTTTTAAATCTTGTGATGGAGGCACTATAACTTTCAGTGAGAACTCTAAAGGCATGGTTAATGGTTTTAGAGAAGTAGGTATATTAAAATATGTTATAACTTCTAAATTACTATATTTATAGTGATTAAAACATAATTTAATTTTCATATCACAACTATACGATGATGTTTTGAGTGTAAAGTTTGAGGATAATAAATGTATTGTTTATAAAGATAATACAGTATTATTTTATGCCAATAGAAAATAAAATATCTACTTTATATATTTTATAAAAATAACCCAGAAAAAAATAAATTTATTAAATTTTGTATAAAATACCACATTATTTGGCATAGAAGGATGATGCATGTTCATCTTCAACAATTGTACAAATTATAAAAACATGAATAGGTTCGGGAACTTCCAATATTTAAAGCAACTAAGTATTTTGTATGTGATTGTTGTCTAATTGATAAGTAACACAAAGAGTCTTTTAGATCTATTAATATGGATAACACTACAAGATTCTTAAAACTGCTTTATCTTGATTTATTTGGACCCATGAGAACTTATAGTTTAGGTATTAAAAGATATGTGTTTGTAATTATAGATGAATTTAGTAGATTCACTTGGACTATTTTCTTATCTCATAAAAGTGAAAACATAAAAAAGCTTATTACTTTCTATAAAAAATTTTAAAATAAAAAGGCCATTTAATTTCATCAATTAAAGTGATAAAGGAGAATAATTTCTTAACTTAGACTTTGAGAAATTATTTGAAGATAATGGTTATCTTGATAATTTTTCTACAGCTAGAACACCACCACAAAATTATGTTGTACATAGAAAAATAAATAGAACTATTAAAGAAATGGAAAGAATTGTGCTTAATGAATTAAAATTACCAAAATATTTTTAGGTTGAATTAGTTAACATTACTTTATATATATTAAATATATTTTATAATAGATTCATGTTAAAGAAAACCCTTTATGAATTATTTAAATAAAATAAACTGAATATTGGTTACTTTAATGTATTTTGTTGTAGTGTTTATATTTTAAATACTGAATATAATATAGAAAAATTTGATGCTAAAAGTGATGAGGGGGTTTTTATAAGAAATTAAAATAATAGTAATTATTATTGGGTATATAAAAATAGATCAATTTCAATAGAGGAATCTATAAATGTAAATTTCATTGAAAATAATGAAAAACGTATTACTGATTCTATTCATTCTTTTGAATAATTTAAAGATATAAATTTTGATGAATATAAACCTAAAATTGATGATAAATATTTTTAGGGGGATCATATCTCTTCTCATTATGATACTATAAATTAGAAAACACATAGATATCATTCATTATAAAATTTAATTGGAAATGTTGAATCTGGAGTAAGAACTAGATAATCAATTTTTATTTTTTGTGCTAATTCTACCTTTGTAAATGGTTTTGTTCCACTTAATTTTAAATAGAATTTGAAATATTAAAATTGGATAAATGACATAAATTATGAACATAACTAGTTTTATATGAATAAATTCAAGAGTCTAGTCGAGTTACTAAAAGATAAACTTTCTATTGGGACCAAATTGATTTTTTAGAAAAAAAATTCATGAGTCAAGAAATATAGTTAAAAATAAGGTTTGATTAGTTGTACATGGTAATTTATTATAAAAAGGAATTTAATTTGAATATTAATTTTCACCGGTTTATAATATAGAATCCATTTTGATTTTATTATATTTTTTAAGTTATCAAAATATAAAACTCATTCAAATAGATGTAAAAACTAATTTTTTTTAAATGGTGGAGTTTCATAAAAGTTATATGTTAATTAACCATTGTGTTTTAAAAATTATGATTTTAAAAACCATGTTTTCAAATAATCTAAAGTTTTATATTCCCTAAATAAAGCTCCAAGATCTTGGTATGATATAATAATAATATTTTTTTACTATAAAATGATTTTAATAAAGGAAAGTTTGAACCAACACTATTTATAAAGAAAATTCCAACTGAAATTTTAATTTTATGAATATTTATTGATGATATTGAATTTTTATCTACAAATAATATGATTATTAATGAGTTTTCAACATTAATGACTAATTAATTTGATCTGAGCCTAATAGGAGAATAAAACAATTTCTTGGCCTTCAAATTTTACAAAAAAAAAAGATTGTATTTTTTAAAATAAACGTAAATATGATAAAGATCTAGTTAAAAAAATAAATCTTTATTAATGTAAAAATATTATAACCCCAATGAGAACTAATTATAAAATATATGTGGATGAGTGTGAAAAGTCTGTAAATGATAAAATTTATAGAGGAATGATTGGATGCTTACTATATTTAAAAGATTCAAGGGCTACTATTATGTTTTCTATTTTTATGTGTGCTAGATATCAATATAATCCAAAATAAATTAAATTAAAGGAAGTCAAAAAGAATAATTAGATATTTTAAAGGAACATTAAAGATGGGTTTATTTTACTCCAATTAGAAGTAGTTCAATTTGTTATCTTTTTCTGATTATGACTATAACACCCCATGATTTTACAAATAAATGAAATGCATGAAATATTAAAACTCTATGAAACAAAAATTTTATTTAAGTATATAGTTATAAATTAGCTGTTAGAACATAATTATGCTACTTCTATGATTTGAATTTCAAAAAATGGTCATCTACGGTTGTGATCAGTAAGTTATTTGGAGTCTAAAAGATCCAACTTGTTTTTTTTGGTGAATAGTAAAATACCTTTATGAATATAAATATGAATAGTAATATGAAATTTATGAATAGTAAATCATATTATTATTTTATTTTCTTAAGTCTTTAAGATAATGACATCTTGATTAATTTTTCAAGGTGATATAAATCAGTTATAGTTTTAAAATTGTTATTTTTGGAATAAAATATGATTTTATTTAAAAATTAAATTAATCATATTTATAAAATTATTATCAAAAAATGGAGATCTTTTTTTAATTCTAAACATTGAAAAATGGTTTGGGTGATTTTTTGGTATTTTTCTAAAATTTTTGAATTTCTGATGACACTGAAATACCGTAAATTACTATATAGTCAAATTATCAGTTAAATACACTATTTATAAAATCATGAATAATGTAAGCCCACTTTTTTCAAACTCACATTCTCTATTTACTTTTTTTATCACAATAATAAATACTATTCATATTCTTGGGCAATAATATTAAAATAATGATTAAAATATTGTAAAATCCCTCCTCTCCTCCACTATAAATACCACCCTCATTCCCCTCTTCCTCTCACACCACGGAAGCCCTGAGAATTGTCTAAGTTATACCAAATACACTCCCCAAGTCTCTTACTCACTTACAATACCTACTTGTATCACCAAAAGGCTAGAAGCAAAGGCCTTAAGGAGGATCTCAAGGAGAAGATATCAAGTGGTAATAATCCTCTTTCAGTTTCAAGTGTTTTCTTTTCAATTATTTTCTTTTCTCTTAATATCTTCCCCTCCCCTTGTCTAGGAGTTATGAAATCTCCAGAATATTATATATTCTATATGTTATCATGTTCATGTAAAAAATCATCATATTTATTCCTCTCATTTTCTTCTTATTCTAAAAAAATAAAAACACCGTTTGTGATGTTTCATTTACCAAAATTGTGACAATGAGTTGTCAATTTCTATTAATTCCTTAAAATATGATCATAAAGCCATTTTAATGTTTGAAAACATAATTTAAAGTGTATTATGTAACCTATTTTATGTTCTAGAATTAAAATCTATGCATAACATTAAATTATATAATTAAACAAGTTCGTGATTATTGAGGATCTGTCCAAAATGATCTAAACATATATCATTAATGTTTTATCTAATGATTCATCATCATATATGATAACAAAATTATTTATTATATCATTATATATTCTGGAAAAATATTAATACCATTTCATTCTAATTCTATAATTTCATTTCTATATTATAAGAAAATCAAATACAAATCGGTCATGAAAATCATGTAAAGAACGCACCGGAAAAAATGGAAAGAACAAGATACTAATAAATAAAGGGTGAAATAATGTTATAAAATGATCATATAAGGTGTTATAAACATGAAAGTATTTATTTAAAATACTAATAAAACTCTTTTAACTATTATAAATGAGTTTGAAATAATTTTTAAGTAAGAAATATTGGAGGTAAGGGAATTCTTAACCCAATTTTCATTCTTTGGGTTAACCTTCTACTATATTGATTGTGTGGTTTTAAGATCATTTGTGTGATCAATTTTTTTTTATATTATGTTTTATTATGTTTATTTACAATTTATATACATATTACTTTCCTTTAACTGATTCTCATATCAAATATATGTTATTCGTAAGTGACTTTTTTTATAAAATTATCTTTTAAACTTCTAGTTTTACAAAATTCAAAGTGATTGTTTTTATGAAAGTATTCTTGTTTGATGATTATGTTATGGTAATTGGAAATTTTTTATGATTAAGTTTGGGACCTATATATCCCTTAAAGGAATTTGGTATGTGTATGTTTTAGTTCGGTCGTATAGTTACTCCAAGAGTAACTGTGATGGTTACATAATAAGGTAGTCAGGAGGGTTAAATTATAAGGTAACTATGAGGGTTATAATTTATAAGGTAGCTGAGAGGTTTACAAGAATATGTAAGTAATTCCCCAAGATACGTTTATTATTCAATTTATGTTCTTTATGTTTTGTTGGAATATCATGTAAATCTCAAGTTTCACAAAGTAAGTATATAAGGGTGAAAAGAATGTCTTTTTGAAAATGATTTCATACGTTTACAAGTATTCATGGACTACTGTTTTCTTTTGTTATTTTTATATCCATTACAAAGATTTTTTTTCTAATTAAATGTTTTTAAAATATTTTCATAGGTTATAAGGAAGTGTAAGACAAAGGAAGAATCCAAGTAAAATGTTATGAAGATTTTTCAAAAAAATCGTGTTTTATTTGAAAACCTTTATATTTTGGAAGAAATTGATTCTATTTTTGTGGTATCTAATTTATATGAATATGGAATGTTATGTATGTATTATATCCTAATTCTTGAAAACTCTAAACTTTAAAATAACATTAATATTAAAGAAGTTGAGTTCTTGAGTAAAATTCATGTTTATGTAACGTAATAAGGTTGGGTCCTTGTAGATGGTATCAAAGGATGGTTTATATAACTTTAGGGGTTAGGATAATGTTAAAAAAAATACCATAAATGGTTTTTAATCTATGTTTAATTTGAAATTTTATATCATTTAAAGATCACCATGTTGTTTTCACTAATATATATTTGTTCAAAATGGTTTTATGTAGAAGAAATAGGGAAGCTGAAGTGGAAAGGCACTGACATAATGATATCCTTCTAAATCTTTAGCTCAGAATAGTAGGGATTAGAACTGATAATTTTGTGATAGTAATGGATTATCTGACATAAGCCATAAATGGTGGTGGCATCTATCCAAGAGAACAACCAGAGGTACCAGAAAGGAACATGATGATAGTGGAACATTTTATGAGGCAACACCCTCCTTATTTCAGTGGATCCTCTGACCTAGTAGTGGCTGAAGGATAGATTAAAGCCATTGAAAATATATTCAATGTTATGGGATGTTCAGATAATCAAAATATAATTATATTCATTTATCATTTTGAAGGTGAAGATAATCAGTGGTGGTCAATGGTGAAGAATATTAGGGATAGAGAGGATATTGAAGCCTTAGAGTTGGATGAATTTAAAAGTATTTTCAATGAAAAATATTTTCCTATGGTGGTGCGACATAGAATGGAGAATCAATTACTTGAATTGAAGAAAAAAGAGGAAGATTCAGTGGTCATGTATGAAGAAAACATCACCCGACTGGTGAGTTATGCTCTAAATATTATTTTGGATCTGGATAGAAAAATAAATCATTTTTACTCTGGATTGAGGCTAAGGTATCGAAGGGAATTGGCCTCTAGTGAATTAAAAAGTTATGAGAAACTTTTATGATGTTCTTATAGGGTAGAAATGGAGTTTTCTGATAATCATGTACATATTGAAAATAAGGGAAATAAGAGGTCTAGATGAAAATAAATGGGTAAGAATCAATCAAATAAATCTGATGGTAAAAATTCTAGTTTCCAGTTTGTGAACAGTGTGCCAAAAATCACCACGGGGAATGCGTAATGAAAACTAGCAAGTGTTTTCGATGTGGTAAGTTTAGACATATGGCCCTATATTGTAATGAAAATGATCCTAAGACTAATCCTGATAAGAAAAGTTTTAAGTGTTTTAAATTTGGTGAGATGGGTCATTATGAAAATTCATGTCCAAATAAAGATCTGAATGTTGTGAAGAAGCTAGACTATAAGTATAAAGGTGTAGTGAGATCCTTTGAGACTACATTAGTAGATGTTAGACCATTGAATGCAGTTGTATCAGGTACATTGTTTTTTTACTCATATTTTTATAATGTTTTGTTTGATATGGGGTTAATACATTCGTTTATTTTTGAAAAAAATTCTGGTAAATTGGAAATATCACCTAAAAAATAAGACAAGAACTTATTGTTAAAACACCAGGGGGAAATGTTACAGAAAAAAACGAAAATTTAAGAATATTTCTATTTTTATCTATGGAAAGAAATTACCTAAAAACCATGTTGTTTTTCCTTAGTAGAGTTCTATATCATTCTAGGGAAAGATTGGATTTCTTTTAATCATGTTAAGATTGATTTTAGAGATCAAGAAGTTGTTTTTAGAAAGAGTTTCAGTTTATATACAATAATGAACCCATACAATTGATAAGATATCAAGATTCTGAGAAACTTTTGAAAGATATAAATGAAAGTTATCTTTCTTATATTTTTGAAAATAAGGGAACTATTCAGATTAATGATGTGTTAGTGTTAAATGAATATATGGATGTTTTTTCTGATGGGTTACCCTTTGTTATACCTGATTGGGAAGTTGAATTCACAATTGAATTTTTTCCTAATGCTTAGCCAATTTCAAAAACCCCTTACCAAATGGCTCAAATAGAACTTTTAGAGTTGAAAAGTAAGTTGTAGTATTTTCTTAATAAAGGATTAATTCATCCTAGCACTTCACCATGGGGTTCTCCTATTTTTTCATTAAAAATTAAGATGGTTCCATTAGACTTTTCATTGATTATAGAGCCTTGAAAAACATCGCTATTAAAAACAAGTATCCTTTTCCTTATATCGATGACTTATTTGATCATCACCAGCGAGCTCAGTACTTTTCCAATATTGATTTGAGATCTGGATATCATCAGCTGAAGGTGAAGGAGTATGACATCCCAAAAATAGCTTTTCATACTAGATATGGGCATTATGAATTTTTTATTATGCCGTTTGGGTTAACTAATGCACCTTCTATGTCATGGATCTTAAGAATAGAATATTTCATGAGTCCTTGGATAAGTTTTTGGTTGTGTTTATTGGTGAAAAGATGGTATTTTCTATGAGTAAATAGGATCATGAAAAACATATAAGGGTTGTTTTGAAAACCATAAAGAAAAAGAAACCGTATGGAAAATTTAGAAAGTTTGATTTTTGGTTGCAATAGATTTATTTTCTTGGGAACATTGTAAATAAGGGTGGAATAATAGTTGATTGTGCAAAAACCAAAGTGGTTGATGAATGACCAAGACCTATAAATGTTATAGAGATTCATAGTTTTCTTGGATTATCAAGTTATTACAGATGGTTTGTTAAAAAGTTTTCACAGTTATTTATACTTCTAACTAAGTTAACACAAAAGGGGTTAAATTTGTTTAGATAGAAAAGTGTGTTGTTTGTTTTTAGGAACTGAAGAGGAGATTGGTGAATGCTTCATTTTTCTCCTTACCTTCCCAAAATGGTGAGTTTTTCATCTACAGTGATGCTTCATTGAAGGGACTTGGTTGTTTTTTGATGCAGAATGATGAATTAATTTCTTATGCTTCAATACATCTAAAACCAAATGAGTTAAATTATCCCACGAATTATTTGGAATTAGAATTTGTGGTTTTTTATTTTAAAAATTGGAGGCACCATTTATACGGATCCAAATGTAAAATATATACTAACCATAAAAGTCTGAAGTATATATTCACTCACAAGGAATTAAACATGATGCAGAGATAATGGCATGAACTGATAAAGGATTATAATTTCATGATCAATTACCATTTATGAAAATAAAACAAAGTGGAAGATACCTTGAGTTGTAAATATAATGCATCATTAACCATGCTACATTTGTAACATGATCCCTTGATTAATTGTTTGATTAATTTTGGATTAGAAGTTATTAGTGAAGGAAATGCATCTGTTTTATTTTATGTTTTAGTGCATTCATTGCTATCAGAAAGAATTAATAAAGTGTAGAGGGAAGACCGTGAGATAAAAAAAAGTTAGGATTGGTTAAAATGGGTAAGTTTCCAAAATTTAACCTTGATAAAGATTGTGTTTTATGATTTGGAAAATGGTTGTGCATGCCTTGTGATTCCCAATTGAAGAAAAAATTGTTGTGTGAAGCTCATATTTATCTATTTTCAGTTCATCCTGGTAGAACTAATATGTATAGAGACCTTCGAGATTATTATAGGTCGGATGGAATGAAAATGGATATAGCTGATTTTACCATGAAATGTTTGACATGTCAATAGGTTAAAGTAGAGCTGAAATTATTGAAGGGCATGCTTTAGCCTTTTCGAGTTCCTGATTGGAAATGAGAGAATATATCGATGGAATTTATTATGGGACTACCAAAGACTTCTCTAGGTAACAATATGATTTGGGTTATCGTTGATCGACTAAATAAATCTGCACATTTTTTTCTATTTATGATACAATGTCTTTGGATCAAATTTCTTGGTTTTACCTCAAAGATATTGGAAGGTTACATGGAGTTCCTCTTTCCATTATATCTGACCGAGATCACATGTTCACTTTTAATTTTTGTAAGGGCCATTAGAAGTCATTGGGAACATAATTAAATTTCAATACAGCTTTCCATCCTCAATCAGATGGGAAGTTAGAATTAATGATTCAAACATTGGAGGATATGCTTCAAGCTTGTTCAATGGACTACTAGTGATGTTGGGATCATCATCTTTCTTTAATTGAGTTTTCTTATAATAATATTTTTCATTCCAATATTCAAATGTCACCTTTTGAGGAATTGTCTGGGAAGCGGTTTTGAACTCCAGATTTTTGGGACAAAGTCGGGGAAGGGAATTTAATGGGGCCATAATTAGTAGACGAAGTGGCTGAGAAAGTGAAGATGATCTGGCAACACATGAGGACAGCTCAAAGTAGGTAGAAAAGTTATGCAGACAATAGGAGAAATTAATTTTCTTTTGAGATAGGTGATCATGTTTTCCTTCTAATCTCACCATGGAAAAGTGTTATGCGTTTTGGTAAGAAAGGAAAGCTAAGTCCACGATTCATTGGGCCTTATAAAATCGTGGAGAAATTTGGACTAGTCTTCTATCGAGTAGATTTCCCTCCAATTCTTTCTTAGGTACATAATTTTATTTCATGTTATGATGTTGAGAAAGTATGTTCTAGATACATCGCATATCCTGAGCCGAGAAATAGTTCAACTGGAAGAGAACTTTTCTTATGAAGATAAACTAGTTCAGATTCTTGATTAAAGGGAAAACGTATTGTGGAATAAGGTAATACGCTAGGTAAAGGTTTTGTAAAGAAGCCACATGGTTGAAGAAGAAACATGGGAGTCTAAAAATGTTATGATGGAAAGTTACCCTCACTTGTTTAATAAGTAAGTAAATAAATAAATAATTGCAAGGACTAAATTTCTAGAAGGTATGGAGAATGTAACACCCCAAGATTTTACAAATAAATAAAATGCATGAAATACTAAGACTCTATGAAACAAAACTTTTTTCATGAGATAGTTATAAAGCAGCCATTAAAACAAAATTTGTCTATTTCTATGATTTTAATTTCAAAAAATAGTCATCCACAGTTGTGATCAGTAAGTTATTTGGAGTCTGATAGAACCAACTTGTTTTTTTGGTGAATAGTAACATACCCTTATGAATAGTAATACGACCCTTATGAATAGTAAATCATATTATATTTTATTTTATTAAGGATTTAATATAATGACAACTTGATTAATTTTTCAAGGTGATATAAATCATTTATAGTTTTAAATTTATTATTTTTGGAATTAAATATGATTTTATTTAAAAATTAAATTTATCATATTTATTAAATTATTTTAAAAAATGGAGTTCATTTTTGAATTCTACACGTCGAAAACTGGTTAGGGTGGATTTTTGGTATTTTTCTAAAATTCCTGAATTTCTGATGAATAATGAAATACGGTAAAATACTGTATATTCAAATAATTAGTTAAATACACTATTTTTGACATCATAACTAATTTAATCCCATTTTTTTCAAACTCACATGTTCCCTTTACTATTCTAACCACAAGAATGAATACTATTCATAGTCTTGGAAAAATATTAAAATAATGATTAAAATAATGTAAAATCTCTCCCCTCCTCCACTATAAATTCCACCCTCATTGCCCCCTTCCTCTCGCACCTCTCAAGCCTTGAGCATTGTCTAAGGTCTGAAAAATCCCCCCAGGATCATCCCCATGTCCAAGACCTATTGGTCTCACTAAAAGGCCAAAACCAAAGGCCTTAAGGAGGATCTCAAGGAGAAGAGATCAAGAGGTAAGAATCCTCTTTCATTTTCATGTCTTTTCTTTTCAATTCCTTTATTTTATTATACTCTCTTTCCCTCCCCTTATCTAAGAGGTATGAAATCTCCATAATCTTATATATTATTTATTTTATCATGTTCATGTAAAAAAATCATCATCTTTCTTCCTCTCCTCTTCCTCTTGTTCTAAAAAAATAAAAACATCATTCGTGATGTGTCATTTACCAAAATTATGGACGATGTGTTTTAAATTTACATTACTTCCTTAAAATATGATCATAAAACCATTTAAATGATTGAAAAAAAATGTGAATTGTATGATTTAACTTATTTTATGTTCTTGAGTGAACTTCTATTCGGGAAATTAAATTATATAATGAAACAAGTTCATGATTATCAAGAAACTGCCAAAAATGATCTAAACAAATATCATTAATGTTTTATCGAATGATTCATCATCATATATGATAAAATGATTTATGGAATCATTATATATTCTAGAAACACATTAATTTGATTTTATTCCACTTCTGGAATTTTTTCCCATACGAAAATAAAATCAAATACAAACCGGCCATGGAAATCATGTAAACAATGCACCCGAAACAATGGAAGGAACAAAATACTAATTAATAATGGGTAAAATGATGTTATAAAATGATCATATAAGGTATTATAAACATGAAAATGTTTCTTTATAATAAAAATAAATCTCTTTTAACCAGTATACAGGAGGGTTAAACAAGTTTTAAGTAATAAAAACCTGAGGTAAAGGAATTCTTAACCTAATTTCCATTCTTTGGGTAAACATTAAACTTCATTAATTGTGTGGTTTTAAGATCATTTTTTGTGATGAATTTTTGTTTATATTATGTTTTATTATGTCTATTTATATTTTATACATATATTACTTTCTTTCAATTGATTCTCATATCAATTATATGTTATTTGTAAGTGACTTTTCATGTAAAATCCTCTTTTAAACTTCTAGTTTTACAAAATTCAAGGTGAATGTTTTTATGAAAGTATTCTCATGTGATGATTATGTTATGGTTCTTCGAAATTTTTTATGATTATGTTTGGGACCTATATCTCCATCTAATTCATTGGTTATGTTTATGTTGGAGTTTGGTCGTATGGTTACTCCAAGTGTAACTGTGATGGTTACATAATGAGATAGTCATGAAGGTTACATTGTAAGGTAGCTGTGAAGGTTACAAATTATAAGGAAACTGAGATGGTTATAAGAATATGTAATTAATTCCCCAATATACCTTTATTGTTCTGTTTATGTTCTTTATGTTTTGTGGGAATCTCCTGGAAATCTCAAGTTTCACAAATTAAGTATATAAGGATGACAAGTATGTATTTTTGAAAATTATTTCATACGTTTACAATTATTCATGGACTAAGGTTTATTTTCTTATTTTTATATCCCTTACTAAGATTTTTGTGATCATCCCAAGTTTTTAAAATATTTTCACAGGTTATAAGGAAGTGTAAGAGAAATAAGGAACCCAAGTTAAATGTTTGAATATTTGTCAAATAAATCATGTTTATTTGAAAAGATTTATATTTTAGAAGAAATGGATACTGTTTTTATGGTATCTAATCAATATGTATGTGTAATTTTATGTATATATTATATCCCAATTATCTAAATCTATAAACTTGAAAAGATCCTAAATATATTAGAAAGTGATTTCTTGACTAAAATTCAATTTTATGTAATGTATTAAGGTTGGGTCCTTATAGTTGGTATCAGAGGATTGTTTATATAACTTTAGGGGTTAGGATGATGTTAATAGAATACCATAAATAATTTTTACTATATGGTTAATTTGAAATGTTACAAAATTTAAAGATTACCATGTTTCTTTGACTAATATTTTTTTTTCAGAATGGTTTTTCGCATAAGAAATAGGGAAGTTGAAGTGAAAAGGCACCAATAGAACGATATCCTTCCAAATCAGCAGCCCGAAATGGTAGGGATTAAAACCAAACAATTTGTGACAGTAATGGATATGATAACATGGGCTATAAATGGTGATGGAATCCATGAAATATAACAACCATAGAAACCACATAGGAACATGATGATAGTGGAACATTTTACGAGGCAAAACCCTTCTTCTTTTAGTGGATCTTTTGAACTAGTAAGGGCTGAAAGATATATTAAATCCCTGGAAAAGATATTTCATTTCATGGTATGTTTATATAATCAAAAGGTAAGTCTTTCTATTTATCGTTTTGAAGGTGAATATGATCAGTGGTGGTCAATGGTTAAGAATATCAGGGATATAAAAGAGATTGAATCCTTATAGTGGGATAAATGTAAAAATATTTTCCTTGAAAAATATTTTCCAAAGGTGGTGCGACTTAGGATGGAGAAGAAATTCCTTGAATTGATGAAAAATTAGAAAGAGTATTTGGTTGTGTATGAAGTCAAATTCACCTGATTGGTGAGGTATGCTTCAAATATTTGGATATGGATAGAAAAATCAATCGTTTTTACCCAGGAATGAAGCCAAGGTATCAAAGGGGATTGGCTTACCATGAATTAAAAAGTTATGAGAAACTTTTCTGATGTTCTGAAAGTGTATAAATGGATTTTTTTGATGACCATGTACACTTTAAAAATAAGGAGAAGAAGAGTTCTAGATGGAAAGCGATGGGTAAGAATCAATCAAAGAAATATGATGGTAAGAAATTCTAGTTTCCAGTTTTTGAAAAGTGGGGAAAAAGCACCATGGAGAATGCCTTACCAGAACTAAGAAGTGTTTTTAATGTGGTAAGTTTGGAAATATGGCCCTATATTGTAATTAAAATGATCTTAAGACTAATCTTGATAAGAAAACTGTGAAATGTTTTAAATTTGGTGAGATGGGTCATCATGAAAAATCCTTCCCAAATAAATATCTGAATGATGAAAATAAGTTATATTATAAGAAAAAAGGTATAGTGAAATCCTTTGTGACTATGTCAGTTGATGTTGGGATATCCAATGTTGTTTTATCAGGTACATTTCTTTACTCATATTTTGATAAAGTTTTATTTGACATGGGGTTTATACATTCCTTTATTTTCTAGTAATTTTCTGGTAAATTGGAAATATCACCTAAACAGATGAGAAAAGAACTTGTTGTTAAAACACCAGGGGGAAATGCTATAGAAAAAAATGAATTTTAAGAATATTCCTGTTGTTATATATGAAACGACACTACCTAAAAACCTTGTTTTTTTTCCTTATAAGAGTTTGATATCACTCTAGGCATAGATTTTCTTTTTGTTAATCATGTTAATATTGATTTTAGATCTAAATAAGATGTTTTCCAGAAAGAGTTTTAGTTTGAATACAAGAATGTACCCATACAATTGATAGCATGTCAAGAAGCTGAGAAACTGTTGAAATATGGAAATTAAAGTTATCTTGCTCATTTTTTTAAAGAAAGGAACTATTCATATGAATGATGTGTTGGTGGTAAATGAATATCTTGATGTTTTTCTTGATGGGTTACCTATAGTTATACTTGACCAGGAAGTTGAACTCACAATTGACTTAGTTCTTGATGTTTATCCAATTTCAAAACCCCCTTATTGAATGGCTCAAATGGAACTTTTAGAGTTGAAAAATCAATTGTAGAATTTACTTGATAAAGGCTTCATTAACCCTAGCACTTCACCATGGGATACTCCTATTTTGTTCATTAAAAAGAAGGGTTTTCTCCTGAGACATTACATTGATTATAGATCCTTGAATAAAATCACTATTAAAAACAAGTATCATTTGACTCATATTGATGAATTGTTTGATCAGCTCTAGGGAGATCAGTACTTTTCCAAGATTGAATTGATATATAGATATCATAAACTAAAGGTGAAGGAGGATGAAATACCGAAAACAGATTTTCATACTAGATGTGGGAATTATGAATTTTTTTATCCCATTTTGGTTAACTAATGATCCTTTTTTATTCATGGATATTATGTATAGAATATGTTATTAGTTCTTGTAAAAGGTTGTGGTTGTGTTTATTGATTAAATTTTGGTATTTTCTAAGAGTAAATAGGAGCATGAAAATCATTTAAGGGTTGTTTTAAAAATTTTAAAATAAAACAAACTGTATAGAAAATTCATCAAGTGTTATTTTTGGTTGCAATAGATTTTTTTTTCTTGAGAACATTGTAAATAAGGATGGAATAATAGTTGATCTTTCCAAAACCAAAGTGGTTGATGAATGGCCAAGACCTAAAAATGTTACATAGATTTGTGGTTTTCTTGGATTAGCAGGTTATTACCAATGGTTTTTTAAAACCTTTACATGGTTATCTAGCATGCTAACTAATTAAACATGAAAAGGGGTTACATTTGTTTGGATAGAATAATGTGATGTTTGTTTTTAGAAACTAAAGAGTAGATTGGTTAATGCTCCAGTTTTTTCCTTGCCATTCCGAAATGGTGAGTTTGTCATCTATAGTGATTATTCGTTGAAGGTGCTTGGTTATTTTTTGATGAAGAATGGTTAGGTAATTTCTTATGCTTCAAGATAACTAAAACATCATGAGTTAAATTATCCCACAAATGATTTGGAATTAGAAATTGTGGTTTTTTTGCTTTGAAAATTTAGAGGAACCAATTATATGAAGCCAAATGTAAAATATATACTGACCATAAAAGTCTAAAGTATATATTCACATAGAATTAATTAAACATGAGGTAGAGAATATATATTCAACTAATAAAGGATTATGATTTCACAATCAACTACCATTTGGGAAAAGCAAACAAAGTGGAAAATGCCTTGATTCAGAAATATAATGCATCATTAACCATGTTACGTTTGAAACATGATCCCTTGATTAATGATTTGATAAATTTTGGCTTAGAAGTTATTGGTGAAGGAAATACATATTTTTTATTTTAGGTTTTAGTGTAGTCATCGTTATTAGACAGAATTAATAAAGTACAGAAAAAAGACTATGAGCTATAGAAAAATGTATAATTGGTTAAAATGGGTAAGTTTATAGAATTTAACCTTGATAAAGATTTTGTTTTAAGATTTAGAAAATGGTTGTGTGTGCCTTTTGATTCCTAGTTGAAGAAATAATTGTTGTATGAAGCTCATATTTCTCCATTTTCAGTTCATCCGGGTATTACTATGATGTACAGAGACCTTCAAGATCATTCTTAGTGGGATGGAATGAAAAGGGATATTAATGATTTTACCATGAAATGTTTTACATGTCAACAGGTTAAAGAAAAGTGTAAATTACTGAAGGTGGTGCTTCATCCTTTTCAAATGCCAGAGTGGAAATGGGAGAATATATCCATGGACTTTATTGTGGGACTTCCAAAGACTTCTCGAGGTAACAATGTGGTTTGGGTTACTGTTGATCAGCTAACTAAATAGTCACATTTTACTTCTATTCGAGATATAATTTCTTTAGATAAGATTTATAGATTGTAACTGAAAGATATTTTCAGGTTACATGGAGTTCATATTTCCATTGTATCTGATCAAGATATCAGGTTCACTTCTAATTTTTGGAAGGTCCTTTATAAGTCATTGGGCATAGAATTAAATTTCAGTACATCTTTCCATCTGCAATCATATGGGCAGTCAAAATGAACAATTCAAACATTGGATAATATGTTTCAAGATTTTTCAATAGACTACCAAGGAATTTTGGATCAACATCTTTCATTAATTTAGTTTTCTTATAATAATAGTTTTTATTCCAGTATAAAAATGGAATCTTTTGAGGCATTGTATGGGAAGTGCTGTTGAACTACATATTTTTGGGATGAAGTCGGGGAAAGGAAGTTGATGGGACCATAATTAGTAGAGGAAGTGGATGAGAAAGTGAAAAAGAACCAGCAACGCATGAGGATAGCTCAGAATATGCAGAAACGTTACGCAGACAACATGAGAAAATACTTTTCTTTATAGATAAGTGATCATGTTTTTCTTAGAATCTCACCATTTAAAAGTGTCATGCGTTTTGGTACGAAATGAAAGATAATCCAACAATTCATCGCACCTTATGAAATCTTAGATAAAGTAAGACCAGTCTCCTATTGAGTAGCTTCCCCTCTGAGTTTATCTCAGTTACATAATTTTTTTCATGTTTCGATGTTGAGAGAGTATGTTCCAGATTCATCTCATGTCCTAAGCCCAGAATTACTTCATATGGAAGAGAAATTTTCTTATAAAGAGAAACCAGTTCAGATTCTTGATAGAAGGGAAAAAGTATTGGGGAATAAGGTAATTCACCAGGTAAAGGTTTTGTGTATAAACAACATGGTTGAAGAAGAAACATGAGAGTCTAAAAATACTTTGAGGGAAAGGTACCCTCACTTGTTTAATAAGTAAATAAATCAATAAAATTTTGAAAGGATGCAATTTTCAAAAGGTTCGCGATAATGTAACACCCCAAGGTTTTACAAATAAATAAAATGCATGAAATACTAATAGGCTATGAAAAAACATTGTTTTAAGGAGATAATTATAAAGTATTCATTAAAATAAAATTTTCTTGCTTCTATGATTTGAATTTCAAAAAACATTCATCTACAGTTGTGATCGGTAAGTTATTTGGAGTATGATAGAACCAAAATTTTTTTGGTGAATAGTAACATACCCTTATGAATAGTAATATAAACCTTATTAATAGTAAATAATATTATTATTTTATTTTCTTAAGTCTTTAAGATAATGAATTCTTGATTAGTTTTTCAGGGTGATATAAAATCAGTTATAGTTTTAAAATTGTTATTTTTGGAATAAAATATAATTTTATTTAAAAATTAAATTAATTATATTTATAAAATTATTTTTGAAAAATGGAGTTCCTTTTTTAATTCTACACATCGAAAAATAGTTAGGTTGAATTTTTGGTATTTTTCTAAAATTCATGAATTTCTGATGAATAGTGAAATACAGTAAAATAATGTATATTCAAATTATTAGTTAAATAAACTATTTTTGACATCATGACTGATGTAAGCCCAAATTTTTAGAGCTCAGATTATTTATTTAATATTTTGATCACAAGAATAAAAACTATTCATATTCTTGGGAAAAATATTAAAATAATGATTAAAATAATGTAAAATCCCTCCTCTCCTCCACTATAAATATCACTATCATTCTCCTCTTCCTCTCACACCTGTCAAGCCTTTATAATTGTCTCTAAGTTCTACTAAATCCCATCACCAAGGCTCTTCCCCACATACAAGACCAACTAGTCTCCCCAAAATGCCAAAACCAAAGGCTTTAAGGAGGATCTCAATGAGAAGATATCAAGAGGTAAGAATCCTCTTTCATTTTTTTGTGTTTTCTTTTCCATTCCTTTCTTTTCTTATACTATCATCACCTAACCTTATCAAGGAGGTATTAAAATCTCCATAATATTATATATTCTTTATGTTATCATGTTCATGTAAAAAAATCATCATCTTTCTTCCTCTCCTCTTCCTCCTATTTTAAAAAAATAAAAAACACCATTTGTGATGTGTTGTTTACCAAAATTGTGGATGATGTGTTTTTAATTTCCATTAATTCCTTAAAATCTGATCATAAAACCCTTTTAATGATTGAAATGGAATTTAAAGTTTATTATGTAAACTATTTTATTTTCTGGATTGAACTTCTATGCATGATATAAAATTATATAATGAAACAAGTTCGTGATTATCGAGCCACCGCCAAAAATGATCTAAAAAAATATCATTAATATTTTATCTAATGATTCGTAATAATATATGATAAAAAAATGATTTATGGTATAATTATATATTATATAAACACATGAATGAAATTTCATTCCACTTCTGGAATTTCATTTCCATACGACTAGAAAATCAAATACAAACCGGCCATGGAAATCTTGTAAACAATGCACCCGAAACAATGGAAGGAACAAAATACTAATAACTAAAGGGTAAAATAATGATATAAAATGATTATATAAGGTCTTATAAACATTAGAATGTTTATTTATAATACTAATAATACTTTTTTAACCATTTTATAGAAGTTTTAATCAATTTTTAGGTAATACTAACTCGAGGTAAGGGAATTCTAAACCCAATTTCCATTCTTTGGGTTAACCTTCTAATTCATTAATTTTGTGGTTTCAAGATCATTTGTGTGATGAAATTTTGTTTATATTATGTTTTATTATGTTTATTTACAATGTATATACGTATTCCTTTCCTTTAACTGATTCTCAAATCAAATATATGTTATTTTTAAGTGACTTTTCTTATAAAATCCTCTTTTAAACTTCTAGTTTTATAAAATTCAAAGTGAATGTTTTTATGCAAGTATTATTTTTTGGTGATTATGTTATGGTTCTTGGGAATTATTTATGATTAAGGTTGGGACCTATATCTCCCCTCAGTTCATTGGTTATGTGTAAGTTGGAGTCTGGTCATATGGTTACTCCTAGTGTAACTGCGATGGTTACACAATAAGGTAGTCGTGAGGGTAACATTGTACGATGGTCATGAGGGTTACAAATTATAAGGTAGCCAAGAGGGTTACAAGAATATGTAAATAATTTCCTAAGATACCTTTATGGTTATATTTATGTTCTTTATATTTTTTGGGAATCTCCTGTAAATCTCAAATTTCACAAAGTAAGTATATAAGGGTGACAAGTATGTCTTTTTTAAAATTATTTCATATGTTTACAAATATTCATGGACTAATGTTTTATTTTCATCTTTTTATATCCCTTATTGAGATTTTTGTGCTCATAAAAAGTTTTTAAATTATTTCTGCAGGTTAAAAGGATGTGTAAGACAAATAAGGAACCCAAGTTAAATGTTATGAATATTTTTCAAACAAATCATGTTTTATTTGAAAAGATTTATATTTTGGATGAAATGGATAATGTTTTGTGGTATCCTCTCTATATGAATGTGGAATGTTATGTATGTATTGTATCCCAATTATCTAAAACTCTAAACATGAAAAAATCATCAATATGAAATGAAGTGAGTTCTTGACTAAAATTCAAGTTTATTTAATATAATAAGTCTGGGTCCTTATAATGTCTTTGGAGGTTTCTGACATGACAATAAAAGTACATCAGGTATGTTTCACTTATGAGGTAATTTTTTTTAATATCATGGGGTTCCAAAAAGATACTCTTTAGTGCATTGTCCATAGTTGAGTTTGAGTACATTGTTGCTATAAATATTTGTGCTCAAAGACTTTGGGTAAAACAAACTATATGTGATTTCAATGTTTACCTAGATAAAATTCCTATGTTCTATTACAATATATCTTTATTTTATATATTTAAAAAACCTTTATAGTTTTATAGGAATAAAAATATAGATGTTATATTTTACTTTTTAAGAGATCATGTTAATAAAGGGGATATTTTCTTGGAATACGTTCCAATAGAAAACCAACTATCATATATCTTTACTAAAGCACTAAATTTTGTGAGGTTTGAAAAATTAATGTTTGAATTGGGCATGATGGAACTTTAATTTTTAAGATCATTTTAAACTCTGTTTTATTTTTCTTTTTATATATCTATTGATAATGGATGAATTCAAAGAGATTTATCTCTCGCTTATATTTTTTTACTCTCTTAATTTTTATTTTTATTTTGGATTCACTTTTTGTTTTTTGATAAATTTAGAAAGTGGGGATAAATTTAGGAATTTTTCAAAATTAAAATATTATTTTTGGTTTTTCAATTTACAAAAAGGGGTACAATGTTTTTCCTAAGAGTTTTTTTTGATAAATTGAAACTCTTATTTTAACTGATTTAATGATTTTCTTATTATTTAATTTTACTAATTTTGTTAAATATAAAATTATAGTTTTAATATTTTATTACTAATATAAAATAAATTATTTTTATTTTATTTAATTCATGTGTTAAGTATTACTTGTTTTTAATTATTATTTCTTGGTGGTTTTTTTATAAAAAAATGGTCTAACTAGGGACAAGACCAAGGGCCAGCACATTAAACACGCTTGGGGGACTCAAGGGTCAACCCCATGGGAGAGACATCCCGAGGGACCATACATGGTGGCATGAGAGATCATTAGGATATGTATAGACCCACAAGAGCATTCCCATGAGAGTGCATAGCCTAGGGGCTTGTGGGCTAGTGTAGGGAGACATGGATTTTGATTCAAAGGTTTTTAACGGTGTGTGTGGGTGTTGATCCACTACAATCGGATCAAACTAGTAGTGGCATGTGATCATTTCATAAACACAGCACGGTTGACTGGATATCCAATGTAGGACTTGTGAACTACTGTGTTATTCCTCTATATCTTAAAAACATGAATATTCCACCAATTATCCAATCCAAGTATTCCCATCCATTCGATCTCTTACACCATGTGTGTTTAAATAAACTCACCATCTTTGTCCTTGAATCCTCATCCAATATTTACAGTTCATTAGAGATTAATCCAAACCTCTGAAGATTTGATCTAATTTCGCTATTATTATTTCAGGTCAGATATACTAATTCAAAGAGACCATGAACCTCCATGCTTTCAATATATATCTTGCATGAATGTTGAAATTCTAAAGAAGATAATTCTATAGAATGAAAACAAAAGTATAGATTTATTTTCAAATATAAGGGTTCATGATCTTTAAAGATATATGTGATTCTCATCACATGCATGATAGTTACTCACATTTAAATATCCTTCATGGTAGCATCAGTTCCATGTCGAGCAACAACAACTTCCTATTATGATATGGTAGTAGATTACCTTCTTCAGTAAAGAAATCATTCACCGGTTCCCCATAGTAGAACTATATGTACTTAAGAATGATTATTTCCTTCATGGTAGCATTGTAATATGACCTTAGATTCTTCCTCTTAATGATGTTAGTATCACCTACTGATGTAAAATTTTATTTTTCATTAGTAATGGTAGTACTGCTCGAAATAGTGATGGTAGTGTCAAGATATCCTTACTATGGTATCCCACCAACAATAGTAGTACCATTCGCTAAAGAAATAGTATCAGTGCATATTATTTTTCATGTGGTATCTTTGGGCTTCTTCAATTTTACAGTAGCACCGCTCGAGCACTTCATAGTATCATATTCAATGGTAGAAGTAGGATCCCTTCAATGGTAGATCACATGGGATGGTGGTATCATTCCCCTTCCAACAATGATAGAACAGTGAAAGGGTAGATAATCCTAACATGTGATGGTATCTTGTGTGATGGTATCTCATATGATGGTAGCTTGTCAGTGGTAGTAACTGTTAGGACTGTAAATGATTGGCCCACTAGTGAAACGATAATCATGAGATAAAAATAAAGTGAAAAATGAAAAAAACAATGACACCAGATGTAATGTGGAAAAACCCCCAAATGGAAGGGGAAAAACCATGGTCAAATAGAAGGATCACTATGGTCTAAAAGTGGGTACACACTCCCTCACTATTACAAAGAGAAAAACCTCATAAAATCTCTCTTGAATAAATGGGGAAACTACCTCACTAAAACTGCTCAAATATCTGGAGAATTCACGAACCTAATGATGCTGATAATCGAAAGCTAAAACCATTTAGAGAGATCCCCTTTTATAAGATGCATATCCCCCCTCCTTCTACATTCTACCGTTGGAGGCTTGGTGGGGTTTGGCCACCCACCACCTACCCATCCCACCCCCTTTGACAATGCAAGGGGGATGCACTGTCCAAAAAAAATTGCCAACACATCTCCAACTTGGAGATTTTATTGATAACCAATCAGATCTCCAAATCGTTTCTATTAGCCAAACCATGCTACTCATGTATCTGTGAGACCCCTCGAGGATATACACCATACGAACTTATCAGATTTAAACGCCTTTGTCAAGAAATATGCCAGATTTTCTTTAGTATGAATCTTATGCATATCCAAACTTCCTTCCTCCACCACATCTCGTACAAAGTGATACTGTACACCAATTTGATTCGTCCTGGAATGAAAATATGGATTCCTTGCAATATGAAAGGCACTCTAACTATCAAAAAACAATGGAATATTCTCTTGTCTGTGCCCGAGCTCCTCCATAAACTTTTTCATCCAAATTGCCTCTTTGCAGGCCTGTGTAGCTACCATGTACTCTGCCTCTGTCATGGATAAAGCCACAACTGACTGTAACTTCAAAATCCAGCTCACAGCTCCTCCTACAATAGTAAACACATAACCAGTAGTGGATTTTCTTCGGTTAGAATCTCCCATAAAATATGAATCAACATAGCCTCTGATAGTGTAATTTGATCCTCCATAACATAATGCATCATTTGGGGTCTCCTTGATGTATCTCAGGATCCTCTTCACTATGCTCCAATGCTCCTATCCTAGATACGCCATGTACCGACTAACTGCTCCCACTACATGTGCAATTTCTAGTCTAGTACAAACCATAGAGAACATCAGACTACCCACTTCTGATGCATATGGTACTCGAGAAATTTCCATCCTCTCTGCTTCACTGTTAGGAATCATCGTGGAGGATAACATGAAATTAACGGGAAGAGAGGTAGATATTGGCTTACAGTCTTGCATGTTGAAGCGTTTCAAGACACTCTGTAAGTAACTCTTCTGTGATATCCAAATATTCCCATTATTTCTATCATGGTAAATCTACATCCCAAGAATCTTGTTTGTTGGTCCCAAGTCCTTTATATCAAACTCCCTAGCCAACTGTGCCTTCGTCTCCTGGATCTGATCTTTGTTGGGGCCTACAACCAATATGTCATCCACATAAAACAGGAGAATGATGAAATCATTACCATCTGAACCCTTGAAATATGAAAAAGGATCTGAATGAAGTCTGTCATATCCAAGTCTCATGATATGGGAATAAAATCTCTTGTACCAACACCTTGGTGCCTGTTTGAGACCGTACAGAGATTTTCTCAACCTACAAACCAAGTTCTTTTTCCTTCTTCTAAAAAACCTTCTAGTTGGAGCATATAGATATATTCATCAAGATCACCATGGAGAAATGTAGTATTAACATCCAACTGATCTAGATGTAAGTTGTATGTATCACACATCGCCAAAACTAACTGAATATTTTTCAGTCTAACAACATGAGAAAATATTTCATTGAAATCAATACCTTCCTTCGGAGAAAATCCTTTGACCACCAATCTTGAATGATATCTTTTCACCTGGTCCTTTCCATCCTAATTGATCTTAATGACTCATTTGTTTCCAATAGCTTTCCTTCCACGGGGTAATGGAACAAGATCCCAAGTCTTGTTCTTATGCAGGGCTTCAAGTTCCTCCTGCATCGCCGCTATCCATGAGAATACATCTGGACTCTGGGTCGCCTCCAAAAAAGAAGATGGCTCTCTATCTTTCGTAAATAAGCAGTATGCAATATTGATCTCATTAACATTGTCTGAGTGACATACTGGTGCTCTTTTCTCCCGAGTTGACCGTCGTGGTCCAAACTCAACCGGTACTTGATCATCATGCTCTACTAATACTTCAGAGGAAACCAGTTCTTCCTTGGATTTGTCCTCTACTTCGAATGTTTTAGTTTCTATATTCTCTTTCTTTATGTATCGATCAATTATCATTTTCACCTTGCCTTCGGCAAAAATGACATCTCTAATGATGATAAATTTGTGGGCAGTGGGGTCCCACAAATGATAACCCTTCACACCATCAGCGTACCCCAAGAAGATACATTTCCTGAATCTCGAATCAAAATTTGATATTTCTTGGTCATTAGACATTTCATATACAGGACTTCCAAAAGTATGTAACCAGGAATAGTCGGCGGGTTTACCAATCTACATCTCCATCAGTGTCTTCAGCACAATCGGTATTGAAAAAGATTGATTAATCACATAACAGGAGGTATTCACTGCTTCTTCCCAAAAAGTTTTGGAAATACCTACAATCTTAAACATCGCCCTTGTTTTATCCAACAGAGTTATGTTCATCCGCTCTGCCACTCCATTATGCTGAGGAGTGTACCCCACCGTGAACTTTATCTTGATCCCTTCATGTTGACAAAAGGTATCAAACTCCTCACTCGTATATTCTCCACCATTTTCAGTCCTCAGAAACTTGATCTTCTTTCCAGAGTCAAGATCCTTTTGTGATTTGAATGTTTTGAAGACTTAAAAAACATCCTCCTATATCTTGATTGGGTACACCCAACATCTCCTAGAATAATCATCAATGAATGAAACAAAGTATCTTGCTCCTCCTAGGGATATAACCGGTGCTTTCCAAAAATCGGAATGGATCAACTCTAAGATCTCATGACTTCTCATTGTTGACATCCTGAACTTTAACCTATGTTGCTTTCTCAAAACACAATGCTCGCAAAATGGTAAGGATACATTTGTAAGACTAGGAAACAACTTCTGATTTGAAATAATATTCAGTCCTCGTTCTGACATATGTCCAATCTTCTGATGCCATAACATTTTCAATGCTTCTGTCATGGTAGTTGATGAAACAACTATCTACGCCTCCTTGTACGTTTCACCAATAAGCAAGTACAAGTTCTTTGAGATCTTCTCTACCTTTATTACCACAAGCGCTCCCTTCACAATTCTCATCACTCCATTCTCTGTGTGAGTCTTGCATCTGATGTCATCAAATTGTCCGAAAGAAAACATGTTCTTCTTCAAGCCCTTCACATGATGTACTCCTTGGACAGACCGAACAATACCATCAAGAATCTTCAGTTTGATGGTACTGACTCTAATTATATTCATAGTGTAATTGTTCCCCATGTACATAAGTCCTTTCGGGATGGTTTTATATTGGTAAAACCATTCCCATCGAGACTTCATGTGCCATGCTTCTCCTGATTCGATAATCCATGCATCGTCGAGATGTTGTCTGCTTCCAGCAGTCTTCGCCACTTCACTGACTAGTATATCTCCAACAGTACTCGCCTCATTTTTGTACATTTCATGATCATAGCTCCCACTGGAACAACTCTCTATCGTCACATCTAACGGTCTTTCATTAATTGTCAGTCGACAATTTTCCTTCTGCAGCACTGCCTGCATCTTCATTTTCCACAATTAAAAATTATTCCCATTGAATTTTTCGATCTCAAATTTTACCGCCATATAGACACGTCGTCAGTCCTGATCCTCCTCCATTTCACAATGGTGTATTTAATAATCTCAATAATTTTTTATGATGTGACAGATCAACCGGAGTTGCAATCACAGAGCATACTCAGATTTATGATAATTATTAATACCCGAAAACGTGAACAACATCGACCTAGAACCTTTCCTTTGATACCACTTATTAGGACCATAAATTATTGTCCCACTGGTGAAGCTATAATAAAGAGATAAAAATAAAGTGCAAAATGCAGAAAACTAAATGACACCATATATAACGAGGAAAAACCCCCAAATGGAAGGGGTAAAAAACCGCGGGAAAATAGAAGGATCGCTATGGGGTAAAACTGGGTACACACTCCCTCACTATTACAAGGAGGAAAACCTCATAAAATCTCTCTTGAATAAATAGGGAAACTGCCTCAGTAAAACCACTCAAATATATATAGAATTAACCAACCGAATGATGCTGATAATCAGATTCTAGAACCATTGTGGGAGATCCCCTTTTATAGGTTGCATCTCCCCACTCCTGATGCCTTCTCCCGCTGGAGGCTTGGTGGGGTTTGGCCACCCGCCACCTACCCAGCCCACCCCCTTTGACAATGAAAGGGGGTGATACCGTCCAACAAGAAAACTACCGACAATAACCTATTGCTACTGTTAGGTATTTTTAACTACCATCAGTTTAAAAAATAGATTTCCAAAATTGTAATTTATATTATCTTAATTTTATCAATTGAAATAAATTATATTAAATTACTATTTAATTATATTTTTGTAAAAAATATAATCAAATTATCATTAAAATATTCTGAGAAAAAACATTCCATACACTTTCAGTTTATAATACTTTATTTTTGGGATATTTTGATATTATAATAAATTGTAAGTTTATTCATATAATTTTTAATATTTTTTTAATTTTTAATATGCATTTTTATACTTATTATCATATTCTAAGTATTATGATTTAATTTTATACAGAGATAAAGGGTTCCCCAATTATCATATATTGTGCATGGTATTTTGAAAATACTGGTAATGGGTATATTTTAAAGGGTTATGATTTTTATAATGTGTATTTATATAATTATCCAATGAGATGCTACAATATATTTGTATTTAATGACATGAAATTATGTATTATAATTTGAATTAAAGAATGTGATAAAATAAACTTGACAAAATCAATTCAACTAAGATTAACATCGATGATTGATATGATCATAAATACAGAAAAATAAAACTTTCATTAAATCTTTATGAAGTACTAAATCTCAACTATGACTACTATTATATAGTTTCAATCATGATGAAATTCACAGTATTTCTCATCCATTATAGAAGTGATCGAATATCTTGATCTTCCTTTCAATATTATCTTCTCTTTTGTTGTTCTTAATTTGTTTCTTTTTTTCAACATTGTATTTCTTCTTTTTACAATTTTTTCTTCTAGATTTGGTTTAATATTTTCCCATCCAAGTGATTTATAATTTGGTTATTCTCCCCATATAATAAGAAGGTTTTATTTTTACTCCTAGAAAAAAGTTTAGTGGGATTTGAATCCTTCAAAACTCAGTGGTTATACTACTAGGTGAGAAAAAGATATATTTTTATGTAATTGGGTAATCACTCCCTATAAAAAGTGACGAACCAATAAATACTAGTCTTCTCACCAAGTAGAGGATATTAAATAATATACTATTATTGTGGTGATATAAACCACTATAAAACATATTATATGCTATTTATTTATTTTCCACTACAAAATTAACATTGTTATAACTTTGATAATTATATTTAATTGATTAAATTTTTTAAAGGACTATTCACCCCCCTCATAGTCAATCTTGCCATATGCCGGGACAAAACAAAAGGATGAGTTAAAGGATGAATTTAATGAATAACTATTATATTTATACTATTATTATAATTCTAAAATGATAATATATATTACTTCTTCCTCCCTTTTATGAAACTGAAATCATCATCCATGTGTACGTATAGACCACCACCTCCATGGAATGATTGATTTTCATATTTCTTTTCATCATTGTTTCCACCAGAAAATGAATCCATGTAATTCCAATAATTCTTAAATATATGATCCTAAATCATAGATCGTTCCGCAATCTTCGATTTGACTGGTCATGGGGCCCAAACAGAGTTATGTATCAAAAGTTATGGCTGTTAGAAGTCAGGCTGCTGGAAATGGCCATTCAGGACAGTTTTGGGGCAAAGTATGGATTTGCACGTAAAAAGGGAATCTTGCGCGTAAAAAGGGAATCTTGTGCATAAAAATGGAATCTTGCATGAAAAAATGTCATTTTGAGCGCAAGAACAGAATATTGTATGCAATAAAGTAATTGTACACAACCCCGTGCGCAAACCTATCATGTGCCAAAATGCGACGTCAAACACCTCTTTAGGTGCGCGCCCAATGTAGGTCACGTGGAAAACAATTTGTGCGCATGGAATTTTATGCACACCGCCTCACGCGGAAAACCAGTTGCACGGGCGGAATTTTCCGCACAGTACCTTGCACAAAAAACAACTTGCGCGCACGGAATTTTCTGCGCACTGCCTCACATGAAAAAACAGTTGCACGCGTGGAATTTTCCGTGCACCGCCTCGTGCGGAAAACTAGTTGTGCACGCAGAATTTTCCACGTACCTCCTCTTGCAAAAAACCACTTTCACGTGTGGGATTTACCATGAACTTCCTCCCTTGTTTCCACTTATAAATACAAGTGCACCGCCCTTCTTCTCGAGGGGACACCCAGAGGTCGGTCGCCGCTCAAATGTGAGTAAGTCCACATTTTTCATGCCCGTGCGTAAACCCCCTCCCCCCCATCTTGCGTGAAAAACATCACTTGTGTGCGTAAAGGGGTCAACCTGCCCAATTTTTCATGAAAAATAATATTTTTTCACGCAACAGTGCCATGATGACCAATTTTTTGCGCACTAATGTTGCACTTATCCAATTGCGTGCACACTTCCCCTATTTCATGCAATTCCTTCCCTATTGCGCGCACGGCCACCTATTGCACTCACATCTCCCAATTGTAGGCACACCTCCCCTATTGCGCGAAATTCCTTCCCTATTGCACGAATGGCCTCTTATTGCGTGAAAATCACCCATATTGTGCGCACACCTTCCCTATTGTGCGCAATCCTCCCCTATTGTGCGCAATTCCTTCCCTATTGCGCACACGACTTCCTATTGCGCACACATCTCCCATATTGCGCACACAGCTCCCCTATTGCATGAACATATCTTGTATTGCATGCCCGCATGCCCTATTACATGTTTTCCTTTGCTACCGTCACTAACCCTCATGAAAATGGAGAGTCTCACTACAAACTTTTTGGGTCGGGACGTCGGAAATTTCCATAGCGCCCTTATACGTAGCCGCCTTCCACCCATGGGATACCATGATTTGAGATACTCCTCCGCACATCATGAAACATCTTGATTCATTATATTACTATTGGTCCATTTCCTATGTCGTGAGTTGAGATTCTCGTCATCAATTCCCCCGAGTACCTTGAGTTCAACCATTCCTCAAGTAACCTATTCGAACCCCATCACCTGAATCCTATGCCAGGTTAAACCAGAAAGGGTTTCCCTTGTGTAAGTCCCAACACCAACCACTACTAGGTTCCTTATGCCTAATAGTCCCCTCTACATGACTATAAATTTTAGTACCCTCTATCTGAAAAAATTAGGATTCCTCTTGTTTTAAACGAGAGATGCCTTATGCTCCAAGCATAACACGCCAACAGTCCTCTCTACATGACTATAAACTGTAGCATGCCCTGTCATTCAATAATAGGATGCATCTTGTTCTAAATAATAGATGCCTAATGTGCCAAGCATAATATTCATTATTCATTGGTTATAGTGGAATAACATCAATATTATTAGAATTCGTTCAAACATTCCACCACTCCACCTCACGCTTTGTGCATCCTTCATTCAGATCTTCATCCACTTCAATGTTTGAAGGGACCCCCTAACAGCCTAGTTCCATGCCGTATCGACTCACCTACCGTCCTGGGCCAACGCCCCAGGAGACTTTGGACAACACTTTTAGTCTTTTCCTGTGTTTTGAACACGGTCAACAGTCGACCCTCATTTGTTTATCCCCATTTCAGGATAACACGATATGAATGTTGTGTTTCAAACATGGTCAGCAGTTATCCTCCATCATCACACCACCCTCACCATGTTCTGAATTTTGGGAATGTGATTCACACTCTTCATCCCCATTTTTTCAGACTGATTCTAGCGCCCTTGGCGTTATCCCACTTATGCACTAGCGCAAAGGTGAAGGCCTCAACCCACCGATGGGTTGGGATTCCCTCATGGCCAGACATGAGGAAGACATTATGGGCAGCTTCCTTGCGTAAGCCCCATCCACCATTGTTGTTCCATAACGGCACCCAGGCAGCTTCCTTCCGTAATCCCTATCCACCATTTGTGTTTCATAACGGCACTCAGGCAGCTTCCTTGTGTAATCCCCATCCACCATTGTCGCTCCATAGCGACACCCAAGAAGCTTATTTGCGTAAGCCTCATTCACCATTGTCTCTCAACAGCAGCACCCGAGCAGCTTCCTTGTGTAATCCCTATTCACCATTGCCACTCCATAACATCACCCAGGCAACCACTTTGTGTAATCCCCGTTCACCATTGTCGCTCCATAGTGGCACCCGGGAATCTTCCTTGTGTAAGCCCCATCCACCATTGCTGCTCCATAGCGGCACTCAGGCAGATTCTTTGCATAATCCCCAGTCATCATTGTCGGTCCATATCGGTACCCAGATAACTTATTTGCGTAATCCCCATTCACCATTTCCACTCCATAGCGGCACCCGAGAAGCTTCCTTGTGTAAGCCCCAGTCACCATTGCCGCTCCATAGCGGCACCCGGGCAGCTTCTTTGCATAATCCCTATTCACCCTTGTAACTTCATATCGGAACCCAGGCAGATTCCTTGCATAATCTCCATCCACCATTTCCGCTCCATAGAGGCACCCAGGCAGCTTCCTTGCATAAGCCCCATTCACCATTGTTGCTCCGTAGTGGCACCCAGGAAGCTTCCTTGCGTAATCCTCATTCACCATTTCTTCTCCATAGAGGAACCTGATCACCTTCCTTGAATAATCCCCATGCACCATTGTCACTCCATAATGGCACCCGGACAGATTCCCTGCATAATCCCAATTCACCACCCTTCATGGACACAACTTTGCGCTGTGATCGTCAGGTTCTTGCTGCCTCTTGTTTCTCACACCGAGCATGACTCATGTGGGCATAGAGTAGTAAGCATCGACCATGACATCCTCTACGGGCATCCTAGATTGTAATCCCTATAGCCAACCTGAACTAAAAGGTCTTTGATCCTTGCCAAGGCAAGGTACGTAGGAAGCCTCCTTGAGGTTCAATCCCACCACCCATTGGTCCCGACCATCTTCACGTCGTTTTACCAAACACCCCATGAACTATGAGTACTTTGATCCTTTCCAAGGAAAGGTATGTAGGAAGCCTCCATGAGGTTCAAGCCCAACAACCATTGGTTCTAACCGCCCTTCACATCGGTTCTCCCATCTCCTACATGACGTTAAACTATGGACCTCAATCAGCGGTACATCGTTGTTTCCCCCGAAAGCAGTAAGTCGTTGCACCCACCTAAACTGTGGGGTCTTTAATCCTTTCAAATGCAAGGAATGTAGGAATCCTCCCTGAGGTTCAAGCCCACCACCCACTTAAACTATGAGTTCTTTGATCCTTGCCAAGGCAAGGTATGTAGGAATCCACCCTGAGGTTCAAGCCCACCACCCATTGGTCATTCTGACCATATTCACGTCGGTTCACCAAACCCTCCTGAACTACAGGGTCATTGATCCTTGCCAAGGCAAGGTATGTAAGAAGCCTACCTAAGGTTAAATCCCATCATCCATTGTTCTCAACCATCTTCACATCAGTTCCCACCTCATCCTAAACTATGTGGGCTTTGATCCTTGTCTCTTAGATAGGGTACATAGAAAGCCTCTATGAGGTTCAACCCCATCTAGCGGTAAGCCATTGTGACCCCATCCAGTAGTTAGTCGTTGTGACCCCATCCAGCGGTAATCTGTTGTGACCCCATCCAGTGGTAAGCTGTTGTGACCCCATCCAGCGGTAATCCGTTGTGACCCCATCCGACGATAATCCGTTGTGATCCCATCCAGTAGTAAGCCATTGTGCCTCCATTCAGTGGTAAGCCATTGAAACCCCCAATCGGTGATAAGACGTCGTTAGATGAACAAGGAAAATCATATCCAAATACTATTTATGTAGTGGATAGTGAGTTTTAACTCATGATTTTCTAGAGTCCTACATCATGTAATTTTTTCCCAATTACTAGATATTGAGTTAAAACCCATAGTATTATGATTATAATATAAGTCATTTTCAAGTTTTTTGGGAATTGATTCCTTATGTATCTTGATATTCATCCCTTAGAATAATTTTATTTAAAATTAGTAATTGTTTATATCTTTTTATAAATCACTTATAACAATTTTTCATATTGAAAAATCTCTTTCCACATCCAAAATAATCCCATGATCAACAAGTTGTGTGTGTTTAATTGTGAATTCTCGAAAGAAATTACTTTGATCTTATGAGTCAAATTTCAAAGATGCAATTTATTTAAGGGAGTGTATATAACCCCCTAAAATTTTAATATATGATTACCTTTAAATATATCAATTTGTTTTATAGCTTGATTCATATGCAACATCAAACTAAAATGAAACCAAGATATGTTTAGAACATAAAAACCTAGTAATTGAAATAACCAGAATGAAAAGGAATAACCACTTTATGAAATATTTATATAATGAAAATTATTACTTATTTTAATATGAATTATGTTTAATTGGTTTATATAAAATGAATAATATGATCATTTTATGCTTAGAAATGTATTTTTTAAAATATTTACTATATAGAATATATGTGATGTTATTTCAAGAAACTTTTGAAAAAATAATTATTAAATATATTTTATATAAATAATGGGTTGATAAATATTTAATTATTAAATAAGAGGAAACATTAATGAAAATGGTTTATATTATAAAAAAAGATATTGTACTACGAAAACATTTTTTCATTATACCAAACCTTTTTATTTGAAAGATAAATTTCTAAAATTTATAATTTGAATTTGAAAAAATGATAATTATTTTTGGATTCATCATAGTAATATTTTCTTATGATGTATTTTTGGGATTTTTCTAAAAAGAATGATTTTTAGGTGAATAGTGAAAATGTTATTTTTATAAATAACATGGATTTTATTACATAATTAGTTTTTATGTATGAATTTGAAATATGTGAAACATTTTTCTAAGAAAAAATATTTATTTTTTATGTTAATTTATAATTTTAAAAATGTTGGTTTTAATTTACTGACCCATATTTGATATTTTAGAGCATAATAAATATTTTCTCAAAAATTGTTTCTAATACACTATACATTTTTATTTTGAAATTATTTTTTCTACTTTTGGTAAGTTGAATAAAATTAAATGGTTTAAAATTTATAATTATTCATTTCAAATTATATAATAAGGACCACTTTATTTTGAGCTATAAATATTAAGATACCTTATGTAAAAACTAGTTACCATGGTAAAAGCTAAAATGGTAAAAAGTAAAAATTCTATGGCTAATATGATTAAAAATGACAAAAAAATGTCAATAGATGAGTGTATGAGGTTATTATAAACCTAATCATATAACCACTTCATTATTTATAAATTTTAGATCCACTTGACATGTTCAACATGTGTTCCCTTTATATTAGGTGGAGATATTGACAAAAATGTCATTATCACCACTAGTAAAAGGGGCCTCTCACCACCCCTTCAGGGAACACTTAAAAAATAGGTTTCCTCCTAGAATTATGAAATTTTTTACTTTCCCTATAATTATATTTCACTCTATTAAGATTATGGTCACAATATATTATCTTATTTTATCCATTTCAAAGGGATTTTCTAAGTAAATCTCAAAGTGCTCAATGTGAGTAATTAGTTTTACTTTACTTATTTCATTTCTATTTTTCCATTAAAATTTCTATTTTAAAAAACATATTAAATGGTAAAATTATTGGTTATATACTTAATTTTATTATGTTATGGAAATTATCATTAATCACATCATCCCTTTCTATTAAAAAAATGAAATCGGTATTCATGCGTTGTGCAAACTACTGCCTCCATGATGCAACATGCTTACCTTACAAGGATTGTATTAAAGGTGAATTTAATAAATATTTTTTTATATTTATACCATTTTTATGATTATGAATCAATAATACATATTACTACTTCCTACTATTCTATGGAAATTAAATTTGCATCCATGCATACGTGTGGACTACCGACTCCATAGAATGATTGATTTCTATTTTTATTTCCACCACCTCCATACATAGATGGTAATTAGGATTTTATTAAAGGATAAATATTATTTTTATGATATCATTAATGTTTTGGTATAAAAAATTAGAGTTCTTTTTATTTATATGATCAACAAACGATTATCGTTAATTCAGTCGTTTAAAACAAGTGAACTAAGATAAAAATGATATCTTATTTATAAGTAATGGATTTATATAAATTATATATTTTTTATAATTATTTAAAATTATGATATATAAAACTAATAATAAATAAATAATATCATTATTATTCTGGTATAATGATAATACAACTATACCACCTCATAATTATCCTTTAATCATGGTAGGTTCATGTTTGGGTCGATTTAACCACCTACTTGAATAATATTATTCATTTATATCATGGATGAATATGAGAAATTATTTAATGCTATAATATTATATAAATATGTATATATATTTTTTTTTCTAGTTATTTTATATCAACATTTAACTCATTAATTAATAAAACACCTTTCATTTATTAAGAATCATTGAAACATGCCCATCGCCAATTGTATTCTCATGGATAGTAACCAAAAAAACCAAGAAATTAAATTATATATTTATAAAATATATTTTAAAATATATTATACTACCTTATATGGTCTAATATTGAGGTAATTTAGAAAAATAATAGATTCCAACACCTATTTTATGAAACTAGTTCAAAGCGATAAAGATTACTTACACACGGGTGTCAAAAATAGGTAAACAGTAACTAAATTATATTTTCATAGAATGATTATAAATGAGTATTATAAATGGTTCTAGTTATTAATATGATTCTTGAGTATGTCTTTAAGTAAATTAGTTTAATTATCAAGGAAACATGGTGTAAGTTCAATGAATCAGGACCAAGGTAATGGTTTCCATCTCAACTTCTTCTCTTTGAGACATATTTAGTATTATAAACCAAATTTAATTTATGTGGTATATATACTACCTATTTGAGATAAAATATAATTAATTATATTTAAATATTTTTATTTTAAGTTAAATATCCATCCATCTCTTTCAAGTGGTTTTGATTAAAATGTTACTCAAGTCACAAGGGTTCTTTGTATCAAACTTTAATTCCTTGAGACACATTTTCATTATGTATCATGTTTTCCTTTAAATGGTGTATTCAATACCCATGGATGTGTCTTTATCATATATATATATATATATATATTATTTATGATAAATTAAAAAGGGAAATAAGTTCATTTTCATTCAATGTATTTTGAATTAGTTGTTACCCTGGTTGTAAGGATTTTTTGTAACTCAATTTTCATCAATTGAGTTAGGATCGTCCTCTTGAAATTTAAAGTCGGGTTCATTATAACAATTAACTATATTATGTGTTATTTTATTAAATATTATATTAATTTTCATGTCTACCACATAATATAACTTTTTAAAATATTTCATACTTCAAGGAGTATGTTTCTCTTGAGTAATATCTATAACTCAAGTCTCTTTTCCTTGAGTTATATTTTTCAACCATGAACTTCTTTATTCTATGCTTGGGTTCTCACAAAATAATATTTGATTATATGATAATTTCCATAATTATATTCTAGAAATATATTTTGATAAAAAATTGTGTTTTTTTTTCATTTTAAATTTTGAGTTTTAAACAAATGTATTTTTCAAGATATTACAAAGGGGTTATCCTTTCACTTTCACATGTTTTAAAATACTATACACATTTCCCAAATATAAACCTTATGTATTTTCAAGGATATATTATTGAAGATTATTTTTCATAATTAATGGTTATAAAAGATTTTTCACTTCCCCTTTTGAAAAAAAAGACTTTTAGATGTGACCTGTATCATCATATTTCATGTCCATATTAAAAATGATTTCTAAAATATATTTTAAGTTTTCAATAACTTTTACCTTCCCATTTTAAAGACTATTTACCCTAATAGGGTTTATAATTCACTATTTATGTATTTATTTTCTTGTTTAATAAACTCATTATAAAAAATAATAAAATTATTGATCCCTTATTGGGTGGTATAGTTTAAGCATTCTTTTGTAAGGATTTTTTTCATCTATGTCAACATCATTCTAGGTTTACTTTGTTACACTATGAAAATGTTCTATTGAAACCATCCACCTTATTTATTTTTATTTCTTATGATCATGTTTTCCAATATTTACTTATCTGTATACTCATTTCTCTATACGGTTTGAAGATCACAATTTACAAAATTCAGAAAGGATGATGTTCACCTAGAAAGAATATTATTCTATTAACATGGGAAAGAGGATTGTATTTTTGTATATTTTTATTACAATATCGATGATTATTGGAAATTTTACTATTTATTATTCAACTGTCCACCTTATTCCTCTAAAATGTTTATGATCATGTTATCTATTTTATTAACATGTGAAAAATATTGGCATTTCATATATTGTTATTACAATATAGATGATTATTGGAAAGTTGACTATGTATTGTTTAACCATACACCTTCTTTATTTTTATTGGTTATGATCATGTTATACATTTTATTTATATGGGGATAAGTATTGAAATTATTTATTATTATTGAATACTAACACAACTTGATTATGTATTTACATTTTTTATTCCGAACTATATAGACAACCATGTTTTTATTCATCTAGGGGTTCCTTAGGGAATGGAATGAAATATCCTTTTGAATCTTATGGTGAATACATTAGACATAAATAAGTGATGTGTGGGGCCAAAAACATATATCCCCTTTATGCATCGATATGTCTCACGAGATAAAATAGATTGGGTTTTGGGGTATACCTCTCTCCATATCAATATAGTGATTTGGAATAAGTTCATGACAATATGTTTTTTATTTCCAGTATTACGTATTCAATAAATATGAGGTTAGTATTATTTATAACCATGATTTGTTTTATTATCCTAAATATATAATTCATTCAATTTCAATTGTATATAGTATTATATAGATTATTTATTTAAATCATATTATGTATTAAAATTTTATGTTTTTAAAATATTCAGTTATATGTTTCCCATTACTGAGTATTTGATATCACTCATTTCTTATGTTTCTACTCCCAAGGTTTTGAAGAAAATTAGTACACATTATATTTTTATAAGTATAGCCCATGTGGATAAATTTTTGGGAGATATTAATGAATCCTTATGGATTAAGTAGTTTCCTAAATTAGTGTAAAAAATACTCATTTTTTGAGAAAGATATGGGTTTTTCTAGTTTATATTTTATCCTAATTCTCTATATATCTAAACCTAAAAGGTCTTGGGAATTTATGTAATTAAATATTTTATTTAATTCATGTAGTTATGGGATGCCTATTTCAGGGATTGTATAGTTAGTATCAAAGCTAGTATGAAGAGTATGTGTTTATGAAAACTAAATCCGGGTGCATGGGTCTGGGGAATCACAATTGATATCAGATCAGGGTTTATATAACTTTATAGATTATAATGTCTATTAAGGATAATTTAATTTTTTAAAATTTAAGTTTGATCAAAATTTAAATTTTGTTTGTAACCCTTTGGGATATTATATGATTTAACGTTGAGGTGAAAATGCACTTTTTATTTGGGGATTAGGGTAAGATATCTTCAGTGAAAAACCTTGGGATAATTCTATGTGAGAATTATAAATATAGGATAACGTACTAAAGTTTTCATAAAGTATAGATTGTGTGGTCATCCTAGAAATTAAATCCCTAACTGGATAATTCAAGTGGATTTAGGCTTCGACATAGATATACCTAGGGGTAATAACACTAAAAGTTCAGATTGCATATTAACTCAATCGTCACCTGGTGAACAAAAAAGAGGCCTAATATCACACTGGTTTTACCACTCCATAACTATATTATTTGGTTAATTAATATTTTATTTATGAATAATTATAAGGTATTTGAATATTTTTAGGTTAGAAAAACTAATAGAAAAGTGACCATGGATGACATATATTAAAGTACAGAGATTCATAAGTTAAGGTGTATATTAATTGGTATGTTATTTTATGAATAAAGGATATATTTTATTTTTAAATCATATATTTCAATGATTTTTTGGTTTAGAATATTTTAAGAGAGTTCATGGAAATTTGGGATATCTATTTTCAGGATTAGGTTAATAATTATGAGAGAACCCAACTCAAAGTAACCTTGGTTGAACCAAGAATTATATAGGTGAAACTGTGGGTGATATAGGTTGAACTAAGTCTAATACAAGTTGGGTAGTAAGAACTATAGGATAACTTGATAATGTTATAAAGTGAGATATCTTAATGTTAAATTATCATATGGTTTTTTATTATAATTTTATTATAATGATCATCACTCATGAAAACTCTTCTGATTTTAGTAATAGATTAAGCTTGAAATAACCAAGTTAAAAATAGATTCCAGGAACAACGTAGAAACTATCCCAATAAACAACATAACAGTATAAGATCTGGTGTGATAGGTCTAGTGATTATTCTAAACGAGATATCTTGAAATATGATTATGAATGTGAACATAGTCAAAGTTACAAACACAACAAAAAATAAAGATGGAGTCTCATGAAAGATCAGATGAAAAAGATGATGAAGGAAAGAAGATTCGATTTCCTTAATGTCAAAAATGTGGGAAAAAGCATGGGAAAATTACTTAAAGTGATATGTAAATGCTATCTGTGTAGATATGAAGGTCATTAGACCCATAAGTGTAAGGAAAATAAAGAATCTACAAAAAAATCTTCAATTTCAAGAGAGTTGGGAATTATGTGACTCAATGTCCCAATCTAAGTGTAAATGAGGGAAATAGTCACCATAAACCATGAGAACAAGGAAAATCCTATGAAAATACTACTAATATAGTAGATAGTGAGTTTTCACTCTATATTCTCTAGTGTCCAATTTCATGTAAGTTTTTTCCAAATACTGGATATTGAGTTATAAATAAAAACCACTAGTGACATGATTATCATATAAATCATTTTCATGGTTAGTGGATGTAGATATTAATCCCTTGGTATAATTCTATGTGAAATTGTTAATGGTATATCTCTCATTATAAAGTTCTTATAATAATTTTCCATATATATAAAACTCTTTCTACATCCTAAATAAACCCATTATCATCTAGCTATGTATGGTTAATAATGAGTTCCCAATAGAAGTTACTCTAATATTATGATTCAAATTATGACTATGTAATTTATTTAAGGATCATGTAATGTAACACCCTGAAATTTTAATTTATGATTACTTTAAAATAAGTCAATGTGTTCAATGGCTTACTCCACACACAACTCCAAACTCAAAAAAATCCTAATATGTTTAGGTTGTTAAAAACTACCTATTTAAATAGTGGGAATAAAAAGGAGTAACCACTTTATGAAAGATTTATAGAATAAAAAAAATATAACTTTTTATATGAATGAAATTTAATTTAGCATAGCTAAAATGACTAATAAAATCATTTTATGCTTAGAAAAGTATTTTTTTTTTAATATTTTTATTCTATGCAATATGCATGAATATTTTAGGAAACTTTTTATTAATGATCAAAATTATATTTTGATATAAATAATTTATCAATATTAATTTAATTATTGGATAATAATAAATATTCATGGAAATCATTAATATTCTAAAAAAATTATTTTCCTATAAAAACTCTTTTTCATTACACCTTACCTTCTAATTTAAATTTTAAATTTATAAAATTTATAATTTTAATTTTAAAAAATTAAAATTATTTTTGGATTCATCATATTAATATTTTCTTAATATAAATTTTTCTGGTTTTTCTAAAAAGTATGATTTTTATGTGAATAGTGAAAAATATAATTTTTCAAAATGACATGGATTTTATGGAATTATTAGTATATAAGTATGAATTATAAATTCATGAAAATTTTTCATAATAAAAAAATATTAAGTGACAGCAATTTAAAAAATTTAGTTTTAATTTACAAACCCATATTTGATATTTTAGAACATAAGTAATATTTCCTCATAAAATACTTTAATAAATTATACATTTTTTAAAAAAAATTAATTTTTATCACATTTATTAATCGAATCAAATGAATTTTATTTAAAAAATTTAATTAGTGTGTAAAAATATCAAATAATTACCACTTTATTTTTAGGTATAAGTATTAGGTTACCTTGGGTAAAACCTAGTTATCGTGATAAAAGCTAAAATTGAAAAAGTAAAAATTCAAGGGTAATGGACTTGAAACATGATAAAAACTTGTCTCTAATTTAGTGGATGAGTTTTTCATACCTTATCTATAATACACTCTATTATTTCCCAATTTTGTATCCACTTTACATTTTTTAACATGTTCCACCTTGATATTAAGTTGAAATGTCTACAAAAATGTCATTCTCAGCACTTATAAAAGGAAAAAATTACCACCCTTTAAAGGACCTTCTAAAAATTTGGTTTAATAAAAAGTCTATAATTTTTTCCTAGAATAATATTTAACTCTACTGAGATTATTTTTACAAGATATTATCTTATTTCATCCATTTCTAAGGCATCTTCCAAGGAAATCTCAAAGTTCTCAATGGGAGTAATCATTTTTACATAACTTTTTTCTTTTCTATTTTAATTTTTTAATTTTAATTTTGAAGTATTTATATGATTAAATAATAATTGGTTATATACTTAATTTTATTATAATATGGTAATAATAATTAATCATCTTTTCTCTTTTATATTAAGAAAAAAACTGGCATTCGTGGGTTGTGCAGACTACCACCCCTATGAAGCAATGTGTTCTGTTTTCCTTCACCACCTTATAAGCGATGTCTAAAATGGGAATATAATAAATAATTATTATATTTATATCATTTTTATTATTTTTTAATAATAATCCATATTACTTTTTCCTCCCATTCTATGAAAAAATAAATCATCATCCACGTATATGTGTTGATTACCGCCTCAATGGAACGATTGATTTCCATTTTTCTTTTCATCACTGCCTTAAATGGTTGGCCATGAAAATGGGATTAATGTATAAATATGTTTTTAATTATATCATTAAGTTTATAATATGATAATGTGAATAACCTGTCAATTATATGATTAACAAAGGATTATCATTAATTCAATCATTTAAAACGAGAGAACTAAGAGAAAACTGATCTCTTCTTTCTAAGTAATGAATTTATATAAATTATATTCTCTTTATATTTATTCATAATTATAATATATCACCAAAATAAGAACAAAATAATATCATTATTATTCTGGTATAATTATATTATGTCTAAACCATCACATAATCATCCCTTAATCATGGTAGGTTCATTTTTGGTCCGGTTTAACCACCTACTTGAACAATATTATACATTTATATCTTGGTTGAATATGGGAACTTATTTTATCGTATAATATAATATAAATATTTAAATAATGTTCTGTTTTTTGGATATTTTAATGTTATATCAACATTTAACTCATTGATTAAGAAAACATATATCGTTCATTAAGAATCATCAAAACATGTCCATCACTAATTGTATCCCCGTGAATCATAACTAAAAATAACATTAAATTAAATTAAATTTATATAAAATATCAGGGACCATATATTATAGTGCCTTATATGATCTAATATTGATTTAATTTTAAAACAATAATATATTCCAACACCTCTTTTCTGAAACTAGTTCAAAGAGATAATGATTAATTACACTCGGTGTTGAAAATCGGTAAAAACTAACTAATATAAATATGTATAGAATGATTATAAATCAGCATTATAAATGGTTATAGTTATGAATAATGTTATTTAGTATGTATTTAATGAACTTAATTTAATTATTCAAGACATTTTTTGCAAGTAAAGAATGAATCAAGACTGTGGTAAGGGTTTTCATCTTAAATTCCTCTCCTTGAGACATATTTGGTATTATGAACATAATTTCATTTATGTGGAGTATATAATACATATTTGAGATACCATATAATGAATTATATTTTAATTATGGTATTTTAAGTTCAATAACAAACCCTCTATGTCAAGGGTTTTTTATTAAAATGTTACTCAATTCGAAATGGTTCTTTGTCTCAAACTTTAATTCTCTGAGATATATTTATATCATGTACCATTTTTTCATTTTAATGGTGAATTCATTGTCCATGTATTTATCTTTATAATATTTTTTTTATTCATGGGAAATTATAATCTAAATCAGTTCCTTTTCATCAAATGGATTTTGAATCAGTTTTTTCCCAAGATGTATGGTTTTTTGGTAACTAAATTTTCATTCATTGAGTTATGATTGTACTTTTGGAATTAAAATTTTGTTAAATTATAAAAATTGATTGTTTTATATATTATTCTATTTGTTTTATATGAATTTAAATTTCTACAACAAAATAACCCTTTTTTAAATATTTCTTACATCAATGAGTATGTTGGTTATAAGGAATATCGATAACTCAAGTATACTTTCCTTGAATTTTATTGTTTTATCATGAACTTATTTTTTACATGATTGGGTTATCCCACCATAATATATTATTTTAGGTTAATTACTATAATTTTATTTGTAAAAAAAATTTTGGAAACAAAATAATGTTTTGTTACTCTTTTTACAATGTGACTTTTAAACAAGGGTATTTTTTCATGATATTAAAAGGGGGTTTTCCTTTTACTTTCCTATTTTTCATATTATTATCCAAATTTCCCAATATATACCTTATGTTTTTTAATTACCTATTATTAAATATTTTTTAAAAAAATTAATGGTTTTCAAATATTTTTCACTTTACCTTTTTCAAAAAATACTTTTGGAAGTAACCTATAACATCATTTTTTACATCAATGTTAAAAATATTTTCTAAAAGATATTTTTATGTTTTAACATCCATTTAACTTTTAATTTTATAAAATATTTATCATAATAGGGTTTATGTTTCACTATTTATATATTTATATTTGGGGTTAATAAACTCATGGTATCCAATAATCCAATTCTTGACCCCTTCTTGGGTAGTATCATTCAAGCATTTTTTTTCAAGTATATTTTTCATATATGTAAACATCCTTATGTGTTTCCTTTATTACACTAGGGATATGTTATTTTGAAACCATACACATTATTTAAATGGATATATTATAACCATTTTATTCCAATATTTAATTAGCTATATACTCATTTCTCTATATAGTGTGAACATCACATTTTATATAATTTATATTGGATGATGTTAACATATAAAGAATGTTATTTTATTTAAACAGTGAAAAGTATTGTCATTCTGTATTTTTTTATTCCAATTAAGATGATTTTTCGAAAGTTGACTATGTATTGTTCAACCATCTACCTTCTTACTTTGGATGGGTTATGATCATGTTTTCTATTTTATTGATATGGGGAAAATTATTGTCATTCCATATGGATACTTATGGGAAAGTTGACTATGTATTATTTTACCATCCACATTCATTCATTGGATGGGTTATAATCATGTTATACCTTTTATTTTAATGGGTAAAAGTATTAAAATTATTAATGATAATTGACTGCTAACACAGGTTGATTATTTATTAAAATTTTGTATTCTTTATTATATAATTAGCAATGTTTTTATTGAGTCATAGGTTCCTTAGGGAATGGTATGAAGTGTCTTATTGAGTCTTATGGTGAATGTATTGGACTTAAACAAGTTATGGGTGTGTCCTGGAATTATATATCCCCTAGATGTATTGATGGGTCTGATGAAACAATATAGTTTGGTTTTTAGTATATATCTCACCCCATATCTATATAGTGTCATGGAACAAGGCCTTAACAATATGTTTTTATTTCAAGCATTATGAATTTAATTAGTATTAGATTAGTATTATTTATATCCATGTTTTCATTTATTATCATGGATATTTCATGTTTTTAGTTTCATTTGATTATGTAATTATTCAGATTATTTATTTCTACCATATTACGTATTACATGATTATTTTTTAAAAATCTTTAGTTATATGTTTCCCATTAAATTGTGTTTGATCTCATCCCTTTATTATACTTTCTCTCCCTACGTTATAAAGTAAAGTAGTACATGTGATATTTTTAGATGAATCTCATGTGTGGAAGAATTTGCTGGAGATATTTAATACTCCTTTTGAATTAAGTAGTTTCAAATATTAGTGGAAAAATATACATTATTTGAGAAAGACATAGGTCTTCTAGTTTTTTTTCTAATTATCTAAATATATATACCAAAAAGTCCTTATAAATGTATGTAATGAAATATTTTCTTGTTTAATTATGTGATAGATATGTTAGTGAATTTATAGTTGGTATTGAAGCTGGTATGTAAAGTATGTTTTTATAAGCACTGAATCCAGGAGCACGGGTTTAGGGCATCACAAAATTCATGTTAAATCTATAATCATAAATAATAAACTAGAATAATAGGTGTGTATAGAACATCCTAAATTGTTTTTTCTTGAAAATGATGGTTCTAAGGTTTGAAAACTAGAGAATTATTTGTATGGTTTGTAACAGGTCTCTAGGGAAGGGTATTAAAATCTAGACAACTTCTTTAGAGAGATATCATTATTTAAATGAAAATTATAATACAACCTATAAATAAAATAAATAAATAAAGGTACATATATTATAATTTTTTATATTGATGATAATATTTTTCAGGTTATCAAGAGTGTAAATTCTAGGAATTTTCTAAAAACAATGAGGAACATCTTTTTGATTTTCTGGTTGGGAGAGTTGAAGTAGTTCTTGGGATTACAAATGATGTGAGAAGAAAAGTTTATTTTTATATCCCAATATAAGTAAGGAAACAAATTATTTAAGAAGTTTTAGATAAATAAATAAAATATAAGATTCACCATATAAAATTTAGGCTAATACTATCCAAGGATATTGATGGTGATATTTTAAATCAAAAGGAATTTAGAATATCGATTAGTAGCTTACCTTACCTCACTACATCTAGACCAGATATTGTTTATGTTTTGAGTTTGTGGGCCATATTTCTAAGTGATCCTAAAAAATAAAATATTTTTACTACTAAAATGGTCCTAAAATATATTAAAGGGGAATTGAGTTATGGGATATTGAACAATAAAGAAAATACCAAGAATATGTCAAGTTATAATAATGCATAAAGGGAAATAGATTGTGATAATAGAAATTCTACTTCAGGTGGAATTTTTATACTATAAAAAATATATGTTAGTAGAAACTAAAAAAAACTATATTACTTTAAGAACTAGAGAATATGAATATGTGGCTACTAAAACTTCTTTCACCTAGATGATTTGAATAAATAAACAACTTGAGGACTTTAAGGTGAAGATTGTAAAGCCTCTCAAGATATTATGTGGAAATCAAAGTTCCATTAAGAGTTCTAAAAATTCATTGAAACACTCAAGGTATAAGAACATTGATATTAGATTTAATTTTATTAAATACATAGTTTTAAATGGATACATCAAGCTAAAATTAATTCCTACATGAGACCAGTTGGTAGATATGTTTAAAAAATCTATACATGAATACAAGTTTGATACTTTGAGGTTAGAAATGAATTTTCTTCCCCACCCTCCCTCTTTAAGGACATTGGGAGGACCCCCACTTAGATTTGGATTATGTTTTCAAAGGGGGATAAATTGCACACAAATATTATTGTGGTAGGTACTAATTCTCTTTATCTATTGAGAATATAGTAGCTATTTTTCTTGTGAAAATGGGGATAAATATAAGAAGTGAGTGTATTTATTGAGGGGTAGAATTAAAATTCCTTTACAAATATTTTTCATCTTTTTGAAATGTAATTTTCTCAAAAACATAATTCTATTTTATGGTCTGGTGTCAAGACATTTATCTCTTAAGTAAGGATGTAATTTAGTATTTATTGATTTGATTACTAATTTTTATCATGAGTTGCATAAGGTTGAAAACATATCCATAATATAGAATTGAATTACCAATTAGGAATTTTTATTAATGTTTTATATGTTTTCAACCACATATTTGAAGAGTTTGGAAGTAATAGGAATGTTTTAGAAGGGATTAAGAAGGCTCTAAGTTAATTTGGAGGTGTTTTGAGTGAAGCTTAATTAATTATGTATTTATAGAATTTTGTATTTTTGGTTAATTTTGAAACTCAATAAAGATCATAGGATGAGTAAGAACTTGGTGGAGTTTATAGTTCATAGAGTTCAACTAAAAAAATTAGAGTTTATCATAGACTTCATAGGGTTGTTGAATTTCATAGAGTTAAAAATAATACTTTATAGAGTAAATTGATACTTTATAGAGTTTTTTATTTTATATAAAATTGAATTTGGAGTATATGGTAAAACAAAATAAGGTACAACTATATATATTTAAAATTCATAGAGTTCAAATATATAGCGTTTGATCTTTATAGAGTCCAGCACTTGGAAAAAAATTAAATAAATTTTTAAAATGATATATATTGAAGAAAATAATTGAACATTGTTTTTATGATATTTAAATCTTAAAATATCAGTGGAATTTGGTCAAATCTATGATGCAATACGAGATTCAATGGATTTTTAATGATATTTAGAAAAATATTAATTGAGATAATCATAGACTAAAATTCAAGAGGATTTCAATGTCAAATATTTGAAATTATTCTTCCTGATTCTTACTATTCTTCTTAAAGGATATTATTTACATCCAAGAATCAACGGGAGTTTCCATTATTAATTATAGGAATATTATATATGAATTTATGTGAATATAAATGGGAGAAATTAATATGTAAATTTTTTTTCATGGGTTTGATAATTTTGAATTCAATACCCTTCCACATTAATGAACTATGGTATTGGAGTTATAGAAACTAAATAATGTTGAATTTCACTGTATCTGGGATTTCTAGATGGGATAAGATAATAGGATTTAATTTTTTATCATTAAATCTCATATTATGGAGAAGTAAAAAGATCATATCACACATTAATTCTCTCATATATGAGAATATTGTTATAGATAATTAAGCTAGAAGGTTTATGTGTTGATATTGTATTAATATTATCTAAGTCATTGAAGAAATTTTAAAATATATTATAATTAATTTTTAAGCATCTAGATGTTCACTAAATATCATGTTCACAAACAAGAATGAGGGAATAATATTTGAGACATGTGGTTTCATTATAATCAATGACACCATTATTTGTTTTATGTTAAAAATTCAAGGATGTATACTTTTATTATTTTTTACAATACTATATAGCCTTGAAAGATTCAAGGAAGAACACTACACCTATCTTTTAATAAATTTTAACATAGTGATAGTTAGGGTCTTGGAACCCAACATGAACCTATTAAGGCATACACTCTCACATTAAGGTCAAACCTTGTATAAATGTCTATGTGATGTGCACTATTTTATAATTATTTCATATGAGGGGAGGTAGAGTTTGTAATTATTGGACCAAGTAATATAAATTTACATAGGTAAAGTTCTTAATAATTTGTAAAACAATAGTATCACTAATTCACCCCTCCCCTCTAAGTGTTACTCTGATTTATCTGGGCACTTCATGTGTCAATATATAATTTAAACTCTTTTGATCAATATATATGTCACACTTCTCTCCATAGATGTAATTACTCCAAATTTTCAGTATAATGATCACTCTTTCTAACTCTAGAACTTGTGTCAGATAGTTTATTCATGGATATTCTATTATCATGTGGAATATTATATCATTTTATCATTTTTCATGAGTATGAAACCCAATAATTTCATTAAATCATTACTGTATATCATAAAAACATCTCCCCTTAAGTTTAGGTGAAGTGATTACTCTCTTCTTGATAACCTTAAATTTATCTTTGTATTATTCCATCTGGATATACTTTACAACCTTCCATGTTAACTTAGTAATTTGGTTGGAAAATAATGAGAAATTTCTCAAAAATCATTTATATAACCTAGATAATCCAGAAAAACTATGGATCTATGTGATACTTCTTGGTGTATTCTAATCCTAAATTACATTTTTCTTTAAAGGATCAACCGAGATTTCCTTTCTTGTGATCACATACCCAAAAAATGTGACTTGACACATCTAAAAGTCACAATTTCCAAACTTATCATACAAATTATACATCATTAAATTATAGTGACCCTAGACTCTTACACATATCATTACATGATTTATGCATAACAAAACACCATATTACAAGATAATGATCGTAAAGTCTAGTGTCTTGGAAGACTAGGTACATAAAAATAAAAACATGGGATTAAATAAAATGTTTATTTATTTAATATTCAGAAAGAGATCCAAAATATCATTATGATCATAAATCTTCATAGGATAACATGGGGATAACATGAAAATATAGATGAGCTAAAAATACCAGTAAGTGAATAAACATAAGAATAAAGTTTTAGCACATTAGTTAGAAGGCATGACCCAGCGATATAAAAATGCATAGAACATATGGAATCATAAAATATAAACATGGTATCATATAAAAATGGAGTCATAATAATGTTGTATAAACATAAAACATGACATTATCATGAGTAAAGTCTTATTTAACATATATTATAATAAGTCAATGTTAACCACCAAGATCGTTGCACATGGTAGAACGAGTCAATGCTAACTGTTAAGACTGTTGCACATAAGGTCTCATGAGACTAAATTTTACCCAATGCATTGGAGATATATCTAGGTGAAACAATCATAAAAATTTTATGAATATTCTTTCCACATATATAATTATACATAATCAATCATACATAAACATAAGGGTTACTTGTGGAAAGAATTGGGTATCATATTCATGTCATAAAGCATAACAAAAGGGTGTATCATAAAAGTGTCCATGAAGTAAAGTAATTAGATCATGAATGGGAATTAATAAGGTATAATAGTCATATATCATGATAATTTATGTCAATTTTAATTTATAACATGAAAAAAGAGATTTTAAGAAACTTTAGAGTTAAAACATTTTAGTGCGGTTTAAGGAAAATATCAAAGATCACTTAAAACAGAAATGGAAACAATTTTTTATATAAAACCAGAAGTTAAATGAGAAGGTTTTTATAATAAAAATATTTTTTTTATAAAAATAATTGTGTCTTAAAAAACAAATTATATAATGTAATTGAATATGGGTAAGAATTCGGGATGTTCCCTTAAAATGGGTTTGCTTATCGGGAAGTATTGAAGAGGGAACCGTTTAAAAACATGTATATCCATAAAATTGAATGATGAATGGATATTGATACATAATTTTGGTAATATAAATATAATTTATAATATTTACATTAAAATAATAGATAAATTTATTTGGGTGAAAATAAAGATAGAGAAACTCAAAAGAATAATGGAGGTTCGGGTAGAATCCCTTACCTAAAGTCTGATGGTATCCTTTACTTGATATTAATGTATTATATAACCAAATTAAATTCATTAATTAATATTTCCAGAACCTATTATTCATTTAATTTATTTATTATAACCTTATTAATTTCATTCATGGCTTTTTATGGGTTGAGAGTTTCAATTTCATTGTTTGGGAGCGTTTGTTTCCTCGGTTCTCATGATTGCTTTACTTATATACATGTAAGATGAGAATGGTTGTCCAGAATTTAATTTGTATGTTATTAGTGAAAATACATAATATTACATGGTTATAAAATTAATTTGGTTATTTGGAGTGAAGATGAATCACTATATAAAACTTTATTGATAACTGTTTTGGTTAATTGGCAGTTTTGTATCACATCAAACACGTTTTTATTTATAAATTAAAATCATGTGTAAAAAATATTTCATAACCTTAAATTATACATAATAAATATATTATGGTATTTTTCAACCATAAAATTTTTTTCATGACTGGAATGGAATACAGTAAAAGAAATTGAAAACTCATCGTACTTGAATGTGATAAATTAGCACATCTTGGATGGTGTTTTCATTTCTAGTATAAAAGGAGGGGAAAAGGAGAGTTTATGATGAAATATTCCATTACCATAAAAAATCATATATATTTAATTTAATGTAGTTATAATAACATTTGTATGAAAGTAGGTGAGTAAAGAAAAAGAAATAAAGGAACTTGAAAGAAAATAAAGGAAATGAAAAGTGGAATTTACCTCTTGAATATATCCTCCTTAAGAGCCTCTTTAGAGGAGAAGATTTGGTCTTTTGAAGAGACTAAGGGATTATGGAAATGGTAGAGTGGATTAGGGAGATATTTCAGAAAAATTTGGACTAGGAACAAGGCTTAAGATGAGTGAAGATAAGAGGTAAAGAGGGGTGGTTTTTATAGTGGAGGAGAGGAGGGGTTTCCCATTATTTTAATCATTAGTTTAATATGTTTACTCAATACTATGAATAGTCTTAATTATTGTGACCCCAAATATTAAATATAGAATGTGAGTTCATACCCATGGACATTTACATCATCCATTACTAAATCGTGATGCATAAATTTATTTATTTATCATTTATCGTAAATTATCATATTTTACTACTGACCAAAAAATAAAGTATTAATAAAAATCCCAAACATTCACCCCAAAAATTTTTCAATGTGTAGAATTAAAAAATGAACACACTTTTATGAATATAATTTCCTAAATATGAGATAGTTAATTTTTAATTAAAATCATAATTTACTTGAATAATACAAAATTTAAAATTAAAACTGATTTTCTAACACCTTGAAAAATTAATTAAGGTATCTAAAAATTATCTTATAATAATAATTAATACAAATAATTATTTATGGTTAAATTTTATGAAAATAACTTTTTTTAATTATTAAATTAATCATAAAATTTTAATTAAATATACAAGAATTACAAAAATACCAACACTTAATCAATAATTTTTAAAATATTTACTTACTTATACTATGGTAAAATTATATCATATGGTCACTTATAAGATGCATATATTTTATTTATATAATCATTAGTGATTTTACTATTCAATTTTCTATTTTATTATTCATAAGGGTCACATTACTATTCCAAAATTCAAGTTACTATTTCATCGGTATATATTACTTAACTTCTAGAGATACCTTTTATTATACTCGTTATTCATTTATAAGGTTTGTATTATGTTCTAAATGTAATCTTATGTGATTATAATATAAGACATAATTATAAGAAGGTAATTTCATTGACAAAACATTGGTTCGTTAAATAAATTCATTAATATAATCCTTAGATATTCCTCATATTATTCCGCTATCTTCAAATAAATGAGAATATAATCAATAAGTACCATATTTGTAAGATTATTGGTTTTCCCAAACACTTACTTTATCATTTATTTGGTGTTAAGGAAGTCTAGAGATGATTTCTTGTAATTTTATAATTGAGGGAAGGTTTATTTTATTTTAAATTTAGTTCTAAAGTAATTTTTTAATTTTGGGTCATATTATGCATTTTAGATTTTTGTCGATTTTGGGCTTATTATAAGATATTGCTTATTAATTTTAAAAATGACTTACATATGAAATAAATTCCATATATGTTTCCTTTTACTATATAAAATATGTTATGTGTAAAGTAAAAAAGTATTACATATTTTTTTTTGAAATTCAAAAAACATCATATTGAATTAAAATCTTACATTTTAAAAAAATAAATACATATTAATTAAAAATATTATGCACTAATTTTTGATAAAGGGGAAAGCCTACTGCATCATAGAAAATATTATGTATCATAATTATATTATGTATTGAAAATTTCATGAAGTTTAAAAATCTATATATTGAATAAATATCATAAATAGTCACTAAAAATATTACATATGGATTTATTTCAAAGTAAAAAACCCTTAAATGTTGTATTTTTTAAAGGAAAATATGTTACGCATTGGGTAAAATATGTTATATACCAAATTATCTCTAATTTAAATATATTATTTATCTTATATAAATATTACATACCACCGGGAGGACTATACCATTTCAAATTTTTTATTTTATAGAATAAATTATGTATTTCCTTCCAAGAGATACATAAGATATATCCCTTTGTATATAAGTGGGAATTTCTATTTTGGAATGAATCATATTTTAAGATTATTTTGGGAATTATCAACCATTAACCCCATAAAAGTCTATAATTTGGAAAATGTAATTGAACTCCTTCACCCTAGAATATTTTATCTATATTTTTAAGAAGATTAAATTTTGTGATTTGGTGATAATTATCATGCTTTATTTAAATTATAATTAAAAGGATTGATTAGAATTTTAAAAATAGGAAACACCAGGTAGAATCTTCACATGATCTATTCATCTTGATTTTTAGTCAAGTTTTAAATCCTCTCTTTTGGGTCACTTTTATTTCATTCAAATCCTATTTCACAAGATAATTTCTTGGTTATCTATGAGTATCCTTTAATAATTTTTGTCCCTTGGTATCGTGTTATTACTCAATTGATTTTCTAAGGTGATTTTTCTTACTATCTCCCATATTCATTCCCATTTTTTCTAGGAAAGTTGCAGTAATAGTTAGATTCATTTTTGTAATCATGGTTTGATGGAGGTTTTTTGTGTCATAGTATGTTTAAACTTTACCTAAAATATCCCATCCTTGTGATCACCTCTCCTCCACTACTTTTCTTACACAATGATGCCATTTTTCTAGTTGAGTTACAAGATTCTTGACTCCTTTAATGTTGTTTAAATTATAGAATTATCATTATAATAATTTCATTGGGTAAATGGAAAGAATTAATATAAGAAATATAATAATAAGATTGATGAATTTTAATGGGGAAGTTGTATCGCATGTGCTTTAAATCATCTTGGGTTATTATATTGGATAAAAGGAGACTAATATTGCTTCTATAAATTTCTTTATTATTGTGTGTTTATTTGTTTATAAAAAATATGTTTTACTTGTTGTGGTTATTTTCTATAATCACATTTCTTAAAAGGTTAAATATTTTAAGGTGATAATAAATTATTCAGGTGAAAATATATAATTAATATATTTTGGTACAAATGAGAGAAGTTGAATTAGTAAAAAGGTATGATTTAAAAAATAATGGTTGGTCATTAAATATGGTTAATTAATGGTATAATTAATGTAATATGGTTGATAAAATGGTAAATATTATATGGGTAAATATATGATTAAATGGGAATATTTTTAATGTAGTTGTGGTTTTTTTGCATGTAAAAGTGGGATGACTTGAGTTATAGATGTGGTAGAAATTTCTAGTAATAGGTAGTGAAAATGTTGTGATAATTATAAGTTTTCTTAGTTTTGTTTTGGTTTAGACCTTTTGGTTGGTATTTTGTGTGACTATTATATGATGTATTTTCTTTGGGATTTTATGAACACCCTACGAGAGTCAGCTAACCTTACCAATGTCCAAATGTTAGGGGTTTTGGGTGTTTTCCCCAAATATCCAAATTGGTGAGGGAATAGGTGGATAACTAATCCCTCTTCTTATCTTTACCTTATAGGTGTAGTATGGGTTATGATGTCTCACGGTAATTGTAATCATACAAGATGTGATGGAATAAAGTAATAGTATGAGATTTACTATCTGATTTAGTTTTCTGGTGTAGATGATTATATATGGTGAGGGTCGTTCATTATAAGAGGAGGGAATGTGGTTGATGTCATTCATGTTAACATCACCCAACTGTAAAGGAAATTTGATATTTGTTTTGAGTATGTTATGTAGTGGTGGAAATGTAATGATGAAATGGTTGTGATATGTGGTATATAGTTACAATATGAAATATAATGTGTTGTGGCATGGATGGAAAAGGGACTAGGAGAACTAGGATGTTTTTCCTTGGGGAATGAGAGTGAAAATACATTGGGGAAGTAATTTTGGGGTATATTCTTTCTATATTATTAAATTATTATGTGATTATGCATTGATGTGATATTGGGTGAGTGATCCTTGGTGAAATATGGTGGAAGTTGACCCGATATAGGTGCGAGTTAGTTCTACTATTTATTCATTGATGCATTATTATACCTTTTCCATGATTTCATGAGTATTCTTGAGGATTATCATACTAAATATACATGTATAATCACCCTTATATATACAAATTTTCATTTCAAGTTTCTAGGATGGATTTGGGGATTGATCTAGACATTGTTATCTCATATATTGGAGCAGCGGTTGGAGTTTCTAACATAGGAGTTTACATTTTTGTATTTATTTTTAGAGACTTATATTTTTATAATATTTACATACATTATAGAATGTTGTTATTATTTTATATTATGTTTTTTATGGGTGTTTTTTCTTATTTTTTACTAGGTTTTATAAGGATAATGTCACTAATTTGTATTTTTTATACCCTCATTGATAGTAACCAACTCATAAACTAGTGGAGGCAGGCTTCGGGGGTCAATATCATTTTTTGTGTAAGCCCAGGAAGGGTTCCCAATAGAAGTGGTTCATTAAAGTGTTGTTTCAGATATATGGATGAGAGTTGGGGTGGATATTAGTGTTGGGAAATGGGAAGGATTTTATGGGATTGGTAGGGAAATCAAATTATTTTTAACCCAGTGTGTGATATAACAAGGGAAACCAGCTAAGACATGGGTGATTAGGGCCCCTTGTGATCTGAGTAAGGACCATAAGCTTAATAAATACCCTTGGTGAGATAGTGTTGATTATGGGATAGAGATATAGTAAAGGTACATGATTAATACCTATTTATTATTTTGTTTGAATAGGGGTGATAATGGAGAAATTTGATATGAAACTAATTGAATAGTTTTTAAAAAAAATCCATGTTACTAGGCTTGGGATTTTTTTTATACTTACAGAGATTTCTACTAGTCATTATCAGCATGTGGATCAGGTTGGTTAAGTTATGCAGGATGATATAATTGACTATTAGAGGTTTAACCCAACTGAATAGGATGGGTCTTGGAGGATGAATTTGTGTGAATTCTGGAATCAAGGATTAGAAAAGTATGAGATGATCATCTCAGATCTAGAGATGGAGAACTTATTGGAGGAGATCAATATTTTCTTTATTTTGATCTATGTGAAGATAAAGTATTAGGTTCTACTAGCCATCAGTTATATGAGAGGGGAAACCTTTAAATGGTGGATCATATACCTTGGAAATCTCAAGGAGCAATAGGTCTCATATGATGATTTTCATATAGAGTTTCATGTAAGAGTATCTCTCTCTTAGGTAGGGGATCATGAGTGTGTGGGAGTATGGGATTATATTTAAGGATCTTCTTTACTTTTCTCCAAAAAAATTCTCTATTTTGGAGCCCAAATCATGACATTTAGAGGAGTTGTTTTATATGGATATCTAGTTTATGATAACCACATATGCATTACCTATGTGTCTAGAGTTGTAGAAAAAATAGTTAATCAAGAATATGGATGTGAAATTAGGATCACCATGAGAGGGGAAATATTAGGGCCTCCTAAGGGTTGGGGTTGTAGTTGGAGGATCTCAGATTTCAAGACAGTTGAGGTTCAGACTAAAAGTGAGTTATTCATAGTAATATTCCTTCGGATTATCTAGGTTTAGTAGTTACTATTCATATATTGGGATCTCTATTATATGTGTTTTACTTATAGATTTAATAGTAATTAGTGATTTTAGTCCCCAACCATCCTTATATAACAACACACTATGGGTGGTCAGTTTCCATTTTATCCTTAGTAGGAGTTTCCTAAAAGGCCTTATTAGCTGCAGAACTAGCAGGGCTTCTGGTATCCGAGAGGTAATGGATCAAGTATAAGAAATCATCATGATGACCTCCAACCTCAAGGACTTAGGGATTATCATGGTTGTTGTAGTGGTCATAAGTAGGGGAAGAAAGGAATAGGAGTTAGATATTTTTAGTTACACACTATAGAGATTTCATATCAATATGGATTAGATTTTGTATAAGGCATAATATATTTATCATATACCCTTGTTTTTACCTTATTTAATTATAGATAATCATATTCCTTCATTTCACTTTACTTAGTCTATTATTTTGGGATTATGTTGAAGATTATTTCAGTGCCTCTTGTTAACTATGATAGTTAGAGGTTAGTTGGGTCTTCTTGATATGTTTCAAGGTTGTTATTTAATGATTGGGCATCATCATTTTTTGGGGGACTTATTCTTACTTAAGGAATGACCATACAATTTCATCATTGGAATATATTGTTTGTACTCTATGCATTCAGTCATCGGTTTCTTCTTACGAGTAGTTGATATCTATGTGTAGAAGGACAACATGTGGTACTTATTAACATTGGGATCATTAGACGAGTTTTAGTCATTCAAAACCTCTATTGTCTTAGCTAGTAGAAATGTCATTGTATTCGATAAGGGTATAGGTGGTGGATTTTCATATAATCATCGAGGAGTTACTTATAACCCCACCCCTTCAATGTTATCTCAAGTTAGAGATAGATTTGTATCATAAGGCCTCTTTGAACTCGGTATCCTCTTATCATATGGAATACTTTGGGTGGCTGAAGTTGAAAATTTATATTGATGATATGATATAGAATGGTTTCATCCATCTTAGTGTGTAATCATGGGGTTCTCTAATTTTATTCTATAAGAAGATGAATGGTGGTCTGAGGTTGATTATATACTACTAGGAACTAAATCAAGTGACATTCACGAATGATGACCCTATTTTGAGGATTGATATTTATTCAATGGGTTTAAGGGTTTTATCTAGTTTTAAATATTTATTTTCAATATAGGTATCATCAGATTAGGGTGAAAGAGGATGATATCTTGAATTATACTTTTAGGTATCGATATAGGCACTCCAAGTTTATATTTATGTAATTAGATGTTATGAATTTTTTTTTTCATAGGACTTGTTATCTCTATGTTTCATGAGTTATTAGATCATTTTGTGGTAATTTTTATCAATGAGATTATCATATACTCAAATTTGATAGAGGATCATGTTGGTAATGTTCGGTTTATTTTATAAGTTCTTCAGCAACATAAGGTCCATGGTAAGTTATCCAAGTGAATTTGTTTCGATGTGTGAGGTGTATTTTATTAGGCATGTGTTTTCCCAATAGGGATTAGTATTCAATCCTTCAAATATAGAAGTTATTATTTATTAGGAAACACCCAAGAATATTATGGAGGTACATAGTTTCCTTGGTCTCATGGAATATTATTAGAGGTTCATGTCTAATTTATATTAGGTTATAAACCATTTGAAATCCATGAATATGAGTTATTGGGATTTCATATGAACTAGTCATTGTTCGGAGGATTTTTACTACCTGATGGAGAATTTGATTATTGCTCTCATACATTAGTTTTTAGATGAGGGAGTAATGCTTGAGGTTTTTTGTAACGTTTCATATCTTGGTTTTGTATGTGTTTGGATGAAAAAAAAGGTTTCTAATCCCATATGTTCCAAGGAAGATATGTCACCATGAGTGTAACTATTCCACCCATGATCTTGAGTCAGTGGTAGTATTTTTTATATAAATTTTAGGTTGTATTGCCTCATCAATGAACACTTTTTGTTATTCACTATCACAAGAGATTGAGCTAAAAATTCTCTTAGTGGGATTTGAATCTAAAATATTGGTGATGGATAGAGTTCATTCAGGACTATGAATCCATAAACACTTACACCATAGGAAAGGAAATTTAGTAGCTAGTGCACTGAGTAGAAAGTCACAAGGAGATGGTGTTCATGTGTCAGGATATGCTTGGATAGTGATAGAGTAACATGCAATGATGCATATTGATCTTGAGGAGGTTTTTATTATAGGTTTACTATATAATATGTAGGTGTAATCATCCTTGATATATTAGGTATATAAGTATCAATGGTGAGACTCAAAGGTGGAAGTGATGTGGGTTCATCTCATTCATAGTGATGCTCTAGAGGGGTGGTTAGATGACGACCTGCATCGAATGTTGTTTCAATTGAGGTTGTTTATTCTATTGTAGGTGTGATGGGTGGCTCTCCATGACTTCCATAGCTCACCCTTGGTAGTGTACATTAAAATATCCAAGATTTATCATGCCTTAAAGAGTCAATTCTGGTGGTTAGGGATAAATTAGTCTATAGAGGAGTTTGTGTAATGGTGATTAGTCTTCCAATAAGTGAAGTTAGAGCATCAAGTTTTTGGTGGGTTACTTCAGGCCCTAGATGTGCCCCAATAGAAGTGGCGGACATATCAATGGGATTATTTTTTGGTTTTTCTCAATACTAAAGAGGTTGTGATTCTATTTGGGTGATCATGGATCAGTTGATGAAGTCAGCTCATTTCATGGAAATTAGAGAGGCTGGTGTTATGGATAGACTGGCAAGGTAGTGTATGAAAGAGATAGTGGGGATTCACGGGTTATTTAAGAACATCATCAATGGTTGGGATCGTTGATTTTCCTCATGATTCTTGGGAGGAATTCAGTAATATTTTGTCTCTCAAATTCATCTTATCACTACATTCCATCCTCAGATGGATTGTCAAACTAAGTGGACCATTTTGATTCTTGAGTATATGTTTTGATCTTATGTTCTAGATTTTGGCATATAATAGGGGAATAACCTTCCCTTGGTTTAGTTTTCTTATAATAACATTTATCAATTTTATATTTGTGTGGCTTCATTAATGGAATTGTACGGGAGTCCCTGTATATATTCATTGTGTTAGGTTGATGTAGGAGATTCAATGATCCTTAGACCAGATGTGGTGTAAAGAATGATAAATAAGGTTTAAATGATTTGTGAGTGGAGAAAGGAAACTTAGAACCATCATAATACTTATATTGATCAGAGGAGGATACCTCAATAGTTCAAAGTTAGTGATTATATATTACTGAGGGCATCCCCTCATCATGGAAAGTAGAGGTTTAGCTGATAAAGTATGTTTTCTTCATAGTTTATTTCTCTTTTTGATTTGTTGAGTCGTATTGGTGAGGTTTCATATCATTTAGTGCTTCCCCTGTAGTTGGACTATATCCATGATGTCTTTCATGTGTCTTGTATTCATCGATATCCTCATAATGAATCTCATGTGATTAATTGGTGGAGTTAAATATAAAGTATGATGTGATTTTTTTGGAGCAACTGGTTGATATTTTTTTCACCTGGAGAAGGTAATGTGTGGGAAAATTATTCCCTTGTTTTTCATTTTATGGAGGTATGGTGTCTTGGTGGAATGTATATAGGAGTGTGAGTTACATATGTGTTCTTAGTATCCCAATATGATTTTAACCTTTTTATGTTGTAATGATATATATTGTTGTTTATGGATGATTTATTTTAAATTTTCTATTCTTTGGTTGTATTTTATTTTTCCAATGGCATCATTCCATTAGAGAGGTATATGTTAGGGGAGTATTGGGATGAAATATTTTTTCCCTTATAGAATTGTTTTGATTCTTTATGATAAGAGTTTTTTGAGAGGTATCTTATATATGGGCCCAAGTTTTCCCAAACTCTTACTTCGTAATTTATTAGGTGTTAAGAGATTCCAGAGATATTTTCTAGTGATTTTAGAGGTTGGGGAAGGTTATGTTATTTTAAATTGAATTTTTTTATATAGTTACATAATTTTTTGTCATATTATATAATTTTTATTTATGGTTGATTCTTGTATAAGTATAAGATATTACATAAAAAGTTTAAAAACATCTCATGTATAAAAAAAATCCTTAAATATTTCCTTTAAATCTAAAAAATATATTTCATATGAAGTATAAAAATCTTACGTATTGGTTTTTTATAAATTCAAAAAACATAATTATTGAATTAAAACCATAAATTTTAAATAAAAATATAAATATTAATTAAAAAATTTACATACTAATTTTTTATAATGGTTAAAACCTTATGAATCTTATATAATTTTACATATCATAATTGTATATCGTATTAAAATTTTTATAATGTATAAAAACTTATTTATTGAATAAATATATTAAATAGAGACTAAAATATTACATATGAATTTATTTCAATAGAAAATACCTTACATGTTATATTTTATTAAAGGAAAATATATCATACATTGTGGAAAATATATTACTTATCAAATTATCACCAAGGGAAAAGTATTATGTATCATCTATAAATATTATGTACCAAAGGAAGTACCATGACTTTGTTGATTCTTACTTCTAAAGAATATCTTATGCATTCCCTTCCAAAAGATACGTAAGATATATAACTTTTCATTTAAGTGGGATTTTTTTTTGGTCTTTAATCATATTTTGTGATTGATAATAAAATTATCAACTATAAAACCATTAAAAATGGAAATTTTGAAAATGTAATTAAACTTATTCTCCCTATAAGATTCAATACGTGATTTTAAAAATATTAAATTTTACATTGTGATGATAATTATAATGCATAATTTAAATGATAATTAATAGGGTTAACTATTATTTTGAAAATAGGAAACACTTAGGAGAGTCTCAAAGAAATTCACGCGTCTCGATTTTCAAATTTGAGGTGCTTATCCTCTGTTACAAGTCATTTTGTTTATTTGAAACCCCAAATGACTCAATAGATTTTTTTCGTGATCTTTGAGTACCCTTTTATTTTAATTTTTCCTTGGTCTTAGGAAATTACTGATATGGTGATTTAAGGTGAGTTTTCTTCCCTTATCCAAGATTCTTACTTGGTTTTCTTGTGAAATTCATAGAAAATATTAGCTTTTATTTTGGGTTTTGATAGGGTTTTTTGTGTCATAGGTTGTTTAATATTTCCCCAGAATTTCTCATCCTTATAATCACCTCTCCCCTTCTCTTTTTCATATACTATGAAGTCATTGTTTAATTCAAGGTAGGGGATTCGAGACTAATTTTTTATTTTTTGTAAATTATGGAATTACCATTATAGTACTTTTATTGGGTAAATGATATGAATTAAACTATGAAATATAATAATTGGAATGATGAAATTTAAGTGGAGAATTTTTTTGTATGTTATTTAAATATTCCTATGTTATTTCATGTGATAAATGGATATTAATAATGATGTTATAATTTTTTTGTCACTATGTGTTTATTTTATGTTGTAAAATATTTTTTTTTATTAGGTTCACATTTTATAAAAGGATAAATATTTAAATATGGTAATAAATCGATCAAGTGAAAATACAAAATTTATAGGTTGTTCCACAAATTGGAGAATTTGAATTAGTATGAAGGCGTGCATGAAAAAAACATGGTTTTTCATTAAATATGTTTAATGAATAGTGTATTAAATGTAATAAAGTTGGTAAAATGGAAAATCTGGGATGGGTAACTATATGATTAAATAGGAATATAGTGAACATTTTGTGGGTTTTTTTGAGTAAAAGTTGTCTAGTTTGTGTTGTAGAGGTGGAAGTGGTTTCTAGTAAGCAGTTGTTATGATATAGAGGTGATTATAGGTGTTGGTAGTGTGGTTTCAGTTTGTACCATTAAGTTGAAATTTCATGTGACTATTAAATAACATATTTTCCTTATGATTTTATATATTCTTCACCTAATTCGATTCACCTTACCGATTCTAAAATATTTTGAGTTCGAGGTGTTTTCCCAAAATATATATACTGGTTGGCTAGGGAATGGATGGCAATATACCACCACTTCCCCACTCTCCCTTCTAGGTGTAGTATGAGTTTTTATTGATCATAATAGATGTAATAATATGGTCTATAACAAATTAATGTTTTATTATTTGATATACCGATTGATTCAGTTATGTGGTTGAGGTGATCATATAAGGTGGGGTCATGCATGGTAAGAGGAGGGCATGAGGTTGTTGTCCTTCATGTTCACGATACCCTATTTTAAATAAAATGTGATATGTGGTTAGAATATGGTATGTGGTAGTGGATATGTCATTATGAGATGGTTTTGGTATGTATTATATGGTTTTGATATGAGATATTATGTGTTGTGGCATGGCTGCGAAAGGGATTGGGATCACCAAGTTGTTTTTCCTTGGATAATGAGAGTGAAAACTCAATTGGGAAGTAGTTGTGGGGTAAATTTTATCTATATTCTTCCATTATAAGTTTTTTTATTCAATATCGAGAAAGATATCCTTGGTGATGTTGGGTGTTAGTTGAGCTAATATAGGTGTGACTTCGTTTTGTTATTAATTCACAGAGGGGTTAGTATTCTTCTTGAACATTTTCACAAGTGGTATTGAGGATAATACTATTGTTTATACATGTATTCTCACCCATATATATAAAAAAATTTAGGTTTTCAAGAGGAATTTGAGGATCGAGATGGACATTACTACCTTAGATCTTGGAACTATGGTCGAAGTTTCTTCCTTAGGAGTTTTCATTTTGGTATTTCTTTTCAGAGACTCGTGTTTTTATAAAATTTTCACAAATTACTGGATATTTTTTATTTTATATTATGTATTTAACGGTCGTATTTCCTTATTTCTCCCTACTTTTATGAGGAAAATACCAACCATTTTATGTTTTATACGTTCAATATTAGTCGATAACTTTTCACCTATTTAAGGCGGGCTTCGAGGATCATTTTAGTCTTTACTACAATCCTGGTAAGGGTTCCCAAAGGGGGTGAGTCATGATAACCAAAAAAATGTATAAAATCTCTAATTAATAAATTCACAAATTATATAAAGATTTTTGGGGAATCTGTAAGTCTAAATAGAATAACTATTAACTCATATTATTCATATCCTATACATAAATATATCTTTTAGATATATTCTCACTTCACCTTCAATTGATGATATCCAAGTGAAATATTCACTTTTAAGTATTATTGGTATCCCTGAAGTTAGTTAAAAAAATAATCAACACTTGGATTCCAAATAATCTTTCAGCATATTCTTTAAATCCCCTAGTTTGATTAGGTCCATCCTATAGGATCTCATGGATATAGGTGTAGATACATGCATAAGTACTATTGATAACTCTACCTCATGATTCTAGGAAGTCCACTCAATTATTTGGGAAATAAATTAGTATATTTTCACACAATAGACATGTACTCAAGGTCATTACTTCCCTTTGTCTCAATCATTTACACTATATATGAATCTTCATTATTTACTAATACATATACCTTTGAATTATTTTTTAATTTAGATTCACAATCTTCCTTACATTTTTATAGGATCATGGGATGGTTTAGGATATGAAAATAGATTTCCTTTTCCCATTAACTCATATGATCTCTATATAATGAGAGGTAATTCATGCCAAGTATAAAATAAAATTATACTAAAAGAAGAATTATGATATTTTATAGACAAATATTCCCACATATTTTAATTGGGGGATATTCCAACACTTGGATTTCAATTATTACACCACTTGATGTTTTCATAGTTATCTCTACTTCAAGTTATCATGGAGGTGATTCCATATTTCTAGAAAACTTATCAGATATTAAGGAATGAATAAAAATTTAATTAAGTAAAAAATTTAACTAGTTTGGAGTGATTATTAAATTTTACATTCACCATTTAATTTTATTTATTTATGTTCCCACCGTTTAAAAAAATTAAATGGATAGGAGAAAACATAAGTCAATAAAGCACGTATAAACAACTTATTCATATGAGTAAATAAATTATAATTTCTTCACTTATTAAATATATAAGTTTGAAATAGATTTTATTTTACTAACCTAATTCCCTAATTAACTAAAAATTGATCTAATTAAAACTATAGTAACACATACCATATATTTTTGAATATTACATCATTTTAAAGATAAACATACATATTATTTCAATTCCCAAAAGGGATAGGTTTAGTGTGTTGGGAAAAAAATTTATAAAAAATAAATACATATAAAAATTTAAAAATTATTTAAATCATTATTAATAGTGTTATTATAGGATTTCATAAACTTCTTAGTACATGTAATCACTTAGGGTAATACATCAAAGAAAAGGTGAGTTAAAATCCCAATAAAGAGAGGAATAATATGAAGTAACGTATGGCATAAATCAGTATAAGTACATGGGTAAACATAATCTTCATTGTCATAAGTATATGGAAGAAATTTTAATGAGACATGGAATATGGAAAAAGGATAATAATGAAATGTCAAAACACATGTCAAGGCTTGTGGATAAAGTATCATAACATTATGAACAAATCACACTACATCATGTCTAGGAATTACACTATAGAAAAATCTCAATGAATAATGTATTTGGATAAATATCTCATGAGATACAATACTTTACCCAATGTATTAGAAGGATTTATAATTCTAGGGTCACCCATAACCTCATAACATGCATATAACCATGAATTAAACATATAAAGGAAACATATAAATGTAGATTACATCCACCTCTATGGAACATGAGGAAATGAAATAAAGATAGTAAACATGCAAGCTTAGGGACTTGACCCCATATCCTACCCCTCACATCACTCAAACCTAAATCATCCCACCAATAATGGTGGGGCTATAAACATATATTAATGATAAATATAAAACAACCCCATGATAAAATAATGGGTTTCATAATGATTTCAAAAACAATATATTAATCAATAAAGGTACACTTACCATCCACTCTAAAGTAGAAAATGTTTTATTTGATTCTGGATCCACCCACTCCTTTATTTCTAAAGCATTTTCTAAGGATATCACTGTATTACCTCAAAAATTATATGTTGAGTTAGCTGTGACAACCCCCAATGGCACAACAGTTGCATAAAAAGTTTATAATTCTTCTCCGATAGAAGTTTGTGGGAAAGTGTTTCCTGCAAATCTTGTGATCCTTCCTATAGTGGAATTTGATGTGATTCTTGGCATGGATTGGCTTTCTCTACATGGAGCTCATATCAATTTCCAAATAAGGGAAGTCACATTTCATATTCCAGATCAATCTATGATCGTCTATTGATTCAAGGATGAACATAACCTTCCAGTGGAAATTTCTTCCATCTTATGGGTCTTGATTCCACTAAATGAAGGTTATTTATCTCAAATGGTTTGTGAGAAACTCACGATTAAGAATATTCCCATTGTACGGGAGTTTGACAATGTCTTTCCGGAGGAATTGCTGGGTCTTCCACCAAATCGTGAAATTGAGTTTTCAGTAGAACTCGTACTGGGTGCTTTACCTATTTCAAATACACCTTATATAATGGCCCCAATTGAGTTGTGGGAATTGAAGAAGAAACTCCAAGAGAATCTTGATAAGGGATTCATATTCCCTAGTGCATCACCTTGGGGAGAACCTATTCTATTTGTTAAGAAGAAAGATGGATCAATGAGACTCTGCATTGATTATCGATAACTTAACAAGATCACTATCAAGAACAAATATCATCTCCCATGCATTGATGACCTATTTGACCAACTACGCGGAGCTCAATACTTTTCTAAGATTGATCTTTGTTTAGGGTGTCATAAATTAAGGGTCAAAAGGGAGGATATACCAAAGACGTCTTTCCGTACAAGGTATGGACACTATGAATTTATAGTGATGCCATTTGGTCTTACTAATGCCCCTGCTATCTTCATGGATCTGATGAATAGAGTCTTTAGAGACTATCTTGATCAGTTTGTGGTAGTCTCTATAGACGATATTCTAGTATATTCAAAGAGAAAGGAAGAACATAAAGATCACTTGAGAATTATATTGAAGACCCAGAGAAAGGAGAATCTTTATGCCAAATTTACCAAGTGTGAATTTTGGCTTCAAAAAGATGCATTTTTGGGACACATAATCTCAAAAGAGGGGATATCTATGGATCCAGCAAAAATAGAGGTTATCGAAAGATGTTCAAGACCAACAACAGTAACTGAGATCCGAAGTTTTCTTGGTTTGGCTGGATATTATCGACGTTTTGTGAAAGATTTTTCACGATTATCTAATCCACTCGCCAAGTTTACTCGGAAATGAGTTAAGTTTGTTTGGATGGAAGAATATGAAGATAATTTCAAGGAGTTCAAAAGAAGGTTATCCAGTGCACCTGTGCTTACATTACCTTGTAGTGGATAATGGTTTGTGATCTACAATGATGCATCCAAGAAGGGATTGGGGTGTGTTCTTATGCAAAATGATATGGTGATAGCTTATGCCTCGCGAAAAATGAAAATGCATGAGCAAAATTACCCAACTCATGATTTGTAGTTAGCTGCAGTAATATTTGCATTAAATATTTGGAGGCATTATCTTTATGGTGAGAGGTGTGATATTTATACTGATCATAACAGTTTAAAGTATATTTTCACACAAAAGGAGTTGAATATGCACCAAATATGATTGTTGGAGCTGATTAAGGATTACGAATGCTCAATTAATTACCACCCTGGGAAAGAAAACAAGGTGGCAGATGCATTAAGTCGACAAGACCATGATAGCTTATCCATGATGAGGATCAAAAAAGATCCAATATTTATGGATTTACAAAGGATGGATCTTGGAATTATAATGGAAGGGGAAAATTGTATCTTTCTCAAATGAATGTTCAACCATATATACATGTGAAGATTAAAGAGGCATAGAAAGAATATGTAGAGTTACAAACGAAGGTGAGAAATCTTCCTGAATTCAACCTTGATTATGATGGGATAATAAAGTTCAGGAATCGGGTTTTTGTTCCTCCCATCCCAGAATTAAAGAAGGAGCTGCTGGATGAGCCTCATAGTTCTTCATTCTCTATTCATCCTGGAAGAACGAAGATGTATAGGGGCCTGAAAGAGTACTTCTGGTGGGATGGGATGAAAAGAGATGTTGTTGAATATGTCTCTCGATGCTTGGTTTGTTAGCAAGTTAAAGCTGAGAGACAGAAGTCTAAGGGGATGTTACAACCATTACCCATACCCAAATAGAAATGGGAAAAAATCACTATGGACTTTGTCATAGGACTTCCTAAAACATCCAAAGGCAATAATGTTGTCTGGGTCATAGTTGATCGTCTTACAAAGTATGCACACTTCATTTCTATTAGAGAGGATTTCTCTCTAGATCAGCTTGCCAGGATATATGTAAAGGAAGTGGTAAGATTACATGGAGTACCACATTCTATTTTATCTGATCGGGATCCGAGGTTTACCTCAAAGTTCTGGCGAAGTCTTCAGCATACTCTGGATAGAGAGTTGAGTTTCAGCACTGCTTACCATCCTCAGACAGACGGTCAGTTTGAGAGGACAATTCAATCTCTAGAAGATATGTTGAGAGCTTTCTCTATGGATTTCAAAGGTGGTTGGGATCAACACCTACCTTTGGTGGAATTTTCTTATAATAATAGATTTCACTCTAGTATTCAGATGTCTTCTTATGGAGCTCTATATGGAAAGAAATGCAGGACTCCAACTTGCTGGGATGAAGTTGGGGAAAGAAAGATATTAGGACCTGATCTCATTGATGAAATGGCAGAAAAGGTCAGATCTATTCAACAACACATAAGAGAAGCTCAGAGTCGACAGAAAATTTATGCCGACAACCAAAGAAAAGACCTAGAGTTTGAAGTGTGTGATAAAGTGTTCTTAAGAATATATCTCGGGAAGAGGGTCATGATATTTGGAAAGAATGGGAAGTTGAGCCCTAGATATATCGGTCCTTTCGAAATACTGGATCATGTTGGAATGGTAGCTTACCGATTGGAACTTCCACCGAATCTCTCTAAAGTTCACGATGTGTTCTATGTATCTCTCCTGAGAAAGTACATACCTGATTCTTCACATGTACTCAGCTCAGAAGTCGTACCGCTGGAACAAGATCTTTCTTATGAAGAATAGCCGATAGAGATTCTGGATCGTAGTGAAAAAGTCCTACGAAACAAAAGCACTCGATTGGTGAAAGTTTTATGGAGGAACCACCAATTAGAAGAAGCTACATGGTAGCTTGAGGATATGATGAGGGAGAGGTATCCTCATCTTTTTGTTACAAAGTGATGAATTTTGAGGGCGAAATTCATTTTAAGGGGGGTAGAATGTAACACCCGAGACTTTTATGAGAAATATTTTGTTTTTAAGATATAAAAATCCTCAAAGGAATCTTTCAATACACACAACACTAGCTTGGCTTTCTTTACACACAACTGCGGCCTTCCTCGATAGCTTGCGTCGTACACAATACCGAGTTTTACTAAACAACGATATGCTATTAAAATATTATTAAAACTAGCTGTTATGAATAGTAATAACCGCTTTTTGAAATTTTGTAAATTTTATTTTTCAAAATTTACTTCATTTTTGGATTCGGAATATCGAAATTATCCTAGGGTGAAATTTTGGTATTTTTCTGAAAACTTTCAATTTTTGATGAATAGTGAAACCACTAAGTGGTAGTTAAAAAAATGAATTTTTCATAAAACATAATTTTACCGCTTCTTTGAGTGGAATTTCAAAAATTCGAGAGACACGGTTGATGTTAGTAAGTAAAATGTGGTTCAATGAGATGAAAATAATTTTTGGTGAATAGTAACTTTTTACTATTATTTACCACGGTTAAAAATAAACAGGGTAATTAAGGGTAAAAATAATATTATTATTACCCTAACACATGCCCTAATTATATTGGATAAGTTTAATTCGACCAAAAACAACCTTAAGAATAAAATATGACCATTTAGGCCCACTTGGAATAGATTAGGACATTTATTATTAATTTATTTAAAGAAGGGTTAAAATAGTTAAAATCAAAGTTTAATAAGTATATCATTTTTAATATAGGGTTATACATAAGATAAATTCAACTATAAATATTAATTAGACATCTAAAAATATTTCCTACATAATTATATTTTATTTGTAATTTTTAGACTTTAAATAAGTTAATTTATTTATGACACAAAGATGATGCAGTAATTATCTTATTAATGAAATATTGACATAATTGATGTTATAAATACCCAAATAAATGTAATTTGAGACTTTTAATGAATTACACTAATTTTCTAGGTTAATATGACATGTTAGTATTAATTTAATTAACATTTTTCGAACTAATCATTCTGTTATAATTTTTACAAAAATCAATTACTAAATAGTGTCAAAATTGACATAAAATAGTTTTTAAAAAAAATATTATATTATTAATTCCTAAAAATCTAAGGCTCGGAAAAATGACTTAGATAATGTTATCTATATTAATAATAAACAACTTGGGGTTCTTTTGGCTGCTTATATTAAGTTTATTGAACTTATAGTATAAGAACACAAGAAGACATGATAAAAGTAAAATTATTTAACTTAATGTTAAATCTAAATGATAAGGTTAAAATAGGAACCTAAACTTGTCTAAATTCTATTGTATGAGAATATTTCTACCCATCCCCACCTTAGCTTAGAATTAAATCAATTTGGAGCTATTTAAAACCGAATTTGGCTTTATAATAAAATAATATTTTTAGTTTTTCCAAAGGAGCCCCTCTCCTCCCTTATAAAAGGGCACCTCCTCCCTCTCTTCCTCACACCACTTTGAGCCTTCAATCTCGGACAAACCCTTCCAATTTCTCCTCTACACTTCCCTAGAGACATCCTATAGGACCTTTTATTCTTCAAAGACCAATTTTAGTGCCCTAAAAGGAGATCTCAAAGAGGTGCTTTAAAGAAGAGGTAATGTCTGTTACCAATTCTTTCAACTTTATTTCTTCTTCCACTTCTTCTTATTTAGTTGTTTCATTATGAAGTAATAACATCAGTATCACTCATATACTGATATGTTATTATAATTATGAAACAACCCTATTTCACCATCTATCCATCCTATGGAAAATGAAATCACCGCGCGTGCGTACGTACGGAATACCGTCTCCACATCGTGGTGTAATCTATTTTCCACCACCACCTTACTTGGATGGGTATAATGGTGTAAATAATGACTATATATGACTATTGTAAAGTGATATTGATTCTGAAATAGTATACATACACTCCAATACAATTCCACGATCATGGGAACGATATCATCGCTCGTGCGTACGTACGGAATATCGTCTCCATGATGTGATGCGACTCATTCTACATGATATTCATTGCATAATGATTATATAAATGAATTGAGTGAATAAATATGATATATATTACACTAATACCATTCTGTAAATGAGTTATCTATAACCTAAAAAGAAGGATAAGAATTTATTCGACGAAACACGTATAAGAACAAAAAGTAATAAACACCCGAATAAACAAGTAGTAATGAAATATTACTAATAAGAAGCTAATAATATGACCATATATGATATCATAAAAATAAGTATGATTATGTAATAATTCAATAACATTATTTAAATCATTATACAGGAGGTTCGGACACCTATGAAGCAAATCGGACCTAAGGTAAGGGAAATATCACAATCTCATTTTTATCCGAGATTGTTTATAATTTGGTAATTACTGGGGTGTATTTTATCATCCACATCCATGTTTCATCAATATGTAATATTATTTCCATCCACCTAAAATTTTTTAAATCCAATTTTACCCTTAGGTGAGTTTTTAGTAACAGATATGAAAGGAATCTTTTGTCATTTTTCGTACGAGGTACTTTTTGACTTTTCTGACAAAAGTATGAGAAGAATGTTTTTTTAACTTATATGGAATAAATGGACTTTTAAAACATTATTTCCAAGAAGCTTCCTTTAAAAATTTTCAAGTTTATTTTTAATCAACTTATTTTAGTATAAAATTGTATGACATGTTAACAAAGTAAAATGTTTTTGAAAGGATATTTTCTTCAAGAATGGAGTTCAAGTGTTTTATCAAAATTATTTTCCATCTAAGATAATATAGGGTTATGTTTCTATCCATATTATTACATTTATTTGATTATGTTGTGATGGAATTATTTTTATGAATTTCTTTATGATGTCATGATGTTTAAGAATCCCATTTTTATTACATGGGTTATGCAATTATGTATGATTTATGATTTTGTGGCACACATAAGAATGGTATAATTATGAGATGGGTGGGACCTATATCTCCCTCCAATTCATTGGGTAAAGATTTTATATCTCATGAGATAGACATGGCTGGAACTGCAGGTTAAACCGGTTCAGCGAAACAGGACTAAAACGAGGAGTGAACTCGGTTCAGAAATGGACTTTGTCCACTAAGATAGTCTTGGAAATGAGTCTTGATTAATAAGAATTGATTATCTATGATTATGTGTGTATGCCACAAATTTTCATGTTTTAAGTTATGATTATTGGGATTATATTTCACTACTATGATTTATCCCATGTTATGATATTATGATCTCTTTTGTAGGTTAAGATTTCCAAAATGTTATGTTCTTATGAATATGATGTGATTGATATTTCTTTTGTTTACCCTTACTTAGCATTTGAACTCACCCTTTTGTATGTTTTATTTCCCCAGGTCAGGAAGAAGGTTATTAAGTAGGATATGCCAAAAAGGGACTCTAGATATGATGAAATAAATGGGAGGAAAAGTAGATGCTTTATGAACCAGTTGTTTATGTTTCCCAGTTTCTAAAGACTCTATACCTATACGGTCCTTCCATGGTTTTGTTATATGTTGTAATAAGTATGCTTAAATTTTGAATTTTTAACAATGTATGTAATGTATGGGTCGTTATAATAATAGTGTAAACAATCTGCTTGATACAATGTCATTTTCTTATGAAATAAATGATACTGTTCTTATACATGATTTATGGTTTGTTGTAAATAATGAGATTTATTATTTCTAACACTAGTATAATTATCATTGTTTTATCTTTACCACTATAATTTTTTTCAAAAATAGGTCCCCCATTTTTAGTTATAAGTAATTGCTTTTGATATATTTATATAATTAGTTGAGGTATAGATATCAATTCAAGGTGGTTGATATATGGTAGTTGTGGTGATATTATTATTATCACATGGATATTGTTGAATGGATAGTGTGATGTAGATGGATTGGGAGATTACCTAGAAAATTGGGGGTTTATTATTATGATGTTCACATTTTTTTTGTTTACAATTGATTAATATTTATATGTGACAGTCAAAAAGATATTATTATGTATTTCCAACTGATATTAGATATTTCGGAGTAAGATCTTACTTGGTATGATTTTATACTCATGCAATTAATATCTATTTTTTTCTTACTTATAGAATCATTTTTAATGTGGTTTTAGGTGATGTTTTCTAATGAAAAAATTTATATATCTTTGTGTAAAATGAGTTGTAGGTTGATGTCACTCATTTTATGTTAGTAAATTGTTATATTTTTTGTTGAAAAACATATTTCATGTGATTGTTAACTAATATTAGTAATTTTTTTATTCATTTTTCATTAGATATGGAAAAATTTTACTAAAAAAAGTTTAATTAATCCCATGTTATGGTTTTGTGCTCTTTTGAGTAATCACCACCTCCTAGTATATTAGAGGTGGAATTTAGGTGTTATGGTTATACATGTTTCCAACTCAGGTAAAGTCTATATGGGTACTGATAGAGTCTAAAGTAGGAACTAGAGTAAATTGTATGGATTGGTAATCTAATTATATTATTTGATCAAAGTATTTGAAGAAATATAGTAAATATTCCAATGAAATAAGAAAATGGTATTAGTACACATGATGCAACTAATGAAAAAATTAATGTATTAATTGAGGGAGGATATGATGTAGTGTTATTTTATATATTTTCCATATGTATTTTTATGATAATTCTAGTCTATATTAAGCTCTAACTGAACTGTAATTTATCATTTAGATGTTTTAGTGTTTTAATGTTTTTTTAATATTTTTTTGAAAATATTTACGTTAGAATTTGTAAAATATTTTATAAATGAGTTTTAATTGTCATGGAATTATATAATTTTATATTTTTTCCTAATTTAAAAAAAATATGTTTATAGGTACTAAACACGTACATTGGTATAATTAAATTGGGACTTTATTCTTATAAATTGGCTATAAACATATGTGTGTAGGGTATGTGCAGACTCTTACCCAGTTCGTTTAAATCATGCATACAGATATTGATGGGATTTAACCATAAAGATCTAGTCTTGATAAATTCATTTAATCTACCAATTTTTGGATAAGTTTCAACATACATCTCTCAATCATCAGACACTTTATAGAGGATATTATCATGGGGTTTATCTAAGGGATTGAGATCATCTATCTTTTTTTTAGTTAAGCTAGATAAGCATCGAGAGTTTTATTTTTGGTTGTTATTGATTTTAATGAGTTGATGAAGTTATTTTGGGAGACACCAATCCATAAAATATCTTTATCAATGCTAAAGATATATAAATCCAATTATATTGGAAACCAATATTTACACTGAATCTTCGAGAAACTAGAGAATAAAGTAATGAGATTTTATCTTACCAAAGGATTGAAAATTGGATTTGTTATTGAAATCAAATGGTGGAACACTAGACATCCAATGAAGTTCCAAAAGGATAGAGAATTAATGTAGGTAAATTTATTGAATATGTGAGATAAATACATAAAATAATGACAAGGCTGATGGGGTGTTGGATATTTTTATTCTATGACTAAAGTCTATTAAAGAATTTTGTTACATTTTTTGGTGATATCATGGCTAAATGAACCTATGATAAGATTTAATAAGATTTTACAAAGGTTAAAAGCCTCATTTGAATGCAAGTATAAAGGATCTGTGTTAGATTGTTTGATGTGTTAGTTAAGGAGTCACATTGATAGATCTTTGAGGATGTTTTGATTTGGTGTCGAGTTGATGTTTAAGAGGATAACACATCTAGTTGGAGAGAGGAATCAAATCTTACCACATACTAAAATTTATTGAATAATTAAAACTTAATTTATAACTGATAGTGTTTTACACAATCGAATTTTACTTAATCAAGAAACATCTCTTGTCTGAGAGAACGAACCAAAAAGATAGGAGTAACTCATTCTATATAGAGGACCTAAATCTATTCAAAGGTAGGTTGATAAACTATTTTCATTTATCCTATACTTATTATTTGTTAAATATTAATGGTTTATGCTAAGAATTACTTTTATTGTGTGAAAATGATCATTGGAAAAACATTATTAAAGTTAATTGGTTTTTATAGTTTATAAACATTTTAACTCAATACATACTTATTATTTTGTAATCTATAAATAAAAAATACTTTATTTTTTAATCTTTAATACAAAATTTTTATGGATATAATTGAAATAGATATCGGAAAAGACTATGTCCAATTTAATCTATCAATTTAGATATTTATTTATCATTAATAAAAAAATACTAGGTCAAGATGATGATCATTAGGAGAGTGAAATTTATCAGGAGATAAAATAGTATTGTCTTCATGATGATTGGAATATCATTTCATCATCCTTATAATTAAAATTATCTTACTCGGTGGATTATTTTATGGTTTTTGATATATTTATATTGATGATGTGCTCATTGTATGATATTTAGAAAAAAGGTAGTGACAATCCTAGTGGTGATCGTGGTAATGACCTCTTGAGTGTTGATAGTGATGACTTTTCTTAGGACAATGATTATTTTGAAGATTTTTTGGAATATAGTGATGGTAATAATGACTATGAGGATACTGGTGACTATAATAAGGATTTTTTAGACCAGAATATTGATCTACTCTATTTTTTACCTTATATTTGTGATACTTTCAACCTTGTGAATAACATATTATCATTGAAATGATTGTGAATATGTGTTATAAATTTTTTAAGTTACTAACTGGTTGAATGTAAATGATAAAATATGTTCCCTTTTTTTAATGCGTGTTATGGATAGTTATATATATGTTTTTTACATATTTTTATAGGGGGTGAATACTGCATGAAAGTTGCTGATTAGTGGAGGAAATCATTGGTATATGTTGTATCATAGAAAATTTACTAATAGTTTGGGAAAAATTGGTATAGGATATACCAATGGTTTCCTAACCTATACTAATGGTTTTAAATCATTGTTATATCCAAGATTTCCTACAATGATAATATGTTTGTTTGGATTTGATCATTTCCATTTTGATTTTATGATTTTATTCATTTTTATTTATCAGTTAGTCAAATGTCTACAAAAACATAAAAATAAATAAAATTAAATATTTATTCATTATATATAAGTTACACTAACCAAACATTAATATATGATGAATAAATAAGTTACAATGTCATCATATGTAGGAAAATTGACCATTAATGGGACTTTATCAAAGAGGGGGGTACTACCTATACATTATAAATAGTTTATAATTAACATACAGTATCATAATAACAAATATTTATTTATATTTAGTCTAAAATAACTAGTCATAAATGGGTTATAAATAAATAATTACCAATTTCTTCATAGACGAGTAATGTAGCCATTAGCATGACTTTGTTAAAGAGGGAGAAATAGATGATACTTATACATTATAAACAGTTTATAAAAACTTCTAGTAGCATAATAACATTATTTCATGTCGATATACACATTAATTAATTTATGGGTCATTTTTTTAGAGGATTAAATGGTATTGTAAGAATATGAGAAAAAATTAAAAGGATAAAGTGAGAAAGGTTAAATTGTTCCTTCTTATTTCTCCTTTTCTAAGACCATAATGTCTTTGAGGAATAGATGGATGATACTATAATGTCGCTAAGGATCCTAAAAGTATTAGGAGAATGTAATTATCTAGATATTGGGAAATCAAAAGCTTTTTATAATTTATTTTTTGTGGGGGTGAGAAAGGGTATTTATACTTGAAGGGGAGGGTATTTTAAGTTAAAATAATGAATAAAATATTATTTAATGACTAAGACATGTAATGGTGTACTTATTTGAGAATATGAATAATATTTTATTAATAATAAATGTTTTTATGGATTTAAACCATTTATACATTGAATTTATTAGTTTATAAAAAATAAAAAGATAAAATTGAAAAAAAATAGTTTTAAATGGTATATTTTATCTTTTTATACTTTAAAAATTAAATTTTAGGTTTGGAAATTATTTTTATTATTCTAAAATGAATAATTTATATCATTAGACCTGTTTTTTTGATGAAAATTGATTGAAATTTTATTATTCCATTATTAAATCAATATTATGTCCTAAAACATGTGATATTTAAAAAAAACTATTATTTTACTATTCACCTAAAAATTAAATCTTTTCAAAAAAATACCTAAAAATTAATCTTGTAAAATTTTACCATGGTAATTAAAAAAATTATATTCATTTTATAAATATAATTTTCAAACTGATTTAATTTTAATATTTAAATATTAACACTAAAATTAGGGGGTTTTATAAATTATGTTAAAATACACTTTATTAAAATGTACACTTATACTCTATTTGTGTTTTCTAATTTGATTATTTTTTTATTTAATTTTAAAATTTATAATTACTCTTTTGATTCAAATTAAATATTATTTACATGTCATTTTACTATTTATATACCATATTTTTTCCTTGGTGATCAAATTTAAAGGTGATTTTGGTTATTTATGGGAGATTAAAGTGATGAAAACATGGGACATTTTGAATAATTGAATTCAGTTATAGAGGAATTTTTAATTTGAGGATTTAGTTTAGAATTTTTGAATTTAGGGATAGAATTAGAGGTGTTTTGGATATTTTTTGGGTTTCATTCAATGATTTGGGAGTTTGGTAGTGGCCTAGGTAGGTTTCACCTATAGTAAAATGATTCATATGACATCCAGTATCTAATGGGTTCTCACTAAGCACTCGATGAGCCTGGTAGAGGATAGGGCACCCAAGTGGTGGCATTGAGTACCTGATAGACCTATAGTGGGTATTTGATATGATGAGGTCTATTTTTTATCAAAAGGTGGATTTTTATCTTTTTTCTACTTGATTTATCCATAAATGGGGACTCTTGTATTTCTCATCCTCTCCAATAATCATGATTCCCTCCATGTATTTCCCTTTTATATCTTATTTCCCTCCCTCTTCATGCTTAATGGGTGATTCGTTGAGATTCCATTCACTTAATCTAATGTAAACCCCTTCTCTTACCTTCTCCATATCATATCCTTATTTATTTGTTTTTTAATGATTTGGTTAGGGATTCTGATCACTACATCAGGGTAGAATCTTATTTTGGATTAAGTTTTTCCCTTATCTTATCTAAAGGAGGATCTAGAAAATAGTTTACTCATTCTATGTCACTCATTTAGTGGGAAGCATTTGAGTTGTTGTATTTTCTAGGGTTTTCATGACTTTAGAATGAAATTGGGATATGACTTGTTAGTTTTAATTTAGGATTTTGATTGATGTGATTTATAGAGAAATTTAGGGGTTGTTCTCTTGGGTCTCCATTAGGTTTAGTTATGATTAATTTATGGAAATTGGTTTATAAGATATAATTGATCATGGATACTTGGTTTGAAAATTTTAGGGTATTCTCAAAGATTATTTGGGATGGATAAACCTCTACAATTAATAAAGAATGGGGTCTTAACTCTTTGAATGTATTTTAAGGCTATGTATGGAATAATCCAATAACTATTTCTTTTAATTAATAATTAATAATGATAAAATATTTTCATAACTATACATTAATGGTTTTCAATTTTATCTTTGTATTATAAATCCTTTAAAAGTTATTTTTATTATAAACTTTATATTGGGTTGACTTGTACTTATTTTTATTTAAAAAACATGTAATAAAACCTTGTATAAATAGTCTTAATTTTTCATATTGATGTAACACTTGAACACTTAAAGTAATATATGTATTAAATGGATTGTTTTCATTAGTTATTTTCACTTATTCTCTTATTATTATGTGGAACTTCATAACTTTATAAGTAATATTTTTATTGTTTAACTGGTTAATCATAATGGGAATCCATGTTGTTGTATCAGCCAACCTAGCGGGTTGTGTTGGTTTATTCCTTAAATTATGATAAAACCTATATGATTTAGGTATAAGTGGTGTGATTATGAGTTTTTAAGTACATCTTCCCTTTACTCTTTATTACATTACACAAAATGGGGTCATTTTATCTCAAGATAATCTTACTAAGTTATAATTAAATGATCCAAGTTTAACTCTGTTTAAGAGTTGCATCAATAGTTATGTGACAGTATGGTTATTCAGTTGAATGAAATGGTGGCCTTTATACTTACTTCTCCTTTACTACTGAAATTTTTTCTAAATAAATTATGATGGTTTCATTACTAATTTTTTCATATAATAAATATAAAAGATTTTATGGTTAGTTTTGGGACTTAAAATTCACATATTGATTTCATAAAACCACTCTTCGTTATGGAACTTAAACATAATTATACTTGGTAAAGTATAAATTTTAAAGTAAATGTTAAAATAAAATTTTAAGACTACTTATTTTTAAGTAATAAAAGTTAAAGGATGAAAATTTTCTATAAATTGTAGTGCCACCACTTTCAAAGAAAATATTTCTTAAACAGGTTTAAAATGTTATAAACTTATTTTAAATTAAAACATGCCTAGTGAATTCACATATTAAACTTAATTATTATTTTTAATACTATTTTTCCTTGGTTCAATTAGTAAGTATTGGTTATTAACAATACTTTACATAGTCTACTACCTATATGAACACAATATTATATCCATAAAATGATTGGATTATCTAATTCTTTATTTTTTTTAAACCTTGAGATTTTATTTATACAAAATCAAAGTCATGGAATTATTTACAACATTGATTCTCAGTAAAATATGTAATTACATAGCCTAAGACATTTTTAGTTTTTTATTCTTAAACTTGAATGTTAACATGAGTTTATCTATATGATTTTATATAATATTTGTGTTATAATTATTCGAATTCTTAATCTTTTTATATTATTATTATCGTAAATGTTTATATTGGAGTATGTTTTCTCCTTCTAGTATAATGTGTATGATGACTGTTATAGATGAATTTTTCTTAAGCATGGATACTTCTTTCATCATGTATGAGAATTAAAATAGTGTTTTTTTATTTATATGTACTCTTTTTGTATAAACTATTTAAGTAGGCATATTTCATGGGATGGGTGTTGAGCCCTGGTTGTGTGCTAACTCTAAAATTTCACCTAGATGGGATGGGATGAAATATTTTCCTACCCTAGTCTGGATGGGATGTGTTTCAGGATTTCCCTACCTCTAGCCTAATTTCAATATTGGACTCTCTCGAAGAGAGTAAGTGAAGTTAAGTTCAGGTTAATACCCTCTTGGTGTGTGGAGTTACTTAGTATAGTTTAAGATTTATTTTATAGTTATACTTCACTATTATTTACATGTCATGTTCTTTGTTCTATGTAAAGTTGATTTCTATATACTTATATAAATGAGTGGTCATGTTCTTTCATGAGCTTGATTATTCATTACTGAGTTGAGATATGTTAGTGGTTCCCCACTAAGTATATATATGTTCACACCATAAATGGACACTCTGGTGGACATGAAAACCTTTATGTGTTTCTCTTAATGTACTATTTTATAAGTGGATAATTTGTAGCTCTTATTATCTTGGGTGTCATAGGGGTTTGACACTCATGGACTTTAGAGCATGGGTAGTGTCTTCTGAAGTTATTGGTGGGAGTGTATGTCAGAAACACTTGGTTTTTCTTTAATATTTCTTATGATTATTCCATATGTGGAACCACCTATTTTGACCCTTGAAGCTACATTTGGTCATGTTTTATATGTATATAGTTTATTTTGGATTTTTGGATATCTTTATTCCACCTTTCATGAAATTAAGGTCTGGTTTGATATGCATTCTTATATCATATGGTTGTTGAATTATGTTTTTATTCTTGTGTCTGTTTAGAACGTATGATAAAGGTGGATAATAGAGTTTTGATATTTATTTCCGAAAACCCCTAAGATCGTGAAAAAAATTCACAAGGCCTTGTATTTGATTTCTTTTTCATTTTAACAAGGAAATTTTCTCCCACCTATGTTTTATTTAACGCTATAATTTATGCTATCCTCTGGTGATTGGGAGGTGTGCCTGAGGTTTTCGGTGGCGTGTCCTGATGTTGTTCAGGTAATTGGGTCACGATCATTATAGTTTCAATTCTCAATATATTATTATAATTGTCATATTACTATTCTAAGGGTTATGTTACAATTCCAATAGTCATATTATTACACCAACGCCTACTTTAGGTTTATACTTCCTATAAATACTTCTTATCTCCCTCATTCATCATTCACCTAGTTTTCCCTAAAATTTATCTACATATTTTAAAAAAATTCATTCATATTCTTAATGTTTTGTTTTAAATTTATAGTTTTGTTCATGGGTGTGATGTTTCTAAGAGAAGATGACATGATGGAAATTCGAATACAGCTTATTTTATTTAATTATTTTATTATCCCATTGTAATATTTTTAAGTTTGTGAGGTATCTTTATTCTATATATTTAATGTTCTATATTTATGAAATAAAGTAGTGTAGGTTTTTATTATATAGTGCAAATGTTATATATTATACCTTATACCTAAATATGAAACACATATATAAGTTGTATTTTATATATAAAATTTTGGTTCATTATAATGTAATGGAATTGATACTAGACCATGTTATAGATGCTAAACATGTAGAAATTGTGTTCTTAAATTGTTAGGACTACTTCCATGTAAATGGGATTATAAATACCCCTTCATAGAATAGACATGTTAGTTAATGGTGCCTTTATAAAAGTTATTTTACGTATTCCAAATTGATTCATGACCACTTATTATGTTTTCATATTTTACTATATACAATATTTCCAAGATTATAGGTTTCTATTTTGTAGTATTGCATATGTGTAGCCTTAGTTTCATTATGAATTTCATATGAAGGTGTTGAAACTTGTTTTATAGGTTCCAACATAAGACTTGATTACTAAATACACATGTGTATATGATATGTTTCTCCCTATGAGGAGAGAATAATCATATAGTGGAAGGTTACATATATATTTATGATTATGGATTTATATATATAAACAGTTCCTTCCAATTATAAAATGAGTAACCTCCTAGGTGAGGATGATATATATATATATATGGTTCCTTCCTATAATAAGATGGTGGGATCTTAGGTTATGATGATATATATACAGTTCCTCCATTTGAGAAGATGAGTGGCCTCCTGGGTGAGGATGATAAATATACAATTCCTTCATATGAGAAGATGAATGGACTCCTAGAGAGGATGATTAAAAGTACACATGTAAATATATATATATATATTGTGTTATAGATTTATACATTTTTTACACCACCTTTTATAAAGGTTGGCACTAGTACGGTGCCTTGGACTATAAGCTTGGTCCAAAAAATAAGAACTAAGTATATAACATCCTAGTATATGGATTTATTGGTTATAGTTGATGCTAGATTATGAATTTCTCAATCAAAAAGTCCCTTGTAGTATATAAGTAATACGAATTAGATTTTGAGTACAGTAAAAATAAATTTTGATTGATCCCTACTAGGATATTATTATCTTATTTATAAAGAATGTTTAGAGCACTTACATACACCATATTTTTTAAATTTCATTATGATTTATTTATTATCTTACTACTTTTTACTTCAACATTCTGAACTTGGATTTATGAAAATCTATATAAGGTCAAATGGTGACTTCCATGGAGTATAATACACCCACACCCTATATGTGTTCCATTATAATGGGTGTAAATGTTGTTTTTTGTAACCTAAGTAAAGGTAAAGTGCCTTTGTATAAGGTTTAAGAAATTGTATTGTGATTAGTTGTTAAACATGGAATATGAATTTGGGAGGGGCGCCCTTGGATATTTTTTATTGATAGACCAAACATGGACTTAAGGGTTATGTATAGACATCTACGGAGGAGATCCCACTCTTGGGACTCCCACATGTTTCAGTCTTTAGGGACTTTTTGGATCACTTTCCTCATGTATTTTGGTTTGTGACTACTATCACCTTCTTTGTGAACCTTATGGGTGTTTGGACCAATGTTGAAAAATATAGGTTTCTCATATTTAAATTTTTATTTATTATTTCCTTTTTATTCATCTACTTAAAGTTATATACAATTTATACCCTTGGTGTGGTTGGTGTATGGATTGGTCACCCTAGATACTATCACATCCTGACCCCAGTTTTATTTTATTTCTATTAATTTTATTCATTTATTGGTGTTTGATATTTTGGTTGGGGTTTGAGTTTATTTCATAGTGTGAATTTTAGAGTTTTGGATGTTTTTGGTTGTTTTTGGCCTTATTCACAGTTTGGGTAGAAACCATATGGCTGGTGAAGGAAAAGGGTGTTTTGAGTTTATTTTGTTCTTTCAGGGTTTGTCTTGAACGGCTTGTGCACATCATGGAAAAAAAATATGATTAATATAAGTAACTATGTGTCATGTTGGTGGTGTCTTATTCAAGGAGCATTTCTTGCACATGGTTAGCTAAAATCATGCAACAATTGTGTGAGAGGATCTATCATTTTGACAGAAACATTTTTCATGGTTAGTGCACAGTTTCCCAAAACATGCAACTAGGCCATACGAGTGCCCCTTCCTTATAGTAGGGTGCACACAGTTGGCGCATGATTTGAAAAACCATGAAACTTACCCAAATTCAACAAATCGTGAATTTCCATCTTTACCCCTCTTATGTTTTAACCACATTTGACCTGGCTCCCCTTTTTCTTGGTTTTAGTGGATGAAGGGGGCTACTAAACCCCTCTCTCTTGGTTACTGTACCTCTATTAAAGTTCCTTCAAGGTTACAAAGTGATTTTTTATTCGTTTTTTGTCATCTTTATCCTCTTAATATCTTACTCTATTTGTTTTCATAATGTTCGTTTTATATTTGATAAATCATTCCCAATTATTTTATCTTTGATTCTCAAAAATAGTATCCAATCTTAGAGGATCAGAAATTCTTCTTGCAGATTGTAGAAGATTATCTCGGGTGACCAGTTTAGGGTTGAATCAGGTTGTTTTATGAAAAAATTGTATCAAAGCATCCATTTGTTATTTGTGGCATCGGGTAGTTTAAATATAGTATTTCTGGGACTCAGGAGGTAGGTACAAAAAGAAAAATATGAACTCTTGCTCATTATGATCCTCGAGTTACTAGGGGTATTTTGGGACTTGAGTATTTTATTTTGAATTACGGGTTTATGTGTTGGTTTTCATTTGGTTTTTGACGTTATGGAATGAAAATGGGAGTGAATCGGTGTTGTGCAGTGAGCTTGCATTGAGTAAAGACCCATATGGATCTTGAGTGTGTGGTTCAAGATACTTCTAATGGTTAGTTCTTTCTCAAGGCATGGTTTTCTAAACCATGTGGTTTGGTTATACATATCCACTAGTTCCATTTATTCTATATTTTTTGTTTTATTTATTCTCTGGTTTGATTTTCATTGGTATGAGTTAATTTTGAATGAAAAATGGTACTTAAAAAATGGGTTTTCAAAATAAAATTTTTTTCAAGACATTTTTTTAAAGTGGATTTTTTTGATTGATTTGGATTTGGAAATTACTTTTGGTATTTTGGTAACATATCCTTGGAGTAAAATTAATTTGGAATTTGTAATAGAAATAGTGAGTTGGAAAGAGGATTTTGGTTTTTCTTTGTGATTTTTTTTATTTTTGAATTTGTGTTTTGGTTTTGAATGTTCTTTTAGGTTGAACCTTGGGTTGGGGTTGTTTTGGTTTTATTTTTATTGTGTTTTTTAGATCCCAAAGGTTTCTATTGAGTCTCTCCCAGTTTTTGGCCCCGCCCAAACTCCCGGAAATTTGTTGGAGTCAATTTATTATTGGTTATTTCCCATTTTATATGGTGATATAGGTCTATTAGAGGACAAGAAGTGTCTTGATAATGTTGAAAGTATTTTTAGGTATTTATTAACTTTTTAAGATACTATTCTAGGTTTGTTTGAGGGTTTGGGTTTGGATCAGTGGAAGGTTATTGTCCCGTTATCATTGAATGTTTGGATATATTGTGAAGTATTTAAGGCCACATTCATACAATGGTTTATTCCTGAGGATGTGAAGTCGAGGAAAGTGGAATAGCTCCTAGGTGTTCAATAAGTTCAATGGATGGTGAAGGGCTATGTTAATCACTTTAAATAACTGGTTTCTTTTTCTCTAGATATCACATCGAAGGATCGGCTAAAATCTCCTATTTTCATATGGGGTCTTAATTTGGGAATTAAAGAGAGATTTATCTCATCCAAGGAAGTTTTTTTAGTAAGTTAGTAGTTGAGGAATTTCTAGCTGATCTAGTTCCCATAGAAAAGCCTGTAGCAGTTCGTAATCTGGTATCTCTTTTTAATCATGATGGTTTACCATCTGGAAAGAATTGAAAATTAGATGAAACCATTTTTGAGGAGTCTTATTTATCTATTCCTTCTTCTTGTTCTACAGAAAGATTTCTCATGTGCTTCTAGTGTGGTATTCTTGTGAACTCAAATTCATCTTGTTTTAATCCTATGATGGCTTGTTGATGATGTGGACAAATGGTTCACTTAAAGAAGTTATGTAAGAACTGTTTCTATAAAAGGTCCCTATCATAGGCTTCCTGCTCCTGGCTATGAGGTAGTAGAAGCAAAAAGTCACCAGGGTTTCAACCATATTCCCTAGAGTTAATCTCTTCATATAGTAAATAATTTTTGGGTGTGGGGGTTTTGGCCCATATATTACCTCCAGTGTTTTGTTGGTGACAATTTAAGTTCTCCTTGTTGTAGTCTTCCTTGTTTCTAAAAATACTTCATGTTTTACAGATTTTGGAAGCCTTGTATTCCTGGGAATTTTTGTAGTTTTTCCTTATGGATATGAACCTTTGAATGGTTATCCTTTTTATGGATTGGTCTTAGATTTTGGGTTATACTTTTTTTGAAGATGTTTTTTTTTTATTTTGGAAATGATAAATCATGGGTTATATCGATGTTTTGTTTCCCATTGGGGTCCCATGTGTTGGGAGTTGATCCGTGTGGGTGTAATTTTAAATGGTGGGGACCCCCACCATGGATATTCTTATGGTTTTCATTATATTTGATCGGTTGTGAGTTTTGGACTTGAAAAGGCCACACTGAGGATCATGGTTTTTTTTTGCCTCGTTTAGTTTTGGACCCTAGTTTTATTCCTCATTTGGCTGGTGGACTTTTTGGGAGTATAAAGTTTTTTGGTGGGGAAAATTATTGCACCCCTACCCCAATTTTCTTTTATTCTTTTAATTTTATTCGTTTATTGGTGTTTTATCTTTTGATTGGGGTTCATGTTGAGATCCTAGTGGTAATTTTTAGAGTTTTGGAGGTTTTGGGTTGTTTTTTTCCTATGCATGGTTAGTGTGCACAGTTAAGGGAGAAACTCAGTGGATGGTAAATGAAGAGGGTCTTTCATGCTCGTTTTTTTCTTGCACGGTTTGTCTTGAATGGATTTTTCATGGTTTTTTCCAAACTATGTGATCCATAGGAGTAACTGTTAGGAAATTTTTTGGAGTCTATGCTAAGGCGCACAGCTTGTGCATGGTTAGCTGAAACTGTGTGGAAAGCGTGTGAGAGGCTCTATCATTTTTATAGAACAATTTTTCACGGTTTTCACACAGTTTCCAAAACTTTTCATCTATCCCATAAAGGTTTCCCTTCTTTATATTAGGGTTCAATGGTTAGTAAATGGTTTTTCAAACCATGCAGCCAAACTATACGAATTACCCGGATTCTTAAAATATTGAATGTCAATATTTACCCCTCTTATGTTTTAACCTCATTCGACCCTCCTTCCTTATTTCATAGTGTTGGAATTTGAAGGGGGCTCCAAAAATCCTCTCCCTTGGTTCATCTCCCACCATTTAATCTCCTTCAAGGTTCCTATGTGAGTTTCTATTATTTTTTGGTAATTTGAATCCTCTTCTTCTCTTCCTCTATTGGGTTTCATTTATGTTGGTTGTTTTATGGGATAAATTGTTTCTAATTTTTTAATATTTAATTATAAACACTAGTTTCTAGATTTGGAGGATTGGTAATGCTTCTTGAGCCTTTTCACGGATCAAATCAAGTGACCAGTTTGGGGTCAACCCAGATTGGTTCATGATAGACACATGTGTGAACCATATTTAGTTTATTCAATTATCTCATGAGTTAAAACCATATTATTTATATATGAAACCTAACCCTCAACATTATTACTAACCTCTGGTGATTTATAGGTGCACCTAACGTCTTATGGCTAGTCAGGATGGTATTGTTTGGGTACTCAGGTTCGGTTATTACATAGATAATATGCACAAATAGGACCATCTAATAAACACATCAAACTATATCATAAAATACTTAAATTTTATACATAGTAGATGAATTGGACCACTCTTGTAACCAAGAATTCTTTCCAAGAACATAGTGTATTTTTTCCGAACTATCAATTGTGATAGTTTTATAAATAATTTTCCATGAGAACATGCGACACTTGAGAAATCATTAATTATAAGCACTTTATTATTAATTAATAGATAACCATATGTCAAATTATTTTATTTTTCTCATCATAATTGATCCTAGATAGATCCAATTATTATATCATACCATAAATGTACCATAGTTAGTAAAATTTTGGTTTACCATATTTGATTCAATTTTACATATATTGACATTGTATAAACCATAAGGTAACCATGAAATTTTCTATAAAAATCAACTTATACTCATTTAAATTATTATTTGATATAGGTATTTGTAACCTCTATCATCCATGGTCTCAATGTGATATCCAGCATCACAAATATATTTACATCTTAATATTTTTCATTAATAATAGGGAGAGAAAAATAATTATTCATTCAAAGACATGATCCTCAAAGTAGAAATATATTTTCTATTATAAAGACATTGATTAATTTTTCACTACTAGTTAAGTCACTCATAGGATCACTTCTCTTTTTAAAGTTGATAAAGTATTTCCCATGCTTAGGTATCATATGTGTCATGGTGTAGCCAATGAGATAAATATATTCAACATAAAAATTAATTCCAATGGAGCGATTTATAATAATCATTTATAATAAAAAATAAATAAGATATATAAGAAATAAAAAAAATAAAAAAATAAAAGAAGAAACATAGAAACATATAATATTTATTAAAAAATTACAAAAAATAGAGACAATCTATTCTATGAGAATTTAAATATTCTCATTATGCCCAATGCTTCAGGGTTTAAAAAATATATAAGGATGTCAAAAATCATGATATAATTGTGATATATCATGGTTTAGTATTCAAAGTTTTCTTGAGCATTTTTCTCTCTTCCTTTAATAAATTATTGAAAAATATCATCAAAATTCTTCAACATAAAATAATAAAATGACTATTTCTCCTTCTTTCCTTGTAGGAAACACTCAATTTAATCATGTTTTAGTTTCTTAAGGTACAAGTCTTTATAAATCAACCACTTTTTGGGGAGTAATTTTCTATTTTCATTGGATGTATGTTCACCTCAAGAAATTTATTTCCCTTGAAATTGACCACATCGATTACTTACAAGAAAAGTATTATGAGTAGTCATGTTCACTTTGAGGAATAAAGTTAAACCATGTAATTAGGATTCATGATATCTCATCAAGAGTTCATTATTTTATTTTGAAAAAAATATTTAGATAAAGTGATTCATAATATTTAGTAAAAATTTTCTTTCAATATTGTCATTATAGAAAAATATTCACATCATAAAAATTAGATAATTTATTTTCTAAAATATTAGATATGAAAATATTTTATCTACAAGATTTCAATTGTGATGTGATTTTAAACATTTTGGTTCTATATTCACTTATTGATTTAAAATCCTAGAATCAAAAATGATTCCATTGTTATGAATGTTAGATCACTGAAACACCATCATTACTCTGATACCACTTGTTGGGGATGATCTTCCTTCTTACATCAATCTAGAACCCATGTGTCTCATACCACATCCAAGGTTCATAACTAGTGAAATAGAACCAACCAACTTATGGAACTATAATTCACTTGTGCATCTCAACCTATAGAACAAGGCCCTATGAAGGGTTTTTAGTGCTATAACAAACCCCTTTGAATCTAACATATGGAACTAGGAAGACAAGGAACCCCATCCACCATGTTGATCTTCCCTTCACTCTGATTCTAGTAACTTCATGTTATTTGATAAGATCTCACATAAAAAATAAACAAGTAATAATCACACAACATGAATAGAACAGGAAAAACACATTAGAATATCATAGTTCAGACTTTAGTCCTACTCCATGGAGAAATGCACTATATCTTTCATTTAGGAAGATAAATTGAGTTTCAAGGGAACCATCCTTCTGAAAACCTTACCCAACCCAAGTTAAAAATTACTCCTTCTGAACACCCTACTTGAATAAAATTCAATAAATTATCTCATTTATGAATACCGATCACAAGTTCTATATGGGAAAGACCTTCCATGGTAATAGAATCCATTCTCATTCTCTTCCTTTCAGGTTGACTCTCACTTGATCCTATTACACTGCTCAAAGTGAACCTACACCCTCCATTTATAGAGTGCATTATAGATTCTAGTTAGACATTCTAGTTTCACTACCTTCTGAACTTTTTTCCGTTGTACCACTTTTTCAAGGAAACCAAGTGACCTCCACCACCTTAACTGATCCATCTAGTGAACAATAAAATCTAAAAACTCTCTATCATTTTTCATGTATCATGTGCTTACTTCAAAAACCTCCATTAACTTGTACACTCTAATTCTATCATCTGGATCATTATATACTTACCAAATTAATCTTTTGTAACCCTTTAGATTAATCTAACAATACCTTTGAAATGTAAAGGATCTTATATATGATATCAATTTAATCTCACACAACCTTCATCACCCAAAATCAGTTGTTTATATCTCCTCCACATCCTCCAAAACTTTTGTGCCACATATGAAACTACCCTTACTTTTTCATAACCCTTTATCAAGAATTTGATTACTACCTAAGTGTATTAATCCCAAATATAATTCTTCTGTATTCCCACACTTGAACATAACTTTTTATATTATTGATTCCATTCACCAAAAACCAAACTTTTCTGATGAAGATGGATTGCTCCATTTGGGTTTTCAAAATGTACTTTCAGAATTCATGTTTTAGATATTTAAACATCTTACCATAAAACAGTTCTCAAACTAAAACCCAAAAATATATCACTTGATAATTTTTTCATAGGTTAATCCTAAAAATCTCCTACTAAAAGAACATTATCAGGGCCTTTACAAAAATACATTAACCAACATACAAACAATATCTTTTGCTATAATTCTCCTTTAAAGTGTAACCATGATTCCCCACCATGTCCATGATCATTTAATCACCACTGATTCCAAGTCTCCCCAGTTATCTAGACTCTGAACACTAATTTTTTCCCAAAAAAACCTTTTGAATGCCTCTATGGAATTCCCTCTAAAGAAAACAAGCACAAGAACAATCTGAATTTTTTTTACTCCATTAGTAAGTCATATCATACACCATTTCAATGGTCCTTCTCCTTCCATACCAAACATTCCTAAAATATTTCCACCAAGATTATAAAATTTTAGAGATACTGATACATCTAACTTTAGAAATACCAACAAATCATAACTCTATCTAAAACTACTTCCGGAAAGTTTGATATAATCAAAATAATGAACCCTCACTAAAAAAATTCATAACAAAGGTCCTTTGCTTAATGAAACTAAGAAATGCACTAATAATTATCTCTTATTTCATTATAACCTAAATATGAACTATAAAAGGTTCAACCCCATCATAGAGAACATTTTAAAACTCTAGAAACCTCTACAAGTCTTTATCCCAATGAGAGACTTAAGATTTATCCCCCATTACATCTGTAAATAAATACACCTATCACTTGGGTTTTTTTCTCTTCTATAATCAACATGGTGGTATGTAGAACTTCTAAAAACATCATGTGAGAGAAAAATATACTGTCATACTTTCTTACTTGGAGTATCTATAGAGGATACTACCTCAAATAGAATAGCATCCACTCCATGACACCACTATAGTGTTCTTAGTCTGGTCTTCTCAAACTATAGACCTCTCCACTACTATATATTATAAAAATACTCTAATTTGAAACTGTTATCCTCTTATATTCATACCTCAATATCCTATTCTTCATTATCATATCTTCCACTTCCTGATTCTTCTACTTAAGATGGTTCAAAAACACCCCAAACTTTTGTTTGAGGAATAAAACACCCACACTTTCATGTCACCTCATCGATAAAGGTACGAAGTATAATATAGCCTTTAAAAACACAAAAAAATATGATAAGACTCCAATAAAACCAATGTCTCCCCTTCGAAAAAAATAACACCTTCCTTTTCTTCTGAAGACCACACTCCTCGAAAGTTTCATACTCTGTGAATTTTAGTTTCAATAAGACTTCTATCAATCAGTATTTTCACCCCCTTCTCACACTTTGGAATAACCATGGATCCTTATGTGGATCCAACACCATCAATAATATATTTTAAAAAAACCCATTCTCCAACTAACCAGTATAAATACATCTTCCATAAGATAAGGACCATGTCATACTCATTTCTTCCATTCCACTTCCAGAAAGAACTTCCACTCCTCTAAAATTCTTGTGAACTCATTTAACCAAATCCTCTAGAAACAAACTCTTGATCCCCTTATCAAGATTTTAGTGATGATAACCCTAGATGAAAAATAAACCTACCTCAAGTGGGATGAAAAACCCTTCATAGAAAAAAACACAACCTTTCAACAACAAGATTTATAGAACATTTGAAAAGTATCCTTATTGAACAAACCTTTTGGTATCAGTAGTCCTACTACAATCTACCTCTCCTCTACAATTCCAAATGAGAACCATGGTTCCATATAAATCACTTTGACTTATTATTCCATCTCCTTTAGGATATCATAGTATTGAAATCCACTTTTCATATCATGTGTCATCTCACTTGGCTAACACCTTCTAGAAAATACCCTTGTATGATTTCCTATCATGGTTTATTATTCTACAAAACAGTTATCTTCTAGGTGTTTCACCATTAATGAAACTTACATATTCTCAAGGATAAGCAAACCAGTTATCCAAAATTCAAGGCTTCCATAATCAAACATCAATCTAGAACTTACCCATTTTCCACACCATCCTTTGAAAACAATGATTTCCAATTGAATCCAAAAAGTTCAAGGGATCATGACTATATTCCATAACTCTCCAAAAGTATTCTAACTAAGATACAAATTCCACCTTAATAATGGAACATGCATTAAATATCATGAGTACTTTTTATATACCCAAAAACTCTGGTACAACAGCTATCTTACCGATGAAATCCTTCCAAAAACTTAGTAAACCACTCAAATATAAGTACCCAGTAGTGTTCTAACTAATCTCAACACCACTTGACCATGTCCATTTTTAGGCTTGATAAACCACTCATTAGTTATTAGAAACCAAGATATAATACCAATTGTTATGGATGTTAGAGAACTGGAAAAATTCCAATGCTCTGATACCACCTATTATGGATGTTTTTTCCAATCACATTTATCCAAAAACTATACACACCAAACTGCATCTAGAGTTCAGAACCAGTGAAATTGAACTAGCCAACTTCCATAATTGGAACTAACTTCTAGACCTCAATTTGAGGAACAAGTCACCTAGAACAGTCTAAATCACCATGGAATACCCATGAAAATAAAACATCTAGAACTTATAAGACTAGGAACCCTATCCACCATTTTGATCCTACATTTATATATTATAACAGCCATGAACCCATACTCCTAGATTCAGTGCTAAAAACGTAATATTTTCATATATATCTTTGATACTGATAAAAGTTACCCATTTGTTTTCCATCCAAAACTTATAACAACAAAATTAAATATTGAATCAGTTACAAACCCAAGTAAATTTTAGGTTTATAGTTTTAGATAAATAGAAAAAACTCGTATAAATTGGATATTTCTACATATTTTATATTTTTCCAATAAAATTATTTTTTATAAAAACACACTTGCTTAATTCAAGGTAAATTACATATCTGGAACTTTAACTTTATTAACATTTCTACTCATCCTTAACCCCTATGAAAAATCATTTGAAAACATTGGATGAGAAACAAATCTTAGTAAAAGACAAAAACAAAAAAATAAAATAAAATATTTCATCTATTTCAAAACCATGAGATAATTAATGAAAGTTTTCATTTAAAATAATAAACTTTGAGCTCAAATAAAAATTTACTTACACATAAAATCAACTTTACTGAATAAATTTTTTCATAAAACACTTTATAAGAAAACATAAAGTAAAAATCATAATCATAAGGGTTTCTTAGAAAATATAACAATCCATGAAAAACATTTTCTTAAAAACATACCATTTACCATTAAAGGGCATAATAATTTCTTTAAATAAAAAACAATTATCTTACCATATGAAATCAAAATATTTCCATGAAAATTCATTTGAAATTAAATAAAATTCATATAGGTTCCTTGGGAAATCGTCCTCATAGAACCTCTACAATAACACTTACAAATGGAATAACCAAATCAGTAAATTCCAATATAATTCTACAGAGATAATAATAATTAATTAATGCATTGGAGAGCTATATCAGGCACACCCATCATCATAAAAAATTTCAAAGTACCATAATACACATTAAACAGATAAAATATTTCATTTCTATCATCAAAATCAAAAAAAATTAACCCATAAGTAAAACATTTTTAAATATTGATATAACAATTTCCTTTAAAACACCATTTTCAAAACTAAAATACCCAAAAAAGGAAAGAAGGTTTTTTTTAATAAAATATAAAATATGGTAAAGGAATCCAAATTTCAAATAATATTTGTGGTGGTGGGAAAATTCCTTAACGTAATATACATTAAAAAATATTTCTTTTATACATTTTAAAAAAATTCAAACTCTCTATATGAAATAGAAAAAAATATTCCTTTCAAATACCATTGTAAGTAACTAAAAGTAAAGGTAAAATAAAATTTATAATTCATTTATTTAAATATTTACACATTGATAAAATAGTATGGACATGACGGAAAAATTTATCAATGAAATTTTAAAACATTTTAAAGCTAGTTTTTGAGATAAAATATCCCTTACCTCATCTCCTAACTTCCCATATATGTTTTTTAAATCATGTATAATGAAATAATATTAATTATTTAAATTCAAGAGAACCTTTTAAATGTTTATTACCTTATTATAATATATTTTATTTCACATATTATCATGTCTTATATAGTTACTAAATTGATTAAGTTCATGTCGGGCATTTTGATGTCGTTCTGTTCACAATCCCCAAAAAACGTTAGTAAGTTGACCATGCTAAAATGGGTCATTATTACATAATATATAAAATAATAAAAATGAAATAACTATCACTTTTTACATAAAATAAAACATTATATCCATCCATGAATAGTTTTCATGAAAAACAAAATATATCAGCTCGTGAGGTGACAATATGCACGTACACATGAGCTATGTTTTTACTTTTCATTGGATAGACAAATAAAGAAAAAATATTATCTTTATAGGATCATTATAATGTCATAAAAATAAAATAAATTCATTAAATACATCCCTAGGACCATCCTATAGAGGTAGGTTTTGAAAAATGAAGCACTTATCTATGTGTAGATGGTATTCCGTACGTATGGATGTGCTTTGATTCCATTTATAAAGATTGGAATGGTATAAAGAAAGATAATATATTATACTTATAAAATCATAATTATTTCATAAATATAATATATTTAAATTAAATCCATCATAATAACCTTCCATGAAAGATGATGATGAGAAATAAAATACATCGATTTGTGAGGCTGTAGTCTGCATGTATGCACGAATGATGGTTTTGTTTTTCATTTGATGATAAAACTAGATGAATAAGGTTATTATATTAACATAAAAACATATTATTATATTTTATATTATAATTTTATTTTATTAAAATTATTTCTAAATAATTAAAGGATGTAGAAGAATAAGTAAAATGAAAAGGTTTGGTTGAGGCAATTACCACCTATTTGAAGAACCGCCTTTGGATATCTCCTAAAAACCATAGGGGTGATATTTTAAGAATTAAAAAACCTATAGAATGTATCTAAGGAAGTTAATAATATATTTTGGTGGATTTTTGTTAAACTAAGTGGCTCATGAAGAGTAATTAAGAGAGGAGAGTCGATGTCCTTATATAAGGGAGGAGAGGGGCACCCTTCGAACTACTTAAAGTATTAAATAAATAAATATTAATTTTCATGTTAAATTGGAAAAAATTGATATATTTTGAATATATGATGAATATAAATCTAAATTCTTATATCCAATAAAATTTATATGAGTTTAGGTACTATTTTAAGCCTTATTTCTTTATTTTAACCTCTTGATAACTCATTTAAAGATTATCGTGATAACAATGATTTTTACTCTTTAGGGGCCAAAAAAGTTACAATAAAAGAAAAATTGATTGATAAGTAAGAAATGGTTGATATTATAGTTCATATCAATTTCTATTAGACAATTATATGATTTTTATTAATTTTAATTCATTTACTAAAATATTATTTAACATAAAATGTCATTAAAGTCATTCATAGAAATATTGACATAATTGGATTTAAAAAAATATCAAGATCATAATATAATTTGAATATAAACTTTTAAAACATTAATAATACATTAAATTTATCTAAAAATCATATAACACCATAACTAAAAAAATATTACTTTTCAATTTTTTAAAATCATATACTTTATTTTTCTACTACTTTCCTAAGGACTGTTCCAGAATTGTGTAAGCATTTAAGGTAGTTATTTAATCACCATAAATTAAAAATAAATTAGAATAATAAAATAAATCTATTTATATTAAAAATACCTTTTTATAACCATTAATAACTAGTTTTTATCACTATCATAAACTATTATAGATATTAAAACTAAGAAATACACATTTGGGGATTTTTCTTTACTTAAAATAATATAAATGTCTTTATCAATGAAAAAATAAATAAAATCCTATACTTTAGAATATATGAATTAAGGTGGTCGAATTAAACTCATAAAATTAAATATAATCAAGTGTATGGGTGATTTTCAAGCCTTATTTCAAAGTTTTAACATTATTCTATGAATTTTACCCTTACCATGGTGTCGGCATTTTTATCAAGGATACTATTCATTATGGAAAAAAATAAAGTTTAACTATTAAATAAATTTTTATATGATGATTTGAAATATATAATCAATTTTATCAAATTTAATATCTATAAATGGTAAAAATTATTTTTAAAATAAACTTGAAAAATGCGATGAAAAATAATTTTACAGGAAAAAACATTTTTAAGTGCAAAAAAAATTTATACTAAAATTGAGAATAATTTAAATAAAAATGAAATTAATTTTTTTTTATAAAAAAATAACTAAAAATTTTAAAACCAATTCAAAGTGAAATTTTACTTATTAAATACTTGGAAATAAATGATAGTTTTCTATTCAATTGATATTTTCCACTATTCATTATAAAATCAATATTTTCCAAAAAATAACAAATATTTAACACTAAGATATTTTTGAAATGATAATTTTAGAAATAATATCATTTTTATAAAATTAAATTTCTAAAATTTTCAGAAATTAATTATAATATTCAATCACAAAAAAAGCAGTAAAAACTGTTTTTGAAGAAAATGTATTTTTGAAGCATAAAATGACTTTACTAAAAATTGAGTGATTATTTAATAATAATTAATCAATAAATTTGTATTGAGTGGGACCATTATACATATATTTAATAATATGGTTACTCTTATTCATATATTCCAATTCAACGGCTAGGTTATAACGTTCATATTTAAAATAGTATTATTTTGGGGTTTATTTATGCTCGGTGTTGTGTGTTGTGTACTCTATAGTAAATAGTTTTCTTTTAAAATATAAATGTATTAAATTATACCCCAATTAAATAAATTTCATCCTCACAATTTTATATCATGTCCCATAAAAAATATAAGAAATTTTTTAACATAATTATAAGGGATAGAAGATAGAACATATGATCATGAAAGGAAAATATTTTTAAATATTTTTGAAAAAAATACATTTATTGAAAACCCACATAGTAAAAAGTGATAAAACCCCTTTTGAAAAAGGAAAATTTAAATAATAAGTTCACCTAGAATAATGCATAATCATTTTCCCAAATAACAATAACATTGTTTGGAAGTGAGAACATAGAAATAGTGGAGAAAAGTATTATCTAAATAATGATGGGTGATTGATAGATAATATAATCACATGAAATATAATGACCATAACATAATGAATTAATAAGAGATAAATAATAACATCAATTCATCATAAATGATCATAAAAGGATAAAATTTTATTTCAATATCCTTTTCCAAGAGTTGAGAGATTCTTTTTCTATCAGGATAGAGAACACGAGAAAATATACTTACTTGATTTCTTCAAATTTCATAAGAAAAATTTCATCCTTTGGTTTTTATTCAATCAATTTCCAATTTTATCATATCTATTATTCCATGAAATGAATATTCGATATGAATTGTTTATGTCTGAAGCACTAAAATCAACTTTCAATGGATCACATGATCCATAAAAGGATAATAAGTTATTCCTCCTATATTTTGAAATCAACTAAAACCAAAATAGTTAGAACAAGGTAAGATAATATTAAATATGAATAAATTATAAATTAATCATAAAATTCTCAATAATAACATCCAAAGTTAAAATTTAAACACTTTATAAATAAAAAAACATAAAAATATTCAAAATATTCATAACCAAGTTTAAAACCAGAAAAACAGAAGTATTTGAGCACATATTCTTCCAAGTTCAATTAAACATTTTTCTATAAATAAAATTAGTCACTCATAAATTAATATACCCAAAAATGTATATGTTCTAATAATATAATATCTAAAATATACTAATATCTTTCATAAATTACATGAATCACCATAAATCCCAAATAAAATCATATATACTTCCAAAATATAATTTAACCATTTTTCCTCAAATAAAATATCATCATAACTAAAATTATTTCCATTTACCTTAATCATATAATGTTCCAAAAATAGTGAAATTATTAAAAAATAACATTAAATACATAGTCACCAAATGAGTATAGAAAGATCTAAGGGTGGGTTTAATCTATGCCTCTGGCCCTTGGGCCTCGGGTCATGTAATAGGCCTTGTGCCTTTGGGATTTTGGGTCATGTAAAAGGATTCCTTCTCACCCCTTAAAAAAGATGGATTGTCTAAAAAATAAAAATATAAGGCCTTCAAGTTTTCAGGTAGTCATAGTTACCAAATAACTTTTTAATCACATTATTATATATACAATAAATCATATATTCTCAAAATATAATAACAAATAAATCCCAATTAACCATAATTACCTCAACATCAATGATCATCTTAACCCTAAAGGTTATCAATACCTTTCAACTTTTTTCCATAAAATAAAAAAAATATTCATCAAATAACCTTTTCACTATAATGCAAGTTAATCTTAAGGTAAATATATACCTTAAACATTTATCAAAATACAATAAATTTTTCCTAAATTATCATTAATCACCTCAAAATGACTTCACTTAAATCCTCAAAACTGGTGTTTATTCCTTTGAACTTATTATAAACCATAAAATTATAAATGCATGTTGTTATGTATAACTCTTAAGTTAACCTCACATGAAAACATATAATATAAAAAGTTATCAAAACCCTACTATGATAATCATCATTCCATTATATTTTTTAATAGAATAAAGAAAATACAAAGGAAAAAAGGTTTAGGGGGTCTAAAATAATGGAGGCCAAGGGCATCCCCATGAATTAAGTTGACCCCTTAAGGCTTGAAGTGGGTGACATTGAGAAGCCAAGTGACATTAGAACTAGGGACTACTAGGGAGGAGAGATGATCAACGACTTTGTTCCCCTCTCTCCATGTGGCGAGACCTGAATATTCTTGTTGAGAACTAATTTACATTTACTAATGATGTAGGTAACTGACCATGGAATGGAGACTCTTCCCATAAGGGAGTTCCATATGATCTTAGAATTAGTCTCCACTTGGGATAGGGTAATGTTCTTCTGTCCGCATAGTTTGAGACTAGTGAGAATAGCATTCTCCTCCTCTTGTAGAGCATTTCTATCCCCAAAGTGAGATGTGAAAGAAAGAAACACACTCCCATATGTGTTGTGTAAAACACCTCCACCATGCATGTTACCCACTAGACAAGATCCATCAGTATTTAACTTGATTCCAGATGATGGGGGAGTCCATCACACCCAAGTACCCCAGCTACTGTCCAGGTGAGCAGCAGCTAATGGAAGATTAACCTATAGAAACTACAGTGAGGGGGATTCACGCCAGTTTCCAAAAACCGAGCCCAGCTCAAGTAGCAGGAATTTAGTATGCACTATGATGGACCAGCCTATGAAGGAGATCCCCTCAAACTGCACCTTGTTGTGAGCCGACCAAAGGCACCATCATCCTACACTTAGGATGATAGCTCTCGACACCCTTTCTGGACCTTTCTCAGAAGTCCCCTGAAACCACCTCTCTATAAATTTAAAAATTCCAGGGATAAAGGAAGAGATAGTTATGAACTCTCCAAAGAATTTCCAAACCTCTCAGGCCCACTCGCCTTCAAAGAAAATATGATCAGCATTCTCTTCCCACTTGTTTTTATAACACTGGCACCAAGAAGTGAAAATTACACCCATCCTCTTAACCCTCTCGTCAGAAGGAATAGTATAATTTTGGATTCTACAAATAAGGAAGTTTTATTTGGAAGGGATCTTGTTGCACTAAACACTGTCATTCCAGCCAACCTGTTGCGCCTGTAAAGTAGAGATCCTATGGAAGTATATTGAAGTGAACTTCCCATAATTATAGGGGATGAAAATGAATGTGTATGATTCATCGTTGACAAGGATAGAGTCAAATATGTCCTACTAGTTCTTTTCTATAACTGTCTTGATGAACTCTGGGTACCGGCTATCCTCCTTGAAGGTGATCGATGGATCCAGACAGCCCGGGAAACTGAGCACAGATCCCACCCAGTTGTTCTTCTAGGATAGAATATTCCCTTCTCCTACGATCCATCAAGAATATTGAAGGAGGCCCAGGATGAGTGAGAAAACCAAGTGCCATAGTGGATATCTATGAATGTTCTATGCATCCACATTGGCATCAATGCTATGGGACCTAATTCTATCCCAGAGGGTCTAGCACTCCAAAGTTTCCCAAGCGAGTTTGGCGTGCATGAACTGCAATGTGCCTTCTAAACTCCTAACGTTGATTCCCCCATCATGAATAGGATGTTCCATTATGCCCCATGACACCCAGTTCCTCTTCCCTTCTAAAAACACATCCAATAAGAAGTTGTCCAGCACCTTTTCAATTGATTTGATCACTCCCTCTGGAACATAAGAGGAATCTAGTGCATTCACTGGTATGGCAGACAGGATTCTATTAATCAGCGCAATACATCTTCCAAAGGAGAGGAAGTGATTATTCCAGTTGATAAAATGACTAGTAATCACGCTCACCACTTGATCAAAGTTCTGAATGAGCATTTTGCCTACGGATATTGGAGCACCAAGGTATTCCATCAGGAAATGACCTGGATGCATGTTCATATGGCTTCATATAAGAGAGAATTAAGACAATGTCTTACAAATTAAAAACTTCCACATTGTATACATTTTTCTCATAAAATAATTTCTTTATAAAGACACACTTTATTTATTCAAGGTAACTTCCATATCAATAACTCTAGATTTATTAACATTTCTAATCATCCTTAATCCCAATGAAAAGTCATTTGAAAACATGGTATGAGAAAAAAAGATCATAAAGGGATATATATAAAAAAGAAAATAAATGTGTTAGTCCATTTCAAAATCATGATATCATATAATAGTGTTTATCTTTAACATAATAAAATTTTATATAAAATAACAATTTACTTATGAAATAAATCATATTTAATATCCAAAGTTTTTCATAAAACACTTTATAAGAAAAAATAAATTCAAAATCATAATCATGATGATTTCCTAGAAAACATGAGAATCCAGGAAAAATATTTTCTTAAAAACATGAATTTTACCCTTAAAGGTCATAATCATTAACTTAAAAAAACATCATTAACTTAACTTATGAAATAAAAATATTTCCTTAAAATTAATTTAAAATCATATACAATTCATGTAGTTTCCTGAGGACAACATCTTCATAGAATCCTTATAAATGGAATAACCTACCTGGTTAATTCCAATATAACTCTCCAGATAATATAATCATTACCCAATGTATTGGAGAGCTATATCAGGACCACCCATAATAATAAAAAATTTCTAAATAACATTCCATACATGAAACATATAAAATCTTGAATTTATATCATCAAATACATAAAAATATACTTTTAAGCCAATAAGTAAAACATTTTTGGATATTGATATATCCTTTTCCTTAGACACTGCATTTTCAAAAATAAAATAAAAAAACAAAAGAAAAAATTATTTTTATTTTAATAAAACATTTAATATTGTAAATAAATCAAAATATCATATAACTTTTTTGGCTATGGTAAAAAAATTTGTTATCGTATACCTAAAAAACATTCCTTTTATACTTTGTAATAAAATTCAAACATTCTGTATAAAATACGATAAAATATTCCTTTCAAATAAAATTTTAAGAAAGAAAAAAGAGTGGGAAAATGTAATTTTTTAATTAATTCATTTAAATATTTACACATCCATAAAAAATATAGATATAGAGGAAAATTTTTATAAAGAAATATTCAAAACATTTTAAAACTACGTTCTTAGATAAAATATCTCTTACCTCATCTCCCAACTTTCCACATATGTTATATAACATCAATATAATTAATTTATATTAATTATTTACTTTATTTATAACTTATTTAAGTTTTATTTACTTATAATAATCTATTTTATTTTATTTATTACCAAGTCATATATAGTTACTAAATCGATTGAGTTCATGTTGGGCTCTTTCAGGTCATTCGGTTCATAATACCCAAAACAAATTTGGTAAGTTGACCTTGGTAAAAGTGGTAATTGTTACATAATATCTAGAATAATAATTATAAAATAATTATTAGTTTTATAAATAAAATATAATTATAGATTCATTCATGAAAAATAGTCACAAAAAAACAAAATACATTGGATCACGAGACAGTAGTTTGTACGTAGACATGAGCAATGTTTTTGATATTCATTGGATATAAAAAAAAGAAACAAAATAAAATATTATGTTTAAATAATTACTATCATGTTATAAACATCAAATATATTCATTAAATCCATCCTTATGGACATCAATGATAGGTGGTTATTGAAAAATTAAGTTTATCACTGCATGGAAACGGTAGTCTGTACGTACACACGTGCGAAGATTCTATTTTTAACAATTGAAATGATAAAAATATAGATGATATATTATATTTAAATAGTATTAATTATGTTATTAATTTCATATGTATTCATTAAATCTATCATAACAACCATCCATGAAATATGGTGATGAGAATCAAAATACAATGGTTCACATGGCGGTAATATGCATGTATGCATGAGTGATGGTTCTATTTCCCATTTGATAGAAAAAAGAGATGAAAATGGTTATGAAATTAACATAATAATATCTCATTATATGTTAGATATTTATCTTTTTATTTTGGAATGGTTAGGATATAATTTAATGAGGTAGAAGAAGAAGTAAAATGAAAACGCTCGATTGAGACGATTGTCTCATCTTTGAAGAACCACCTTTAGATCTATCAATAAATACCCTAAGTATAGTATTTTAAGAAGAAAAGTGACTCTATAATTTATATAATTAATTTAATAAGATATATTTTCAAATTTTAGTCAATATAAGTGGTTCAGTAAGTGTTAGTAAGAGAGGATAGGCGGTGTCCTTATATAAGAGAGGAGAGGGTCACTCTCGGAATTACTTAAATTATTTAATTAAAATAAATTAATTTCCATGTTCATGTGGATCAAAATTGATATATTTTTATAATAGGATAAATATAATTTGAAATATTCTCATGAAATAAAATTTAAACAATTTTAGGTTATTTTTGAACCATTACCTCTTAGTTTTAACCTCATATTAACCCGTTTAATTATTACCATGATAACAATGTTTTTTAGTCTTTAGGGGTCAATAAATTTAAAATAAAAGAAAAAATAACCCATAAGTAGATAATGGTTTATATTATTTACCATATCTATTTTAATTGGCCAATGATTATTTATATGAATTTTGAACCATTTAATAAAATATTATTTAGCATAAAATTCCATTATAGTCATCCTCGAGACTATTCACATAATTGACTGTAAAAAATAACAAAATAGTAATATAATTAAAATTTAATATTTAATATTTAAAAAATTAATAATACATTTTATTTATATAAAAGTTCATTTAAAACTATAACTCACTCAAAAAAATATTATTTTTAAGGTTCTTAAAATCATTTGCATGATTTTTTTACTAATTGCACAAACATTATGTCGGTATTTCATAAGCATTTAATGTAATTATTTCACGAATATAAATAAAAAATAATTTACCACTATAAAATAAATTTATTAATATTAAAATAAATTTTTATAATTATTACTAACTTGTTGTTATCCCTATCAAAAACATTATAAATATTAAAGAAAGTAAAGAGACATTTTGGAATTTTCCTTTGCTTAAAATAATATAATGGTTTTTTTCAAAGAAAAATGGAACCAAAATTCTAGGATTTAAAATATATTAAGTGTGTGGTTTCTTCCTCAAAAATATGTGGATTTCTTTTTTCTAGTGTTTTTATTGTGAAGGGTTTAATGTTCTTCATAATCATTCATGTTGGGGTCACCTTTTGTTAATATTTAATAGAAACTCCTAACGGTTCCCACATTCATAACTGGGTACATACCTACTTTCCAAAGTTAGGTGGTCAGTTGGGGTTTCAAACCTAATGATTCTTAGAAAATCAATGGTTCCTAAAATAGTGTACCTCAATCTATTGGGGGCTATAAACAGTATATCAATATCCATTATTGGTTGTTTTCCTCCCCTTTTTTAGAAACCTTCTTCAGCATCTATGGATTCACATGTCTTAAAGGGGGATTTTTCACCATGTTATATGACAAACTTTCCATCGATGGGGTATTTTAGACAATTATGGAATGTTTAATGTACCTCCATGTGACAATAGAGCTAGATCCTTCAGAGTAGAACATTGTATGTAGTGTCTTACTGTATAACCATAAGCTCAGCATCAGATGTGAGATCCCCAAACTAAGATTTTTATTTTGGTTTTCCTTAAATGTATTTTCCCACATTTATCATACCCTTGAATGGTAAGATTTTTGAAATACAAATCTCATTCACAATATCCCAAATATAAGAGGGTTTAAATCTGGATGAGATTGATCTCAAAACTATTAACAATCATATCCCTTTGGGTATTGACATTATTTATTCTACCCAAAACATATAGTGGTCCTATGTATCCCTGGATGACCTCTTATAGGTCATGATTTTTGAATGAGATGGTGACATGGAATTATACTAACATGGTCTGCATTCTATAGGCCTTGGATGTAGTGATTTATATCCCAAATTAATATGGAATTTATACGGATTTAATGAGTACCTCGCTGAGTTATTTTGAAATATAGAGTGCATAGAGGATTGAGATCTTTGAAGGTATAAATGCCAGCTATTTCAAAATGTCATAATTTTGTTCTAGATGTTGCTGCTTCCTAAGGTGTGGTTTCTCATTGACATGTGGCTCAGGAGATTGGGAATTTAAGGTGGGAGGCCTTGGTTCTTGTATAGAGGTTGAGGTAGAATCTTCTTCAAGTGGTGTGGGTAATATTGGCCTTCCCCATTGTCTTGGATAATCAGGTAATCAAACACTCACTATGTGTTCATGCAAGAAAACTGGGTGCAGATGAATGTTGGAGGGTTCTGAGACACACCCATTCCTTTTTTTGGGATTTATGGTGTGATTTAGCATGGTTCTTAGTTTCATTTATGTTCTATATGGGGACATGACCAAAATATTAGGTTTTACTAGACCCATATTATTCCATGTATCTTTGATTCATGCACATTAAGCCTCTTATTCCCTGATTTATTGTGGGGAACTCATACTGAGATGCATATTCATCATTGGAGAGGGGGACTTCCAATTGTATCATGTTGACAGAACCAAAGATGATAACTTCATCTGATGAGGGTTCCATTTAGTGGGGAGTTTCTCATGTTTCAAATGATTTAGTGAAGAAATATGAAAGAGTCTTAGATTGCATTGGATCAGAATATGACTCTTCCTCTTCTATATCTTCCTATACCTAATGTTCTCATCCACCATAAAAATTCATATATGAAGTCACCTTCTTTGGTGGTGGAGATATTGTGGGTCTTTGAAGCTATGTTATCAGAGTGGAATGAGCTTGGTCAGATATTTTTTGAGTTATCTAGTTGATTAACTTCTGTTCATGCCTATCTGGAACTTTCTACCAATCACCCTCTTCTTTTGACAGAGTAACGGTTATGCAAGCCATATGCTTTGAGGAGTTATCTAAAACCACATGTTTGGAGTAGACCATGCCTTGAAGGAAATATTTTATGATGAATAAGTCTTGGATATTATGACCCAGCTTTCTATGGAAATGGATGTTTTTGGGATGGTCAGTGAGGTCAACCTCATTAGGCTTCCTCGGTTGTGGTAGCTTGAGAATGTTATTGTCCTTGGATACCAACAAATAACCATGTACTTGTTCATTTTCGAAGGAGTGGTATTTATTCATCCATTCCTCAAATATTAGGTGACCTTGATTTCTTTGTGCTTATAGATAAGGGAAATTTTGTGTTTTGTTCTTTTCGATAGGATCCACTGGGTGGTTTAGGACGTACCTACGTGCTTGAATGGGAACTACTGCTGGTTTAAGGGTAACAGTGGTAGATTCTGGATTTCTGTTCCTTTTCCCCTATGTTGAAGTCATGAGTCAAGATTTATCTCATATTCCCTAAATAGAGTCCTCTAGACATTGTTCCATTTCTACAAACTCAAAAAACCCACCTGGATACTTTATTGGGATCGGAGGTGTTTTCAACTCATCTTGTATATTTTCAGCAGAGTGTTCTAGTCATTGTTCCTACAAGATATGGATGATGATTTAATAGCTTAAAACATTCCGTCTAGCTATAAATTTAGACACGCTATCATTTTCTCAATACTTTCAACTCATTAGGTCAAAAAAATTTCATTTTCCTCGGTGTGGAGCTGAACAGATAGAGGAGTTGACGAAGAAGGTATTCCCATCCTATAATTGATCCTACTAGAAGGATATTGTACCAAACAAATTCTAGACCTATTTGAGTCCATACAAAATTCCTCATATTGGTCGCCTCAAGTTGATATTGTGGGCCCATCATTAGACCATATCGGGATACTAAATGTGTGAGTTTTTGTTTGGGGTTTCCCTCATAGTCAAAGGTAGATAAGGTAGGGTTTATGAAATTACGTGGGGGTAAAGTGACATTCACCTACTCAGGATAGGCTTCCTCTCAGGCTAAATAGGTGCATGTATCCCTTTTGTGGCTTCCATTCAAGTATTCAGGGACTCAATGACATTAAGTACCTATGGGGGTACTATTGTCTGAGTCACCTCCAATCTATAGGGAGTGGGTGGGGGTCGATGAGGTGGATCCACCTTTTTCTCCCACTGATTCTCAATTATTCCTAAGATATAATGATCTCTCTAGTGAGGGAGAGACTTTCAGCACAATGGAGGGAAGTCATAATAATTTTAAACTTCCTTGTTTATGTAGATTGACTGCCCAAATCCAAATATGATATGATGTTCAGATTCCTCTTTTGAAGGTGGATCGTCTATGGGAGGAATAATATTTGTCTCTTCTTAAAGAAGATACTCAATGGGAATATTTCCCCTGAGTATCTCTTTATTGAGTTGTATGAGAGTTTACATCTCGTTCTCATATTGTGAAAATTGTTCCTCTATGGAAGGAACCTCAATTATTTAGGGTGTTGATTAGGATGTAATTGCACCTTTCTATTTATCTTGGGTAGTGATCCACCAAAGAGGTGAAAATTTGATATTTTGAGGTTCTATATTTTGGAGCCTTGTTTGGTTCTAGATGCATGTAGCCACAATTGGGGCATCCAAATCACCAACTTCTCAGGGTATGTTTTCCATGTTGAGGCCCTCTGTATTTTCATATTGATCCACTATATCTGTTGTGTTGAAAGTGACAAAATTCATAGAGACATATATGGAAATGGTGGTTGTATTGTTACTTTCAAAGAAGTGGTATGATTCTGCACTATCTATATTAGAATCATTCCTTGAACCCTTGGTCATATTGATCCATTTTTTCTTGTGACCCTAGTGGGGTTTGATTTTATTCAGTGTATGCTCCTCCTATTTTAACATGTGAGTAATGAACATGAGGGATTTTCTGGTCATGATTTCCAAACGTTCCCTAAATAGTATAGGTTTTTCATTCTGTTAGAGGAATGGATGGGATGCCAACTATTGATTTTTACCTCCCAACCTATAGAATAATGATTCTATCTATAGTGATGATGATGGTGAAAATTCCCCTAGCTCTACAGGATGGGGGTTATCTAGGGCCACAATTGACTTTAATTGATCCTTTTGATGAGGATCCAATTATTATAGTTAGGGATTTGATGCATCTTAAGATGGACATTGATATATAATTTTCCTCATCTTGGTGGGATGGGGTTGATCTAGAACTATCATTAATTTCCCTAAGATTTTATTAGAAGATGATAAACCAGGTGATGGAAATTGAAATATAAATTTCCTTATCCCAATGAGCTAGGTTTTGTTTGCATCTATTGCTTACATGTCCATAATACCCTCAATAATTGACAATTTTTGGGGTGGAGGAAGTGGTAGATATTCCCCTAGCCTAGTGAGTTGGGTCCGCTCTTAGGGGGCTTCTATGGCTGCTAATACCACGTCATATTTGATGTGGTGTAGTTGTGCTTTCATAGGAGATAAGTGAAATGGAAACCCATTATGGGAGTCAGTTTCTATAGGATGTCATTAGGTCGATTGAAACCTTGGATTACATGTCTAAAATGAATTTTTGTTACATCTTGGGGCCCATTTTAAATAATTTTTGGCTATCCACTTCCTATTTTTGTGATGTATGGGCATTGTTAAAGTGGGGTAATTCTGTTGTAGTGACCAACTAGACCAAGTGTTACCCATTCCTCTAATTTCTCTAGAGGCTATGACATTATAGGATGTCATATCTAAGGTGTAATACTATTCTAGGGGTGCGACAAATTGTAATGATTCATACTTTCCCTATCCCTGAATATGGATACATGATGTGGATTCAGTTATCAATTTCTGAAGAGCTATGATGAAAATCAGAAAGAATATTCTAGATCTACATTGTGCTATTACAATTTTGGATCTTGGTCTATTGAGATAGAATCTAGGTCTAACTGACAGTAGAGTATCTTTATGGTCTGAAAGTGACCCTTGTATCCTAGATAAGGGAGGTGTCTAGTGTTTAGTTATAAATGAGTTTCCCACATATTTTGGTGTAGATAAGGCATGTACTCCTTCTCTAGATTGTCTGCAATCTCATAGTCAGAAGTAGCAAAAGGTCAAAACATGATGGTGAGGTTGTTTCTGGATAACTCTCTCAATATATAAATTTTTTATTCCTCTTAATTAAACATACATGTCTCTAACTAATCAGACCACAGGAGATTATTCTTGGGTTCACCTGCTAACTAGAGTGGAGTGCTGCTGTAAGTTGATGGAGAACCATATATAGTTGACCCTGATGTTTCGACTACCTCTTTATATGAAGGAATCTAAGTTCTGAACACTATTAGCCAAAAATCCATCATGATGGTGCTTGTGGATTGATTTTTTTTATTGAAAAGTTTTGTGGTTTTTTATGAAGTATGGTTTTCAAATAAGGTAGGAAGAGTTAGAATGAATGTCTAATATTACATAGAGCACAAACTTCTTGATCTCATGAAAAGCGCGAGCTGTTTGATCTCACAAAAAGCACAAATGTTTGATTTTTCAAAATGTGTGAATAGGGTTCATGCCAGGAGTTTTAAGATCATGAATGTTGAACTGAACTCATGGATCACAATTGCTAAATTAATCTTACAAACTATGAATTATGAAGTGATCTCGTAGAGTGTGAATGTTTAACTGGTCTTGTGTTGTGAAATCATGAAGCATGTTAATGTCTTTGGATCTTGTGATGGTATCTTGCATAGTGATCATGATTTTCTATGGATATCATGATGGGATCTCGTGCAATGATCATGATTTCCTTTGGATCTCACGGTCTAATCTCATGAAAATATAAAATAGGACTCACACCTATATCTCATGCTAGGAGGTTTGTAGAGTGCATGATTCCGAGGGAATGGAAAGTTGTCCAAGATTTCTAGAGTTAAGGCAGTGGGTTTATGCCTATAAATACCCCCCAAACCCATCCGTAATCACTCAAAAAGTTTTTACTCATTGTTATGTATGTAGAAACATCCAAGATTGAGGTTTTTAGAGATATCTTGTGAAGGAGGTTCACCTAGAGGACTTTTGAAGGAATATACATTTTGTATGTAACACCCCGAGATTTTATGAGATATATTATTTTTAATTTATTTGATGTCTTCTATTATACACTATACCAGGATTATCTTGTACTATATGCAACACTGTATTAGCTTTCAGTATACGCAACACTATTCTTGGCTCGTGTTCCACACAATTTCAAGTTCTTTTTGTGGAAATTATTCTACACAACATTAAGTATAGATTTTGTTTAATGTGTAAATGAAATAATTTTGGATTATGTTATATGCAACACCAAACGGGGATTTCACTACACGCAACCCTGAGTTGGATTGCATTACAGACAATCAAGACCTTCTTCGATAGCGTGTGTAGTACGCAATACCAAGTTTCAATAAACGAGATATTATTATAATATTATTATGAACTATCCGTTATGAATAGTAATACCCACTTTATGAAATTTTATAAATTTTGTCTTTCAAAATGGACTTCATTTTTCGATTTGGAATATCAAAATTATCCTTGGGTGAATTTTTGGTATTTTTCTGAAAACTTTCAATTTTTGATGAATAGTGAAAACACTGGGTTACTATTTAAAACCCGACTTTTTATTTAAATAATTATATATTTTATTTAAATTTATTTTAGGTCAAAATTGATACATAATACCTATATAAGTTCAATGTAATTCATTTGAGTCATTTTATAATAATTTTAGATATATAAATATTTTATTGAACTTTTCACCGTCTTTTACCCACCTCCTAGGAGAATTTGAAAATTTCCACAAAACTTAATTTTACCACTTCTTTGAGTAGAATTTCGAAAATCCGAGACACACGGTTAATATCAAGGAGTAAAATTTGGTTCAATAAGATAAAAATATTTTGTGGTAAATAGTAACTTTTTACTTTTATTTACCACAGTTAAAAGTAAATAGGGTAATTAAGGGTAAATGTGATATTATTATTACCCTAAAATATGTCCTAATTCTATTGGATAAGTTTGGTTCGACCAAAAACAACCTTAGGGTTAAAATATTACCCTTTAGGTACACTTGAATTAGATTATGACATTTATTATTATTTTATTTAAAGAAGAATTAAAATAGTTAAAATCAAAGTTTAATAACTAAAACATTTTTAATATAGGGTTATACAAAAGATAAATTAAACTATAAATATTAATTATAAATATAAAAAGATTTCATAAATAATGGTATTTTATTTATAATTTTTAGACATTAAATAATTTAATTTATTTATGACACAATGATGATGCAGTAATTACCTTATTAATGAAATATTAACATAATTGATGTTATAAATACCCAAATAAATGTAATTTTAGACTTTTTATGAATTCCACTAATTTTATAGGTTAATATGAAATGTTATTATTGATTTAATTAACTTTTTTTGAACTAATCATGTTGTTGTTATTTTCATAAAAATCAAGTACCAAGTAGTGTCAAAATTGACATAAAATAGTTTTTAAAACAAATATTATATTATTAATTTTTATTTTATTCTTAAAAATATAAGGTTAGTCCAAATGACTTAGATAAGGATATATATATTAATAATGAACTACTTGTGGTTTTTTTGGCTTGTTATAGTAAGTTTACTAACCATATAGTGTAAGAAAACAAAAAGACACGGTAAAAGTTAAATTATTTAACTTAGAGTTAAATCTAAATGATAAGGATAAAATAGTAACCTAAAATTTTCTAAAACCTATTGGTTGAGAGTATTTCAACCCATCCCCACCTTATATTTGAAATAAATCAATTTGGAGCTATTAAAAACCGAATATGACTTTATTATAAAATAATATTTTAAGTTTTTCTAAGGTGACCCTCTCCTCCCTTATAAAAAGGGCACCCCTTCCCTCTTCTTTTCACACCATTTTGAGCCTTTAAGCTCAGCCAACCCCTTACAATTCCTCTTATCAACCTCTATAGTTATATCATAGAGGTTCTGGTCTTCTCAAAAGACCAACTCTAGTTCCCTAAGAAGAAGTTTAAAGGAGGTGTGTCGAGGAAGAGGTAATCTCTTCTACCGACTCTTTCAAGTTTCTTTCTTTTTCTACTTCCTCTTCTTTAGTTGTTTAATTATAAAGTACTAAAATCAGTATTAATTATATACTGATATGTTATTATAAATATTAAACAACCCTATTTCACCTTCTATCCATCCTACGGAAAACTAAATCACCGCGTGTGCGTACGTACGGAATATCGTCTCCACGCCGTGGTGTAATCAATTTTTCCACCACCACCTTACTTGGATGGGTATAATGGTGTAAAGAATAAATATATATGATTATTATAAAATCATACTTATTATGAGATATTATATCATCCACTCCAATTCAATTCAATAATTATGGGAATGATATCATCGCTCGTGCGTACGTACGGATTACCGTCTCCACGACGTGATGAGATTCATTCTCCATGTTAACCACTCAAGAATGATTATAAAGTATATATAATGAATAATAATGAAATATAAGACATGATAAAGCTACTTGATTTATGTATATTTATATATATGTCATCTTCATACTTCCATTCAAGTAAATAAGGAAAAGAAAACAGCGTTCATGCGTACGTACGACCTACCATATCTATTAACAGTGTATTTCGTTACATTTATCTATCTATTATATATATATATATATATACTGAATATATATGATATATAAATCATGATTTACATTATGGAAGTAATTAAATCATGATATAAGTAATAATAATATCATGAACGACAATTCCAAACACGTACGATAAATAAAATGATTTTACCCAAAACGCTGCTTTAACATGGAATTTACCAAAGAACGGGTAATATAAAGTCATAAGTGAACCATATATGATATAATAACAATTAATATGATTATTTAATAAGTCAAGGACATTATTTAAATCATTATACAAGAGGTTAGGATACGTACGAAGCATATCGGACCTAAGGTAATGGATTATTATTCCAATCTCATTCTTATCCGAGATTGTTTATTCGTAAGTATTTACTGGGGTTATATTTATTATCCATGTCCATATGTTCTCAAAATGTTTTCATAAAATGTTTAATTTTATTCCATGTATGTTTAAAGTCATTTTTACCCTTTTTTTACTTTTACCACATCATATGGAAGGAATCTTTATTTTGTTTACCATACAAGGCACTTTTGGACTTTTCCAGCAAAAGTACGAGAAGAATGTTTTTTTAACTTATATGTTATGAATGGATTTTCACGGTTTTATAAAGCCTTATTTCCATGAAGATTAATATTAAATATTTCATGATTATTTTCAACAAAATCCTTTTCTTTTAAAATTGAATGTCATTTTGTGATAAGAAAATGATTTTAAAGAAGAAAGGATATTTTCCTCAAGAATTAATTTCAAGTGTTTTGTCAAAACTATTTTCCATCTAAGATGAAATTATTTAGTATGATTATACTTCAAGTATAATGTCTCTATTATTTACATGGTTTTATTATTCTTATGATGAAATGATATCCATTTTTTTATATGGATTATGTTATGATGGGATTATGTTTATGAAACACATTTTATTATTTGGGTTATAATGAATAATTTATGTTTAATTTGTGGAACAAGTAAGAATGATTTCATTATGAGATGGGTGGGACCTATATATCCCTCCAATGCATAGGTTAAAGATTTATATCTCGTGAGATCGACATGGCTGGAACGGTAAGTTAATCTGGTTCAGTGTTACAGGACTGGAACGAGGAGTGAACTCGATTCAGAAAGGGACTTTGTCCACTAAGATGGTCTTGGCAGTAATGCCTTGGCTACTATGGAAATCATATCATGTGCTTAATGGTTTTACACAATTACATGTTTCATTCCCATGCTATTTTATCATGATTGATGTTCCTTTATGATATATGCCTTACGTACTTCCAAGATTTATGTCTTTTCTCAAGATTTTGATGTTTAGATTTTATGTTCAAGTTTTTGCATTCAAATGTTTATGGATTGTTTTATGATTTTTACCCTTTCTGAGCATTTGAGATCACCCTTTTTATGTTTTCTTTTCCCCAGGATATAAAGAAAGGTTTTAGGTAAGAAAACAAAAAGGGGAAGATCTTTATGGGAGATATTGAATATCTTTCACCACGATTAGAAGATTTTGTTCCGAGTTTCCAAAGACACTAAACTATTATGGTCCTTGTATGTTTGTTTTTTTATGTATTAAGTATTTATAAAAAGTAATGTAATGTCTATATACGTCAAGATTTGGGTCTCTATAGTTGGTATTAGAGGAAAGGTTTAGTCAACCTTTGGAAACTAGGATGTGAAAACTTTAGTGAGATCCCTAGAGATATTTCTAAGGTATGTCTAGGGATGTCCCTAAGGTTAAGTATAAGTATAGGTTATAGTCCTATAATTACGGTAATGATATTAGAATCAAACCTAAGATGTTAGATATTGAAGGTACTCCCACTTGATTATGAATTTTGCCTCTCACATTATTCTTTTTGGGTTTTAGAAAATGGCTGGAAATAGTAAGACTCGCGATAATGGAGGATATGATGGAAAATGGAATGATATTCTTCAAGAGCAACCAAATGAAACGGGATTTAGAAGTCCAAACATCGTTATTACTCCTAATCGGCAATCTCATAATATGATCAATAATCTCAACTTTGGTAAGTTTCTTGACTCAGTTAACAAGAGAAAGATGGAGTTTCATGATGATCATAGAGGAAAGAAAGTTCAATTTCCATCATGTAAATAATGTGGTAAGAGGCATCAGGGAGAATGTTTCAAAGGAACCGGAAGATGATTTGGGTGTGGAAAAGAAGGACACAAAGCCAGTAAGTGAAAAGGAAAAGGTTCAGTTAACACCATGGACAAGGATAATGGTATTTCTATGACATCAACAATGATTAAATGTTTTAAATGTGGAATGTATGGTCATTATGCAAACCAATTCCATAAGGGAAAGTCTCATGAAGAGAATCAGCATGGTCTTATGGGTAGTATTTATGTTGATGATGATGAAGAGACTACAAATGATATGTGAGATGAAAGAATTATTGAAGCTCGATCAATGGTTTAAGAAGGTAGTGGAATGATTGTATGTTTACCAACAGTTATGTTAATGGTGCTATCGAATAAATAAACATCTATGGATTGTTACACTATTGTTTTTCCTAAAGTATTTGAAAGTATATGTTGAATGGTACCGATAACCATGAAACTTGATTCAAATATTTTGGAAAGCAAATGATATGCGCATAATGAAAGGAAAAGGAAAAAATGAATTGTTTAATAGTATTCATGAGCTCGTGATTGATATAAGGACTAAGTGATATCATGGTTTGAGTATATAGAATTTTTGGGATTTTGGTATGTGGAAAGAGCTAACTTTTGACAACACTCATGTTTTCACTAAGGTTCTATGGTAATTCATGTTTCAAAAGAATACATGATTAAGGTATTTACATGTTTGGAATGTGACCAAAAAGATATATCATGATAGATAATGGTATTCACATGCTCGGTAGATGACATTTCTAGTAATCATTTACATTAAACTATGAGATTGGATAGAAATATTTTGGATAAGACAAAATATTGGAATGGATTAATTTGGACATAAGATAGTATTGTTTAAGGATAGAACTTTTTTTCGATATTATTTCTGTAATGTTATAATAGTTTAGTTTTAGAAAAAAGGACAACCTACAAGATGGGTGAAAACCCATCACGTCGGACAGGGCTGTGGGAATCGAACCCTCAACCGAAGTGCAACAGGCATTTATCGCCTACCACTGGCCTACAGGAATTCCCTGGTTAGTATAAAATAGTTTTATTTTAATAGGTATGATAGATGAAGTATAAGTCCATTTTTGGAATCATATACGATTAACCTCACCATAGATGGACTTGTGTATATTTGAAAACTTTTTTTAACCTTTTGTTTGAGACAGATGGAATGATCTATCATTCTATCACATGATCTGCTAATACTTTGCGAAAGACAAATTCAACTTTATTTCTTTAAGAGATGAATTGAAAATTGTTCATGGAATGGCCAATGATGATATTACACTGAAATCAAGTAAGTATTTCTCCTTATGTAAAAGTTCATCCATGTTAGGGAAATGATATTGGAAACCAAAAATATTGTCCTAGTACTCTCATATCTGATGAATCAGATGGTACCTTAGATCATAACAAATTTACAGCTTTGCGATTGTTGGATTTTTCATAGCCATGTTCTCTACCACTCTTCATCAGAACTTGATGGTTAGATTTCTCTTCCATATCCATATTTTCACATATATACTCCTTTGTGGGAACCCAAGTGATGAGTTACTTTGGGTATCCGTTTTGTTTCTAACTTTCCATTTTAAAATGATGATTTAGTATTCCTTTTTATGATGTAGGTTTCTATGAATGAAACTTTCAAGTAGTAAATGATTTATAACCCCGACGAATTTTGATGGAGAAATTCATTTTAAGGGGGGTAGAATGTAACACCCTGAGATTTTATGAGATATATTATTTTTAATTTCTTTGATGTCGTCTATTATAAACTACACCAGGATTATCTTGTACTATACGCAACACCGTATTAGCTTGCAGTATACGAAACACTATTCTTGGCTCATGTTGCACACAATTTAAAGTTTGTTTTGTGGAAATTATTTTACACAACATTAAGTATATATTTTTTTAATGTATAAATGAAATATGTTTTGATTATGTTATACGCAACACCAAATGGGGCTTTCACTACATGCAGCCCTGACTTGTTTTTGATTACACACAATCAAGACCTTCTTCGATAGCGTGTGTAGTATGCAATAACAAGTTTCACTAAACGAGATATTATTATAATATTATTATAAACTAGTCGTTATGAATAGTAATACCCACTTTTTGAAATTTTATAAATTTTATCTTTCAAAATGGACTTCATTTTTGGGTTCGGAATATCGAAATTATCCTAGGCTGAATTTTTGGTATTTTTCTGAAAACTTTCAATTTTTAATGAATAGTGAAAACACTAGGTTACTATTTAAAAACCGACTTTTTATTTAAATAATTATTTGTTTTATTTAAATTTATTTTAGGTCAAAAATGATACATAATACCTATATAAGTTAAATTTAATTAATTTGAGTCATTTTATATTAATTTTAGATATATAAATATTTTATTGAACTTTTCATCGTCTTTTACCCACCTCCTAGGAGAATTTGAAAATTTACATAAAACTTAATTTTACCGCTTCTGTGAGTGGAATTTTGAAAATCCGAAAGACACGGTTAATATCAAGGAGTAAAATTTGGTTAAATAAGACAAAAATAATTTTTGGTGAATAGTAACTTTTTACTTTTATTTACCAAGGTTAAAAGTAAATAGGGTAATTAAGGGTAAACATGATATTATTATTACCCTAACACATGTCCTAATTCTATTGGATAAGTTTAGTTCGACCAAAAACAACCTTAGGGATAAAATATTACCCTTTAGGTCCATTTGGATTAGATTAGGACATTTATTATTATTTTATTTAAAGAATAATTAAAATAGTTAAAATCAAAGTTTAATAACTAAAACATTTTTAATATAGGGTTATACATAAGATAAATTAGACTATAAATATTCATTATAAATATAAAAATATTTCTTACATAATGGTATTTTATTTATAATTTTTAGACATTAAATAATTTAATTTATTTTTGACACAATGATGATGTAGTAATTACCTTATTAATGAAATATTAACATAATTGATGTTATAAATACCCAAATAAATGAAATTTTAGACTTTTTATGAATTCCACTAATTTTATAGGTTAATATGACATGTTATTATTGATTTAATTAACTTTTTTCGAACTAATCATTCTTTTATAATTTTCACAAAAATCAAGTACCAAGTAGTGTCAAAATTGACATAAAATAGTTTTTAAAACAAATATTATATTATTAATTCATATTTTATTCCTAAAAATATAAGGTTCGTCTAAATGACTTAGATAAGTATATATATATTAATAATTAACCACTTGGGGTTCGTTTGGCTTGTTATAGTAAGTTTATTAACCATATAGTGTAAGAAAACAAAAAGACACCGTAAAAGTTAAATTATTTAACTTAGAGTTAAATCTAAATAATAAAGATAAAATAGTAAATTAACTTGTCTAAAACCTATTGTTTGAGATGATTTAGACCTATACCCACCTTATATTTTAAATAAATCAATTTGGATCTATTAAAAACCGAATATGACTTTATTATAAAATAATATTTTAAGTTTTCCTAAGGTGCCCCTCTCCTCCCTTATAAAAAGGGCACCCCTTCCCTCTTCTCTTCACAACCTTTTGAGCCTTAAAGATTGACCAAGACCTGACAATTCCTCTTCTAAACCTTTATATTTATATCATAGAGGTTCTGGTCTTCTCAAAAGACCAAATCTGGTGCCCTAAGAAAAAGTTTAAAGGTGGTGCGTCGAGGAAGAGGTAATCTCTTCTCCCGACTCTTTCAAGTTTTTTTCTTCTTCTACTTCCTCTTCTTTAGTTGTTTCATTATAAAGTAATAACATCAGTATTAAATATATACTGATATGTTATTATAAATATGAAACAACCATATTTCACCTTCTATCCATCCTACAGAAAACGAAATCACCTCACGTGCGTACGTACGGAATACCATCTCCACGCCATGGTGTAATCAGTTTATCCACCATCACATTACTTGGATGGGTATAATGGTGTAATGAATAACTATATATGATTATTATAATATCATAATTATTAGAGATATTATATCATCCACTCTAATTCAATTAAATAATTATGGGAACGATATCATCGCTCGTGCGTACGTACGGATTACCGTCTCCACGACGAGATGAGATTCATTCTCCATGTTAACCACTCAAGAATGATTATAAAGTATATATAATGAATAATAATGAAATATATGACATGATAAAGCTACTGTATTTATGTATATCTATATATATATGTCATCTACATACTTCCATTCAAGTCAATAAGGAAAAGAAAATAGCATTCATGCGTACGTACGGCCTACCGTCTCCATGAACAGTGTATTTCATTTAATTTATCTATCTATTATATATATATATACTAAATATATATGATATATAAATCATGATTTAAATTCTGGAAGTAATTAAATCATTATATAAGTAATAATAATATCATGAACAACAATTCTAAACACGTACGATAAATAAAACGATTTTACCCAAAACGATGCTTTAACATGAAATTTACAAAAGAACTGGTAATATAAAGTCATAAGTGAACCATGTATGATATCATAACAATGAATATGATTCTATAATAAGTCAATGACATTATTTAAATCATTATATAGGAGTTTATGATACGTATGAAGCATATCGGACCTAAGGTAAGGGATAATTATTCCAATCTCATTCTTATCTGAGATTGTTTATTCGTAAGTATTTACTGGGGTTATGTTTATTATCCATGTCCATATGTTCTCAAAATGTTTTCCAAAAATGTTTACTTTTCATCCATGTATGTTTAAAGTCATTTTTACCCTTTTTTTAATTTTACCACATCGTATGGAAGGAATCTTTCTTTTGTTTACCATATGAGGAACTTTTTGACTTTTCCAGCAAAAGTACGAGAAGAATGTTTTTTTAACTTATATGTTATGAATGGATTTTCACGGTTTTATAAAGCATTATTTCCATGAATATTACTATGAAATATTTCATTATTATTTTCAACAAAATCCTTTTCTTTTAAAATTGAATGGAATTTTGTGATAAGAAATTTATTTTAAAGAAGAAAGGATATTTTCCTCAAAAATTCATTTCAAGTGTTTTGTCAAAACTATTTTCCATCTAAGATGACATTATTTAGTATGATTATGTTTCAACTATAATGTCTCTATTATTTACATGGTTTTATTATTCTTATAATGAAATGATATCCATTTTGTTATATGGATTATGTTATGATGGGATTATTTTTATGAAACCCATTTTATTATTTGGGTTATGATGAATGATTTATGTTTAATTTGTGGCAAAAGTAAGAATGATTTCATTATGAGATGGGTGGGACCTATATCTCCCTCCAATGCATTGGGTAAATATTTATATCTGATGAGATAGACATGGATGGAATGGTAAGTTAATCTGGTTCAGTGTTACAGGACTGGAACGAGGAGTGAACTCGATTCAGAAAGGGACTTTGTCCACTAAGATGGTCTTGGCAGTAATGCCTCAGCTACTATGGAAATCATATCATGTGCTTAATCGTTTTACACAATTACATGTTTCATTCCCATGTTATTTTATCATGATTTATGTTCCTTTATGATATATGCCTTACGTACTTCCAAGATTTATTTCTTTGCTCAAGATTTTGATGTTTAGATTTTATGTTCATGTTTTTGCATTCAAATGATTATGGATTGTTTTATGATGTTTACCCTTACTGAGCATTTGAACTCACCCTTTTTATGTTTTCTTTTCCCAATGATATATATAAATGTTTTAGGTAAGAAAAAAAGGGGAAGATCTTTATGGGAAATATTGAAGATCTTTCACCACGATTAGAAGATTTTGTTCCGAGTTTCCAAAGACACTAAACTATTACGGTCCTTGTGTGTTTTTTTGTTATGTATTAAGTATTCCGAAAAAGTAATGTAATGTCTATGTACGTCAAGATTTGGGTCTCTACATTGTAAGTGTTGCGCATGATTTGAAAAAAAAATAACAAATCACAAGAAGGGTTTCACACCAGGATCTTGCACAAAGCATGAATAGAGTTTTCCTAGGGTTAATTCTAGGAGTTCTCATAAAACACTAATAGGGTTCGCACTAAGGGTTCGTGTTGGGGGTTCTTTCCAAGAGCTTTCACAAAGTGCAAATAGGGTACGTTCCAAGATCTCAAGTAAGGGTACGCTCTAGGATCTCATGAAAGGGGTTATGTGTCAAGGTCTGTCATAGGGGTATCACACTAGAATCTTGCACATGGAGATACACACCTACATTACCCTATCATCAGTATCAGTTTCATGTCCAAAATCATAATAATAAAAAGAATATAGAGGATCTTCACCATTCTACATTACTTGAAGAAGGAGTTAATTCACTTCTATATTCATGTAAGTGAAAGGAAAACTCAGCATCTCTTGAAGATATTGACAAAGAGGAGTTAATTTCTATATCTAAAGTAAAGAGAAGTTTGTTCTAGTTGTTTGGAAAGTGGAAGTACTACATCTATGTGTTTTCACAAAAGTGAAGGAGCATCCCAAAAATAACTTCAACAAGGTATCTACATACAACTGAGGATTCATTCATTATTGATGATGAAAGAACCTACATGTCTATAAACTATATATGGATCCTTTCCAGATCAGTGAGCAAAGGAATAGGAATAAGGTGATCCTTTCCACTGGTAGTGATCCATCGAAATATAGTTAGGGAGTGACCCTTGGGAAATTAGTGATCTGACCCTAAACATTGTATAGGCATTGAGCCTAGCCATATAATTGATCTAACACGAACCTTGATTTAGTAGTGAACCTTAGTAATTTTGGTACATCATCACATTATCATTTTATACTCTTTTGATGTAGCCTAGTGTGGTTGAACCAAGTAAAATCATTGTGTCTCGTGTATAATTTCTTTTTTTCATACATTAATATGGGAAAGGGATAGAATAGTGTTTTGTTTAAAAATAAAAAAACATTCAAAATGGGAAGTTGTTTTAATCTATCATACCCTGATTCACCCCCCCCCCCCACTCAAGGTATTTAACCTAGTTGGGCTAATAGTTGGTATTTTAGATAAATGTTTAAATCCAGTGGTTCTCTTTTAGTTGAAGAAATGGAAGCTATTAATCACAAAGGGATTATGATCTTTGATGGAAATAATTTTTAACTATGGAATAATTGAATGAAACACTTATTTTGATCATTGGGTATGGATGTATTTATAGCTTTAATGGGTTGTATTTCTACCAGTATGGAAAGTAATGTTTTATGATAAGTTAAATATAGAGAAATGGATGTCTATGCCAAAGGAATCAATTATTTAGGGGTATCTCTATCCCATGAAATCAATAAAAATGTGATGTCATGTAAGTAATCACATGATATGTGGGAAAAGTTTATAAATATTTATGAGGGTGACTCAAAAGTGAGATAAGAAAAACTATAGATTCTATAGAAAAAGTATGAGGATCTAATAATGCACCCTAATGAATTTTTTGATTCATTCTTTGATAGAGTGAATATTTTTGTAGAAGACATACATGGTATCAAAGAAATTATTGAACATATATAGATTGTTAAGTGCATATTGGGAAAACTACCACCTTTATTTAATCCAAAAGTTTCTGTATTGGAATATAAAGATCTGAAGGAGCTGAAATTGAATATCTTATATATTACTCTTGTTATATATGATATGAGAAATGATGATAACAATGCTATGAAAAAGGGGAAGTCTAAAGAAGTTAAATTCAAGGACATTAAGAATATGACTATTGAATATAGTTGGGAAGAAGAAAATGTGGATGATTTAATCTCATTTATCTCCTCATATCCAAAAATAGAAAGAGTGAAAATTCTACTTGCATGCTTTCTATGTAGAAAGTGTAAGAACCCAGTTTTTCACTAAGGTATGGATCTTATAAATTTTCATCTAAATATTTACTTTGGACCTAATATGGATGCCTAATGGGTTAGAAAATGTCACATTGTTTTTTGGGGAAATTTCAGAGCTTGGAACCCATCTTTTTGGTGAAATTGTCCAAGTCGCACGGTTGGTGCATGGTTGGTGCCCAGCTGGCGCACGGTTGGCGCATGGTTGGTGTATGGTTTTCCTAACCGTGTGGATGGTGTTTTTATAGATAGATTCACCTTGAATAGTTGGTGCATGGTCGTGTATCCTAACCATTAAATAACCCCTTCTTCCTAGGTACTCATGCATGTTTTTCACATGGTTTGTCAAATAGTGCGGACAAACCGTGCACAGGCCTTCTTCCAGGGTAATTTTCCATTTTTTCTCTTAATGATTTATAATCTCCCTCCTTCTTCCCCAATCTATGATTTTGCAGTATTTACCTCCATGGATATAATTTTGGAGCTTTTTTGAAGGCCAAAGATAGGTATTTGAAGATGTAATCCATCTGTGATCTGATCAAGCTTTTGTTTGTCACGTTGTATGTGCAACAGTAAGTACTTGATTCTTCTTGAGTTGTTATCCTTCTCTCTTTGTCTCAACTGAGTTATTGGGGTATGAGTGTTTTTCTCTTATTTTAGATGTAATCTGATCCAAGCCAAATCAAGGTCAAAAACCAGAGGAGGAAAGTCATAAAATCCTAAGGTGTGTGGTCTATAACTCATCCCTCAAGTTCGATGATTTTGGATTTGTCATGTGGGGCTCACTGATTTCATCAGGTGTCATTTATAGAATTAATGTTCCATTCTTATACTTGTTAGAACCGTATGGTTATGCTCTTTCAATATATTTAATTAATTGTTGGTGGTTACTCCCACAACTCCATCCATCCCATGTAGGATGTTATGCCATATTTTTTTCTTTAGTGTTTTGACACATTTGAGCCACTATTTGGGTGTGCCTTGGCTTGACCATTCTATGGGTAAGATTTTCTATATTAAATGGATTGATTTGTAATGAGAATTTCATAATGGAAATTACCATGTATTCTCACCACTTGACCCACCTAAGGTATGTGATTCAATTTGATAATGAAATCTGAAATGTGAATTTGCAAGTATACTAAGGACATGAATTTACCAGATTAAATGTAAATGAATAGTAGGTTTCATATCTGTAGCACCCCTAAACACATTAATGGAAGGTAATAGAATGAACCTTGAATGTGTAATATTATTTAAATGGATTAAATGAATGGTTTCATGCTACTTTCCCTAGTCACACTAATAAAAGGAAAGGATTGAACTAAATAGACTTATTGATTAATTATGACTTGATTAAAATATTTCATGCTACTTGACCTTATCACACTAATGAAAGGTAATGATTAAACCATGGTTGCATGATACTTAACTTTATCACACTAATGAAAGGAAAGACTTGAACCAAATGAAATATTACATGACTTCATAATCAAATAGGAATGGCCTGACTCGAGCTCACCTTGGATTCTGATCAGGGAATGTCATGAGTACTCAGGAACCCCATTTAGATTCAAGGATATGGATTTCTGAGGTTGAGACCCACCTTGATCCAAATCCTTGTATATTCTTGGATGCCTGGTATGACACTGTAGGATCCCTCCATAATATTACAGGATGCCTTGTATACACTCCTTGGATCCATCGTTGACAAGTAGGTGTCATGGTTATATCCCATAGGGCCCTGTCTCTATTTATCCCCATCTTACCTTGGATGATCACCTTGGATTCAGTAGGAACCTTATTGTAGAATTCCTTGGACATGCTCCTTGGATTACACTCTTACCCTTAAATAGGCTATAGTGGTTACTGAGTTGGCGACCCTTGAGGTTGACGTTGCCTTTGTTGATACCTTGGAACATTCATTATCTACACCATCATGAGACTATTTCAGTGTTGGCCATGCCTCATGTGACCTATTAATATAAACTAATAATTGATTAATTAATGAAATGGTTACATGTTCAGACACTAGCCAAGGGTTGAAGCAGGTACTTGGGTATTTAGTTACATTGTACTGATTTAATTTATATATTCATGCCTACACACTATTACATTTCCATTACACGGACCATATGTTATAGACACCATTGTTGGTGGTCTACTAATATTTATCTCACACCCTCTCGAGGTGTCATTTGGTACATGGGGAAGATTACATGGTTTCAGGTGTTGAAAAAGAGAATCTTGTAGCTTCGAACACTTGATTTCTTGTTGTTTAGTATAGATCTTGATAGTCACATGAGCCTTAGTCCAGTTGGTAAGCACTCTGTAAGTGCATCCAAGTGACCTAGGATCAAATCTAGGTGGAGGCATAATTTTCTGGGTACTGTAGCAGTTTTGTAGCAGGAACTGTGTAGTACTGTAGTAGGTACTGTAGCGGGACTATAGCAAGTACTATTTGGAACTGTAGTAGTCGGGAATATGCCATAGTTTGGGACTTCGGGCCACCGATTTGGTCCCTGAGTCCTTTAAGGCCTTTGGGCCACCTAGGCCTTCGGGTCACTAAGGACTTCAGGCCACCTTAAGGCCTTCAGGCCACCTTAAGCACAGATGTAAACCAGACAACCTACATGGAACAATCTCTACAAGAAGGATGATTAAAAGAGTTTTCACCATAGTAGATGATAAATGGATTTCAAGAATGAGAGGGTATGGCACCTGCCATTGGAAAAAGTATTTGCATGCACGAGAATTCCTAGCCGAACAGCCATGCGACGGTGGAGAGCTAATTTCACGATGAAGCTGCTGGGGAGAAGCAGTTTCAAGTAGTTAGTCTGGGTGGTATGTAATGTTTGAAAGCCTGTGGGAAATGAATTCCTCTAAGTCCTACGGGCCATGTAATACTTATGCCTATGGTCCTTGTAAGGGTTCCACCTCACCCCTTGAATGTTGGATTATCAAACATCAATAAAAAAATGAAGTCCTTCGGGCCATTGGATAGACAGATCTTGATGGAAGACACTACCACAAAACCGGGCAAGGCATGCGCCTGCCTTTATCAGTGCTAACAGAAAAGCACTGATAAAGGTGTACCCTTTATCAGCGCTTTTTTAGCGCTAATAAAGGTATACCTTTATCACTGCTTTTTTAGCGCTGATAAAGGGATTATTTATCAGTGCTAAAAAAATGTTGATAAAGGTTGTATTTATCATCACTTTTCAATTTAGCGCTGATAAATACACCCTTTATCAACACTTTTTACTAGCGCTGATAAAGGCTCATGCGGATTGATAAAAACCCTCAGGTCCTCTTCCTCTTCCCCGCACCCTGTCAAGCTCTCGTGGAAGCCCTCCTCTGCGCCGCAGCCGCCGCCTCCTCCTCCTCCGTCTGCCTCCTCCTCTTCCTCATCTGCGCCTGCTCCTCCTCCTCCTCCTCCTCTACCGCGGCCTCGTCCTCCTCCTCCTCCATTGGTTCCTCCTCCTCCTCTTCCTCCTCCTCCACCTAGTCCGCGGCCTCATCCTCCTCCTCCTCCACCGGCGCCGCCTCCTCCTCCTTCTCCTCTGCCTACTTTGCTGCCTCCTCCTCCTCCACGGCCTCCTCCTCCTCCTCCTCCTCCTCCTCCGCTGCCTCCGCTGCCTCCGCCCTGCCTCCGCCCTACCTCTGCGCTGCCTCTGTTGCCTCCGCTGTCGACGCCTCCTTCTCCTCTGCCACCGGGTCCTCCTCCTTAAGGTGATTCAAATTGAATTTGCATGAATTAATTGTGTTTGCACTGTGGTGACCCCTTGTATCCTATCCCAAATTATGAATATTGATTTTTGGATTTTATGAGTGTTGTTATTTTGGGTAATTGTTATGTTTGGATTTTTATCACATGATGTTATGTGTTATATTATATACTCATGATAATATGACATTACAACTTGAATGATTCACCTCTTATGTGTGTTAGCATGCATGGTGTTTATATGTTGTACATCAAATAAGTGGACCATCATGAAATTAATATCCTTTAGTAGGGTACTAAACTTGATATGTGATGATGAAGACAGAGAACCTAAGTATAGGGTGGAGGTACAACATATCCATAGTGTCGTGTCATGGGTGTGCTTGAGGTACCCAGTATTTTCTAGGTCCCATTCACTATGAGATGCATAGTATTTTTCAATAACCACATGGATCTATCTCATACATAGAAAGAGGGTAAGAAGATCACTGATTTCCTAGATACTTAGGCCTCTCTAGGTAACCTGTGTACCATATTTAACATCATAGGATCCCTTCCCCCAAGCTTGTTAGTTTAGTTAGAGAAGATTCCCTTGGGATAAACTAATTTATTCCTCCTTTGATTGTTTTTATCCTTGTACCCTTCTTGAAATAAAATATATCAACATTGGATGTGTTGAAATAAAGTTCATGACTGAGTTATTTAAGCTATAACCTTGGGTTTGTTGTGCCCCCCCCTCCACTACTCCCTCTTCTCCCCACCTCATCCATGCTTTCCCTCCTCCCTCATCTCCCTCTCCTCTAACTAAACCTCCTCCCCTTCCTCCACCCATACTCACTTCCCTCCTAGCACCATGATTTGAACTAAGGGTAGGTGCTTTCCCCCATCCAAACACATAGCTTATGGATTGTGGCCTATTTCAGCTAAGCACTAGACCCAAACTCTAACTCCACCATCTACATCTCCCTCTTCTTTTCCACCACCATTGGAAGATTCCATCTCGTTGCGTTTTGATTTTCCTTTTGCATCCCACCACTCACAAGATGTGGTTCCACCTACCAATGTCCATCCCTATTTTCACTTTGAGGAAATGCAAAACTATATGTGCTTGGACCATTTTCAATCCAAGTCAATTTTCACCAACAAATCCATGGATTTGGTCATAATACACAAGGTCCTCATCGACAAGGTTGTTATGGTAGACCTTCGCATCAATGAAACACTCCCAAATTATTGATGTTCCTGAGAAGATGTTTTAGGAGCTCTTTTTAGAGTTCCTTACAACTTTGAAGATAGAATTAATCTGTATCACCTTCAAACTAGGTGGTGGGGATTGGGATTTGACACTGGGTGAGTTCAGAGTTATCTTGGGGTTTATTATTCTGACTTTGCTACATCCACTACCTATGTTGCTTTGTGTCTTGATCTGAACAAGACAAATACACTAAAGAGTTGGTTGTTGATCACTCATGAGCCCACGAGCATCCATGATCCTCCCACATCCAAGAGCACCCAGATGAAGGGTTATTATCTGAGGATTAGTCATTGTGCCTTAGCTCATTCCTGGATAGCATGGGGAGATTCCCACATAACCATCACATAGACTAAGGTGCCCATTATGGACACTTCCATGGGTGCCCTTGTTGAAAACATATACTGCTTCTTACTTATGCATTTGGTCCCATGTGTTTCAATCAACTATTTACACTTTTACTTTTGATGCACATGTTAGGCTACCTATTGCCCTTACCCATGAGGTATTTCCTTGTACGGACACCCTATAGAGACCGCCCTATGAGATTGATCAACAAGTTTCACTGATTATCCTACTTCCTCAAAAAAGGTATGGTTAACCCATGTCTATAGTGGTGAACCCCACTAACACTCTATAAAAAACTCCCAAGAACCACCCCTCATCAGGGGTGATCGAAGAGAGGAAGAGATTGGATGAATCCCAAGAACCACCCAAGATTTTCTATTAATGAGCACACCCCCTACCATTTTTGAAGTATCTTGTTTTTTATCTAAATTATACTCATATTTATTCTCCTCTAACCTATATAATCATCCTATAGATTTCAAATAGGATGAATATAAATAATGGATGAATGCCAATCGGTTGACAAAAGAGTATGAAGAAGGCGTGAAAGAGTTTATCAAGTTTGCAAAAGATCATGCATGTGACTCTTCTCAAATCATTTTTCCATGTTTACACTGTTGTTATTCAAAACAAATTAGTCCAGATGAGTTGGAAGAACACTTGATCTGTCACGGAATAGATCAGAGTTATACATGTTGGAATAAACACGGGGAAACAACGAATGTAGGTAGTGACTTGGGTGACACTGCGTTTTATGGATCATATGATATGATTACAAACATGAACAATGAATATGACTGTATGGAGGATGTGATTACAGATGTGAATGATGATGAAGATCGTATTGAGGAAATGACAAGGACCTTCGAAGATGAACTTCGTGATTGCCCAAAATTGTTTGAGAAGTTAAAAAGTTGTTCAAAGACGCCATTGTATGATAGTTGCACTAAATATACAGCATTCTCAGCCGTACTGAAGCTGTATAATTTGAAAGCAGACAACGGGTGGATTGATGATAGTTTTACGAAACTACTTACCCTTATGAATGACATGCTCCCAGAAGACAATGAGCTCCCGAGTTGAACATACGATCCCAAACGAATGCTACGCTCTATGGGTATGATCTCTGAAAGAATACACGCCTTCCCGAATGATTGTATACTATTTCGCAAGGACCACAAATCACTTAAAGAATTCTCAAAGTGTGGTGATTCTCGATAAAAGAAAGATAAATCCAGTCCTACTAAAGTTGTATGGTACATTCCAATCATTCCAAGGTTTAGACGCCTATATGGAAGTGAGGAGACTATAGAACAATTAACATGGCATGCAGAAACAAGAATTAAAGATGGGATACTACGTCACCCAGCAGACTCTCTTCAGTGGAAGATAATCGATCATGAGTTTCTTGAATTTGAAAACGAGTCGAGAAACCTTCGTCTTGCATTATCTACAAATGGAGTGAATCCTTTTGGTTTTCAAAACAACAGTCATAGTACATGGCCAATTATGTTGATAAATTATAACTTACCACTGTGGTTATGCATGAAATGAAAATACATCATGTTATATATGCTTATATCAGGACCAAAACAACCGGGTAATGATATTGATGTTTATTTAGCTCCATTGATCGAAGATTTGAAATTATTGTGGGATTCAGGTGTTACATTGTTATGATGCTTACAGAAAGGAAGATTTCACTTTGAGAGTCATGTTGTATGGGATGATAAATGACTTCCCTGCTTATGGAAATTTGTCAGGATATAGCATTAAAGTAACTCAAGGTTGTTCCATTTGCAAAGAAGGTACATAATCAATTAGGTTAAAACATTCATCGAAAACCTTGTTTCTAGGACATCGCAGATTTCTACCGCGACGACATAAGTACCATTCTTGGATGAAATCATTCGATGGAATTTCAGAAGAATGTACAGCACTGTCTCCACTAACATGCGATCAATTGTTTGAGAAAGTTAAAAATGTGGACACTACTTTTGGTAAACCGGATTCGAAAAACCTTACGAAAATCGGTTGGAAAAAGAGATCAGTTTTTTTTTAATTACAATACTGGAATTGTCTGTATGTAATACATTTTCTTGATGTTATGCATGTAGAAAAAAATGTATTTGATAGTGTTATAGGAACATTGCTAAATACATCTGGCAAAACAAAATATGGAATTAAGGCTAGGTTGAACATGGTTGAGATGGTTATACGAGAAGAGTTGTCACCAGTGAAGGGTGAAAAATGAACATTTCTTCCTCCTACTGCTTACACTCTTTCCAGGCAGGAGAGATATCAGTTTTGCAACTTCTTGAATGATGTAAAGGTTCCAGAGGGGTATTCATCAAATATCAGTAACCTTGTATCAATGAGCGACTTGAAGTTAAAAGTTCTGAAATCACATGACTGTCATGTTTTGATGAAAAATCTCATTCCAATTGCTTTATGTTCCATTTTTCCCAAGAATGTCCACCATACATTAACAAAACTGTGTTTCTTCTTCAAATCTATATGCAGCAAAGTTATAGACCCGGCGAAATTTCCTGCTATGGAAAAAGAAATTGTCGTCATATTATGTGAATTAGAAATGTTCTTCCCGCGTTCATTTTTTGATATGATGGTTCATTTGATGGTCCACTTGGTGAGAGAGATTCGACTATGTGGTCCTGTACATTACATATGGATGTACCCCATTGAACGGTATATGAATATTTTGAAAGGGTATATCAAAAATCAAAGTTGGCCAGATGGTTGTATTGCAGAGTGATATATTGTTGAGGAAGCCGTTGAATTATGTACCGAATACTTGTCGGGTGTGGAAAGCATTGTCTTACCAAAATCTCGTCACACTGGGTGGCTTGAGGGTGAAGGAATTTCTGGAAGAAAGGTTTTCACAATCAATATTATAGATCGGGAGCAGGCCCACCTTTATGTTTTGCATAACAGTTTCGACGTTGACCCATATGTTGAAATCCAAAAAGAAATTCTTAGGCATTTGAATCCATCTAGGGATGAAAAATGGATATCATATACACATAATCGACAGTTTATAGGATGGTTTCGAGATCATATTTTTAAGAAGTCAGATGAAAATCCAAAGTCAATTTCGGAACGACTTCAATGGCTAGCCGGAGGACCAAGTGTGTATGCATTATCTTACAATGCTTATGTAGTTAATGGTTATACATTTTATACTAATGAACATGATGAAGATAGTACCATGTAGAATAGTGGGGTTACACTTGTGGCTGAAGCGATGCATGTTTCCGGTGCTAAATACAGAAATCCAATTTATGCGAATATGTCATACTTTAGCATCATCAAACAAATATGGGATTTGGATTATACAGAATTTCAAGTTCCGATATTTCAATGTAAGTGGGTTGATAACGGGAGTGCTGTTAAAATTGATGATTTGGGATTCATGAAAGTTGATTTCAGTAAGGAAGGGGAGAAAGACGAACCGTTTATAATGGCATCACAGGCAGTGCAAGTATTTTATGTTCCAGATCCCGTAAACCAAAACTGGTCAATTGTTCTGTTATTGACCAAAACAGCTGAAGGGTCAGATGAAAATTCAATGGAAGATGACCCTTTCATTGGGACTTCACAATCATTTCGCAGTGGCCCCAATGTAGAAGACGTTTTGTATGTCATAGGAGACCACAATGAGTGGATATGGATAGTTGATAGAGGGGTTAAATCCATTCAGCCTTTAAAAAAAGAGAGTTCAATAATCAGGTTATTGATTTTTATTGTAATATAAATTGTGTTACATTATGTTATTATATGTTCACTTCTACTTTTATGTGATCTAAATTAAATTTTAAACCAGTTCTGCAGATAATGACTTCTTCACCTGCTGATGCACCCAATCCCGAGACACAACACATCTCTCAACCTGTTGCAGCTAGTCCCACTGCTGAGAGACAACAGGTCTCTCAACCTGTTGCAGCTGGTCCCACTGTTGACGTACAACAGGTATCTTAACCTGTTGCTGCTGGTGCCATTGCCGATGCTAGCGCTATGGAAAAACATAATAATGATGTAGAAACTGAGGAAATGGTAGGCGATGAAACCCCTGCGACACAAAAAAAACAGGTGCGCCGTAGTTTGACAGTTTTACCCAAAATCCTTAAGGCAAAAGCAAAAGGCATCAAATATGAGGTGGGATGGAATAAACTAGGCCAGCATGTAAACGCCAAAAAAGCCATGTATATTAGCTACATTGGAATCGTCAATCGACAACGCATGCCGATTGATGTAGATTCGTGGCACCATGTTATCATCGGGTTGAAAACATTAATGTGGGAAGAGATTACGGTAACATTACGATATCATCTATTTAATTTATTAAAATAAAATAAAATACTGAAATATTGACTAACCCTTCATTATCTCTTGCAGAGTGCATTTATAGTAGATGTTTTGCACAAAGAATATGTTTTAAGACTGGTAGGAAGGATTCATAGAGGCTTTTGCACCATTTTAACGAAACATCGTCTGAAAGATGTCGGAGGGAAAATCAAGCTACACCCACCTCCTCTTTATGCACACTTGATATCCCAAGGAACATGGGATGCGTTTTGCAACCGTCGTGCGGAACAGAATTTTCAGGTACATTGTGTTTGGTTACACGTTGTGTAACTTTTCTTGTATTCATCACGTTGATTGACAGGTTTTTATTTATGAAATAACAACTAAGTGCTGAAAATAAAGAACGGGCTGCAAAACTAGCGTACCCCTACCATAAAGCAAGGTTGGGGTACGCTTTAATTGAAAAACAATTGGTACGTATTTTAAAAGTACTGTAATAATTTTATGTGACATAAAACAATACTATTACCATGTTTCTCTGTTTATATGCAGATTTATGAAGCAAAATCTCAAGTCACTTCCATTCCACTCCATGTGCTATGGAAGGAGGCTCATGTTAATAAAGAGGGGAAACTGATAGGTGAAAACACACAAAAAGTGTGGGAAACATGTGTAAGTATGACATAATATAAACTTGTTTTGCATTAAATCACTATTACATAACGATGCTTACTTATTTTTCCATATTTTCTATTTGAAATAGTCACAGGAATCAACAACACCTGCACCGGATGCAGACATACTTTCAACGGCCTTGAAACAGCCAGAACAATATGGTCGCGTCAGAGGTGTGGGTTTTGGGGTGTCACCCCGGGCATATTTTCAGAAAAAAAAAACAAGGGGATGATCAACGTAAAGAATTGCATGTAATGAGAGATAGAGTAGCTACCCTTGAAGAACTATTCCAAACTTGGGGAGAGATACTAAAGAGTTTTATGGAGGATAGGCGAAGAGAACAAACAACTCAAGAACAACCCACGCGAGAAGATCCACCCCTCACCATCTTTGAGGTGAGCCATTCCCCTCAAAGACCTAAATTAACTAAGGTAATCAATGTTATAATATTCATTTTTGTGAAATGTGAATCACATAGACACTGATACCATTCATGTAATGATATTCTACAGGGTGAAAATGATTGTGATTTATAGCTGTCAACTCCCACCCATCGCCTTGTAGCGAGGGCTATGGTGTTCAATATGCAGAATGACACGCTACACTCCAGACCACTTCCAACCGGTCATGTCAAAGTGTCGATTAACGTAGCTCATGAGCCGAGCGCTGAGCTACCCGTGCCAAATGACTATGACGACATTCATACGGTGGAAAAAGTTGTTGGAACATATGTTGCATGGTCGTCGAATCTTGTAAAAAAACATGTCGACCAGGAGGTATTCATTTCCAATTAATTTTTTAAGTAGAACCTTTAACATTAAATTAGAAAATGGCTGAACCGATGAATTTTATTACAGAAGGAAAAAATGGAGAAGGTAAAATGAAAGAGCGACTCCAACATTGGATCAACCAACTGATCAAAACGATCTACTGAGAGCGCGTTCACCCCGCCTGTTCTATATCCACATTTAATATCATTGCAAGCTCATGTGGATACGAAAATAAAGATGGAAAGAGTCATAAAACTGTTTGTGAAAAAGATATGTATGGAGAGTAAACATTATATTTCGTTAGTGCAGACGCTGTTTCTGAGATCATCACATACGACTGGCTAGGCACCTCTGTTATAAACGTATACATGAGGTATGTTTTCATGATTTGATTTTACAGAAGTTGTTATACTTTGATAATTATGGCTAAATACATCTCATATTTTTCACAGGTGTATATATTAAAAACAATTGAAGGGATTTTCCCATGAATACAAATTTGGACTCGTTAGTCCTCACACGATTTCTATACAATGAGAAGAAATAGATTCTAATTTTCATGCTGAATTAATGTCAAATCTGCTCAGAACGTTTCAAAGCAGAATTACGACTGATAGACTCTTTTTAACACCAACGTTACAGGGGTAAAACTCTATATTTTAATCATATCAATTGTATTTTCATTTCTATCAGTACTTATTTCTTTTTGTGTTTTTAGGGAACATTGGATGCTCATTGCAGTCAATTTGGATACTCCAAAGATTTATTTTCTGGATTCATTGCATGGATATCCAACTAACCGACCACACATGATGGAAATTGTCAATTTGTAATACACTAGATCCAACATTTTAGAACTAAATATCTAGTTATATAATTTATATTATCTTTTAATGAGGATTTTGTTATGATAGGGCGGTGTATGAATATCGTCTAAAGGCTGGAATGAATCCAGGGCATAAGGACGACAATGCCCACAAGATCTACAAATGGAGAAGTATCTGGGTATATATAATTATATTTCAATATCCAAATACAAATCAAAACAAATTACTTATTTTTCTCGATGTTTCTGTAGTGTCCGAAACAAACAAACGACAAGGACTGTGGTTATTATGTTTGTAAATTTATGAAAGAGATCATATTTCATGAACAAACTAGCATCCCTGAAGATGTGTCTTTGAAAATAATTACTAATTTATTTAAAATAATTATTAATCCTTTGTGTATTTATATTTTTTCAGTACTACTATGACTGTCGCAAAAACTCCTATTCAGAACATGATATAAATGTCTTTAGAAACGAATGGGCAGCATACCTGATGGAAGAATGTAAACAAATAGGACAATGAAGGTGAATTCATAATACTTATGTTATCTTTATATGGTCATTGATATCTCCCTTTACACTTATTGAGCATCTATTATCTCCCTTTCTTATGTTTCATATCCTTAGATTAGTGAATTCCTACTAATCAGTTTGAAAATGACATAAACTTTAGAAAACAACACTACTGACATACGAAAAACCGAGCAAACGTGTTCGGATTGTTTTGATACTTTAGGACAATGATCCACGAGTCATTTTTGACGTGTAAGAATCGACCGCACCTCAATCCGACGCACGGTGTGACCGGTATGGCTAAAAGTGTCTGATATCAGTTTCAAATTGAGATAAACTTTGGAAAACAACACTAATGACATATGGAATACCAAGAAAACGCGTTCGGATTGTTTTGAAACTTGAAGACAACGATCCATGAGTCATTTTTGACATGTAAGAATTGACTGAACCTCAATCCTACGTACGGTGTGACCGGTGTGGCTAAAAGTGTCTGATATCAGTTTTAAATTGAGATAAACTTTGGAAAACAACAATAATGACATACGGAATACTGAGAAAACGCGTTCGTATTGTTTTGAAACATTAGGAAAATGATCCACAAGTCATTTGTGACTTTTAAGAATTGATCGCACCTCAATCTGACACACGGTGTGACCGGTATGGATAAAAGTGTCTGATATCAGTTTGAAAATGACATAAACTTTAGAAAACAACACTACTGACATACGGAAAACCGAGAAAACGCGTTCGGATTATTTTGATACTTTAGGAAAACGATCCACGAGTCATTTTTTGACGTGTAAGAATTGACCACACCTCAATCTGATGCACGGTGTGACCGGTATGGCTAAAAGTGTCTGATATCAGTTTCAAATTGAGATAAACTTTGGAAAACAACACTACTGACATACGGAATACCGAGAAAACACGTTCGGATTGTTTTGATACTTTAGGAAAAATATCCACGAGTCATTTTTGACGTGTATGAATCGACCGCACCTCAATCCGACGTACAGTGTGACCGGTATGGATAAAAGTGTCTGATATCAGTTTCAAATTGAGATAAACTTTGGAATACAACACTAATGACATATGGAATACCGAGGAAACGTGTTCGGATTGTTATGATACTTTAGGACAAGGATCCACGAGTCATTTTTAACGTGTAAGAATAGACCGCACCTCAATCTGACGCACGGTGTGACCGGTATGGCTAAAAGTGTCTAATATCAGCTTGAAAATGAGATAAAATTTGGAAAAAAACACTACTGACATACAGAATACTGAGAAAATGCGTTCAGATTGTTTTGAAACTTTAGGAAAACTATCCACGAGTCATTTCTAACATGTACGAATTGACCGCACCTCAATCCAACGCACAGTGTGACTGGTATGGCTAAAAGTGTCTGATATAAGTTTTAAAATGACATAAACTTTAGAAAACAACACTACTGACATACGGAAAACCGAGAAAACGCGTTCGGATTGTTTTGATACTTTAGTACAACGATCCAAGAGTCATTTTTGACATGTACAAATCAACCGCACCTCAATACAACACACGGTGTGACCGGTATGGCTAAAAGTGTCTCATATCAGTTTGAAAATGAAATAAACTTTTGAAAACAACACTACTGACATACGGAAAACTGAGAAAAAACATTCGGATTGTTTTGATACTTTAGTACAACGATCCTCGAGTCATTTGTGACGTGTACAAATTGACCGCACCTCAATCTGACGCACGGTGTGACCGGTATGGCTAAAAGTGTCTGATATCAGTTTGAAAATGACATAAACTTTAGAAAACAACACTACTGATATACATAAAACCAAACAAATGCATTCGTATTGTTTTTATACTTTAGTAAAATGATCCACGAGTCATTTTTGACGTGTAAGAATCGACCTCACCTCAATCCGACACACGGTGTGACCGTTATGGCTAAAAGTGTCTGATATCAGTTCAAATTGAGATAAACTTTGGAAAACAACACCACTGACCTACGGAATACCGAGAAAACACATTCATATTGTTTTGATACTTTAGGAAAACGATCCACGAGTCATTTTTGACATGTACAAATCAACTTCACCTCAATCCGACGTACAATGTGACCGGTATGGCTAAAAGTGTCTGATATCAGTTTCAAATTGAGATAAACTTTGGAAAACAACACTACTGACATACGAAAAACTAATAAAATTCCTTCGGATTATTTTGATACTTTAGGAAAACGATCCAAGAGTCATTTGTGACGTGTACAAATTGACCGCGCCTCAATCCAACGCACGGTGTGACCGGTATGGCTAAAAGTGTCTGATATCAGTTTCAAATTGAGATAAACTTTGGAAAACAACACTACTGATATACGGAATACCGAGAAAACACATTAGGATTGTTTTCAAACTTTAGTACAATGATCCATGAGTCATTTGTGACATGTACAAATCGACCGCACCTCAATCCGATGCACGATGTGACCGGTATATCTTAAAGTGTCTGATATCAGTTTGAAAATGAAAAACTTTAGAAAACAACACTACTGACAAACGGAAAACTGCGCAAACACATTCGGATTGTTTTGATACTTTAGGAAAATAATCCAAGAGTCATTTTTGATGTGTACGAATTGGCCGCACCTCAATCTGACACATGGTGTGATCGTTATGGCTAAAAGTGTCTGATATCAGTTTCAAATTGAGATAAACTTTGGAAAACAACACTACTAACATACGGAATACCAAGATAATGCTTTCGGATTGTTTTGAAACTTTTGGAAAATGATCCATGAGTCATTTTTGACGTGTACGAATCGACTGCACCTTAATCTGATGCATGTTGTGACCGGTATGGCTAAAAGTGTCTGATATCAGTTTCAAATTGGGATAAACTTTGAAAAATAACACTAATGACATACGGAATACCGAGAAAACGCGTTCGTATTGTTTTGATACTTTAGGACAACGATCCACGAGTCATTTTCGACGTTTACGAATCGACTGCACCTTAATCCGACGCACAGTGTGACCGGTATGGCTAAAAGTGTCTGATATCAGTTTGAAAATGACATAAACTTTAGAAAACAACACTACTAACATACGGAAAACTGAGAAAACGCGTTCGGATTGTTTTGATATTTTAGTAAAACGATCCACAAGTCATTTTTGACATGTACAAATCAACCGAACCTCAATCTGATGCACAGTGTTACCGGTATGGCTAAAAGTGTCTGATATCAGTTTGAAAATGACATAAACTTTTGAAAACAACACTACTGACGTATGGAAAACTGAGAAAACGCGTTCGGATTGTTTTGATACTTTAGGAAAACTATCCAAGAGTCATTTGTGACATGTATGAATCGACCGTACCACAATCCGATGCACGGTGTGACCGTTATGGCTAAAAGTGTCTGATATCAGTTTCAAATTGAGATAAACTTTGGAAAACAACACTACTGACATACGGAATACCGAGCAAACGCTTTCGAATTGTTTTTAAACATTAGGAAAACGATCTAAGAGTCATTTGTGACGTGTACGAATCGACCTCACCTCAATCTAATGCACGGTGTGACCGGTATGGCTAAAAGTGTCTGATATCAGTTTCAAATTGAGATAAACTTTGGAAAAAAAACACTACTAACATACGGAATACCAATCAAACGCGTTCTGATTGTTTTGAAACTTTAGGACAACGATCCATGAGTCATTTTTGACGTGTACGAATCAACCGAACCTCTTTCCAACGCACGGTGTGATCGGTATGGCTAAAAGTGTCTGATATCAGTTTCAAATTGAGATAAACTTTGGAAAAAACACTAATGACATATGGAATACTGAGAAAATGCGTTCGTATTGTTTTTATACTTTAGGAAAACGATCCACGAGTCATTTGTGACGTGTACGAATCAACCGCACCTCAATCCGACGCACAGTGTGAGTGGTATGGCTAAAAGTGTCTGATATCAGTTTGAAAATGACATAAACTTTATAAAACAACACTACTGACATACGGAAAACCAAGAAAATGCATTCTAATTGTTTTTATACTTTAGGAAAATGATCCATGAGTTATTTGTGACGTGTAAGAATCGTCCAAACCTCAATCCGACGCACAGTGTGACCGGTATGGCTAAAAGTGTCTGATATCAGTTTCAAATTGAGATAAACTTTGGAAAACAACACTACTAACAAACGAAATACCGAGAAAACACATTCGGATTGTTTTGATACTTTAGGAAAATGATCCATGAGTCATTTGTCACGTGTACAAATCGACCGCATCTCAATCTGACGCACGGTGTGACCGTGATGGCTAAAAGTGTCTGATATCAGTTTGAAAATGACATAAACTTTAGAAAACAACACTACTGACATACGGAAAACCAAGCAAACATTTTCGGATTGTTTTGATACTTTAGGAAAACGATCCATGAGTCATTTGTGACGTGTACGAATTGACCACACCTCAATCCAACTCATGGTGTGACCGATAAAGCTTTTCATTAGATAAAGAATCATTATTTATTAAATGAGATAAATCAATCAAAAACATATTGATTTTACATTATTCCCTTTCATTGTTATGAAAATGAAAACATTTGAGTTTAAAATTTCATATTTTAGTTTCACATTTCCATATTAATGTATTATTTCATATTACTGTTTTAATTTCTTTCATTATTGCATTACTAACATAATATTTGTTTTCTTATATAAGTGAATTTTTTTCCTTGAGTTTGGATGCTTTGTTCGGCAACAAATACTGTAGAGAGCAGATCACAGATATCAAAGGATGAAACATGAATGTTTATAACTGTTATTGAATAATTTTAATTGTAACCATGTAAAACAATGTTTTAAATGTATATAGCAATGTGTTTTTTTATATTCATGATGTTAAGTAAATGTATATACCGTTTTCGGTCAAAATATTGTGTGCGGGTTCTATGGTGTGCAGGTGTGCATGTGCTACATTGTGTAGGTAGTCTGGTGTGCAAGTTCCGGTTTTTTGGTGCAGGCGATGGTGTCTTTATCAGCACTTTTTTGAGCGCTGATAAAGGACACCTTTAACAGCTCTAGAGGAGTGCTTATAAAGGTCTCCTATATCAGCACTTCTCGGAGCACTGATAAAGGGGACCCCCCCCCCTTTATCTACACTGGCATTAACAGTGCTTTTCTAGCGCTGTTAATGCCGGTTTTTAGCACTGATAAAGGGCCAAGTTGTAGTAGTGAGAGGACCAAGTTGGAACTCATGATGCTTGGGATAGTATTTTATTACCTTTATACTTTTTTGGAACATGTTATTCCTTATATCTTGTATCTATTTTTTCCAATTTTCTAGTGACATGACATATCATCAGTTGTTAAATGCTATTCCTATTGTTTTAGTTATTTTTATTGTTGTCTCTATTTTTCTATTGTGTCTTTTATTTACTTATATTTCTTCCACTATTTACTGATTTTTACATCTACCCACTATGATACACTTTGTTAATGAGTTAATATTCTCTCCATAGACACACCCTAGGCCCTCACTACTAGTCAGAAACCTCTGGCGTTTGGGGAGATGCGCTTGAGGCCATGGGTCCCACTGGACTTGGGGCACCCGTTTAAGTGGAATTCAGGCTTGGGACCTCAAAAATTGTTATTAGAGGAGTTTACTTTCTTTATTTACTACTTGGATACAATATATTGGATATTAGGAATGCTTGGTACCTGGTCATAAGTCATGCTTGGAAGTCGCAAACCCATGTTCGGGGGTAAAACCAAGTTTCCAAAAACCTAAAATTTTTGTTCTTCTTTTTCCTATTATAGTTGATATTATTTCATCATTGGGTGACACACATGTTGTGTGGAGTTGTTTATTATTACTCTATTTGAGGATTTTCTTTCATCCTTTTCCTAATGATATAAGGGCAAGGATTATTGTTACATGCATCATTATACGAACCTAGAATTCACATTCCATGCATATTGCCATGCCATATAGGTGAATTTCACTACTTTTCATTGATCGATATGCTTGTGATTATTGATTGATGTTGTGATAGTTATCTTATTCTTGTATTACTCTTGGTTGTGATTGAGTGTTTTCATGTCTCAATTCATGATGTGTATGGGACCTCATGGTTTGGGATGAGTAATTTACCGAGTCGATCCATTATGCTATAAATAAATGGGTGTTGTTTCTAGTGGTAGGCATATGGGAACTGATTCATCAGAAATGGTTATCCATTATAAATTATATCATTAAATCTAAGATGAATTGGTTTCACATCCTTATCCTACCTTCTCATTTTTATGAAAGGTAAAGGAGTGGACCTGGTAATTAAATTTAAAATGAAATGAAACTTATAATTGAGAACTTACCGATACCTAGAAGTCTAAGCGGGTAGTTAGGGTAGTATGCCTTGGGTAGTGAGTTTTCATATGTTCAGCTTCCGCTATTGGTGTTATCTTTATGCTTAATATTGTTCTGAGGCATGTGCTTTGATATTGTAGACCAATGGCTCCACAACGTCCTCATATCATACACCGAGAGGGTGGCAATGACCATACTCCAGACGTGGTGGGCCCTAAGCCACCAGTCTTACCTCCAAGAGTCCCACTTGAGGAACCACCTTGTGTACCTAATTTGGGTATTGATTCTAAAGTTTCTGATAGTTTTCTAAATCTGATGCATTCCATGCATGGTGATCTGCATCTTGCACCTACGATGGCTGATCAGACTCGTGAGTTACAGTTGTAGCATCCTCCCACCTTTTCAAGGGATGGTGGTCCATAGGCTGTTGAGTCTTGGCTAGAATCCATCCTATCTATGTAGAGACCCGAAGCTTAACGTACATGTACATTACATTACTTTTTCGGAATACTTAATACATAACAAAAACACACACACAAGGACCGTAATAGTTTAGTGTCTTTGGAAACTCGGAATATAATCTTCTAATCATGGTGAAATATCTTCAACATCTCCCATAAACATCTTCCTTTTTTTACCTAAAACCTTTCTATATATCCTGGGGAAAATAAAACATAAAAGGGTGAGCTCAAATTCTTAGTAAGGGTAAACAAAAGAAATAGCAATCACATCATATACATAAGAACATAACTTTTGGAAATCTTAACCTGCAAAAGAAATCATAATTTCATAACATGGGATAAATCATAGTAGTGAAATGTAATCCCAATAATCATAACTTAAAACATGAAACTTTGTGGAATACACACATAATCATAGAGAATCATTTCTTATTAGTCAAGACTCATTGCCAAGACTATCTTAGTGGACAAAGTCCATTTCTGAACCGAGTTCACTCCTCGTTTCAGTCTTGTTTCACTGAACTGGTTTAACCTGCCATTCCATCCATGTGTATCTCATTAGATATAAAATCTTTACCCAATGCATTGGAGGGATATATAGGTCCCACCCATCTCATAATGATACCATTCTTATGTGTGTCTCAAAATCATAAACCATACATCATAGCATAACCCATGTAATAAAAATGGGAATCTTAAACATCATGACATCATAAAACAATACATATAAGATAAAGGAATTCATAAAAATATTTCCATAATAAAATAAATGTAATAATAGGGATATAAACAGAACCCTATATTATCTTAGATGGAAAATAATTTTGATAAAACACTTGAACTCCATTCTTGAGGAAAATATCCTTTCTACTTCAAAAACATTTATCCTTTCTTAACATGTCATACAATTTTAAACTAAAAGAATTTGATTAAAAATAAACTTGAAAACTTGTAAATTAAGCTTCTTGGAAATAATGTTTTAAAAATCCATTCATGCCGTATAAGTTAAAAAAACATTCTTCTCGTACTTTTGTCGGAAAAGTCAAAAAGTACCTCGTACAAAAAACGACAAAAGATTCCTTTCATATCTTTTACTAAAAACTCACCGAAGGGTAAAATTGGATATAAACTATTGTAGAAGGATATAAATATTACATATTGAGGAAACATGTATGTTGATGATAAAATACACCCCAGTAAATTCCAAAGTATAAACAATCTCGGATAAAAATGAGATTGTGATATTTCCCTTACCTTAGGTCTAATTTTCTTCGTAAGTGTCCAAACCTCTTGTATAATGATTTAAATAATGCTATTTAATTATTCCATAATAATACTCACTGTTATTATATCATATATGGTTCACTTATGACTTTATATTACCCGTTCTTTTGTAAATTCCATGTTAAAGAGCGTTTTGGGTAAAATCGTTTCATTTGTCGTCCGTGTTTTGACTTGTAATTATTCATATGATTAATTAGATCATGATTACTTAATTCCATAATATAAAACATGATTTATATATAATATATATTTATAATATACATATATATAATAGATCATTAAATGGAAAGAAATACACCGTTCATGGAGACGGTAGGCCGTATGTACGCATGAACCCTGTTTTCGTTTCCTTATTCAGTTGAATGGAATTAAGTAGATGACATACATATATATACACATAAATCCAGTATCATTATTATGTCATATATTTCATGATTACTTATTATATATACTTTATAATCATTCAGGAATGGTTAACGTGGAGAATGAATCTCATCGCGTCGTGGAGACGGTAGTCCGTACGTACGCACGAGCGATGATATCGTTCTCATGATCGTGGAATTGTATTGGAGTGTATGTATACTATTTAGGAATCAATATCACTTTACAATAATCATATATAGTTATTATTTACACCATTATACCCATCCAAGTAAGTTGGTGGTGGAAAATAGATTACACCACGGCGTGGAGACGGTATTCCGTACGTACGCACGCGCGATGATTTCATTTTCCGTTGGATGGTTAGATGGTGAAATAGGGTTGTTTCATACTTATAATAACATATCAGTATATTAGTGATACTGAAGTTATTACTTCATAATTAAACAACCTAAGAAGAAGAAGTGGAAGAATAAATAGAGTTGAAAGACTTGGTAACGGTCATTACCTCTTCTTTGAAGCGCCTCTTTGAGTCCTCCTCTTAGGGCACTAAAATTGGCCTTTGAAGAAGACAAAGACCTCTAGGATGTTGATATAGAAGTGTAGAAGAGAATTTTTCAGGGGTTTGCCGGGATTGAAGGCTCAAAGTGGTGTGAGGAAGAGAGGGAGGAGGTTCCCTTTTATAAGGGAGGAGAGGGGCACCTTTAGAATAACTAAAAATATTATTTTATTATAAAGCCAAATTAGGTTTTAAATAGCTCAAAATTGATTTATTTCGAAGCTAAGGTGGGGATGGGTCGAAATCCTTTCATCCAATAGAATTTGGACAAGTTTAGTTTACTATTTCAACCTTATCATTTAGTTTTAACTTTAAGTTAGATAATTTTACTTTTACCGTGTCTTTTTGTGTTCTTACACTATAAGGTTAATAAACTTACTATAACAAGACAAAAGAACTCCAAGTTGTTTATTATTAATATATATAACCTTATCTAAGTCATTTGTCTGAACCTTATATTTTTAGGAATAAAGTAACAATTTATAATATAATATTTGTTTTAAAAACTATTTTATGTCAATTTTGACACTATTTAGTAATTTATTTTTGTAAAAATCATAACAGAATGATTAGTTCCGAAAACTTTAATTAAATCATTACTAACATGTCATATTAACCTATAAAATTAGTGTAATTCATAAAAAGTATCAAATTACATTTATTTTGGTATTTATAACATCAATTATGTCAATATTTAATTAATAAGATAATTACTGCATCATCTTTGGGTCATAAATAAATTAACTTATTTAAAGTCTAAAAATTAAAAATAAAATATAATTATGTAGGAAATCTTTTTATCTTTCTAATTAATATTTATAGTCTGATTTATCTTATGTATAACCCTATATTAAAAATGATTTTCTTATTAAACTTTGATTTTAACTATTTTAACCCTTCTTTAAATAAATTAATAATAAATGTCCTAATCTAATCCAAGTGGGCCTAAATGGTCATATATTATTCCTAAGGTTGTTTTTGGTCGAATTACACTTATCCAATAGAATTAGTACATGTTTTAGGGTAATAAAAATATCATTTTTACCCTTAATTTCCCTATTTACTTTTAACCGTGGTAAAAAAAAGTAAAACGTTACTATACACCAAAAATTATTTTCATCTCATTGAACCACATTTTACTTACTGACATCAACCGTGTCTCTCGGATTTTTTAAATTCCACTCACAGAAGCGGTAAAATTAAGTTTTATGAAAAATTCATTTTTTTAACTACCACGTAGTGGTTTCACTATTCATCAAAAAATTAAAGTTTCCAGAAAAATACCTAAAATTAGGCCTCAGCTATATTTGATATTATGAACTCAGAAATGATGTCTATTTTACCAAATTAAAAACATATCAGTTGCATTAATTAATTTAAAAATTAATTCCCGTCGTTAAAACAAATAGCATGTTCTTAAGTGATAATAACTATCAAAAGATTGACACTTGTTTATGTCTTGTTTAAATGTGAAATTACATCCAATGACCAACATTGTATTAAATTGTAAAAATATATTCTAAATATACTTTAAAACCACTCAAATTAATAATTTATCACTATTAATTATTTCGATTAAAAAGGTTGTTTTTAATTAAAATTTAGTAATTTTCACTATTCATCAGAAAATGAAAGTTATCCGAAAAGTACCAAAATTTCACCTTAAGCTAATTTTGATATTAAAAATCCAAAAATGAAGTCCATTTTAAAAAATAAAATTTAAAAAATTTCAAAAAGTGGTTATTACTATTCATAACGGCTAGTTTTAATAATATTTTAATAGCATATCGTTATTTAGTGAAAATCGGTATTGCGTACTACACGCGCTATCGAGGAAAGTTGTGATTGCGTATAATGCAAGGAAAGTCAAGGATGCGTGTTGTGCAATCTCCTTTTGGTGTAGCATACAACACAAGACATTAATGAAATTAAAAAGAATATTTTTCATAAAATCTCGGGTTGTTACATTCTACCCCCCTTAAAATGACACTAATGGAAAGGGGATCTTTCCCAACACTTTCATACCAACGGTTCAAGAGAACCGTTGGTGAAAATGTGATTGGGAAGGATTTACCAACTGTTTTGTAAAACCATTAGGAAAAGAAGGTCTGTGAAGGATTTTACCAATGGTTTGAAGGAACCGTTGGTAAAAGAAAGGTCTTTCCCAACGGTTTCTTCAAACCGTTGGTAAAAGGTTTCACATACCTTCTTTTCACAACGGTTTTAGAAAAACTGTTGAGAAAAGACTGGAATTCTAAAGCATTTCCCAACGGTTTTATGAAACCATTGGGAAAGAATCCCAGACTCCCCCAGAACCCACAAAGCCCTCCCAGACTCCCCCAGAACTCACAGAACCGCCCAGAATTGGATCCCCAACTCAGAAGCGGCCGAACAGGCAAATCTTCCATCCAACTCCCCCATTCAGGTTAGATTCTTTCAAATTCTTCTCATATTAGTTAAATATATCATTTTATTATCAACATTTATCCATTTATTTCACTATTTATCCATTTATCATTTATTTTTTCCCTATTTCTAGGGATTTCGAAAAATTTTATGATTCATTATAATCCCTTCAAGAATTGTGTACTTGAAACAGTACATCAATGTACACAATATCCAATTAATTTTTTCATTAATCATTTCTAGGGTTTTCATTAATGGTTGAAATAATGTTTTATTTCAATTAATGTTTTCCTTAATTTTTGATTAATGTGTTCAATAATGTTTTCATGAATTAATGTTTTTTGTTGTGTGTATGAATTTTGTTTTCTGTTTGATTTGGGTGTTGGGGGGGTGTCCAAGGGGTGGGGGCTGTCCGGGGTGAGTGGGGGTTATCCGAGGGGTGGGGGCTATCTGGGGTGAGTGGGGGCTGTTCGAGGGGTGGCGGGGGGCTATCCGAGGTGAGTGGGGGTTGTCTGAGGGGGGGGGGGGTTCTAGGGAGAGTAGGTGGTTGTCCGAGGGATGGCGGGGGCTATCTGGGGTGAGTGGGGGCTGTCCGAGAGGTGGGGCGCTGTCCGGAGTGAGTGGGGGGCTATGAGAGGGGTGGGGGCTGTCCGGGGTGAGTGGGGTGATGTGCGAGGGGTGGGGGTTGTCTGAGGGTTGGAGAGCTATCTGGGGTGAGTGGGGGCTATTAGAGGGGTGGGGGGCTGTCCGGGGTGAGTGGGGTGTTGTCCGGGTGAGTGGGTTGTTGTTCGAGGGGTGGGGGGGTTGTCCGGGGTGAGTGGGGGATGTCTGAGGGGTGGAGAGGGATGTCCGGGGTGAGTGGGGATGTCTGAGGGGTTTGGGGATGTCCGGGGTGAGTGGGGGGGTTGTTCGGGGTGAGTGGGTTGTTGTTCGAGGGGGGGGGGGCTGTCTGGGTGAGTGGGGGATGTCTGAGGGGTTGGGGTTGTCTGAGGTGAGTGGGGGGTTGTCCGGGGTTAGTGGGGGGCTTGTACGATGGGTGGGGGCTGTTCGGGGTGAGTGGGGGTGTCCGAGAGGTGGGGGGATCTCCGGGGGGTGGCTCACTAATGAGTGACATCCTGGTTTGGGATGTCACAATTCCTATATATTCTTTTTATGGGTATTTCTAATCAAATACATACCATAAATCTTCTGTTTCTTTATGATTTTTTATATCAGAATGGTTTTTCTATTTTTTTTTTTGAGTTACACATTAGTTTACTGGACCCCGGACAACCCATCGGACAGCCCCCACCCTCCTCCCTGGACCCCGGACAACCCCCCAGACAGCCCCCTGGACAACCCCCCGAATAGCCCCCGAACACCCCCCACCCTCCTCCTTGGACCCCGGACAGCCCCCCAGACAGCCCTCCCACCCTCCACCCTGGACCCTGTACAGCCCCCGGACAGCCCCATGGACAGCCCCCCGAAAAGCCCCCAAACCTTTCACACACTCATATGTGACGTGTATGAGTAAACCCTACCTCAATCTGAGGCCCAGCGTGGCCGACACCACTCAAAGTGCCCCAGTTTTGTTAAAAATGGACTTAATTTTAAGTGAAATCAAAAATTGACATACGGAAAACCGACCAAACGCATTTGGATTGTGTTTAAACTTAAGGAAAATGATCCATGAGTCAAATTTGACGTGTACGAGTCAACCCCGCCTCAATTCGAGGCCCGGTGTGGCCGAAACTACTCAAACTACCTCTCTTCTGTTCAAAATGGACTTATTTTTAAGTGAAATCAACAACTGACATACAGGAAACTGACCAAACGCCTTCGGATTGTATTTAAACATTAGGAAAATGATACATGGGTCATATGTGACGTTTACGAGTCAACCTCACCTCAATCCGTGGCACGGTGTGACCAGTATCACTCCAAGTGGATGTATTTTGTTTAAAATGGACAATATTATACCTGCATACGCAAAAACGATCAAACGCATTCGGATTCTATTGAAACTTAAGGAAAACGGTCCATGAGTCAAATTTGATTTTCACGAGTCAACCCTGCCTCAATATGAGGCCCAGTGTGGCCTACACCACTCAAAGTGCCTCTGTTTTGTTAAAAATGGACTTAATTTTAAGTGAAATCAACAACTGACATACGGCAAACTGACCAAACGCATTAGGATTCAATTGAAACTTAATAAAAACGATCCATGAGTCAAATTTGATGTGTAAAAGTCAACCCCGCCTCAATCTGAGGCCTGGTGTGGCCGACACCGCTCAAAGTGGCTTTGTTTTGTTCAAAATGGACTTCATTTTAAGTGAAATCAACAACTGACATACGGGAAACTGACCAAAGGTATTTGGATTGTTTTGAAACTTTAAGAAAACAATCCATGGGTCATATTTGATGTGTACAAGTCAACCCTGCCTCAATCCGAGGTGCGGAGTGGCCGGTATCACTCCAAGTGTATGTCTTTTGTTTAAAATGGACAATATTTTACGTACATACGCCAAACCGACCAAACGCATTCGGATTCAGTTGAAACTTAAGGAAAATGATTCATGAGTCAAATTTGATTTTTATGATTCAACCCCGCCTCAATCCGAGGCCCGTTGTGGCCGACACCACTCAAAGTGCCTCTGTTTTGTTCAAAATGGACTTAATTTTAAGTGAAATCAAAAACTGACATATGAGAAACCAACCAAACGCATTTGGATTGTGTTGAAACTTAATTTCAACAATACATCAGTCAAATGTGATGTTTAAGAGTCAACCCTGCCTCAATCTGAGGCCCGGTGTGCCGACACCACTCAAACTGCCTCTATTTTGTTAAAAATGGATTTATTTTTAAGTGAAATCAACAACTGACATACGGGAAACCGACAAACGCCTTCAGATTGTGTTGAAACTTTAGGAAAATGATTCATGGGTCATATGTGATGTGTATGAGTCATACCCTCCTCAATATGAGGGTCGGTGTGGCCGGTATCACTCCAAGTGTATGTATTTTGTTTAAAATGGACAATATTTTACGTACATATGCCAAACCGACCAAACAGTTTTTGATTGTGTTGATACTTTTGCACAACGATCCATGAATCATATGGGACGGTTACGAGTCAACCCCGCCTCAATTTGATGCCTGGTGTGGCTGAAACCACTTAAAGTGCCTCTGTTTTTTTCAAAATGGACTTAATTTTAAGTGAAACTAACAACTGACATACGGCAAACCGACCAACGCATTCAAATTCTGTTGAAAATTAAGGACAATGATCCATGAGTTAAATGTGACGTGTACGAGTCAACTTCTCCTCAATCCGAGGTACGGTGTGTCTGAGACCACTCAAACTGCCTCTCTTTTGTTCAAAATAGACTTATTTTTAAGTGAAATCAACAACTGACATACGGGAAACCGACAGACGCCTTCGGATTGTGTTGAAACTTTAGGAAAACAATCCATGAGTAATATGTGATGTGTACGAGTCATCCCTGCCTCAATCTGAGGGGCGGTGTGGTCGGTATCACTCCAAGTGTATGTATTTTGTTTAGAACGGACAATATTTTACGTACATACGCTACACTGACCAAACGCATTCGGATTCTATTGAAACTTAAGGACAATGATCCATGAGTCAAATTTGATTTGTACGAGTCAAAAAATCCTCAATCCGAGCCCCGTTGTGGCCGACACCACTCAAAGTGTCTCTGTTCTGTTAAAAATGGACTTAATTTTAAGTGAAATCAACAGCTGACATACGGAAAACCGACCAAACACATTCGGATTCTGTTTAAAATTATAGAAAATGATCCATGAGTCAAATTTGATGTGTCAAAGTCAACCCCCCCTCAATCCGAGTCCCGGTGTGGCTGACACCACTCAAAGTGCCTCTGTTTTGTTCAAAATGGACTTAATTTTAGATGAAATCAACAACTGACATACGAAAAACTGACCAAACGCATTCTGATTTTGTTGAAACATAAGGAAAATGACCCATGACTCATATGGGACTTGTAAGAGTCAAACCCGCCTCAATATGAGCCTTGATGTGGCCGAAACCACTCAAAGTGCCTCTGTTTTGTTCAAAATGGACTTAATTTTATGTGAAACTAACAACTGACATACGGCAAACCAACCAAATGCATTCGGATTCTGTTGAAACGTAAGTAAAACAATCCAGGGGTCAAATGTGACATGTAAAAGTCAACTTCGCCTCAATATGAGGTGTGGTGTGGCCGGACCACTCAAACTGCCTCTCTTTTGTTCAAAATAGACTTATTTTTAAGTGAAATCAACAATTGACATATGGGAAATCAACCAAAAGCCTTAGGATTGGGTTGAAAATTTAGGACAACGATCCATGGGTCATATGTGACATGTACGAGTCAACCCCCCCCCCTCACACCGGATAGCCCCCACCCCCCGGACAGCCCCCATAAGCCCTCGGACAGCTCCCCTCACCACCGAACAACCCCCTCCCCCCACCGGGACAGCCCCCCACTCAGTGGACATCCCCCCACCAGGATAGCCCCCCCTTGCACCGGATTGCCCCCCACCCCCCCCCCCCGGACAGCCCCCCTCACCCCCGGACAGCCCCCACCCCCGGGAAACCCCCCCCCCCCCAACCCCCGGACACCCCCCACCCCTCGGACAACCCCCCAACCCCTAGAGTTTCCCAATCACCCCCCAGACAGCCCCCCCTCACACCAGATAGCCCCCACCCCCACCCCCTGGACAGCCCCCTCAACCCCCAGACAGCCCCCCACCCCCGGATAGCACCCCCAACCCTTGGAGAGACCCCCCCCCCCCCCTCACCCCCCAGACAGCCCCCCTCACACCAGATAGCCCCCCCCCCCCCCCCGTACATCCTCCCTCACCCCCGGACAGCCCCCCTACCCCCGGTACCGCCCCCCCACCTCCCAGACAGCCCCCAAAAAACCCCCGGACAGCCCCCACAAACCCCCAGACACCCCCCCCCTCACCACCCGAACAACCCCCCTCACACCGGACACCCCCCACCCCTGGACAGCCCCCCGCACCACCAGACACCCCCCACCCCCGATAACCATTTATACATGTGTGTTGGTGTTGTGATTTGAGTATGGAATGAATTCTAAATTTGGAACACTCTTAGGTGTTACTGCATTTCCTATAACATGTAGGATTTTTATGTAATGGGTGTTATTGCATTAGAATTTATAAACTTATAAATTCTTGAATGAATTTAAACATTTGAATATCTTGTATGGGGATTCTATATTGGTGTTATTGCAGGTGTGTTGGTGTGGAGGTCTGGTGCTGTTCTGGAGGAGCCCCTGGAGGTCTGGTGCTGTTCTGGAGGAGCACCTGGTGTGCTACTGTTCTGGAGGAGGAGGCACACTCTATACCAACGGTTTAAAACCATTGGTATAGATTATATAACAATCTTATACCAACGGTTTGTTGTAACCATTGGTATAAGTTTATACCAACGGTTTTTCCCCTCTATACCAACGGTTACAAACCGTTGGTAGAGGTTGGGAGCTTATTTCCAACGGTTCTCTAGAACCATTGGTATAGGTTTCCCTGAAATTATATACCAACGGTTTTTAAAAACCGTTGGCACAAGTTTCCCCAAATTTCCAGCCGCCCGACCTCTCCCCCATTCGGGATACAGAACCCTAAACGGGAGCAGCAGCAGGCGATTTTGGCGATTTTGGAGCTCTTCTGCCGAGCCAGTTTGGATCTTCAACCTCCTTGAGGTTCGTCTTCTTCTTTATCTAATATTTCAGTTTTTAGATTTATAGAATCATTACACTCATTGAAGATAGTATAATGAGATTGGAGATTATCTGGTTTCTGTTTGCTGGAATCTGCTTTGTTGTCTCACTTGCATAGTTCAAATTTTCTTCTCAGTGGAAAATCTGTCTAATCTGTGCTCTTAAGCTTGATCTGACCAGAATGCTCAATTTCTGTTTTGGATTTTTGTTGCTGGTTTTTCCTTGCACCTGTTTGGTTATTATTGCTCAGATGATGTTCTGTTTGAATCATTTTTTGCTTGGACAAGTTTTGATCCTCAAAAAGTCTTCCTGAAGTGATAAAACCCCCCAAAGAACATTTATTCAGAACCCATGTCCGAATCAACATGTGGTTACACAGATAGAAAAAATGTATGATCCACATGTATCCCATGGAACTCTACCTCTAGATCATGTTCATTTCCTCCCTCATTTTTATAAATGGAGGTCCTCATAGTTTCATGTATTTAAAATTCCAAAACCTCACATCATAAATGAAAAATATCATAGTTCGTATCTCAAAATTATAGGACATTTCATTCACACTTTAAATCAGGTCATTAAACACAAAATTCTCCTAAAACTAGAGATGTAATGGAATATAATCATAAAAACAACTAGTGAAACTTCTTTTTTCCCACTAAAACTATTAATCTGGGTCGAGACTTAATTTAAACATTCAATATTCAAATTCAATTTGTTTTTATTTGATATTTCATTTTAACTTATACACTTTAAATCATATTTCAAAATTAATTTTAAATGTTTCTACTAATATTTCACTAAATTTATATTTAAATGGGACCCCACCCCCCTGGACACCCCTCACCCTCCTTGGACAGCCCGCCCACCCCCCTGGACACCCCCACCCCCCTTGGACACCATGTACCCTCCCCGGACAGCCCGCTCACCTCCTTGGACAGCCCCCCCCCCCCTCGGACAGCCCGCTCACCTCCTTGGACAGCCCACCCCCTGGACACCCCGCTCACCTCCTTGGACAGCCCCACCCACCCCCTGGACACCCCGCTCACCTCCTTGGACAGCCCGCCCACCCCCTGGACACCACGCACCCCCCTTGGACACCATGTACCCCCGGACAGCCCGCTCACCTCCTTGGACAGCCCACCCCCTGGACACCCTGTACCCCCCAGACAGCCCCACCCAACCCCTGGACACCTCCGACCCCCCGGACGGCCCCACCCCCCCTAGACACCCCGCACCCCTTACTGGGAAATCCTTGAATATAGGCATTAGAAATTATGTATCTTATTTTCTTATATACACTGTATTTTGTTGTATTTCTTAATATGATTCTCATATAGAGTAATGTGTCAGTTATTCTTTTATATAAAGTAAACAATTTTCATTTACCTAAATATTTTTTTGATTATACTTCAATATTATTGAATTGCTTTGAAATGAATTATTTCAGTTTTTTTTAAAAATGGACAGAAGTTGGATGTACGAAACTGATCGGATTTCAATCGATTTTCAAAATAATTTGAACAGCTTTCTAGATTTTTCATTTGACAAGGCTTTAGATAGTGGTCGCATACACTGCCCATGTTTTAATTGTGTTGGAAGACCTTGGTTGAGTCGTGACGCAGTTAGCTATCATATAACCAAATATGGTTTCCAAACAAACTATTATGTGTGGTATCACAATGGAGAGAAAATGGAATCTCAAAATGTTCAATGATCCAAATGATAAGACTAAATTGGAGAGTTTGATATATGATCGGTTTCCATTTATTCGACATCATGATAAGGAAAGGATGTCCAGCCAGCAAGATTTCGATACAAGCACACATGATGCGTCCAATGAAAATGATGATGTTGATAGGGTAAAAAAATTTAATGATGCTGCGACGACTCCAGTATATCGGCAATGTGGTAAAATGAAAAAGTTGGAATTTTTAATCCAATTGTTTCATGGGAAAACTATGTATGGGATTTCAAATACTGCAATTGATTACATTCTTACCTTCTTGAAGGACTTACTTCCAGATGATGCAGATATTCCCTCAAACCACTATATGGCATGGAAGTTAGTTGATGAACTTGGATTCTCAAAAAAAAATCATGCTTGCTCAAATGATTGCAGCTTATTTTGGGAGGAAACTGCTGAAAGAAATGATTGTATCAAATGTGGAACCTCTCGATGGAATCCAAAAGACGATGGATCACCATCTCGTGTGCCACAAAAAGTAATGTGGCACTTTCCATTGATACCCAGATTACAGAAACTTTTCATGTCTGATGAAATATCCGAAAATATGCGATGGCATGACACCGAGAGAAAAAAGAATAATGAAGAGTTGGTTCACCCTACAGATGGATTTGCATGGCAGATATTTGATGCTCGATATCCTGAATTTTCAGCCAATGTGCGTAATGTGAGACTGGGTCTTTCATGTGACGGTTTTAATCCATTTGGGCAGATGCTTACTTCGCACAGCACATGGATGGTTTTCATACACATTAATAATCTTCCCCCTTAGTTGTGTATGAAAAAGCCTTACACTCTCTTGAGTATACTGATATCTGGCCCTTCTGATCTCGGCAATGATATAGATGTATACATGTAACCTTTAATAAAAGAGTTGAAACTTCTTTGGGATGTGGGTGTGCCCACATATGATGCATGTTCGAAAGACATATTTCATATGTGTGTTGCACTTATGTGGACGATCAATGATTTTCATGCTTATGCAATGATGTCTGGATGGAGTACTAAAGAAAAATTGTCATGTCCCGTTTGTATGAAGAATACTAGATCGAGAAGACTGAAATATCGTCGTAGTTTTAGTTTTATGGGACATAGACGATTCTTGCCAATGAACCATCCATATAGAAACAATCGTCGAAGATTTGACAATACTATAGAGAATGACGCTCCACCTCAGCGTATGTCTGGAACTGATGTGCTTAATGAATTGAAAGATTTCAGTTATTCATTTGGGAAGGGTGTAATGAAATCTAGAAAGAGGAAAAATGTTTCCAATGATACTTGTTACAATTGGAAGAAGAAAAGTATATTCTTTGAGTTGTCGTATTGGTCAACCAACTTGTTACATCATTGCTTAGATGTAATGTACATTGAAAAGAATATATGTGAAATGTTGCTTTCGATTCTTCTAAATGTCAAGGGGAAGACAAAAGATGATTTACGATCTCGGCATGACTTGGTAGATTGGGGGATCAGACCAGAATTGCATCCTGTCTGTATCAGTGAAAATAGCAAGTTCCATGTGCTTCTTATGTGATGACACCTGCTGAAAAAAAATCAATTTCTGGAAGTGCTAGAGACTATTAAAGTTCCTGATGGCTATTCAAGCAATATATCAAAACGGGTCAACAGAAAAGAGTTGAAGCTGAAATCTTTGAAGACTCATGATTATCACGTCCTTTTGCATGAGTTGATTCCAATATCAATCTGTCATCTCTTGTCCAATAATGTTAGAGTCTTAGTTATTCGGTTGAGCTATTTGTTTAGAGATCTTTGTGCTAAGAGGCTATCCAAATCCTTCTTGCAAAAACTGTTGGTAGAGACACCATTAATTTTGTGAGAGTTAGAGAAAATATTCCCTCCATCATTTTTTACATGCATGTTGCATCTGACTGTCCATCTTCCGACAGAAATAATTTTTGGAGGACCCGTTGCTTTCCGTTGGATGTATCCAACTGAAAGAAACATGTGCACATTGAAATCATATGTTCGGAACAGGAATTATCTCGAAGGTTCTATTGTGAACGGTTACTTGGCTCAAGAATGTATGGATTTCTGCGCAATGTATTTGTCTGATCTTACTATGAGAGTAAACAGACCAATGAGAAATGAAGAAGAATAGTATGGGAAAATTGAACCCAGTTTTCCATCACTTCCTCAGACAGGAGGAATTACGGGATCATATACATTGACGACATTAAGCCTTCAAGAGAGAGAGATGTCACATCGCACAGTGTTGTTCAATTGTGATTTGTTCGATGAGTATATCAAGTAAGTAAATTGTACATTTATCTCTTATCTTATCTCTTGTAATTTTAAATATTTGTTAAACTATTATTATTTTTATTTATAGAGAACATAAAGAATTGATATATAGAAAGCATCATTCTTTATCTTTGATAAGGAAAGAGACTTTGCATAGCAAAGGGTTTTCTGCATGGTTGAAATTGAAGGTAAAAATATTTCTGTAATAACTAAATAAAAATAATATTTAATTAAGTTTACTATTTGTTTATATTTCAGGTATCGAGTTTTCCTGTTGACTCTGTTTCTGAGGAAACAAGAGCTTTGGATTTTGGTCCTAATACCATGGTTCGTGCTTGTAAATAACTTGTGATCAATGGATACAAATTTATTATCACTGAACGAGCAAGAAACATGAGAACACAACATAATGGTGTTATGCTAACTGCCACAACAGACTGTTATGCCAGTTCATCGGATACTAGACCTCGTTCTGAAAATGTTTCTTATTATGGAGTCATGGAGAAAATAATAATTTTGGATTATTACTCACATGGTTGAGTCACGATGATAAAATGTCAATGGTTTGATTCAATGACGAGGCAAGGCACCTTTATTGATGATTGTGGATTTCGAGTTATTGACATGACTCGCACTCTTGCCACTGATGAACCATATGTATTGGCATCAATGGTGAAACAAGTTTTTTATGTCAAAGATCATCGTCATCCTAAATTCGGTGTAATTATTGAAGTAAATCCCAGACATGTTTTTGATGATGGTGATGATGAAGTTGACACTATCCCTACTGCAATTGGAAGCAATCCGTTTATTACTTATGATGACGCCAATAACTCAATTGTCAGAGTTGATTGTGAACCTGAAGTTGTGGTGGGAAATATATAGAATCATACAGTCATGTTCTCACCTACATGTTTCACCTACATCATTCAGAGCGTGTATCCTTGTACTTACCTTCAAACCACCATAAATTTTCTTTTACTTTATGTTTTTTATCAGAATGGTTTTTCTATATTTTTTTTGGGTTACACATTAGTTATCTGTTTTTAATTACTTCCATATTTGTTTTCATTGCAGGAAATGACACCCATTGAAGAGAGGCGATGGAAAAAGATGACAGATAATAATCGTCGCATGATACAGATGGGTGTTCCTCCACTCATCCCTGTTGTGAGTATTTTATTTAAAATATAAATATTTCAATAACTTATAATATCATGTGTTTACTTATGTGTTAAACTTTTTTTCAGGATCGACCCCCTAGATGATAGATATCTGACGAGGAGCCTGATATTGCTCCTAGTAGAGTGGCTGGTGGTAGGAGGGGGGGTGGTGTCAGAGATGGACGATCATCTAGTGGACCCGGTACTGAGGCTGGTGGTACGAGAGCTCATGGGGCGAGAGTAAGACGATCCACTGCCACAGACGTATCTTCTTCACCCCATTTTGATCCTGGTGTGTCTCCAAGGACACACGGGATATTTAGACCTCCGATGTTTACACTACCAGTTGTCCAGACGTCTATGTCATCATCTTTTGATTCTGGTTCATTATCCCCGACCTATTATATTCCACCTTCTTCAACTCCTGATGTGACACAGTATGCGGCTGAGCAGTGTACAATGAGGGACACTCTACCTGTACAGGATATTCCTTCATCTTATGCACATCTAGTGACGCCCATTGATCCGACTACCACAGGTATATTTATCTGACTCTATCAAATTTTTATACCAAAATTTATTTTATTATAACTTGTACTGATATTATTTTTCTTTAATAACAGATTCATCTACAGATAGGAGGCGGGGGAGGGGGCGTACTCGCTTGCGTGCGGTATGGAACCGCCAGACACAGTTGATGGTTGAATATAATGCTGATGGACAAATGATTGAGAAATCTGGGCAGGAATGTCGGGGTTTTTTGGCGACACTAGCCAAATACTCCGATATCATTCCGGTCATCCCTCTCTCTTGGAGACAACTGCCACACGAAGTCAAAGAAAACGCGTGGGTACAAATATGGGTAAAAAATCTATTGTATTTAATGTAGTATTTTTATGTATTTATATGAACTAATCTATTGGGTTTCAACTTCGGTTTAACTTCCCTAATGGCGAAGGTGCACGACCAGCGCGTTTAAAAGAGTTGGGAGAGCTTTGGAGAGCTTATAAGCATGACCTGTATGTTGGCTGGTGTGATAGGGTGGGCACGGATTTAGAGACTTTACCTATCATGGATGACTGCCCGATAGAGCAATATCGCCAAATGATTACCCATTGGGCGACTGCCAAATTTAAGGTATTAATCTCATTTGAGGTATTTATAAATCAGAGTTTCCATATTTTGCATTAATATAATCTTATTAATTATTAAACATTATTTAGGAATCTTCTGAGAAAAACAAAAAAAACATTGATTCAAATCAATACCTCCACACTTTGGGGCGCACAACTATGTCAGATCATGAGAGGCAGCTGGTACGATATAGTTGTTTATAATTTTTCTTTAGGACTTTCCCTTTTTATTATTTCCTACATAAATTATGTGATTTATTGAATATTGAATATATGATTATACTTGCACTTTATATTGTTTCAATGTCATTACAGAAGCACAAATTGAATATTGAAGGACGTATCCCTCGAGCAAATTTTTTTTGCTCGAGTAGAAGAAAAAAAGATGGAACTGCGGTAAATGAATCAACCCAAGAAAAGATTGTAAGTTTTAATTTGTTTATTTCAAAGTTTAATATCTATTTTGAAATTTATTAATCTATTAATATTTTTAACAGGCTTCTTTAGAGGCTCTTGATGCACAGGAGCCTAACAATTTTGGGCCACACGATCATTTATATCAGGTTTTGGGAGAGGAGCACTCTGGTCGAGTACGCTGCCGACCTGGTAAGAATATAGTCCCGACGAGGTATTGGTCCTCTCCAGGTATCCATTCTAGTATGGCTGAGTTGGAATAGGTCAAAGAGAAAGCAATACAATCTGATAAAAGGGTCACAGAGTAGGAAGTACAAGTTCAAACGAGGGACAAGGAATTTATGAAACTGATGAAAGCTTTATCTTCATCACTTCCACCAGAGGCTAGTGCGGCATGTCAGACATTTATGTCGTGGATGGGTGCATTATCCAATGCACCAGGCGATAGCTCTGGTGGAGATTGAGATCATGACGTTCCTGGCGATGATAAGGATGCTGAAGAGGACGAGGGCGAGGATGAGGATGAGGACGAGGGTGAGGATGGGGCCGAGGGCGAGGATGGGGCCAAGGGTGAGGATGGGGCTGAGGACGAGGATGAGGCCGACGATGAGCATGGGGACTATGATAAGGATGATGACGAGGAAAGAGATGACGGAGAGGATGAGGCCGATGATGATAGTGGTGATGATGATGGTGATCATGGGCAGATTGATCCATTTCATTTTTGAATTCTGTATAACTCTTTATTTTTTTAACCTGGTTTTCCACTCCGGGGTTTTCCTCTGCTTCATAGGGATGTTGTTATCAGATCTCTTTTTTGAACTTGATTATTATTGTATGATTAGTCTACTACCTAGACCTTTAGTATTCCTTGGTACTGTGATTCCATGTATGATATCTGGTTTGATAAGTTAATATGGACATCTTAATATTCAAAAACAATCACTCGAAATTAGGGGTGTCCATGGGACGGGTCGGGTCGGGTCGGGTCATGGGTGTTCTAGGGCCTAAGGACATATGGTCATCCATAAGTAATATTTAGGTCATAAGGACATGACATGAAAAATTATGTGTTTTAGATCCATGGGTAATATTGGGGGTTCATTTTAAAAATAATAAAATGACGGTTTTTGAGGTGGAAAATGATTTATTAGGTGATGAATTCCCTTGGTTAAAAAATATAAATAAGTGTGTGTCTTTTTTATTTTGATAAATGGATTTTAATGATAATGAAATATTGGTTAATTTATTTGGTTAAAAAATTTATTTTTAACATTTTTATTCTCTATTTTATATATTTTCATTGATTATGAATATAATTTACAAACAAAAAATATCCAATTACTTATAGTATTTATATGTATTAAATTGATTAATTTTGAGAAATTTTAATATTGTCATTTGTGACGTGTACAAGTCAACCCTGCCTCAATCCGAGGGTCGGTGTGGCCGGTACCACTAAAAGTGTCTTTCTTTTGTTTAAAATGGATGTGTTTTTAATTAAAATAAACGACATATGGAAAACCGACCAAACACATTCGTATTTTGTTGAAACTTTAGGAAAACGATCCATGGGTAATTTGTGACATGTACGAGTCAACCCCACCTCAATACGAGGGCTGGTGTGGCCGGAACCACTAAAAGTGTCTCACTTTTCATTGAAATGGACAACAGTTTAAGTAAAAACAACAACTGACATACGGGAAACAGACCAAACGCATTTGTATTCTGTTGATACTTTAGGAAAAGTATCCATGGGTCATTTTTGTTGTGTACGAGTCAACCCTACCTCAATCTGAGGCACAGTGTGGCCAGTACCACTCAAATTGTCTCAATTTTATTTGAAATGGACATGATTTTAAGTGAAAACAACTACTGGCATACGGAAAACTGACCAAACGCATTCAGATTCTTTTGAAACTTTAGGAAAACGATCCATGGGTCATTTGTGACGTGTAAAAGTCAACCCCGCCTCAATCAGAGGGCCAGTGTGGCCAGTATCACTAAAAGTGTCTTTCTTTTGTTTAAAATGAATGTGCTTTTAATTAAAATAAACAACATACGGAAAACCGACCAAACGCATTCGGATTCTGTTGAAACTTTAGGAAAACAATCCATGGGTCATTTGTGATGTGTATGAGTCAACCCCGCCTCAATACTAGGAGAGGTGTGGCTGACATCACTCAAAGTGTCTCACTTTTCTTTGAAACGAACAACACTTTAAGTAAAAACAACAACTGACATACGGGAAACGGACCAAACGCATTCAGATTCTGTTGATACTTTAGTACAAGTATCCATGGGTCATTTTTGTCGTGTATGAGTCAACCCCGCCTCAATATGAGGCATGGTGTGGCCATTACTACTCAAACTGTCTCACTTTTATTTGAAATGGACAGGATTTTAAGTGAAAACAACTACCGACATACGAAAAACTGACCAAACGCATTCGGATTCTGTTGAAACTTTAGGAAAACGATCCATGGGTCATTTTTGACGTGTACGAGTCAACCCCGCCTCAATCCGAGGGCTGGTGTGGCCGGTACCACTAAAAATGTCTTTCGTTTGTTTAAAATGGATGCGCTTGTAATTAAAATAAACGACATATGGAAAATCGACCAAACGAATTCGGATTCTATAGAAACTTTAGGAAAACGATCCATGGGTCATTTGTGACGTGTACGAGTCAACTCCGCCTCAATCTGAGGCGCGATGTGTCCGACACCACTCAAAGTGTCTCACTTTTCTTTGAAATGAACAACAGTTTAAGTAAAAACAACAACTGACATACGGGAAACGGACCAAATGCATTCGGATTCTGTTGATACTTTAGGACAAGTATCCATGGGTCATTTTTGTCGTGTACGAGTCATCCCCGCCTCAATCAGAGGCACGGTGTGGCCGGTACCACTCAAACTATCTCACTTTTATTTGAAATGGATAGGATTTTAAGTGAAAACAACTACCGGCATACGGAAAACCGACCAAACGCATTCGGATTCTGTTGAAACTTTAGGAAAACGATCCATGGGTCATTTGTGACGTGTAAGAGTCACAAATGAAAATGGATTTTTCATTTACATGAAAATGAAAATGGATTTTTCAGTGTAATCTTCTCGGTCCCAAAGCATGAACCAAACAGGTTGTGAGACATAATACCAGTAGCCATCCACCACAAGATTTGTGCCCAAATTTTAGTGAATATACATGTATAAAAACAGGGTACAAAAGTAAACATAGTATAAAGAAATCAACAACCATTAAATATTGAAGTAAAGAATAGCTAAAACTTTCCTTGGAGACATCAATATCTTGCCTAAATGCATGTCACTGTCTTGACCTCGGGAAAAAAACACATCCTCTCCCTCAGGCATCACAGTCTCTCTCTCAGACATATCACAATCTCACCCACCTGTATCATATGTAATTAATCTATTAACTAGTAAAAATAAGTACCTCATTTAATTTAAATTATTATATCGCAGACTATTATCAACACACCTCATCTAATCTAACTATTACATGGCATAATAATAATCAAATCACCTCATGTAATCTTACTATCACATCGCTTTTTAATAATCAATAATCCATCCTAAACAAAAAAAAAAGTCATGGAAAGAAGTATGCATCTAAGGCGTCCTGAGCCAATAGCTCTAACAAATTAATCAAGGGAAACACAACCCTGTGGTTCCCTATCTCAAAGAAATAACCTTAATAACCTAATCAACCAATATCATATGATAATCATGGTGTAATTCCAAGTCAAGTATACCAAAAACATGGATATATGAGTTTTAGGCACATATAATTCTTGACAAAACAACATATAGGCACAACCCACCTACCTCGTAGTCGTGAGAACAATATTGTTAAATATTGGATCTTGATTCATCCTAGATCATTTAAAATCCACAAAATATTCATAAATTATCAAATATATATCAATAAAATGAGGAGAGGAATCGGGAGGATAGGATTAAGGTGAAGGGAGAACTCATTGGTGGGATCCCAATGCACCTTCTAGAGTTCTGATTGGAAATTGATAGGAGAATCAGTGGCTCCGAGAATAATTGTCGCTCCTAGCTGAACTTGGATGAACCAAGGTCAAAAGAAGTTAATTCTGTAAATGAGACATGACCCCTCTCCCTTATATTAAATAAAAAATAAAATACACGACATTTCCTTTAACAATACACACTGTGTATAAGATTTTACTGGGCCTCACCTTAAGAGGCATGACCACGACACAACATGACTTGGTACATGGCTGAGACACGACCTGTACGTGGTCTGGAAAGGACATCAATGTTCATGGTGTGTACACTGAAGTACATGGCTTGTACATCAAAATTCCCCAATTTTACATTTTCCTCAAAGCAACCCGAATACAAAATCCATACATGGAAATGGGGAATTGGGTTCTTACAGTTTGATTATCACACCATAGATCTTGTTTCTATCTCAACCAAGCACCAAAATCATTGGTTTCCTCAATCTAGTGGTCTAATATCACATTACGATCTTAATAAAGCCTTATGTTTCATCGGCCCCATGTAACGGATCAATGATAGATCTGAAGCAATCCAAATTTGTTTATTTCTCTCTTTTTGGTCATTATTTGGATTGGAATCTCTAACTAATGATTTTTTATCATGTTTTATTCAGTCTCGCATTATAATATTCGCACATTCAGGTTTTATTCAGCTTCATAATGCATTTGATTATAGATTTTCTCATTACTAATGACGTCAACTGAAGGTTAATATCTTTAATAATGTGTAAATTATTTGTTTCAACTTTTATTTCTTATATCAATTAGTTGTTCACATTCAATATATCATTACTTGTTAATATTACATTAAAATTATTTTATACAATATTTCATGCTAAGGAGTATTATTGAGGTGATAAGATATTGGATGTTGTGTGTTTCTACATTGTCATTTAGTTTAGTGAGTTGGGTTTTAAAATTAGTTTGCATTGATAATACAGCATGTTCATTTTGGTTTTGAAAATGTTGGTGCATGGGAGAGCTGAAAAATCCATTTTCATGTACTTGCATAACATGAGATGGTTTTGTAATGGGTTTTCATGAAAATGGATTTTTCATTTACATGAGCTGAAAAATCCATTTTCAAGTCTGTATGGAGGTGTATAGTGGAGGGGTAATTGCATAACATGAGATGGTTTTGTAATGGGTTTTCATGAGATGGTTCTGTATGCAGCTGAAAAATCCATTTTAAGTCTGTTTCAAGTCTGTATGCAGGTGTATAGTGGAGGGGCTACTGGAGGGGGGGGGGTTGCTGTGTGGTTCTGGAAAAACTCTATACCAACGGTTTCAAACCATTGGTATAAGGGTTCTGGAAAAACTCTATACCAACGGTTTCAAACTGTTGGTATAAGTGGTCTAGAAAAAACTCTATGCACTCTATACCAACGGTTTCAAACCGTTGGTATAGTGGTCTGGTTTTTTGGAAATCAAATACCAACGGTTGTAAACCGTTGGTATAGGAGTTGCTAGAAAACCAATACCAATGGTTTTAAACCATTGGTATATGTCTTCCTGAAAATCACATTACCAACGGTTTAAAACCGTTGGTATAAGATTCCCCAAATACATTACCAACGGTTATAAACCGTTGGTATGCATGTGTGAAATTTATATAACCCATATACCAATGGTTTGGATCAAAATGTTGGTATAAGGCTTTCCTCACGGCTTACTAGCCAACGGTTTGGAAAACCGTTGGTATAGGGTATACCAACGGTTTTCCAGCCTATACCAACGGTTTTTAACCATTGGTATAAAATTCTTTTCCAGTAGTGTGAATTTCGCCCTCGAAATTCGTCGGGGTTATAAATGGTTTACTACTCAAAAGTTTCTTTAATATAAACCCACATTGTAAAAAGGAATACCAAAACCAATCTTTAAAAACAAAAGTATGAAACGTAATGGTTTCCCAAATAAACTAATCACTGGGTTTCCACATAGGTGAAAATATGGATATGGAAGAGAAATCTAATCATCGTGTTCTGATGAAGAGTGGTAGAGAACATGGCTATGGAAAAGCCATCAATCACAAAGCCATAAATTTGTGATGATCTAAGGTACCATCTGATTCATCAGATATAAGATCACTAGGACAAAATTTCTGGTTTTCAAGATCATTTCCCTAAAGTTGAAGAATTTGAATTAGAATAAATACTTACTTTATTTTGGTAAAATCTCACTGTTGTTCGTTCCTTGAAAAATTTCCACTTCATATCTTAAAGAAATGAAGTTGAATTTGTTATTCATGAATTGTTAGTAGATCATGTGATAGAATGATGGGTCATTCCATCTGTCTCAAACAAAAGGTTAGAAAAAGTTATTAAATATACATAAGTCGATCTATAGTTAGATTAATCATATATGGTTTCTAAAATGGACTTATACTTATTATATCATACTTCTTAATATAATAACACTAGTTTCTACTAAATAGGGAGTTCATGTAGGCCAGTGGTAGGAAATAAAGGCCAGTCGCACTTCGGTTGTGGGTTCGATTCCCACAGCCTTGTCCGACGCAGTGGGCTGTCGCCCATCCTGCAGGTTGTCCTTTTTCTAAAGCTATATTACTATAACATCCCATCAATAATATAGAAAAAATTTCTATCCTTAAACAATACTAACTTATGTCCAACATAATCCATTCCAATATTTAGGCTTATCTAAAATACTTCGGTCTAAGCTCATAGTATAAAGAAAATTATTACTTGAAATGTCACATAACAATCACGTGAATGCCATCATTTATTCCCCATATATCATAAGATATATCTTGTTGGTCAAATTACAAACATGTGAATACCTTAATCATGTATTCTCTTGAAGAATGAATACCCATTGAACCTTAGTGAAAACATGAATGCAGTTAAAAGTTAGCACTTTCCACAAACCAAAATCCTCAAAATTATTTATACTAAAACCATGATATCACTTAGTCCTTATATCAATCATGAGCTCATGAATACAATCAAACATCTTATCCCTTCATTATGCGCATATCATCTTCTTACCAAAAATATATCAATCACTTTCCATGGTTATCAGTACCATAAAATTATTGAAAACCACAATAGACCAATACATAAATATTCCAATATTCCACGATACTATATACAACATTATTTTGGAATCCCATTACATAAACACTTAATCATTCCACCACATCGTTGTCATATTCAACATCACCAATAGTGATCGCATGTGACTTCCCTTTGTCCTTTGCCTTAAGTGGTTGCTCATGTTGATCATCACTAACCCTTGGATTAGGGCATTTATTATCATAATGCCCCATTTCCTTGCACTTGAAGCATTGAAGTGTTGGTGGTGCGTTCTCTGTATTCTTTTCTTTATTCACATCATTAGAAACCCTTTTTCCATTACTTCGACACTCAGCTGCTTGATGACCTTCTTTTCCACACTTAAAACATTTTCTAGTCCCTTTAAGACAATCTCCACCATGCTTCTTTCCACACTTTGAGCATAAGGAAACATTCATCTTCTTTTCACCATTATTCTGAGATTTCTCCTTGAACTCTATCTTTCGTTTCTTGTCAAAACTATGAGATGGATAAGTAACACCAACTTCCATTTCTACCTTGATAGCACAAATCACAATTTCTTCATAGCTACTAAAGTCTCTTATAGCTAATGCCCTTCGAATATTTGGTTTTAAGCCACTGAAGAATCGATCAACTTTACTTTCATATTGGATGATAAATCCAGATGCATACCTTGCAAGCCTTTTAAAATTCACTCCGTATATACCAACAGATTCATCGTCCTTTTTCTTTAGTTCAAGAAACTCCTTATCTATGTTTTTTCGAAGAATATGAGGGAAGTACTTATTTAAAAATAAGTTCTTGAACTCGTCCCATTCCATGGACTCAATTTCATCTCTTGGCCTCGTATTCTTGATAAGATTCCACCATTGATCAGCATCACCTTCCAAACGATATATTGCTAAGATGACTTTATCATGTTCAGAACATTGAAAAACTAAAAATATCTTTTCAATGGTACTAATCCATTGTTCAGCAACAAGTGGATTAGAAGACCCACTGAAAGAAGGTGGATGTTGCCTCATGAGGGACTCAATAGAATATTGTTCCCTTCTCTGCTCATTTGGAAGTCCATAATGATTCATAGATTGCGTAAGTATAGCAATAAGATTTTTCACTCCATCTCCCATAACATTTGTTTGTTCAGGAGGACAATCATTGCATTTTCCATTACATTGATCAACACGGTTCCTTCGGGTTCCAGCCATCATATAAAACCCAAAAAGAATAGTGTGAGAGGCAAAAATCACACTAGGGAAAACAACATAATAAAGGGGGAGTACCTTAAATATCTAACATCTTAGTTTACTGTAATTCTAGTACTATAACCTATACTTATACTTAACCTTAGGGACATCCCTATACATACCTTAGAAATATATATAGGGATCTCACTAAAGTTCTCGCATCCTAGTTTCCAAAGGTTGACTAAACCTTTCCTCTGATACAAACTGTAGAGACCCGAAGCTTAACGTACATGGACATTACATTACTTTTGCGGAATACTTAATACATAACAAAAACACACACACAAAGACTGTAATAGTTTAGTATCTTTGGAAACTCAGAATATAATCTTCTAATCGTGGTGAAAGATCTTCAACATCTCCCATAAAGATCTTCCTTTTTTTACCTAAAACCTTTCTTTATATCCTGGGGAAAAGAAAACATAAAAGGGTGAGCTCAAATGCTCAGTAAGGGTAAACAAAAGAAATATCAATCACATCATATACAAAAGAACATAACTTTTTAAAATCTTAACCTGCAAAAGAAATCATAATTTCATAACATGGGATAAATCATAGTAGTGAAATGTAATCCCAATAATCATAACTTAAAACATGAAACTTTGTGGCATACACACATAATCATATAGAATCATTTCTTATTAGTCAAGACTCATTTCCAAGACTATCTTAGTGGACAAAGTCCATTTCTGAACCGAGTTCACTCCTCGTTTCAGTCCTGTTTCACTGAACCAGTTTAACCTGCCGTTCCAGCCATGTCTATCTCATGAGATATAAAATCCTTACCCAATACATTGGAGGGAGATATAGGTCCCACCCATCTCATAATGATACCATTATTATGTGTGCCAAAAAATCACAAACCATACATCATAGCATAACCCATGTAATAAAAATGGGAATCTTAAACATCATGACACCATAAAGCAATTCATATAAGATAAAGGAATTCATAAAAATATTTCCATAATCAAACCAATGTAATAATAGGGATAGAAACAGAACCCTATATTATCTTAGATGGAAAATAGTTTTGATAAAACACTTGAACTCCATTCTTGAGGAAAATATCCTTTCTACTTCAAAAACATTTATCCTTTCTTAACATGTCATAAAATTTTAAACTAAAAGAAGTTGATTAAAAATAAACTTGAAAACTTGTAAAGGACTATTCTTGGAAATAATGTTTTAAAAATCCATTCATGCCGTATAAGTTAAAAAGACATTCTTCTCGTACTTTTGTCAGAAAAGTCAAAAAGTACCTCGTACGAAAAACGACAAAAGATTCCTTTCATATCTTTTACTAAAAACTAAATTAAGGGTAAAATTGGATATAAACTATTGTATAAGGATATAGATATTACATATTAAGGAAACATGGATGTGGATGATAAAATACACCCCAGTAAATTCCAAAGTATAAACAATCTCGGATAAAAATGAGATTGTGATATTTCCCTTACCTTAGGTCTGATTTTCTTCATAAGTGTCTGAACCTTCTGTATAATGATTTAAATAATGTTATTGACTTATTAAAAAATCATAATCACTGTTATGATATCATATATGGTTCACTTATGACTTTATATTACCCGTTCTTTTGTAAATTCCATGTTAAAGAGCGTTTTGGGTAAAATCGTTTCATTTGTCGTCCGTGTTTTGACTTGTAATTATTCATATGATTACTTAGATCATGATTACTTAATTCTAGAATATAAAACATTATTTATATATAATATATATTTAGAATATAAATATATATAATAGATCAGTAAATGGAAAGAAATACACCGTTTATGGAGACAGTAAGTCGTACTACGCATGAACGCTGTTTTCGTTTCCTTATTGAGTTGAATGGAATTAAGTAGATGACATACATATATATACACATATATCCAGTATCATTATTATGTCATATATTTTATGATTACTTATTATATATACTTTATAATCATTCATGAATGGTTAACGTGGAGAATGAATCTCATCGTGTCGTGGAGACGGTAGTCCGTACGTACGCACGAGCGATGATATCGTTCTCATGATCGTGGAATTGTATTGGAGTGTATGTATACTATTTCAGAATAAATATCACTTTAAAATAATCATATATAGTTATTATTTACACCATTATACCCATCCAAGTAAGGTGGTGGTGGAAAATAGATTACACCACGACGTGGAGACGGTATTCCATACGTACGCACGCGCGGTGATTTCGTTTTCCGTAGGATGGTTAGATGGTAGAATAGGGTTGTTTCATACTTATAATAGCATATCAGTATATGAGTGATACTGATGTTATTACTTAATAATGAAACAACCTAAGAAGAAGAAGTGGAAGAAGAAATAGAGTTGAAAGAATTGGTAACGGTCATTACCTCTTCTTTGAAGCGCCTCTTTGAGTCCTCCTCTTAGGGAACTAAAATTGGTCTTTGAAGAAAACCAAGACCTCTAGGATGTTTCTAGGTAAGTTTAGAAGATAATTTGGCAGGTTTTGTCCGAGCTTGAAGGCTCAAAGTGGTGTGAGGAAGAGAGGGAGGAGGTTCCCTCTTATAAGGGAGGAGAGGGGCACCTTTGGAATAACAAAAAACATTATTTTATTATAAATTCAAATTCGGTTTTAAATAGCTCCAAATTGATTTATTTAGAATCTAATGTGTGTATGGGTAGAAATCCTCTCATCCAATAGAATTTGGACAATTTTAATTTATTATTTCAACGTTATCATTTAGTTTTAACTTTAAGTTAGAAAATTTTACTTTTACCGTGTCTTTTTGTGTTCTTACACTATAAGGTTAATAAACATACTATAACAAGCCAAACGAACCCCAAGTTGTTTATTATTAATATATATAACCTTATCTAAGTCATTTTTCAGAACCTTAGATTTTTAGGAATAAAATAAAAATTAATAATATAATATTTGTTTTAAAAACTATTTTCTGTCAATTTTGACACTATTTAGTAATTGATTTTTGTAAAAATCATAACAGAATGATTAGTTCGAAAAAAGTTAATTAAATAAATAGTAAAATGTCATATTAACCTATAAAATTATTTTAATTCATAAAAAGTCTCAAATTACATTTATTTTGGTATTTATAACATCAATTATGTCAATACAAAATTAATAAGATAATTATTGCATCATCATTGTGTCATAAATAAATTAACTTAATTAAAGTCTAAAAATTACAAATAAAATATAATTATGTAGGAAAGATTTTTATATTTATAATTAATATTTATAGTCGAATTTATCTTATGTATGACCCTATATTAAAAATGATTTTCTTATTAAACTTTGATTTTAACTATTTTAATCCTTCTTTAAATAAATTAATAATAAATGTCCTAATCTAATCCAAGTGAGGCTAAATGGTCATATTTTATTCCTAAGGTTGTTTTTGGTCGAATTACACTTATCCAATAGAATTAGGACATGTGTTAGTGTAATAATAATATCATTTTTACCCTTAATTACCCTATTTACTTTTAACCGTGGTAAAAAAAAGTTAAAAGTTAATCTTCACCAAAAATTATTTTCATCTCATTGAACCACATTTTACTTACTGACATCAACTGTGTCTCTAGGATTTTTGAAATTCCAATCACATAAGCGGTATAATTATGTTTTATGAAAAAATCATTTTTTTAACTACCACTTAGTGGTTTCACTATTCATCAAAAAATAAAAGTTTCCAGAAAAATACCAAAAATTGGGCCTAAGATATATTTGATATTATGAACTCAAAAATGATGTCTATTTTACCAAATTCAAAACATATCAGTTGCATTAATTAATTTAAAAGTTAATTCCCATTGTCAAAACAAATAGCGTGTTCTTAAGAGATAATAACTATCAAAAGATTGACACTTGTTTATGTCTTGTTTAAATGTGAAATTACATCCAATGACCAACATTGTATTAAATTGTAAAAATATATTATAAATATACTTTAAAACCACTCAAATTAATAATTTATCACTATTAATTATTTCTATTAAAAAGGTTGTTTTTAATTAAAATTTAGTAATGTTCACTATTCATCAGAAAATGAAAGTTATCCGGAAAGTACCAAAATTTCACCCTAAGATAATTTCGATATTCTGAATCCAAAAATTAAGTCAATTTTGAAAAATACTATTTACAAAATTTCAAAAAGTGGTTATTACTATTCATAACGGCTAGTTTTAATAATATTTTAATAGCATATCGTTGTTTAGTGAAACTCGGTATTGCGTACTACACGCGCTATCGAGGAAGGTCGCGATTCCATATAATGCAAGTCAAGTCAAGGATGCGTGTTGTGAAAGCTCCTTTTGGTGTAGCGTACAACACAAGACATTAATGAAATTAAAAAGAATATTTTTCATAAAATCTCGGGGTGTTACAATCTATCTTTGACCATCTAGAGATGCCTCCAGAGTAGAGGTTCAATATTTCTACATACATGCTTTGACATTTGTCCAAGAATTGGTGGGATGTGATTACCCAAGATGGTCATCATCATAGAATGTTATGGGTTGATTTATAGACTGCCTTCTATGATAAATTCTTTCCCCAAAAACTGAGAGTTGGCATGGTCATAGAGTTCGTGCATCTCGAATAGGGTTCTAGGTTAGTTATGTATTATTCAGTGTGTTTCATAGATTTTTAGTGCTTTGAACCACTTCTAGATGTTGATGAGATTTGGCTTGCTAGATGTTTCGAGGATGGGCACCAATATGCCATCCATACGAAGATGAATGTATTTTTCATGCCTATATTTTCTATAATAGTCAATTAGGATCTTATAATTGAGCATAACCTGGGGGATATAAATAGTATTGGGACTAGAGGACCATTTCCGCATCAGTCCAGTAGTTTTTTCGGTGGTAGGAAGCGTTCCCTCAAGGTTTCTCATCAAGGGATTGAAAACCAAAGTGTCCATTTTGATAGCTGTTTAGTGTGTCATCAGTGTGGAAAATGGGAGAATTGGAAGTATCAATGTGATAGAGACCCACTGGAGTTCCAGGATTGTGGTAATAAGGTGAATCTTCATCATTTCTATAAGACCTTTCCACTAGGTTCGAGTGGAAGAGGATCCGCACCAACTCCACCTTCATGAGCGAGTTCTTTTACGTCGCATCAGGCGGGGAGTTGGAATAGCACTGGTAGGTCTGGAAAAGTTGGAGGTCGTGGCCGTGGTATCCAAACCCTTGGTGACCAATAGCACCAACATAGTAGTTATGATCATGGTAGTCCATATATTAAAAATTGTTGTGGATCAGACTAGTTGAAGGCACTACAGCCGATACCCGAGGATCAAGTTTCAAGACCATCTATAGTACGAGGTATTATTCTAGTAGCCTCTACCATAATATCTAATTTATTTGATACATGTTCTTCAAACTCTTTTTTCTCTGTATCTATTGTTGAAAGTATCGGACTAGAGATACAGTATTACTATTGTGTAATGACCCTAGATATGTCGTTAGGGGTATGAATAGAGGGTATATTCCAGTGTAGGGATTGTCCCCTTGAGGTTGGCAGTTACCCTTTATTATGAAACATATTTATTCTTGAGATAATGGCCATCAATTTCATACTTGGTATGGATTTTTTGGTTCAGTATCACACTTTTGTAGATTGTTATCATTATAGGGTATCTTTTACATCACCAGAGGGTAGCAGTTATCTACATAGGGGTGAGTGGGATGTATAGTGTAACAACTGAGACTTTTATGAGAAATATTTTGTTTTTATGTTATATACATCATCAAAGGAATATTTCACTACACACAACACTAGCTTGGCTTGCTTTACACGCAACTGTGACCTTCCTCGATAGCTTGCGTTGTACGCAATACCGAGTTTCACTAAACAACGATATGCTATTAAAATATTATTAAAACTAGCCGTTATGAATAGTAATAACCACTTTTTGAAATATTATAAATTGTATCTTTCAAAATGGACTTCATTTTTGGATTCAGAATATCGAAATTATCCTAGGGTGAAATTTTGGTATTTTTCTGAAAACTTTCAATTTTTGATGAATAGTGAAAAGACTGAGTTACTATTTAAAAACCGACTTTTTATTTAAATAATTATTTATTTTATTTAAATTTATTTTACTTATAAATTTATACATAATACCTTTATAAGTTCAAAGTAATTCATTGGAGTCATTTTATAATAATTTTAGATATATTAAAATTTTATTGAACTTTTCACTGTCTTTTACCCACCTCCTAGGAGAATTTGCAAATTTACATAAAACTAAATTTTAACGCTTTTGTGAATGGAATTTCAAAAATTAGAGAGACACGGTTGATCTCAGTAAGTAAAATGTGGTTCAATGAGATGAAAATAATTTTTGGTGAATAGTAACTCTTTACTTTTATTTACCACAGTTAAAAGTAAATAGGGTAATTAAGGGTAAAAATGATATTATTATTACCCTAAAACATATCCTAATTCTATTGGATAAGTGTAATTAGACCAAAAACAACATTAGGGATAAAATATGACCATTTAGGCCCACTTAGATTAGATTAGGACATTTATTATTAATTTATTTAAAGAAGGGTTAAAATAGTTAAAATCAAAGTTTAATAAGTAAATAATTTTTAATATAGGGTTATACATAAGATAAATTCGACTAAAAATATTTATTAGAAAGATAAAAATATTTCCTACATAATGGTATTTTATTTATAATTTTTAGACATTAAATAATTTAATTTATTTATGACACAAAGATGATGCAGTAATTATATTATTAATGAAATATTGACATAATTGATGTTATAAATACCCAAATAAATGTAATTTGAGACTTTTTATGAATTACACTAATTTTATAGGTTAATATTATATGTTATTATTAATTTAATTAACTTTTTTCGAACTAATCATTCTGTTATGATTTTCACAAAAATCAATTACCAAATAGTGTCAAAATTGACATAAAATAGTTTTTAAAAAAAATATTATATTATTAATTGTTATTTTATTCCTAAAAATCTAAGGCTTGGCCAAATGACTTAGATAAGGTTATATATATTAATAATAAACAACTTGGGGTTCGTTTGGCTTGTTATAGTAAGATTATTAACCTTATAGTGTAAGAAAACAAAAAGACACGGTAAAAGTAAAATTACCTAACTTAAAGTTAAATCTAAATGATAAGGTTATAATAGTAACCTAAACTTGTCCAAATTCTATTGGATGAGAGGATTTCGACCCATCGCCACCTTATATTCTAAATAAATAAATTTGGAGCTATTAAAAACCGAATATGGCTTTATAATAAAATAATATTTTTAGTTTTTCCAAAGGTGCCCCTCTCCTCCCTTATAAAAGGGCACCTCCTCCCTCTCTTCCTCACACCACTTTGAGACTTCAAGCTCGGCCAACCCTTGCCCATTTCACTTCTCCACTTCCCTATAAACATCCTAGAGGTCCTTTTCTTCTTCAAAGACCAATTCTAGTGCCCTAATAGGAGGTCTCAAAGAGGTGCTTCAAAGAAGAGGAGGTTCGGACACTTACGAAGCCAATCGGACCTAAGGTAAGGGAAAATCTCGCAAATCTCAATTTTTATCCGAGATTGTTTATAATTCAGAATTTACTGGGGAATATTTATCATCCACATACATGTTTCATCCATATATAATATTATTTATATCCTCCTACAGTTGTTTAAATCCAATTTTACCTTTCAGTGGGTTTTTAGTAAAAGATATGAAAGGAATCTTTTGTCGTTTTTTCGTACGAGGTATTTTTTGACTTTTTCGGACAAAGTACGAGAGGAATGTTTTTTAACTTATAAGGCCTGAATGGAATTTTAGAAAATTATTTCCATGAATCTTCCTTTATAAGTTTTCAAGTTTATTTTTAATAAACTTTATTTAGTTTAAAATTATATGACATGTTAAGAAAGGAAAATGTTTTTTTAAAGTAGAAAGTATATTTTCCTCAAGAATGGAGTTCAAGTGTTTTATCAAAATTATTTTACATCTAAGATAATACAGGGTTCTGTTTCTATCCCTATTTTTACATTGTTTTTATTATGTTATGATTGAATTATTTTTATGATGTCCTTTTGACTTATATGGATTGTGTTATGATGGCATGATGATTAAGAATCCCATTTTTATTACATGGGTTATGCTATGATGTAAGATTTATGATTTTGTGGCACACATAAGAATGGTTTCATTATGAGATGGGTTGGACCTATATCTCCCTCCAATTCATTGGGTAAAGATTTATATCTCATGAGATAGACATGGCTGGAATGACAGGTTAAACCGGTTCAGTGAAACAGGACTGAAACGAGGAGTGAACTCGGTTCAGAAATGGACTTTGTCCGCTAAGATAGTCTTGGCTATGGTTTTGACTACTAAGAAATTATTCTCTATGATTATGTGTTTATTCCACAAAATTTCATTTTTTAAGTTATGATTATTGGTATTACATTTCACTACTATGATTTATCCCATGTTATGAAATTATGATCTCTTTTGCAGGATAAGATTTCCAAAATGTTATGTTCTTATGAATATGATGTGATTTCTATTTCTTTTGTTTACCCTTACTGAGCATTTGAGATCATCCTTTTGTATGATTTATTTCCCCAGGTCAGGAATAAGGTTATTAAGTAGGATATGTCAAAAGGGACTCTAGATATGATGAAATAAATGGGAGATAATGTAGATGCTTTATGAACCAGTTGTTTATGTTTCCCAGTTTCTAAAGACACTATACCTATATGGTCCTTTCCTGGTTTTGTTATATGTTGTAATAAGTGTGCTTCAATTCTGAAGTAATAACAATGTATGTAAAGTATGGGTCGTTATAGTTGGTATCATAGGAAAGGTATAGTCAACCTTTGGAAACTAGGATGTGAAAGCCTTAGTAAGAAACCTAAGGATATGTCTAAGCATAGAACAAAATCTTAGTGTTTTATAAATGGCCATGAATTACCTATGATAAGACCTTAAGTGTGAAATTTTATTCTTGATTATGTGGTTTTCCTATTATAATTAGTGTTTCTCACACTATTCTTCTTGGTTTTGGTCAATGGCTGGAACCCGAAGGAACCGTGTTAATGTGGAATGCGAAGGGCAATGAAATGATTGTCCCCTGGAACAACCAAACATTATGGGAGTTAGAATGAAAAATCTTGTAGCCATGCTCACACAACTTTCTCAAGCTATGAATCATGCAGGACTTCCAAACGAGCAAAGGAAGGAGCAACATTCTGTTGAATCCTTCATGAGGCAGTGTCCACCTTCATTCAGCGGGTCTACTGATCCATTAGTTGCTGAACAATCGATCAGTACTATTGAAAAGATATTTTCAGTTATTCAATATTCCGAACATGATAAAGTCATCTTAGCAGTGTATCGTTTGGAAGGAGATGCTGATCAATGGTGGAATCTTATCAAGAATACGAGGCAAAGAGATGAAATTGAGTCCATGGAATGGGACGAGTTCAAGAAATTATTTTTTAATAAGTACTTCCCTCGTATTCTTCGAACAAATATGGAGAAAGAGTTTCTTTAACTAAAGAAAAAGGATGATGAATCTGTTGGTACCTACGAAGAAAATTTTACAAGACTTGCAAGGTACTCTTCTGGTATTGTTATCCAACCTAAGAGTAAGATCGATCGATTCTTTAGTGGCTTAAAACCAAGTCTTTGAAGGGCGTTAGCCATAAGGGACTTCAATATCTATGAGGAAATCGTTTGATGTTCTCTCAAAGTTGAGATGGAGATTGGAGTAACCCATCAGTCATATGGGTTTGATAAGAAGAGGAAAATGGAATTCAAAGGAAAATCTAAAGAGCACACTGAAAAGAAGATGAGTTTTCCCTTATGCTCAAAGTGTGGAAAGAAACATGGAGGAAATTGTCTTAAGGGGAAAAGCAAATGTTATAAGTGTGGAAAAGAATGCCATCGGGCAATTGAATGTCGAAATAATGGGATGAAGATGTCTAATGATGCAAACAAAGGAAGGGATACAGAGAATGAACCTACTACACTTCAATGTTTCAAGTGTAAGGAAATTGGGAATTATTCCAATCAATGCCCTAATAAAAGGGTTTTTGATGATGATCGACGTCAACAAACTCTTAAGGATAAAGACAAAGGAAAGTCACATGAAATTTCTATCAGCGATGTGGAGTACGATAACGAAGTGGTGAAAGGTACACTTACCATCCACTCTAAAGTAGAAAATGTTTTATTTGATTCTGGATCCACCCACTCTTTTATTTCTAAAGAATTTTCTAAAGATATCGTCGTATTACCTCAACAATTAGATGTTGTGTTAGCTGTGACAACCCCTAATGGCACAACAGTCGCATCAAAAGTTTATAATTATTCTCCGATTGAAGTTTGTGGGAAACTGCATCCTACAAATCTTATGATCCTTCCTATAGTGGAATTTGATGTGATTATTGGAATGGATTGGATTTCTTTATATGGAGCTCATATCAATTTCCAAAGAAGGGAAGTCACATTTCATATTCCAGATCAATCTATGATCGTCTATCGATGCAAGGATGAACATAACCTTCTAGTGGAAATTTCATCCATCTTGTGGGTCTTGATTCCACTAAATGAGGGTTATTTATCTCAAATGATTGGAAAGAAACTCACGATTAAGAATATTCCCATTGTACGGGAGTTTGATGATGTCTTTCCGGAGGAATTTCTGGGTCTTCCACCAAATCGTGAAGTTGATTTTTCAATAGAACTCGTACCGGGTGCTTTGCCTATTTCAAAGACACCTTATAGAATGGACCCAATTGAGTTGCAGGAATTGAAGAAGCAACTCCAAGAGAATCTTGATAAGGGATTCATACTCCCTAGTGCATCACCTTGGGGAGCACCAGTTCTATTTGTTAAGAAGAAAGATGGATCAATGAGACTCTGCATTGATTATCGAGAACTTAACAAGATCACTATCAAGAACAAATATCCTCTCCCGCACATTGATGACTTATTTGACCAACTACGCGGAGCTCAATACTTTTCCAAGATTGATCTTCATTCAGGGTATCATCAATTAAGGGTCAAAAGAGAGGATATACCAAAGATGGCTTTCCGTACAAGGTATGGACACTATGAATTTATAGTGATGCCATTTGGTCCTACTAATGCCCCTGTTATCTTCATGGATCTAATGAATAGAGTATTTAGAGACTATCTTGATCAGTTTGTGGTAGTCTTTATAGATGATATTCTTGTCTATTAAAAGAGAAAGTAATAATATGAAGTTCACTTGAGAATTATATTGAAGACCCTGAGAAAGGAGAAGATTTATGCCAAATTTACCAAGTGTGAATTTTGGCTTCAAAAAGTTGCATTTTTTTGTCACATAATCTCAAAAGAGGGGATATCTGTGGATCCAGCAAAAATAGAGGTTATCGAAAGATGGTCGAGACCAAAAACAGTAACTGAGATCTGAAGTTTTCTTGGTTTGGCTGGATATTATCGACGTTTTGTGAAATATTTTTCATGATTATATAATCCACTCACCAAGTTAACTCAGAAAGGAGTTAAGTTTATTTGGACGGAGGAATGTAAAGATAATTTCAAGGAGTTGAAAATAAGTTTATCTAGTGCACCTGTACTCACACTTCCTTGTAGTGGAGAAAGGTTTGTGATCTACAGTGATGCATCCAAGAAGGGGTCGGGGTGTGTTATTATGCAAAATGATATGGTGATAGCTTATGCCTCACGACAGTTGAAATTACATGAGAAAAATTACCCAACTCATGATTTGGAGTTAGCTGTTGTAATCTTTGCATTAAAGATTTGGAGGCATTATCTTTAAGGAGAAAGGTGTGATATTTATACTAATCATAAAAGTTTAAAGTATATTTTCACACAAAAGGAGCTGAATATGAACCAAAGATGATGGTTGGATCTGATTAAGGATTACGAATTCTCAATTCATTGCCACCCTGGGAAAGCAAACAAGGTGGCAGATGCATTAAGTCAACAAGACCATGCTAGCTTATCCATGATGAGGATCATAAAAGATCCAATATTTATGGATTTACAAAGGATGGATCTTGGAATTATAATGGAAGGGGAAAAATCTTATCTTTCTCAAATTAATGTTCAACCATCTATACATGTGAAGATTAAAGAGGCACAGAAAGATGATGTAGAGTTACAAAAGAAGGTGAGAAATGTTCCTGAATTCAACCTTAATTGTGATGGGATAATAAAGTTCAGGAATCAGGTTTGTGTTCCTCCCATCCCCGAATTAAAGAAGGAGATGATGGATGCGGCTCATAGTTCTTCATTCTCTATTCATCCTATAAAAACGAAGATGTATAGGGACATGAAAGAGTACTTCTAGTGGGATGGCATGAAAAGAGATGTTGTTGAATATGTCTCTCAATGCTTGGTTTGTCAGCAAGTTAAAGCTAAGAGACAGAAGTCTAAGGGGATGTTACAACCATTACCCATACCAGAATGGAAATGAGAAAACATCACTATGGACTTTTTCACTGGACTTCCTAAAACATACAAAGGCAATAATGATATCTGGGTCATAGTTGATCGTCTTACAAAGTCTGCACACTTCATCGCTATTAGAGAGGATTTCTCTCTGGATCAACTTTCCAGGATATATGTGAAGGAAGTGGTAAGATTGCATATAGTACCACTTTACATTATATATGATCGGGATCCTAGATTTACTTCAAAGTTCTGGAAAATTCTTCAGCATACTCTGGATACAGAGTTGAGTTTCAGTACTACTTATCATCCTCAAATAGACGGTAAGTCTGAGAGAACAATTCAAACTCTAGAAGATATGTTAAGATCTTGCTCTATGGATTTCAAAGGTGGTTGGGATCAACACCTACCTTTGGTGGAATTTTCTTATAATAATATATTTCACTCCAGTATTCAGATGGCTCCTTATGAATCTCTATATAGAAAGAAATGCAGGACTCCAACTTGCTGGGATGAAGTTGGGGAAAGAAAGCTATTAGGACCTGATCTTGTTGATGAGATGGAAGAAAAGGTCCGATCTATTCAACAACACATAAGAGCACCTCAGAGTTGACAAAAAAGTTATTCCGACAACCGAAGAAAAGACCTAGAGTTTGAAGTGGGTGATAAAGTGTTCTTACGAATATCTCCCTGTAAGAGGGTCATGAGATTTGGAAAGAAGGGAAAGTTGAGCCCTAGATATATTGGTCCTTTCGAAATACTAGATCGTGTTGGGAAGGTAGGTTACCGATTGGCGCTTCCACCAAATCTCTCTCAAGTTCATGATGTGTTCCATGTATCTCTCCTGAGAAAGTACATATCTGATCCTTCACATGTTCTCATCTCAGAAGTTGTATCGCTAGAACAAGATCTTTCTTATGAAAAACAGCCGATAGAGATTCTGGATCATAGAGAAAAAGTCCTACGGAACAAGACCACTCGCTTGGTGAAATTTTTATGGAGGAACCACCAATTAGAAGAAGCTACATGGGAGCTTGAGGATATTATGAGGGAGAGGTATCCTCATCTGTTTGTTACAAAGTGACGAATTTCGAGGGCGAAATTCATTTTAAGTGGGGTAGAATGTAACACCCGAGACTTTTATGAGAAATATTTTCTTTTTATGTTATATACATCATCAAAGGAATCTTTCACTACACACAACACTAGCTTGGCTTGTTTTACACGCAACTGCGGACTTCCTCGATAGCTTGTGTTGTACGCAATACCGAGTTTCACTAAACAACGATATGCTATTAAAATATTATTAAAACTAGCCGTTATGAATAGTAATACCCGCTTTTTAAAATTTTATAAATTTTATCTTTCAAAATGGACTTCATTTTTGGATTCAGAATATTGAAATTATCCTAGGGTAAAATTTTGGTATTTTTCTGAAAACTTTCAATTTTTGATGAATAGTGAAAACACTGAGTTACTATTTAAAAACCGACTTTTTATTTAAATAATTATTTATTTTATTTAAATTTATTTTAGGTCTAAATTTATACATAATACCTTTATAAGTTCAAGGCAATTCATTGGATTCATTTTATAATAATTTTAGATATATAAAAATTTTATTGAACTTTTCACCGTCTTTTACCCACCTCCTAGGAGAATTTGCAAATTTACATAAAACTAAATTTTACCACATTTGTGAATGGAATTTCAAAAATCCGAGAGACACGGTTGATGTCAGTAAGTAAAATGTGGTTCAATGAGATGAAAATAATTTTTGGTGAATAGTAACTTTTTACTTTTATTTACCACAGTTAAAAGTAAATAGGGTAATTAAGGGTAGAAATGATATTATTATTACCCTAACACATGTCATAATTCTATTTGATAAGTGTAATTCGACCAAAAACAATCTTAAGAATCAAATATGACCATTTAGGCCCACTTGGATTAGATTAGGAGATTTATTATTAATTTATTTAAAGAAGGGTTAAAATAGTTAAAATCAAAGTTTAATAAGTAAATAATTTTTAATATAGTGTTATACATAAGATAAATTCAACTAAAAATATTAACTAGAAAGATAAAAAGATTTCATAAATAATGGTATTTTATTTATAATTTTTAGACATTAAATAATTTAATTTATTTATGACACAAAGATGATGCAGTAATTATATTATTAATGAAATATTGACATAATTGATGTTATAAATACCCAAATAAATGTAATTTGAGACTTTTTATGAATTCCACTAATTTTATAAGTTAATGTGACATGTTAGTATTGAGTTAATTAAATTTTTTCTAACTAATAATTCTGTTATGATTTTCACAAAAATCAATTTCCAAATAGTGTCAAAATTGACATAAAATAGTTTTTAAAACAAATATTATATTATTAATTGTTATTTTATTCCTAAAAATCTAAGGTTCGTCAAAATGACTTAGATAAGGTTATATATATTAATAATAAACAACTTTGGGTTCGTTTGTCTTGTTATAGTAAGTTTATTAACCTTATAGTGTAAGAAAACAAAAAGACACGGTAAAAGTAAAATTATCTAACTTAAAGTTAAATCTAAATGATAAGGTTAAAATAGTAACCTAAACTTGTCCAAATTCTATTGGATGAGAGTATTTCGACCCATCCCCACCATAGATTTGAAATAAATCAATTTGGAGCTATTAAAAACTGAATATGGATTTATAATAAAATAATATTTTTAGTTTTTCCAAAGGTGCCCCTCTCCTCCCTTATAAAAGGGAACCTCCTCCCTCTCTTCCTCACACCACTTTGAGCCTTCAAGCTTGGCCAACCCCTGCCAATTTCACTTCCCCACTTCCCTAGAAACATCCTAGAGGTCCTGGTATTCTTCAAAGACCAATTCTAGTGCCCTAAGAGGAGGTCTCAAAGAGGCGCTTCAAAGAAGAGGAGGTTCGGACACTTACGAAGCAAATCAGACCTAAGGTAAGGGAAAATCTCACAAATCTCAATTTTTATCCGAGATTGTTTATACTTCAGAATTTAATGGGGAATATTTATCATCCACATCCATGTTTCCTCAATATATAATGTTATTTATATCCTCCTACAATTGTTTAAATCCAATTTTACCCTTCAGTGAGTTTTTAGTAAAAGATATGAAAGGAATCTTTTGTCATTTTTTCGTACGAGGTATTTTTTGACTTTTCCCGCCAAAGTACGAGAAGAATGTTTTTTTAACTTATATGGACAGAATGGAATTTTAGAACATTATTTCCATGAAGCTTCCTTTACAAGTTTTAAATTTCATTTTTAATCAACTTCTTTTAGTTTAAAATTATATGACATGTTAAGAAAGGAAAATGTTTTTTTGAAGTAGAAAGGATATTTTCCTCAAGAATAGAGTTCAAGTGTTTTATCAAAATTATTTTCCATTTAAGATAATACAGGTTTTTTTTTCTATCCCTATTTTTACATTGTTTTGATTATGTTATGATGGAATTATTTTTATGATGTCCTTTTATCTTATATGGATTGTGTTATGATGGCATGATGATTAAGAATCCCATTTTTATTACATGGGTTATGCTATGATGTATGATTTATGATTTTGTGGAACACATAAGAATGGTTTCATTATGAGATGGGTGGGACCTATATCTCCCTCCAATGCATTGGGTAAAGATTTATATCTCATGAGATAGACATGGCTGGAACGGCATCTTAAACCGGTTCAGTGAAACAGGACTGAAACGAGGAGTGAACTCAGTTCAGAAATGGACTTTGTCCACTAAGATAGTCTTGGATATGAGTCTCGACTACTAAGAAATGATTCTCTATGATTATGTGTGTATGCCACAAAATTTCATGTTTTAAGTTATGATTATTGGGATTACATTTCACTACTATGATTTATCCCATGTTATGAAATTATGATCTCTTTTGCAGGTTAAGATTTCCAAAATGTTATGTTCTTATGAATATGATGTGATTGATATTTCTTTTGTTTACCCTTATTGAGCATTTGAGCTCACCCTTTTGTATGTTTTATTTCCCCAGGTTAGGAAGAAGGTTATTAAGTAGGATATGTCAAAAGGGACTCTAGATATGATGAAATAAATGGGAGATAATATAGATGCTTTATGAACCAGTTGTTTATGTTTCCCAGTTTCTAAAGACACTATACCTATACGGTCCTTTCCTGGTTTTTTTATATGTTGTAATAAGTGTTCTTCAAATCTGAATTAATAAAAATGTATGTAAAGTACGGGTCGTTATATATAGGCTTGTATAGATAGATGAGATCATCATGGGATAGGTGGAGTGACCACCCAAATTTCAAATATTTTCAGGGAGGATTAGGGTTTAGGATAAGATGATTTCTCTCCAGTAGTGGATCATTTAAGGGATGCCTTTCCCGATGATTTTTTTGGCCTACCTCCTGAGAGATAGGTAGAGTTCATAATCGATCTTGTTCTATGGGAAACTCCAATATCCATTACCCCATATAGGATGTAACCAATAGAGATTCAAGATCTCAAGTGGTAGTTAGAGGATTTAGAGGCCAAAGGTTTTATAGGGACTAATACATCCTCTTGGGGTCCGCTCGTTCATTTCACCAAGAATTCAGATGGAACCTTATGTCTATGCATGGATTATAGAATGTAGAACTAGCTTACGGTCAAGAATCAATATCCACTACCTCGAATAGATGATATCTTCGACCATCTCCAATGAGGAAAGGTCTTATCTAAGATCGACCTGATATCGGGTTATCATCGGGTGCGAGTTAGGCCATCAGACATACCTCATACAGATTTCCATAGTAGGTATAGTCTATATGAGTAACTTTTTATATCGTTCGGTCTTAAAAATGTTCCCTATATTTTCATGGATCTGATGAATAAGGTTTTCCACCCCTATTTGTATTCTTTTATTGTGTTCTTTATGGATGAAATATTATTATATTCTCTCACTCATAGCGACCATGACAAACATCATAAGATCATTCTGGATACACTGAGAGAGTATCAGATTTATGCCAAGATTTCTATGTTCCACTTATGGATCGAAAAAGTTCACTTCTTGGGACATATAATATCAGAATCAGGAGTATCCATTGACCCAAAAAAGGTTATTGTTGTAGTTTCCTAGGAGCATCCCAAGAACGTGGTTGATATATATAGTTTCTTATGGATGTCTGGATATTACAGATGTTTCATACAAGACTTATCACATCTTTCTTCACCTCTTACTAGTCTTACAAATAAGAGTGTCAAGTTCATATGGCCAAAAGCATGTGAAAAATCCTTCCAGGAAATGAAAGGGAGGATTGTATCGGAACCTATTCTGACTCTTCTAGAGCCAAATATAGGTTATACCATATTCTATGATGCATTAGAAATTATCCTAGGAGCAGTGTTGATGCAGGAGGACAAAATCATTATGTATGGATCTCGACAGTTGATGCCTTGAAATAGAAATTACATGATTCATGACCTTGAGCTAGCAGTAGTTTTCCATGTCTTATGTTTCTGGAGACATTATTTGTTGGGTGAGTGCTTTGTGGTGTACAAAGACCACAACAACCTCAAATATATCTTTTCACAGTGTGAATTTAACCTCAGATAGTGGAGATGGGTTGAATATCTACAATACCTTGATTTTGATATTGCTTATACACCTAGGAAGGTCAAGTGGTTGCAGATGCACTGAGTCAAAAAAACTCAAAAACATGACGTGTGGAAAGCCACTGACAAATGGAAGTTAATGGTCCTCTTTTCTGAGATATATCTATAGATTCATGATAGTCATCAGTAGTATTATATCTCATTCTTGATAGTTACCTCTTACCTATTTTAATAGGCGAAGAGTATAAAAATTTTAAATCCTGAAGGCTTAGTTCTCTATGAGAGTGTTTCAAGAGATAACCCTCCTATGGATTGGTCTGTGGATAGAGGTGATGTCATGCGTCTATGTGGACATATCTGGGTTCCTAAAGATATGAGATAGGATTTGATGAAAGAGTATCATGCTTCTCAATGGGAATTTTATCCAAACATCTCCAAGATTTATTGAGATATATGACGCTAGTATTTGTGTCCTAGGACGAAACTGTGAGGGTATCGGGACTACGCAGCGGAAGCCGGTGGGTAGGGAATTTAAAAATTTCTGCTTCACCGAAGTGACCTAACCCTATCAAATCCGGTGATCTTGTCCTGGATTGGTCTGAGGATCTTTCAAGTTTTATAAATAGAACGAAAAATTAAATTGAACATTTACCTTGTTTAGAATTGACATGTGCAAGTCTGCCGCAGGACGCTGGTGATCGTTGCTCGAAGACTCCAACATTGAAGCCCTATAGATCGTCCACACATGCCTTGCGAATCTACTCGCGCACCGTTTTTCAAGATCTGGGTTCTAGCATGGATCTTCAACGCTCACTTCAGCGCAGTGACGATCACCGCAAAGGAAGGAGCTTCAATCTCAGATGGATGATCTTGAAGATCCTTCTTTGCTTGAGAGACTCTCTCTCTAGATTCCAGGAGGAGAGAGAATCTCTCAATTTTGACACATGAATAATGATCATGGGAGAGCCTCTCTCTCACTTATATAGGGTGTGTTTAAAAACATGCGGTATAAGTTCCCAGCCCCCGTGTAATAGATGTCCGCTATATAAGTGATATAAATAATTATTTATGACAAATAAAATTATGACATAAATAATATTTACAATTTATCACTTACTTGTAATATATAAATATATTATGTGATAAATTTGAGTCTTTAACTCGACTCATTCCTCCTGGTAATATTAAACGAACCTAGGATATTTAAATCCATTCGAATAATATTAATACTTGGATTTACTATATAGCTTGTAAATACATGTTATAAATAAATTCAATGAATTATTATAAACTTGAATAATTAATGAATTTATTTATTCTTTTGTGATCTATAGAACTTGGATAGTGCTCGGACCCTTTGTCGGGGCCTGCCAAGTTCTAAATTCTTATTCCCAGAATAGGGCAGATTCTCAAGGCGCTATTGTGTGAGACCCTCTATGCCCTTATCTCAATAGCAGTGAATAATACCACTGACCTAGAGCGGGGTCTAGCAACCCATTGAGGCCCCTATAGAGATAAGGAAAAGTCAAAACAACGACTACCTTCCTACGAACACGGTCCGTGTAATATAATCTCTTCGTCATCGATATCTCAATAAATCAGAATGCAAACTAGTGTCATCATTCTTTATTTTATTAATTTTGTTTGTTTATTTGTCTGGACGGTCTTACCTTCGACTACCATGGCCATGGATTTATTGAAGGTGAAACCATCCTAATCAACCAGGCCTGAGATATCTCTTCCTGAACTCAGAAGCGACAAATCCTTTCTCGCTCATTCAATCAATGCCATGTCAGTAATGACATACCTGATACAAACTACCTCACCACAACTTTGTCTCCGTGGTTTTAGACTTATATCAAATGTACGTAATTAAATGACATTCATTGATAATGATATCAAGTCAGGAGACCATTACACATGTCCGTATATAGGAACGACCAATGACACCAGAAACATGTGGTGGTCCTATTAAGCGGTTTTGTCCTCATGATCTCAATAGCTAGATATCATCAAGTGTGAACTTCATGAGAATAAGTCTCAATGATTATGAGCCCCCAGCACCTGATGGTCACACATCATCTGTTTCCTTTCAGAATGATGTAACTGGACCATAGGACGTTACTTTAAGATTATTTTCATGGCATCTTAGGGTTCTCATTATAGCATGGGACCTGCTATAACCATTTGATGCGACAGGTAATCTAAGGAAATTTCCATAAACAAAGTGGATGCAGAAGTATCTTCACTATCATTGAAAGATAAACACATGTAGAAAAACAAACTAAATACATGTAACAGTAATCAAAGTACAATACAAGTTGGGTCTAGGGAACCCACTTTCAACACTCCCACTTGCACTAGAGCCAAATTCTAATAGGTTTTAATCCTCTATCTCTCACATGTGAATCATTATTCTACTAAGTAATGGCTTTAGTCAGGGGTTCTGCCACGTTTTCCTCTGTGGCTACTCTACTAACTATCATGTCACCTCTTTGAGTAAAATCCCTCCAGAGATGAAACTTCCAAAGAATATGCTTTGTCCTCTGGTGAGACCTGGGCTCCTTAGCAAGCACCACTGTAGTAGTATTATCACAATATACTGGAACAGGGTCTGCATTGCTAGGTACAAAACCAATGTATGAGATAAAGATACATATCCAGATTGCTTACTTTACTGCATCGGAAGCTGCAATATATTCGGACTCTACTGTAGAATCAGCAACCACAGCTTGCTTTGAGCTTCTCCAGCTCACTACACCACAATTCAGGCAAAAGATGTAGCCTGACTGCGATTTCATATCATCATGATCTGTCTGGAAACTAGCATTAGTGTATCCCCTCACAACTAGTTCCTCATCTCCTCCATACACTAGGAACAAATCCTTAGTACGCCTTAAGTACTTTAGGATAGTTTTAACAGTTGTGCAGTGCAGCTCTCCTGGATTGGATTGATATATACCCACCATGCTTAAATCAAATTCAACATCAAACCTAGTACATATCATGGCATACATGATAGAACCCACTTCCGAAGCATAAGGGACTCTACTCATTCTATCAATCTCCTCCTGTGTTTGTGGACACATTTTCTTAGAGAGATTTACACAATGTGACATAGGTAACAGTTCTCTCTTGGATTGTTCCATATTGTACCTTTTGAGTACCTTGTAAATATATGTACTTTGACTTAGGCCAAGCAGCCTTTGAGATCTATCTCGATAGATCTTGATCCCTAGAATGTAGGCTGCTTCACCTAAGTCTTTCATGGAGAATAATTCATTTAACCAAGTCTTAACTGACTGTAAGACTTGCACCTCGTTTCCCATGATTAATATGTCATCAACATATAAAACTAGGAAAACGATAGCATTCCCTTCAACCTTATTATAGACACAAGGCTCACTTTATTTTTTGAAAAAACCAAAATCTCTTATGGCCTCATCAAAGCGAACGTTCCATGATCTTGATGCCTGCTTCAATCCATAAATGGATCTATGCAAATTTCATACTTTATTGGCATTATTTGACTTAACCAACCCGGTTGGTTGAGTCATATATATGTCTTCAACTAACTTCCCATTTAGAAAAGCAGTTTTGACCTCCATTTTCCAAATTTCATAATCATGAAAGGCTGATATTGCAAGCAATATTCTGATGGATTTAAGCATTGCCACTGGTGAGAAGGTTTCATCATAGTCAATGCCTTAAAGTTGTCTGAAACCCTTTTCAACCAGTCTTGCTTTAAAGGTATTAACCTTACCATCCATTTCCAGCTTCTTCTTGAATACCCATTTTCATCCAATGGGCTTTACATCAGCTGGAGGGTATACTAAAATCCAAACTTGATTTTGGTACATGGACTCCATCTCAGAATTCTTGGATTCTTTCCATTTAGCAGCTTCTTTTCCTTATACTACTTCCTTGTAGGTTAGAGGTTCATCATCCTCAAGGACTATTGTGTCACCTGACTCGGTGACAAGAAAACCATAATGCTCTGTTTCTCTAACCTCTCGCGTAGACCTACGCAGTATCTGTGTCTCAAGAACAATTTCTTCTTCCACTTGCTCTTGTAGAGATTGTTCCTCTTCCAACTCTTGTGCATCTGGAGCATTAACTTCATCGAATTCAATATTTCTCCCACTATTTCTAGTAGAAATTTGATCCCTTTCTAGAAATTTGGCGTATCTTTCCATAATGACTTTTCTATCTAAAGGTTTATATAGGTAGTATCCTCTAGTTTCTTTAGGATAACCTATAAAGATGCACTTAGTGCTTCTGGATGCTAATTTTTCACATGGTAAAGTCTTGACAAATGCCTCGTACCCCCCCCCCCACACATGAATGTGTGTCAGATTGGGTTTCTTTCCATACCATAACTGATATGGAATCCCATCTGCAACTTTATTTGGTACTCGGTTAAGGGTATATACTGTTGTCTTCAAGGCGTATCCCCAAAAGGATAATGGAAGAGTTTTATGACTCATCATTGATCTAGCCATGTCAAGCAAGGTCTTATTCCTCCTTTCACTAACATCATTCCATTGTGGTGTATAAGGAGGATTGAGATGGGATACTATCCTACACTCCTTCAAGTGATCAATGAATGCTTGGTTAAGATATTCTCTGCCTCGGTCTGAGTAAAGTGCTTTTATCTTCTTACCAAGTTTGTTTTCTACTTCATTTTTTTATTCCTTAATGAAACGAAAGGAATCTGACTTATATCGCATAAAGTAGATATATCCATACCCACTATAATCATCGGTAAAAGTAATGAAGTATAGAAAACCACCCCTTGCCTCTACTGGAAATGGACCACATACATCTGTATGTATTAATTCCAGCACTGCATTGGCTCTTTCTCCCTTTTCTGAGAAAGGTGCTTTGGTCATATTTCCTTGTAAACAAGATTGGCATACATCTAAGGATTCTAACTATACCGAGTCTAGATACCATTCTTTATGTAATCTTCGTAATCGCTTCTCGTTTACATGACCAAGCCGGAAGTTCCATAGGCGGGTATTTTTTGATTCATGTTCGTTGTTTTTTTCATTGATTTCCATTACTGAGTTTTCTAGTTCAAGCATATATAAACCATTGTTAAGATGTTCTATACAATAACATATGTTATCCCTATAAAAGAGACAACTTTTATTTTCAAACTTGAAATAAAAACCCATAGTGTCTAAACTCAACACAGAGATAATGTTCCTGGTAATATATGGTACATAATAGAAATTGTTTAAAACAAGAACCAAACCAGTTGGTAAAGTCAAGTGATAGTCTCCCACTACCAAGGCCGCCAGACTTGCACCATTTTCAGCTTGGAGATCCACTTGACCTTTTGCAATATTCTTGAACCTACTTGGTACATGTATATGAATACAAATGTGTGAACCACATGTTGTATCCAATAACCAACTTGTAGATAAAGATAGATTGCATTCAATGGAAAAAATACCTGAAGTAGAAGCATCGGCTTGCTTCTTTTTCCCAGCTCTGCAATTCTTCTTCTAGTGGCCTTTCTTGCCACATCCAAAGCAGACAGCTTCCTTCTCATTACTTTTCCTCTGAATCTTTGGCTTCTTTGCAGGATGATGCATTGGTATCTTTGGCCTTAACTTGGACTTTGACCCCTTTCCCTTGCCCTTGTTTTTCTTTTTCACCATAAGGACAGTTGAATTGGTGTTTTTAATGTCCTTATCAGCTTGACGAACTAAATCCAAAAGATCTAGGAGTGAATTTGTCATATCATTCATATTATAATTGACAGTGAAAGTCGAAAAGCTTGACAGTAAAGTGGAAAGAATGAGATCCACTTCTAGTTCTTCATTCAGTTTGAACTCAAGGGCTTCAAGCCTCTCATCTTGAGTACGTGAGGATCGTCTTGGTTCCCTTCTGCTAGCCTTCACTTATAAAGAACACTTGAGATCTCATACCTTTCTTGCCTAGCCCTCTCCTCATATAGTTATTAGAGATCTGAAAGAATCTTGTAGACGTCCTCTTCCTCATGCATTTTTTGCAATTGGCTAGACATGGATGACAACATGATGCATTGTACATCAAGTGCATCGTCTACATGCTTTCTCTATTTATCTTTTTCCGTCTTGCTTGCTCCCTGAGGAGGCTCAGTAGGAATTGGGGATTCCATCACATATAACTTCCTTTCTTGGTGTAGTACTATGTGCAAGTGCATGTACCACTCTTGGAAGTTATTGCCGATCAGAATATTTACTTTATCCAAGATCGATTTCAGTGATAAAGTACTTGTGGTGTTGGTGATTTCCATTTTGAATCTACATTAGATAAATATTTATCAGTTAGTACTTTGTCTTGATTACCTTTTGACATTTTATGATAAATAAATTATTATATAATTTAATGTCTCTAACTATTTTAACAAACCTTAATAACCCTCACTATTAGATTTGGAATACTCTTTCTCTTGATCATTCTAGTGGCAAGGATCCTCAAAACCTTCCTTGTAGTCTACAAGCTAGGGCTATGACACTACTTGGAGGGTTTCAGGGTAAGAGCTATGTTGGCAAACCACTTGTTCTTGTGGTTCCTTGTGTATTTGAGTAAAGTCCCAGCTTTTAGAATCTGAACTTGATTCCCTCAACCTTTTGCCTCTAAAGTTATAGCAAGTTAGCTAAGTCTAAACCTTGACTACTCACTTTAGTTAAGTCGACCCATTTCTCTCATGGAAACGCCCCTGTAGTAACAGGCACTCTCAACTGAGGCTGATGAGCACCCAAACAGCCGGTTTTGTTTATATGTGAGAAATTGAAGGCATTTAGACTTAATATATCTTTGAGGGATTTTTAATATTAATTGACGAATATAATCCTTTTTTTATTTATTATGTTCAAATTGGGTTGTCGCGCTCACAAATGAACATTCAATAGAATATTATTCGTCACAAATTTATGCATTTTATCTTGTTTATTATCCTATTTGATCATGCAATAATCATGTAGACGCATAAAATAATAAACTATGAATAAAGTAAATCATGCATTCTGACTGGTCTTGAGCATTCTATAATGATCGGTCGATAACTGATCAATCATCTTCTAGGGGCATCCATACCTAAGTCAATACATGACTCGTGTCGCTACTGGCCCGAGTGCAAAGCGCCCAACTCCTATCTGGACTATCGCCTCAACATGGCAGTGTCTTCCTCTCAAATTGTCACCGTAAAATTACAAATATACTCGCACGTAGGCGAGGGGGTCTGGGGTACAAAATACAACTAGTGCAATGGACGCGCATGCCCTTATACATATTTTAATTAAAAGATGATTGGAAGACCGTCATTTATCTAACTAAATATTACAATCATCACACGCATTGAATAAATAAATAAATAAATGTCAGACATACACAGGTCGGTCACTTGCTCAAGACCAGTAGAGGTAAAATCGTAATAAAATTAAATTGCAATAAATTTAAATTATGGGAGGGTGTTCTAATAAATTAAATGAATTTGATTAAATTCAAATAATTTGATTTTATCGGTTCCATTTGTTTAATTTAATTTTAATTCCAAAAAATAAATTAAACCATTATTTTAATTCTAAACTCAAATTAAATTAATATTTTGGATTAAAATAATTCAAACCCCTAAATTAATTCCAATTAATTTAATTTAAAAAACTAAATTAATTAAAATTAATTTAATTCAGGGTTACCTCTAGCTGGAGAAGAGTCTAACAAGACTGCGTACCGCCGCGGGATATCCTCCTGGAACCACGGCGTGACTGCTGCATGACCGCGGCGTGACCGCAGCATGACCGCGGTGTGACCACGGGGTGCGCGCGGCGTGACCGCGGCGTGGCTGTAGCGTGACTGTGGCGTCCAACGACTCTCGTGGCAGCTGCATCTCCCGGAATGGTCCGAGGGGAGTGGAAGGAGGCCGGCCAGCCACATGGCCAGCAGCCCGCTGCTCTGGCGAGTCGGCGAGGCGGTTGTCCGGTTCGGCAGAGGGGAGGTCGGCGCGGCTGGTGGCGGCCAGCAAAAGTGAGTCCAGCGTGGAAGGGAGGCCGGCTCGGGTGGGGTCCAAGGCGGCGCAGTAGGCAGGTCCGGCGAGAGGAGGTCCGGCATGGGCCGCGTCCAGCGTGGAGGAGGAGGCCGGCGTGGGGTCGGGCGGCCGGATGGAGCCGGTCCGGAGGAGGCCGGCGCGAGGCTCGGGAGGCCGGATAGAGTGGGATCTACACGGAGAGGATGAGGTCGGCGCGGGGAGGGGTCTGAGGTGGCGCAGCAGGCCTGTCCGGTGGGAGGAGGTTCGATGGAGGGGAGGTCGGCGTGGTCCGCGACGTCTGGCCGCAGGGGGCTCAGCGCGGAGGAGGTCTGGCGGAGGGGGTGCGAAACCTGGCGTCTAGGGTTTCCACCCCTTGTGCGCTGCATGAGAGGAGACCCCAAAGGGGGTCTTCCGCCCTTTTCTTTTTTTTTTGTCTTTAGAAAAAAAATGAATGCCACCCCCTTTTTTAATTAAAGGGAGAAGACCCCATTTTGGGGTCTTTTCTTCCCATTTTTTTTAATTAAAAGCAAGAAGACCCCAAGTCATGGTCCCCTTCTCTCTTATTTTATTATTAAAAAAAATCCACACTTTTGTGGAAAAATATTTTATAATAAAATATTTTATAATAAATATTTTAATATATTTTATAATAATAATAAAAAAATTTAATATTAATTCTCAATTTGAGATAAACAACAAATGAATGAAAAAAAAACACAACGTCGATCCAATTAAAAATTTTAAATGATCATAACTTGATCATTCGAAAAGGAAACGATGTGCGGTCAAATCCAAATGAACTTTTTTAACACCCCTCATTTAAATTTAATGCATTTTAATTTTTTTGACTCAGAAAAACCTTGTGATCCCTCTGATACCACTATTACAGTACTGGGACTGCACAGCGGAAGCCGTTGGGCCGGGAATTTAAAATTTTCTGCTTCACCGGAGTGAAAAAACCCTATCAACTCCAGTGATCTTGTCCCGGCTTGGTTCGAGGATCTCGCAAGGTTTATAAAGAGCACAAAAAATTAAACTAAACATTTACCTTGATCGAAATTGACGTGTGCAATTATTTCGCAGGACGCCGGTGATCATTGCTCGAAGACTCCGACGTCGAAGCCCTCTAGATCATCCACACACGCCTCACGAATCTGCTCGTGCGCTGTTTGTCAAGATCCGGGTGCTAGCGCGGATCTTCGACGCTCAATTCAGCGCAATGACGATCACTATAAAGGAAAAATCTTCAATCCAAGATGGATGATCTTGAAGATCCTTCTTTGATTGAGATACTCTCTCTCTAGATTCCAGGAGGAGATAGAAGCTATCAATCTTGACACATGAATAGTGATCACGGGAGAGCCTCTCTCTCACTTTTATAAGGAGTGTTTAAAAACATGTGTTATAAGTTCCCTGCCCCCATGTAATAGACATCCGCTATATAAGTGATATAAATAATTATTTATGATTAATAAAATTATGCCATAAATAATATTTAAAATTTATCACTTACTTGTAATATATAAATATATTACGTGATAAATTTGAGTCTTTAACTCGACTCATTCCTCCTGCTAATATTAAATGAACCTAGGATATTTAAATCCATTCGAATAATATTAATACTTGTATTTACTATATAACTTGTAAATACATGTTATAAATAAATTCAACAAATTATTCTAAACGTGAATAATTAATGAATTTATTTATTCTTTGGTGATCCATAGAACTTGGATAGTTCTCAGACCCTTTGGCAGGGCCCGCCAAGTTCTAAATTCCTATTCCCAAAATAGGGCAGATTCTCAAGGTGCTATTATGTGTGACCCTCTAGGCCCTTATCTCAATAGTAGTGAATAATACCACCGACCTAGAGCGGGGTCTAGCAACCCATCGAGACCCCTATAGAGATAATGAAAATTCAAAACAACGACTGCCTTCCTACGAACACGGTCCGTGTAATCTAATATCTTCGTCATCGATATCTCAATAAATCAGAATGAATACTAGTGTCATCATTATTTATTTGCTTTATTTTTTTTGTTTATTTGTCCGGATGGTCTTACCTTCGACTATCATGGCCATGGATTTATTGAAGGTGCAGCCATTCTAATCAACCAGGCTCGAGATATCTCTTCTTGAACTCGAAAGCGATAAATCCTTTCTCGATCATTCAATCAATTCCATGTAATTAATGACGTACCTGATACAAACTACCTCACCACGACTTTGTCTCCATGGTTTTCTCCTTATATCAAATGTACATAATTAAATTACATTCATTTATAATGATATCAAGTCAAGAGACCATTACACATGTCTGTAGATAGGAACAACACATGACACCAAAAACATGTGGTATTACTAATAAGTGGTTTTGTCCTCATGATCTAAATATCTATAGATCATCAAGGGCGAAATTCATGAGAAGAAGTCTCAATTCTTATGAACCCCCAGCACCTGATGGTCACACATCAACTGTTTCCTTTCAGAATGATGTAACTGGACCATAGGAAGTTACTTTAAGATTACTATCATTGCATCTCAGGGTTCTCATTATAGCCTGGGACCTTTTATAACCATTTTATGCGACAGGTAATCTAAGGAATTTTCCATAAACAAAGTGGATGCAGAAGTATCTTCACTATCATGGAAAGATAAACACATGTATAAAAAAAAGATGAATACATGTAACAGTAATCAAAGTACAATACAAGTTGGGTTTAGGGCACCCACTTTCAATATAAACGTCTGATGGTAGGATTTATCACTAGGTGTTCCACCTGTAAGTAAGTGAAGGTGGATCACGAGAGACCTGCAGGCTTGTTACATCCACTTATAGTCCTGGAATAGAAATTGGAAGATGTTTCCATGGATTTTATAGTCAGATTACCTAGGTCGGTGAGGGGTAGTGATTCTATAAGGGTATTCATTGACTGACTAATGAAATCATCCCACTTTATTACTATTTGTGATACTTTCTTAATTTATGAACTGGGAAGACTGTATATCTGTGAGATCAAATGATCACATGGGGTTCCACATACTATTGTATCAGATAGTCATGTTCATTTCACATCATGGTTCTAGTAGGGTTTGTACAAGGCTATGAAAACACAGGTTCTTCTAATCACATCTTTTCACTCTCAGACTAATGGAAAATTGTAATGGACAATACAGTTTCTAGAGGATATGATTCAAGCATGTGTATTTGATTTCGATGGTTCATTGGAGAAGAATATCCCTCTCATCGATTTCACCTATAATAAAATCTTTCAGAAAACAATATAGATGTATCCTTTTGAGGCCTTATAGGTTAGTCCATGTTGTTCATCCCTGTGCTAGTTAGAAGCAGGTGAGGTAGCCCTACTAGGTCCTCATCTCATTCAAGAGACTTCAGGGAAAGTTCAGCTAATCAGAAAGTGTATGAATACTGCTCAGTCTAGATATAAATCTTATGTCGATCGCCATCGACGACCTCTTGAGTTTGAGGTCAGGGATTGTGTTTTTACTCAGGTATCACCCAGTCTAGGGCATAGACGGTTTCTAAAGAAGGGAAAATGTGTCTCCTCATTATGTAGGTCCATTTGAGATTCTAGAGAGAGTCAGTCTGATAGCTTATTGGTTGCTATTACCATAGAGGTATCATGCCATTCACGATGTCTTTCATGCTTCATAGCTTCTCCAGTATCATGCCAACCCATCACAAACCTTTGATCCTGAGGAAGTTGACTTAGATGATGATGCTACATTTGAGGAGTATCTAGTATGCATCATTGACCGAAGCATGAAGACTCTCTGAGGCCAGTCTATCCCTCTAGTACAGGTGCTATGGAAACACGGCTGAGTACAAGATGAGACTTGGGAGAGGAAAGCTGACATATATTCCCCATGTCTAGAGTTATTCTTAGATAGTGTTTCTTCACCCTTGGAAGGTGAACTCAGGGACGATTTCTTTTTAAGGGGGGAAGACTGCAAGAATCCAGTTTTTCACTTAGGTATGGATTCTTTAAATTTCAGTCTAAATATTTTTATTAGACCTAATATGGATTTTTAATGGGTTAAAAAAGGTCTCAGAGGTGTCAAGGGAAAGTTCGGAGCCCAGAACCCATATTTTTGGGGAAACTATCCAAGTCTCGCAGTTGACACACAGTTGGCGTATGGTTTTTCTAACCATGTAGATGGTGTTTTTTCCGACAAAACCACCTCACATAGTTAGAGAACATCCCTGAAACCTAAATATGTAATCACCCATTCTTCCCCAGTACTCATATATGGTTTGCGCATGATTTTTCAAACCATGCGCAGGCCTTTTTCCAGGGTAATTTTCTGGTTTTCCCCTTAATGATCTATTAAGCTTCCTTCTTCTTCACTAATCCAAGATTATGTATGATTTAATTATATGGATCTCATTTTGGAGCTTTTTGAAGGCCAAAGCTAGGTATTTTAAGATATACTACAGTCATTATTCGATCGAGCTTTTGTTTTTCACGTTGGATGTGAAATGGTAAGTAATCGAGTCCTTCTGAGTTATTCTACTTCTCTCTTTCTCTCGACCGAGTTATCAGGGTATGAGAATTTTTCTATTTTTCTTAGATATACTTCAATCCGATCCAAATCAAGGTCCAAATTAGAGAAGTATAGTTGTAAAAGCCTAATGTGGTTAATCTATAACCTATCCCTCAAGTTCATTGATTTTGGATTTGTCGTATAGGGCCCACCAATTTCATCGGGTGCCGTTTATATAATTAATGTGTCATTATTATACTCTTTAGAACCATATAGTTATTATCTTTCAATATATGTGATTAATTTTTGGGGGTTACTTTCACAACTCCATCCTTCCCATGTAGGATGTTATTCCATATTTGATGCTTTAGTGTTTTGACACATTTGAGCCGCTGTTCGGGTGTGACTTTGCTTGACCATTATAAGGGTAATATTTTTCTATATTAAATGGATTGATTTATAATTATAATTTCATAATGGAAAGTACCATGTATGCTCACCACTTGACTCACCTAAGTTAAGTGACACAATTTGACAATGAAATATGAAATCTGAATTGGAAAGTATACTAAGGACATGACTTAACCGGATTAAATGTAAATTAATAGTAGGTTTCATATCCGTAGAACCCCTTACCACATTAATGGAAGGTAGATGAATGAACCTTGAATATGGAATATTCCTTAAATGGATTAAATTAATGGTTGAATTCTACTTAGCCTAGTCACACTAATGAAAGGAAAGTCTTGAACTAAATGAACTTATTGGTTAATTATGACTTGATTAAAAGGTTTCATGCCACTTGACCTTATCTAGCTAATGAAAGGAAAGACTTGAACCAAAGTTGCATGCTAATTGACCTTATCACACTAATGAAATTAAAGGCTTGAACCAAATGAAATAGTACATGACTTCATAAACAAATACGAATGTCCTGACTCGAGATTGCCTTGGATTCCAATCAGGGAATTCCATGAGCACTCGAGAACCCCATTCTGATTCAAGTATATGGCTTAATTATGTTGAGACCCACCTAGATCCCAATCCTTTTCTGTTTTTGGATGCTCAGTATGACACCGTAGGATCCATCCATATTATTATAGGATGCCTCAAATACACACCATGGATCCAGCATTGACAAGTAGGTGCCATGGTTACATCCCAAACTGCCCTATCTCTACTTATCCCTATCTTACCTTGGATTTGGTAGGCACATTATCGTGTAATTCCTTGGACATGCTCCTTAGATTACACTCTTATGCTTATCGAGGCTGTAGTGGTTACTAAGTTGGTGACCCTTGAGGTAAATGTTGGCTTGGTTGATACCTTGGAACTTTCATTATCTACACCATCACGAGACTATGTCAGTGTGGATCATGCCTCATGTGACCTATTAATATAAACCATTAATTGATTAATTAATGAACTGGTTACATTTTCGGACACCATCCAAGGGCTGAAGCAGGTTTTTGGGTATTTAGTTACATTGTACTACTTTACTTTATATATACATGCCTGCACACTGTTAAATTTCTATTACATGGGATGTATGTTATAGACACTGTTTTTTGTGGCCCACTGAGATTTATCTGAACCTACTCTGGGTGTCATTTCGTATCTAGGGGAAATTACATGGTTGTAGGTGTTAAAAAAGGGAAGCATACAGATTCGAACACTTGATTGCTTTCTGTTTAGTATGGAACTTGATAGAAGAGGACCGAGTTGTAACTTGGGATTTTTGGGATAGTATTTTATTTCTTTTTTACTTTTTTGTAACATGTTATGCCTTTTTTCTTGTATCCATGTTTTTCAGTTTTTTAGTGACATGACATATCCTCAGTTGTTAAATGATATTTCAATTGTTTCAGTTATTGTTATGTTTGTCTTTATTTTTTTAGTGTTCCTTACATTTACTTATATTCCTTACACTATTTACTAATTTTTACATCCACCCATTATTCTATAATTTAGTAATTAGGGAATAGTCTCCCCATAGACACACCCTAGTTCCTCGTTGTTAGTTTTTATCCTTTGGTGTTCGGGGAGATACGCTTGAATCCATGTGCCCCACCGGGTTCAAGGCACCCATTTAAGTGGTATCTGGGTCCGGGACATCACGGTAAGATTGGACATCTTGTAGAAAAATGTCCTAAAAAGTTTCAATATGATGATGAATATGATGATTAAATTTCTAGGAAGAAGTATTTAGCCAATGTGAAAGATAGGAGGAGTACCAAGAGAAATTTCTTTAAAAAGAAGAATCTATTTTCAAAATAAGATGAATGTTTACAATAATATGAGGCAGAATAATTGGAGGACTACAGTGATCATGAAGCAGATTTTATGGTGGCAGTTGTCAAAAATTACCCAGTAAGGGAATATAGTGAAAACAACGAAGGATAATTTGAAGGAATATTTGACCTTTAGATCTAATTAGAAGTTATGTTTGAATAGATATACATTTAGAGAGACAAAACAAAGAAAACCAAGAGGGTGGATAAATATGAAAAACTCTATATACAACAGTAGGAAGAAGAAAAGTATTATCTAGAGGCTAAAATTGAAAGGAATAAATATTAAATTCTAGAGCACGAATAAAATTATGTTGAGTACAAACTCAAAATCAAAGAATAGAAAATTGAGATCAATATTTTATAAAATACTATAAATGATCAAATAAAATGTACCAAATAACTTGAAGATGAAGTTTCTAGTATGTGAAGGAAAGTGAAAGATCAGAAGAAAATATTGAATTTGGAAAATCATTATATAAAGGCAATAAGAAAAATTAAAATTAGAATTCAGAGTTCCAGTGAAATAGACAAAGGAGTGTCAATAAAGGAAAATGATTGATCATAATGATACAGTTGGTATGGGGCTTGATCAAAAATAGAAAACTGTAAAGGTTGAAGTTAGAACACATGTTCTCACTTTGAGGTTGAAGATTGATTTGGGTATGAATCAGAACCAGCAGATTCATATAACCCAAGGGAAAACTAATGGTGCAGTAATGACACACAGGAATTTACCCCACATTAGATGTTATTTTTGTGGAAATATGGTACACTCAATTTGCATCGGGTATAAAGTCAAAAATATGGACCAAAAAGAAGATAGATGAATAGGAAGTGGATGTAAAAATTTCTTTTAAAGCATTAGATTGCACTAGAATATGCATAAGTGATAGTGGATTCACCTCCCATATGATAGGAAATAAGGAATTGGGGATAGGAATCAAATATAATAAGGAAGGTATTGTAATATCTGGTAATGGTTAAGTCCTAGAGATTATTGGTTCAGGAAAATCCAAGTTTGGGGGAAAAGATATGAGACATGCATATTTTTTTGTTATTGAATTTCCTAGTCACAAATTGTTAATTTTAATTCAACTGTGTGACTCAGAACATTTCATGACCTTTGAAAAGAAATTATGTATCATTATGGAAAAATATGGTGCATTTGTTTTGTAGGGAAAGAGTACAAAGGGTAATATCTACCTTATAAGTGGAGAAAAAGATATGTGTTTTTTGTCCAAGGAATAAGAAGACGAGTTATGGAATAAACACCTTGGTAATTTGATCCAAATATCATTAGAATATCTGGTGAAATGTGATGTTTATCAAGAGCTCCTTACTGATACATGTGATTCTTGTCAACAAGGGAAGATCATTTGAAAGACATATAAGGGAAAAGAGAAAAGTTTGAAAAAAGTGATTGAGTTAGTGAATATTGATATGTGTGGACCTATTTCACCAAGATCAATTGATGTGAGGATATATTATGTTCTCTTAATTTATGACTTTAGTAGAATGGCATGGGTTTTAGTCATCACTCAAAACTCTAAGGTGTTTAGTTTCATAACAACTTATTGAAGGGAAGTTGAAAAGATTCTAGTTCAAAAAATCCAGAAATTCAAAATAAATAATGGAACATAGTTCACAAATATCCAAGTGAATGATTATCTCAAGAAACATGGGATAAGGCACCAAGTTTCAAAAGTAATAACTCCATAGCATAATGGAGTTGTTGATAGAATAAATAGAATTATCAAAAACATTTCTAGAACAATGCCCACTAAGAAATACCATGTAGAAAAGTTTTTGGAAAGAAGTAGTGATGACATCAGCCTATACAAAAAACAGAGTGTTGACTGAAAATTAACTTTTTTATTATCAAAACAATTTTAGGGGGAAAGTGAGAAACCAAAAAGTACATAATTAAAACCAAAAAACAAAATAGAAAACATCCAAGAAAAAAATAGATCTTCCTCACCCCAGCAACAACCTCGTGTCAACAAACCCTCACTAATGCATAACCACTCGGCTAGCTATCCCGCAAAATTATGGGCCCAGAGCCGATGGCGTAGCCATACCCTCTCAACTTCCAAATCCAAATGGCATGAATAGTTAAAGGATTCATGATCTAAACCCCATCTGAAGCAGATCCAAGAAAGGACGGATGAAACACCCCACACAAATAGAAAACACACACACAAAAACAAATCCAAAAGCTGTCTTAAACCTAACCAGAAACCATCCCAAAACAGACAAAAACTTACACCACTTTATCCAGAGTAATTGAAGATTAATTTGAGATTACTAGACTCCTTTCCCTTAAACAATATCTATGAGATAGATGTTACCTGGGTATCTGGTGCCTCCATCACTAGATTTTCAAATGCAGAGGCAAGCTGGTCCCAAGAATGTATATACTCCTCAATGCTAATATTCCTTTTTTTGAAACCCCTGACAAGAAGTAGGTCCTTTTTTTCCACCAAAGTGTATTTATCCTCATTAAGGGTTTCCCTTAAGGGACTCCTCATCATTTTAGTTTCCTCCTCCTCAGAATTATTAAGAAGCAGGACCTTTTCAACCACTTCGTCCTTCAATATTAATAGTAAATCCAAGTTTTTATCACCATGAACCGTAGGTCATTAATGGTTCATATAGTCAATGTGGATATTTTTGAAGTTATCCTTCCTAGATGAAAAATTATCTAGTGGAGGTGGTAAGGAGGAGTAATCCCTCTATCCATTCCTCCTCCTAGTACTCTTATTTCTCTTCAATCTTGACACTTCACCTGTAGAATGGTTTTGGATATCTCTATTGAAATCATGCACACATACCCAGTCTATCTCCTAAGAATTATCAAGGATAGAACTCAATCCTACCTCTAAAAACACATCAAATTTGTTGCTCAACTGAATTGAGGTCTAATACCTTGAGTCTGAACCCCCTGCCTTCCCATCACTGGTTGGGTCTTCCATATCCATAGTAGGTCCCTGAGACCCCATCCGTGGAACACCACAACCTGACTCAGTTGACTAATCAAATCCATTCTTCTCTTCATCCTCCAACTACACCACCACATCCTTACTCCCAGTCTCCTGAATTATCACTCGATCCACATCCTTCTGAACTAAACTCTTCTGTTACATTATCCTTGAGAGGGAGCAAAGATGAAGGTCTCTCTAGGTCCAACCTCAGCCTAATGAAGATTTCAAGCACCATCGGGTTGACTTGGGGCACCTAGACCTTCTTCTCATATGAGCAATATCAGGATGGACATTCCAACCATGCTTCAAGTATAACCTCTCGAGCCACTATACCAATAAAATTGACTTCCTCCACTCACAAACTACTAGAGGAATCCCTTCTACCAACCTATCTTCCACCACAGTGGGCCTCTACTCCAAAATATCTTCCTCATAATCCACCATTAGCTCCTCTCATCTACCATTTCCCCTCCTCATGGCAGTCTAGGCCCCCCTACGATAGATGTCCATCGAGTGACCCAGGCACTTAAAACCCAAGAAAATTTTGGTCTAAAATTCATACACCACGTGTTTCTTGCATCGATACTCTTCACCCACAGTGATCCACACATACTCAAATGGAATTATAGACACATCTAGTTCAAAAAAGACATGAGGATTGGTAGGATGACAGAGGGATTCTGTTCGACTATTCAAACACATATACCTACCAATTAGGTTCCCTGGAATATGTATAACTGAGGGATTATAAAATGGAAGGGGAAGATTGGGAAATATTACCCAAGATTCCATCGTTGAAGGATCACGTTTCATATGAGAATAAAAGGACCACCTAAATAGGAAAAATCTAAATCTGTTGAAGCTGTGATGTGCTCTTGACCAGTCCTTGGTGAGATCAACCTCCGAGGAAAAGCGTGTCATAATATGGCGATTGTCTAATAGCCCCACAGTCACCCTCTTCTAAAAATCCCGAGAGGCAAAGATGTTTCTATCAAATGAATCCATTGAATTTCATCGCTGATAAAACCTAGCCACTAAGGTGTACCTTAGAAGATTTGAAGATTTTGAGAATTCTTCTTAAGATAACTACTGGTTAGGGCGCCCATCAAGAAACTCTGAAGCTTTAGTACCTAGAAAAATTTGGGGAAAATGAGGGATTAGATCGGTGTTAGATAAGTGAATGAAGGTATAGGATGCACCTTTGATGGATGATGATCCCCCCTCATCAGGGGAGGTATAGGCACATAGGATATCGCCATCACGACAAGGAGAAAACCTAGCTAGGGTTCCTCTTGAAGAAGAAGTGCCCCAAAACCCTGAGATAGAAATTGGATCAAATAGAGTGTTATTATGTCCAAAATACTAAAGGACTTCATATGAGCTATAGTATGGAAAGAATCCAATATTAAAGTAATTTTGAGTCTTCAACCTTCATTTTTATTGATTTTTGATAATCCACCTTTCAAGGGGTGAGGTGGAACCATTACAAGGCCTGTAGGCGTAAGTATTACATGGAACGTAGGCATTAGAGGAATTCATTGCCCGTATGCTTCAAACATTACATACAACCCAGAATAACTACTTGGAACCGCTCCTCCCCAGCATCTTCATCGTGAAATAATCTCCCCACCTTCACATGGTTGTTCGGCTAGGCTTTCTTATGCATGCACAGGCCTATCCCGATGGAAAGTGCCATACCCTCTCATTCTTGAAATCCGTTTAGCTTTTTCTATGGTGAAAGCTCCTTGCTCCTCCTCCGTATGAAGTTTGTTCCTTTGTAGGTTGTCTGGTTTTCATCTTCACTTAAGGTGGCCCGAAGGCCTTGAGGTAGCCCGAAGGCCTTGAGGTGGCACGAAGGCCTTACTGACCCGAAGGATTGGGTGGCCTGAAGGCCTTAAAGGACTCGGGGATCAAATAACGGGGGAATATTACTAGCTACTACAGTTCCAAATAGTGCCTGCTACATTTCCCGATACATTATCTACTACAGTCCTGTACAGTTCCTGCTACAGTCCTGCTACAGTACCCTAGAAATTATCCTCCACCTGGATTTGATCCTGGGTCTCCCGGATGCACTTAAGGAGTCCTCAACAACTGGGTTGAGGATTATGTACAATTTAAAGTCTTCAGGAGTAATTTTTTTACTTTCAATAAGGAGAAACACATGAATTTTGAATCTTGTGGAGATGAATATATATTTATTGGCTACTCCAAAAAATGAAAATAATTTAAATTATTCAATAAGTGGATGGGAAAGGTATTTGAAATAAATGATAAAACTATAGTAGAGAATGAGTAGAATATTCAAAAAATACATCATCAATCTCAAGAATATAGTGATGAAGAGATAATCATATCAGGGGATGTTCTAGTTCAAGAGGCTGATTCAGAAGAAGATTCAAATAATGAAAAGGATTAGTATAAATCGGTATCTATAAAAAGATCGAAGAGAGTATTTGAAATTGATAAAAAGAATGTAATCAGTGATTAGAATGTGCCAGTGAAGACAAGGAGGATGAATACTCTACAGTAAGCATCATTCCTTTCACAGGTAGAGCTTAAATGTTTTGAGGAAGAAGCTGGAGATGACAAATGGGTTCAGTCTACAAATGAAGAGCTTGGCCAAATTGAGAAGAATCAAACAAGGGAGATTATTTCAAGACCAAGATATAAGAATTTCATCAGGACTAAATGGGTATTTCACAATAATATAAATGAAGACGGTGCAGTGATTCAAAATAAAGTATGGCTAGTTTGCATAGGGTACTACCAGATAGAGGGTATAAATTTTGATGAAACATTTTAACCTATTTCAAGGCTAAATACAATAAAATTATTCTTGGCCATAGTTGTGAAAAAAAAGTTCAAATTTTTTCAGATAGATGTTAAGTTATCATTTTTTAATGGGGTTATGGAAGAAGAAGTTTATATTGAGAAGCTAGATGATTTTCACATTCATTAAGATTAGAACATATTTTTTTGACTGAAGAAGGCTCTATATGGGTTGAATAAAGCACCAAGAGCATGGTATTAAAGACTATATCAGTTTTTAAAGAATATCGGTTTTCAATGTGGTGGAGTTGATTACAATTTATATGTCAATAATGATAATAATTAAAGGATGGTGGTGCTGGTATATGTCAATCGCATAATTTTTGGTGGATCAAATGAATCATGGTGCAATCAATTTGTGGAAGTCATGAAAATTTAATTTAAAATGTCAATGATTGGTGAACTGATGTTTTTCCTTGGTTTATGGGTGACACAAAGAAAGAATGACAAATTAATTTCACAATATAAATATGCCAAGGAGGTTTTGAGAATATTTTGAATGTATAATTCTAAATAGATGATGAATCTTGTGGCTACCCAGATGAAACTTTCATGGGATAATAAAGGAAATGTAGTTAAATTCATAGAATACAAGAAAATCATTAGCAGTCTACTATACTTGACAATGACAAGACCTCATATTGTTTCTTCCACATGCCAAGCAGTACGGTATCAAAGAAATAAAAAATAAATCCACTTACTTGTGAAAAGAATAATTTGGTATATTAAGGGCGTGGTGGATTTCAGTTTGTTGTCTGATGAAAAATGTCAGTAAGATTTATTGGGAGATATAGATGCAGATTCGGTCAGATCAACTGATGATAGAAAATCAACATCAGATGGTGTATTCTATCTTGTAAAATTGTGTATTTATTAGCTAAGTAAGAAAAAATATTTCATTTCATTGAGAACTGTAGATGCTGAGTATATTATGGCCACTCAAGATTGCACATAGTTATTATGGATGAAGTAATAGGTTGATTATATGGGAGTTGAAGTGAAGTCTCTGATCAGAATCCATTATGATAATTCATCTTCTATAAATCTTTGAAAAAATATTGTCCATCACTCAAGGAAAATCACATTGAAATAATGTATCATTTTATCAAGGATAAGGTGGGGAAATAAATACTACAAAACAGGCCTTTAATAGCAATGGTCTTTATCAGTGCTTGCAAAAAGCATTGATAAAGGGCGTCTTTATCAGCACTACAAAATTTTTTGATGAATTTTAACTTTTATCAACACTTTTTTAGCACTGATAAAATGTACCCTTTATCATAGATTTTTTTTAGCATTGAAAAAGGGTTATCTTTATTAGCGCTTTATTTTTACTACTGACAAAGGGTACACTTTATCAATTCTTTATTTTTTGTGCTAATAAAGGGTATTCTTTATTAGTGCTTTATTTTTAGCACTGATAAAGGTTGTCATTTATCAGCGCTTCATTTTTATCACTCATAAAGGGATCCTTTATCAGTACTTTTTTTAGCACTAATAAAGGTTCAAATAAAATGAAATAAGTAAATAAGTAAAAAATAAAAATTGATTTTATTAAAAAAATATTGCAAATTTTATTAATTAAATATTTATTTATAAAAATGAATAAAATGATTATACTATATATAAATTATAAATACTAATAAATAGTATGTATTAAATTTAAAGATATATGAAAAATGAAAATTAAACATATAAAAATTAAAAATAAGTAAATTGAGAAAAATATTAAACATTTTATTAATTAGATAATTATTGATAATTTTAATAAATAGTATATATTAAATATATAGATATATAGGAATGTATATAAATATAATTTCTATAATACAAAATACTTATTCTTTACATTAAATAGTCATATATTTATTGAATAATTGTTTATAATTAAAAATTAATAAGAATTAAATATACTGAATAATTTCATAGAGTAATGAACATAATTGAATGTCATTTAATTTTTCAATTTAATAAAGATCAAACATGTGTTATATTGATTTCAAATATACGTAATTAATGCATTTTTATATACAATGCACACAGACAAAACTTATCCATTTTTCAATACTGTTAAAGTGTAATTATTTTTAATTTATTCAATTTTACTCATTTTTGACATGCATGCACTTATGATTATATATTTATTAATAATGTTAAAAAATATTTGTAAAAAAATATTTATGAAAAAATATATTTATAAATGTATATTTACTATATTTATAAATTTATATATTTATAATTATAAATAAATATATATTTTTTAAAGTATTTATATAATTATAAATAAATAATTATATATATATTTAAATAATTATTAAATTTATAATAAATTTATTTAAATAATGAATATATTTACTATATTTATATTTATAATTATTTCATAAATATATATATATATATATAATGATATAAATATATATAATGATATAAATATTATTTTTTTAAAATATTTATATAATTATAAATAAATAATTATATATTTAAATAATTATAAAATTATAATAAATATACTTAAATATATAATATATTTACTATATTTATATTTATATATATTTATTAAATATATATATTTATATACAAATTTTTTATTTATAATTATAATTATAAATCCTTTGTCAGCGCTTAAGTAATAAGCACTGATAAAAGGATTATTTATCAGCTCTTTTTTAGCACTGATAAACCTCTATATTTATCAGTGCTAAAAAAGTGCTGATAAAGATGTCTTTTATCAATGCTTATTACTTAAGTGATGATAAAATGTACCTTTATCAGCACCTTTTTTGAAGCACTAATAAAAGTGACCCGATCTATTTAAAAAACTCTAAATAGTCGCAAACCCATCATGATATCAGAAGCTTTCTATGGAAGCCACCCAGTGTCAGTACTCCTCGATGAATCGAAGCTCGAATCAAGGCTCAAGTAAATCTAAGGCTCAAATTTTAGGCTGAAAATAATTAACGGTCGAAGTAATCCAAGGCTCAAATGTAAGTCTTTTTCTTATTTCTCTCGAATATAAGTTTTATTCTACTTTCTCTTGGGGAACTTGGGGTGAAAAAGATTATGGTTCTGGCCATTATGGAGGTTTTTTTGCACTTGTGAGTGTGGTGAGTTATCCATTTTGAATATTTGGCCATGAAGATCATCCACTTTGATGGTTGAAATTTTTAGAGTGTAAAAAACCTATACTGTGAGCCTTCTCGGCTTCGATCCCAAGCCATACAACAATCTCCTTCCTTCTTAATTGTATCCATAAATTAGTCTTGGGGATTTGTGAGCTAAACTTTTATTTTTTGTCAAAGTTTGGATGAATCATGCTTTATTCTCATTGGATAAATAGTGGAATTAGTTGTATGGTAGAAGTCCCACCCCATTTTACATCATCTATATAATTTTTTATGTATCAATTTCCATGATGGTGGTTGGGTAGCCTATGAGACTGCTTCTTGGCATCTTAAACTGACTATTTATTTTTTTATTTGTGTAGTAGAGACTTTATATGGGGAGTGATGTTTTATAGATCTGTTAATTTTCTGATTCCTCTTATATTTCTGAGTAAAGTAAGGGTATTCCGCTTAGGAAATGTAACCTCACGGGAGTCGTTCCATCTTGGTAGAGGCTAGTGTGTATGGGATAGATGTTTCAAGGGTTGGTGTGCTTTCTCCCTTTTTGTGATATATCTTGTTGTTTTGTATTATTTATTTATTCCAACTTCTTTATAGACCTTCCTAGAATCTCAAGTATTATACAATGTGTATTAGATGGACTCCCTAGAATACTTCATATGGGTAGATCTAATGTGATGACCTCCCTAGAATCCTTAGGATGGTTTAGTGTGCTGATATGACATCCCAAGAGTCTTGATATGTTTTTAAATATTTGATATACCATTAATATTAAATGTAATAATTCCTTAGTTTGTTACATCACTTATTCCAAAATAAAGAATGAAGGTTATCAAATTTTATATATTAAAAATTATTTTTAGGTATTCATCATTTTAGGTATACATGTTTTGGTTCCACCCCTAGGAACCTCTGATTTCCATCCATGTATATGAAATAACTCTTTATTTATTAAAAAAAATTATCAATACATTTTTATATCTTCTAGTTGATTGAATGAGAATTTATTATTCTTGTTTATCATATTTGGGTTTATTATTACTCCTTATTTTCTTATATTATACTTTCATTTGTTTAGTGGATTTAAGAAAGATTTTATGTTATCAAAAAATAGTTATTATTGCAATTTTTTGCTTGAGACTCATCCCCCATATCGTTTATAGATAACTATCAACCTCATCAATTTCATCTTTAAAACAGTTATTATTGAAATTTTTTGTGTTAGAATTTTCCCCCAACTATTTTATGTTGCTTTTATGACTCTGAGAATTAGACATTCCATGGATGAATACTTCTTAGAGTATTTTAAGAAACATAGGTGTATCTCCACAAGAGATGGAGGATGTGTGTCAGACAAAAAAATGAAATGATAAATGTCTGAGATATGAGTTGGTGAGGATGAAAGTTGTCTATAACCTTCACCTTTGAATGAATTCAGAGGATAAAACCTGTCATATTGGAGTAATTCTTTTCTTAAATTCAATTACCCATTTTCTTCAAATCATACTGATATTCTTTAAAGCAATCAAATGTTGGGTTTCACTTATTAGAATTGTTTATAACTTTCACCTTTGGTAATGAATATCTTATGTGTATTTATTTATTTATTGTAAAAAATTGGTATTTTTTGAAACCAATAGGATGGATATGAATCGAAAATTGACTCATGCTAATCATTTGATAAAATATTATTATGATAGAGTTAAATAGTTCATCAAGTTTTCAAGAAATCATGCATACGACCCTTATCAAATCCTTTGTCTATGTTTATATTGTTGTTATTCAAGAAAAATTAGTCCAAAAGAGTTGTAAGAACATTTTATTTTTCATGGAATAGATCATAGCTATAAATGTTGTACTAAAAATGGGTAAAATTGAATGTTTAAACCAATTGGTATGATACTATGGTTTATGGATCATTTTATATGAATACTGGTGTAAATGATGGTAGATATTTCATAGAAGAAATGATAATGATTGTTGAAGATGACCTTCATGGTTATCCAAAGTTGTTTTAGAAGTTAAATAGATGTTCCATGATACCATTGTATACATGTTATACTAAATACACAACATTGGTATATGTATTGAACGTATATAATTTGAAAAATCGTAGCATATGGAGTGACACCAGCTTTACATAACTACTTGGTCTCCTAAATGATATGATACCAGAAGAAAATGAACTACCATGTCAAACATATGATACTAAATAAATGTTATGTTCAGTGGGGATGATATATAAAAAGATACATTCTTTTTAAAATGATTTCATATTGTTTTTAAAGGACCATGAATCACTCATAAAATGTGTTAAGTGTGGCATAGATTGATACAATAAAAATGAATTGATTCCTTCTAAATAGGTATGGTACTTTCCTATAATTACACAATTTAGAAGACTATATAGATGTCTTGAAATTGTGAGATAGTTGACATGGAATTCATATACAATAATTAAATATGGTAACCTACTCCATCCAGCAGATTATCCTCAATTGAATAAAATTGATTACGAATATCCCAAATTTGGAAATGAGCTGAGAAACTTTCATATCATGTTATATACATATGGAATAAATCTTTTGGTGTATAGAGTAATATTCACAGTACATAAACTCTCATGTTAGTAAATTATAACTTTCCTCCATGGCTATGAATGAATCACAAATACATTATGTTGTCTCTACTTATATCTAGAACAAAGAAACCTGGTAATGATATTGATGTATATTTGGTTCCATTGATAGAATATCTAAAATTGATGTGGGATACAGGTGTTACAATGTATGATGCTCATAGAAGTGAAGAATTCACATTGAGGTCCATGTTGTATGGGATGATAAATGAATTCCCTACTTATGGAAATTTATTAGGATATAGCATTAAAGGAATGTTAGGGTGTCTTATTTGTGAAAATTTTATATACTCAGTTTGGTTGAAAATTTCCTTGATGGTTGTGTTTTTAGGAAATCATAAATTTTTACCTCAATGGCATAAATACCGATTCGGGACGACAACATTTGATGGGAATATCGAACAAGGAACAAAACAATCTCCAGTAACAGGTGATCAATTTTACAATAAAGTAAAATATATTGACACTATTTTTGGTAAGTCTTTTTGTAAAAACCTTATAAAATCATGTTGGAAGAAGAGACCAATTTTCTTTGAATTACTGTATTGGAATTGTTTATATGTCCAAAATTTTATTGATTTCATGCATGTATAAAAAAATTTATGTGATAATGTTATTTTTATATTACTAAATGTTCCTAGAAAAACAAAATATGGCATGAAGGCTAGGTTGGACTTAATTGAAATGGGGATAAGGGACGAGTTGGCACTAGTGAAGGTTAAACGACATAATTTTATTCCTCTATAAGCTTACACTCTATCCAGATAAGAAAAATTGTAATTTTTCATTTTACTTAATAGTGTAAAAGTTCCATAGGGGTATTCATCAAATATCAAGAATGTCATGTCAATGACTAATTTGAAGTTACAAGGACTAAAATCACACAACTATCATGTTTTGATGCAAGATTTTATGTTTATTTCTTTTTTTTTCATTGTTCCTCAAAATTAATGATATACATTAACCAAAATCTATTTTTTTCAAATCCTTATGCAGTAAAGTTATAGACTCAGTGAAGTTTCTCATTAGGAATAAGGAGGTTTCACTCCTATTATGTGAATTAGAGATGTTTTTTCCAACATCATTCTTTAATATAATGGTACACCTGATGGTTCACTTGGTTATATAGGTTCAACTATGTGGTATTTTCCATTGAATATGGAAGTACCCCATTGAACAATATATAAATATTTTTAAAGGTTATGTCAAGAATCGAAGCTGACCAGATGGTTATATTGTATAACGATATATTGTTGAAGAAGCTCTTGAATTATATACTGATTACCTGTTAGATATTGATAGCATTAGTCTCCCATTGTATCGCCATAGCAGACACCTTATGGGTGAAAGGATTTATGGAAGAGATGTTGTTACAGTTACCTTGACAGAGTGGGATCAAGAGCACCTTTTCATTTTACATAATAGTGAATATGTTGATCCATACATTGAATCCAACAAATAAATTAGTAGAGATTTGAATCCATCAAGGGCTGAATGATAAATATCAAATACACATAATCAAAAAATTATAGGATGGTTCCAAGATCAAATTTATAAGGAGTTATCTAAAAATAGGAATTCAATTTCCAAACGACTTCGATGGCTAGCCAACAGTCCAAATGAAAATGTTATGTATTACACTGGTTTTGTAATCAATGGTTATACGTTCTATAAAAAAGAACATTATGACTACAATACGATGCAAAAATAGCGGTGTTATTCTTATGGATGAAGTGATGAACATATCTGGTTCCAAGGATAAAAATCAAATTCATGAAAATATGTCATATTTTTTCATTATAGAATAGATATATGAGTTGGATTATACAACATTTCAAGTGTTGATTTTCCATTTCAAATGGGTTTTTGATATCAGTGCAGTGAAAGTTGATGAAATGGGATTCAATAAGGTGAGTTTCATTGTGGAAGGGGAAAAATACGAGTTGTTCATAATGGATTCACAAGAAGTACATGTATTTTATATCTCAAATACAGAAAATAAGAATTAGTTGATTTTCCTACTAATGACTAAAACAAATGTCGGGTCAGATGAAAATTCAATCGAGGATGGCCCTTTCATTGGGAGATTACAATCAGTTCATGTTGATCCCAATGTAGACAATGTCTTATACATTATATGGGACCACAAATAGAGGATTTGTATTCTTGATAGAGGAGCCAAATCCTTAAAAACTTTAAAAAAATAAAGAGAGTTCAATGAGAAGGTAAAAGTGTTTTTTATTATACTAAGTTTTTTCTCATAATATTATATGTTCTTTACTACATTAACATAAGCTAAATTAAATTTTTGACTACTCATGTAGACAATGTCTTTTTCATATGATGATGTTACCAATCCCTTGAAAGAACAAACTATAATGAAGGAAACCCTTTGTTAAGATGTAAAGTTAATTTTATGATGTACTTTCTCTATTTTACCAAAAAGTTATATAATTGAATGTTAAGCTAATTTCCATTATTCTTTTTAGAGTTCCTTTATTGTGAAAGATTTTTGTCCATTTTTCATGCCTTTACTGGAAGAGAAACGATGCTATCTATGCTCAATCATAGAGGTAATATTGATGTTTTCACAGTAAAATCATTGTCCATAAAATTAATGTATTTTTACATTTATTTTTAATTTATTTATTATTATTATTACTCACATAAAAATTGTTTTCTTATTCAGGTGGATTATTTTGTTCAATTTGGGGTGGTTTTTTCATATTTCATGCCATTCTACATAAAAACTTCCACAAAATTCTTCTCTCTCTAAACCTTTTCACCCCTGCAATGTTGACATTTATCACTTTCCTTTAGGTTACCTCTACTACTTAATCATAGAGGTAATCTTGATGTTTGCACAGTAAAATCATTGTCCATAGAATTAATTTATTATTTCATATATATGTTTTATTTATTTATTTAGTATCACTCATAGAAAAAAAATCTTATATAGGTGGATTATTTTGTTTTATTTGGGATGGTTTGTTAGAAGCTAATCATTCTCACGAGATATTGGACTTTGATCTTGTAATTGAGAAAATGACAACAAGGAAATATGTCAAGAATGCATACAACCATCATGAAAAGATTAATCCCTACTACTTATTTAATTAATTTTTTCATCATTTTATCTAGTATTTGTAAGTTAATTTACTTATACATTGTTTGCAGTTTGATAAATAAAGACAATGAAAATCATTATAACATTGGAAATTAGGATTGTTTTGTGAATTTGGGATGTGTACAAATTATCCTCACCTCAATATGACACATTTTGTGACTGGAATGACTCCAAGTGCTTATTTTTATTTAAAATTGGAATAAATTTTAGTAAAAAACACAACTAACATACTCAAAACTGAGCAAACATATTCATATTGTTTTGAAACTTTTGGATAATGATCTATAAGACATTTGTGATGTATAGGAATCAACCACACTGAAAATCAATCAAACACACTCATATTCTATTGATAATTTAATATAATGATTCATAAGTCATTTGTGACTTGTAGTAATCATTCTCACATTAAACTGATACACAATGTGATCGATATGAGTCAAAGTGTGTGTTTCCAGTTTAAAATGTCATTTTAGTAAAAAAGGCAAGTGAAATACTCAAAACCAAGAAAATGAATTTATATTTTTTTGATACTTTAGTATAATGATCCATGAGTCATTTAAGACATGTAGGAATCATCCAAACCTTAATTTGACCCATAGGGTGACCGGTATGACTCCAAGTGTGTCTTTTTATTTAAAACACACTATAAATGATGTGACCGGTATGAACTACTCAAAACCAAGAAAAATCATTCATATTGTTTTGATACTTTATAAAAAAGATCCATAAGTCATTTTTGATGTGTAGGAATCATTTTAACCTCAATACAATACATGATGTGCCTGTTATGACTCAATGTGTATGTTATCAGTTTAAAATGGATATTTTAGTTCAAAAAATGTCACTCATTAAAAATTAATCAAAAATTATCATATTTTCTTTATAATATAGGAAAAATATTAAGTCATTTGTGACGTTTGGGCATCAGTCTCACATAAAACTGGTACATGATGGGATCGGTATGAGTCAAAGTGTGTGTTTCCAATTAAAAATGATATTTTAGTAAAAAAGATAAGTGGCACACTCAAAACCAAGAAAATTCATTCGTATTATTTTAATAATTTAGGAAAAAAATTAAAAAGTCATTTGATATGTGTAGAAATTGTTCATACCTCAATCCGATGCATGGTGTGATCGGTATGACTCCAAGTGTGTTTTTTATTTAAAATTGACATTCATTTTAATAAAATGGAAAACTGACCTAGTAAAAACTAATAAAACTCATTTATATTATTGTGGTGATTTATTTAAATGATTCAAAAGTCATTTTTGATGTGTAGGAATCATCTACACCTTAATATAATACACTATGTTCCTGGTATTACTCAAAGTGTCTGTTATCAGTTTAAAATGGACATTTTAGTTCAAAAAATTCCACTCACTGAAAACTAATCAAACACGCTTATATTTTATTGATAATTTAGGAAAAAGATTCATAATTTATTTTTTATATATAGGAATTAGTCTCACATAAAATCAATACACGATGTGATCAGTATGATTCAAAGTGTGCGTTTCCAATTTAAAATGACATTTTAGTAAAAAAGACAAGTGACATACTCAAAACTAAGAAAACACTTTCATATTGTTTTGATGATTTATAAAAATGATCCATAATTTATTTGAGATGTTTAGGAATCAGACAAACCCCAATCCGACAAATGGTGTGACTGGTATGACTCCAAGTGCATCTTTTAATTTAAAATTGACATCAGTTTTAGTAAAATGGACAACTGACCTACTCAAAACTGATCAAATGCATTCCAATTATTTTGATTCTTTAGGAAAACAATTCATAAGTCATTTTATATGCGTAGGAATCATCCATGTCTCAATATGATGCATGGTGTGACCGGTATGACTCCAAGTGCATCTTTTTATTTAAAATTGACATCAATTGGAGTAAAATGGACAACTAACCTATTCAAAACTAAGAAAAAACATTTAGATTGTTTTGATAATTTATGGAAATAATAAATAAGTCATTTTTGATGTGTATGAATCATATTTACCTCAAACTGATACAATATATTCCTGGTATGACTCAAAGTATCTATTATCAGTTTAAAATCGACATTTTAATTCAAAAAGTATCACCCACGCAACCAGTAGGCTATGCTCATGGGGATTTTTCTTATACATATTTAATTAATTTTCACAGATATAATGATAGAATACGAACAAGAAATGGTGTGACATGTAAGAATCAACCACAACTCAATATGATACATAGTGTTCCTTGTATGATTGAAAGTTAAGTTTAAAATTAACAATTTCTGCTAAATTATTTCTTTCTATTATTACTCCATAAGAATTTTTTTCCTATATTGGTGCATTATTTTGGTTTAATAGGGTTGGTTTGTTTATAAATAGCATGAGTTGTGGTCAGGAACAAAATACAAAAGAACATTGATGTTTTTGAATGTATGTAATGATTTATTCTTATCTAATTTTATAAACCAATGTTTGAAATGTCTATAATATAGTATTTTTCTTGTATTTGTGTTATAAATTTCATTTCATCTAAATTTTGTATTGGTAAATCGTTTTTTTGATATCTAGTGGTGTTTTTGGTGCTATGGTGTGTTGTAACAGCACACTACACTCGAGTTGTAGTGTGTAGTTACAGTACACTACAGTATGACCCTTTATCAAGGCTTTTGAAAATGCTGATAAATGTGTATTTTATCAGAACTTTTGAAAGCACTGATAAAGAAAACATTTATCAGTGCTTCCAAAAGTGCTAATAAATGTTTCCTTTTTCAGTGCTTTTAAAAATGTTGATAAATGTACTCTTTATTAACGCTAAATAAAAGCACATTTAAAGGGGTCCTTTATCAGTGATATTTTTAGTATTCATAAAGGGAACATTTATTATTGAATTTTTAGTGCTAATAAAATACAAGGGATTTTAATCTCACTTCGGTAGTTGGGACTTCCCTAGCACTAATAAAGAACTTTTTTTAGCATTGTTAAAGGCCTCTTTTATAGTAGTGAAGGGCTTGTGAATTTGGAGTATGTGCCTATAGAACTACTTGTTACATACATTATGAAAAATTCCTTACCCAAAGAAGAATTTTAATAGAATCAATTGGATCTTGGAGTTCATTTTACTCCTCACACTTGAAAAAGTGTGGATGTGGGACCCCCTCTTCCTAAGGTATGATGTTTTTTCCCTGATATACTAATCTGTTCTCTTTACCCTATTTCAGACCATAATGAAGTGCCTTGAGGTTCATTGAAAAAGGGGGAGAAATTATGTCTAAAAAGGGGGTTAATTTCTTATTCAAGATAGGGGAGAAGCTGATAGGGGGAGCAATTAAGTAGGGGGAGTTTTAAACCTGATGATGCTAAAGATGATAAATCAAAGGTTATATATCATGATAAATGAGGTTTATGATGAAATAAACTTAGTGGTTTTATAATTAAGTGATTCACTAATTAACTTTTCATGTTACTCTTGTTTATCATAGTGACCATGGATCATTTGATCTTAGGGTGTGTGTTGAGTAAATCTTTAATCTCTATCTGAATCGCAAGAAGTAATTTTTTTTGGTAAAAGATGTAAGAAGATTTATTGAGGAATCAAAATGTGAATAGATATCAATAAACCCAAAAGGGGATATTGTTATCCAAAAAACCCTCATGATGGTTCTTTTGGGTTGATCGTGTTTTTTTATAAGGTTTGAGGATGTTGGCGAAGGCTGGTTGTCAAAGAAGGCATGAAGAGTTAGCATGAATGTAATATCTTGCACAGAGCATGAACTACATGATCTTATGCAAGCATGAACTATTTGATCTTGTGAAAAGTGTGAATGTATGATCTCATGTAAAGTATGAATAGGGTTCACAACAAGATCTCATGGAGCATGAATGTTGAACTGAGCTCGTGGAGTGTGAATGCTGAACTGAGCTCACAAAGTGTGAATACTAAACCCAGCTCGTAGAGTGTGAATGCTAAACTAGTCTTGTGTTGAGATATTGTGAAGTGCATGATTGTATTTGGATATCTTGATGGGATCTTACATAGTTCTCATGATTTTATTTAGATCTTGATATGGGATCTCATGCAAAGCTCATGATTTTCTTCATATATTCCACCCAGATCTATCACAAAGTGCGAATAGGACTTGTGCCTGGATCTCACTCTAGGAGGTTCGTGGAGTATTTCATGCTGATGTAATGGATGGTTATCTATGATTTGTGGAGTTAAATTGATGGGTTTATGCATATAAATACCTCCTAAATCATCCTTAAACATAGACAAAGTTTTTCCTCATTTTTATATTTGAAGAAACATCTGAGAAGGAGGTTCACAGAGAGATATCATGAAATAGGTTCATGAAGAGGACTCTCAAAGAAATATACATTGTGTAAGTGTTGTATATGATCTAAACAAAGTCTTTCACAAAGAAAAATATTGGGGTTCGCACCAGGAGCTTGCATGAATTGTGAATAGGTTTCGTGCTAGGGGTTCACACCAGGAGCTTTCATAAAGCGTGAATAGGGTTCGGACTAGGGGTTCATTCCAAGGGTTCATGCTAGGAACTCACACAAAGAGTGAATAGGGTACATTCTAGGATCTTGTACAAGGGTAGGCACTATGATCTTGTACAAGGGGTTTTGTGTTAGGGACTCGCATAGGAGTATCACACTAGAGTTTTGCACATGGAGATACATGCCTAAATTACCCTATGAGAAGTATCATTGTAATATCTAAAATCATAATAATAAGAAGAATATATAGGATCTATACCATTCTACATTACTTGCAGAAGGAGTTCATTAACTTCTACATTCACGGAATTGAAAGGAATATTTTCCATATCTTGAATATTTTTCCAAATTTAAGGTAATTTTTGTGTCTATAAAAAAGATAAGTTCATTTCAGTTGTCTAAAAAGTGGAAGTGCCTCATCTGAGTGTTTTTACAGAAGTGAAGGAGAAACCCAGAAATAACTTCAACAAAGCATATGCATATAGTTGAGGATGCATTAATTATGGATAATAAAGGGACCTAAATGTACATAAACTGTGTGTGGATCCTTTCTATAGTAGTGGCCAAAGGAAGAGGAAGAAGGTGATCCTTTCTAATGAAAGTTATTTGACCCTAAACATTGTAAAGGTAGTGAGCCTGGGCATAGAAGTTATCTAGATAGAACATTGATTTGGAAGTGAGACTTAGTAATTTTGGTACATCGACACATTTTCATTGTATACTCCTTGGATATAGACCAATGAGGGTGAACCAAATAAAATTTTTGTGTATCATGCTATAAGAAAGGGTGAGAAGAGTTTTTTTAACAGTGAAACAAGATTTAAAATGGTATGTTGTTTTAATCTGTAATATCTTGATTCACCCCCCCCCCTTAAATTATTTAACCTAGTTCGGCTAACAAACACCTCTCTATATGTAGTTGTCTGGGAAAGGGTAGTATTTCATTTTCCATGGGAGATATCATTGTGGGAAGGTTGATCATGGCGGGTGTTAGGAGTAGAGTCTCTATGATCCATCTCCATAGTACCATGAGGAGGGATACCATGGTAATGATCATCTTCTTCTTCGTTTTAATAGTTGACGTACCATTGGAGTGTTGATAATGTGTCTTGAAAAACTTCAATGACATCAGTATTGAGCAGATTAGAGATATGAGCCTAATTATACATAATGGCTATAATATTTTGACCTACCTTCTAGAATTTTTTAGAGATATGAGCCTATTGTATGATAGTTTTTAGACCTTTTTTATAACCATCTCTTATTGCAAGAGTATGATCCCGCTACTAAGAAGACTTTGGAATATGAAAATGAGATTCTTAATTTTTTATATGAATATGAGCTTGTCCTAAGTCATGTTTCATTCTCACTTGGTGATCCTCGGTCAAAATAGAAGTATTATCTTGGTCCTAAGCCTTTGGGATATTTTTCTGGTCTTTTGTGGCAGGGATATGAGCCTACCTCAAGGCATGTGCTTCTCTCACTTGGTGATCCCTGGTTGGAATAGTAAAATGATCCTAGTGTGAATATTTATTCCCCACTATAATATGTCAATGTACCTCTATAATTGGAGGAGTAATATGAACCTCCTCCTTTATTTATTTGGATGTATTCCGGTGCAGTCATTCATCGGGGGAAGTAGGAATATGCATCTGGTTTCCATGATCTGCTAGAACATTCCATAAAGATTCATTGAGAGGAATATGAGATTTTCTAGAGGCATGTTTCATTCTCACTTGGTGATCCCTAATCATAATGAGGATATGAGCTCAATTCTATGCCATTGGAGTATTCCACTGGTCTTTTTCAACTGGAATATGAGCCTATCTTGAGATATGTTCCCCTCTAACTTGGTGATCCTCAACCAGAATGGGGATATGATCCAAATCCTTATCCTTTGGAATATGTCACTGGACTTTTTTAATAGGTATGTTCCCCAGTCTCGAGGCATGTTCCACTCCCACCTAGTGATACCTAGTTGGAACAAGAATATGAGCTCGGTCCAATGCCCCATCCTTTAATAGATTATACTGATAATCCTCATGGATATGAGAAAGAATATGTAGTCTCTCCAAAGAAACCAATTGTTCATAATGATCATAGTGTTGAGCTAACCTGGCTGTAGGTATAGGAATATACGCCTTTCCCTATATCTATACCAGTGTCAAAATATATCGGTAGAATTCATTAGTTGTTTCTAAGATGTAATGGCATTTTATCAAAGTGTGCACAGGGATATAAGCATGTAAATTTTCCATCTCCACTATATACTAAAAGATATATTTGATTGAAGTGTGGATATGATCCCACTTATGTCCTACTAGTGCCATTGGAATACTTCGATGGACTTCATGCATGAGGGTAAGGATATGTGCCTCCCCCATGCCTGCTACAAGAATATGTCTGCAAACTTGTTTTAAGTGAGTAGGGATATGATCATGCTCACTGGTTACTGCTGGAATATGTCAGCAAACATTATCAAAAGAAATGGGGATATGATTACACTCATGGATGTCCATAACCTTCCTTTCCCAATGTGTCTTCCTTATTTCCCGTGCATGGGTATCAGATGTGGCAGTGTGTCAGGTGGTACCCTCAGCAGGTGACTGATGGGTACTAATGGGATGTTGTTAGAAATAGCAGTTGATAGGATCCCTCCTTGGGGGATTCTAAACCATAATGGGGGAATAGTTGACTCCCTAGTCCACCTTCAACAGATACGTAATTTGATGGTTGTCGTTCTCTAGGGAAAAACTTTTAAAGTGGTTGGTTGTGGAAATAAGGTCCACTGGATTTACTATATCTTTCTTTGGAAAATTTGAACTCATTGGTTTTAGTACATAAAGACCCTTTCAGGAAGCCTCAATGATTGGGATCATACCATGTTGATGTTATTCCAATACCATTGCATTATCCACCCTACACTGAATATGTCGAGTGGGTGAGGTCATTATGAGGCTTTTAGGGGTTTCAGTTGTAGCTAATTTTTTAAATCAAACATTGGATGAAGATATTATCTCAGATTAGGGTGTTTTCGATGAGATAAGTATCTACAATCATTCATAAAATAAGAAACAAGGTCACTAATTATTTCACCATTGTAGGAATGATATGTGCTCAATTAGATATGCATGAGTAATATAATTGTTCTTTTATTCATGATCTATCCATTCTACTCGCATGGACTTATTAAAGAAAGGATGGACTTATTTCATGAGAACCTTGGCTATAGATTATCATCCATAATATCTATTTCATGTTAAATTGATTATATTTCTATTTGAGAGTTTCATGTTGATTCCACAGTTTTTGTTTGTGTGTGAAATACAATCAAAATATCCCAACGGATAATAACCCAATCATTTTTTTATTTGAGAGATTCACATCGGGTTTACTATTTTTGTTTGTGTATATTATGAAACAAAAAATGGTGTGATGCATGATTAACTAATCATCTTGTTATTTGAGTGATTCGCATCTATTTCACCATTTTTGTTTCCTCAGAAAAATTTAGATGGATTTTCTCTGGAAATCTGATTGTGGGGGTTCAATGTCCTCCACAATCATTTGAGTCAACCCACCATTTTTTTATCTTTTATTTTAACTCCTAATGGTTCCCATGTCCATAACTAGGTATGGAACTTCTTTCTAAAGGCAGGTGGTGAGTTTGGGTTTTAGAACCAATGACACTTAGAAACTCACATTGGTCGAGAGGATGGGAGTTCGGTATCATCACACCCTTTTAGGGGGGAGGATTTTCATACTCTGGAACTCTCTTATAGATTTAAGATATGTTCAATAATATCTTACAAATCCTGATATGGGACCAATTATCCTAAAAAACAATCATAAGTTAAGTCTCTTTATATACATAGATAAGGGGGTCTTGCTTGTGAATCCATCTGCATGTATTTGAGGTTCTTCATCAGTTTCTCTTTGATGGGTAGCTTCTTATATGTTGAATCTATATAACTAGAAACTCAAAATTTTATTTTTATCTAGGGAGTCAGTTGGTATTTCAAGGATGGAATTGAGTCATTATGAGGTGTCCTGTGTATCTTGTTGTATAACAGGAATCAAATCCCATGTAGTTTGTTAAAGCCCATGTGGTTTAACATCATGCAGAAATGATATCTGTGTGGGAACTTAGGCATTGGGTATTCATGCTCGAGTCTCAAGAAGACATCATATATATCCTGGTTATATAAGGAATCAGATTTATCGTAGTTCTTTCACGTCCTTGGGACTGTCCCCAAGGTATATTCCCTTATATGGAGGTAATCATATCATGCCACTCATCGGGGCTTACACACTGAGGTTTCCATAGCTAGTGGAGATTCATGATAAAAATGATATTACCATTACAACTCTCTAATCCCACATGATCCAGGCTCAGTTTGAGAAAAAAAGGGATAAAAAATAATTAGTCTTACTGCATATGGATGTGGGACTTATGTACTAGGACATCCCTTAGGGTTTTTAATATAGAGCATGGGCCTTATAAAGTCATCATAAATATCCTCATTGTAGCATGAATCAGATTTATGATAGTTCAGTTGCCTTCTCATTCCAAAGATAAATGAGTTATAATGATCAACCCATGGGAATTATTAGGTCTCAATGGTTTAAATGTTGAAGACATGAGGGGACTTACTCTAAAGTGGATTATTATTTGATACTAAGCCTTATAATGGCTTCTATGTATCCTAGTTATTATAGGAATCAAAATAATCATAGTTCAATTGATTGGGGATTACACACTAAGGTTTGCCTTTTTGAATGACATATGATCATTATAATTTATTAATCTTGTATAATATATGCTCTATGTGGGAAGGGATGGAAAATGAAAAGTATCACTATTTGTGGATGCGGGAATTATGTACTGAGACTACCCTTTAGATATTTTAATATGGGGTTCAGGCCTTAGGAAGGTGTCCTACATATTCTAGTAATAGCAGGAATCAGAGTCATCATAGTTCAATTGGTTGGGGCTTACACATCTATGTTTCCCTCATATGAAGGACATATCATATTATGATATTGATTAGGGCTTACACACTAAGGTTGTTCTTATGGAGGTTGGATAAGGTTATCAAGTCATGGGATACTCACTTGACTTGGACTTATAATCTACCAAACATGCATTGATTGTCTGCTCAACATGCCTTGATTTCCTTCTTGACATGTTGAAGGATGTCTATCTGACATGTCCAAATAAAATCACATGATCCAATTGTCTTGTCCAAGGTACATCACAGAATCTGGATGGCATGTCCTAAGTTCATTTCATGACCAAGTATGAATTATCTATAGGATATCACAAGACCTTTCTAGTCGATCCTGGAATCCATCACATGATCTTAGCTAACATTCTTGGAGGGAATCACATGATCTAGCTGACTTTCCCTGGTGTCATTGAGAAAGCTGGATAACATGCTTGGAGGGCATCATGATAGTCAATGTGACATGTTTGGAGGATTATTCATGATCAAGGATCTCATTTCTGGAGGGTTCCATGAAATACAACTAACATGTCCAGAAGACATCATGAGATTTGGCCGGCATGCCTAAAGGACATCACAAGAGCCAATTGAAATGCTTGGGTGTTATCGTGAGACTCAGCTGACATGTACCGATGTTGTTGTATGATTAAGGTTACATGTCTAAGGGTCATTGTAAGTTCTGGATGGTGATCTCGGAGGGCTTCGCGAGACTTGGGAGGCATGACCGGGGGTGCCATGTTACTTTCTTTGACATGTCTGGAGTACTTCACATGATCCAAATAGTATGAAAAAGGAGCATCATGAGATCTGGATGACATGTCTTGGTGTTGTTTTATGACATGGGTGGTTCACAATAATTTCATGAGTATCATCATGAATGTTCTTCACATAAGTCTACCATATTTTTAGTTTTTGTTCCAATATTTTTTTCCACATTCCTTATATTTTTTCAGTGTTAGCATGTTTCAAGTCTCACGTGATCTAGAATGTATGTGGTGTGTTCTTCACGTAACCTTCTAGAAGTCATTCATATGATGTACGGCTAATTAAAAAAAGTACCTATGTGTGTTTCAAGATTTCTCTGGTTGTTATTTAGATCTTACATGATGGAAAACATTCTCTGTTTTGAGATTGTTCACTCTGAGAAATCTTCTATGATGCCTTGATGCATCGTTGTGAGTTCTAAGGAAAATTACATGCATTTTTCATGATGGAGTGGTGGATTTATATGACTTTACACCCTAATTATTCAACTCTTTGTGTGTTTCATATCCTGGAAATCTAGGCTGGATCCGGTGGAAGGATTTGATGTCATGCATTCCGTAAGTTCTTATTGTAGGTCATTCTAGGGGCGTCGCATGATTTTCAATGACCATAAGATCATCCCTTAAATGCTCGATTTATTTGATTATATCTAATTAATGGGGTCATTCTGAATCATTTGAACGTGTTGAGGGACTTCAATATTGTCAATCCAATAAGTCCAAGGTCCTTCGTGAGATTAGGTAACTTATCAAAAAGTCCTTCACATGATCTTAGGCAACTTGTCTAGGACCTTTAGGAATACAAGGATGGATTTCTAGGGTGATTTCATGATATCAGGACATCATGTCAAAGGGATTTTTTGAGGTCTTTTTCCTTGTCAAATGGGTCTTATGAGACTGTGTAGGTGCGTCATATGAATTTTACAACCACAAGAAGCTCCTTTGTTTTTCCCTCTTTATTTCCTTTGTTTATTTTACAAAGATCATGGATCTCAAGAGTTTGTATGAGTGTTATCAAATAAAATCACTCTACCTATCAATGATGTTATGTGTGACCAACAAAAGGTCTTATGGTGATGTGAAATAATTATCATGGAAAAACCCTTCTACTTATTTTTGGAGCCAAAGGGGGAGCACAAAACTACTTGGACATGTCTGAAGCCCTTCGCATGGAGAGGGTGACATGAGAGTGGTAATTTTTAGTGTCTTGAGAACTGTTAGGGGAATATATCATGATGTTTATGACCATAATAGGCTCCCACCATTTTGATATTTTCCTCCTATTTTCCAAATATTTTTGGATGGATTGTCATGTTCTTTCCACCTAATAATTCACGTGACCTGGGGGTCCTTGTCTTTCTACCATTGTATGATCAATGAGCATCTAGGATGACTTCTCAAGAGCATTACTTTTCAAAGGGTCTCTAGGAGATCATCTGTAGGCTATGTGTTGTGCATGACCATCTATGTGACATTCTGTAGGTCATGTGATCGCATGTCTCCGAGAGGTTCACATGATCCAAGTTATTTTGACCACCTTCATCTTCCTTTTTGTGGGGAAAATAATACCCATATTCACGTGTTTATTCCGGTTTGGATATTTATATGCTCATTTGGTGGGCATCAAAAATCCCCCCCCCCTCAAGAGCAATGTCTGTAGGAATAATGGATTGGTTTTGAAGAAATTAAATGCCAACCTGAGGCTTTAGCGTTGTCACAAATTGATATCTTCGATGACATTTGGTCTACCATGAGCCATTTTGTATTCTATAGAATTGCATATAAATAGTGTATTGGAGAGTGTTTCATTCATCGGATACTTGATTTCATATCTCTTATGCCCTACTCCTATTGTGTAGCCTCTTTATAAGAACTTCCCATAAGAACCCATTGCGAGACCTCACCATCAGTCTGTTTTGCGAGAACTATTTAGAAAGACTTCATTTTCCCAAGTGCTCGCTTGAATCAATCCACAAACTTATATTCGGTAATTTTTTGAACTTTTTCCATGGGGATACATGCTCATCTTAAAGGTTTCATGAGATCTACTGGCATGATCACATGATCCTTAGACTATTATGCGGCTTGTGTGACCATGTCAAGGTCATACAATTGTAAGTCTTCAAAAGGGTCATGATGTTGTGTGATTCCTTGCAGGTTTATTCAATCCATGATATCTTCAAGAGTCATTCTATTCTTGATGAATTTATGTTATTTTCAAATTCCTTTAATGATTCATGCAATGAACATGATGTTTATGATTTTATGCCTTCGAAAAGATTTTTTTCATTTGTCTGACATACACCACTTAATTTTATTCATATGGCCTATGGAACTCATCATAATTCCCAAAATCCTTCAAATAAAGAAGCCAAAGTATTAATGGTTCATCGACATGCTATTGCGGAGAGCATGGATTATACTTTTCATTGTTTTTTGTGTCATTTCAGCTGAGTTTGTTACAAATTATGGGAGTGAAACCCGGGGACTATCCCCTCTAATATTCTCTTCCCCTCTATGGTTTTGGTCTTACCAATTATACTCTAATTTCTTCACCACATTCATCATTCATAACCTCCTCTTGGGTTTGGAAAACCCACAAAACCTTTTGGGAGAACATCTCTTAGGGGGGTACTTTGTTGCTGAGGGAGACCACATAGAGGACCATATACTAATATACATTCCCATATACTTTTATTAGAACAATCATAAATTTGATTCAAATTTTCATATGTACCACATGATAATTTGGAAGTCCACCTCCCGCAAAAAGTTTTGGTGGGTTCCCAATTGGGACTTTCAATCAGGGGGTAGCTGCAGAATGGATTGGGTATGGACCTTCTGGGTAAAATATATTGCTTTTGAATTTTATGAGGATTTGAAGAAAATTAGGATGTATGAGGCTATCTAGATATCACAGACGTTTTCATACTATAACAAGGGTCTCAAGACGGACCTGTTTATTCATTAGAGTTTGGACACAAATATTTTCCACCTCATGCATGGTGAGGTGGGCATCAGCTTCTAGGATATTGAACAGATATGTGGTAAACCCATATTGGGTGGGATGTATGATGATTTTTCCCCCATGGTCCAATTGGGATAATGTAACGAGGAATACTCTTATCACTCGAGAACTGATTATCCTAGCTGAAACAACCCTTTGGAAGGAGCCACTTCCTAGAGCAGATATCCCATTCAAGATGTGGGTGGTATAATTCATCAAGAAGTCCCACTCTGATCTAGAAGAAAATAAGTTTAAGGCCTATCTTAAGAAGGAATCCCATATTGTGGTGGTCACTTACTGGCATAAGTTCAAAGAAATGAAATTTAAAGAATGGGGATGGGAGTGAAGTAAGCCATATTACACTGAAAGATTTGGATTTTAGGGTTTCTATGATCCATTATGATTTTTTCTCATTTAGACCCTATGGTCTAGTGCTAATGGGAAATATGGTTGATGGTGGTGGGAAAATCCTTGATGTATGGGATTATATGATGTAACTTCATGATGGAATCCTTTACACACATATTGAAGGGGACCTCCTCTGTGGATGGTATGCACCCTACCTGTTTATCCATCTCTTCCTATGTTTCCAGTCGAGATTTCCTCACTCAGTTTATGCCCGATATAAGGAGAATTTGATGGTGGCTCTCCAATTTTGGATGATGTTCACTATGGAGGAGACTCAAGATGAGATCAACCTTCCTCCTATCAATGCAATAATTGGTTTATATAATAACTATGATGAGGTTTCGATCCACTCATATCCTAATGTAAAATTATCCAAATGGTTAAGTAAGGCCTCCTAATTAACACCAGTTATTGAGCACAATCCTAGTCCCAAAAAGAAATTGATTTCTAAAGGGATAATAGAACTAAAATCACCTCTCTAGGAAATAATGAATCTACCATTTCCAATAAGAGTGTAAACTGATGTGGCTACAGCGAGTGTAGTACTAGAGGGTGAGGCCACATTAGAGTTATCATTTTCTATCTCATATCGATAGTGGAATTATTGTAGGATGTAGAACTAGGAGGAAGATCTATGGGGTATATTATTCTAATTATACTTACCTATTGAAGGTTTATCACATGTCACCACCTTTCTAGGTATCACTTTCAAATACTAGCCTAAGGAGTTCATGGCCTTCTTCTGAGACCTTGACATAGATTTGGAAAGTGTTGGGGCTCAGATTATTTATTCCCCATTGGTCCACCAAATGGTTGTTTGGGGTACATTGAAAATTTTCATGCATTAATAGGGTTATCCCATCACTAATAAAGTGGTAAGTATGAACTCGTTGCTTTTTTTTAAAGTTTTATGGTGTCATTAAAACATTACTGACATCGTTTTTGTTTTTTTTTTACATAGTGGGAAGCTATAGAGGACCGGCCAATCCTTCCTTCCCCTGTATATTCTACCTAGGATATGTTAGAATTTGGCAGCAACTGGGAGATCAATGATAATGGATCCTTGGTTTGATTGTCCCAAATTAGGGTGGCTATTTCCATTTTTGGAGAAACAACTTCAACATTAGTACCCTCAAGAGATCTTATCCCATAAGAGAAGGAAAAGAAAGTGCTCCAAACTGTCAGAGTTATCTTCTTTAGAACCCCCATGTAATTGCCATTTCACCCTTCTTTTGTTTTGAATTATTTAAATACCACATCTTGACTTGTCAAAAATGTAAAGGTCCCTATTGATCCCACTTAAATGATCATTTATCCACTTCTAAGGATGTAGGTGAGTGTTTGGTTGCTTTAGTAGACCCTTTATTTTTTGGACTCAACCCATCAATAAGTAGAGGTGGGTGAGGTGTTGACTTAATCATTCTCACTGCCTATTGAAAATGTCCTGGTGGTCACACCACTTAATCCGGTGCAAGTGGAAGTGATTTTATAGGGTACCAACATAGGTAGCTATTTTTCTACTAAATTGGCCTTGATAGAGGTGAGTTTTGGAGAAGGTGGATAATTATTCAAAAACTGGACACTTTTCTTACTTCACATTTCACTTCCTAATGTTATATTTTGTTATTGTATCCCTCAAGGGTAGCGAGTAAAATACATATTTAGGAAAAAGATTAGAGGTGCAATGAATTCAATCATCACGAGAGGGTTTCACCTATTCAAAAAAATATGGTGTCGAGGAATTTTATGTTTCCAGCAACACGATCGAAAAAGGTATGTTTCTAACATTGTTCATATTCATCGATTACCTGGTGACACCGTATGATTTATCTTTTTGTTGATAAACCCCTACACCCCTTTTTTCAATTTATTCTCCCCAAATCTTAGAGGTTCTAATCACTACTCTTTTGGGGATTCCTCCAACTAGTTCAACCAATGTAGAGGTCGGATCCATCCCTTCTTCATTGAATATGATGATCACATCTCCCTCTCATGGAGACCTGGTCCTAGAATATGTTCTTTTTCCCATTATGGAATTAGATCAAGGGTTGGGTTTTTTTAATTTTACCATACAATGTGACATAAAATATAGAGGGATATATAGACCCTGGTCTTAGGGACCCCTATAGAGGAGATAAAGGATTGGCTAAGACACCTTAAGTTTTTGTTTGTCAACCTTGGTTGTGAGGGATTTGACTATACAACCCATCATGCTTGGGTGAAGGAGGTGATATCTATGAGTTAAAAAAAATAGGTCCCTATAATTGAGGGTGGTGGTTTTTGAGGCTTCTTATTCAATGAATTAAAACTAGGTTGAGGTTATAAATGAAGATTCTAGGAATGTGGTGGAGGTGGAAGCTCACTGGGACATGGTCAGTATCAGGATGGTTGAAATAAACCATCTCCGATCTATGATTGTCCATCTTCAATCTGAGATTATTCATCTTCAAGCAAAGATATCCCAGTTTCAAAATTCACTCTAGATATTAGATAATACTATTTTGGAGAAATAGTGACTTTTTGACATGGTGGAGAAGATGATACTTGAAGTCATTGCTAGAGCATAGGAGTTACAGCAGGTTGTAGAAGTGGAAATAGAGTTTGTCTACCAGTTATTCCAATATGTTACCTCCCAAGAGAAGAGGCTTGCAGAGTTCAAGGATTCTTATAATCACATTATGTGATGATGTTTTAAATTTACAACTTTTATTTAGATTATATATTCATGGGAGAGACTACAGTATGTGTAGATTCCTCTTATTTCACACTATCAATTAATGGATTTGAAAAACTTTATATGTTGTTGTCTTATTTTCTTTCATTAATGATGTGAATGAAATTTCACTGATCTGATATCATATGAATCACCAATGATACTCATTCTTTTCCTAATAACAAGTAAACCTAAATTTTTTTATCTGGATATTTAAATCATAATAGATTCTTCTTGAAAAGTGCTCATGAATTCCCACCAATAATTGGTTTCCTCATTGATGTTTTTATTCTAGTTATCTTGAGATTACCTATTTCAAAAAAGGAAATTTGGGTATAATATATGTCCCAGAGGGAGAGTTCTCTATCTTTTTTTGGAGCTAATAGGCTTAGTGAGTGTGGCATGATTTTTTCCAAGGATATATGTTGGTCCTTACAAGATTTTCCATTCTTGCAAACTAAATTTTTGTTGTGCTACAGTTTAGGTTCTTTTAGATTATACCTTCTATTATTGTGGTTTAGGTTCTATTATATTGGAACTTATATTGTTGTAGTTTAAGTTATTTTCTCTCAGACCCTATATCACTATATTTTAGGGTCTTTTATCTCAGACCTTCCATCATTGCATTTTAGGGTCTTTTAGCTCATACCTTCTATCACTACAGTTTTGGGTCTTTTAGATCAGGCCTTCTATCACTGTAGTTTAGGTTATTTTATCTCTAACATTAGGATTCTATTAATTTTAAAGTCTTACTTCCAAGACTTGATTTATTATCTTGGAATATAGTTAATAAATTCTAGGAATGACTCAAAACACACTATGATGCTGAGTTCTATCATAAAATTGTTGAGGATCATGAGGACTATATCTCTTTTCCTGAAAGGAGGAGATGCCTATAGTTGGTAGGTCAAAACCCTTATGCATTAGTAGCATTGTCAAATAGAGGTTTTTCCACTCTTTTATAAGGGTTGTGGAATATTTATGGGGGTAATATTGGTTGAGGGAAAAATACTAGGTAAGCTAGGCCCACCTTGATAGTTAGAATATGGGTGATATAAGTCATAACCCAAAATTTTGAGTTGGTGAATATGAGATGGGGAAGACATGATTGGGATGACCCATAACACCCTGAGGTGTTAAGTTCCTCCATGGTGCTTCCAAGGCTCACAAGGTTTGGATTTCCTTTCCTATAAGGAGGATATGACTTTAGTTGGTAGGTCAAATCTCTTATACATCAATATCATGGTCAATAAAAGATAATCTTCACTCCTTTTCAAGGGCCATGAAATATTCATGAAGACTCAAATGTCCATATGATGAGGTTGGTTATGGGATGAAAGCTATATAGTAAGGGTTCTGGAAACCTATTGCAGTTTAACTATTAATTATGAAGATTGATCCCCACACCATGTGGTTTTTAATCACAAGGTGTGGGGAATCAAAGGTTTGGGGATGGAGTGTCGCATTTCTTATTTGAGAAAGGATACAAAATAAGTTGGTGTAACATCAAATATGTTGAATATGGTTGAATAGTTTGGTTGTAGGGATTTTAAATCATGGTTCAAATTTCTCAGGTCATATGGATGGTATAGGAAAATCATATCAAGAATGGCTTAGAACACACTAAGGTGTTGAGTTCTTCCACGATGATGTCCGGGCTCGCAAGGATTAGAAATCCATTTTGTTAGGGTGGTTTATTTGGTTGACAACCATAGGTTCATATGCAGTATCCATAGGCATACATGCATAGTTAAACAAAGGGTCCCTTGAAACTAGGTATCCTTTTCCAAGGGCCATGGAAGATTTCGGTGATTTGAGACACTCAAATCATGAAGTGTGATTTATGGATATTGTGATATTAAAGAAGGGTTTGAGCACCCTAAAGGTTGTTTCACCGCCTAGAGAACATGTTTTCATATAGAGGAGATGTGATAAATCATTACTCTAACTTTTTCTTGGACTAGGGGGTTTAGAGAGCATTGCTTGGCTTTACTAGGGATACAGATTATGCCCTACGAGCTTTATGCCCCTATTTATTTTCACCCTAATTTTTTTCTAAACTATAAAGATAAATATTTTTGTGAGATAATACTTTAATTTTTCTTAGTACACCCTTTTCTAGTTTTCAACCTGACAAGTTTTTTGTCTCTTTCATGAGCAGTTTAAGGTCTTATGATTTGGACTATTATGGGATAGAGTTTAAGGTCGTACAACTTTGACCAAAGTGATGGTAGTTTAAGGTTGTGACACACATGGACCTAATATGGTGGATGATAAAAAAAAGATCCTAATTAGGATACCTAGGGTCAAGAGCACTCCAATATCCTTTTGAGAAGGAGATAAATTTTTTTTAAATCACATTTCGAGGTTCTTAGGTCATGAGAAATGGTATGGGGAAATCATATTGAGGATGGGCCAGAACACCCTCTAGTTATAAGTTCTACCATGATGACTTCAATCACACAAGGATTATAAATACCTACTTATAAAGACAATATTTCTATGGTTGGTAGGTCCTAAACCTTATTCATCGATAGCATGGACAAACAGAGAGATCCATTTTCCTTTCCAAGGCACATGAAATATTTTCTAAAACTTGAGGTTCTTGAGACATGAAGTTTGATTTATGAATTAAGGTGTTTAAAATATGGTGGAATCACTCTGTACTATGGCTGATTGGGGTAATAATTTGGTGGTCCTTTGATGAGGGATGATAATGGATGATTTTCTGTATAGTTTAACGTTGTGTAGAATGGATGTACTTTCTTTCATGTAGTTCAAAATCATGTGATAATAACATTTTACTTGCAATTTAATTTCATATGATAAGGATGTATTTGTTGTGTAGTTTTAATGTCACGCAACCAGGATGTTTTCCTTGAAGTTTAATCATCATGTGGTAAGGATGTAGGAACCAACCTGAAAATTTTGTAAGATATATTATATACACAAGTAATCCACACATAGATCTGACTCATATGTAGGAAAATGGTCTTGTATGGCTCATCCCCTATATAGTTGGGGTGAATTTTTTTATCGGTTGTCATATCTAGGACCAGGATTGGAGATTCATGTGTCACTATGTATCATGTGATGATAGTAATAAATCCACACATAGTTCTTGAATGGTAAACTCTCTATGTGGGTATGACCCATACACAGAGGTGGACATTATTTTAATTGATTATTATAGTTGGGACTAGATCAGAGATCTAGGCATTACTATGTATCATGTGATGATAAGAATCAAGACACGTGTAGTTCTTGAGGAACTATGCAATTTAACTTCATATGGAAAGAACATAGGCTTCTTGATGTAAAAAAGGCGTATTACGGGTGGACCCAAGGATAAAAATTCAAGAATCACTACATATCCTATGGTAATATGAATCAGGCCATAAATAGTTCTTGAAACATAATCTTCTTGCACATGTCTAATATATATGCATAGAAGGGTAATTTTTATGTTTATTTGTTGTGACTAGACCTAGGGATAGAGATTCAGGCATCACTATGTATTTTTTGATGTCAAGAATCAAGTCACATGTAATTATTAAATGGAGTTGTGGTAGGAGAACAACACCAACAATAGTGGTCCTCTCAAGTGTGGTCCATAGGTTTGCACAATTTTATGCCATGCAAAGGACATAAACCATGTATTTTAACATCATATGGTGAGGACTCATGGTATTCCTTTTAAGGTCCTTAATTCATGACCATGATAACCTTTTCGTGAGATGATATACCTTGTTTGTGTGGGGAAACCCTTGTTGAAATTCCTAAGCTCACATGAGCTACGCTCGGTGTGATAAACAAGTAAATACAAGGATTATCCTCACCATGCATATGTGATTAAGGATATAACGGGGGGATTTTGTATCATGTGGTGGTTGGACTAAGATATAGGATCGAGGAATCCCTACATATCTCATTGAAATTATAATCAAGTTGTACATAGTTCTAGAAACCCATGCAGTTTAATGTCGTGTGGTGAGGAAATAAGTTGTGTAGTTTAATTCCTCATGGTGAGGATGAGGTTTATCTAATGTGAAAGGGTGGTAACACTATGTTTGGGCCTAAAATTGATGTTTATGCATCACTATGTATCATGTAATGTTAGGAATCAAGCCACACGTAGTTCTTAGGAGGGACTCCCTATGTGGAGTTGAATCTCCCATGAGGATGGGGGAATTTCATCCTTCTTTTTCACAAATCTAGATTGTGTGGTGTGATTTTTTTAGTGATATGTTACTTACCATGTAGTTTAACATCATGTGGTGAGGATATATTCCATGAAGTTTAATATTGTTTGGTAAGGACTTATTCTATATAGTTTAATGTCATGTGGTTAGGATGTGATACATTGTTCAGTTTAAAGTCTTGCTACTAGGAATTGGGTTTCCTGATATGAATGAAAATGAAGCATTGGGGGATCTATGTATTTTAATGTCATATGGTGAGTACATGCTTCGTACAATTTAGCATCATGTTGTTAGGAAATGAGATGATATGCAGTTTAAAGTCTTATTGTCCGGACATGGCGCTTGATGATAGCTATGAAAAGTATTTCTTGAGAAACCTCAAATTGGTGGGGGGTGTGACCAATTCTCCATCCATTATGGACAATGAGTAGGATCCATTATGAGAGACAACAAAAATTCTCCTTGGAGGAATAAATGGAGGTGGACCTTTTTATTTAAGGCTCATGCGATCTAAGTCTGATGGAATTCAAGGTTATGAAATGTACACGACCAGTTCTTATTGATTTGTTCCATATCATCCATCCAATTTTATGATTGATCAGCATTCAATAGTTTTCCACAGATGTCTATTCAAAGTGAGGGTGACTAGACTTCTATGTGAAATATTACCTTGGTCCCATACACCAATGAGTACGAAATTTCTTTTGTAGCAGTTCGTGTGGTGATACAGTACGCCCATAAATCATAGAAGAGTTTATCTGGCCATGAATTCTTGTCTTTATTCACCATCTTCTGGAGTATGTTTGACGAAGTCTTGTTCAAGGCCTCTATTTTTTCCATTTCTACTACATGATATTGGAATGAGTGATTAGAATTGATGTTTTAATCTTGGTATAATTTCTTCAATTACATAGAATAGAAGTTGGTTTCTTTGTCCATAAATATTGTGTGACCCTGAACTTGGTGATGATATGGGACTCTAAGAAGTTGATGATATTCTTTGTCCCGGCCTCCTTGAAGGGTATTTACATGGACCATTTGGAGAATAAATAGGTAGTAGTAAGGATGTACTTGAACTATTTAGATGTGGTTTGGGTATATAGCCCCACAGCACCCATCCCCCATAAATAAAATGGCTAGAAATATTTAGCTGTATGTAGAAATTTTGAGGGCTGATAGATGAAGTTTTCATTGATCTAGAATACATGATATTTCCTAGTGAATTCGACACGGTCATGTATCAGGATTTTCTAGTAAGAATCCAGCCTCCTTATTTGGTAGGAGAGCCTAGTCCCATACTGATGATCATCATAGGACTCTACATGGACTTCTTCAATGATGGTGTAGATCTCTATTTATACTTTGAATCTAAAAAGGATTCCATCAAATCCTTGCTTTTAGATGATTTTTTCTCATTTGGGTCATTCCAAAAGGTAAAGTTTGTTGCATGATGTTGAATATGTTCCCTTCTAGATCAGCCTTTCAGGAGAGTCATGTTTTGGAGATAAAGAATTTTGGGCTCTATATATCTAGGGTTGGATATCTATTCGTCACATTCTAGGGTAGTGCTGACCTGGTTTATTTCTTTCATATCGCATATGATGATTGATGAGACCATTCTTAGATGCGTGATATGGAAGATTTATTCCTCCTAATTAGGTTCATCTAGAAATGTGGCCGCATTATCCAATGCATCGGTGTGACTATTCTATGATTGGGGAACATGATTCAATGTGGGATCAAAAGGAAATTATTCCATTAGTCCCCTGATGTAGGTAGTGAGAGGGTCCAATTATTCCTTTTTGATTGAATATTCATTATTGATATGCTTTATCACTAGTTCTGAATCCCCTTTCATATTTAGGTAGACTATTTTTAGTTGTAGGGATAGTTCAAAGCTATCTATGAGGGCTTAGTTTCTGCCTCATTATTTGTACAGCCTTCAAAAAGTGAGAAAGAGTAGGTAAAATTTTAATTTTCTAGAGAAATAAATATAATCCCTAATAAAACTTGATTGAGCTTTGGATTTTCAATAATTTTTTAGATAAGACTTTGGAACGCACCATCAAAATAAATCTCCCATATCTATGGAGTGTCTTGGGAATAGAAAAATTCCTCATCTGGGAGTTCGGTGTTTACTGGTTTACTTTCCATGGCGGGATGTGCTGCTAGGAAATTGGCCAAGGCTTTCCCTTTCACAGCTTTTTGTGACATGAACTGGATGTCGTATTGTTACAGAATGATCACTCATTTGGTTAGATGCTTATTTAGAATGGGGAGGCCAATGATGTACTTGAGTATATCAATACGAGAGACTGTAAAGACTTTGTGGTGCTGCAAGTAATGTGTAAGGACCTTACCCCAGTTTCCTAAAGCTAGTGCCTTATTTATTACATTGACATATAAACAAGGAATATGCATCCAGAAGTACTTAGTAGTTTAGTATCTTTGGAAACAAGATACATACATAAGTTAAACATTAAAACTTGAAAAGAAATACAACATATAAATTATGTTGAAAACATCCATATATCCTAAGTTATCCCTACAGTTCATCCATAATATACTTCTTCATGTCCAGGGAAAAATAAAACATAAGAAAGGGGTGAGCTCAAATGCTCAATAAGGGTAATAAATACAGTGGTAGATATCATAAACATAGGCATTAGGCATTGTGAATAACTAAAAACACATGCCTTTAAAAATAAACTTGAACATAATATGCAAAGAATAAGAGATGAATAAATAATTTCATAATAAAACATAATAATGGGTATTATACTAGTTGAATAACCACATGAACTATCAATTACTAGTTTCATAATGAGGTAATTCATAATGTGGGACATCATAACCATACCATCAAGGCCTCGTGGAAAGACTCTAGTTTGTCTCATGAAACCTGTCGATGCACTGATGAGCTATAGCGGACCCTACCCAACACTTACAAAGTCAGATTCATTCCTCATATAAATGGGGATAAATATAAACAACATATACATTTATATTGAAACTAACATAAGAAATGTAAATAAATTTACCTGAACATTAAGCATAAATACTAACCATTCTGAGCAAATTGGTAAATGGTTTTAAGATAGCACATTCGCATTCAAACTAATAATAAACCATTAAATTAAATATAGTAGATGATATCATAAAATATTAATCCCAATAACACATAATAATCAACAATAGCATTGAAATAGATAAATATACTCTTATAAAATCATTGAGTAATCCTTGAGATAAATACTCTTTTACTTTGAAAAAAAGAGTTCTTTTGGAAAATTATTCATATAAAAAAATTTAATTAAGATAGTAATTTAATAATAAAAATATTTATTTTATAAAGATACTAGTTTCTAAAAACAATTTATATAGTTCCCTTGAAAATAGTTGAGAATTTGAGAAATTCCCTTGAATTGGGCTTGTATTTGAGGAAGAATTTTTGAAAGATCCTTTTAAAACATATAAATCCCCATAAATTAAGGTATGATTATGGTTGGTACACATTTATAGAAAATTCACACATAATATATGTCTATTATATATGAATAAATAATAATTTCATTAAGATAAGTATAGAATAAGAGTAACCCAAATGAAAATGGAGGTTCGAGAAGAAAACCCTTACCTTATGTCCGGATATGTTCCGCTCTTGAACTTAAGGTCCTCAAATATGAAATTAGAATTATTAATAACTTAATTAAAAACCTTTTAGACATTTATTTTATTTACTATAATTTTATTAAGTTCATTTATGGTCTTTTTTATGGGTTAAGAGATTCAATGTCATCATTTGTGAGTGCTCATTTCATTAGTTTTCATGATCGGTTAGTTTGTATGGAAGTTAATGTAAAATGAGAATTTAATTACAGAATTAATGTTATATGTTATTAATTTTCATACATAAGGTTAAATATTCATATAATTCATTTGGTTACTTTGGGTAAGTATGAATCATTGGATGGTATTTTAATGAAAAACGCTTGGATTAATTGGGCGGTTTTTCGATCACCACAAACTCATTTTGTTTTATAAATTAATACCATGTGTAGAAAAATTATTCCAGAAAATTACATATGATATATTACATATATTATGATATGTTTCAACCATAAATTTTTTTTCATTACTAGAATTTATGATAGTAATAGAATTTGAAAACCCATCATCCTTGAATGTGATAAATTAACACATCTCAAATGGTGTTTTCATTTCTAGTATAAGAAGGGGAAATGAGAGATGATGATGAATTATTTCATTATCATAATAGAATTATAGTACAATTAAGATACTGGAGTTATCATAACATTGGGATGAAATGAGGTGAGGAAATAAAAATAAAATAAAGGAACTTGAAATAAAAAAAAGAGAAGTTGATAAATCCCTTACGAAAATTCGGCAGCCTAACAGCATCACTTAAAAATTCATAAAATATTTTGATGAGTGAAAAATGGGTATCTCATCATTATTAAAAAATATGGATAGTAAGGAGGATATGGAATGAAATATCCAAACATAATCCAATTGAAATTAAAAGAGAATAACATAAAAAGAGTGCTTGAAAAGGAAAGGGTGGTAGATTCCCTTATCTTGTAGAGTAACTCCTAACACTTGAAGGTTGGGACATTGGGGGATTGAGGACACCTTGGGAGGACTCCTAGGGAGTTAAAACTACCAGATATTTGAGGAGGATGAATTTTTAATGAATTAAAATGAAGTAATGAGGGGGTATTTATAGTAAAAGAGAGGGATTTTTTTATTAATTTCAAAGGACACCTCATTAGCGGTATTTCCAAAACCATAGGCTTTCCCATGATATTTGCCCATGGTTTTTCCCACTTGGGAAACCTCATGTAATATTTTAATGTACAAAAATTAAACACAATTTTATATTAATTATTACATCATTATTATGTCATTAAGTATATCGAAAACTCAAAACTACATTTTTATTATTCGCGAAAAACTAAAGTATTTTATAAAATTCTCATAAATTCATCATAACCTAATATCAAAGTTTTTAATTCAAAAATGAAATCCATTTTTTTAAAATAATTTTCTAAATATGATTAATTTAATTTTTAGATAAAATCATATTTAATTTGAAAAATAACAATTTTAAAACTATAATTCATTTTATATCACCTTGAAAAGTTAATCAAGATCTCATTATCTTATAACCTTAAGAAAATAAAATAATAATATTTTTTACTATTCATGAGGGTCATATTACTATTCATAAGGGTATGTTACTATTCACCAAAAAATTAAGTTTGTCTTGTCAAACTCTAAATATCTTACTAAATGAAATTGTGTATGTAAATTTTTCAAAATTCAAATCATATAGGTGGAAAAATTATCTTTAATGACTATGTTATAACAAATTTGGGTTTTGTAGAGACTAAATGTTTCTTGAATTCAATATTAAATTTATTTATAAATCCTTGGGGTGTTACATTCTCCCCTCCTTACAAAAATTTTGTCCTCTAAATTCATAGAATGTTACCTTAAAAAATATTTGGGTTGGTCTTCATCATAAACTCCTCAGGATCCCATGTTGCCTCTTCAATTTTATGATTTTTACAAAGTATCTTTACCAGTTGAGTCATTAAATTCCTCAACACCTATTCTTTAGTGTCCAAAATTTAGATAGGCTATACATAGTAAGATAATTCATGTTCCAATTCTATACCTTCATAAGTGAGGACATGTGTTGGGTCTGGCATGTACTTTCTCAACAATGAGGCATGGAACACATTGTGTACTTTAGACAGGCTAGGAGGCATTGTCAAATGATAATCCATAGCTCCAATTCTCTCTAGAATTTAAAAAGGTCCAATATATTTGGGGCACAGTTTCCCTTTCTTCCCAAATCTTATAAAACCCTTCCATGGAGATACCTTTAAGAAAACATGATCTCCTACTTGAAATTCCAAATCCTTACTTTGATTATCAGTATAGCTCTTTTTCCTACTTTGAGATACTTAGATATGGGTTGGAATAGTATTTACCTATACTATTGTTTCCTCCTAAAGATCTAGTCCCATAGGCTTCCTTTTACCAACTTCATCCTAACATGTTGGTGTATGACATCTCTTTCCATAAAATGCTTTATATGGTGCCATTTTAATGATATAATGGAAACTATTATTGTAGGAAAACTCCACCAAAGGTAAATAATGATCCCACATACCTTAAAAATCAAGTCATCATGATGTAAACATGTCTTCTAAAGTTTGTATCATTCTTTCTGATTGTCTCTCGGTTTTTGGGAGGTAAGTATTACTCAAATGAAACTTAGTATCCAAATATTTTTGAAGACTTTTCTAGAATTTTGATGTAAATCATGGATCATTATCAGAAACAATTGAGATTGGTGATCCATTAAGTCTCACAACTTCATTGATATGGATTAGTGCAAGAATATCTAGTGGAAATCCTCCCTTATAGTAAGGAAATGTGCATATTTCATAATTCGGTCTACAATTACCCATATTGCATCATTATTTCTTGGATTTTTGGGTAATCTAGTGACAAAATCCATGGTGATTTCATCCCATTTTCATGTAGTAATAGTTATAGCTTGCATGATTCCTCTATGATGTTTTCTTTTAGTCTTCACTTGTTGAAAGACTAAACATCTTGATACGTAATTTGCAATTTTCCTCTTCATGTTATTCCACCAGAAATGTTCCTTCAAATCTCTATACATATTTTTTATACTAGGATTTATAGAGAAATTCAAACTATGGGAATCATCAAATAACTCCCTTTTTATCTTGGGTATAGCTATAAAACAAAGCCTCTTCCCAAATTTTAGAATTTCATCTTCATATATGAAGTCTTACAACTTCCCATCACTCACAACATTAATTTTCTTTTGAATATTCTCATCATCAGGTTGAGAACTTTTATTTATTTCCAATAAATATGGTTGGGTAACAAATTGAAAAATTAATTATTTTTCACCTTCTTTCATAATTCCCATGTCCATCCTTACCATATATATGAATACAAGATCCCTTTCAATCATCATTTTTTTTAAAATTCCATGATCCTTCCTGGTCAATGCATCAACTACCTTATTTTTCTTTCCTTGGTGGTAGTTTATGGAACAATCATAATCCTTGAGTAGTTCAATCCATCACTAGTAGAAATATGGGTTTTAACGTCGAATTATTAATATTGGTTTTTTATAAACAGACGCCAATGGTTTTTACAAGAAATTTTTGGCATCAGTTTTACTAAAAAACGATGCCAAAAAATTTAATGAGTGGTTTTTTGTGTCATTTTTACTATAAATCGACACAAAAAACAAGAATGAACTTATTTTTTGCATTGGATTTAAAATGAACCGATTCCAAAAATTAAAAAAAATTGTGTCGGTTTTAAGGAAAACCAACACCATAGTTGTTATTTTCAGCGTCGGTTTTCCACAAAACGGATGCCAAAAATAACAACCTCGAATACTTTTGGCATTAGCTTTTTCAAAAACTGACACCAAAATTAAAAAATATATTTTTTTCCACATTGGTTTTGAAAAAAACTGACACTGAAATGTTTTTTTAAAATTTCAGCATCGGTTTTTGGAAAAACTGATGTTAAAAGTCATTTAAAATTTGATGGGATTGGGAAACCCTCATCTTCATTGTTCTTATAAATCGAAACATGTGGTGGATCCTCTTGACTCGTGAGGAATTAGAATCCTTATTTTTTATTTTTAACCACCATTGTTGACGATTTTCTTCAATTTTCATGATCTGCGGTATGTGTTCTTCATTATATGGTCATCTTTGATCGTCTACGGATTACTTGTTCTTCTTAATGCTATTTTGAGTGACTTTCAATGATGGTTTGATTTTCCTTTATTGTTTATCTTAATTTTTATTTGTTATAATCAATTTTGTTCTAGATCTTGCAGTTCTGAATTTTCCAAAGTTTTATACGGATCAAAGTTTGGATTGGAGATCTATTTTTGAGTTAAACTCCGAATTTTGTAAGTTTTTTTTTTAATTTTGAAGATTAATTATTGATCGTTTGATATTAATTTTGATTTTATTAAAATATTAGTTTGTAGTTTATTTAAAATTTGTTGGAACATAGTTAATAGTCATCCCTAAGAGTGATTAGTCAATGTTCTTGATATGGATTGGAGTTGTATGATTTTAGTTTTTGAATTTTTATCTAACATTATGTATAAATGTATTAGTCAATGTTCTTTAATAAATTATACCAAAAACCAATTTAATTATTTTTATCTAACATTATTTTTATCTAACATTATGTATAAATGTATTGGCCAATGTTCTTGACCAATTGTATTAGTCAATGTGTTGAATTTTTTTTATCTGACATTATTTGTATCTTGTCTAATTGATTAAATAATGTTCTGACAATATTTTTATATGACATATTAGTCCCCATGGGATTGAGAAAATAAACCTAAGAGGGGTGGGGTTTGGGGGTCTTGAATCAGGTCAACCTAAATTATACCAAAAACCAAATAATCTACATATATACGCATTAGAACATGCAATGGATCCACAACCACTTATTATTCCTAAAATGATTCTATTGTTCTCTCACCCAAATGTGTTGTAAGATATATCAATTTAGTTATGTATTTAATTTCATATTTCATAATTTTTGGAGTACTAGGATTGATTTCACTTATAATATGAACATTTACTCTAATTATTATTTCATATTACCAATAATAACTAATTTTTATCCCTTTAAATTAATTAAATCTTCAATAATTTTGATACATGAAACATCAAAATAATGCAACAACTATCTAAAATGAACTAATAAATTTAGAATATTGATATTATAATTTAATTATAATATCAATATAACACATGTATATATTATGAAAATAAAATTTTTACTATTTGTAAATGTGTTTCATATCTGATGTTTTCTATCTGATTATCAATAGTTTTTATTAAATGTGTTTCTGTTTACAATTTATCTGTAAATATATATATATTTATTTATTTATTTAAATTTTTATATGTTTTAATATATTCACCAATTATTTTTGTGATATCAGATATTGAATGGATTGTAATTGGATACATTTACGAAGAACCACTAGTGAATATGAAAAAGGAGTTGATGAATTCTTGAAATTTTCTAAACGACATCTTCAAAACATTGATTTTATTTTCTATCCATGTGTGAAGTGTTTAAATATGAGAAAGTTAAACTCCAGATAAATCAAGGACCATCTCATTTGTTATGCTTTTAGCCTTAATTATACACGTTGGATCTGGCATGGTGAAAGAACTGAAAATTCAGCATCCAATGTTGATGACAATATTCATAATGAGGCAGAGGATCATATTGAAGAATTAATTCATGATTTAGGTGTTGAAACCATTAAAAAAATAGAAACTGTTGAATGATTTTTATGGGGATTCTAAGAAACCATTATTCCCAGGTTGTAGTAAATATACAGTGTTATTAGCAGTTTTGAGATTAGTTAACTTAAAATAAAAAATTGGGTGGAGTGATAAAAGTTTCTCCAGCTTACTTGAGCTTTTAAAAGAGCTACTTCCAGAAGGCAATAGGCTTCCAGCTTCCAATTATGAGGCGAATAAAATATTATTCCCAATGGGATTGGGGTATAAAAATATACATGATTTTCTCAATGATTGTGTACTGTATAGGAAAGAAAATGTATATTTATCAAGTTGTCCTGCATGTGGGACATAACGGTATAAGATAGATGGTAAAGTCAACTCAGATTCATTCTCAGGTGATGTCATTTAACATCATGAAAAATCAATTTTGTACTTTCTAATGATATCATCCAATATTTTTTCCATACAATTCTGATATTTCAATTATGGTTCATTTTTAGTTACCAGAATCAAAACTCTTGCTAATGTAATTTGGTACCTTCCAATAATTCCTCATTTGAAGCGTCTATTTGGAAATTCAATTGATGCAAAAAAATGTTACGATGTCATTCATATGAGGGCATCTATAATGGTAACTTATGTCACCCTTCAGATTCACCACATTGGAAGAGTTTTGATAAAAAAATCTTGATTTTGGAATTGAAGTTATAAATCTCATAATGGGATTGTGTACTGATGGAATGAATCCATATTAGACCCTCAGTAGCAAACATAGTTCAGGGCCTGTTTTTCTAGTAGTTTACAACTTGTCCCCACATCTATGTAGGAAGAAAAAATATGTTATGATGAGTTTGATGATTTATGGACCAAAACAACCGGAAAATGATATTGATGTGTATCTTTCACCATTGATTGATTATTTGAAACTGCTATGTTAGGAAAGTGTTAAATTTTTTGATGCATACAAGAAAGAGTATTTTCTTTTGCGTGCTATCATAATGTTCACTATAAATGACTTTCTTACATATGGAAACTTATTTGGATATAGTGTTAAGGGACATAAAGCATGTCCAATTTGTGAAGAACATACTTCATATTATCAATTTCAGAATGGAAGAAAGACAGTGTACATGGGACATCTAATATTTTTGTGAATCGATCATCCTTATCGTAGATTGGAAAACGTATTTAATAGATTACATGAATACAACCTTCCCCCTCGACCATTGTCAGCTAAAGAATATTATGACAGGGTGAAAGATATTGATTTGACATTTGGAAAGAAAAGATGTTCTGGTCTTCAAATAATTATTTGGAAGAAGCAATCTATTTTTTTCGAACCGCCTTATTGGAAATTTTTAGAGATAAAACTTAACATCGATGTTATTCATGTTTAAAAAAAATATGTGACAGTTTGATTGGAACTTTTTTAGACATAAAAGGAAAGACAAAAGATGGACTGTATGCTAGATTGGAATTGATATTAATGAAAATACATTTGGAGTTAGCTCCCACTGTGAAAGGAAACAGAACATATTTACCTCCGACTTGTCACACATTAAGAAAGATTAAAAAAGTGAATTTATGTCAGTGTCTTCATGGTATTAAAGTACCCAGTGTTTTTTCTTATAATGTGAATAATTTGGTGTCATTGAAGGATTTTAAATTAATAGGTATGAAATCTCATTATTTCCATGTGTTGATGCAACAACTTCTACTAGTAGTAGTGCATGGTATATTGCCGACAACTTTCAAAAAGACTATCATCAGGTTATGTAATTTTTTCAAATCCATTTGTAGCAAAGTCATTGATCCAAATTTTTTAGATGTGTTGGAGAATGAAGCAACTCTTATTCTTTGTAAACTAGAAATGTATTTCCCACCCATGTTTTTTGATATAATGGTTCATCTGATAATTCATTTGGTGTGTGAGATAAGAATATGTGGGCCTGTTTATTTAATATGGATGTATCCTTTTGAAAGACATATGAAAATTTTTTAAGGGATATGTTAAAAATAATTATTAACTAGAGGCATCTATTGTTCAAAAATATGTATCATAATAGGTGATTGAATTTTTTACTGATTATTTTTATGAGGTGGAGCATATTGGTCTCCCTGTATCTCGATATGTGACTGTTGATAGTGAAGGTAGAGGGGTTCGAGGCTTAAAGGTAAAGTTCATTCCATGTGATGAAGTAATTTAGGCACATTTATACATTCTAAAAAACACAGATGAGGTACAATCATATATATCCTCAGATATTGCTGAATTAAAGTTACGATATCAGAAAATAAATGAAACGTGGTTGATGATTGATCATAAGAAGACATTTGTTTCATGGTTTAAAGAGAAATTCACCTCAATACATCAGAAAAATTAAAGTGGTTAGCAGGGCGACCATCTCTTAATGTGATCACATGGTCCGGTTTTGATATCAATGGCTACACATTTTACACAAAAAACCTGGATGACAAGAGTATCGTTCAGAACAGTGGTGTGATGGCTTTTGTTGAAGAAGTGCATTTTTTGAGTGCCAAAGTTAAACACCCAATTTCTGCATCAACGCCATATTTTGGAGTTCTAAAAGACATATGGGAAATTGATTATATTAAATTTTGAGTCACTGTTTTTAAGTTTAATTGGGTTGATAGTAATATTGGTGTGAAACATGATGAATATGGGTTTAAAATGGTTGATTTGAAAAGATTTAATTACAATGAGGAACCATTTATCATGGCGACAAATGCAAAGTAAGCATTTTATGTCATTGATCCATCAAATGATCAGTGGTCAGTTGTTTTACAAAAAAAAGATACTATTTGGGTGATGTGGATGATGCTGATGATGTTAGTGATTTACATAAGCCTTATTCATCTATTATGCAATTTTCGGATGATTACATTGAGTATAGGATAGACACAGTGCATGCAGTATGTAATGATCATGATAAAGGCATGTGGAAAAACACTCAATTAGTCTCTTAATTTTTCTGGTAAATATTTATATTTTGTAACTTTTTTTTAAACTTACAAATGCATGCCTCTTTTTTTATTTACTTATTTTTTGTCTTCCTTATTTCTAAATATTCAGTTTTCTAATGATATGCAGGTACACAAAATTTTATTACACTTTCTAGAAGTAATGTCAGATATAGATAGAGAGGAGAAGTTACCAAGGTATATCTTTTTTTACATATTATTAATTATTTAGAAATATACTTATTTAATGAAATAAAATAATTAATTTAATTTTTTTTGTAGGACTACTGATGCGTCCTTGGTAGAGGAGACTTCTCCTATTACTACTAAAAAATAAAGTTATCAAGTTGGTAAACGTGGTATTACATGTTTACCAAAACTATCACTTTCCCATGATGATGATAGAGTACACATTTGTTTTGATGATGATAATAATGCAATTGGACCAAATGCAGTTCAGTTTGTCAGTTATATAGTAATGTCGAGCCATTGCAGGATTAATATTTTATATCCTGATTGGAAGTCAGTGGACAGCATGGCAAAGCAATAGCTTTGGGAGGCTATGATGGTAAAATATCTCAATTGATTTCTTTTATCTAATTTTTTTAATATTATATATTTTAAATGAAATATTTAGTTTTTTTAATTACAGATGACATTCAATTTTGAGGAAACCAAATAAATTAAGAAAATAAATCTCTCTTTAGCGGTGGTTCGATGGAGAGATTTTAAAACAAAAATCACAAGAAAATTATGCTTTTGGAAAGAGACGGTTTGAAAACCCATGCCTCAAGTATCTATTTATAGATGAAGATACGTGGAAGCGATTTGTTGACATTCGTAATGAAGAAAAGTTTCAGGTATGATAATTATTTTATATTATAAAATTTATTATATATTTTTCTTATTACTTAGTTGTTTATTTTTATATAATAGGTCTCTAGGAGATCTCATCAGGAGATCCAATTTCAAAATGTATACCCTTATACTTTATCACATTGAGGGTACTCGTATTTGGAGTAGAAAATGATTGAAGAATATTTTGAATCATTAAGAGCTCGAACTAGTAGTGGTTCGGAAGAGTTCTAGTTTGGTCCTCTGTCTCCTCCCACTCAACATGAAAAATGAAAATGAGAAAGAAGAAGAAAAAATGAACAATATCTTACAGAGGAAGCTAAAAAATTAGCTGATAAAATTGTAAGTAAATATTATTTATTTTTTATCAATTTTCTTATTTTATAAATTATAAACACTAATATAACTTTTTTATTTTTCATTTCAGGATGAACTTCAGGAGCAGGAGACACAGGGATCTTTTATCTTCGAGGGTAGGATGGACATCCAAGCCACTGCTTTGGGAAAGGAAAAACACCCCATCCGTGTCAGAGGATATCAGGTAGGTGTTAGTATTTGGAAGATTTTTGGTAATAGTAATAAATCAAGAGACCCAGAAATGGAATCCTTAAAAGCAGAGCTAAAAGATATGAAATATTCTATGGGTGATAAAATTCAATCAGTAGTGCAGAAGGCTTTGTTAGAACACATGGAAAAATAGTCACAGTCTGCGCAACATTCCCAGGTATATTATTTATTTGTCATCAATATTTCTATTTTATAAATTATACACAATAATATAATTTTTTCATTTTTCATCCTTCTCAGTCTACTCACCCGGACCACCCTACCTCATCAGCATACCCCTCCCTGTATGAGAAGCCTTCCCATATATATTATTTATTTGTCATCATTTTTTCTATTTTATAAATTATAAACACTAATATAACTTTTTCATTTTTCAGCCTTCTTAGCCAGCTCACTCGGACTACCCTTCCTCATCTGTCTACCCCACCCTGTATGAGCAGACTTCCCAGGTATATTATTTAATTTTTATCAATTTTTATATTTTATAAATTATAAGTACTAATATAACTTTTTCATTTTTCAGCCTTCCCAGCCTGCTCACCCGGACTACCCTGCCCCATCTTCCTACCCTACCCCATATGAGAAACCTTCCCAGGTATATTATTTATTTGTCATCAATATTTCTATTTTATAAATTATAAACACTGATATAACTTTTTCATTTTGTAGCCTACCCATCCTGCTCTGTAACGCCCCAACCCTATTTACTCAGAGTCAGTGCATTATTACATAACATTGGCATGATCACAAAATATCAAGTCTCGAAAGACCGATTAGTTTAGTAGCCTTGGAAATACTAGATATATTCATAAGTTTTACATTACATTATAAAATGAAAGACTACAACAACATAGTCTCTATAGGCCACACTCATTTCCCTTAGATTATCCCTGCAGGTCAGTCATAATATATTTCTTCACATCCTGGGAAAAATAAAACATAGAAAGCAGCGAGCTCAGATGCTCAGTAAGGATAACAATATAGAAGAAACTTTCATAAATAAGCATAAACATTTAAGGAAATGTAAGACTAAAATCAAATACTTTTAAACTTGAACTAAAACATAATATGGCAAAGATAAAATCAAATAATTCCATTTACTTATTCACATGGATATTCTACTATTCAAATAATCACATGCAATATCAATATCCACTTTCATAATGATGGAATGCATAATTCCAGACTTCATAACCACATAGTCAAGGCCTTGTGCCAAGACTACAAATAATATTTTGTCAATTCCTTGTGCCAAAACACTAGTTTGTCTCATGAGACCTACCGATGCATCAAGAAGCTATAGCGGGCTCCACCCGCCACTTACTAAGTCTGATGCATTCCTTATATGAAAAGGTTTAAACATAACAAAAACATCTGTATTAAAACTAGCGTACAAAATTTCAATACTTTATCCATAAACCATGAATGGTGTAAAAATTACACATCCACGGTCAAACATATCACATAACCTTCAATACAAAATGGAAGTTTTGTATCATAATAAATCAACTTCAAACAAGCTTAAAATCCATCAAAGGATTTTGACAAAGATGAAATCGAAAATTTTTAGAGAAATATCTATTTTTATTTTGAAATAATTTAAAATTCATATAATTATAAAAGAATGAATTTATTTAGAAAATATTCTTATAATCTTGTATGGGAAGATTCGCTGATGTTATAATGGTGTAAAATAGCTACACTCTCCGTATAAGTTAAAAAAGAAAACATTCTTACCTTAATTTTGTCGAAAAGGTCATAAAGTACCTTGTTTGGAAAATGACGAAAAGATTCCTTTAAAAACATATAAGGTCAAATAAGGGTATAAATTACTTTGAACAATTTTCTAGTAAATTGTAAAAATGTTTTGAAATTCATTTTTTAAGAAAACATGGATGTGGATGATAAAGAGGTCCTAGTAGATACTGATGTAAAAACAACCTCAGATAATAAAGAGATTGTGAAATTAACCCTTAACTTGTAATTATACTTGGTTGAGGGTAGGTAAACTACCTTTATAATGGTTAAATAATTTTTATTAAATTATAAAATAACCATATGAATTAATATGATATCATATATGATCTTCTAATATTACTTTGTTAATAATATTTTAATATTATCGTCGTTTCGGGTGTTAACTGATTCGTTTTCCTTTATATGTTTTGTTACGTAAGCTATGTTTGTTATGGATAGGATGTATTTGATTCATATCCAGAATTATATTAAGTTATTAAACATTATTTTTAATCATCAAATAAAAATTATTCTTGAATTATTAAGATGGGGAATGAATCTCATCGCGTTCGTGAAGACGGTAATCCGTACGTACGCACGAGCGACAATATCATTCAATTGAAGGTGAAATCATATATAATTGAATGTTACATAATATATAAAGAATCATTATCATGTTATATTTATTATTTATATCATTTATACTCACTATTATACCCATACAAATCATGAAGTGTTTGAATAACAAACTATACCACGACTTGGAGACGGTAAGCCATACGTACACACGTATGGTGACTTTTTCATTCATATGATGGATAGAATAATGAATATGGTTGTACCATTTTTATAATAACATCACAGTATATAGAAGATACTAGATTTATTATTTTATAATGGAAACAACAAAGAAATAGGAAGTGGAATAAGAAAATAACTTGAAAGAGGTGATGAAATATTTACCTCTTCTTCAGGTTCTTCCTTTTGATTTGATCAAAAGGGATCCTTAGGTTGGATTTCTGATTAAAGTAAGGCCTATAGGATTAAGGTAGGAAAGTTTAGAGGATATTTTTGCAGGGTTTGGATGATCCAAATGGCTTTGAAGGTGTGAATTTGAGAGAAGGTTAAGTGCCCTTTTATAAGAGAGGTGAGGGTCACTTTAGGAAAAGCTTGAAATATTATTTTATAATAAAATAGTTTTCGGTTTCTAATGGATAAAAAATGAATTATTTAAAGTATAAGGTGGTTATGGGTCGAAAACCTCTCAACAAATAGGTTTTAGATAGTTTTAGGTCATCATATTAACCTTATCTTTTAGATTTAACTCTTAGTTAAATAGTTTGACATTTACCATGTCTCTTTGTATTTTTATATTATATGGTTAATAAACTTAATATAAACTTCCAAGAGAAACTCAAGTGGTTCATTAATGACATGTATAATATTATTTAATTCCTTTGAACAAACCTTAGATTTTTAGGAATATAATATCAATTAATAATATAATATTTTTTTTAAAAACTCTTTTATGTCAATTTTGACACTATTTGGTATTTTGTTTTTGTTAAATTTATAAAAGCATTATTACTTAGAAAAAAATTTATTTAATCAACCAAAACATGTCATAGTAACCTATAAAGTTATTTTAATTCATTAAAAGTCTCAAATTAGATTTATTTGGATATTTATAATATCAATTATTTTAATATTTCATTAATAAGGTAATTACTACATCATCATTGTGTCATAAATAGATTTAATTATTTGATGTCTAAAAATTATAAATAAAATAAAATTATGTAGGAAATATTTTTATCTTTCTAATGAATATTTATAGTTGAATTTATCTTATGTATAACCCTATATTAGAAATGTTTTAGTTAGTAAACTTTGATTTTAACTCTTTTAACTCTTCTTTAAATAAAATAATCATAAATGTTCTAATCTAGTCCAAGTGGACCAAAAAGGATCATATTTTATTCCTAAGATTTTTTTTGTCTAATTACACTTATCCAATAGAATTTATACATGTGTTAGGGTAATTATGATATCATTTTACCCTTAATTACACTATTTACTTTTAACCATGGTAAATAAAATTAAAAAGTTACCATTCACAAAAAAAATATTTTCATCTTATTGAAATAAATTTTACTTACTGGTATTAACCGTGTCTCTTAGATTTTTGAAATTCCACTCACAAAAGCAGTAAAATTAAGTTTTAGGTGAATTTGCAAATGCTCCTAGGAGGTGGGTAAAAGACGGTAAATAGTTCGATAAAATTTTATATATCTAAACTTATTATAAAATGACTCCAATGAATTACATTGAACATATATATGTATTATGTATTTATTTTTACCTAAAATAAATTAAAATAAAATAACTAATTATTTAAATAAAAAGTCAGTTTTAATCAATAACGCAGTGTTTTTTCATTATTCATCGAAAATTGAAAATTTTCAGAAAAATAAAAGAAATTCACCCTAAGCTAATTTTGATATTACGAATCTAAAAATAAATTCCATTTTGAAAGATAGAATTTATAAAATTTCAAAAAGTGGGTATTACTATTCATAATGGCTAGTTTGATTGGTCACGGTGTGTTAGAATCTCAAGGTTGCGTACAATGCAAGCTATTGCATTATTCAAAGGGAAACGTACCGTGGAAGCTTGGGGTGTTACATTATTCCCTCCATCAAATAATTTCATCCTTGAAATTTCTATAATACTACCGCACAAAAAGGTTTGGGTGGTTCATCATAAGTTCCTCTGGGTCCCACGTTGCCTCTTCCATCTTATGGTTTCTCCTTAGAACTTTCACCAGATGAGTCGTCCGGTTTCTCAACACTTGTTCTCTGGTATCAAGAATTTTGACATGCTCTTCACAATAAGATAGATCAGGTTCTAGTTCAATTTCCTCATAGGTGAGTACATGCGTTGGGTTAGGCAAGTATTTTCTCAATAGTGATACGTGGAATACAGCATGAACTTTGGAGAGACTTGGAGGCATTGCCAAAAGATAAGCTACAAATCCAATTCATTCTAAAATTTTGAAAGGTCCAATGTACCTGGGACTCAATTTACCCTTCTTACCGAAACGTATAACACCCTTCCATGGAGATACCTTCAAGAAAACATGGTCTCCTACTTGAAATTTTAAATCCTTCCTTCGGTTATCGGCATATCTCTTTTGCCTACATTGGGATGCTATGATTTGGGTTTGGATAACCTTCACCTTTTCCATTGTTTCCTCATCAAGTTCTAGGCCTACGAGTTTTATTTCACCAACATCATCCCAACAAGTTGTTGTGTGACATCTCTTTCCATATAACGCTTCATATGGTTCCATCTGAATACTTTAATGGAAGCTATTATTATAGGAAAATTATACCATAGGTAAATATTGATCCCACATACCTTGAAAGTCAAGTAAGCAAGATCTCAACATTTCTTCTAATGTTTGAATAGTCTGTTCTGATTGTCCATCAGTTTGAGGATGGTAGGAAATGCTCAAACGAAGTTTAGTATCTAGGGATTTCTGAATACTTTTCCAAAATCTTGATGTAAATTGGGGATCATGATTAGAAACAATAGATATCGGTACTCCATGAAGTCTTACAACTTCATTAATATACAGTCTTGTTAAACTTTCAGGTGGTAAATCTTCTCTTACAGCAAGAAAATGTGTGGTCTTGGTAAGACGATCAACAATGACTCATGTTGCATCATTCCTTATAGAAGTATTTGGTAGCCCCATGAAAAATTCCATTGTAATATTATCCCATTTCCACTCAGGTATGGGAAGAGGTTGCATGACTCCTCCAGGTTGTTGCCTTCCAGCTTTCACTTGTTTACAAACCATACATCTTGACACAAAATCAGCAATCTCCCTCTTCATGTTGTCCCACCAAAAAATTTCCTTCAAATCTCTATACATCTTAGTGCTACCAGGTTGTATAGAGAAATTGGAGATATGAGCATCATCCAACAATTCTCTTTTTAGATTAGGTAAATTGGGAACACAAATACTCTTCCCAAATTTCAAAATTCCATCTTCATATACGAAGTCACTCAATCTCCCATCATTCACAGTTTTAATCTTCTTTTGAAACTCCTCATCATAAGTTTGAGAACTTTTTATCCTTTATAGTAAAGATGGTTTAGAAAATATTTGAAAAATAATTGATTTTTCACCTTCCATGGTTATTCACATATCCATATTTACAAGATCCATGAAAATGGGATCCTTTTCAACTCTCATCTTGTTCAAAACTCCATGATCCTTTATGCTCAAAGAATTTTCCACCTTATTTTCCTTCCTTGGGTGGTAGTGTATTGTGAAATCATAATCCTTGAGTAGTTCAATCCATTCTTTTGCCTCAGGTTGAGTTCTCTCTGTGAGAAAATATACTTCAAACACTTATGATCGAAATATATCTCATATTTTTCACCATAGAGATAATGTATATATATATTCAAAGAAAATATTATAGGTACTAAATCAATATCATGGGTAAGATAGTTTTGATCATGAATTTTTAGTTATCGTGATACATAGGCAATAACCCTATCATTCTGCATAAGGACACAACCAAGTCCTTTCTTTGATGCATCACTATAAATAAAAAACCAATCGTTCCCTGATGGTAGAGTCAATATAGGAGCATTGACTATTCTTCCCTTCAATTATTCAAAATATTCTTCACACAATTTTTTCCAAACAACTTTAACCCCTTTACGTGTGATCTTGGTTAATGGGTTAGCCAATCGGGTAAAATTATGGACAAAATTCCGAAAATAACCTGTTAAACCAATAAAACTGCATACCTCATTTATACATGTCGGTGCTGGCTATTCTTGGATTGCCTTGGTCTTTTAAGGATAAATATAAATTCCATCCTTAGAGACAATATGGCCAAGAAAAGAAATCTCTTGAATCCAGAATTCACACTTTCTAAACTTCCTGTATAATTCATTTCTTCTAAGGGTTTTCAGAATGGTGTGCAAATGATTTTCATGATCTTAATATCTTTTGGAGTATACCAAGATATCATCAATAAATACCACTACAAAGTCATCAATATATTTCTTGAAAAATCTATTCATTAGATCCATGAAAACAAAGGGTTCATTAGTCAGCCCAAAAGGCATTACTATAAACTCATAATGCCCGTACCTGGTTCGAAATGTTGTTTTCAGAATTTCTTCCTTCTTCACGCACAATTGATGATATCCAGATCGTAGTTCAATCTTTGAAAAATATTGAGCTCCATGAAGTTGGTCGAATAAATAATCAATGCAAGGTAGGGGATACTTTTTCTTCATTATTATAGCATTGATCTCCCTATAGTCAATGCACAACCTCATAGACCCGTCTTTATTTTTAACAAAAAGGACAGGGGATCCCCATGAAGAAACACTAGGGAGAATAAATCCCTTATTACTCAATTTCTGTAGTTGTTTATTTAGTTTCACTAATTCCACGGTGTCCATTCTATAAGGGGTCTTCGATATGGGCTTTGAACCAGGAATTAAATCAATAGAAAACTCAATTTCTCGTTCTGAAGGATGTCCAAGTAAATACTCTGGAAACACATCAACATGTTCTTGCACAATAGGTACATACTCTATTAGAAAATTCTTTTCCTCGCCCATAATTATTTCATGCTCTACCTCCCCAATAATTGAATTTAGTAGAGCTATCGGGGGTGGATCTAGATAAGAATCAGGTGGTGACGTTTCTGCTCTAAAGATAAGGTACTCCTTATCATCATAAAAAATTGTAACCTACTTCTTCTTACAATAAATTTTCGCATCATGGTCTGAAATCCAATCCATACCAAAGATAATATCAAATTCAATCATGGGTATGATGATGAGATTAGCAGATAAAGAATATTCATATTCCCTAATGGGAACTGATTCTCAAAACTTTGTTGCGATGATACTTCCCTTAGGTGTTTTGACTGACAACTCCCTTGTCAAGTAAAATTAAAAATATCTAATTTTCTTAGTAAAATAGGAAGATATGAAACAATTAGATGATCCAGAATCAAATAAAGAATTGGCTAAACATGTGGAAACCATTAAATTACCTGCCACCACGTCTTTTGGAGCTTCAACCTCAGTAGTAGTGATCGCATAAGCTTGGCCTTTCTCCCTTGACCTTTTCTGAGGTAAGATCCCTTGGAACTTAGGACATTAATTTGCATAATACCCCTTTTCTCTATAATTTTATCATTAAATATCCTCTTTATTTTCCTTATAATCATGATCTTGGTGGCCTTTTTCACCACACTTGTAACAGAATCCCATTCCCTTCAGGCAAGTACCAGGGTGTTTCTTCCCACATTTACTGCATGATGGATATTCAACTTTTCCCTTCTTCCCCTTATTTCCATTTCTAGATTGTTCAGTAGATCTCTTCTTCTTCTACTTTTCTTTAAAGTCGTAAGACTTAGAGAATTATTTTTCTGTCTTAATAGCACATGAGACAATATCTTTGTATGATGAGAAGGATTGTGAGACTAATGCTCAATGGATAAATGGTTTTAACCCATCAAAGACACGATCAATATTACTTATTGGGTTACGTATATAATCTGCAGCATTCCTTGCGAAACTTGTAAAGTTAGCCTCATACTTCGCGACATTCTCATCCTCTTTTTGACTCAGACTTACAAATTGTCTTTCCATATTCGCTCAATGGTCACAAGGAAAGTATTTTTCTAAGAAAATATCTTTAAACTCCCTCCATTCCATATTTTATACTTCATCATATTCCTTTGTGTTTTGAATCAATGACCACCATTGATCCGCATCTCCCGTGGGGTGATAAACTTCCATGACAACTTTTTCCCTTTCGCTACTCCCCAAAGCATGAAATATTTTCTCTAAGGAATTTATTCATTGCTCAGCTACTAATGGATTTGTACTCTCATTTAATTTTGGTGGTTGTTTCCTCATGAATCAGTCTAACATTTATCTTCCATGTTGTGGATCAGGGTGCTCTATACAGGTAAGGTTATTATTCATAACCTGAGTGAGTTATCCCAGTATGGTGATAAGATGATCAGCACTAGTTGTTTCACCAGCTCCACTATAAATATCTTGAGTAGTAGGGAAATCCCTACATGGATTATGTGCGTTGATATGGTTTCCATTCCTTCCACTAGGCGTCATTTCTAAACAATGGAATACACTAGATTAGTTTATGAATCGCAATACATAATTCCAAACTTGTAAAACACTTAACATAAATTGAATAGTTTATGGATATAATCCATAATCAGAAAAATGTTTTCTTTGAGGAAGTATATACTCATAAACCCTTCATAATGGTTTGTAAAGAAAATGATAATTATCCTAAGAATATCCCCCAGGAGTGTCGTAACCAAGAGTGGAGCAAGGCCTATTGTCGTGCACTAGTTCCCATTTGATTCTAGCTCAAAGCAGGTTTTTCAGGTTTTACCCCTAGGTACATATGTGCCAGAGCCGCCTCTACCTGCTCATATCTAGACAGGGATGTATTTCTTGGAAAAATCACAAAATATCTACAATAACAAAATTCTAGGAAATTATTATATACTAATACTCAATGTTTATCTTAGGGTAATGTTATCTAATCAGAGTTTTTCTGAATCTAGCTTCTAAGGTTTGTACTAAACTTCCTTTGATACCAATTGTAACTCCCCAATCCTAGTTACCCAGAGTCGGTGCATTATTAAATAACATTGACATGATCACAAAAGATCAAGTCTCGAAATACCAATTAGTTTAGTAGCCTTGGAAATACTAGATACATTCATAAGTTTTACATTACATTATAAAATGAAAAAATACAACAACATAGTCTCCATAGGCCACACTCATATCCATTAGACTATCCCTACAGGTCAATTATAATATACTTCTTGGAATCTTGGGGAAAATATAACATATAAAGGGGTGAGCTCAAATTCTTAGTAAGGATAACAATATAGAAAAAACTTTTATAAATAATCATAAACATTTAAGGCAATGTAAGACTAAAACAAAAACATTTTAAACTTTAACTTCAGCATAATATGGAAAAGGTAAAATCAAATAATTCCATTTACTTATTCACATCGATATTATACTAGTATAATATTCACATGAAATATCAATAGCCACTTTCATAATTATGGAATGCATAATGCTAGATTTCATAACCACATAGTCAAGGCCTTGTGCCAACACTACAAAAAAAATTGTCAAGGCCTTGTGCCAAGACACTAGTTTGTCTCATGAGACCTTCTGATGCATCAAGAAGCTATAGTGGGCTCCACCCGTTACTTACTAAGTCCAATTCATTCCTCATATGAAAAGGTTTAAACATAACATAAACATTCGTATTAAAACTAGCATACGAAATGTCAATACTTTATCCATAAACCATGAATGGTGTAAAAATTACACATCCACAGTAAAACATATCACAAAACCTGCAATACAATATAGAAGTTTTTTATCATAATAAATCAACATCAAACAATCTTAAAATCCATCAAAGTATGTTGACATAGATGAAATCAAAACTTTTTAGAGAAATATCTCTTTTTATTTTGAAATCATTTAAAAGTCATATAATTATAAAAGAAAGCATTTATTTTGAAAATATTCTTATAAGCTTGTATGGTAAGCTTCAACGATGTTATAACGGCAAAAAATAGCTGCACTCACCATATAAGTTAAAAAAGAAAACATTGTTACCTCAATTTTGTTGAAAATGTCATAAAGTACCTTGTTTGGAAAACGACGGAAAGATTCCTTTAAAAAAATATAAGGTAAAATAAGGGTATAAATGACTTTAACTCATTGTCTAGTAAATTGTAAAAAAATTGAAATACATTTTTTAAGAAAACATGGATGTGGATGATAAAGAGGTCCCAGTAGATACTTACATAAAAACAGCCTCAGATAATAAAGAGATTGTGAAATTAACTCTTACCTTGTACTTATACTTGGTCGAGGGTAGGTTAACCTCCTATATAATGGTGAAATAATTTTTATTAAATTATACAAGAACCATATGAATTAATATGATATCATATATGATCTTCTAATATTACTTTGTTAATAATATTTTAGTATTATCGTCATTTCGGGTGTTAAGTGATTCATTTTCCTTTATATGTATTGTTACATAAGCCATGTTATTTATGGATAGTATGTATTCGATTAATATCCAGAATGATATTAATTTCTTAAACATTATTTTTAATCATCAAATAAAAATTATTCTTGAATGATTACGATGGGGAATGAATCTAATCGCGTTTGTGGAGATGGTAATCCGTACGAAAGCATGAGAGACAATATCATTCAATTGAAGGTGAAATCGTATATAATTGAATGTTATATCATATATAAAGAACAATTATCATGTTATATTTATTATTTACATCATTTATACTCACTATTATACTCATCCAAATCATGAAGTGTTTGAATAACAAATTACACCACGTCGTGGAGACGGTAAGCCGTACGTACGCATGTATGGTGACTTTTTCATTCATATGATGGATAGAATAATGAATATGGTTATACCATTTTTATAATAAAATAAAATTATATATAAGATACTATATTTATTATTTTAGAATGTAAACAACAAATAAAGATGAAGTGGGAGAAGAAAATAACTTGAAAGAGGTGATGAAATATTTACCTCTTTTTTGGGTTCTTCCTTTTGATTTGATCAAAAGGGCTCCTTAAGTTGGATTTATGACTAAAGGAAGGCCTCTAGGATGAATGGAGGATAGTTGAGATGATATTTGGGTATGGTTTGTCCGATCCAAATGGCTTTGAAGGTGTGAATTTGAGAGAAGGTGAAGTGCCCTTTTATAAGAGAGGTGAGGGTCACTTTAGGAAAATCTTGAAATATTATTTTATAATAAAATCATTTTCGGTTTCTAGTGGCTCCAAAATGAATTATTTAAAATCTAAGGTGGGGATGGGTCTAAAACCTCTCAACCAATAGGTTTTAGATAGGTTTAGGTCATCATATTAACCTTGTCTTTTAGATTTAACTCTGTTAAATAGTTTGACATTTACCATGTCTCTTTGTATTTTTATATTATATGGTTAATACACTTACTATAAACTTCCAATAGAACCTCAAGTGGTTCATTAATGACATATATAGTTTTATTTAAGCCCTTTTTCTAAACCTTATATTTTTATGAATATAATATCAATTAATAATATAATATTTGTTTTAAAAACTCTTTTATGTCAATTTTGACACTATTTGGTATTTTTTTGTTAAATTCATAACAGCATTATTACTTCAAAAAAATACATTTAATAAACCATAACATGTCCTATTAACCTATAAAATTAGTTTAATTCATTAAAAGTCTCAAATTAGATTTATTTGGATATTTATAATATCAATTATTTAAATCTTTCATTAATAAGGTAATTACTGCATCATCATTGTGTCATAAATAAATTTAATTATTTAATTTATAAAAATTATAAATAAAATACCATTATGTAGGAAAAAAATTTAACTTTCTAATGAAAATTTATAGTAGAATTTATCTTATATATAACCCTATATTAAAAATTGTTTAGTTATTAAACTTTGATTTTAACTCTTTTAACTCTTCTTTAAATAAAAAAATAATAAATGTCCTAATCTAATCCAAGTGGACCAAAGGGGGTCATATTTTATTCCTAAGGTTGTTTTTGGTCGAATTACACTTATCCAATAGAATTAGTACATGTATTAGGGTAATTATGATATCATTTTTACCCTTAATTACCCTATTTACTTTTAACCGTGGTAAATAAAAGTAAAAAGTTACTATTCACCAAAAATTATTTTCATTTTATTGAACCACATTTTACTTACTGATATTAACTATGTGTCTCATATTTTTAAAATTCCACTCACATAAGTGATAAAATTAAGTTTTATGCGCATTTGCAAATGCTCCTAGGAGGTGGGCAAAAGACGGTAAATAGTTCGATAAAATTTTTATATATCTAAACTTATTATAAAATGACTCCAATGAATTATGTTGAACATATATATGTATTATGTATATATTTTGATCTAAAATAAATTAAAATAAAATAACTAATTATTTAAATAAAAAGTCGGTTTTAACCAATAACGTAGTGTTTTTTCACTATTCATCAAAAATTGAAAGTTTTCAGAAAAATACCAAAAAATCACCCTAAGCTAATTTTGATATTCCGAATCCAAAAATAAAGTCCATTTTGAAATATAAAATTTATAAAATTTCAAAAAGTGGGTATTACTGTTCATAACGGTTAGTTTGATTGGTCGCGGTGTGTTAGAATCTCGAAGTTGTGTACAATGAAAGCTATTGCATTATTCAAAGGGAAATGTACCATGGATGTTTGGGGTGTCACATGCTCACTCGGACTACCCTACCCCATCTGCTTACTTTATTATCCACCACCTCACTCGGACCAAAATGTTTATTGCGAGTTGTTTGCTGTAGATCCTCACATACATATTGTTTCATTAGGACTCATGCATTTTTTGGGGGATTATATACACCACCAGCCTATGCATATGGGTCAGGTTAGAGTATCAGTACTCGATATTATAGATCCTAATTCTCTACTACCATTTCCTACCATAGAGATCAACAGATTTGGGGATTATGTTGGTCATTTTTTACTTTTTCCAATTGGTTTTCTTCGTTATATTTCATATGAGGTGTCTGTTTTTCTAAATATTAATTATGAATGATTCAAATTTAATTATAATGTTTTCTGACATTTAACTTATATAGGATTATCTGAAAGCAAAAGAAGCATCACAAATGAAACAAAATTTTCAGGAAAAATCGACAAAAGATACTTCAGATATTTATTATGGGATATAAAGATTATCTAAGGCATCTTCTTTATTGAATTGTATCTATGAGTTTCAGATTATGACTGATATATGCGAAAGAGAATATCTATTGAGATTACTCAAATAAGATATCATGCATCTAGTAAATTTTGAAGAGCTCGTCCTGAATGTGGTGCAGTTGTTTAACATGTAAGTAAATTGACATTTGAATTTGTATTTCTTTAATAAAATATGGTTTTAAATTGACTAACTATATTTTCTTTTTCAATTAGGTATCTACACACAATTCTTTTAAAAAATGAAAGTACAGACATTTACAGTTTTATAGATCCAGAATTCATTTCCATAGAAGTGAAATATGTGAAGAATCTTGATAGAGTTACATATATGTGTGATAGATTATCACATACAAAGATTCAGTGTTGGTTTCTACCATTTCTTGATAAGTAAGAACAGAAAGATAATTATGAACTAATGATCATTATAATGTCATTAATTGTGAAATTTTTGTATTATAGGGGGCATTAGATGTTAGGTGTATTGTTCCCATGTAAATGCATCATATATTGGTTTTTCTCTTTATTAGGGAATGTTTGTAAAATATTTTCTACCTTATTAGAAAGGTAAGTTTTTTTGTTTTTATAAGCTCATTATGTTTAATTCTCATTGTTTAGATATGTATTATTGGTTCATATATATTAAAATGAAGCTCATGTAAAAAAATTAACAAGGAATACAAGTCAATAAAGGCACCGAATAAAATCAAATATGTGGAAGTACAGGTAATAAGTTTTTATATTAGAATTTGTTCTAATTTTTTGTTATATATTAATTTTTATTAACAACCTAATGTTTTATAAATGTAGTGTCATCGTCAACAAGGAAATGTTGAATGTGGTTATTATACTCTACGATTCATGAATGAGATAATCACAACTGGGCAAACTACAAACTTTGATAAGGTTAGTTGTATTAATTTTTTTATATTTTCTTCCATATTATTCTATTTTTTATTTCATTTCATTCAATGTTATTATAGGAATTCAATGATTCAGAATCTTATTCCAATCTGATATGACCCATATTTAATCTACTTTTGGGAACTATTTTTTAAGTCTGATTAGTATTTGAGGTATGTATATTCTAATATTTATAAATAATATTACATATGGGTTCAAAAAAACTAACTCTTTTGATATATTAGGTGTTTGAACCTACTAATAATCAAATGAATTCTTCAACAATAACCAACAATGAGCATGTCGTAAATTTCAGGTACGTGTATTTTAATTCTACTTTATTTTGAAAGTTTAATATTATGAATTTTCTAAAAACAATTTGTTACTTTCAGTGTAGGTTTTTTTGTTTATGCTTGGTTTTTTTGTTTATGCTTGGTTTTTTTATGCTTGATATTTGAGAGGCCATGTACTATCCAAGATGACATGAACTTCATGTCGTACCTGTTACAACTCCATGCCAAAAGGATAAAAAAGACATTATAACTAACCAAAAAAATCCAAAAGTGAATTAAACGTATTATATGGTATCTTTAAGGCATTGAGTATTGAGTTGGGCCACAATGATGAACATGGTAACAATTTAAATAAGAATTTTTAGGGAATCAAACATATAATATGGTTTCATGGGCTATACATGAACATTAGTTACCACATCAGAAAACATCTCTCAAGGCCATACACACACACACACACCACTTTGCATACATCCTAGTATATATCTATTATAAGAAATGTACATACACTCAACCATCATGGGATATCAACACACACATAAAAGGAAAAAAAATCACTAATTTGAAATGAGAAATGAAGATCTTCCATTGAGTATATTCATGATCCATCTCATTCTCATCCTACTTTATTTGATCAGCCATTGTAGCACAGTTTACCATCAAACCATCCCATTCATCCTTAACCATAGATGCCACATTGCCTACAGCGGAATATTCTTCCAACATTTGACACTATAATTCATTGAGTTCCCTCAAGTGCCTCTGCAATTTATTTATCTAATTTTTTATAAGATTTATTGATGCATTGATATTTAACTGGAATCCACGTAAATATTATCAGTGACTCAAATGTATTTTCTACTTTATAATACAAATGTGTGCATAATTTTTTGATTAACTAGATAAAAGTATGTAAGTTCTATATTTTTATTGAATGATAAATACTGTTTTATTATTGTGTATATTGTGTTTTTTTAAAGGGGTTTCAATTTAATTGGAATTGTATTTTTTCTAATTTTTCTAAAAAAAATTAACTTACGGCGTCGGTTATTTTAAGAACTGATCCTGATTTTTAAAAAAAATGGTTTTCAGCGTTGGTTTTTTATAAAACGGATGCTGAAAATTAGTTATCGGTGTCATTTTATTTAACAAACTAACACCGAAATGCTCAAAGAAAATGATTTCCGACATCAGTTTTTAGAAAACTGATGCTGAAAATACTATTTTTTACATCACCTTTATAGACGTTGGTTAAAAACTAACATCAAAAATAAAATAAAAACCGACATTAAAATGTGTTTTTGCACTAGTGCATCACATTTTCCTCATATTGATTTATTTTTATGGGAATATATATTTCAGACTCTTGTGATCTATATACATCTCACATATTTCTTCATAGAGATAGTGTCTCCATATTTTTAGAGAAAAGATCACATCATCTAACTCAAGATCATGAGTAGGATATATTTTTTTATTAATTTCTAACTGCCTTGATGCATAGGCAAAAACTCTATCATTATTTATAAAGAGACAACCAAGTTTTTTCTATGATGCATCACTATAGATCATAAACCCATCATTTCCTGATAGTAGAGTTAGGATCAGAGCATTCACTAATATCCTATTTAATTATTTAAAACATTCCTCACATTCTTTTGTCCATATGAACTTAACCCCTTTATGGGTAAGCTTGGTTAATGGGTTGGATAATCAGGAAAAGTTCTGAATGAAACATAGATAATAACCTACTAAATGAATAAAACTACGTACCTCAGTTATGTTCATTGATGTAGGATATTCCTAAACAGCCTTTTTCTTTGTAGGATCAATGGATATTCCATCCTTAGAGACAATATTTCCAAAAAAAAGAAACTGATTGAAGCCAAAATTCACATTTTATAAACATATCATATAATTCATTTCTTATAAGATTCTTCATAATAATGCGCAAGTGGTTTTCATGATCTTTGTAGATTTTATAATATACCAAGATATCATCAATAAATACTACAATAAATTCATCAATATATTCCTTGAAAACCCTATTCATTATATCCATAAATACATAGGGTGCATTATTCCATCCAAAAGGAATTACTGTAAACTCGTAATGCTGATACCTGGTTTGAAATGTTGTTTTTGGAATATATTCCTTCCTCACACTCAACTGATGATATCAAGATCAAAGTTCAATCTTCGAAAAATATTAGGATCCATGAAGTTGATCAAATAAATCATCAATGCAAGGTAGGGGATACTTGTTTTTTATTGTTATAGAATTGATCTCTCTATAGTCAATGCACAACCTCATAGATCCATATTTCTTATTAATGAAAAGAATAGAGGCTCCCTATGGAGAGATATTAGGGAGAATAAATCCTTTATCACTCAATTCCTCTAGTTTTTTCTTCAGTTTAACTAATTATACAGTGGATATTCTATAAGGAATATTTGATATAGTTCTTGAACAATGAATTAAATCAATTGAGAACTCAACTTCCTGCTCTGGATGATATCCAAGTAAATCCACTAGAAAAAAACATCTATATATTCTTTCACAATAGTTTCATCCTTTATTTGAACATTTTATTCCTCACTCATAGATATCGATTTCTCATCCACCACAAGAATTGAATTCAGTATGGCTACTAAGGTAGGATTTAGATGAGAGTCGGATGATGATGTTTCTTCCCTAAAGATAAGGGATTCTACATCATCTTCAAAAATTATAACTTCTTTTTTTTCAATATATTTTCACATCATAATTCTAAATCCAATCCATACCAAGGATTATATCAAAGTCAATCATGGGTATGATGATAAAATCAACAGATAAAGCATGTTCATATGACATAATGGGGACCGCTTGACACATCTTTTTTGTAATGATACTCCCTTATGAGTTTTTAATGAAAACTCCTTTATTAAATCAAATTGGAAATATCTAATATTCTTGTCAAACTAGGAGGATATAAAAAAATGTGATGATCCAAAATCAAATAAATCATTGTCTAAGTTTGAGGAAACAATTAAATTACATGTTGTCACATCATTAGGAACTTCAACCTCAGCAGTTGTGACCACATAAGCTTAGACTTTCTCCCTTGGCCTTATTTGGGGTAAGTTTCCTTGGTGCTTATGATATTAATGTGAATAATGTCGTATATCTTTACAATTATAACATTGAACATTGGAATATTCTTTCTTTCCCTTGTAATAACGAGAATGGCGGCCTTTTTCTCCAAACTTGTAAAAGAACCCATTCCCTTCAGGAAAGTACCAGGGTGTTTCTTCCCACAATTATTATAGGGTGGAAAGTCAACTCTTACCTTTTTCACCGTTTCCTTATTTCCTTTTCTAGAGTGTTTAACATCCCTCTTCTTCTCTTTATTTACTTTGAAGTAATATGACTTAGATAATTACTTTTCTATCCTGATAAAAAATGAGACTATATCTTCATATGATGAGAAATTCTAGGATACTAGTGCCCTTAAAAGGAATGGTTTTAAACCATCAAAGAATCGATCAATCTTTCTCCTTGGATTATCTATGTAGTTTGCGACATGCCTTTCTATCCTTGTAAATTTTTCTTCATACTTGGAAACATTCTCATCCTTCTTCTGCCTCATATTAAAGAATTACCTTTCCATATATGTTCATTGTTCATGAGTAAAATATTTTTCTAGGAAAATTTCTATAAAATAACTCCATTACATTTCTTCTATTTCTTCCTCCTCCTTTTTGTTTTGAATTAAAGACCACCACTGATCCTCATCTCCTGATAGATGATAAACCTCCATGAAAAATTTCTCTCTTTCGTTACATCCCAAAGTGAGAAATATCTTTTCTAATGAACTTATCCATTACTCCACTGTGAAGTGGTTCGTAGTCCCATTAAATGATGGAGGTTGTTGTTGTATAAAGTGTTCTAACATAGTTCCTCCATGTTTTGGATCTAGATGCTCCATATGGGTAAGGTTATTGATCATAACTTGAGTCAGTTGTCCTAGTATAGTTATAAGTTTCTCAGCACCATTCGTAGCACCAGATCCAATATCATTATCTTGAATTGGAGGGAAATCCCTACATGGGACATGCACATTCATGTAGTTTCCATTCCTTCCACTAGGCATCATTTCTAAATAATGGAATACACTATATTTGGTTATGAATTATAATGTATAATCTCAACTCAGAAAAATAATTATCATAAATTGAAATCCTATCCATAGCTAATATCATAATCATGGTTTCATTGATGAAATATTTACATTTAGTTCCTTCATAATGTTTTTTAGAGAAAATTTAAATTATCCAAATCATATCCCCTATGAGTGTCAAACCAGGTGTGCAGTAAGACCCATTGTCATGTACCAAGATACCCTGGGTCAAGCACAAAACTCCTTGTCGGAGTTTTTACTCCCAAGTACATCTATGCCAGAACCACATCCACTTATAGTATCCAGACATGAATGTATTTTCAAAAAATATCCACATAATCTATTCCTTACCAAAATTCTAGAATGTTCTTGTGTTTTTATCCTCAAAGACTATCTTAGGGTTTTCTTCCCTAATCTACATTTTCTAAATATAGTTTCTAATTATTCTACTAAACTTCCTCTAATACAAACTGTAAGGATATGAACCCAGTTTCCCAAAGTTGGTGACTTATTTATTGTATTGGCATATAAAAAAGGAATATGCATCCCAAAGTATCGGGTAGTTTAGTAGATTTGGAAATAATATACATACATAAGTTCAACATTACAACTTGAAAATAAATAAAACATATAAATTCTTTTAAAAACATCCATATCTCCTAATTTATCCCTGCAGTTCATTCATAATATACTTCTTCATATCCTGGAAAAAATAAAACATAAGAAAAGGGTTAGCTCAAACACTCAGTAAGGGTAAGTAATACAGTGGAAGATATCATAAACATAAACATTTGGTATGGTGAATAACTAAAAACACATGCCTTTAAAAATAAACTTGAACATAATATGGTAGAAATAAGATCTGAATAAATAATGCCATAATAAAACATAATCATGGGTATTCTACTAGTCTAATAACCTCATGAACTATCAATTTATGGTTTCATAATGAGGGAATTCATAATGTGGGTTATCATAACCATACCGTCAAGGCCTCGTGCCAAGACTTTAGTTTGTCTCATGAGATCTACTGATGCACTGAGAGGCTTTAGAAGGACCCACCTGACACTTACTAAGTCTAATGCATTCCTAATATGAATGGGGATAAATATAAACAACATATACATTCATATTTAAACCAACATATGAAATTTAAATAACTTTCCCCAAACATTAAGCATAAACACTAACCATTCAGAGTAAATTGGTGAATGGTTTTAAGATAGCGCATCCACAATAAAACTAATCATAAACCATTAAATTAAATATGGTATATATTATCATAAAATATTAATCCCAATAACACATAAAAATCAACTATAGTTTTGAAATAGATGAAGATACTGTTATAAAATCATCGAGTAATTCTTGAGATAAATACTCTATTACTTTGACAAAAAAAGAGTTCTTTTGGAAAAGTATTCATATAAAAACAGAAGTGAATTAATATAGTATTTTTATAATAAAAAGAGTTATTTTATAAAGATAATTGTTGCTAAAAATATATTATATAGTTTCCTTGAAAATAGGTAATAATTTGAGAAATTCCCTTGAATCGGGATTGTATTTCGGGAAGAAATTTTGAAATATCCTTTTAAAACATATAACTCTCCATAAATGAAGGTATAATTCTAGTTGGTAAACATATATAAAACATTAATACAGAATTTATGTGGATTAAATATTAATAAATAATAATTTCATTGAGGTAAGTAGATAATAAGAGTAACCCAAATGAAAATGGAGGTTCAGGTAGAAAACTCTTACCTTATGTCCGGATATGTTTCGCTCTTGAACTTAAGGTCCTGGAATATGAAATTAGACTTATTAATAAATTAATTCAGAACCTTTTATACTTTTACTTTACTTCTTATAATTTTATTAAGTTCATTTATGGTTGTTTTTATGGGTTAAGAGATTCAATATCATCTTTTGTGAGTGATCCTTTCATTAGTTTTCATGATTGGTTTGTTTGTGTGGAAGTTAATGTAAAATAAGAATTTAATTATAGAATTTATGTTATATTTTATTAATGTTCATAAAAAAATTTAAATGTTCATATAATTCATTTGGTTACTTTGGGTGAGGATAAATCATTAGATAATATTATAATGATAAATGCTTGGATTAATTGGGTGGTTTTTCAATCACCGCGAACTCGTTTTGTTTTATAAATTAATAAAATGTGTAAAAAATTATTCTAGAACATTAAATAGGATATATTACATATATTAAGATCTAGTTTAACCATAAAATTGGTTTCATTACCAGAATTGATGAACGTAATAGAAGTTGAAAACCTGTCATCCTTGAATGTGATAAATTAACACATCTCATGTGGTTTTTTCATTTCTAGTATAAGAAGAAGAAATGAGAGATGATGATGAATTATTATATTATCATAACAAAATTAAAATACATGTAAGTTACTGTAGTCATCATAACATTTGGATAAAAGGAGGTGAGTAAAGAAAAATAAAATAAAGGAACTCAAAATAAAAAAGAGAAGTTGAGAAATCCCTTACAAAAATTCAGCAACCTAACGACATCACTTAAAAATTCATAAAATATTTTTATGAGTGGAAAAAGGATATCTCAAAATTATTAAATAATATGGATAGTAAGGGTGATATGTAATTACATATCCTAACATAATCCAATTGAAATTAAAATAGAGTAACATAAAAAAGAGTTCTTGAAAAGAGAAAGGTGGTAGATTCCCTTACCTTATAGAGTAACTCATAAAACTTGAAGGTCAGAACCTTGGGGGATTGAGGACACCTTGGGAGGACTATTAGGGAGGTAAAACTACCAGATATTCGAGGAGGATTAGTTTTTAATGAATGAGAACGAAGGAATGAGTGGGTATATATAGGAAAAGAGAGGGAGTTTTTTATTAATTTCAAAGGAAACCTCATTGGTGGTATTTGAAAAACCATGGGATTGCCCATGGTATTGGTCTGTGGTTTTGGCCATTTGGGAAACCTCATATCATATTTTATTGTACACAAGTCTACCAGAATTTTATATTAATTATTATATCATTATGATGTCATTAATCATACTAAAAACTCAAAACTATATTTTTACTATTCACGAAAAAAGTAAACTATTTTATAAAATTTCATAAATTCATCATAACCTAATATCTAAATTCTTAATTCAAAAATGAAATACATTTTTTGAAATAATTTTTTAAATATGATTAATTTAATTTTTAAATAAAATCATATTTTATTTGAAAAATAACAATTTTAAAACTACAAATCATTTTATATCACCTTAAAAAATTAATCAATATCTCATTATCTTATAACCTTAAGAAAATAAAATAATAATTTTTTTTATATTCATAATGGTCATATTACTATTCATATTACTATTCATAATGGTATATTACTATTCACCAAAAATTAATTTTGTCTTATCAGACTCTAAATATCTTACTGAACGCAACTGTGTATGTCAGTTTTTCAAAATTCAAATAACAGAGGTGGAAATTTTATATTTACTGGATAGGTTATAAAAAGGTGGTGTTTTGTAGAGACTCAATGTTTTATGAATTCAGTATTAAATTTATTTATAAATCCTTGGGGTGTTACATAATGCCTCAACTTATGCACTACAAAGATGAGTGTGATGTGGTTCTTCTCGACATTCAAGTATCGGGTCTCAGTACCTAGCATTGTTCGGTTGAGGTAATGGAGATGGTTCTCACTCCCCACATCATTCTTCTTTTTGATGAGGGTACCAAATGATAATTCCATTATGGCCTCATAAATGATGATTGGATTCCCATCCATCGGTGGAATCAATACCGGTGGGTGTAGTAGATACTGCTTGAAAATTTTAAAGGCTTCTCATGTTGCACCCCCAGTTTGAGGTATGTAACCTTTTATTTATTTATTATTATATTTTTTTTTGGGTAATGTTTGGGAAATTTTGGTTTTTGGTATGGTTTTTGGGCTTTTCTAAGGGTGCACAGTTTGAGAATGGTTAGTGAAAACTGTGTAACTTCTCTAAGAAACCATGCAAAATGTGGCAAAGGGATCTAGGAGGGTGCACGGTTTACCAAACCGTGCAACCACCCAGAGTAAATCATGTAACTTGAGAGAGTTGGATTTCACATGGTTGGTGCACGATTTTCCTAACTGTGTGGGCTAACCATGAAGGGTTCCCTTTGGGGTAGTAGTAGGTGCACAGTTCGTGCACGATTTTCCTAAATGTATGACTAAACCATGCACGAGTTAAAAAGTGGGTTTTAAAAAATGAGTTTTTGTCTAGATTAACCCTAAACACGCTAATTTTCTCCCAAGAATCCCTCACTCTGTATTTCTTCTTCTCCTCCAATTTTAGGGAAGCTCCCCCACTCATTTTGGAAGTGATTCAAAGGGTTTTCTTGGTGCAGTAAAGCTGGATCTTCCTTGATAAGTCTCCTTTTCTTGGTAGTTTCATGATTTTTCATAGATATACTCTCCTTTATCTCCTGGTTTCTTATATCTACTTCTATCTCAGCTATATCTAGGGTTTTTTATTCCAATAATGGTGATTTTTGGCCTTTTGTTGTTAGGGGAAGGGATCTAAGCTTGATTGGTGGAGTTTTCACCTGGATTTTATGAGTGTTTGGTGTCATTCTTCATTTTTACCAAAACCCTAAAGGTATATGGCTTCAATTTCAATTCCTCTTGCTTGAACTAGAAGGGATTATTTCAAATTAATTGTTTTTCTTGAAATTTATTATGAAATTATTGTGAAATGCTTTGTTGAAATCCAATTTGTAATGATTTGGGGATTTTGAAGAAAATATGATGTTTTTGTGCATTGTTCTTGGTTGTTGGATTTTAAAATGATGATTTTAAAATTGATTGAATGGTTTATTTATGTAAATGGTTTTTAAAAATTGTTTTCAATAAAAATGTTTTTTATTGAAATGATGTTGCACATAGATGAGTTTGTTATAATGGGTTGAAATGTTGGTTGTCTTAAAGGGTTGATTTGTTTTAGAAAATATTGTTTGATATGTTGTTGGAAAATGAAATTGGATGGGATGGATAATGGGTCTGAAGTACCACCATCAAAGGATTAGAATGTGGTGTGAAGTACTGTGATAAAAAGGGGACGTGGTCAGACGTGAAGTTCCACCATCAATGGTAACACCGAGATCATATGGTTAAAATGTGTGTATGGTTGAGATATGTGTATGGTCACGTGAGATGAAATGGACTATTCCAACATGAAATGGTAAAATGGGTAATGACTTGTTTGGTTTCTTTTCTTGGAAATGTGTTTATTTTTAAAACCTGGTTTGGGTAAGGGTTTGTTTGGATTGCTGAAAATTATTGCACTCCTTTAATTGTTTTATATAAATTGTTTCATATAAATGGGATAACTTGTTATGTCCTAGTGGCATGAGTAGGTAAGTCATTTGGGTAAATCCTACTGAGTATTATTACTCACCCCCTACTTTGGAACTTGGGTGATTTTGCAGATGTTGTATTCTGAGACACGAGTAAAATCAAATCATCTCCTTTCATTAGTGGTATATCGTTATGCTTGAGCGGTTGGGGAGTCGGAGCATGGAGCTTGGCATGGGATGGAGAGTTATGTCATTGTGTCTTGAGTTTTGTCATTTTAGCCTTCCTCTTGGTACTCTGATTTGGTATTAGTATGGTTTTGTATTATTATCGTTGGAATGTGGTTGAATTATAATACATTATTGACATGTATCATGTAATTGATTTTGGTAATGGAAAGTTTTTTTTGGTTGATTTTATTTCAAATGGAAAATCATCCCCCACTATTCATGAAGCCATTAGCATTTATTACCAGCCTTTGGCACCTTGGGGATGTCACTTAAATCCAAATAGTGCTTCCACCATGACTCAATCCAATGAGGAGGGGTGGGATGTTACAAGTGGTATGATCTTGTTCAGTCCTTGACTTACAAGTGAAAATAGTATGTTTGGTCCATTGGCATCCATTGTCAATCTTGGATTTTGAATTAATTCTTAGTTTATTCCTTGAGTTTGGATAGTATAAAGGAGTTGGATTGTTGGAACTTGAAATGTATATCATAAAAAAATTTAGCTAACCTTTTTATGATGAACTTAAATTTACAAGGGAGTTGGGTACATAACTATTTTGGAGACACTTATAGAAGCGTAATATAATTTTCGTGGGTTTATCTAATGAGAAGATCATGGAATGCATGGTAGAAATTAATTCCCACTAGGATTTAATATCTAATTTGGAGTAATGATTTATAACATTGTATGAATGTGTTGTTTTTTGAAAAATATGGAAATTGTTTTCAAATGTACACTTTTCAAAAGAGAATGGTTGTGGTATTTTGAAAATGTTTTGATTTTCAAAACACGGTGGAATTTTCAAAAATGTTTGAACATGGGAAATGTTGAATTTTAGAAATCATGGTTGTGATAGTTGAAATGTGATAGAATTTGAAATTGGTAAGCCTTAAGTTTATAGAGAGTGAGAGTTATGGTGGTTATTGTGTTGATAGAAATGGCATTGGGTAGGCATTATCGAGACCAACCAGAGAGAGCTACTGAAAATGTGGTTCCACCTGAGCCCCATGTAAACCAGTAGCTAGTTTAGAGCATATTGTAAGCCTTTTAGACTGTAGATAGTGGGACTTGAAGGGATGAGCTGAGGAATGTGGACCATTCCCTTCAGTTTCAGATGAAAAATCCACCCATATTTCAGGATTATTCGAAACCAAAAAGGGCAGAGGTGTGGCTAAATAGGATGAATTGAATATTAGATTTCCTAGGAACACTAGTGGAGTTGAAGTTCAAGTTAGTGATGTACATGTTGGAAGATATTTCATGTCAGTGGTGGGAGTTAGCATTCTAGGATAAAATGGGCCAAGGTATAACATGAGAGGATTTAAAGGAATTTTTTAACAAATAATTCTACCCTCACATATTTAGAATTCAGTTAACAACATATTTATTCATTTTGAAATAGGATAACCTTTTGTTGATAGTGTATGTGGCCAAATTCATGAACGTAGTTATGTTTGTATATGAGATTACTGTAATCACATCTTTAAAGGCATGTATTTTTGAATTAGGGATGAGGTGGGAAATTCGTTCAAATATTATGGTGCTTCATATATTAGATTACACAAAATTGGTAAATAGATAAACAGTGGATGAAAGATATATCTTGGGAGCTATGGGTGGAGGAGGTATATTGATACCCATGAGAAATTGTGGTAATTCCAATGAGGGATTCAAGCGAAAGAGGGACACTTATTTCCAAGGTGGAATTATGGATCAGAATCCAATGGTGGGATCAGTGAATCTTCCTTCAAAACCTCGTATCAAGGCAGGATGTTTCTAGCATGGCTCTTTGTTCCACAAGAAGAAAGATTTTACATCACCACCTAGAGCATGCTAAAATTGAAACAATATAGGGAATCTTCAGCACTATTGTCATAGTGCTCTGAGGCTAGGTGTTCATGACACTCCTCAGGGGTCATAAAAATCTTATGATTCAATGAGGAGAGGGTATTAGGATACACCTTTTCAGTAGAAAATAGTTATCCATGGTGATTCTAGGAACACCATGACTCCTCAAAAAGGGAAATTTCATCAAGTTAATAAAGATAAGTGTGTGGTGAGTAATAAAATATTTGGAGATGAGAAGGTTTTGTTGGATGATCATTCAGGACCATCCACAGTGATAGGAATGATTCTTTTAAATTCTACCTTTATGCAAGCATTGTTTGATATGATTATGTCTCACTCTTTCATTGATTCTCTTATTAGTGATTTGTTGGGTTTAAGTGTGGAAATGATTCCTTCTATTTTGAAACTTAAAACTCCTATAGGTCAAAGTGAATGTCGATCCTTTCTATGTAGATTATTTCGTATAGCTTTCGATGGGGTTGGGATGATATGGGACTTCTCATTGCTTGATATGGATGTTTATGATATAAACCTTGTTATATATTTGCTGAAAATGTTTAAGTCCCACATCAACTATTATGTGAGAATGGTTAGTTTCACAACTGATGATGGCATCGAGCATCTCTTTAGATGAGAGAAAAAGTAAAGGTTGGTGAAATGGGGTTGTTAGCACCAGCAGTTGGGATGATCTAATATCAGTTGGAGGATCTTTATTTGGCATCGATGGAATATATTAAGAGAAGTGGTTTTTTTGCATTTGTTGATTAGTTTCTGGATTTATTTATCGAATATTTCTTAGGTTTACCACTCGTAAGGGAAGTGTAGTTTACGATTGACCTCCTCTTAGGGACCAGTCCTATCTCACTTTTATTCTACCATATGGAACTAGTTGAATTGGGGGAACTAAAATTGCAGTTGGAAGAGCTGGAAAACAAGGAGTTCATTCAGCCTAGCACATCTCTGTGGGAAGCATCAGTCTTATTCATTAAAAAGGAAGATGGAAATATTCAACTCTATATCGATTATATTAATCTTAACCAAGTTATGATAAAGAATCTATATCCAATCCCACACATTGATGTCATGTTCAATCAGTTGAGGGGTGCTCAGTGGTTCTCCAAAATTGACTAGCAATCAGGATATCATCAATTAAGGGTGTGGAAGAAGGATATTCTGAAAACATCTTTTAGGACTAGATATGGATAGTATGAGTATGTGGTTATAACATTTGGTCTTACGAATTCACCAATGTTATTAATGGAATTGTTGAATCAAATATTTTGGAGATATCTTTATTCTTTTGTGGTGTTGTTTGTGTATGATATATTAGTGTATTCAAGGATGAAGGGGGAGCATGAGAAACATTTGGAAATAGTGTTGGTAATATTTAGGGATCATCGGTTGTATACCAAATTATCAAAGTATGATTTATGGATACAAAAAGTATGTTTCCTTGGAAATTTTATTTCTCAAAAATGTGTTTCAGTGGATCTAGAGAAGATAGAGGTTTTCATCTCTTGGCAACTGCCAAAGAATTTCTTTGAGATATGAAGCTTCCTTGGTCTATCTGGGTATTAATAATTATTTTTCTATGAATTCTCATGGATAGATTCATCAATTATAGCTCTATCAAAGAATAATGTCCCATTATAATGGAGTGAGGAATGTTACAAGTCTTCTAAAGAGCATAATGGTCACCTTAAATCAGCACCAATCTTGGTTTTTCCAAAACTAGGGAAAGGGTATGTGGTGTATTATGATGCATCAAAATTAGGGTTGGGATGTGTTCTCATGAAAGGGGATCATGTTGTTGTGTATGTCTCATGGAATTTGAGTTTTCATGATAATAACTACCCAATTCATTATTTTTTATTGGCTATGGTAGTGTATGCTTTGAAAACATGGAATCATTATCTCTTAGGTGATAAATTTAGAGTGTTTACTAATAATAATAACTTGAATCATATTTTCTCATAAAGATATTCTAATTTGAGGAAAATGAGATGGATGGAGTATCTCTATATGTTTTACTTTGACTTGATGTATACAATGGGTAAAGGAAATTCAGTGATGGATTAAGTAAGTAGAAATTCATATGCTCATGTGGAAAAAGTAGCTTTAGATCAATGGAAATTGATGTCAGTAATTTCTAACATGCATTTAGAATGTGAATACTAAGGTGATATAGTGTTTTTCTTTCCATTTTCTTTGGTTCCTAATTTGGTTAGATTGGTTCAAGAGGCGTAGATTTCTGATTCAGAGTGTGTGGCTATGAGGTCGAAACTCAATAGTGGGGAGACCATTGAGGGATGTAAACTGGATGAGAATTTAGTGTTGTGGTTTTGAAATCTAATGGTTGTACTGGTGGCTTATCAAAAACAACTTCTTAGTGTGTACCATCATTCAAGATGGGTGGTTCATCTTGGGATTCAAAAGATGTATAAGGCATTGAAAGTTTAGTTTTGGTGGATGGGTATGAAAAAAGGTGGATAATATTGTATTGATATGATTGAATTGTCAACAAGTCAAGGTAGATCATCAGTGAACAGTAGGCATGTTGTAGTATTTATGTATCCTAGTGTGGAAATGGGAGTAGATAGCTATAGATTTTTTTACAAGTCTCCCAAAAATAGTTCAGAAGCACGATTTCATATGGGTGATAGTGTATTGTCTCACAAATTCATCTCATTTCATACCTATTTTTGAATCTCACACGGTGAAGGATCTATACAAAATCTATATCCATGAGGTGGTAAATAGTCATGGCATACCAGTTTTGATCGTATTAGATAGAGATCCATGGTTCACGTCTCATTTCTAGAAATACTTGCAACAATCCATTGGAAATAAATTGACTATGAGTATGGAATATCATCCTTAGATTGATGGTCCATCTGAGAGGATGATACAAATGTTGGAATACATGTTGTAGGATTTTGTGATGGATTTGTGTGGCTCGTGGTAGGATCACTTACCCTTGGTGGATTTATCTTATAATAGCAGTTATCAGGCCTTGATACATATGGATCTATTTGAAGCATTGTATGGTTGTATGGATCGTTCTCTACTTTGTTGGGTGGAAACAAGTGAGACTTTGATAGTTGGGATGCGCCTTGTCCAAGAGACTATGGAGAAGATTAATTTGACCAGGAATAGAATGGATACAACTCATATTCATTAGAAATTATATGTGTATCATTGTTGATGGTCATTGTTTCTCATGGTGGGTAATCATGTGTTCTTGAGAATCTCTCCTAGGTAGTGACATCGACGTTTTTTAAAACAGGAAAAGTTATCTCTGAGATATATTGAACCTTTTTATATACTTAAATGGGTTGGAGAGGTGAAATATCAATTGAACTTTCCATCATGGTTCAGTACGGTGCATAATGTGTTTCATGTATCTCATTTAAGGAAGTATCAGTCTGATCCTGACCATGTGATTTTATGGGATCATGTTAAGCTAGAGTCGGATGCTTCATCGGTGCACATGCCAGTATGGATTGTGGATAGGAAAGAGAAAGTCTTTCATGGAAAAGGAATTGTTCTAGTGTGGGTTTTGTGGAAACATGGTCAAATTCAGGATGAGACTTGGGAATGGGAGAAATAAATGATCGAGTAATGGCCCAATCACTTTTTGAAAAGCAATGGTTTTCTACTTTCTGGGGTCAGAAAGGCCAATGGTGGGGAGAATGTAGCACCCCTAGTTTGAGGTATATAACCCATTATTTATTATTTTTATGTACATAAATTGGTTGGTTAATTGTTTTGAGAGTTTATAAGGTTTTGGGGAAGGTTTTGGGGATTTTATAAGGGTTCTCATTTAGTGAAAACCGTGAAACTTCCCCAGGAAACCATGCACAATGAGGCAGAGGGCTTTGGGAGGGAACACGGTTATGGCGCATGGTTTACCAAACTGTGTGGCCACCCTAGGTAAATTGTGAAACTTGAGATAGTGTGCTTTCGCATGGTTGGTGCACGGTTTGTATAATCATGCAGGATAACAGTGTGGGGTTTCCTTTGGGGTGGTAGAATGTGCACGGTTGGCACACGATTTTCCTAGATATGTGGCTAAACTATTCACAGGTTAAAAATTTGGTTTTAGAAAATGGGGGTTGATTGTGATTAACCCTAAACACCCAATTTTTTTCTCCCAGGAATCCCTCACTCATAATTTCTTCTTCTCCAAGGCTAGGGAGCCTCTCTCGCTCATTTTGGAAGTGATTCGAAGGGTTTTCTTGGTGAGGTAAAGTAGTAACTTCCTTGGTAAGTCTTATTTATTGGTAGTTTCATGGTTTTTCTTAGATATACTCTCTTTTATCTCCTATTTTCTTAGATATACTTCCTTTATGGGTAGATCTATGTGTTTTATTCCAATAATTGTGATTTTTGGCCTTATTGATGTTAGTGGAAGGGATCTAAGGTGGGTTTGTGGATTTTTCACCTAGATTTTGTGAGTTCTTGTTTTCATTATTTGTTTTCTCCAAAACCCAAAAGTTAGGTGTCTTCACTATCAGATCATCTTTCTAGAACTATAAGGCTTATTTTCAAATTAATTATTTTCTTGAAATTGATTGTGAAATTGTTGTACAAATATTGGTTAAAATCCATTTTGTGATTATTTGGTGATTTTGGGGAAAATATGATATTTTTGTAAACTGTGCTTGATTTTTGTATTTTAAAATGATGATTTTAAAATCATTTTATTGGTTGGTTTATATAAATGGTTTGTAAAAATGTTCTTCAATAAAAATTTCGTGTTATTAAAATGATGTTACACATAAATGAGTTTGGTATAATGGGTTGAAATGTTGGTTGGATTAAAGGGTTGTTTTTTTTGGAAAATATTTGTTGATATGTTGTTGGAAAATGAAATTGGATTGGATGGATAATGGGTGTGATGTACCACCATCAATGGATTGGAGTTTTTCATGAAGTGCCATGATAAAAAATGGATGGGGTTGGATGTCAAGTTCCAATGTCAATGGTAACACCAATCTCATGTGGTTGAAATTTGTGTGTGGTTGAGATATGTTTGTGGTCATGTGAGATGAAATGGTTTATTCCAACATGAAATGGGAAAAAGGGTAATGACTTGTTTGGTTGCTTTCCTTAAAAATGTGTTCATTTGTAAAACTGAGTTTGGGTAGTTGTGTGTTTGGATTTTTGGAAATTTTTGCACTACTTTAATTGTCTTATATAAATTGTTTTATATAAATGGGATAACATGTTCTATCCTATTGTCTTTAGTAGGTAAATAATTTGGGGAAATCCTATTGAGTATTATTACTCACCCCTTGCTTTGGAACTGGGTGATTTTACAGATGTTGTATTCTAAGACATAGGTAAAATAAAATAATCTCCTTTATTTAGTGGTTCATAATGATGTTTGAGAATTTGGGGAGTTGGAGCATGGAGCTTGGCATGGGTTATGGAGTTATGTTGTTTCATCTTGAATTTTTTTATTTCAGACTTCTGCTTGGTACTATGATTTGGTATTGGTATGGTTTTTTATTATTATCATTAGAATGTGGTTGAATTATAATACATTTTTGACATGCATCATGTAATTTATTTTGGTAATGGAAAGTTTGTGTTTTTTTATTTAATTTCAAAGGGAAAATAATCCCCAGTATTCATGAATCTCTCATCATTTATTGCTTGCCTTTGGCATCTTGGGGATGTCACTTAAGGCCAAATAGTGCTTCTTCCTTGACTTAAGCCAATAAGAAGGGGTGGTATGTGATATCTCGGTAGTCCACATCACATTAGTAGGTGATTATCTTCTTTATTATCATGGTGAAAGGGAGATATTTTATAGCCAATTTGTCTATGAATCACCGAATATAGGTGAGGTGACCTTATAGTCCCATTAGTTCTTTGTGATTTTTGGGGGGTGAAATTAATAAAATAGAACTCATCTTCTCTAGGTCAACCTCAATGTCATGGTGGAGTGCCAAAAATCCAAGTAACTTACCTAATGTGGCCCTGAAAGTGCACTTCAGTGGATTCATCTTTAGAATGTTCTCCCGCATCTTGTTGAAGACTGATTGAAGATTTGTGAAGTGATCACACCATTGTCAGGATTTGACCACCAGGTAATCAACATAACATTTATCTATCCTTATTGGTAATGGCTTAAAGATATGATAAATGGAGCATTGATAATTTTTTCCATCATTATTTAAGCCAAGGGGAATTACCTGATAGAAAAATATTCCTTAGGGTTCTCTAAAGGCAGTGTCTTATTCATATTCAAGGGCCATATTTATTGGATTGTACTCTGAATACCTGTAACACCCCAACCCCTCTGGGCTGGATCCGGTGAATTACTTGTGATATTGGCATGGTTAGAAGGAATGATCAGTTTAGTAGTCTTGAAGAAACTAGATACATAGATGTGACAAAAATTACATTGAAAAAAGTTACAAAATACAATACATAATGAAAACTAAAAACTACATCCATAAGAACTCAATAAATGATCTCCTCTTTGTCACTTGTTAAAAGTAAAAAATTAAAGGAGTGAGCTCAAACGCTCAGTAAGGACTACAAATAGCGGAATCATGAGTACAATAATAAGTGAATCACAATCAATCTGACATAATCAATATGGCATAGTGAATAAATGAATAACTAATCCCATTAATAAACTGAGAATGAAACTGCATCCATAGATTTTGTCATAGTGAAAACCTCATGGATAATAATTATAACTGATAATGAATAAAGATAATTCTTATTAATTAGACATCATGTATCTAGCACATGAAACCATAATACCGTAAAAACGATTTAGTTCTATGGGTAGAACCCCGTATGATTTTTGGAAACAAACTCGAAGGGTTTGTCGTCAAACTAATTTGTCTCGTGAGACCTAACGATGCATCGAGGGGCTGTAGAGGGCCCCACCTGCCTCTAAATTTCCAAATAATTCTTTATAAATTGATTCAATACAATAGCAATATGCCTTTTTAACATCTTTATAGAGTAGATTATACGGATTCGTCAATATTAAAATAACTTTCCAAATAAACATCATATGTAAAAATGGTATAAGGTTTAGACAAAAAACATATCCATGATATGGGATTATGTATATTTAATATAAATATAATTTAAAATGAAAATTGATCTCAAATGGGTAGTAGGTACACCACATAAGGATTATTAGGTGCACCATACAAAGTTAGTCACAACCAAATAGAAGTTGAGACAAAGTCTCTTACCACAATGTAATCGGTCGAATCATATGACCAGAACTTAATAACCCTCAAATGAATCATTGAATAACATGAATATAAAGAGTATCATGTTATTATATATCAAATTTCAATACACATATAACACATATAATAAATAAGTGGATAACAATGAAAAATCTCATAGAAATGAAAGTGAGATGAGAAACCCCCTACAAACATTTTGGCATGGTGACGAGTGTTATTGTGAGAGATTAATGAGAGGTAAAGGGGTATTAAATTATTTATATGTCACAAGGGAAGTATGGTGGAGGTGTGAAAACATACCCCATCATTTAAAATAAAAAGTGCACAACATTGGGGAGATTCTTGAACAAAAGTGAGAGAGAGGATCCCTTACCTTATGCTCGAAGGTGTTCTTGATTGTTCTTAATGACCTGAATAATCAAATTTAGATTCATTAATTAATAATTCCAGAACCTAATAAACATTTAATTGATATGTTATAACCTTATTAAGTTCATTAATGGCCTTTTTGATGGGTTTAAGAGATTTAATTTTATTGTTTTGGAAGCATTTTCTTACTTGGTTTCATGATTTGTTTACTTGTATTCATGAATGGAAGTTGGTTTGAAATATGGTTAAACATCCAGAATTGTTAATATAAATTATTAGTGAAATTAAAGAGATATAAATGGTCTTATAATAATTCTGGTTATATACCATGTGGATGACTCATTCGATGAGTTAAAAATAAACGCTTGAATTTGGCTTGGCAGTTTTGTGCTCAATAAACATGTTTTGTATTATTATTCCATATTATGTATGTGTAAAGATTATAGAACATTAATAAAGATAAAATAAATATATTATGACCTGGTTCAACCATAAATATGGTTTCATGACCAGTAATTAAGGAACGATTGAAGAACAAAACTCCATCATCCATGAAGGTTATAAATTGGAACCTCATGGACGTTGATTTCGTTTATAAAAATTAAAGGGAGGGAGTAAGAATATTGATGATGGTTCTTCAATTCACATGATATAAATCAAGTATATATATGATACTGGAGTTATCATGATCATTTTTATAGAGTAGTTGAGGATATGATAACAAATGAAGATAAATTCAAATGAAACTAAACGAAAAAGAAAGGTGTTTTACATCTTGAAACAACTTCCTCTAGAACCTCCTTAAGGGAAGGGATTTTGGTCTTTTGGAAAGACCAATAGATTCCTGGTCATGGGGCGTGACTAGGGAAGGCTATTTGGGCAGAAATTTGAGGATCTTCAAGGCTTATAGGATTTAATAGAAGAGGGAGTGGTGAGGGGTTTTTATAGTTGATGAGAGGGGTAAATTTTGAATATTTAATTCATTGTTTTATTATTTCCCTCAAGAAAACCAATAGTATTGTTTCATGTGACCCCTAATAGTAATAAGTGCATGTGAGTTCGAACCAAGTGGACTTTTATGATGTCATAAATAGTGTATTTAACTAATAATTTGTATATACGGTATTTTATCGTATTTCACTATTCATAAAAAATTCTAGAATTTCAGAAAAATCCCAAAAATTTACCCTAACCATTTTTCGACGTGTAGAATTCAAAAATGAACTCCATTTTTCAAAATTAATTTTCTAAATATTATTAATTTAATTTTTAAATAAAGTCATAGTTAATTTGAAAGATAACAATCTTAAAGGTGCAATTAGTTTTATTTCTCATTGAAAAACTAATTAAGATCTCATTATCTTATTTCCTTAGGAAAATAAAATAATTTTATTATTTACTGTTCATAAGGGTCATATTACTATTCATAAGGGTATGTTACTATTCACCAAAAATCAAGTTTGTTCTATCAGACTCCAAATGACTTACTGATCACAACTCTATATGACCATTTTTTGAAATTCAAAACATATAAGTGGAAAATTTATATTTAATGGATAGGTTTTGACTATCTCCTAAATAACCTAGTGTTGTTTCAAAGGAACACAATGATGAATAGAATGTATTTAAGAGAAACATACCATAAAATGTATGGGCTGCTACATTATTCCATCCTTCGGAAATTTCTTCCTCAAAATTTTATGTATAAATCCCACCTAAAAGATGTGGGCGATTCTTTTTCATAACATCCTCAGGTTCCCATGTTGCTTCCTCCATATTCTGGTTTCTCCAAAGAAACTTTACTAGATAAGTTTTTTGATTTCTCAATATGTGTTCCCTTGTGTCAAGAATCTTGATAGTCTTTTCACAGTATGACAAATCAGGTTCCAGTTCTATTTATTCATATGTGAGTACATGTGTTGGGTCTGGAATATACTTCTTTAACAATGATACATGGAATGCATCATGAACTCTGGAGAGATTTGGTGGCATCGCTAAACGGTAAGCTACAACTCTAATTATTTCCAGAATTTCAAATGGTCTGATGTACCTAGGGCTCAGTTTCCCTTTCTTAAAAAACCTTAAGACACCCTTCCATGGAGATAATTTCAAAAATACATGATCTCCCACTTGGAAATCCAAGTCCTTTCTCCAGTTGTCAGCATAACTCTTCTTCCTACTTTGGGATGATTTAATATGGGCTTGTATTTTCTTCACCTTTGTCGTGGTCTCTTCAACAAGTTCTGGGCCTATAAGTTTCGTCTCACCAACTTCGTCCCAACAAGTTGGAGTTCGACATCTCTTTCCATATAATGCTTCATATGGAGCCATTTGAATACTAGAATGGAAACTATTGTTGTATGAAAATTCCACCAAAGGCAAGTATTGATCCCACATACCTTGGAATTCAAGAGAACATAACCTCAACATATCTTCTAGAGTTTGAATAGTCCTTTCAGATTGTCTGTCGGTTTGGGGGTGATATGTGGTACTCATATGAAGCTCAGTATTCAAAGATTTCTGGAGACATTTCCATAATTTTTACGTAAACCGGGGATCTCGATCAGAGAAAATTGATAGAGGTGCACCATCAAGTCTCATAACTTCATTAATATAAAGTCTTTCCAGGAACTCAAGTGGTAAATCCTATCTTATTGAAATAAAATGTGCTGATTTAGTGAGATGATCAACAATTACCCATATTGCATCATTCCTTCTAGGTTTCCTCGGTAGTCCAATGACAAAATCCATCGTAATATTATCCCAATTACACATATGAATAGGTAGAGGTTGCATCACTCCTTTGGAATGTTGTCTCTCCACCTTTACTTGTTGAAAAACTAGACACCTTGACACATAGTCAGCAATTTCTCACTTCATATTATCCCACCAAAAATATTCCTCCAGTTATCTATACATCTTGGTGCTACCCGGGTGTATAGATAAATTTGAGCTATGAGCATCATTTAATAGTTCCCTTTTTAGATCAGGTACTGATGGAACGCATAACCTCTTCCCAAATTTCAGAACTCCTTCTTCATACATGAAGTCATCCATTCTCCCATCCTTTACTGCATTAATTTTCTTGTGCAGATTCTCATCATCAGATTGAGAACTTTTTATCTTCTCTAGTAAATATGGTTTAGCAATAATTTTAAAGAGGAGTTATGTTTCCCCTTCCTTAAAAATTCCCATATCCATCTTCAGTAGATCCATGAACATAGAATCTATTTCAGTCCTCATTTGTGTCAGAAGACCATGATCTTTCCTGCTTAATGCATCTACCACCTTATTTTTATTTCCTAGGTGGTAGTGTATCGAACAATCGTAATCTTTGAGTAACTCAAGCCATCTTCTTTGCCTCATGTTGAGTTTTTTTTTGTGAAAATATATTTCAAACTCTTATGGTTTGTATAAATATCACATCTCTCTCCGTAGAGATAATGCCTCCATATTTTCAGAGCAAAGATTATGGATTCTAACTCAAGATCATGAGTTGGATAATTTTTCTCATGAGTCTTCAACTGTCTTGATGCATAAGAAAAAACTTTATCATTTTTCATAAGGAGGCAACCCAGTCCATTCTTTGATGCATCGCTATATATTACAAATCCATCACTTCCAGATGGAAGAGTAAAAATTGGATCATTGACCAATATTCTTTTCAATTCATTGAATAATTCTATACATTATTTTGTCCACACAAACTTAACTCCTTCATGTGTGATCTTGGTTAGAGGGTTATCCAGTCGGGCAAAATTCTGAACAAAATGTCGATAATAACCTGCTAAGCCAATGAAACTGTGTACCTAAATTATGTTTGTTGGTGTGGGACAATCTTGGATTTCCTTTTTCTTTGTAGGATCAAATAGGATTCCATCCTTAGAGACAATATTGCCTAGAAAAGAAACTGATTGAAGCCAGAATTCGCATTTTCTAAACTTCCCATATAATTTATTACTTCTAAGAGTTTGCAGAATGACTCTTAAGTGATTCTCATGGTCTTCATAGCTTTTTGAGTATATGAGGATATCATCGATGAATATCACAAAAAAGTTATAAAGATATTCCTTGAAAACTCTATTCATTAAATCCATAAAAATAGAGGGTGCATTTGTCAGTCCAAAAGGCATTACTGTAAACTCGTAATGCCCATACCTGGTCTGAAATGTTGTCTTAGGAATATCTTCCTTCCTCACACGCAATTTATGATATCCAGATCAAATCTCAATATTCTAAAAGTATTGAGCTCCATGAAGTTGGTCAAATAAATCATCAATCTGGGGCAGAGGATACTTATTATTTATTGTAATAGCATTTATTTCCCTGTAATCAATGCAAAGCCTCGTGGATCCATATTTCTTCATGACAAAGAGGACAGAGGCTCCCCATGGAGAAACACTAGGTCGAATAAATCCTTTTTCACTCAAATCCTCTAGTTGTTTCTTTAGCTCTACTAATTCCACAGTGGACATTCTATAGGGAGTCTTTGATATAGGTCTTGCATCAGGAATTAAATCAATAGAGAACTCAACTTCCCGCTCTGGAGGATGTCCAGGTAAATCCTCTGGAAATACATCAATGTACTCTTTCACTATGTTCACATCTTCAATTTGAAGGTTTCTTTCCTCTCCCATAGATATTGGTTTATCTTCATCTCTAAGTATTTCATTCAGTAGAGCTACTGTGGGTGGTTCTAGATAAGAATTAGGTGGCGAAGTTTCTGCCCTAAAGACAAGGGATTCTACACCATTTTCAAAAATTGTAACTTCTTTCTTCTTACAATAAATCTTTGCATCATAATTTGACATCCAATCCATATCGAGAATTATATCAAATTAAATCATTGGTATGATGATAAGGTTAGCAACTAGAGCACATTTTTTGTGTCTAGAGGGGGACTAGTCGACATGCCTTGGTTGCAATGATACATCCCCTAGGATTTTTGACTGACAACACCTTTATTAAATCAAATTGGACATATATAATTTTCTTGGAAAACTGGGAAGATATAAATGAATGTGATGATCCAAAATCAAATAAAGTGTTGGAAAAGTTTGAGGAAACAATTAAAACACCTTCCACCACGTCATTAGGAACTTCAACCTCCGCGGTTGTAATCACAAAGGCTCTCCCTTGCCCTCTTGGACTTTTCTAAGTCGAGTTTCCTTGACGTTTAGGACACTCATTTGCATAGTGTCCCATCTCTCTGCAATTGTAGCATTGAATATCATTGAATTATTTCTTCCCCTTTCATTCATCAGATCGATGGCCCTTTTCTCTGCAGTTATAGCAAACTCCCATGCCTTTCAAGCATTTCCCGAGATGATTCTTTCAACAGTTCTCACATAATGGGAATAGCTTTGTTCCATTTCTCTTATTTGGTGCTTTCTCTTTTCCTTTGTTATCAGAGTACCACTTATTATCTTGGTTTCCTTTCAAAATATTTGATCTATAAAATTCCCTCTTTGTTTTTATGGAACTTGATACAATTTCATCATATGATGAAAATGATTGAGAAGTCAGTGCCCTTCGAAGACTTGTCTTAAGACCTTCAAAGAAATGATCAATCTTGTCTGCTGAGTTGCCTATGTAATCTAAGGCATACCTGGCCAGCCTTGTGAAGGTAGCCTTATACTCTGCAACATTGTCTTCTTCCTTTTGTTTTAATCCAAGGAACTTTCTCTTCATTTTGGTTCGTTGCTCACGAGGGAAATATTTTTAGAATAATATTTCCTTAAAAGTACTCCATTCCATATCTTCTATTTCTTCATCCTCCGTGGTATTTTGAATCAGGGACCACCATTTATCATTGTCTCCCTTGAGACAATATACCGCCAGTACTACCTTTTCATTTTCCTTGCATCTTAACACCATGAATATTTTTTCAAGGGACTTGATCCATTGCTCAGCTACCACTGGATTAGTAGTCCCACTAAAAGATGGGGGGATTCTTCTGCATGAAACGATCCAACACAGGTTTGGAATGGTTATTCTTTACAACTTGAGTAAGTTGTCTCAATATGGTCATGATCTGATCTACTCCAACATTGAAAGTGTTGACTTCCTCAGTAGGGAGATCCCTACCTTGCCTACGAGTATTGATTCCCCTTCTTCCATTAGACACCATTTCTAAATAATGGGATACACTATGTTAGTTTATGAATCTCAAATAGAAAATAACTCAACATAGATTGAAATTCTATTCATAGCTAATCTTATAAACATGGTTCCTCTGAGGAAAAATTTACATTAAACTCCTTCATAATGGATTGTAAAGAAAATATATATTATCCTAAGCATATCCCCTGGGAGTGTCATAACCAAGAGTGTAGCAAGGCCTGTTTTCGTGCACCATTTCCTGTTCGAGTCTATCTCAAAGCGGTGTTTTCAGGTTTTACCCCTAGATACATCTGTGCTAGAGCCGCCTCTACCTGCTCGTATCCAGACAGGGACGTATTGCTCAAAATATCCACATAATCTATTCCTTACCAAAATACCATGACATTATTGTATGTTTATCCTCAAATACTACCTTAGGTCTTTGTTCCCTAATATATATTTCCTACTCTAGTTTCCAAGTTTTCTACTAAACTTCCTCTGATACCAACTGTAACACCCCGAACCCTCTAGGCTGGAGTCGGTGCATTACTTATTATATTGGCATGGTTATAAGGAATGAAAATATCAAAGGAAAAATTAGTTTAGTAGTATTGAAGAAACTATATACATAGATGTGATGCAAATTACATTGAAAAAATTTACAAAATACAATACATAACGAAAACTAAAAACTGCATCCACAAGAACTCAATAAATGATCTCCTCTTTGTCACATGTTTAAAGTAAACAATGAAAGGGGTGAGCTCAAAAACTTAGTAAGGGATAAAAATATAGGAATAATGAGTACAATAATAAGTAAATCACAATCAATCTAACATAATCAATATGGCATAGTGAATAAATGAATAACTAATGCCATTAATAAACTGAGAATGAAATTGCATCCATAGATTTTTTTCATAGTAAAAAACTCATGGATAATTATAATAACTAACAATTAATAAAGAAAATTCTTATTAATTAGATGTCATGTATCTGGAACATGAAACCATAATACTATAAAAACGGCTTATTTCTATGGGTAGAAACCCGTTTGATTTTTGGAAACAAGCTCGAAGGGTTTGTCGCCAAACTGATTTGTCTCATGAGACCTATCGATGCATTGAGGCGCTGTAGCGGGACCCACACACCTCTACATGTCCAAATAATTCTTTATACAATGATTCAATACAATATCAATATGCCTTTTCAAAATCCGTATAGATTAGAGTATACAGATTCATCAATATTAAAATAACTTTCCAAATAAACATTGTATGTAAAAATGGTATACGGTTTAGAAAAAAAACATATCCATGATATGGGATTATGGATATTTAATATAAATATAATTTCAAATGAAAATTGATCTTAAATGGGCAGTAGGTACACCACATAAGGATTATTAGGTGCACCATACAAAGTTAGTCACAACCAAATAGAAGTTGAGACAAAGTCTCTTACCATAATGTAATCGGTCGAATCATATGACCAGAACTTAATAACTCTCAAATTAATCATTGAATAACATGAATATAAATAGTATCAGGTTATTATATATCAAATTTCAATATACATATACCACATACAATAAATAAGTGGCAAATAATGAAAAATCTCACAGAAATGAAAGTGAGATGAGAAACCCCTTACAAACATTTCGGCTTGGTGACGAGTGTTATTGTGAGATATTAATGAGAGGTAAAGGGGTATTACATTATTTATATGTCACAAGGGAAGTATGGGGGAGGTGTGAAAACATACCCCATCATTTAAAAAAAAGGTCACAAGATAGGGGATATTCTTGAACAAAAGTGGGAGAGAGGATCCCTTACCTTATGCTCGAAGGTGTTCTTGATTGTTCTTAACGACCTGAATAATCAAATTTAGATTCATTAATTAATAATTTCAGAACCTAATAAACATGTAATTGATATTTTATAACCTTATTAATTTCATTAATATCCTTTTTGATGGGTTAAGAGATTCAATTTTATTGTTTTGGAAGCATTTTCTTACTTGGTTTCATGATTTGTTTACTTGTATTCATGAATGGAAGTTGGTTTGAAATATGGTTAAACATACATAATTGTTAATATAAATTATTAGTGACATTAAAGAGTTATAAATGATCTTATAATGATTCTGGTTATATACCATGAGGATGACTCATTCGATGAGTTAAAAATAAACGCTTGAATTTGGCTTGGCAGTTTTGTGCTCAATAAACGTGTTTTGTATTATTATTCCATATTATGTACGTGTAAAGATTCCAGAACATTAATCAAGATAAAATACATATATTATTAACTGGTTCAACCATAAATATTGTTTCATGACCATTAATGAAGGAACTATTGAAGAATGAAACTTCATCCTCCACGAAGGTTATAAATTGGAACCTCATGGACATTGATTTCGTTTATAAAAATAAAAGGGAGGGAGTAAGAATATTGATGATGGTTCTTCCATTCACATTATATAAATCTAGTATATAGATGATAATGGAGTTATCATGATCATTTGGACAGAGGAGGTGGGGATAGGATAACAAATGAAGATAAATTCAAATTAAACTAAAAGAAAAAAGAAAGGTGTTTTACCTCTTGAAATAACTTCCTCGAGAACCTCTTTAAGGGAAGGGATTTTTGTCTTTTGTAAAGCCCAAGAGTTTCCTGGTCGTGGGGAGTGACTAGGGAAGGGTATTTGGGTAGAACATTGAGGAGCTTCAAGGCTTATAGGGGTGAAGAGAAGAGGGAGTGGTGAGGGGTTTTTATAGTGGAGGAGAGGGGTAAATTTTGAATATTTAATTCATTATTTTATTATTTCCCTCAAGAAAACCAATAGTGTTGTTTAATGTGACCCCTAATAGTAATAAGTTCATGTGAGTTCAAACTAAGTGGCCTTTTATGATGTCATAAATAGTGTATTTAACTGATAATTTGTATATACGGTATTTTATCGTATTTCACTATTCATCAAAAATTCTAGAATTTCAGAAAAATCCAAAAAATTTACCCTAACCATTTTTCAACGTGTAGAATTCAAAAATGAACTCCATTTTTCAAAATTAATTTTCTAAATATTATTAATTTAATTTTTAAATAAATTCATAGTTAATTATAAAAATAACAATCTTAAAAGTGCAATTAGTTTTATTTCTCATTGAAAAACTAATTAAGATCTCATTATCTTATTGACTTAAGAAAATAAAATAATTTTATTATTTACTATTCATAAGGGTCATATTACTTTTCATAATACTATTTATAAGGGTATGTTACTATTCACCAAAAATCAAGTTTGTTCTATCAAACTCCAAATTACTTACTGATCACAACTCTAGATGACTATTTTTCGAAATTCAAAACATAGAAGTGGAAATTTTATATTTAATGGCTAGGTTTTGACTATCTCCTAGATAACCTAGTGTTGTTTCCAAGGAACACGGTGATGAATAGAATGTATTTAATATAAACATACCATAAAATGTTTGGGGTGCTACAATACCCATCCATGAAGTAAAGATCTTATAAGATAATAGTTTCATCGATCAAGAGTTTTGTTATTAGAAATGGGAATTCATCCTTTAGTAAATGTCGATTAAGGTCTGTGAAATTGATGTAGACTCTAATCTTATCATTCTTTTCTTGATAGGGAAAATATTAAAAATCCATATTGGGTATTTCACTTCTCATAAAAAGTTCACTTTGATCAATTTTTTAATTTTTTCCTCTACATTGGTTGCATAAGAGGGGTGCATCCTCATGGATTCCTTCTTGAATCCTCAATGGTCATTGGGAAATATGATATAGTACGTAGCCGTATCAATATTTAGTCTAGGAATTTCTTTATAGTTCCAAGCAAACACATATCAGTGTTAATGTAGAAATTAAATGTACATACCTTTCTCTTCGAGGTTAATAGAGGCACTAATCATTGTAGGTCACAATTCTTCTTTTGTTCCCATATTTACCCACATGATCCCATCGATGGTAGTGGAGACACCTTCCTCAAATGTGGGAGGGGTGTTCCTGAGTTCATCCTTTTCTTATTCCAACTCTGAGTCTATGGAGTCATTCTCATATGGAAATAGAAATGTGGGGGAATCTATTTCACTATTAAGTTGAGAGACACCATGAGAAGAGACATTATCATCCCCTACTGCCAGAGTTATTGCAGAGATATTTTAGAGATGATTATTTTTTACATTGTCATTGGGGAAAATAGGGGCTTGGACCTCTAGGGCCATGTCTATTACCTTAACCAAATTTATGGGGAGAACATAGTCATTGTCTAGAATACTCCTAGGATTTTCAAGGGAAGTCCCCAAGCCATTGGGGGCTGCAACCTATATATCATCATCCATCATTGTTTGTTTTCATCTCTTTTGTAGAAACCAGCTTTAGCATATGTGGATCTGTAAGTCTTGAAGGGGGCATTGTAATCATGTAGTATGTTGACCTTTCCATTAATGGGGTATTTCATACATTGATGGAATGTTGAAGGTACCTTTATGTGACTATGGAGTTAGGTCCTTCCAATAAGAAAATTGTATGATATGTCTTGTTATATAACCATAAACTAAGCATTAGGTGTGAGATCCCCAAACATATCTTTGAGTTTTATCTTCCTAAGATGTATTTTCTCACGCTTATCATACCCTTGAATGGTCAGCTTTGTGGGAAAAAAATCCCCTTCTCCATATCCCAAAATCAAAGGGTTTGAATCGGGATGGGATTAGTCCCAAATCCATTTACAATCATAACCCTTTAAATATCGACATTATCGAGTCGACCCAAAACATAAAGTGGTATGATGTGTCCATGGATGACCTCACTACTACAAATACGGCTTTTATCAGTGCTAAAAATGGGCTTTATCAGTGCTAGAAAAAGCGCTGATAAAGCTGGAGAAGATAAAGGAGGGGTCCCCTTTATCAGCACTCCGAAAAGTGCTAATAAAGACCCCTTTTATCAGTGCTAAAAAAAGTGCTGATAAAAGGGGTATTTTATCAGCGCTAAAACAAAGCGCTGATAAAAGGGTCATTTATCAGCTCTTTGTTTTAGCGCTAATAAAAGACCCCTATATTAGCGCTTCCTTTATCAGCGCTTTCATTTTAGCACTGATAAAGGACACTTTTTATCAGCGCTTTTTTAAAAGCGCTGATAAAAGGTAAAAAAATTAAAAAAATTAAAAAAAAATTAAAAAAAAATACTGCCAATCGGGGGGCTTTTATAGCGCTTGAGAACCCCCCCCCCCCCTTTTACAGTGCTTTTCTGCCCCTGTACAGCACCCCACGCACCCCCTTCACCCCTTTAACAGCACTTTCTCCCATATTCCCCCATGCGCGCACGCCCCTGCCTCCACCAGGATTTGAACTCGAGACCTCCCCCATGTGCGCCTAAGCCTTTACCACTACTCTATTTTGATTTGTCTTCCAATTCATGATATCTCTATATATATATATATATATTTATATATTTAGTTATATTTATTCATATAGTAATATATATTTATATTAATATATATATATAGTTATATTTTAATATATATATATAGTTATATTAATATATATATATATATATAGTTATATTAATATATATATATATATATATAGTTACATTAATATATATCTCTATATATATATATATATATATATTTAGTTATATTTATTCATATAGTAATATATATTTATATTAATATATATAGTTATATTTTAATATATATATATATATAGTTATATTAATATATATATATATATATATATAGTTATATTAATATATATATATATATAGTTAGATTAATATATATCTATATATATATATATATTTAGTTATATTTATTCGTATAGTAATATATATTTATATTAATATATATATATAGTTATATTAACATATATATAGTTATATTAACATATATATAGTTATATTAATATATATATATAGTTATATTAATATATATATATATAGTTATATTAATATATATATAGTGATATTAATATATATATTTATAGTGATATTAACATATATATTTATAGTGATATTAATATATATATTTATAGTAATACTAATCTATATATATGTAGTTATATTAATATATATATAGTTATTAGATTAATATATGTATAGTTAGATTAATAGATATATATATAGTTAGATTAATATATAGGTATATAAATATTCATATATTTGTATTTAAAATAAAATGGATGTTAGTTATTATTTAGATAAAGCTAATATATTTTATATGTAAATATATTTTATTATTTATATTTATAATTAAATTTTTAGGTGTGAATGTATAAAAAATATGTACATATAGTTATATATTTGATTATAAATATAAGTGCATTATAAAAAACGATGAAGTTTCAAATACATAATATCAATATGAATGTAATACCTTGGAATAAATTCAGTCCCCACCAAAAAAAGTCAATAATACCCCCTTAAATGAGGCTGAAAATCCACAAAATTTTAAAAAATAGGGGTACCCTGACTAAAAACTCAGTTTTGGAGGCCTTCTGGGCCTCTTTTGGCCTTGAAAACCCTTGACTGGGGTTCCCCTGGGCCACAACGACGTAGAGCTCGTCGCAGACTTTGATTTGATATGTGGTAAAGCTCAAACGGACACCCGGGTTAAAAGTTATGTCCGTTTGAAGTTTGAGCTGCGTTTTCAACATATTTTGGATCTTTTTTTAATTTTTTTAATTTTTTTAGTCTTCAAATTGTTATTAAATGACTATTAATCCATAATAATTAGCAAATTATTAATTAAAAATATTTTTTTAAAATTTTTTAAGAAGCCATTTTCACTAAAAATCATATATATTAAGTATATTAAGTGTAAATGTACATTTATACTTATCTAAAATATATTTAAAAATTATATATTATATTTATATCAATATAACTATATTTATATATTAATATATTAATTTTTTTTTTGAATTCGACCCTTTATCAGCACTTTTAAACAAATCACTGATAAATCTCCCCCCCCCCCCTTTATCAGTGCTACTAAACAAGCGTTGATAAAGGGGTTCATTTATCAGCGCTGATAAAGGGGTGCTTTTATCAGCGCTTTTTTTAGCGCTGATAAAGGAACCCTTTATCAGTGTTTTTTTGAGTGCTGGTAAATGCACCCGCCTTTATCAGTGCATTTTCGTTAGCACTGATAAAGGGGGGGCGCTGCGAAAAACTGTTTTTGTGGTAGTGCCTCTTCTTTATCATGCTTTGTGAATGAGATGGATACATGGAATTATGCTGACATGGTCTCCATTTGATAGACCTCAGCTACAGTGACTTCTGTCTTGAATTCCTATGGTATTTTTAGGGATTTAAAAATTACCACTCTTATTTATTTTGAAATATAGAGTGTATGGAGGATTAAGATCTTGGTAGGCACAACTGTAATCTATTTCATAATATTGTGATTTTGTTCCATATGTTGGTTCTTCCCAAGGTGGGGTTTCTCATTGAAATGTGGATCAAGATCTAAGTCATTTGAGGTGGAAAGGCTTGGTGTTTTTGCAAAGGTTGAGGGAGCATCTTCTACTAGTGGTGTGGGTCATGTCGGCCTTCCCTGTTTCTTAGGTTAATCAAGTAATTGAATCCCCACTAGGATGTCATGCAAGACAACTAGGTGCGGATGACTGCTAGAGGGTTGGAAGACACCTCTATGTATTTGATGGGTTTGCTAGAGTGATATCCCATGATTATCAACTATATATATGTTATTTGTGAGGACATGACTAAAATATTGGGTCTGACCACACCTGTGTTGTTCCCTATATCCTCTGTTCATGCACATGAGACCTCTTGTTCCCTGATTTGGTGAAAGGAACTCATACTTGGAGGCATGTTCATCATCATAGATGGGGTCTTCCAAGTGTATCACATTGAAAAAACCAAATATTAGATCTTTTTCTGATGCGGGTTCCATTTGGTGGGGCATTTCCCATATTTCAGATGTTACAGGGAAGAAATCTACAAGATTCAAATATTACATAATAGAAAAATATGACTCTTCCTATTCTATCTCTTCCTATATATGATTGTTTTATCCAACTTCAAGCGACATATCTAATGTCTCCTTATTAGGTGGTGAACATATTGTGGGTTTTTGTAGTTGTGCTCTTAGGGTGGCATGATCTTGGTCAACTATTTTCTGAGTCATCCAATTGTTGAACTTCTGTCCACTCCTGGCTAGAACATTCTTCTAATCACCCTCTTCTTTCGACTAGGTGCAAGATATGTAGGCCACTTTCTCTGAGCAGTTATCTAACACCACCTATCCAAAGTTGATAATACCTTGAAGGATGTATTTTATGATGAAGTAGTCCTAGAAATTATGACCTAGCATTTTATGGAAAGGAAAGTATATAGGACGGTTAGTGAGGTTAACCTCATTAGGCTTCCTGGGATGTGGTAGCTTGGGCAGTTTATTGTCCATGGATTCTATGAAATAATCAAGGACTTGTTAATTTTGGAAGGAGTAGGTTTTATTCATTCATTACTCAAATCCCAGGAGACCATGATATCTTTATGATTTTGGACATGGGGGATTTTTTGGTTGTTTTCACAATACATGATTCATTGGTCGGTTCGAGATCTACTTAGGTTCTTGAATGGGAACTGCTGGTGTTTTGAGGTTAATAGTGGGAGTTTTTAATTTTTCAATCCTTTTCCCATGTGATGAAGGCACTATTTGATATTTATCTTAGGTTCGCTGAATGGATTCCTCCAGACATTGTTCCATTTCTGAAAACTTGTGAAACCCACCTTGATACTTCATTTGGATCAGGGGTGTCTGCAACTCTTTTTGGATATATTCAGCATAGAGTTCTATCAATTGTTCCTACAAGAGAGGGATGCTAAGTGAGTAGGTTAAACATTTCTATATGGATATTAAGTCATAAAACCTATCATTTTCACATTGTTTTTAGTTTGTTAGGTTGAAAATTTTCATTTCCCTCAGTGTGGATCTAAACTGATAAAGGAATTGATGAAAAAGGTCTTCTCATCCTACAACTGATCCTACTAGAAGGATACTATTCCTAACAAAGTCTGGCCCTATTAGAGTCTGTAAAAAACACCTCATATTGGTCACCTATTGTTGACATTGAGGGCCCATCATTGAAACACATTGTGATATGAAGTATGTGAGATGTTGTTTAGGGTTGCTTGTATAGTAAAATATAGAGATGGTAGGGTTTCAAAAATTGGGTGGGGGAAAAGTTTCATCCACCCCCTTGGGATATGGGTTCCTCTCAGTCTGTACAAGTGCATATTGCCCTTCTATATCTTCCATTCAAGTAGTCGGGGACTCGATGATGTTAAGCAGCTTTGGGGGTACTTTTGTCTGGTCTCCCTTCTGTCTATATGGAGTGGCTGGGGGTTGATGAGGTGGCCTCGACTTTATCTTCTACTAATTAACAATTATTCCTTAGACTAAATGATCACCCTAGAGAGGGAGAGGCTATCTCCAAAATGGAGGTAAGTCACAATCATTTTTGACCTTGTTTATATAGATCAGTTTTCTGAATCTAGAGCTGATCTAAAGTTCAGATTCCGCTTTTGTAGGTGTATCAACTATGGGAGGAAGAATATTTTTCTTTTCTTGAAGAAGATACCTAGAAAAAATATATCCCCTGAGTAGCTCCTTATTGATTGGTGTGAGAGTTTGTATCTCATTCTCATATTGTGATAATTATTCCTCTATGGAAGGAACCTAAATTATTTGGGGAGGTGATCAGGATGTAGCCACACCTTTCCCTTTATCTTTGGTAGTGTTTTTCCAGAGAGGTGGAAACTCAATATTTGAAGCTTCTATATTTCAGAGCCTTATTTGGTTCTAAGTGCATGCAGCCTTAGTTGGTGCATCCAAATCACCCTCCTCCTAGGGTGTGTTTTTTTGTTACGACTCTCTTAATTTGTGTCTTGATCCACCATATCTTTTGTATTGACAATAAAAAAAATTCAAAGTGTCATATCTAGAAATGGTAGTTTGTTCTATTAATTTCAGTATAGAAGGATGATTCTGCACTACCTATATTAGGGTTGTTCCTAGAACCCATGGCCATATTGGTTTGTTTTGGCTTGCAACCCCAGTGGGTTCTGATTGCCTTTTTCGTATTCTCCTCTTATATTGTCCTGTGAGTAATGACCTTGAGGGAGTTTTTTATCATGATTTTTGAATAGACCTTGAATATCATAAGTTTTTCTTATAGGAGGAGTAATGGATGGGATGAATATTGTCGATATTGACCTACCAACTGATAGAAGAATAATTCTATCCATAGTGATGATGATGCTAAAAATTCCCCCATCCCTATAGGATGGGGGTTATCCGAGGCCACAATTGGAATTGATTAATCCTGTTTTTGAGGATCCAATGATTCTAGTGAGGGATATGATGGCTCCTATGATGGAAATTGAGATATAAATTCCCATATCCTAATGTTATAGGGTAGATCTAGAACCTCCATTGATTTACCCATGATTTTCTTGGAAGATGATAAACCCGGTGATGGATATTGAGATATAAATTCCCCTAGTCTAGTGGGAAGGGGGGGTTTTGAAACTATTTCCAACATTTTTAGAATCCTCTTGAGAATTTACAGTTTTAGGGGTGGAGGAGGTGGTAAATATTCCCCGAGACCAGTGAGTTGGGTATGTTCATATATGGTTTCTATGGAAGCTGCAACCACGACCTATTTGATGTGTCTCAGTTGTTCTCATGTAGGATTTGGTGCAATGTCAACCCATTATGAGAGTTAGTATCTACATGATATCTTCATGTTGATTTAAACCTTGGTTTCTGTGTCAAAAATGAATTTTCATTGCTTCTAGGGGCCCAATTCAAAGAATTATTAGCTATCATCTTCCTCTGTTCATGGTGTCTAGGCACCGTTGAAGTGGGGGCATTCTATTGTAGTGAACAATGGGCTCAAGAATTACCTAGTCTCCTGATTTTTCTAGAGGATATGACATTATAGGATATCATGTCTAAGGGGTTCTATTGTTCTATGGGTGTAGCGAAGTGTAACGCTTCATAATTTCTCTATCCTTGAATATGGATACATGATGTGGCTTCAGCTATCAATTGCTGAAGAGTTGTGATGAAATGGTGGAAATCATGTTTTAGATTTATGTTGGGATTTTCCAATTTTGGATCTTATACCATGGAGATAGCATCCAATTCCAGCTGACAACAGAGTATCTTAATGGTCTAAAGGTGACCCTCATATCCTGGATAAGGGAGGTATCTTGTATTTAGTCATTGATGAGTTTCCCACATACTTTTGTGTAGATAATGAATGCACTCCTTCTATATATCATCTAGGATCTCATAGTCAAAAGTGTCAAGAGACCAAAACATGTTGGATATGTTGTTTCTAGCTAACTCTCTCCATATATCAATTTTAGATTCCTCTTCATCAGAATTACATGCCTCCAACTGATGAGACCACAAGAGATGTTTCTTAGGGTCTCTTACTGACTGGAGTGGATAGATACTATAATTTGATGGGGAACCATATACAGTTGATGCCAATATTTAGAGAACCTCTCTATATGAAGGAGTATAATTTTTTAACACCTCTCTATACGGAGGTATCTAGGAAAGGTAGTGATTTCCATATCCATCTGAGATATCACCATGTGGAGTTTAACCATGGTGGATGTCAAGAGTAGAGTCTATGTGATCCATCTTCACACTACCACGAGGAGGGTTGTTGTGGTAATGATCATCTTCTACTTCGGTTGAAGTGTTGATGGACCCTTGGGGTGTTGATAATGTGTCTCAAACAACCTCAAGGACACTTAAATTGAGAAGATTAGGGATATAAGCCTCATTATGTGTCGTGGATGGAATATGTCAACCTACCTTCTAGAATTTTTTAGGGATATGGTCCTATTGTATGATGATTTTTGGACCTTGATTATAATCATCTGGTGTTGAGGGAGTATAATCCCACTACTAAGAAGCTTCTAGAATATTATAATAATATTCTTCATTATTGATAGGAATGTGAGCATGTCTTGAGTCATGTTTAATTATTTCTTGATGATCCTTAGTCAGAACGAAAGTATGAGCCTGATCTTGAGCCTTTGGGATATGATGTTGGTATTTTGTGGTGGAAATATGAGCCTGCCCTGAGGCATGTGCTTCTCTCATTTGGTGATTCCTAGTTGGAACAAGAATATGATCCTAGTCTGAATATATATTCTCCACTGGAATATGCCAACAGAATTCCAGAATGGAAGAAAGAATATGAGCCTCATTTTTTATTTCCTTGGAAGGATGTTGGTGCAGTCATTCATTAGTGGAAGTAGGAATATGTTCCTGGATTCTGTGATCAACTGTAATATGCCAGGAATATTTACCAAGAGGAATATGAGCTTTTCCCGAGGCATGTACCATTTTCACTTGGTGATCCCCATCCAAAACATAGATATAATCCCGATCCTAGTCCTTTAGAGTATGTAATTAGTCTTTTTAGATAAGAATATGAGATTTTCCTAAGGAATGTGCCCTTCTCACTTCTTGATCTCTGGGTAGAATCAAGATATGAGCTCGATCCTGGGCCTTTTTAATATTCTGCTGGACTTTTTTGACAAGCATGTGACCCTGTCCTGAGGCACGTTACACTCTCACCTGGTGATCCCTAGTTGAAATGGGAATATAATCTTGGTCTGAAGCCTCATCCTTTACCAGATTATACTAATAATCCTCTTAGATTAGAGAAAGAATGTGTGCTTGCTCTGGAATAACCACTTGTTCATAATGATCAGAGTGTTGAGCTGCCCTGACTATAGGGATAGAGATATGTGCATATCCTCATATTTATACAAGTTTCTGAATATGTTGGTGAAGTTATTTAGTTTTTTCTAAGATGTGATTGAATTTTAGAAAAGTGTTCACAGGGATACATTTTTCGTCCACACTATATACTCGCAGATATCTTTGATTGAAGTAGGTATATGTGCTCACTTATGTCCTCTTTGTGCCATCTTAATATGTCAATGGACTTCATTCATGGGGTATGGATATGTGCTTCCCCAATTCCTACTTTAATAATATACCCACAAACTTTTTCTGAGTGAGTAGGGATACGATACTGCTCACTTTTTAATTCTAGAATATGTCAGCAGACATCATCAATAGGAATTGGGATATGATCCCACTTGAGGTTATCTAGAACCTTCTTTTCCATATGTGTCTTCCTTGTTTCCCGTGCATGGGTATCAAAGGTGAAAATGTGTTGGGTGGTACCCTTAGTAGTAAAATTATGGGTACCATTGGTATGGTTCTGTCGATGGAAGTTGACAGGAGCCCTCCTCAGCGGATCCTAAACTAGAAGGGAGTTATAGTTGAATCCCTATTCCACCTTCATCAAATACTGAAGGTGGTGATTTTTGTGCTCTAGAGATAAACTTATGAAGATGTTGTCTATGGAAATGAGGTCCACTAGCTTTATTGAAGCATTCTTTAGATTATGAGGACTCACCAGTTTCAGTACTTGAAGACCCTTATAGGAGGCCTCTATATATGGGATTGTACCATGTCAATGGTATTCTCAGATCATTTCATTTTCCACCCAATGCTGAAGATGTTAGGTGTGTGAGGTCATTCTAAGGCCTACAGGGGTTTTATTTTGTAGTTTATTTTCTGGAACGGTTACTGGATGAAGACATTATCTCATATTGGGGTGTTATTTATGAGATAAATATCTACATTCATGTAGAAAACAAGGAACAAGGTCACTAATTACTTCACCATTGTGGGCATGATATGTTCTCAATCAGATATGCATGGGTTACACAATTTTCCTTTTATTCTCAATCTAGCCATTCTACTTGAGTTGACTTGTTAAAGTATGGATGAGCTTATTTATTGAGAACTCTAGCTATAGAAGATCATCCATAAGATCCATTTCATGGTCAACTAATAATCTTGATATTTGAGAGTTTCACGTTGGTTAAACTATTTTTATTTGTGTATTAAATGCAAACAAAATAGACTAATGGATAATAACTCAATAATTTTGTTATTTGATCGATTCAAATTGAGTTCACCATTTTTTTCATATATTATGAAAGAAAAAATGGATCGATGCATGATTAACTGACCATCCTTTTATTTGAGAGATTCACATCAGGTTCACTATTTTTGTTTCCTCATAAAGATGTAGATGGATTTTGTGCAGTGATCTGATTGTGGGGGGTTCAATATTCTCCACAATCATTCACATCGGGATCACCATTTATTAAACTTTCATAGAAACTCCCAAAAGTTCCCATATCTATAACTTGTTACGGACCTACTTTCCAAAGTCAGGTGGTTTGCTAGGTTTTTAGACCCAATAATGCTTAGGAACTCACATTGGTCAAGATGATGAGAGTTCAGACTCGTCACACCCTTTTGGGGAGAATTTTTGCCTACTCTATGACTCTCTTATATATTTAAAATATGTTCTAGAATCTATTCCAAATGAAAATATGAGACTAATTACCCTAAAAAACAATGGGGTCTTTTTGGTGAATCCATCTATATGTATCTGATGTTCTTCATTGATTTACCTTTCATGGGTAGATACTTATATGTTGAAGACATATAACCAGGAACTCGGGAGTTTTTTGTTATCTAGGGAGGCAGTTAATATTTTGAGGATGGGATTGAGCCATTATGAGGCATCCTATGTATCCTATTGTATAATAAAAATGAAACCCCAAATATTTCATTAAATCTCATAAATTTTAACATCTTGTGGAAAGGTCATATATGTGGGAACTTAGGAACTAGGTATTCAAGATCAAGTCCTGAGGATATGTCCTACGTATCCCGATTATGGAAAGAATTAGAGTTATAATAGTTTGTTCAAGCCCTTGGGACTAACCCCAAAGTAGATTCCCTTATATTGAGGCAATCATATCATTTCACTCATCAGATCTTACACACTAAGGTTTCCCTGGCTAGTGGAGATTCATGATGAGAATAATATGACCATTACAACTCCCTAATCCCATATGATCCATTCTCAGTGTGAGAAATAAGGGATAAAATTAATCATTCATACTGCATATGGATATAGGACTTATATACTGGGACATCCCTTAGGATGTTTAATATGGAGCACGGGCCTTAGGAAGGTGTCCTATATATCCTAATTATAGGAAGAACAAGATTTATCATAGTTCAGTTGGATTCTCAGTCCATTGATGGATGAGGTAGAATGATTAACCCATGGGAATGATTATTTCTCGATGGTTGAAATGTTAGAGACATGAGAGGAATTATACTGAAGTGGATTCCTATTTGAGATTGATCCTTAGGAAGGCATCCTATGTATCCTGGTTATTTCAAGAATTAGAGTCATCATAGTTTAATTGACCGGAACTTGAACACTAAGGTTTCCCTTTGTGAATGATATATGATCATTGAAATTTCCTAATCCAATTTGAGATATGATCAGTGTGGGAAACAGGAGATGGAAAACGGCCAGTCTCACTATTTTTAGATACGGGACTTATGTATAGAACTGCCCTTTGAATGATTTAATATGGATCTCAGGCCTTAGGAAGGCGTCCTGTGTATCTTGGTTATAGTAGGAATCAGAGTCATCATAGTTCAATTGGTCGGGGCTTACACACTAGCATTTCCCTTATACATGAGATATATCATATTATGTCATTGATCAGGACTTACACACTATGGTTTCCCTTATAGAGTCTAGACAAGGTTATCAAGTCCTGGCGTCCCTGATTAACCTATCCTACTTGTCTACCTAACATGCATTGATTGTCTGCTTAACATGCATTGATTTTATGCTTGAAATGTTAAAGGATGTCTTCCTGACATGTCCAAAGACAATCACATGATCCAGTTGGCTTGCCTGGGGTACATCACATAATCTGGATGGCATGTCTGAAGTTCATCACATTACCAAGTTTGACTTATTCGTAGGACATTACAAGACCTAGTTGGTTGATCTTAGAATCCATTGCATGATCTTGGATTACATGCTTGGAAGGAATTGTGAGAGTCAATGAAACATGTCTAGAGGGTGATGCATGATCTAGGATCACATGTCAAGAGGTAACTATGAAATCCAGCAGACATGTCCAGAGGACATCATGAGATCTATATGGTGTGCATGGAGGACATCACGAGATCCAGTTGACATGCTCTGGTGCTATCGCGAGACTCAGCTGACATGTACTTATGACACTATATAATTAATTTATTATGTTTGAGGGGCATCATAAGGTTTGGATGGAGAGCCTGAAGGGATTTTCAAGACTTGGGAGGCATGCCCAGGGGGTCACCATGTGACTTTCTCTAACATGTTTGGAGGACTTTGCATGATCCAAATAGTATGCCAAAAAAGCATCATAAGATCTGGGAAACATTTACAGTGCTTTCACATGACCTGGGTGGTTCACCCAAAGTGCATAAGGATCAACATGTATTCTCTTTTCATAAGTAACCCATATTTTTAGTCTATGTTCCAGTCTTTTATTCCATATGCCTTATATTTTTTTAGTGTTATCTTATTTAAAGTCTCACATGGTATAGATGGTATGCATGATGTTCTTTTTATGACCCGGAATAAGTACTTTGCGTGATCTATTAGTGATCACATGAAGTTACTATTCATGTATCATGATTTCTCTAGTTTTTTTACAGATCTAACATGACGAAACCCTTTCTCAGACATGTGATCAGCCACTCTGAAAAATCCTCTATAATACCTTGGTGCACCAGTGTGAGGTTCCAAGGAAAATTATGTGCATTTTCATGCTTTATGGGGGATTTATAGGCCTTTCCACACTGATTATTCACCTATTTTCATAATATGTATTGCACAAATATATTTTGGAGCTAGTGGAGGTCTTTGATGTCATGCATTCTTCAGGATCCTTTGTAGTTCATTCTGAAGGTGTCGTATGATTTTCATAAACCAAAATACCATCCCATAAATGATACATTTATTGAATTATATCCTATTAATGGGGTCTTTTTGAAACATGTGTACATGTTGAGGGACTTCCATATTGTTAGGCCGATAAGTCCAAGGTCTTTCATGAGATTAGGGAACCTATCAAAAAGGACTTCACGTGATCTTAGGATACTTTTCTAAGACTGTTAGCAAGACAAGGATGTCGTTCCAAGTGGATTTTGTAAGATCAATAAGTCATTACAAAAGGATTTCCTGAGGTTTTTCTACCTTTTCAAGGGGTCTTTCAATACTTTTCTGGTGCTTCATATTAATTTTACAACCACAAGAGGCTCCCACCATTTTCCCTCTTTATTTACTTTTTTTATTTTATAAATATTGGGGATCTCATGAGGTTTTATGAGTGTTGTCGAATACAACCACTATACCTATCGGTGATGTTCCGCATGACCAAAAAAATTTCATATGGTAATGTGTAAGAATTATCATGGGAAAATCCTTCTACTTATTTTTTGATCCAAAGGGGGAGCGTGAGACTATGAGGACGTGTCTAAATCCCTTTATGTGGAAAGGGTGACATGACAGCAGGAATTTTCTGTGTCTTGTAAACCACCATGGATATGTCGCATGATGTTTATGACTACAAGAGGCTCTCTCATTTTTTATATTTCCCTCCAATTTTACAAATATTTTTGGATGGCTTGGTAGGCTCCCTCATCCTGAAAATTCACGTGACCTGGGGTGCTTGTATTTCTACCTTTGTGTGATCAATGAGTGTCTAGGATGACTTCACATGAGTATAAGGACTTTTCAAAGGGGATATAAGGGATCTTATTTAGGCTATGTGTTTTATGTGACCATCCACATTACCTTCATAGGTCATACGATCCCGTGTCTCCTAGAGGTTCACGCAATCTCTTTGATTTTTACTACCTTCTTCTTCCTTTGTTTTCCAGGGAAAATAATACCCATATTCATGAATTTATTCCTTTTTTAATATGCTGATGTTAATTTGTAAGGTATCAACAGTGGTATAATTAAACTCATCCAATTAAATATAGAAAATTTTATGGATAATTTTGAAGCCTTATTTCATATTTTTAACCTTGTTATTCCAATTTTACTCTTACTGTGATGACAATATTTTTACCAAGGTTACTATTCACTATGAAAAAAATAAAGTTGATCTATTTACAAAATTTATACATGATTATTCAAAATATGGAATTAATTTCATCAAATTCAATACCTATAAATGGAGGATAAATGTATTTTCCAAATAATGATGGGGGAGTGATACAGAAAGTGATCACGAGAAAGTTAATGACCATAAAATCATAAATTAATAAGAGAGAAAGAAGACCATCAATTAATCTGAAATGATCATAAAATGATGAAATTTTTATTGCAAGATCATTTTCCTAAATTTTAGTTATTCTTTTACCATTAGGAGAGAGGGAAAATATGATAAAATATACTTACTTGGTTTATTACCATTTTATAAGAAACATTTCACACTTTAGTTTTGCATCAATCAATTTCCACTTATATCATATATCTTATTCCAAGAAATGAATATTCAAGATGAATTTTTCAGGCCTTAAGCACTAAAATAAACTTATAATGGATCACATGATCTAAAAAAGGATAACAAGTTATTCCTCCCAAATTTAGAAATTAACCAAAACTAAAATGGTTAGAAAAAGGTAAGATAATATTCAATATGAAGAAATACTATATTAATCTTAAGAGAATAAAAAATAAATCCCAAATTTAAACATTATACATTCCATAAAAACCAACCTTAAAACTATTTAAAATATTCCTACCAATTTCAAAACCAAAAAATTAGAAGTATTTGATCACATGTTCTTTTGAGATCAATTTAACATTTATCTCTAGAAATAATTATTCATTCATAAATTCATATACCCAAAAATGTATATTTCCTAATCATGTAATATATAAAATATAATAATATTTTCCATAAATAATCCAAATCACCATAAAGATAAAATAAAATCATATATACTTCCAAAATATAATTCAACCTTTATTCCTCAAATAAAATCTCATCTTAACCAAAAGCATTTTTATTTAAATTAATCATATAATGCTCCCAAAATATTAAACTACATTAAAAATAACATTAATCCCATAGTCACCAAATAAATTTTCAATCCCATGGTTATATCTATAAAAAACATATGTTCCCAAAATGTTGTAACCATTTATCCCAATTAACCATAACTACCTCAACAATAAATATCATCTTAACCCTAAAGGTTATCAATAACTTTCAACTAATGTATATAAAATATAAAATAATTATTCCTAAAATATCATTTTCACTACCATACTAGTTAAATTTAAGGGATACACATACCTAAAAAATTTATCAAAATTCAATAAATGTATCTTAAAGTATCATTATTCACCCTAATCTCATCACTTAAAACCTCAAAAGGGGTTTTTATTCCTTTGAAATTTATAAACCCACGATGGTATCCATAAATCTAAATTTAACCTCACATGAAAATATTATAATCTATAAAGTTATCTAAACCCTTCTCGGATACCAACTATAACATCATCAAACATGCAATCCTATATTTGGGGCTAAAAACATAATATTTACATTTTTGAAATTGATATAGATAAACATGACCCAATTTTAGCTATAAAAAACATACAACATAAAACATAAATATTGGATAACTCACATACCCAAATACATTTTAGGTTTATAGTTTTTTATAATTAGGAAAAACTCTTAAAAGTGGACATTTCCACACAGTATCCATTTTTTTCACAAAACAAATTCTGTATAAAGAAACACTTTATTCATTCAAGGTAACTTCTATATATGGAACAATTACTTTATTAAAATTTCTAATCATCTTTAATCCCTGTGAAAAATTATTTGAAAACATGAGATGATAAAAGAAAACCTCAATAATGGAAGTATACAAAAAGGAAAAGAAACTCATTTTTTTAATTCAAAACCAATAGAATATATAAGAGAATTTTCCTTTAACATAATAAAAATTTAAATCAAATAATCATTTACTAACACATGAAATAATATTTACTACCCAATTTGTTCATAAAACACTTTATAAGAAATTATGAAGGCAAAAATCATAATCATGTGTGTTTCCTAAAAAACAAGATAATCCATGAAAAAAATTCATAAATACATACCTTTTACCCTTAAGGGTAAGAATCATTAATTTTTTTAAAAATATCACTATATTTCCAAATATAATCAAAATATTTCCATGAAAATTCATTTTCAAGAATAGAAAAGTCATTTAGGTTCCTTTGACATCATCTTTACAGAACCCTTACAAGAACCCTTACAAATGGAATAACCTACTCAATTAATTCCTACATAATTCTTTAGATAAAATAATCATTACCCAATTCATTATAGAGTTATATCAGGATCACCCATCATTATAAACGATTTTTAAGTACCATAAAATTCATAAAACACATAAAATATTTCATTTAAATCATCAAACTCGTTAAAATATACTTCTGAACCCTTAAGTAAAACATTTTAAGATATTGATATATCTCTTTCATTTAAAAATAAATTTTCAAAAATAAAATACCCAGAACAAAATAAAAGGAGTTTTTATTTTAATAAAACATGTAATCTTGTAAAGGATTCCAAATATCAAATAACATTATGTTAAAAAAAAACTTTCTTTTGTACTTTGTAAATAAATTCACACATTCCCTATGAAATACACAAAAAAAATCCATTCAAATACCATTTAATTAAATACAAAGGAGTGGTGAAATAAACTTCTTAAATAATTTATTTAAATATTTACACATCCATTAAACAATATGGACATGGAGGAAAAATATTTGAAATAAATATTTAAAACTAGGTTTTAAGATAAAATATCTCTTACCTTATCTCCCAACTTGCCACGTACATTCTTCAACTCATGTATAATTAAATTATATTAATTATTTTATTTATTTATAACATTTTTAAGGTTTATTACCTTATACTAACTCATCTTATTTCACTTATTACCATTTCTTATATAGTTACTATATCGATTGAGTTCATGTTGGATGTTTTGAGGTCGTTCGGTTCATAATCCCCAAAAACAATTTTTAGGTTGATTATAGTCAAAGGGGTAATTATTTTAAAATATATAGAATAATTATCATTAAATAATTATCATTTTTATACATCAAATAAAATTTTATATCCATCTAATAAAATCATTCATGAAAAACAAAATACATCGGCTCGTGTGACGGTATTATGTACGTACACATGAGCGACGTTTTTATTTTTCATTGGATGGAAAAAGAAATAAAATAAAATATTATCTTTAAATAATCATTATAATTTTATAAAAATCAAATAAATTCATTAAATCCATCCCTATTACCATCTATGAGAGGTGGTTTTTGAAAAATTAAGTACATCGCTATGTAGAGACGGTAGTCCGTATATACGCATGTGTGATGGTTCCATTTTTACCAGTTGGAATAGTATGAAGATAAATGGTATATTATATTTAAATAGTCATAATTATTTCAAAAATATATTATATTAGCATTAAATACATCATAATAACCATCTATTAAAGATGGTGATGAGAAATGAAATACATCAGTTTGTGAGGTGGTAGTCCGCATGTACGCACGAATGATGGTTTAGTTTCTCATTTGATGAAAAAGGAGATGAATAAGGTTATGTAATTAACATAAAAAAATATAATTATATTTTATATACTAATTTTATTATATTGTAATTGTTAATATATAAATTAATAAGGTAGAAGAATAAGTAAAATGAAAACACTCAACTATGATGATTACCTCACTTTGAAGAACCTCCTTTGGATCTCTTATTAAGGACCATAGGGATGATATTTTAAGAATATAAGAACCTATATAATTTAGATAATAAATTTAAGAAGATATTTTGGAATTTTTTAATCTATATTATTTTCTCAAGAAGTTTTAGGGGGAGAGGATAGGTGATGTTCTTATATAAGAGGGGATAGGGGCACCCTTGTAAATACTTAAAGTATTAAATAAATATAAATTAATTTCTAAGTTCAAGTGGCAAAAAATTAATATATTTAAAATATATTATGGATATAAGTCTAAATAAAATTATAAAATAAAATTTAGACCATTTTAGTTTATGTTTTAACCTTTATCTCTTTGTTTTAACCTATTGTTAACCCTTTTAATGATTATCATAATTACAATGTTTTTACCCTTTTGGGGTGAAGAAAGTTATAATAAAAGGAAAGTAACAAAAAGTGGATAATGGTTGGTATTATTTATTTTATCCCTTTAATTTGGTTAATGGTAATATTTTTATTAATTTTAAATAATTTAATAAAATAATATTTAATATAAAATACCATTAAATTCATTCACAGAAATATTCACATAATTGACTTTAAAAAAATATCAAGATAGTCATATAATTTGAATATAAACATTTAAAATATTAATAATACATTATATTTATCTATAAAAATTCACAATACATCATAAATAACTCAAGAATATATTACTTTAAAAGTTTTTAAAAATATTTACTTGATTGTTATACTACTTTCACAATCACAATGTTGGCATTGCATAAGAATTTAAGGTAATTATTTCATCACTAAAAATTAAAAATAAATCACCATAATAAAATATATTTATTACTATTAAAAAAACATTTATAATCAAACATAATTTGTTTTTATCCTGGTCATAATATATTATAAATATTCAAATCAATAAGAATACATTTTGTAATTTTCCTTTACTTAAAATAATATAAAGGTCTTTATTAAATAAAAATGGAACCAAAATTCCATAATTTCAAATATATGAAGGGTGTGGTCTAATTACACTAATAAAACAAAATATAATCAAGTTTGTGAAATTTTTTTAAACCTTATTTCATATTTTGAACCTTATTCTACCTGTTTTACCCTTACTATGGTGACAACATTTTTACTAAGGTTACTATTCATTATGATCAAAAATAAATTGATCGATTTAAAAAATATAGACATGATGATTCCAAATATTTAATCCATTTTATTAAATTCAATCCCTATAATTGACAAAATTTTCTTCAAAAATAAACATGCAAAATGTGGTGAAAAATGGTTTTCCAGAAAAATGCATTTTTAAGTATTTTTTTATTCAAACAAGTTGGGGTCAAGACCATTCATTAAAAATAATAAAACCATGTTTTTAATAGGGTTTAGTGGAACCCATTACATGATATAATCCCTGAACACTAGTGGCCTAAATTTCCATATATATATAAACCAAAAGTTGTTGATGGCTCAAAATCCATTAACACCGGTCCAAAAATATACTTGAAGGACAAAAAAATCATAAAGGACCAACACATGGAAGCCTTGAAGAATCCATAATTTCACACTAGGAAAGAAATTATTCTATGGTTCATCCACCTCCATATCTCACATGGCCTCCATCCCCCAATTTTCAACAACAATCCACCACATCAGATCCAATGAACATTTAATTCATCCAACTGTGCATGGGAAGATCACACCGAAATGGGGGAGGAAAGAAAAAATATAAACATGTATACACCAAGACTATTTTGATATTTAGATATGAGTTTATAACAATAAATTAATCCCACTAAAATCTCAATATAATCATGGTGAGGTCGATGTAAAACTCTCTAAAGTTTTCATGCCACCAGAACTGTCAACATCGTACCCCTACTTGTCTTGAGTATAAAAATATTTGCGTACAAAAATTAAGAATATTTTCAATTACAATTAAATTAATTTGATTTGGTTTAATAAAAATAACATAAAAACATTTTAAAAGTAATTCAAAATAAAATGGTACTTTTTAAATACTTAAAATTAAATTAAATTTTTCTATAAAACTGATATTTTTCTCTGTTTACTGAAAAATCAAACTTTTCAGAAAAATATCAAAAATTTCACCCTAAGATAATTTTGATATGGTGACTTAAAAAATGATATCCTTTATATAAAATAAAATTTCTAAAATTGGTATAGACTATTTATAATATTCTCTCAAAAAAATAATAAAATTAATTTTTGAAGAAAACATATTTTTAAAGCATAAAATGACTTTACAACAAATTGAGAATTTATTTACTAAGAATTAATCAATACATTTGTATTGAGTAGGACCATTATAAATATATTTTATATTTTGGTTACTCATATTAATTCCCTCTAATTCAACGACTCACTTTTAATGATCATATTTAAAATAATATTATTTCGTGGTTTATTTAAGTTGGTGTTACCTATCTTGTACATATAAAGCATGGTCTAATTTTCAAATATTAGGGTATTAAAAATGGTTTTTAATGAAATATTCCATAAATAATGAACAATAATAAAAAACACACAACATTAATAAAAAACTAAAATACATAGAAATAATGTGGTTCAGACATTAAACTCACTCCATAAGTGAACACAATATATCTTTCATTAAGGGAGGTAAACTGAGTTATAAGGGAACCCTCCTTCCAAAAACTCGGCCTAGCCTAAATTACAAGGGAATCATTACGAACACCCTACTTGAAGAACCTATTGTAAATGATCTACATGATGAACTCCCATTGTAAGTGCTCCATGGGGAATACCCCCCATGGGAACAAATGTTGATCTCATTATCTTCCTTCCAGATCAAATATTAATTGATCTCATCACACCGCACAAAGTGATCCCACGCTCACCATTTATAGAGTTTCACTAAATCTTATAGCTAGTCATTCTGGTTACACCGCCTTCAAAACTTTGTGTTCATTCCACCACTTTTTAACTAACTGAACTCCACCACCTCAAACAATCCTTCTAGTGAACAATGAAATATCTAGACTATCTTTTTTTTCCTACATCACCTTCCCACTACTAAAAACACCTTTATCTTCTGAAATCTTATGAAAGTGTTTGGATCATGTTGGGTATGTATCCAAAGTTTTATTATACCATTATATAAGCCTCAACCAAAACTTACCATGTAAAACAAATTACCAAAATGTAAACCCACATTATGACATTTAGATCTTGGAAAACAACAGTACTTTAGCCACTACACCATAACATAAAACATCTAAATGAGAAAATAGACAAGAAATTTGGAAGAAAATATCTAAAGAAAAAACTCAAACACACAAGAAAATTAGATATTTTAATGGTTAATAATTTCATCCTAATCCATGGGGAAATAATTTTTTACTTTTATTTAAGACAAATGGAGGATGATTACAATTCATAGCACATTATAATGTGATCATGCACTGCTTTTATAGTTGTTCCCAGCCAGTTCCTTCAGTCACCATCATCATCCTATCTTCACATGATGCAATCCATCTAAGATGATATTCATGGACAAATATACATTTGGTAAAAGGCTCCCAACAATTTAACTAGCTCATATGGTGCACTATTCCCACTTTTAAATATCTCACAATATGACTCAAGCTCAGATTTTATTTTCTATCATATTGACTCCTTTCAGTTCTATAATCTAACAACCATAGTCTATATGAATTTTGACCATATGAAATCTAGATGTTTGGACCCATTATTTTTATCTCCTCTACTTAATATGGATCATCAGATATTATGAAAATATAACTTCTCCTTCTGTTGGTCCAAAATCCTTGTTCGAAAAATAGTTTCCATAATCTAAACCCAATAATCACCCATATAGAAATTATTTTCCAAGATTCATCACATATCCCTATGTAAATTTCATAAAACCTCTATTTTTCTCTAAATGTTATTTCTATATTTCCAAGTTTCTATTACCATACTCTTCTAGTCATACCAAATCAATTGAGGCATAATATTGTCTCAGTACTTTTCAAGTCACACTTTTGTCAACATGTCCACTAGATTTTTAGTTCCCTCTATATTTCATAGATCCAACACTCTATCCTCCAACAACTTCCATATGAAGTGGTACATTAGTAAAATGTGATTTTTTGAGAATAAAACATCTAGTTTCCGGTTAATTGGATTTTACTATGTGAATCACATAATAACACTCTAACTTCTTGCTCTCTTCTAAAACCCCCTAAAAACCCTTTCTACTAGACAAATTACATCCCTAAATTCATCAATGTGATATACTCCACTTACATTTTCAAGACTAAAATAAATGGTTGAGGCTTCAATAATCAACTCACTATCGTTCCACCAAAAAAAAATTTACCTATAGATGCTCTTCCGTGCATTAAAATATCTACCAAAATACGAGTCTAAAAAACCTTTCAAAGTCTCATCTATTCCAAAGTAAAGTGAAAAGTACCTATAACACTTCAAGTACTAAATAATACACTACAAAGCTTCTGAATATTCCCTTTTGTGTTTGATATAAACCTACTGATAATTTTCACTACTTTCACAATTTTTGGATGAGTACAAACAGTTGAGAAAAGGTGCCTATAAAATTAATAGAACTCGGAACTTCAATCCACTAGAAGATCACACACACTAGATACTTCACATGACATAAAAAAACCTATAGAACTTCCCATGATCTTAGTATAATAGAACTAGGAAGCTAGTTGCACCCTAATCACTATAATAAGTCAAACTTCACATATACTCTTCCTAACAACTCACACAACTCACAAAGCCAATGAAAATAATGAGAAAGTAAAAGAGGAAACACATAAGAATTTCATGGTTTAAACTTAATTCATACATCCACAAGAGAACACTAAAAATATTTGTACTACTCCAAAAGAAGAAGGATTATAACATATTTAAAAGTATAAGTAATCTCAAGTTTAATATCATAATCATCCAAGTTATCTTATTATCCTTGTATTATTATTTTATCTCCATGCAGGCGTTCTCATCTCCCATTTATCGAGGTGGTCAGTTGGTTGAGCGGGTTGCACCATCATCTGAATTTTTTTGGAGAAACTCCCTATAAAACTAGAAACCTATTATTTTATATATCCAACACAACTTTAACTACTTCATCCGATAAACCCCCCATGGAACTTTCATGTGACCATCAGAAGAAATTACCTTCCGATCAGACTATCCTTATATTGAAAATTCCTCTATTTTTTCAAGATCCCATTAGATGAACGCATCATCTAGGAAACTGAACATCAAGTATGAGGCTTATTCTGGAACTTATCCTTTTGGTATAACAAATCATAACATTGAAAACTATCTTTACAATTCTTAATAATATTTTAATTGAAGATTTATTTTTAAGGAACTTCTAAAAACTATTCAATACTTAGGAAAATATCTAAAACATTCTTCTCTTGCATGAATTTAGTATTCTCCACCATTTATTCTAATAAACCAAGTCCCACTAAATTATATAATTTCTTCATAATTTTTTAGACTAAACACTTTATGAAAATATCATCTAGACTATGCTTCTTGGTTGTCTTCAAAAACTCAACAACTTTTTCTCCAGATGATTCCAGTTGAAATAGAACTTAAGATCAATGTGTTTCATCCTTTCAAGAAACAACAGATTGCAAGAAAGGTGAATTGTACTCTGATTATCATAGAATACCATTCCTCATTACAAAATTATTCTAATTTTCTCTTTCCATAATTCTTTTGAGTTCCTCCAGTAACTGCATTAACTAGATCAACTCTTTTTAAGCTTCTGTAGTTACTAATTATTCTTCTTCCATCTTGGAAAAAGGGAAAACAGGTTGCAACTGAGACAAAAAAACTAATAATTTTTCCACTAAAATTAAACACAAATTCATTCATACTTTTCTAGGTGTCTAAACCTCCATTTAATTTTTCATTTATAAAACCTTTTAACAGATCATCTCCCTCAAAACATAGAGAAACATATTTCAAACCTTTCAAGAAGGGTTGATATAGGATTACATCCAAAAATTACAAACTTTTAAATGATCAATAGAATATATTATTTATAGGAAAACACTAATGATCCATATTTTATATCCCTCTATATACTCATCCCCAAAATTTTCTTAGCTTGTTTGAGATCTTTCATATTGAATCTTTCAAAAAACTTACTCTTCATCTCCTGAATCCATTGAATCTATAGACCCACCAATAATATATCTTCCACATAAAAAAGAATTATGATGTAAGTATCATCATTTCGTACCTTGTGGTAGAAATAATTATTAGAGTTTACTTGTGTGAAATATTATTCAGTTATAAACATATAAAACTTATGGTTCCACTATTAAGGTGCCTATTTCAAGTAGTAGAGGCTTTGATTCAACTTATAAACAAGTCCCTTATTTTAATGATCTTTAAAACCCACTAGATGATTCATGTAAATATATCCCTCCAAATATACATGAAGAAAGAAAAAATTTATATCCATTTTCTCCAATTTTAGATCATCAGAAGTAACTAAACTCAATATCATCTAGATTGCATTATGTTTTAGTACTGATGAAAAAAATTATTAGAAATATATTCCTTTTTTTTAATCCTTTAACCACTAGGTGTGCCTTATATATTCTTATTCCATCAACATTTTCCTTCAAACAGAAGAATCATTTATTTTCTAGTGATTTTTTCCTTTTGATAATTCAATCAACTATCAAGTTTTGTTGAACTTTAAGTAATCAATTCCTTTATTGTTAGATCACACTATTTGATTCACTAAGTGTCATTACTCCTTCCAGGAATCTAGTTTATCATGTTTCCCTTAAAAGTATGATGTTCATGTCATCCCCAAACTATTTAACCGGTCACCTATCCCTTGAAGGTCTTCTCAAATGAACATGAGATTCTTCTCTTTATGTTACTAACGCTTATACTGCTTTAACTTTTGTAGCACTATCTTCTGATGATCAAAATTTTTTATCTCTCCCTTAGGATTCGGTGATCCTTGAGCATCTAGAATGTCGTTTTCCAGTTTTTCTTCTGGACTTTCAGTGATTACATTTGAACATACTGAAACCTTTGATCTTTTGGTACTTTCATCCAGATTAACTTCTGTTAAAATAGTTCAGTCCTTGTTCTCAAAATATTTTCAATTCAAGTTCTAGTCCTTCCAAAGAACCTTACCATTTAATATAACCTCACAACTCCTGATAATATTCTACTGATCATCATTCCATAATTGAAAACTAATGTCTCCATTTACAAATATATTAAGGAAATAAACTTTGGCCTTAGAAACAAGTTTTTATCTATCCTTGGCATCAATATGAACATATTTATAACATTAGAATACCATGAGATATCCAACTTATGATAGCTTTCTCGATCATATCTCTTTTGATGGACTTTTTTCCATAGTATATGATGGGATTATATTAGCTAGGTATACGACCATACTGATTGATTCCACCCAAATAGCCTCAGTAATTCTAAAATAAATCTATATGAATCATATATTCCTAGTAAAATTATAATTCATGTGTTATGATACACCATTCTATTGTTGTATTATAGGTGTTTTATTCTCCAACATGATCCCTTTCTTTCAGTAGAAGTTTCGAATGTTAATACTACTATATTAACCACCATTATCGAATCTGAGGAATTTCATCCTTTGGACATTCCCCCTTTCCACCATGGTTTTCCACTATAAAAATTCACTAAAGATATCATATTTATTCTTAAGGAATTAAACTAAAACCTTATTTATTGTTTCATCAATAAATGTGTTGAAGTAAAGAGATATTATGTGAGACTAGACTAGGGTGGGCCCCCATACATCCATGTGAACTAGTTTTAGCTTTCAGGTTCTAGGATTCCAACCATCCAGATTGAATAAAACCTACTTCTATTTATTTATCATGTAACTCTCACAAATTTTGATATTATTGTGGTTGATATTTAGCATGCCTTTACCTACTAGAACCTTCATGTTCTTCTCACTAAGACAATCAATCCTGAAATACAAAACTTTTGAATCTTCTAAAATTTTCATCCCATCCATTTAAATTATTTATAAACTTCTAATCATATGGATAATTCAATCATTTACTTTGTGAACCACCACCATGGATGCTTGAGTCACTTTATAGAATCCATTGGCAATGTTTTTTCTATAGAATTCCTCATCTAGATTCCATATGGGGATTATATTATTTGGTATCCCTAAGATGTTTCAAACTCCTTTGAGTATAAATAATCCACCATTATGCATCTAGATATTCACTTCTCCCTTTTTGATAACTTCTAAGGATTTATAATCCACTTGATGAACTCAACCAAAAATTTTGAATACATAATTAACCATGCACCCTCATTCAACCATTTAATGGAAAGATTCTCCAAATTCAACCACCCATGAATATATCATAATATTTACACTAAGTAAAAAATTGTTACCTCAATCATATTTGTTTTTGAAGTTTGAGCTTCTAGTGGACTTACCATAATTAACTCTTCAATATCTAAAATCCTTTCAGAGATATACACATTTCCAAAAATTCCAACATGTAAGACCTGGACAAGTGGAATTTCCTCGAATCATATCCCTTGATTTATCTTCTAATCATCATTAACTTCTCCTCTGATATGAGGTTCTCATTCCATTATCATTTAATACATTTTTTAAAGGTATCTGAACTTATTTTCTCATAAGTTTTTTGTTTAGGATCAATTTCCAGATGTCCTCATAAAAAATTTGGTTTTACCTTGAAAATTAATCACATACATGAACATTCCATCCCACAATTATGGTAGTGATGATAGTATTAAGATAGCTCAAACATCATCCATGAAACTTACCTTCATTGATTCAAACTGACACTAGATCATGTTGAAGTTTTTCAAATTATCAGTCATTGTCCTACCTTCTGATAACATCACATTAAAGAGTCATCACATAAAAAACACCTTGTTAAGTTTTATGGGTTAATCATACTTATCTACCAAGGTTTTCATCATCTCATATGTTTCATTCTTCTCCCAAATGTTAAAGGACGCATTTTTGGCTAGTAACATCCTCACCAATATAAGTAATTTTTAGTAAAATAGTTCAAATTCTTCCTTTTCAATTATGTCTAGATTGAATTAACCTAATGAAATTTCCAAATACTTTTGGATGGGATAATATTCAATTTTTATATTCTAAAAACTGAAATATGTTCCATAAAACATTTTGATTTTGAACCTTTACTTCTTCAAATACCATATCTTTTGATAATAGTAACCTCAACTAAAATCAATATAACACCAAGGAAAAAGTGAGTGTTACCTGAGTTGTTACTAAGTGTGAACTATTGATATCTAAACTAATCTATAATACCCCTTATTGGGAAGGGGTGCTTATTCAATAACTAAAACCAAGAACTCTATTACACTTGAAGAGAACACACACTTGAAGCTCTATGTGGAAGAAGTGAACCTCTGAAATTTATCACAATCTTAGTGTACCATAACTAGGAATATAGTTACACCCTAATCACCATACTAATTCAAAATTCATAAAACAATATTTAGAATAACTCACGCAAATCATAAATAAAGATACAATAGCAATAAATTAAAAGAGGGAACACATAATAATTACAAGGTTTGAACTTAAGTCCTAAATCCATGGGAAAACACTTAAAACATTTTTATTAATCTGGAAGAATAATAATTAAAAAATATTATAAAGTACAAGTAATATCAAGGCTAATGTAAAAATCAAACAATCTACCCTATAATCTGTATATTCTTATTATATCTCCATGCAGGTGGCCCCACCTCCCTTTTATAGAGGTGTTTAATTGGTTGATAATTTTACAAAATTATCCAATGTTCATGGATCACTTATAAAACTGGAAACCATTTATTTCTTATAACTTCCACCACCTTAGTTACTGCATCTAATAAACCACCCTTGGACCTTCCATGAACCCATTGGAAGCAATTACCTTCTGATAAGACCTCCCTTCCATTGAATATTTTATGTCCACTATAAGATCTCAAATAACCAAATAAATAATCTAACCAAATAAACACCAAGTCCAAGGATTTATCTAGAGCATCTCATTCTAATAGAATAAATCAAAACATAAAAAAAATCTTTACAATTACTAACACAAACCATGGTGTGCATCAAAATTATGAAATCTAATGCATATGGAACATTTTCTATATAATAAACCTCAAATTGTCTTCATGGTGAATTCTCCTTAAAAATCCTAAAGTTTCCATGTATGGGTGTGGTCACTGGTTTCACCTTTCCCATGTAAGATAACTCTACCACCTTCAGGATGTAGTCATCCTCAATCAACTACAAAGTAACAAAACTTTGGTCTCTCACTATCTGCTTCCCCAAAATTAATTTCATTGGACCGAGATCCATCATATCAAAGCTTATATATAGATCATATTTTATTTCACCAATTATTTCCTATACTAAACCTACAATCACCATGTCATTGACATAGAGAAGTATGATAAAAAAACTCTCATCATAAAACTCATTCTGATAATAGAAATGGTTAACATTGCACCACCCAAACTTTTGATCCTTCACGAAGTTGTTGAACTTCATGTTATAATTCCTTGATGCTTACTTCAAACTGTAAAGGATACATTTGATTCTATACACAAGTCCCTAGTTTCATTTATCCTTGAAACCATTCAGTTATTTCATTTAAATTTCTTTATCTAATCCCCCATGAATAAATATTGTATCCACATATAACTATTCAATATTAAGTACTTCTAATTAAACCATGATTAACATCATTTAGATAGTTGTGTGTTTAATAACTGGATAAAATAATTATAAGAAATATAATCCTTTATTATATTGAAATAATTTCATGACTAGAATTTCCTTTTACTTTCATCTACCATCTGATTATTTCTTTAGTTGATAAACCCACTTATTTTGTAATAATTTTATTCCAATAGGCATCTCTATTATATCCCATGTTATAAACACCTAGAGGGAATCAATTTCATCCATTGTGGATAAATCCCACTATTTTGAGTCATTATAATTCCCAACCACTTTCGTAAATTCGATCACTCCACTATTCATTAGAAGAAGATAGTGAAAACTAATTTCATACCATTTCATTGGGAACCTCACTCTAGTGGATCTATGAAATTGTCATTGAGGTTGAGATCCTTTCATTAATGAAACTTCTGAAGTTCTTACTTCCATATATTTTTCTTAAGACTCTATAGTCCTTCATATTTCTTGTAGATTTTTCCTAGAAAACACCATCATAATTTGACCTCCTTATTCGGATAACTTCATCAGATGGTCTGGTGTTTCTATTACTTTTTTGATTCCTAAATTCTCCTAAACATCAGTTTTAAAGCATTCATACAAGTGAACCTCTACATATGATGATACTTTTTTTCTAGAACTATCTATTTGGTTCTAATCCTTCCATGTGGTCTCTTTATTGGAGATATCATTTTTACTTCTGGAAACTTTTTTAGAGTCATTATCCCATAGCTAAAATCCAAAATCTTCATCATTATAGCCAACAAAGTATAATTATTTAGACTTAGAATCTAACTTATATCATTATTTTTCATCAACATGGATATGGGAGAGTTCCCCCAAAGACTTTGAGTTGGTTTAAATCAACATTACTTCCAGACCAATAGATCTCTAGAAATTTATGTTAGAATAGATATAGAGGTCTGGAATTGATTAAGTCACACAGTTCACTGCCTCTACCCAAAAAAAAACTTTGGGGAAACCTATTTGAATCTGAATACTTTTATCCTTATCCACCAGTGTTTGGTTCATACTCTTTGTAGTTCATTTTGTTTTGAGGTCCGTGGAATGGTCTTCTTGAAATAAATTCCCTTATGCCAGCAGAACCTCTGGAACTCTCTACTTCCATACTCCCCACCATTATCTGACTATATGCAATTTAACTTGAATATGGACTCTTTCTCCACCATAGAACTGCACCAAAAGAAAGTCCCCAACATCTTTAACTTGTTCCTTAGAAAGTACACCCACACTTTTCACATGGAATCATCAATGAATTTCATATAGAATAGTGAGCCTTCATGAGACCACACTGGAGATGGCTCCCAAATTCCAATTTGAACCAACTATAACTTTCAGTGATTCGGCACCTTTCCTTCCATCTGAAAAGTCACCATTTATTACTTCCCAAAGATAAATTCTCTTTATATTCTATAATCTATGTTTTCAACATTCAACATACTTTTTTGATGATTATTTTCATACCTTCCTCACTGAGATGACCTAGACTATCATTCCATAACTTTTTGGAAGTTAATTCTATATAATGCATCACCCATTCTAATGAACCCATAAGGTATAAGGTCTCATATTTCACTCCCTTTATAATAACCATTAAACTATAGGAAATATTCCATGCACCATCTACAAACCTTGTAAAAAACATTCATCATTATGTTGTCCCACTAAGATTATGTTTTTCTTCAACCCCTATATGTACCTCACATCCTTCAACTCTAGCATTCTTTTATTCCTTATTTATATCGAAACATTCATCATTATGTTTTCCTATCTTTCAACATGGGGTTCATAGACCTGCTTCTGGAAGCATAATTTCTATGTTCTCCTCCTGCTCATTGAAATCCATTTTAGGTGTCCTTTTCTCCCATAACGATAGCATAAGGGATAATTATCCACATAGTTACTCCCATTGTATATCCTCCTTCCTTTCTATTTTTTTGATTCTTACATATAAAGGTACATCCTTTTCCTTCCACATTGCATGTGTTTCCTAAAAAGTCATGAATCTTGTTATAATGAATTTATTCATTCAATATCAGGTCTTGGATGCCTATGGAATTTGAATCAACCTTTCCATCAGGATTACTCACAACGATCACCATGACATCCCAAGATTAAGGGAGGGAGGAAAGTAACAATAGTTCTCATTCTAAATCTCTAAATTTTACCTTCATTGATTTCAACTAAATCTAGATCATGTGTAAATTTGTTAATATAATATATAGTATATTTCCCTTATAACATATTCATATCAAATAGTCTTCTTAATAATAATAAAATGTTCATAATAATTGGTTTTTATACATGTATATAAGGGCATTCATGAGTTATGAAGTAGTTTTCACCACCCTAATGTTGAATTCCATGTTTCGGGTGAGTGAAATCCAATCAACCCCAATGTTTTCTTATAAATCATATAAAATTATTCTTATTTCATCACTTCTGGATTGGAACCAATAAATAGAAGATCATGTTCCTTATATATAAGATAATTGATGGTGTTTTAAGAGTCATTAAATCTAAGTGAATTGGTTAGGGTTTAGATTTTTAAATACTTCTCAATCCTTCATTACTACTAGAGTGTAGTTAGTGAAAGAATGAGGTCATACCATAAGGAGGAAAAATAATGATCCTTCAGAGTTGGTTGATTTTATGTTTTACTCAGTAATTATGTGGTTCAAGATTAAACCATGTCAAAAACTAAATTATTTTTTATGAAAAACAGTTAACTATTATAGAGGTTTCAGATCAAATTCAAAAGTCAACTGGTTGCAAATCCATTCAAAAATTAAAAAATTCTTATGTTAAAATCCATTAATTTGACCAAAACTAGTGAATATACTTTAGTAAAGGAAATACACTAAGTCTATGTGTATTATGTGTGACTTTTAGTGAAAAATTAAAATATATGGATTATTGATCATAAACCAATTTTCTCAATTGGGTTGTAGTTTCTCTCTTCACACTCCTCTGTATCAGATTAGTGTGAATAGAAAAGATGAGATTAAGAACCAACCCAATTCCTAATTTAAACAACCTTCCATGAATGATATTATTGAAACATTTATTCTCATATCATCCCACTCTTGATCCTTCTCCCCTTAAGCATATTAGCCACAAAATATAAAAAAAAGGTCTATCACATGTGTAGAATTAATCTTTGGGAATGACTCAAAAGAATAGATTAAAGAATAATAATTTTATGAAAAATAGGGGAATAATTACATAAAATTAATCAATTTATACCATAAATATTTAAATGGGCATAAATAATCAAAAGTTACTTCAAATGACTAAATAAAATCAGGAAAAATCTAAAAATTTCTATTAAAAGTAAATGGCGTCCTCTATTTATGACCCAAAATTCACTACAACCTGGTGGATGGGAAAATGGTTGTGGTGGAGTAAAAATTAAAAATATAACAAGAAAACATCATCCATTTCATTCAAAAATATTCAAACCCCTTATCATTCTCCAAAACAAACACTAAAACAGGGGTGGTGGACTGGTTTCCCCATGGTGAATTAAAATCCGGAATCTCCAAGAGAAAAGATAGGCACTCAGAAAATAAATATCCCTTTTTGAATTTAGTACCCAATCCAAGAAATTTTGAAAGATAAACTACCTTATCATAGCCCATTTTTTGGTCCTTCAAGTGCCACAACCATCTAAGTCCAGGCATGGTCTCTAAAAAGGGATTCCCAAAACAAAGTCCATTTTAACATAGAGCACTCTATGTAAAAACTTATAAATACCTATTATAAATTAATTAAGACCTCCAGGACATGAAGAGTATAAACTCCCCATTTTAATTCATCTGAAACTTTTTGAAATTATATTTAAGTCAAGAACCCTTTAGTGATATCTTAAATGGGACTAAATTCGGCATGGATATCCTCATGGTGATTTATCAGAAGAGCCACAAGAGTTTCACCCTAGATCCATGGTGTGGATGACTCCCACTTTTCTCCTTTATTTTAAAATAAACCAAATTATATCCATATTTAAAATACAATAATGTTATTACATACCCAAACCCACACTCCTTGTTCCAGTTTTAAAATCATAAACATTACATTTCTGGAATTGATGATGATGAATGTGACCCAATTTTTTCTATCCAAAACTTACAAAATCATAAAAAAAATATTGGATCACTTACACTCTCAAAGAACTTTAAGGTTTAGAGATTTAGATAATCAGTACAAACTCTTAAGATCATGGATTCATAAAAATAGGTTCATAAAGATGAACATCATCTCCCACTATACCTATCTTTTCATATTCCACATTAGGTCATCATTATCATCCATATGAAACCCTTCTAGAAATAATTAATTTAACATATTTCTTTAAAACCTAGGTAAAATGAAACATAAGATGGGTGAGTTCAAATACTCAGTAAGGGTAAACATAAGTATTAACAATTAGATGACATCAGGGAGATTAAGATGAGCCTAAGGATATGATTACATAATCAAAGTGCATGAGAATAACATAAGAGAACTCATATCCATAAATAAATTGATCATCAAACTTAAAAATATGGAATAAGGATTTAACAAAGTCAAGAGTCAACAGAATCAATAATCCTGAGCCACGTGATATCAATATTGATCAAAGAAAACATTATAACCCATAGAATCATAATAAAAACGTGTTGGTATATTGGGACATTATATCCAAATAACCCATACAGAACCCTTACAATTGAAATAACCATATGGCTGACTTCCAATATAATTTTATAGAGAACATAATCATTACCCAATGCATTGGATCACTATCTAGGATCACCCATCGTATAATTTATATCCAGCTCACCCGGTGCTATCTAGGAACACCCATCATATAAGATATATTAGGCTCACCTGGATCTATCTAGGAACACCAATCATATAAGCTATATTAGGCTCACTTGATGATATTTTGGTACACCCATCATATATAATGGCCAAGAATCACAACATGAATAAAATACGTAGAGATTATATTTCATCATAAACTCATTGAAACAACCATTTTTTATTTTTAGAACTTGATTAACTTATGGAAAAGAAATAGGTTCCATGATAATATTTTTGAAACATGATTAACCCATGGAAAGAATAGTTTCCATAACAATCTCTTTGAAACATGATTAACCCATAGAAAATAAATGGGTTCCATAATAATCTCTTTGAAATGTGATTAACTCGTGGAAAAGAAATGGGTTTTGTAACAATCAATTTGAAATAATCTCAATCCATCTAGGGAAAGAATGAGGATGGTATCATTACAGAATACCCCCATTGGATCATAAGTAAAAATAAGTGTTGTTTATGTTGATGAATTTAAATACCATTAAAATATCATTAAAACATTTTTTATGAAAATAATATTTTCATCTTGAAAATCGCTTTTAAAAATAAAAATTCACACAATATTGGGAAAATAATTTTCTTTGAAAACAACCTTAGAAACATATAAAGTAAACTTCAAGTAAAATAATGGAAATGATGGTGGGAAAATCTGTTCATGTCATAAATGTTGAAAATAATCATTCTTTTCAAAACATTTTGTAAAAGAGAGTAAAAGGTGAACCATTTGGAAAATGTTAAGAAAATTACTTTTAAAGCCATTTAAAATAATTTAAAAGATCATGTAGAATGTATTTAGGAAATAATTTTTTTTTAGAAAATAATATTTTTGAAAACATTTTATAAAACATGGATATGGAAGAGGAAGATACCCTATCTAAAAGAAAATACAATATTAGTGTCACTTACAATTTTATTTCTTGATATTTCTTTAATCTATAAGGGGGGATAGAAATAAAACATTTCAACCACATTTATAACCAGTTTAAAAGAAATATATGTGGTTAAATAAATAAAGAACATGTGATTTCCTTCATATAAACCTTAAACATAAACAATCTCTAAAGGAATAATATTATAACATAAAGCCTTTACCACTTTGGTAACTCTTAAATCAAAATCCCCATGAAGGAATAACTTAAAATTATAATTTAAATATCATAAACATAACTAGTTTCATGGTAGAACATTTCAAAGGGTAGTATATACACCTCATGAAATAATATAGGTGCATATCATAAACATATGTCTCAAATAAAGAGAATTTGAGATGAATAACCCTTCCAAAAATCATAACATTGAATCTGAGAATTAATCAATGACTCAATTATGTGAATCAAGCATAAAACCACATAAAAGAATTTTAAATACAGAATAAGATAATCAAAATTCATTACAGGCATAATCATGACATAACAATGTCAATTAAGAAGTAATATAACCCAATGAAAATAAATTGAATTAAGAAATTCATTACCACATGTTAAATTTAAATTCAATTCCCCTTGAATTAAATAATTCAAATAGAAACATAAAAATACCATAATGTATGAAGGATTCATGTTATTAAATGTAAAGGGGAATTATTTACACCATATAATAAAAAAAGTGGTGAATATGACATATGTGTCATAGAAATAAAAAGTGAGACAAGAAAATACTTACCTCGAGTCCACAATTTCCACGTGTTCCCTTTAACTCTTATATAATAAGCTTACATCAATTATTTTATTTCTTAAGAACATTTTATAATTTTAATACCTTATACATAAATAATTTATTTTATTTCTTTTTAATGGCATATTTACATATTTAATTAGTTAATTCTACAATGGGTGGTTTGAGGACATTTTGTTCAATGTTTCAAAATAGCTTATGGGTGTTAACTATGGTCAAAGAGGTCATTATTTCAACTGCCTTTGCCTAAAAGAAATTTGGGGAAACTTAAAATAATATGCATGCTTCTATCCTTCTCCACCAGTGTTTGGTTCATTCTACTTGAAATTTTATTGTGTTTTGGGGTCCCTAGAATGGTCTTCTTGAACTTAATCCCCTTATTACAACAGAACCTCTAGGAATCTCTAATTCCATACCCCCTGCCATTATCCAACCGTATGAACTTAAACTTGCATCTGGAATCATTCTCCACTATGGACCTACACCAAAAAAAGTCCTAAATATCTTGAACTTGTGCCTTAGAAATTACACCCACGCTTTTCATGTGGAATCACCAATGAATTCATGTAGAATAGTGGGCCTTCATGAGACCACGCTGGAGATAGCCCCCAAATGTGCATGTTAACCAACTCCAACTTCTAGTGATTTGAAACCTACCCTTCCATCCAAAAAGAAACCTTTTTCCAATTCATAAAGAAAAATTATCTACATGTTATAAAATCCATGTTTTCAATATTATTTATACTTTTTTAGTGAGTATTTTTATACCTTCCTCACTAAGGTGACCTAGAAAATCCTTCCATAATTTTTTGGAAGTTAATTCTCCAGCATTCATCACTCATTATAATGAACTCATAAGGTATAAGGTCTCATATTTCACTCGATTTATAATAACCATTTAACTACCTGAAATATTTCATGCACCATCTACGAACATCTCAAAAAAAACCTTCATCATTATATTGTCCCACTGACATTATTTTTTTCTTCAACACTGATATGTACCTCACATCCTTGAACTCTAACATCCTTTTATTCCTTTTTTAGATAAAAACATCACTTTTCAAAATGATATTAATATCCTTTTTGTGTAATGTCTCTAATTTTCCTCCAATTTATTTTAATAAATTAATTGGGAAAATACTGAGACCGCATGCTGAGATGGCATGAGATTCTGAGGCCCAGTGTTCCCAGAATAAATTTTTGAATAAAGTTCAATTTTTAAATTAAAAACACTCAATGGATAATTTTTAACTTTAATAACTTCTAAATGGGTGTCTGGATCCAAAATCCAAGGGCACCATTGCATCCAGAATAGCGACTTTACCTTAGGTAGGGCCTAACATCATCTAGTGCGGGCTAGATGAAAAATTTAGATTTTATATGTAATCGTTATTAAAAATATTTTAATAAAAATATTTTTATTGACGCAGTGAAGATTCTCTCCTTTCTTTTTTATTTAATAAAAACTTTATCATAAATCTAGGGTTACTTCCATTACCCTGTAATTTCTCTGAGACAAAGAGAAGAGACCACGCCCATCAAGGTTTGTAAAGGGATGAATGAGGATTCGAGAATCAAGATTGCTCATGGACAGATAGACGACGGATCGACAAACAACAAACATGAACATTATTCATCGACCGATCAAATTTTCTAGGTAGGGTTTGTTATTTTTCATGATTTTTGTTTTCCATTCTTGATTCCAATGATGAACGTGGATCAACCCATGAAAAAAGTTGATCTACAGATCAATTGTTCTTGCAGGTTGGGTGTATTTCTATTATGGGGATTGAATCAAGTTAAATAAATTTATAAATTTTATTATTATTCTCCTTTGTTCTTATTCTAACTTTTAAAGATCGATACCAACATGAACATGTCCAAGATCCATCCATATAAAGTGTTATTTATGCTTCTTCCATCCCTATTCTTCTCACTTTGTTGATGAACCCTCGTGGTCATAGCTTGATTATTTTCGGGCAGTTCCATACACGATCGAACCCTCGGATTAAAGGTGATTCGATCATACAGACCGGATCAGTGTAGATTGGGACCCTAGGATCATGGATCTATGTCCGGATGAATTTTTCAACCGACGATGAAGGATCAAGAGCCCATGGAAAAAGCACCACCATGGGGCGGCATGCGGTGGCACGTGGCGGCATGGCCACCCGATGGTAGGCGACCACCGGCTCAATGGCCAGCGGCGGAGGAACCCACGGCAATAACCACAGGTTGAAAGTAGAGGCCACGGCTATTCAATCCATGGAGGTGCAGAGTAGTGGTGTCGGTGGGGTGCAACATCATACCGGAAGACCCACAGCTCGACTGTGGGTGTACGCTAGCACGCGGTCCGCGAGACCGCTTGTGGGGGAGGTGGTTGGCCAGCTACCAGCTGTGTTAATCGAGAGACGACACAGAAGCCACCGCATCCATGTGAGATGAGTCGGCCCACTACACCGGGACGAGCTAGGGAAAACCGAGTGGCCCAGTGGGTCGGGTCAGTGGACCCTAGGCCAAGTTGGGTCAGGTCAAACGAGTTCCAAACACAACCGTGCTCTTTTTACAAAAAACGCCGTAACTTTCGAACTATGAGTCTGGTTGATGAGACATCTGCGACGTTGGGACCCTTGTGACAAGGTGGTCCTTTTGAGATGGTTTTTTAAGACTTTATTAAGTACCAATATAGGTGTGTAGATTCCCCTTGGTTCATTCCTTGAGGGTTCGCTACAGCATTTCATAGCAATCCTCTCAAGAGACAGAGTCCCAGATAGAGTTATGGAATCCTACTTGGGAATGGAGTGATACTCTATCACCCCTGATGGAGTTATTTGGATATTGACATGACCACCAAGAGAAGGGCATCAATCCTCCATCTAGTGGGTCGTATCAGTAGGGTTCACAATATTCTTCGGAATCCCCTACATTACGAGCCTCATCAGTAGGATTCGTAGTATTATCTAAGAATCCCCTATGTTGAGGGGTAATACATATTGTTTTTTTGATATTATTTGATATAATACCCTCTCTGTATAACATAATATTGACCAGTGATGACATCAAGGCTCAAAGAGAGAGTCCTCCCAGAACAAGCATGCCTCGAGCAGAATCCTATGGTGGAAGTTTTGTTGTAACTTATCATTTCTACCTTGTGATTGTTATTTGAGTATATCTAGATATCCTTGGTATATGTATGGGTGTATACCTATGTAGATCTAAATGTGAATTTTTTTTTGGTTTTTACTTTGTAGTTTCGGGGTGTCCTACTAAGTACTATTTTACTCACCCCTGCACGGGATTTTCCCGCACGAGTTGTGTCTTGTGCAGACAATTGATGTTTTGATGGAGTCCTAGGCAGATCAGGACCAAGAACAGGATTGAAAAGTGCCTTGTGAGATCATATGGACTGAGGTTTTTCTGGAAGCTTTCTATTACAGCTTCATTACCCTTGTTTGCAGGTCGGACTTTGCTGTTGTATTTATTTTTTTGGGCCTGTATTCTAGCCTAGTTTACCTTCCAATACCTTACTTTCTTTTTGTACTCTATGTTTGGTTCTTAGTGTATGCATGCATGGTGGTTGGTGTTTTCTATTTTTTTAGCTTTGTGGCTTGGATACATGTGCGTCTATATAGGTACTTATGAAAAGGCCTCTATTTTGTGAGATATGCCTACTCGGTGATAGTCGCCAGCCCCTAGACTATCAAAGGTGGTATTGGGGTAGTCACAGCATAGGCTCCACTAGGATGGGTCATGAAAGAGTGGTATCAGAGTGGTCAGTTACACATTGGTACTGGGAGTCAGTGGGATTGGTTTGGGGCAATAGTGTTAAGTGTTTCGAGTTAAGCTTTCAGGCCAGGGAATCTAGTGTTGGTGTGGTGTCTGACGTATCCATGCACTAGGACTTTGGGTGCCTTCTTTCCGACTCGGTACATGAAAACATGTGTTGTAGGGAAATGAATGAAACATGCATCATATAGGAATGGGTTGTGTTTTACATGTCCTTCTTGAGTCATCTCTCCAGATATACTCAATTGACTATGGTTCATATTGATCTATTTCAAGATGCCTCCACACAGACAACCATCTAGAATTATGATGTGCAATCACTAGGATGATCTATTTAGTGATGAGGCATCAGTATAGGGGCTTATTCTAAACATGGTACCCCTAGGTGGTTTTCCTGTTGTAGTATCACCCATCGAGCAGTAGTTTTTTCCAGCGTTACTGGTAGAGGATGCACACAGGCTCAGTGCATTGCATGAGTTCCAGAGGCATATACCTCCCAGTTTCAGGGGAGAGACTAAGCCGTAGGTAGCTAAGGATTGGTTGGAGTCAGTTACTCGCATCTTCTACCTTGTGAGCACACCACCCGATCAGATGACAGTCTTAGCCACGAGCCTTCTGTAGGGATCAGCGGGGCGGTGGTGGAGCTTAGTGATCTAGATGCATGATAAGATGACTCTCTCTTGGGATGAATTTGAGTGCCTCTTTAGGGAGTAGTTCTTTCTAGTTACCTTAAGATCATTACGCATATAGGAACTCATGCATCTGTATCAGGGAATCTAAATAGTAGCGGAATACTCGGTGAGCTTTACCGAGATTTTATGTTACTCCACAAACATGGTGAGAGACTCGTTATTCAGGGCTCGGGCTTTTGAGAAGGTACTACACCAATAGATCAGGGTTTCCAGGGTGTCTCTTAGAATCTATACTTAGTTTGGGGTGCTGGAGAAAGTTTTACTTGTGGAGAGCTTCCTAGAGGAGTAGGCGTTGTCAGTGGGAGCTACCAATAGACATCAGGTGGCAGAGTCCTCAGCAGTGGGTAGCAGGCAGCTGACGAAAGGTCCCAAGCAGGCCAAGTCCTTCAGGAGACAACACTAGGATATGGGATCAGTGGTGTAAGGTTCCTAGATCAGAGCGGGGTAGCCAAAGGATAGATTGTGTTTCACGTGCGGAGTTTAGGGACACTTAACTCGTGATTTCCCAACACGTTGTATGGACGGTCGAGGGACCATCGAGGTAGAGGAAGAGGTTCAAGAAGGGTGTTCCCTAGGGTAGCAGATGTGGTAGGGGAGTATATAGATTGGTAGGTGGTGGGAATAGGTTTGAGGTACTACCACCACCACCCCCAGGTGGTCCTCCACGGGCTTAGGGAGCCAGTGGACAGGGGTGAGGCCAACTTTAGGCGATAGATTCTTATGACCCTGGTGCTCTAGAGATGATTAGAGATATGATATGTGTCTTATCCACACTAGCTTTAGTTCTTATAGACACAGGTTCCAGACACTCTTTCCTTAATATGGACCTTGTTTGGAGCTTAGAGATTCCATTGGAGTCGTTGGATCGATCCTTACATTTAGAGACTCCTATATGAGGGGATTTGACAATCACACATTGGTGCTATAAGTGTGAACTTACTCTTGGAGGTGAGAACTTCAGTTGGGATATCCTAGTAGTAGCGTTAAGGCTTTACTATGTCATTCTGGGTATGTAATGGTTATCCACATTCCATGATTAGATTGACTATTCTAGTTGCAAAGTGTTGTGAGCTCGCAGATATGGGATCTGGTTTTCCTTTACCAGTGAAAAGGAAATGCATGAAGTGCATGATGGACTTTCTTAGAGGATGGTGTAGCTGATCACTCACCAATTTTCTAGCCTCACCCTCAGTGTGGTGGATGAGAGTAGTCCCCATTTTCCTGTAGTGGTGGACGAGTATGAATAGGTCTTCATCAAGGATGTTCCAGGATTACCCCCTCATAGTTAGGTTGACTTCTGCATTTATCTATACCCTAGGAAAGCATCGATATCCACAGCCACGTATTGGATGTCTCCCACGGAGCTTCAGGAGTTAAGGTTATAGCTGGAGGATTTGTAGAGGAAGGGATTTGTGAGGTCCAACGTTTCACCATGGGTGGCCCCAGTTTTGTTTTCCAAGAAGGAAGATGAAAGTTTGAAGATATGTGTGGACTTCAGGTAGCTGAATTGGGTGAACATGAAGAACAAGTATCTACTACTGAGAATTGATGACTTCTTAGACCAACTGAAGAGAGTGAGGTGGTTCTCGAAGATAGACCTGAGATCTGGATATCATTATGTTCATGTATGGGATGAGGATGTACCAAAGACAGCCTTAAAATGTCGGTATGGCCACTAAAAGTACTTGGTTATGTAGTTAGGCATAACCAATTCCCCATAAGTGTTCATGGGACTCATTAATAAGATATTCTAGCCATACCTTGATCGATTCATTGTGGTATTCATTGGTGACATTCTAGTGTACTCGAAATCTAAGGAGGAGCACGCAATACACCTAAGGATGGTCCTGGACATTCTCCAAGATAACCAAGTTTATGGGAAGCTCTCAAAGTGTCAGTTATGAATTTGGGAGGTCCCTTTTCTAGGACATGTCATTTGGAATGCTAGAGTTGCAGTGGATCTGGTGAATATTGAGGCAATGCTTTCTTGGGAGCCACCAAAAAGTTTGACCATGGTGATGAGTTTCCTGGGTTTTTCTAGGTACTATCGAAGGTTTGTGCCCAACTTTTCTAGGTAATAAGCACCATTAATAGCTTTTACATGGAAGGAAAAGGACTTTGTGTGGACAGAAAAGTGCCAGTAGTGTTTCTAGGAGCTAAGACGGTGGTTGAAGAGCGCTCCCATTTTGAGGATACTAGAAGAGGGTGTTAGGTATGTGGTCTTCTATGATGTATTAGGGACTAGGATCATATGTGTTATAATTCAAGGGAAATCAGTGATTTCATATGTCTCTTTCTAGTTGAGGCATCATGAGTAGAACTACGTGACCCATGATCTTGAGTTGGTAGCATTGGTCTTTGCATTGAAGATGTGGTGGCATTACTTGATGGGGGAGCAGTTTACCATCTACTCCAACCACAAAAGTCTCAAGTATATCTTCTCTTAGAAGGATCTTAACTTAAGATAGAGGTGATGGCTAGAGTTACTCTAAGATTATGACTTCGAGATCGTCTATACTCCTGGGAAGGGGAATGTGGTGGCGGATGTTCTCAGTAGGAGGACTGACTTACAGTTACTGAGAAATGCATCAGAGCAATTGGCCACACTATAGGTATACTTTTTGGGTGATGGTGGGAAAACTTATGTTCAGTAGTTGGTTTTTACACCTCTACTCTTATAGTGAGTCAAGGAGGCATAGTTTTGAGATGTTGACTACGATACCCGACGTGATTAGTTATCCACAAGGCAAGCCCCTAATTGATATTTGAAAGGTGGAGAGCATGTAATCCTATCCAAAAAACGAACAGTTTTACTGATGTCATTGTGAGAGGAGGTTCTGAGGGAGTTCCACACATCCCCCTTGGTGGAGCATCCAGGTGTAGAGAAGATGTACCAGGATCTCTAATGCCAGTTCCGGTGTCCATGGATGAAGAAGGCAGTGGTAGAGTTCGTTTCTTGGTGCCTCACTTTTCAACAAGTGAAGGAAGAGCACTAGGTTCTAGCAGGCTTGACTCAACCAAATAAGGTTCCATAGTGTAAGTGGGATGGAATATCGATGGAATTTTTTATGGTTTACCATGCACATCCAAGGCACACGATACCATCTGGGTGATTTTTGAACGACTCACCAAGTCGGCTCGCTTCCTACCCATATGGGAGCAGGGTTCCATAGAGAGCTTGGAATGCTTCTACGTTCAGGAGATAGTTCAACATCACAGGGTGACTTCGATGATCGCTTCAAACCATGATGCTTGATTCACTTCGCGGTTGTGGAAGGTTTTGTAGGAGGATTTTGGAACTTAGTTTCGATTGAATGTATCTTTTCATCCCTAGAAGGATGTTCATATGGAGAGGACCATCCAGGTGCTAGAGGACATGCTTCATGCCTGAATCTTAGACTTTTTCTTCATTTGGGAGGACCACTTACCTCTGGTGGATTTTTGTACAACAACATTTATCACTCCACCATTGGTATGGCACCGTTTGAGGCCTTGTATGGGAGACCTTGCAGATCACCATTATGCAGGACTGGCCCAGAGGAGTCAGCACTTATGGGCCTAGAGTTGGTGTGATCTATCACTGAGAAGGTGCAGATCATCTAGGAACATATGAGGAATTCACATAGTAGGCATAAGTCATATTCTGATAGGATAAGGAGTCCCTTAAAGTTCGAGGAGGGAGACCATGTGTTCCTTTGGGTCTCCCCACGATGGGGATTGTGGATATTTTTCTGGGGCAGTAAGTTGACTCTAAGATTCATCAGCCCTTTTCAGATCCTAAGTAGAGTTGTTGAGGTGGCATACCACTTAGCTCTACCCCCACAGTTTCACTGAGTGCATGATTTCTTTAAAATTTCACAACTGAGGAGATATGTGCATGACCCGTCGCACATTATCTACTAGGGTGAGCTGGACATTGATGATGGGGCAATGTTTCTGGAGTTCCCAGTGGAGATAGAGGATCGATAGGAGTGGACCCTTCATGGTTGGTCGATTCCTCTAGTTTTTATTCGGTGGTAGAATGATAACCTCTGGGAGAGCACCTGGGAGCAGGAGGCTCAGATGCATTATCAGCACCCTCATCTTTTTGTTGAGTAGCCCTTGTTTTGGCTTTCAAGGATGTAAATATCTAAGGTGGGGATAATGTAATGGTTCTGATTTTCTTCCAATTTATTTTCAAAAATTAATTGGTAAAATACTAAGACCGTTCACTGAGACAGCATGAGATTCTGAGGCCTGGTGTTCTCGGAATAAATTTTTGAATAAAGTTTAGTTTTTAAATTAAAAATGTTCGGAGGCTAACTTTGAACTTTAATAACTTCTAAATGGGTACCCGGATCAAAACTCCATGGGAACCATTACATCCGGAATAGAAACATTACCTTAGGCAGGGCCTAACATCTCCCGGCCTAGGCCAGATGAAAAATTTATATTTTGGACAAAACTGTCATTAAAAATATTTTAATAAAAATATTTTTATTGATTCGGCAAAGATTATCTCCTTTATTTTTTATTTAATAAAACATTTGTCAGAAATCTAGGTTTACTTCTATAACTGTTGAATTTCTCTAAGAAAAAGAGGAGAGACCACCCCTTTCAAGGTTTGGAAAGTGATGAATGATGATTCAAGGATCGAGATCGCTCATGGACGAATCGAAAACGGATTAAAAAATGACGAACGTGAACATTCTTAATTGACCTATCAAATTTTATAGGTAGGGTTTGTTATTATTTGTGATTAATATTTTTGGTTCTTAATTCCAACGATTAACATGGATCAACCCATGAATAGGTTGATTTGCAGCTCAATCGTTATTGTGGGTTGGGAGTATTTATATTACGGGGATTGAATCGGGTTAAATCAATTTATAAATTTGATTATTCTTCTCCTTTTTTTCTTCATCTAACTTGGACGGATCAAGGAAGACATAGAAAAGTCCAAGATCCATCCATATTGGGAGTTTTTTATGATTATTTATTCTCCATTCTCTGTGCTTCACTGTTGAACCCCTGTGGTCACACCTCGACAATTTATAGGTGGTTCCGTACGTGATCGGACCCTCTGATTGAAGTTGATTCGACCGCAGAGACCGGCTAAGTGCAGATCAGGACCTGAGGATCCGAATGAATTTTTTGACCAGTGGTGAAGGATAAGGAGCCAATGGAAGGAGTTCTGGCACCATCAGTGGCACACGGCGTCACGACCACCTAGTGACAGGCGGTCGCTAGCTTGATGGCTGGTGGAAAAGGAACCCACAGCAACAGTCACGGGTGGCGAGTGGAGACTACGGCCAGGCGGGCTGCAGCGGTGCAGAGCAGTGGTGCCGGCGGGGCACCGCATCATGCCAAAATACCCATGGCTCAACTGTAGGTGTGTTCTAGCACGTGGTCTATGGGACCGTGTATAGGGAGGCAGTCATCCAACTATCGGCCGCATTGACCAGGAGAGGATGTGGCATCTGCCACGTCAGGGGGAGACTATCTCTCCCACTCCAGCGGGTTGGGATGGGGAAAACTAGGTCAGACCCATGACCTAATGGGTTGGACTCATGGCCCAGTGGTCCCAGCGGGCTGGGTCGACCTAGTGGGTCGGGTCGGCAGACCCCGGGTTGGGTCAGGTTGGGCCAAGCCCAGACACAACCAGCCCCTTTTTACAAAAAGCCTCGTAGCTTCCAAACTATATGTCTGATTGATGATTCATATGTGGCGTTAGGACCCTTGTGACAAGGAGTTCCTTTATAAATAGTTTTTTGAGGCCTTAGTATGGACTAGTATAGGTTTGGAGCTCCCACTTGGTTCCTTCTTTGAGGGTTCAATACAGCATTGCATAGAAATCCCCTTGAGAGACAGAGTCCTGAATAGAGTTATGGAATCCTCCTTGGGACTGGAGTGATACTCTATCACCCCTGGTGGAGTTCATTGGGTATTAATGTGACCTCTGAGCGAAGGGTGATAATCCTCCATCTAGTGGGTCGTATTAGTAGGGTTTGTGGTATTCTTTAGAATCCCCTATGTTGCGAGCTTCATTGGTAGGGTTCATGGTATTCTCTGAGAGTCCCCTACATTTTAGGGTAATATAGATTGGGTTTTCAGTATTCTCTGATAAAATCCCCTATCTATATAACATAATCTTGACCAGCGATGACATCAAGACTTGAGGAGTGAGTCCTCTCATAACGAGAATGCCTCAAGAAGAATCCTGTGGTGGAATTCTGGTTGTGACTTATCCTTTCTACCTTATGATTGGTATTTGAGTATGTCTAGATATCCTTGGTATATGTATGGGTGTATACCTATGTAGAGATAACTATGAATTCTTTTTGTGGTTTTTCCTTTGTGGTTTCGGGGTTTCCTACTGAGTACTATTTTACTCACCCTTACACGGCCTTTTCCTAAACATGTTGTGTCTTGTGCAGACGACCGACATTTTGACAGAGTCCTAGGTGGAGAAAGACCAAGACCAGGATCAGACAGTACCTTGTGAGATCAGATGGACCAAGGTGTTTCTGGAAACTTTCTACTACAGCATTACTACTCTTGTTTGTAGTTCGTACTTTGCAGTTTTCTTTCTTTTGTTGTGATTTTATTTTAGCCCAATTTACCTTCCAGTACTTTACTTTCTTGTTTTACTCTGTGGTTGGTTCTTAGTTTATGCATGCATGGTAGTTGATTTTTTCTATTTTTTATCTTTGTGGCTCGGAGATGTGTGTATGTGTATAGGTAATTAGGAAAAGGCCTCTCTTTTGTGAGATATTCCTACTCAGTGCTAGTCACTAACCCCTGGCCTATCAGAGGTGGTCTTGGGGTAGTCACAGCACGAGCCCCACTGGGACAGGTCGTGACATGTTGTCTATAAGATGTACATTGAACAACCTTCCAGAAGTATAATTTCTCATGATTCATCTCTTGGATATATAATAGAGTGAATATCTAGAGTCTATCACCCAAGACCCTAGTGAATTAGCTACTTTTATAAGCAAGACACTCCTATCTTCCAACACATGGTTCTTAGACCTACTTCTGGAAGCATACTTTCTAGAGTTCTCCTCCCATTGACTAAAATTACCTTTAGGTGGTTTTTTCTCCCACAATAACAGCACACAGGAGCACTATTCAATGAGTTACTCCCATTACAGCTCCTCATTTCTTTCCCTTTTTGTTGATTCTTTCATCTAAAGGTACATCCTATTCCTTCCACATTGTATGTGTTTCCTAAAAAATCATGAATCTCATTATGATGAATTTATTCATTTAATATCTAGTCCTGGATGTCTGTAGACTTAAAATCAGCCTTTCCATCGAAATTACTCAGAGTAGTCACCATCACATCCCAAGATTTATGGAGCAAGGAAAGTAACAAAAAATCCCATTATAAATCTCAAAATTTTACCTTCACTAATTCCAAAAAAAACTCTAGATCATATATAAATTTGTAAATATAATCAGAATTATATTTCCCTGCTAACATATGTATATCAAATAGTCTCCTTAATAAGAATAACATGTTTATTATCATTGGTTTTTTATACATGTATGTACGGGTTTTCATGAGTTATGAAGTAGTTTTCACCTCCTAAGTGTTGAATAAAATGCTTCAGGTGAGTGACATACAAATCAACCCTAATGTTTTCTTGTAAAGATTCTACCATTATTATTCTTTCATCAATTCCATCTTAGAACCAATAAATGTAAGATCACGGTACTTCTATATAAGGTTATTGATGTTGGTTTAGGTGTCATTAACTCCAAGGGAAAGTGAAATCATTCACTACTACTAGAGTGTAGAGAGTGAAAGTATTATTTTATCCCATAAGAAGACAAAATCATGATCCTTCAGAGTTAGTTGACTCAATTGTTGACTTGATAACCATGTAGTTCGATATCAAAACATGTCAAAACTAAATTATTTTTATGAAAAATAATTAACAATAATAGTGGTTTCAGATAAAATTAAAAGGAATATATTAAAATGCATTTCCTCTCTCATTCATTGATTGTTAAATTTAAGTGGTTACAAAACCATTCAAAAATTACAAACTTCTTATATTTAAATCGATTAATTCAACAAAAACTAGTGAATATACCTTAGTTGATTAAATCCACTAAGTATAGATGTATTAAGTGTGGATTATAGTGAAAATTTAAAATATATACTATTGATCATAAACCAATTTTCTAAATTGGGTTACAGTTCCTCTCTTCACACTCCTCTATATCAAATTAGTGTGAAGAGATAAGATGAGATTAAGCACTAAATCAAGTCCCAATTGAAAGAACCATTCATGAATGATATTAGTAAAACATTGACATGCATATCAACCAACTCTCTATCCTTCACCCTTTAAAAATATTAGCCAAAAAAGATAGAAAAATTCTTCATTTCATGTGTAGAATTCATCATTGGGAATGAATCAAAATAAGAAAGAGTAAAGAGAATAAATTTTATGAAAAAAAAGGAATAATTACATGAAATTAATCACTTAATACTATAAATACTGAAATGGGGAATAAATAATCAAAAGGTACTTCAAAAAACTAAATAAAATTAGGAAAACTCCAGAAATTTATATTAAAATTTAATGGAATACTCTATTTATGACCCAAAATTCACAGCGTCCTAGTGGATGGGAAAATGGTTGTGGTGGAGTAAAAATTAAAAATATAATGTGTAACATTAATCTGTTTCATTCAAAAACAACCACAACCCCTTATCATGCTCTAAAACAGACACTAAAATAGGGGTGGTGGACTGGTTTCTCCATGGTGAACGAAAATCATGAATCTACAGGAGAAAAGATAATCACTTGGAATCTAAATCTACCATTTTAAATTTGGCAACCAATACTCAAAAATTTGTAAGATAAACCACCATGGAATATCCCATGTTGTGGTCCTTTGAGTTCCATAGCCATCTCAGTCCAGGTATAGTCTCTAAAAAGGGATTCCCAAAACTAATTCCATTTTAACATGGTGAACTATTTTGAAAACCTTGTAAATACCTATTAGAAATGGATTAAGACCTCCACAACATTGTCACACCCCCCCCCCTAAGGATACCCCTCCTGTGCTGGAAAAGGAGAAAGAGAGATAATAACCTCCAAGTCTTGCATCCAGTAGGATTTGGTTTGGAGACTAGCACCAAGGGTGTACAAATCTCAAAATATGGGAGGCATTACCCTTTTTAAGAAAATAATATGTGATATATAATACACAAAAAAACTTCAATAAATATATAAAAGAAATAAAAAATACATCCTACATGCATGTGAAAAATAAAACTGATACAAATAAAAAAGTCTCCAAGTAAATACCAAAAGTAAATCTAGGAAGTGACATGGAAACTGTAAATATCTGAGCTAATAAGGTCCAACACAATCTAAAAAATCCTCCTAGAAACCTAAAATAATTTTATATATGTTGTGTGAGCATAAAAGTATACTCATTCAGAAAACCCAAGTCTCTCATGCACATGTCAAAGAAGCATACAAATGACCCTATAATAAAACATCATAACCAAAACAGCACCTAAACAAGTATACTAACCACCCCAACCTTACCAAGTCATGCTCACCAAATAATGAAAGTCAAGTAATCTAATATAAACCACATCAATGATAGGGTACCTCACACTACTTTCCCACTGATTATCTGCTCTCACACCCTAATAGAAAACATAATGGTGCTCCCAACTCTTCCGAACATACCACATTGCATCCTTCCCACACACACCTAGGCCTCACAACCACATTATATCCTGCTCGTAGTGTCACGAACCAGCCCGGGTCGACCCTGAACCGGTCACCCGAGCCGGTCCGCGGCAAGTCCTGAGGGGCGTTCCCGATCCCCCCGGGATGGCAACTAGTGTCGGGCATCAAAAGTAAATAGGTGGGAACGATTTGGCCCAAAAGAAAACCAGAATCAATAAAAGAGTAAAAACTAAACAAAAAAGACAAACAAAAACTACACAACCAACGTACCTCCATGTAACCCCACGGTTCACCACCCAACTGAAAACCAACCTCACTCCAACACTGAGCAACTAAACCAGGAAAACCTGTACACAAGGAACCTTCAACTGAAAAGGTAAAAGATAGGTGTGAGTACAAAAAGTACTCAGTAGGTGAACCCAACAACAAATCCCAAAGCACTTCCAGTAAATAAATAATCTACAAATTTCAGGTTTGAACTACAATGTATAAAAGTAAGCTTTCATAATGTTTCACTTGAAGGTCAAAACATGATACATTACCCTTATTATTTTTCAAAAGTTGAATTCCTTTCATTGGTGCCAAATTTATTCTAAAAGAGAAAGAAGTGTTACATTTTCAAATTTTACACGAAGAGAATAATGAATTTTTCATTTGAAAACCATTTTCACAAATCATAACAATATAAGCTGTAAAGAACAACTGAAAGTAAACAAGCAAGGAAAATCAAGTAACCATGGGTGATCCTAAACATCCCTAGAAAACCCCTGGACATACTCGGGTTCAGAATACCTGTCGGCATGGTACTCCATAGTCAATAACCAACTGGCCTCCCTAACAGCCAACCAGAGGCACGCCCCACAAGGCCTTACCTACCAAGGGGGGACTAACCCGTCTAATCGTGGTTAGCCAGCAACCGTCACTCGATTCTCTAAAAGACACCCAGGAACCCACGGTGGTTTTAATAATACTGTATAAGTGGGAGGCCCTCGCACACGTGACTCACCTCACCGCACTTGCCAACCCCTTACACGGACACCGCTACATGACAACCCTTGAAGGGAAGTCCCCCTGTAGAGATGCCCCATAAGTACGTATATATATATATATATATATAGTCAGTTCACAATCAAGAAAGTAGCAACCGGGCTTCCACGTCATTTACATTTAAACCATTTAATACCAAAGCGTTTCCAAAAGATATGACACACACCATCACATTGAAAACCAGAAAAAACATACTTTGAAACTCATTTAAGGAAAACCGAACCACCACAGGAATGTTCCGAAAATCCAATTTAAAGGCCAAAGGGCATTTCTTCTATCCAAGTTTTCAAGAAAACACCACTTTCCATAAACGATACACTCTCCATTTCACACACACCGACCATTTGAAAACACTATTTAGTAGGACTTGCACATTTCATAAAATACTCATTTAGAAACATCACACGAAAGTCACACAATTAAATCCATGAAAATATTTTCAGTGCGATGCATGGAGAAAACAGTTTTCAATTTAAACAAGTCACGAATCTAGTAATAGCTATCCAGTGCTACTATAATTTATTAAAAAAATAATGAAATGACAAGGAATAAATAAATTTCTAAATTTAAAATCAAGTGCAGTGGGAGACCTACCTCGAAGTCGTTAGCTGAACTTGACGTAGGAACACGCTTCATGCAGGCGCGTACGCACATGCAAGCCGACGATCACTGCATCGCGGAATCATTCTGCCAATGTGCTACAACAAACACGAAACACTTAAAATAGCTCAACTGACATAAATATAAACACAAACATATAACCAACATGAGATCACCTCGGCGCAGGGATGTGCCTGACCAACAGAGGCACGCGCCGGCTAAAGACCGCAGCGTTGCGAAATTATCCCCCCGACGTGCTGCAACAAACACCAAAACAGAAAAATAGCAGACCACAGATATAAAAAAAATAAACTCAACCAGAGACCAGCCACAAAAGACTACCTCGGCGCAGACGCGCTCGACCGCCGTTCTCGTGCGCCAGTTAAAGGGGCGGCGCGCACTGGCAGGGAGACCGCCGGAGGTCGCGCGCTGATTATCGGGTGCGCCGCTGCCCGGCGCAAGACGGTGGAAGCTGGATGGACCGCGAAAAGCCGGTACGCGGCCTGCCGAAGGTGTGGAAGAGCTAGCCGGAGCGCCGGAAAAGGCCGGGGGATGCTGGCAGGCGGTTCCAAAACGAATCAGGGGTGCCGGCAGGGATGGAGAACGCTGGCGGGGTCGCCGGAACAGGGTGGGGGACGTCGGAACAGCGCCAGACAGTAGCGGCGGGTCACGCGGGGGCCAGGGGGTGCGCCGTAGCACCGGAAAAAAAAAAGTCGGGAGGTGGCCGAAGGTGTCCGGAATAGTGCAGGGGCACCGGAACGGCGCCGGAAAGCGGAGGCGGGTCACACGGGGGCCAGGGGGGTGCGCCGGAGCGCCAGAAAAAAAGGCTGGGAGGTGGCCGGAGGTAGCCGGAACAGGGCAGGGGCGCCGGAAGCGCTGGTCGGAGTCGGGGCTCGCCAGGAGGGCCGCTAGGGTCAGGGTGGCGCGAGCGGGCTTCGGGGCGGAGCGAGCCCGGGTGATGGAGCGAGGTACCGGATGCCGGGTCGCCGGAGGAAGTGGCCGGCGGGCAGGCGGGGTCGCTGGAGGTCGGGAGGTCGGGATGGGGACGCCGGCGAGGCTAGCGAGCGGGAGGATGCGCAGCGGCCGAGGTGCGCTTTCGGAGGAGGCCTGCACGAGCGGCGGTTTGCATGAGGAGGCGGTGGCAGGGTGATGGGAATGGGGAGCGGGGGCTGGGACAGGGGGCTGTGAGGGCGGTGCCGCCTTCGGAGAGGCGGGACGGCGAGCGGGGCGCGGCGGTTGGGAGGGCCTAAGGCCGGCGGACAGAGGGAAAGCTGGGGAGGGGGAGTTCGGTGGTGCGATGGAGTCCTGGTGTAGGCAGCGGGCTCCGAAGGAGGCAGCGCGAGGTGCTGGCGTGGGGTGCTGGCACAGGGAACTGGGGGTCGGGGCTGGGCGACGGGGAAGGGAAGCAGGAAGGGGGGGAATGCGGCGCAAGAGGTAAAGAGAGGGGGGGGGGGGCTCGGTGCTAGGGTTAGGGTTTCCCTTCCCTTTTTTTTACAATAATAATAATAATAGTAATAATAATAATAATAATAATAATAATACCATAATATTAATAAGATAATAATAGTTATAATTACAATAAAAATAATAAACTTAAAAATATTAAAAAATAAAATTTCTAACAATGATTATCTCAATAATAATATTACTTTTTTTAAACAAGATTAATAATTATAAAAATTGACAATAATAATTTATGACAATAATAACAATACCATAAAAAAAATATTATTAATACAATAATAAAAGAATAAAGAGAAATTTCATGACACCTGGGGGGATCGAGCGGCTACCACCTACCGTGCGGTGACCGTGCACGGGTCCGAAACCCGCTAAAAATATTAAACGAAAAAAAAAATTAATCCGGGACCCAGCCCGGACCTTGGCGTGAGAACCCAAAGCCAAAAATTAATAAAATAAAAATAAACTAAAAAGTCAGGGTGTGACAATTCTCCCCACCACAGACACTTTCTGCCCCCAGAAAGTCACCCAGCCGAATAATAAACAAAACAAGAAACCATGCCCGACTGAAACCGAAAGAAACCACAAAACAAGAGAACGGCAGAACACAAAAGGGTTATCCCCACCACAAGAACTCGACTAGAGCAGAAATTTAACATCCAAACATAACACCCTGGAAAGGGGGGGCGACGCGAGAACTCCCAACACTGGAGAAAAACCTCTAAGCAGAACCTATCTGAAACAGTGAACCCGAGCGTAACTACAAAAATCAACTCTTCAACCTGCACTTACATCTCCAAACGAACACCGCTAAACTGATATTAACCCACATAAGGTCCAAACACACTTTTAAGAAAAGGGCACGATTCAGAAAACCACGTCCACACAAACAGAACTGTTTGGATTATAATAGGACAATTCCATCATAACTCCACGATGAAACAATGAACTCACAACAACGCCCAAAACTTTAACCAGTAGAAAAACAAGAAAGAAAAGACTTTGAATGTTCCTACGCCAACACAGAACACAAAACCCGAACATAGGCTTCACACCCCCCATGAAATTCTGACTGTGCACGAGCTTCACCCCGAGACCTGTGGCTGGGGCTCTGATAGATGAAGCATCTCCTGCCTCACAGTCAGGCACTGACTTTCTCCGATCACAGCGTCCTCTTTAAGTGACTCTTCCTAAAAAAATTCTCTAGATGATCCAAATAACTACAATGATGACACGTCATTGAAGGGGTGTGACATGATGACTTTGTGTTCCCAAACATTCATACCAACGGTACACCATTAGTTGGTCCGACGAACAGTAAGCCAGAGCCACTACAGAGGACTCTTTGGAAACAGATCCATCTGACACACTCTGCTCGTCAGATGGGAGACCTACACGAGCAACTGGATACGGTGGATTGCCAACTGTTTGCGCTCTGGAGACTAACTCAGCTAAAAACACCTTATACACCAACTTCTCAAAAGATAGTCCCAAAAGGGAGAACTCGCTCTTTGATCTCTAGGCGAAGACACCCTTTAAAGGGGGGAGTCTCCATCAGATCCTACGACGCTATCTCTGAAAAAAAAAGACACAAGATCCTTGAAATTATCAACACACGCTTTCACATATGTTGGTCATGTCGAACACACATGAGATCTTCTATCTTCTTCATCTTCCCCTCTTCAAGTATAAACCATCAGATGAAGACAGTGCTAGGGAAAACCCACGTCATCCCAACTCATCATGATGGCAGGGTGAACCACTCTCACTCTTCCAAAGCTGGACCTTCGAACAGACTCAAAACATCATGCACTCAAACAGCTTCGGGAGTTCCCAATATCCTAAAGACGCGCTAAACCTCTTCAAATCGCTCTACTGTCACTAACAGACCCTGATCACCGTGAAGGACAGTCAATGTCCGATAAGGACCAAAAACTGGGCATGACTCATCCAAAAACTCTGGGGACCTTTCTGGGAGGCATTTTCTGAACAACATATAAAACACAGAATCAAGACCAACATCAAACCGAAGCAACATCAATAAAAGTGCCTTCATCAAAACAGTCAGCACAAAGGCCAAACAAATACAGACACAACCCAAAATAAAATCCTTTTTTTTTACATTCCCTTTTCATTTAAATTTCAAAACCTCCTTTTTAGATTTCAAAACCGCCTTCTTTCAAGGCCACTTTCTAAATACCAAATCCATTTATCAAACCAAAATCACTTTCCAAAACCATTTCCCCTTAAAAAAAAACAAATTCAGAAAACAAGGTCAAACCCCTTATTTCAAATACGTACCCAAGTAATCCCATGAACCGTTGCACATGTCCTCATCCACTTTCCGTTCATACGCACACCAAAAGGCCCTTTCCATAAATTCTCACACATGTGAAAATGTTCATAATGAGGACCTTAGGTTTCACCCCAAACCATTCTCGACCAATTTCCAAGCAAACAACTAATTTCCAAATCAAAAGATTCCAGTTTTTAAAACCCATTTCACACATTTAAAGTCATTTAAAAGAAATCAGTCCCATTTTCAAAAACCCTGTTTCACTTCCAACAACACACTTACACCAACCAGAATGAAAGCAGAACCCAAATTGCATCAAACACCAGAGAGAGGGACTAGTAGTCACGCCTAACCTGGTGACATGGTAGTGGGCCATGTCCCAAGCGTCGACCACTAGGAGGAATTCAAACCATGTACCCGGAATCCACATGGGTCACTACTCCATGTGAAATCATGATGTAACATCGACTTGTATCTGTTGTCATCCCTCGATCCAAAACAAACTAGAAAGAGACAAAGACATAATTCTCGGACTACTCCTGGTGACTTGAGGTGCGGAATGGGAGAGGGTTCATGATGTCCTTCCCATACCTACCTCTCGAGTCCCGACAGTCCTAATCTCCACCTACCAGACAACCCAAATAACAAGAACCTCCTCTAATGCCATTTTGTCACGAACCAGCCCGGGTCGACCCTAAACCGGTCACCCGAGCCGGTCCGCGGAAAGTCCCGAGGGGCGTTCCCGATCCCCCGGGATGGAAACTAGTGTTGGGCATCAAAAGTAAATAGGTGGGAACGATTTGGCCCAAAAGAAAACCAGAATCAGTAAAAGAGTAAAAACTAAACAAAACAGACAAACAAAAACTACACAACCAACGTACCTCCACGTGACCCCACGGGTCACCACCCAACTGAAAACCAACCTCGCTCCAACACTGAGAGAATAAACCAGGAAAACCTGTACACAAGGAACCTGCAACTGAAAATGTAAAAGATAGGCATGAGTACAAAAAGTACTCAGTAGGTGAGCCCAACAACAAATCCCAAAGCACTTCCAGTAAATAAAGAATCTACAAATTCCAGGTTTGAACTACAATGTATAAAAGTAAGCTTTCATAATGTTTCACTTGAAGGTCAAAACACGAGACATTACCCTTATTCTTTTTCAAAATTTGAATTCCTTTCATTGGTACCAAATTCATTCTAAAAGAGAAAGAAGTGTTACATTTTCAAATTTTACACGAAGAGAATAATGAATTTTTCATTTGAAAACCATTTTCACAAAGCATAACAATATAAGCTGTAAAGAACAACTGAAAGTAAACAAGCAAGGAAAATCAAGTAACCATGGGTGATCCTAAACATCCCTAGAAAACCCCTGGACATACTCGGGTTCAGACTATCTGCCGGCATGGTACTCCATAGTCAATAACCAACTGGATGCCCTAACATCCAACCAGTGGCACGCCCCACAAGGCCTTACCTACCAAGGGGGGACTAACCCGTCTAATCGGGGTTATCCAGCAATAGTCACTCGATTCTCTAAAAGACGCCCAGGAACCCACGGTGGTTTTAATAATACTGTGTAAGTGGGAGGCCCTCGCACGTGTGACTCACCTCACTGCACTTGCCAACCCCTTACACGGATACCGCTACACGACACCCCTCGAAGGGAAGTCCCCCTGTAGAGATGCCCCATAAGTACGTATATATATATATATAGTCAGTTCACAATCAAGAAAGTGCCAACCGGGTTTCCACATCATTTACATTTAAACCATTTAATACTAAAGCATTTCCAAAAGATATGACACACACCATCACATTGAAAACCAGAAAAAACATACTTTGAAACTCATTTAAGGAAAACCGAACCACCACAGGAAAGTTCCAAAAATCCAATTTAAAGGCCAAATGGGCATTTCTTCTATCCAAGTTTTCAAGAAAACACCACTTTCCATAAACGATACACTCACCATTTCACACACACCGAACATTTGCAAACACTATTCAATAGGACTTGCACATTTCATAAAATACTCATTTAGCAACATCACACGAAAGTCACACAATTAAATCCATGAAAATATTTTCAGTGCGATGCATGGAGAAAACAGTTTTCAATTTAAACAAGTCACGACTCTAGTAATAGCTATACAGTGCTACTATAATTTATTAAAAAAATAATGAAATGACAAGGAATAAATAAATTTCTAAATTTAAAAGCAAGTGCAGTGGGAGACCTACCTCGAAGTCGTTAGCTGAACTCGACGAAGGAACACGCTTCACGCAGGCGTGTACGCACATGCAAGCCGACGATCACTGCATCGCGGAATCATTCCGCCAATGTGCTACAACAAACATGAAACACTTAAAATAACTCAACTGACATAAATATAAACACAAACATATAACCAACACGAGATCACCTCGGCGCAGGGATGTGCCCGACCAATGGAGGCACGCGCCGGCTAAAGACCGCAGCGTTGTGAAATTATCCCACTGACGCGCTGCAACAAACACCAAAACAGCAAAACAGCAGACCAAAAATATAAAAAAAATAAACTCAACCAGAGACCATCCAAAAAAGACTACCTTGGCACAGACATGCTCGACCTCCGGGGTCACGCGCCAGTTAAAGGGGTGGCGCGCACTGGTAGGGAGACCGCCGGAGGTCGCGCGCTGATTATCGGGTGCGCCGCTGCCCGGCGCAAGATGGTGGCGGCTGGACGGACCGCGAAAAGCCGGTACGCAGCCTGCCGAAGGTGTGGCAGAGCCGGCCGAAGCGCCGGAAAAGGCCAGGGGACGCTGGCAGGCGGTGCCGGAGCGAAGCAGGGGTGCCGGCAGGGATGGAGAATGTCGGTGGGGTTGCCGAAACAGGGCGGGGGACGTCGGAACAGCGCCGGACAGCAGCGGCAGGTCGCGCGAGGGCCAGGGGGTGCGCCGGAGCGCCAGAAAAAAAAGTCAGGAGGTGGCCGGAGGTGGCCGGAACAGGGCAGGGGCGCCGGAACGGCGCCGGACAGCGGAGGCGGGTCGCGCGGGGGCCGGGGGTGCGCCGGAGCGCCGGAAAAAAAGGCCGAGAGGTGGCCAGAACAGGGAAGGGGCACCGGAAGCGCTGGTCGGAGGTGGGGCTCGCCAGGAGGGCCGGCAGGGGCAGGGCGGCGGGACCGGGCTTCGGGGCGGAGCGAGGCCGGGTGAGGGAGCGAGGTACCGGACGTTGGGTCGTCGAAGGAAGTGGCCGGCAGGCAGGAGGGGTCGCTGGAGGTCGGGAGGCCGGGATGGGGACGCCGGCGAGGCTAGCGAGCGGGAGGACGCGCGGCGGCCGGGGTGCACTTTCGGAGGGGGCCTGTGCGGGCAGCGGTTTGCACGGGGAGTCGGCGGCAGGGCGACGGGAACGGGGAGCGGGGGCTGGGACAGGGGGCTGCGAGGGAGGCGCCGCCTTGGGAGAGGTGGGACGGCGAGCGGGGCGCGGCGGTCAGGAGGGCCTGAGGCCGGCGGAAAGAGGGAGATCTGGGGAGGGGGAGGTCGGTGGTGCGGTGGAGGCCTGGTGCAGGCAGCGGGCTCCGAAGGAGGCAGCACGGGGTGCTGGTGTGGGGTGCTGGCGCAGGGAACCGGGGGTCGGGGCTGGGCGACGGGGAAGGGAAGCAGGAAGGGTGGGGCGTGCGGCGCAAGAGGGAAAGAGAGGGGGGATCGGCGTTAGGGTTAGGGTTTCCCTTCCCCTTTTTTTACAATAATAATAATAATAAGAATAATAATAATACCATAATAATAATAAGATAATAATAGTTATAATTACAATAAAAATAATAAACTTAAAAATATTAAAAAATAAAATTTCTAACAATGATTATCTCAATAATAATATTACTTTTTTTTTAAAACAAGATTAATAATTATAAAAATTGACAATAATAATTTATGACAATAATAACAATACCATAAAAAAATATTATTAATACAATAATAAAAGAATAAAGAGCAATTGCATGACGCCTGGGGGGATCGCGCGGCTACCACCCACCGTGCGGTGACTGTGCATGGGTCTGAAACCCGCTAAAAATATTAAACGAAAAAAATTTTAATCCGGGACCCAGCCCGGACCTTGGTGTGAGAACCCGAAGCCAAAAATTAATAAAATAAAAATAAAAATAAACTAAAAAGTCAGGGTGTGACACATAGACACCTAAGACACAACCACATCACATCCCACCTGTAGAAACATAGTCCACAAACCATATCACATCCTTCCCGTAGACACCTAGGCCACAACCACATCACATCCCACCCGTAGACACCTGGTACACAACCATATCTCATATCAAAGACACCTGGTAAAGCATAAAACATCTCATCCCAAAGACACTTGGGAAATCATAACTCTCCCACACACACCTGGGCCTCACAAACCACATCCTACCTGAAGAATTTTGGGCTATCACCACTTAGAAGAAGGAGCATGGAATATCAGGTGGCCATCTATCCATCCTCCCACTGGGATATTTGTGAAAGACACCCTCACCAGTGACAATGGGGGCGTTCAGCACATAGTTCTCAACTATGGTGGGTTGATTATAGAAATCATAAGGAAAATAAAAGTATAAACTTATAAGATACCAAACATTCATACCAAACCTATGGTTTCTCAAAACAAAAACCAATCCACCACACCATCACCTTTATTGCTACCTCTAAATTCACTATACCATGAACCAACCCACAAAACCGTTTCATTTTTTCAACCAAGTAATTTAACCAATTTACATTCTTTATTAACAGTTCATTTATCCATTCTATTAACCAAACCAACCAACCCATTACAAAACTCATTAGAAAAATATTTATTTGTTCCATTACTACCTAGACAACTACTAAGCATAGCACACAACAAGAAACAGAAAAAAAAAAGTTATACACTAAGAAACTCCAGGTGAAGTATTTGTTCCAACCATCACCATCCTTCCTCAAAGTAATCCCTCCAAAACTATCCACACACAACCACATTCAGAAACACATCATCTCACAACCTGATCACAGTCCTATTGCACAACACTTATCATCCATTATACAGTCAATCAATCTCCCAACCTGAGATTCTATTTCACCGACTAATCCATCCCATAACACACAACTGTGCTGACAACTAAACCACAACACAAGCCAAACAAAACAAAAAATTTTATTTAGAAAAGCATCCCTTATTTAATTCCACTTATTAATTCAGAGGTTAACATAGAAATTGTATACTTCTAGGGTGTCCATTCATTAACTGAGTGTATGTAATTAACCAATTTACACATGTAAGTTCCAAAACAAAAACAACACATGTATTCCATAATTTATTAGTGCACAAAAAATCTACAAACGGCTAAAAATTTCAGTTGGGCATCAAGCTCGAAAAATCACAAGATCACAACAAAATCAAAGCTGTCAAAATCATGTGAAAAAACCCCATTGCCCCTCAATTTCAATTAAATGATTCTTTATCTTCAATTAGGTTGGAACAACCATGATTCATAGTAAATAGAAGTAAAAATCCCTCCCACATGACAAGCAATAATGATAAATTAAGTAAATCCTACCTTGAAGGGATGTTATCATTCTTTATATGAGAACAGATCACATGACGGACCTCTGATTACCTCTTCCGCAAGATCTAAATCCATACTAGGATGTCTTGGAACCACCAGACTGATAACAACTGAAGGTAAACCCATTAGGAATATGGGTAAACAAACTCCATAGCACAGCGAGAAGATATGGAAGAAAATGGGATCAAACCGAGAAAAATTTATAGAAAATGAAGGGATAACGCACTTTGGATCACCACGGATCGTCAATAAGAAATCATTGAGATCAAAATATCGAAGAGGGAGGGAGAGGGGTCGAAGAAATCCTTAGGGAACCTAGGGTTTTTCTGAAATGAGAGGAAGTGGAGATCATAGTTTAATGAATGAAAATTCAGTCGAAAATTATTTTTAAAATAGAACTGAATCGGGGTATTACACGATGTGTAATACCCTTTCATGTTGTGTAGTACTTGGGGTTCAGTTTCTTCCAAAAAACATGTCACCTATTGATTTATTTTATTTTTAAAACCCTAAAATATCACATACTATGAAACCTCTAGAAAAAACTGTGAAACAGGGTTTCACATCATGTAACCTAGTTAAATGATGTGTAATCCCCCTTCTTCCAGCCTTTAGTAACCAAACTTATCAAAACTTTCTATAAACCTCCTCCAAACACTCCAAAAACCAAAAACTGAAAAGTAATGGACTGGGAGGACATATACCATTACATCAGATACCTCTCAAAAAATTCTCACCCTTGAGAATCCAAAACCAAGTCCAGAAGGAAGAAATAGGGGTACAAACAACCACCTCGTGAGATACCTCTCAAGGATCATGCTATACTTGAAACACCACTAATAACAAAACACATCAACGTTCAATGATAAACCACTTTGTATTGTTCAAAGTTTGGATTTAAAACGTCTACATCTAAGAAAACCCCCTCCAACATCTGAAACCAGGCCTTATCACATCAACCCAAATGATAACAAAACATACCACATAAGCATAACAACTACAGTGTCAGAACATATGAATCAGGGAATTACATCCTTCATGTCAAGATATTATCCAATCTGGGCGGCACTAACTCACCCACATGGGTTTAATCTCATCACGATTAATGTGTCTCGATTAGGAATCAGGTCCTCCCTTTTCCACATGTCAGGACTTTTATCAGACACTACACCACACACATCACAAGCCAAGGGGAAAAATAGCTCATCTCATATAAAACAGGGTTCAAACATCTCATTACAAATAAAATAAGATAAAAACAGAACTCAAAACAACTTTGGGTACTGGGCACACATATGCATATCTCACTCACAAGTACTCTCTTCCTAGCCACCATGCCTCCACAACACACTAACCAAAGGAATGGTCTGTCCATGCAGCACCTTCTCCCATCGATCTTGGATCTCCACTAGTCATTCCACAAATGTCATGTCATCCTAGATATTCAAATATCCCCAATCAATGACATGGGAGTCATTCTGAAGATAGTAATAAAGCTAGGATATGTGTAACATGTCATGGATCATCTCCAATCATGGTGGCAATGCCAACCAGTACGCTACCTCGCCAACTTGCCCCAACACCTCAAAGGGTCCAATGAACCTGGGATAAATATTAATCCCTCTTCCAAAACTCCTCTTACCATGTCATAGAGAAACCTTCAAGAACATGTGGTCCCAAAACATGAATTCCAAGGGTCTCCTCCTGTAATAATCATAAGACTTATACCGGTCCCGCACTGCTTTCATCCTCTCATGAACAAGCTGAACTTTCTCAATCATGCGCTGCACCACATTCAGACAAAGAATAGTTGCCTCCCCAATCTCCATCCATCACAACAGGGAATGACACGGCCTTCCATACAATGACTCAAATGGAGCCATGCTAATGGAAGAGTGAAAACTATTTTTATAAGCGAAATCTACTAATGGAAGGTGTTGTACCGAAGATCCATAAAATTCAAAGATGCATGCCCGCAAAATATCCTCCAATTTTAGGATAGTCTTCTCTTTCTTCCCATATATCTGAGGGTGTAAATTAGTTTTGAGACATAATTTTGTTCCAAAATCATGATGTAATCCCCTTCAGACTTGTGAGGTAAACCACATGTCCTGATCTAAGATGATGGACCTCGGAACTCCATGAAACCGCAAAACTTCATCCACGTACCTCTTCACCAAGGTGTCCACCATGCCTGACTCCTTGGTCACTAACAAGTGAGATGATTTCATAAGCTGATCTACTATCACCCAAATAGCATCATGACCTCCTTGATCTATGGGTATCCCTATGATGAAATCCATTGATATTTCATCCCAATTCCACTTGGGGACATCCAAGGGTTGCAACAAACCACCAGGGACACAGTGCTTGGCTTTTACCTACTGAAAAAAAAAGAAATTCACCAAAAAACTCTTCCACCACCTGTTTCATCCTGGGAAACCAAAACTGCATCTTTAATCCCTGGTACATCTTGGAAACTCCTAGATGTACCACCAAGGGTGATCTATGAAACTCATGAAGGATTTCACTATGAATCACCACCGGAACAAACAACTTCCCTCAAAACAACATTTGGTTCCAACCATCCTATATCCATCCCTACAGAGCATCATCGTGGCCAACACGATCGTGCATCACTTCTGCCTCCAAGTCTCCCCACTAAGACTCCTCCACCTGCTACATCATAGAATACTGCGCCATCATCTGAAACAAACACCATTTACCATCATCCACTCCTAAATCTAAGTGAAATCCTTCTAACTCCTCCATCACCCTCCAAGCATCCACATATTCTTATACAGCCTCATTCTGTGAATTTCTGCTCAAATCATTGGCCACAACATTTCCCTTCCCTATTATATAGGATATCTTGAAATCATAGTACTGAAGAAACTCTATCCACCTCTACTATCATATATTCAGATCACACTAAGAGAAGATATACCTCAATCTCTTATGATCTGTGAAGACCACAAATCACTTACCAATGAAGTAATGCAGCCATAACTTCAGTGCAAAAACAAATGCTACTAACTCTAAATCATGGGTGGTATAGTTATGTTCATGGGTACGTAATTTTCTAGACCTATAATAGATAACTACTCTTTGTTTCATCAAGGTGAATCACAATCCCAGATGGGAAGAATCATTAAACACCTCAAACATCAGCCCTTCCTCTAGAAACTAGAGCACTAGGGAACTAACCAACTTCCCCTTCAAGTAACCGAACACTTCATGGAACTGATCACTCCACACAAAATTTTGATCCTTCCTAGTAAAATCTATCAACAGAGCTAAAAATCATGATAAATAAAGTACAAATCACTGATAATAGATTGTAAGACCAATAAAACAACAAACATTTTCCACATTATTGGGTTTTTCCCAAGAAAAAAACCACTTCAACCTTTAAAAGGTCCACTGATACACCCTTCTGAGACACCACATTCCCAAGAAAACATACCTCCCATGTACAAAACTTGCACTTGGACAACTTTACATGGAGCTGGTGGCGTCGAAGAACCTGTAAGGCAGTCCTGAGATGCTCAGTGTTATCCTCCTCTTACTTCAAGTAGATCAATATATTGTCGATGAATACAATGAATAACTGATCTAAGAACTCATGGAACATAGATTTTGTAAGTCCCATGAACACATTTGGTGCATTCATAACACTAAACAGCATGACCACAAACTCAAAGTGCCCATACCTACATCTGAAAGTAATCTTCAGGATATCACCCTCCTTCACCCCCATCTAGTGATATCCATACCTCATATCAATCTTAGATAACCAGATCACCCCTCTCAACTAGTTGAAAATATCATCTATCCTTAGAAGAGGGTAACATTTCTTGACCATCACTATATTCAACCTCCAATAGTCTATATATAACCTTGGACTACCATCTGACTTCTTTGTGAACAACACTAGAGTACCCCACAGTGACACACTAGGCTAACCCTTATTCATCATATCATCTATCTGAATCCTCAACTCTCACAACTTATAAGGTTCCATCTGATAAGGGGCCATCAAAATCAAAGAAGCATTGGGCTGAAAGTATATCCCAAACTCGACATCATGTTAAGGGGGTAGCATCACAACCTCCTTGTAAAAAACATATAGTAACTCTTTAAAGACCTTGGTAACATCCACCATCTCAACATACATTGATTCCATTAACAACACAACCAATAAGGAAAGAAGGGGTTATTCATTCTAACTGCCCACATGACAACCCCGCTCACCAACAAAATCCACACACTGACCATCCACATTTAAATCATGACTCTCCTCCAGAAGCAATCGTTAATGATATACACATAATACAACCAGTCTATGTAGAGGATGACATCTTATGGCTACATCTATAGAAAGAATAGATCCCCACAGCACTGTCGTGGTCCCATCATCATTCTACACTCCCGACACACATCAAACAAGCTGGTTTGACCTCCAACTGGCGTACTCAACACTAGGGTAATGGGAAGCCTCTCTATGTCTAGTCCCAAAGAATGGGATAGAGTGAGTGAAACAAAGAAGTTTGAAGCTTCTAAATAAAAAAAATCACAATAAAGGGTACTTAAAAAACTAATCATACCTATAATGACCTTTAGCCTTGCTGGGACTGCCGCCTCTTTTGCGTGTAACTGACCGCATTCATCTCCCCTTCCTCTCTGATGACAACTACCTCCACAACCATGCTTAGGTAGTGGTCCTAGAGCACAAGGGACATCCTAAGGTCATCATCTACCAGCTCTATCTCCCCTCAGTAGAGAAAAAGCCTACTTTCCCTTCTGTTGAAATTGTCTCATTAGTAACTACTGTTGAGGCTAATGTTGAGCCTGTCCACCTCCACCAAACTAATCCCATGAATCCACTAGGAATTATTTCTAAAGATGGTATTGAACCCCATAGAAGAAACACATCGTCCCCAAGACCATAGAAAATGCACGGGGACCGCTGGAACTAGAAGGCCATAAATGAATATGTTGATGTCATCTCCCCACCAGTTGAAACCTCAAAGGTCCCGACACCTGATATTTTCCACTGATAACTCTTCCTCTCAAAGAACTCTATTGTATCCCCTCTCATGGTAGAGCTCCTCACAAGTGCATCCGCTCGACCACCTATACCTTCTTATGAACCACCAAATATGTTGGAAATGTAAAAGGAGTAACCACATACTAGATAGAAGGGTGGAGTTCCTCCTCAAGACGTCTCATATGAGACTCCTCATCCAGAAGAAGGTATGAGGAAAAACAAAGAAGGTTATTGAACTTGATCCCAAGCTACTACACTAACATACTCCCCTGATAAAGGGATAGTGGCTCTTGTCTCTTCTCAGCCTTCATAGTTGATGAAAGGAACTCCACCTGAAATTCCTTCTGAAATTCGACCCACAACACATCTACCTCCTTTCGCTCTCCCAGAAACAGCTTCCACCACTGACGTGCATCTCCCCGCAACTGACTAACTTCCAAAGGAACCCTATACTCTATCGAGGCCTGAATTAGACCGAAGGCAATCTCTAGATCCTTTATCCAACCTTCTATCTCTATGTTAGAAACACATCCCTTGTACTTTTCAAAGCATGATGCTAGAAAGCATGTAATGACCTCTTCCACTAACCATCCTCCTCTATTGGATCAACCCTATAATGATCAACCAAATCATCCTTCTAAATATCCACTGACTGAACCACATGTAGAAGATGTCCAGGAGCCAAAGCTGAAAGGTAAACAAATATTTCCTAAGACCAAATAGTATGGAAATTTACCAAAATTTATTTTAATTTATTTTATTCATTTTAAACCTCCAAAAACAACCCAATTCAAACAATAATACAAGTCATTATGAGGCATGTAACTTTCCTAAGTCTCTACCCTGCAAGAAGGTACATCTTTCTTGGCCATTTGATAAGCTCAAATTTCGTACATTGGATCATGGGAGGCCCTAAAATCCCATGTCCTAGCCAGTTTCTCTATACTATGTCACACACCAAGGTCAACTAGAACTATTTCCATACCATCCCATGCAATCATCACAGTTCCTATCTCCAAACTTCATCATATCTCTCAACCATCAGCTCTGATACCACTTTGTCATTACCCCCCTTCCCTAAAGATACCCCTCCTAGGCTGGAAAAGGATAAAAAGAGATAATGACCCCTAAGTCCCGCCTCTAGTAGGCCCCAGGTTGGCGACTAGCACCAAGGGTGTATAAATCTCATAATATTGGAGGCATTAACCTTTTTAAGAAAACAAGATTGAGTGATATGATGGATCATCCATAAAGAGAACTCTAATACATATATAAAATAAATCCAAAATCTATCCCACATGCATGTAAAAAATAAAACTGATACAAATAAAAAATTCTCCGAGTAAATACTAAAAGTAAATCTAGGCAGCGACAGAGCAACTATCAAGATCTGAGATAATAAGGTCCAGCATGGTCTGTGAAATCATCCTGGAAACCTAAAAGTAGTTTAAATATTTAGGGAGATCATACAATTATACTCAATAGTAAAACCCAAGTCACTCATTTATATGTGAAAGAAGCATAAAAATGATCCTATGATAAAATATCAGAAAAAAAAACACCTAAATAGGTATACTAACCACCACAACCTCATCAAGTAATGCTCACCAAATAACGCAAGTCAAGTAATATAATATAAATCACAACGATGATAGGGTACCCCACACCACTTTCCCACTGATTAGATTCTCTCACACCCTAACGGTAAACGTCATGCTGCTCCCACCTCTTCCAAACATACCACATCGCATCCCACCTGCACACCCCTGGGCCTCACAAACACATCACATCCCACCCGCAGACACCTAGGAAAAAACCACATCACATACCACCCACAGACACCTAGGCCACAAACCATATCACATCCCATACTTAGACACCTAGGCCACAACCGCATCACATCCCACCCATAGACACTTGGTCCACAACCTCATCTCATCCTAAAGACACCTAATAAAGCACAACACAACTCATCCTGAAGACATCTGGGAAAGCACAACTCACCCACACACACCTAGGCCTCACAAACCACAACATTCCCAAATAATCTTGGGCTATCACTACTTAGAAGAAGGATCAGGGAAGAGAGGGCAGCCAACCATACATCCTCCCACCAAGATGTTTGGGAAATAAACCCTCCCCCTTGATAATGGGGGTGTTCAGTACATAGTACTCAACTAGGGTGGGGTGAGTATAGAAATTACAAGGAAAATATAAGTATATACATATAAGATACCAAACACTCATACCCAACCGATGGGTTCTCAAAATAACAACCAAGTCACCACACCATCACCTTTACTGCTACCTCTAAATGCATGACACCATGCGCCAAACCACAAAACCATTTCATTTTTTCAACCAAATAATTTAAAAAAATTCCATTCTTTATTAACAATTCATTTATTCATTCCATTAACCAAACCAACTGATCCATTCCAAACCTCATTAAAAAAATATTTATTCATTCCATTACTACCTGACCAACTACTTATCAAAACACACAACAAGAAATATAAAAAAAATCATACACATAGAAACTCTAGGAAAAGTACCCATACCAACCATCACCATCATTCCTCAAATTCATCCCTCCAAAACCATCCACGTACAACCACATTCTGCAACACATCACTACATAACCCGATCACAGCCCTGTTGCACAACATTTCTCATCCATTCCACTGTCAATCAATCTCACAAACTATGATTCCATTTCACCACCCAATCCATACCACAACACACAATTGTTCTCATAGTTTTACCACATCACAAACCAAACAAAACACAATTTCTAATTTATCAAAGCATCTCTTATTTAATTCCACTTGTTAATTTAGGGGTTATCATAGAAAGTGTATACTTATGGGGCATCCATTCATTATCTGAGTGTACACAATTAACTAATTTCCACATGTGCCCAACCAAAAACTACACCTGTATTCAATAATTTATTAGAGTGAAAAAAATACTCCAATATCCACAATTTTCAATGGGGCATCAAGCCCAAACAATCACAAGATCACAACAAAATAAAAGTTGTAAAAAAATATGAACAAACCCCATTGCCCCTCAATTTCAATTAATGGAAAGTCATTTCACCGAAGGTATATTATCGGTGACCCAAATTATTTTTTTACCCTAACAAGTATAGTACCAGTAATGGTTCAATCCACAGGGAAAAGGGAAGTTATTTTTATCTTTTTCAACTAAGTTTGTATTTTTATTTTAATGAATTTTTCTGAATTTAAAGTTGATTTTTGTTGTTTGGATAAAAATAATGACTAGTTTTAAGTTTCTTTTAACAAATTACTTAACAGAATACGAGTATATATGGGAAAATTGATTTTGATATAGATAAAGAGAGACATGCATTGGGGTTATGGATTAATGAGAAGTTGATTATTAAATCAAATTGCTTATGAGTTTGTGTTTTTCATGATAACCCAACACTCTAGGTTTCAATTTTTAATAAAATTTCCTTGGTCTGGTAAATTTGTATTTAGAGATGAAGAAACTAACTCCTTGGTCCAGTATTCAGTGTTTTACAGTTATTTATTTTTCTTAGTTGATTTTGAGTCGACAAATAATTCCAATGGTCATGGAATTATTCGTCATTATTATTCTTTTGAATCCATGAAAATTCTTCCCTTAGTTTGGTTCAGAATTTTTAGTGATAATAAAAAGTGGTTTAAGAAGAATAAGAAGAGGTTAAAAGGAACAAAAACATTCATAAAAACTAATTTAAATTACAACTCATCATCTTCCACAACCCCAACACACTGGGTATTTAGTTACACATATAGAAAATGATAAACACAAAGCTCTTGATACCTGATGAGATCATGCTTGGAACTTTGAGGAGGGAATGATTCTTCAGTAGACAGAAAAACGGCAGTAGTACAGTGGTAGAACTTCACTCCTTCGGACTTTCAACCTTTTATCCACACTTTATCTCCACACAACATTCTCAAACCAGAGGCCAAGGCCTCCTTTTATAGAAAATATAAATACATGGAGTCTGGAAAAAGTACACGGGTGTACTTTTTTCAACGTGATTTTGACTTTGTTTTCTCCACTGGTAGGCGGCCTAACACACCATCTTTGACTTGGAACATGGAACCACCTGGTAGGTATCTATACACAGAGTGTAGCACTGCCATACACGGCATGTAGTCTCATTTTTCGGCCACCAACCACTTCTAGAAAGTCCTACACGGCGTGTATACGTTAAACACGGTGTGTTCCCTTCAGCCGGCCACATGGGCGTGTAGACTTCTTCTCATCTACCAACTGCTTCTAGAAGGGTGTACACAGCGTGTAAAGTTTGCACACAGCATGTATCGGATTCTGATTACTTGGGAATGTACTTGTCCTGGTCAATCCGTGTCTGAGTCTGGAAGTACACGGTGTGTAAATAAGTACACGCCGTGTAGTTTGTAAATTTTTCTCAATCTCCCCTATTTTGTGTATTTGGCCATAAAACTCTTGAAAATGAACAATATCACCAAAATCAAAGTATTTTTTCCTAAGAAGTAGTTAATTAATGAAAACTTGTTCTTATTTTCAATAAAGTACGTGAAAATGAATACACAAATCAGATGCATCAAACTCCCCCATACTTAGTCATTTTCTTGAGCTCAATCAAATCTCAGCATCTAATTAACAGAGTCTATATTTTAGAAGGAAGGACTTCAGTTAATCATAAAAGTAAATAATAAGTTACAGGAGAAAATTCCAAAAATATACAAAACAGTTTCAATTCAAGAGATATTCTAATCATGCCTCATATATAATTCAATTAAATACTTTCATCCTCTTTTAAACACAAGTTTCAACCTTTCAAAAATAAACAATCCACTTGATGATCTACCTCACCAATAATATACTAAAAACTCAAGAAATTTTAAATAAAAGTTTTTCTCAATCAAAGATATATAAACTTTATCCATAGGTTTGTAATAAATCTAGTTCTCTACTCCAAAAAATTGATTTACAGAAATCATGAGGGCTTTTCAATAAGGATCAGATGTTTCTATGGCTAAAGGTTGGTAGGTAAAGATGTGAAAAATAACTCTGAGGTTTGAAAAAGGAGGCTAAATTCATTAAATAATAGTGCATGATATTCAAAGTTAAGCTCAATGTAAAAGTGTCCTCAACAAGCTTTATCAAAAAATCTCATCACCACCATCTCCTTTAGTTGGGTAGGTAGGGTTCAAAAACCATCAAGTGAGTATAAGGTCCCATTGTTTGTTGCATTTTTTTAAATAACAAAGGGAACCTTTCATAATTTCCACAAATAGAGGTTTGGAACCCTTTTTTCCCCAAATAATCTATAGGCTCTCCCCCATATTTAATTTCTTGACAATTCACGAAAGTATGCCATGTGTTTCCAATCCCTTCTTTTGAGCTCAAATGAATAATCATGTAAAATCATAAAAGAATTAGGATAGGAAGGGAAATAGGCTTGTATTATGGCTTCCTATAAAGGATATTCATGGTTCCTAGGGGCTTCACAAAGATAAGATGTAGGGTAGGTCTCAAGATAAAGGGGTTAAAGCAAACTAATGCCTCAATAATTTTAATGTAATTCAAATATTTCTCATGTTTTAAAAATAAAACTTTCAAATTATGGTAGTTATGTATATCCTAAGAATCTCTCAAGAAAGAGGGTATTAGGAAGAATATGAAAAAGGGTTTAGAATACCTCTCAAGAGTGGGAAAACAAATAAAGAGACAATCAGGTCGTGAATTACATATAATTGATTAGTCTAATCGATGTAATTATCCAAGGATTACAAGTTGTAATTTAAACTATATCAACAATCATATTAAAATACCTAAGAACCAAAATAAGCATGAAACTTTTAAAATTTTCCACTTTCAGCTTTATTATTTAAAAAAATGGTTAACCAAAATGTCTTCACATTTTAAAATATATCTTCTAATAATGGTGTCTCCTAGAATGATGATAAGGGAAAAGACTAAGGTGGTCGAGAGACGCTCCCCCATACTTAATACCACACTTGGTCCACCAAGTTCCCAAAAGTGAATAAGGGAATGTGGGGATACAATAGTGGACCAGAATGAGGAGAATTAAGGAAATAATTAAACCAAGAAAGAAAAGAAAACAATGAAAAAAAAAAGAACACTCCCCTCGTGTCTAGGTGTAGAAAATGGGAGGTGATGTAATAGTGCAGCCCAAAACGTTCCAGAGTACCTGTGATGGTGGGGAAAAGAGAACATTGCAAGCATAAACAACATACACAGACACAAGATATCACAAAAATATATATATATAATGAAAAACATGTGTCTAAAAACTAGTCAAGGGGTCTCCTCAGAAGAGGCATCATTCAGTATAGAACCAGCTAGAAGAGATGGATCAGGAGTCGTGGCAACTGGAGGCTCGAATGCTACACCCGGAAGATAAGTCATAGAAGTAGGAGCCTCAAGAGCTAGACTCAGAAGGGGAAGCTCAGCGTCACTCCCTAGACTAGCAGTAGTAGTGGCAGAAGTGGTAGTGGCAGTGGGGCCCACAGTGGATAGGAGAACTGAATCTGTGGCCAGTGCAGTAAAGGGCAGTGGAGCTGCAGAATAAGGGCCAGGAGCTAAAGCAGGGGTAGGCGGCGGGGACAGGAGGGCCAGTAGGAGGTTGGGGTCATGCCTCAGTAAGGACGTAGGCACCCCCTGCTTCCGGACCAATCTCATGCGAATAAGCATGAGATAGTCCATCTATTGGGGGGGGCCTAATAGGTCATGAGGAATTGAAGGCTCAAAAACCCCGAGATGGTGGGCAAGGCAGGTAGCGTAAAACCCACCGTTTAGTTTTCCATGACAGCTGGTAAACATGGTGTGTAAATAGAAGGTGGTAAGGTAAGGTAGGTCCAGGTAGTCCTGCCGGATGACACAGGTAAGAAGATCCATGTCTCGACCAGTCACGACCCTCATATCCTCATGTCGGGGAAAAATAATGGTGTTGAACCACCTGTGGGTGAACCGAAGGATAGGGTCAGCTATAAGGGTACTCTTCTGGGAGGTAGGGGTATAGTGGTGGTTAGGCCCAATAAACTCCCACCACATGGAAATGAGGTCAGGGCGCTCGGGTCAGGTCATGGAGAAGACATGGGGTGGGGTGATAGGATGAGGATAGAAACCACACCCTCGGCCGAACATGGTCATGGTAAGGTAAAATTATCGTCCGCCTAGCCGGAATCGGACCACTGGTACTGCATCATTGGGCGTCTCCCGGTACCCGGCCCTGTTGAACTTGAATGATGCAGAAAACTCCAAAAATAAATCCTGAAAAATAAGAGTGCTAACCTGGAAGATCATGACTAAGTGAGTGTACCTAAGAAGATCCTACAACTCTACCCAGATGCCCAACTGTTCTGGGACGATGCTATCTAGATAGCGGCTGCTCAATGGAATCGGGCAGAGAGAGAAGCGTCAGACTCTGTCATGTGCCAAATCGGTGACCGGGAACACCATTCAAGGGTAGGGAACACCTGCAGGTCTCGGACCAGGTGGAGGTGTTGCAGCAGGATCTGGATCTGTGGTTGGATTGGCTATAGTAGGTGGAGGGTCGCTGGAGGGGGCGTTCTATGAGGGACCAGCTGCGGATGAGGAGAGCTCAGGTGGAGTGGCAGCTGGTGGGGAAGGAATGATGGTTCTCGGAGGCTCTGTGCTAGATGGTGGAGGTGAGACACTACTCATACCAGCCTCGGCTAAGGGGTTGAGGGGTAGAAGTATGGCCAATGGAGGTAGCTAATAGACCGGAGAGTCCGGATCTGGTAGTGTCGCAGTCCGGAGTTGGATCTGTCGATAAATGGGCCTCTCTCCCTCAGTGGCAGAGGCGGGCCACTTCCCATGGGAAGGATCTTTGTCTGCCATACCCTGAAATAGAATAGAAAAACCAAACAAAAGAAAAATAAAATAAAAAGGAAAAGAATAAAATTTGAGAAAAATGGAAAAATAAAAAGGTACATAGCATGTAGTTCTAGAGTACACGGCGTGTAGTGAAAGTGGGTTACCATCCCGTGTTCTCTGGATAGACACGCCGAGGGATAAGGGGATAGACCAATGAAGGATACATGGAATGTACTGAACATACATGCCATGTTCAAGTAAAGTGGTCATGGTCGTGTAGTGGCAAAGATACCTGGGCACGATGGGGGTTGGTACACGGTGTGTACTGAACATACACACATTGTTCATGAAAATGGTGTGTGAGGTCGTGTGTTGTAGAATCCGAATGGTGATCTGATCTATAAATCACCCTAAACACTTATAATAACTTGAAATAGAGGGTGAAGAAGGGTGTACCTGGACCGAGGATCAAAATGCAGTAGAAATCAGAACCAGAAATGCCTGAAATCAGTGGATTCGAGAGTGGGGAGGTCGGGTGGCGTACGGGGGAAGAAACGGGGAGAGGGGGTCTGCACGACACGGCCTAAATCCGGGTGGTCCACGGATTTTATAGCCGTGATACACAGCATTTAAAATAGACTATACACCATGTATCCCATTTTTTTAAGGATAAAAAAATATATATAGATATATAATTATTATATTAAATAATATAATAATTAATATTAATAATTAAAATAGTAAAAGTGTATATATATACATAATTCAAAAATAAAACTATAAACATAATGTATCTGAAAATACAAGTTGTGTGTTTTAAAATTGGAAAAAGATAAGTACAACCTTTGGTCTGGTGCTTGGGGCGAGGTTCGAACTGGAGATCGGCCATTCCGAATGGAAGCCCTCAACCACTGGAGAAAATATTGTACTGTTGCTCCTATTTATTATATATATATATATATATATATTTAATGTATATGAACTATACTACATGGGAAGAAATTAAATGCATGGTGTGTGGTTTTTAATTAGACAAAAAGGGATAAAGTAGGGAGATTAGCCGAGTTCGAACCCGGATCTTTTGGATCCAGGGCCGAGACTCTGCCAATCTGCCAACTTCACCCGCATTAATTACTTTATGTGATTTTTTTTCAGTTTTTAGAAGGGAAACATGGCACACATGACGTATATCAAAAGACATGTCATGTGGTTTTATTAAAAGAACAAATGATGGAAATGGGGTGGTTGTCAAGATTCGAACCCGGGTCTTTTGGAGATGGGTTACGATCTTGGAATCCCCACACATACCGTGTAAGAAAATACGTAGAGAAAAAGGAGGAACCCCGTGCCTAAGGTAGGTTGGGAGAGATCCGAACCCGTGATGGCTCGGATAACTCCAGTGACCTTACCATCGGCACCAGCATCATCCCTATTTATTACTTAGTTAAACTATATATTTATAATAGTTAGAAAATAAATGAAAAGGAAAAAAGTACACGTCGTGTATATATGTGGTACACGGCGTGTATCCACTGGGTTGCCTCCCAGGAAGCACCTTTGTTTTAGGTCATTGTCTCGACCTACTTACCTCATCTTACCTGAGTTGTATGGTGGACAATGTTCCCACCGTGTCATCTATGTGATGGTAAGCCTTAAACCATTTTTCATTCACCTTGAATGGTTGACCATCCTCTCTAGAAATTTCCACCACTCCATGATGGAATACGCGTATAACTTGGAATGGTTCTGACCATCATGACTTTAACTTCCCTGGGAATAATTGAAGACGAGAGTTAAATACAAGTACCTAATCACCGGGTTGAAAAGATTTACGTGAAATCATCCGGTCGTGAATTGCTCTTGTCCTCTCCTTGTACAACTTAGCATTCTCATACGCCTCTAATATGATTTCATCAAGTTCCGATAGTTGGAAATTTATCTTCTCTTCAGCTGCCTTCAGATCAAAATTCAGGGCCTTGACAACTCCACTGGTAGATGGAACATCTTTCCATAGATGAGGCGGAATGGGGACATTCCCAGTGGTGTTTTGAAAGCTTTCTGATATGCCCATAGAGCATCATCTAACTTCTTAAACCAGTCTTTCCTCAAAGTGTTCACTATTTTCTCCAGGATATACTTGAGATCACGGTTTGAGAGCTCCACTTGTCCAATGGACTATGGATGATATGGTGTCCTTATCTGATGCTTTACTCCATACTTTGACAGTATTACTCTCATAAGTGTGTTTTCTAAGTGGTTCCCTGTATCGCCGATTAGTACTCAGGGAACTCCAAACCTAATAAAAATATGTTTCCTTAAAAATATCATGACTACCTTGGCCATGTCGTGTGCTGAAACGATGGCTTCCACCCACTTGGAGACGTAGTCGATGCAGACCAGGATGTAAGTGTTCACGAAAGATAGGGGAAAGGGACCCATGAAATCTATACCCCAAACTTTGAATATCTTGACCTCCAAGATGGGGTACTAGGTAATCTCTACTCTACGTCCCATGTTACCAGTCCTCTGGCATCGATCACAACATGAAACAAAGGCCCAGGAATCTTTATGCATGGTGGGCCAGAAAAACCCAGATTATAGGATCTTGGATAAGGTACGATCAGTTCCATGATGTCCCCCAACTAGTGAGGCATGACAAAACTCTAGGAAACTGTGAACTTCATTCTTTGGGATACAACGGTGGATCACCCCATCGCCACAGGATCGAAATAACAGAGGATCTTCCTAGAAGTACCTTTTCACATCAGAGAAAAATCTCTTCCTCTACTGGAAGGAGAGGTCGGGGTGAATGACACATGTAACCATAAAATTAGCAATATCAACATACCATGGTATAGGTGTTTCATTGACTGAAAATAGGTTCTCATCAGGGAAATCCTTTTTGATCTTCTGATATTCCTCCTCTAAATGAGTCAGCTCTAGGCGGGAGAGATGGTCAGCAACAATGTTCTCACTCCATTTCTTATCTCAAATCTCTAGATAAAATTCTTGTAAGAGGATTAACCAACAGATCAATTGGGGATTCACATATTTCTTTTTTAGTAGGTACTTTAGTGCTGCATGGTCAGTATAAACAATAACTTTAGACAACACTAAGTAAGAACGAAACTTGTCAAACGTGAAAACCACTAAAAGCATCTCCTTCTCTGTGGTGGTGTAGTTTATTTGTTCCTCATTGAGCATCCTACTGTAATAATATATAGGTCGTAAAATTCGATCAATCCACTAGCCCAAGACTTCTCCCACTGCATAGTCACTGGCATCGCACATCACCTCAAATTGTTCCTCCTAGTTGGGAGAAATCATCACTGGAGATTCCACCAGGAGCTGCTTCAGGTGTTCAAAAATTACGGTGCATGTCTCATCGAACTCAAATATGGAATCCTTGGTTAGAAGATTGGTGAGGGGCTGATCTATTTTTGAGAATTCGCAGACAAACCACCTGTAAAAACCTATATGCCCTAGGAAGCTGCGGATGGATCTGATGGAAGTCAGAATAGGTAGTTGTGAAATGAATTCTATCTTTGTTGGGTCCACATCTATCCCCTTTTCTAAGATTCTGTGGCCAAGGACGATGCCACTTTTCACCATGAAATGGCACTTTTCCCATTTCAAAACTAGGTTAGTGTTCCCACATCATTCCAAAACTAGCTTGAGGTGCCGCAAACAAGTGGTGAATGATTTTCCGTAAATGGAAAAATCATCCATGAATACCTCCAGGATCTATTCTGCCATGTCATGGAAGATAGCCAGCATACGGCGCTAGAAGGTGGCGGGGGCATTGTACATGCTGAAAGGCATACTTCGGTAAGTAAATGTACTGTAGGGGCAAGTGAATGTGCTCTTCTCCTGATCCTATAGAGAAATGGAAATATGGTTATAGTCAGAATATCCATCGAGGAAGAAATAGAAGTTGTGCCCTGCTAGCCTCTCTAGAATTTGATCCATGAATGGAAAGGGGAAATGATCTTTCCTCGTGGAATCATTCAGATTTTGGTAATCAGCATAGACTCACCATCTCGTTATAGTGAAAGTGGGGATGAGCTCGTTTTTATCATTTTAAATCATAGTGATACCCCCCCCCCTTTTGGGGTACCACTAGTAATGGACTCACCCACAGATTATTCGAGATGGAATAGATGATGCTTGCATCTAATAATTTGATCACCTCTTTCTTTACAACTTCTTTCATGGGGGATTCAGGCACCACTGTGGTTGCTGATATTTCTTGGAACCTTCTTCAAGTAGAACTTTTTGGGTGAAAATGGTAGGGCTGATACCCTTCAAATAAACTAATTTCCACCCAATAGCATGCTTCCGCTATTTCAGAACCTACAGAAGTGCATCTTCCTACTCCTTTGATAGTTCTGCGTTAAGTATAACAGGAAATGTTTGATGGTCTACCAAATACCTATACTTTTTTTAAGATGGAAGAGGCTTCAGTTCTAGTCCAGGAACCTTTAAAATCAAAGGCACAAGTGGTTGCACCTTGTACCATTCCATACTATCAGGAACAACTGCACGTTGCCAATAGTGGTTGCCCTGGCTTTCTAGGAATTTCAAGTCTTCTAGCTCTTCTTCAAATGGAATGTCTAGAATGATAAAGTTATCAGAAATAAAAGAACATACCAGATCATCCACTAAGAAATCATCCACGGTAGTTATTGCATAACATCCCTCATGATCAGACAATGATGCATGCTTGATAGCCTTGAGGACATTGTAGGAGACTGTCTTGTCTCTTACCCAGAAAATTAGCTCCCCTTGGTGCACATCAATCAGTACCTTCCCAATTTCCAAGAAGGGTCTTCCAAAGATGAGAGGTACCTCATAATCATCCTCTATGTCGAGGATGATGAAATCTGTGGGAAGGATCAGCCTACCCACCTTGACCAACACGTCCTCTAGTATCCCCTTTGGATATTTGATGGATCAGTCAACAAGTTGAAGGGATACTCGGGTAGGCTTTAAATTATTGAGCTCTATATTTTTGAAAACATTGAGGGGCATGAGGTTCACACTGGACCCTAAGTCATAGAGGGCATTCCCAAACTCACATGGTCTAATAGTACATGGAATGGTAAAGCTACCTAGATCCTAAAGTTTATGAGGAATCGAATGTTGGACGACTGCAGAACACTCCTTGGTGAGGGAAATGGTGCCTAGATCCACCATCTTTCTTCTATTGGAGAGTATTTCCTTCATGAATTTGGCATAAGTGGAAATCTGTGTTAGTACCTCTACAAATGGAATATTTATGTGCATCTTCTTAAACACATCCAAGAATTTGATGAACTGGTGGTTCATCTTTCTCTGCTTCAATCTCTCTGGGAAGGGTAAGGCAGGCTCAAAGGGTTTGACAACCTTCTTCCCTTTATTCTGCAAAACCTCCTTCTATGGGAATTTGGATGAAGAGGGGTTTAAATTTGTACCTTCTTCATCAACAGGGGGTGTGGGTGCACCTGGTTGTGCTGGTTGGTGTTGTTTGATCTCCTTTACACTCTGTAGCATAATGTCATGAGCCTCCTCCCTTGGGTTCTTCTCAGTGTTACCTGGTAGTGTACCGGGTTTCCTTACCTAGATTTGGTTTGCCAACTGGAAAATCTGATTCTCCAGACCTCAAATAGAAGCCTCATGATTTTGGAACTTGGTTTCAGTAGTAGATATAAATTTTTTCATGAGATCCTCTAACCTTGAGGTGTTCTTCTGCTGAGGTGGTTATTGAGATGGTGGAGGTGGTGGTTGTCGTAGTTGTTGTGGGTGAGGGTTTTGATACCCTTACTTTTGATAAGAGACTTGTTGAGGCTATTTCTGCCTCTGGTACTGGTTCTGATAAGGAGGCTGGTTGTAGCCAAGTGGTCATTGGGGCAGAATATTCTACTGTTATTGACCCCAGCCTGGGTTTTGTTGATCATGCCATGTCGGGTTTTGGTACTGCTGATACTAGTCTGTCCCTCGGTTTTGGGTAACATAACTTAACTATCTTGTTGAAGGGACTTTAGCAGAACCCGATCATTCTCCCATGATGTGGTTATCACCACATTCTCTATATGTTGGATGGTTTGCCGCATGTACTTGAGATGTGTCGTTCAGATTGAGCACATCGATCTTTTTGGACCTAGTATTCAACAGGGCAGCAAGCATAGTAGTTGCATCAATGTTATTCATACCTCGTTTCTGGGTGCCCCACTCAGAATGCCACTAGAAGCTGTTGGCAGACATGTCTTCCAGTAGTTTGAAAAGTTCTTCAGGGGATTTCCTCATTACCATACCTCCAACAACAGCGTCCACCACAGACTTTGTATTCATTGTCAACCCTTTGTATAAGTTTTGGACATACATACAAAGTGGAAGTTATTGGTGTGGTAATTTGTGCAACATATCCTTGAAGTGTTTCTCATGATTCATGCAGTGACTTAGTATCATTCTTCTGGAAGTTATGGATTTTTTTCCATAGAGTCACTGTCTTCGAGGGTGGAAAGTATTTAGATAGGAACGCCTGGGCTAGCTCCTCCCAGGTGAGGATAGATCATTGTGGAAAACCTTTAATTCAGTATTTCACTTTATCCCTTATAGAGAAGGGGAAGAGGCGAAGACAAACAGTGTCTGTGGACACTCCGTGGTATCAAAACGTTTCGCAGACCTTTAGAAAATTGGAGAGATGGGCATTGGGATCCTCACTGGGAAAGCCACCAAACTGAATGGTGTTCTGGATTAGATGCATGATAGCAGGCTTGATCTCGAAGTGTTGGGCCTACACCGGTGGACGAATGATGCCCATGTCAGCTCCGTGGATAGATGGCAGGGCGTACTTCATGAGAGTACAACGTGGAGGTGGCTTCTGAGGGAGTGGAGCTGGCATGTATTTTTGTTCTTGAGGGGCGAAGTATGGCCCCTGACCTTGGTTGAAAAATGGAATCTGCTCCGGTTGGAATTGCTGGAGTTGATGCGGACCATACCCTAAAGCAAGTGGAGCTTGCTGGTTCTAGTTTTCATCCGAACCTAACTATTTTCCAGCTCCTTGGACTACAGCTATATTTCCTTCCTCGTTCTGCGCCAGTGGAGTGTTTTGGTTATTCTTAGCCATGAGTGCTTGTTGGCGCCTCAAGATTGTTCGTTCAATCTTTAAGTCAATCGGAAAAAACCCTGACGACTCAACGTTCTTGGAATGTGTGAGGTAGCCACTCATACATCTAAAGAACTGCACGATATGAAACACACCAAGCGTAAACGAGGAAAAAGAATGATAAAAAAATGAGATTAGAAAAGATATTTTTGTGAATTTTTTATTTTTATTTTAACTATAATTTGATACAACCTAAATGAAAACAATAATAAAATTAACTTTTCTTTGTTCCCCGGCAACGGCACCAAAATTTGGAGAATCGTTTCACCGAAGGTATATTATCAGTGTCCCGAATTATTTTTTTATCCTAACAAGTATAGTACCAGTAAGGGGTCGATCCACAAGAAAAAAGGAAGTTATTTTTGTCTTGTTCAACGTAGTTTGTATTTTTGTTTTAATGAAGTTTGCTGAATTTAAAGTCTATTTTTATTGTTTGGATAAAAAGAATGATTGTTTTTAAATTTATTTTAATAAATTACTTAATGGAATGCAAGTAAATACAGGAAAATTGATTTTTATATAGATAAAGAGAGACTTTCATTGGGGTTATCGATTAATGAGAAGTTGATTATTAAATCAAATTTCTTAGGAGGTTGTGTTGTTCATGATAACACAACACTCTGGGTTTTAATTTGTACTAAAATTTCCTTGGTCAATTAAATTTGTATTTAGAGCTGAATAAACTAACTCCTTGGTCTGGTAGTCAGTTTTTTATAGTTCTTTATTTGGCTTAGTCCATTTTGAGTCGACAAATACTTCCAATGGTCATGGAATTATTCATCATTATACTTCTTTTAAATCCCTAAAAATTCTACCTTGGTCTGGTTCAAAATTTTCAGTGATAATAAAAAGTGGTTTAAGAAGAATAAGAAGAGGTTAAATGGAATGAACACATTCATAACAACTAATTTAAATTACAAATCATCATCTTTGACAACCCCAACACACTGGGTATTTAGTTACACATATAGAAAATGATAAACACAAAGCTCTTGATACCTGATGAGATCGTGCTTGGAACTTCGAGGAGGGAATGATTCTTTGGTAGACAGAAGAATGGTGGTAGTACGGCGGCAGATCTTAACTCTTTCAGACTTTCAACCTTTTCTCTACACTTTCTCTCCACACACCATTCTCAAATCGGAGACCAAGGCCTCCTTTTATAGAAAATATAAATACACAGCGTGTGGCAAAGGTACACGAAGTGTAATTTTGTCAACGTTCTTTTGCCTTTGTTTTCTCCGCAGGTAGGCGGCCTAACACACCGTCTTTGACTTGGGACGCGGCGTCTCCTGGTAGGTATCTATACACGACGTGTAGCACCACCATACATGGTGTGTAGTCTCATTTTTCAGCCACCAACCACTTCTATAAACTCTTACATGGTGTGTATACATTAAACACAACATGTTCCCTTCAGCTGGCCGCATGGACGTATAGACTTCTTCTCATCCGCCAACTTCTTCTAGAATGGTGTACACAGTGTGTAAAGTGTGCACACGGTGTGTACCGGCTTCTGATTACTTGGGCATGTACTTGTCCTGGTCAATCTGTGTCTGAGTCTGGAAGTACATGGCGTGTAAATAAGTACATGCCGTGTAGTCTGTAAATTTTTCTCAGTCTCCCTTGTTGTGTGTATTTGGCCATAAAACTCTTGAAAATGAACAAGATCACCAAAATCAAAGTATTTTTTCCCTAAGCAGTAGGTAATTAATGAAAAATTCTTCTTATTTTAAATAAAGTACGTGAAAATGTATACAAAAATCAGATGCATCAATAAATTGATTCCTTATCTTCAATTAGGTTGGAAAAACCATGATTCACACGTAAAAAAGAAGTAAAAACCCCTCCCACATGATGAAAAATATGGATAAACAAAGTAAATACCAGCTCAAATGGATTTCAGCATTCTTTACACGAGAACGGATCACATGACGGACCTCTGATTACCTATTCTGCAATATCTGCATCCATCTGAGGATGTTGTGGCACCACTGCACTGATAAAAACCTAAGGTAACCCCATTAAGAATATGGGTAAAAAATCCACAGTATAGAAAGAATATATGGAAGAAAATAGGATCAAACAGAGAGAAATTTCTAGAAAATGAAGGGAAAACACACCTTGGATCACCATAGATTTCCAACAAGAAATCATCAAGATTGATGGATCAGAGAGGGAGGGAGAGAGCTCTAACAAATCCTCAGGGTTCCTGGGGTTCATCTGAAATAAGAGGAAGTAGAGAGAATGTATGAATGAATGAAAATTCGGCTGAAAATAATTTTTAAAACATAACTGAATTAGGGTATTACATGATGTGTAATGCCCTTTCATGGCGTGTAGTACCTAGGGTTTGGTTTCTACCAAAAAACACATTGCCTCTTAATTTATTTTATTTTTAAAACCCCAAAATATTAACTATTGTGAAAAATATAGTACAATCTGTAGAACACAACTTCGCATCATGTAGCTTAGTTACATAATGTGTAATCCCCCTTCTTCCATCCTCCAACAACCGAACTTCTCCAAAGTTTCTCTGAGCCTCCTTTGAACCCTCCAACAACCAAAAATTGGAAAGTAATGGACCAGGAGGAAACATACCATTACAAGAATGGAGAGTATACACTACCCATTTGAATACATCTGAAACTTTTTGAAGTTCTATTTAAGTTAATAACCCTTCAGTGATCTCTCAAATAGGACTGAATTCAACATGGAGCTCCTCATAGTTCTTTATCAGAAGAGCCATAGGAATTTCACCCTAGATAAATTGTGTGGTTGAATCCCACTTTTCTCATTTATTTCAAAATTCACCAAATTATATCCATCTTAAAAATCCAATAAAGTTATAACATCCCCAAAATCTACACTCCTAGATTTGGTTCTAAAATCATAAACATTACATTTCTAGCATAAACATCGATGAAGGTGACCCAATTATTTTCATCCAAAACTTACAACATTAGAAGGAAATATTTGATAACTTATATTCTCTAGGACCTTTTAGGTTTAGAGTTTTAGATAATTAGGACAAACTCCTAACATCATGGATTCATAAACAACTAGTTTATAAAGATAAACATCATCAACCACTATACCTAGATTTTCATATCCCACATTAGGTCATCATCATCATCCATATGAAACCCTTGTAGAAATAATTAATTTAACATAATTCTTGAAAACTTGGGTAAAAGGAAACATAAGATGGGTGAGCTCAAATTCTTAGTAATGATGAACATAATAATTAACAATTAAATTTCATCAGTGGTATTAAGATGAGCATAAGGGTATGATGACATAATCAAAGTGAATGAGAATAACATAAGAGAAATTATATACATAAATACATGGATCATCAAACATAAAAACAAGGAATGAGGCTTTAACAAAGGAAAGAGTCATCAGAATCAATAATCATGATTCATGTGGCATCAATATTGATCAAAGGAAACATTTATAACCCATATAAGCATAACAAAAATTTGTTTCTATCTTGGGACATTATCTTCATAGAAACCTTAAAGAACACTTAATATTGAAATAACCATATATAAGACTTATAATATATTTTTCTAGATAATATAATAATTACTCAATTCATTGGAACAATATCTAGGTGCACCCATTGTATAAGTTATATCAGGCTCAGCCAGTGCTATCTGGGTACACCCATCATATAAGATATATTGGGCTCACCTAGTGCTATCTGGGCACACCCATCGTATAATCTATATCAGGACACCAAAAACTATTTGGGTGCACCCATCATATATAATGTCCAAGAACCACAACATGAATAAATTATATAAAGCGTATATTTGATCATAAACTCATTGAAACAACCTTTTATTATTTTTAGAACTTGATTAACCCTTGGAAAATAAATAGTTTCTATAATAATATCTTTCAAACATGATTAACCCATGGAGAAGAAATAAGTTCTATAAAAATCTCTTTGAAACGTGATTAACCTATGGAAAATAAATAGATTCCATAAAAATCTATTTAAAATGTGATTAACCCATGGAAAAGAAATGGGTTTCGTAATAATTAAATAATCTTAATCCATCCAGATAAAGAATGAGGATGGTATCATTAAAAAATATCCCCATTTTATCATAATTAATAACAATTTTTGTTTATTTTGATGAATATAAATTCCATTAAAAGATCATTAAAAACATTTTTGAGGGAAATAACATTTTCATTTTGAAAAACACTTTTAAAAACTAAAAGAAGTTAAAATATCATGTAAAATGGATTTAGAAAAATCATTTATTTTTAGAAAATAATATTTAAAAAAAATTACAAAACATGGATATGGAAGAGGAAGATACCCGATATAAAATAAAATACATGGTCAGTATCAATTAAAAATGTCTTTTTTAATATTTCTTCAATCAATAAGGGGGAAAATTTAAATAAAACATGTTAACCATATTAATAAATATTTTAGAAAAAATATATGTGGTTTAAGAAACTAATAACATGTGATTTAATCCAAAGGAACCTTGAACATGAACAATATATAAGGGAAGTAGATTTTAACATAAATCCTTTTCCATTTTGATAACTCTTTAATTATAATCCCCACGAAAGAATAAATTCAAATTGTAATTTAAATATCATTAACATAGTATTTTCATGATATAACATGTCAAAGGGTAGTATATACACCTCATAAAATAATATAGGTGTTTATCATAGATGTATATCTCAAAGAAAGATAATTTGAGATGAATAACCCTTAAAACACACCATTTAATCGAGAATTAATCAATGAATTTATTATGTGAATCAAACATAAATACACATAAAATAATTATAAATAAAACTTAATATAACAAAAATTCATTACACATATAATCATGACATAAGAGTGTCAATGAAGAAGTAATATAACCCAATGAAAATAAATTGAGTTAAGAAATTATTTACCACTTGGTAAATTTCAAGTCAATTTCCATTGAATTAAATAATTCAAATAGAAACTTAAAAATACCATTATTTATAAAGGATTAATTTTATTACATGTAATTGGGAAGTATATACACCACACAATAAAAACAAGTTGTAAATATGACATATGTCTCATAGAAATAAAAGGTGAGATGAGAAAACCCTTACCTAAAATCCAAAATTTCCATGTGTGTCCTTTAACTCCTGTATAATAAGATTACATCAATTATTTTATTTCTTAAAAATATTTTCCTGGTTTAATACCTTATACTTAAATCATTTATTTTATTTTTTTAATAACATTTTTAAATATTTAATCAGTTAAGTCCACATTGGATGTTTTGGGGAAGTTTGGTTCATTATTTCAAAACAGATTCAATGTGTTGACTATGGTCAAAGAGGTCATTATTTCAACATCTCCAAAATAATAATCATACATATGGTAGGTTGTATTTATGCATGAGTAACATTTCTATTTTTCAATGATCATTATGGAAATAAGGTAAGTAATATTTTATCTTTCCAGAATTATTATCATTTCATAAATACCATATTATTTATTTAAATATACTTATATATATATATCATCCATGTGTTGTGGTGATGAAAAAAGGTTCACGTATCTTCATGGATGTGGTATTCCACATATATGCACGAATGATGTTATCATTTTTCTGTGAGTGGAAAGGTAAGAAATAAAATGATAAATTATCATTTCAAAATGATAAATATGTCATTAATATCATAATTATTTCATGTATATCCCATATATTCATTAATATTATCATTATTACCTTACATGTAAATCATTAAAGAAAAACAAATCACATCGCATCGTGTGGCAGCGGTCCATCGTACACACATGTGATGTTATCGTATCCCCCACAGAATGGAAAATAAAAAAGGTATATGTGATATAATATTTATAGAAATATAAATATATTAAAAATATCATATATATATATATATATATGTTTATATATATACTTTTAATCTATCGTTATATCAATCTGTGAGAGGCAGTGATGGAAAACAAATGACATCGGTTCGTGAGACGGTAGTCCACCGTACACATGAATGATGATGTCGTATCCCATTTTCTGGAATAGGAGATATATTTAGGTTATGTCATTAACATGATAACATATAATTATATGGTGAATATTTTTTATTATATAATTATAATTTAATAATATTTTAAGTAAGTGGAAGAAGAAATAAAATAAATACAATAGGTTCAGCACGATACCTCTTCTTCAGACAACCTCCTTAGGTAAGCACCAAAATGATTATTAGGATAGATTTTTTATCAAAATAAAGGCACTAAGATGTGGGGAGGTAATTAAGAAATACATTTTGGTAGTTATTGTCTAATTCAAATTTATTTTAAGGTTGTAATAAGATAGTAGAGGGGGTGACCTTTTATAAGTGTGGTGAGTGGTACACTTGTAATTTTTAAAAAGAAAAAGGTGTACCCATGTCTTTCACATTCCACAAGGATAAAAATGAATAATTATTGATCCTTATAAATTATAAGGTATAAATATTTCCATACAATATTTTTTATTAAGTTTTTAGGTCATTTATACCCTTATTTTTTTCTTAACCCCTGGTAAACCCATTTTCACCTTAACTACTGTAATTAATTTTTACTATTTTTCACTATTAATTATGGTAAAAAATCAAGTTCAAATTATTAGATAATATAAATTATTCTAAATCCAAATATTTAATCCATTTTATCAAATTCAATTCATAGTATTGGAAAATTTTAAATTAAAACTAAACCCGCAGACGTGATAAAAAAGCAGATTTTCAAGAAGTGTATTTTTTAAGTAAAAGATGATTTTATATTAAATCTATGACTAATAATAATCATTGTATTAATATCAATTAATATTTATTTATATATAATGTATAAATTTAATTTAAATCATTCCTCATTATGGTTTTTTTAATTAATTAAAAAGGAGAAACATTATGCACTTTAAAACGGTTTTTAGAAAAATCCCATTTTTAAACCCAAATACAAACTTATACTAAAATCCAATATGAAGTTGATTAAAAAAAATTAAGTGGATTAAATAAAACTAAATAATAATTATTTTTCTTTAAATAATATTCAAAACAAAATGTGACATTTAAATTTCTTAATTTATTGAAAAAAATGACATTTTTAGAAAAATCGGTATTTTTCACTATTCGCTGAAAAATCAATATTTTCCAAAAAAAACCAAAAAATCACTCAAAGTAAATTTTTATATTTTGATTTTAAAAGTTAAGTTAATTTTATTAAATTAATTCTCTAAATGTTCCAAAAAATAATTATAATATTTTTTCATGAAAAGCAATAAAAATCATTTTTGAATAAATCATATTTTAAAATAATAAAATTAATTTACTGAAAATTGATTGATTATTTACTGAAAATAAGTCAAAATTTTATATTTATTAGGAAATATATATATATATATTTCATAAGTTATTTAATTCTATTCATACCCTCCAATTTAATGGCAAGGTTTTAACGATTATATATTTTGCGGGTCATTTAAGCTCTATGTTGCATGTCAAATATGCTATCAAACATAGTTTTATTTTATAAAATATCAGGGTGTTAAACCCTCCCCTATTTAATAAATTAAATCATTTAAATTTTAACTTTATATTGGTAATAAAAGTTTTTATGTTTAAAAATATCTTTTTTGTAACCCACATCACAAAAAGGGTTAATAAAACATTCTCTTAAAAAGAGGAAAAGGGAAATGAGAAGGTTATTACATAACTAGGTTTCCACATAGGAGAATGGTTATGGAAGGTGATGATATATACATGGAATAAAATAATAAATAATTATGGATATTGATATAGATAATTTATCATACTAAAGTGAATGATCAACAGAAATTTAAGTACCTTAAAACCACAAATCTATGATGAGTGAAAAGACTATCAACTCATAAAAAATGAAGGTACTAGGATAATATTTTTATTTCAAGATAATTTTACTATATTTGAGAAATTAATTTACCATATATACTGAAAAAAAATTTAAATATACTTACTTGAATAGTATAATTTCATTATTTATCCAATTTCCACCACAATCTCATTTTTTCTCTAGACGACGAGTATTCAAGATGAATTTTTCATGCCTGAAGCACTAAAATTAACTTTTAAATACCAAATAACCATAAAATGGATGACAATATATTCCTTATATATTTATACATTAACCAAAACTGTCACGACCTGACCTCGGGGCTCGTTTCGTGACTACCCCAAGCCCGCCTTCCATAGGCCAGGGGCTGGCGACTAGAACCAAGGCGTAATTCCCAATAAAAGAAGGGAAGGCATTGCCTTTGTAAAGTAAACAAACACCACAGAGTAAGAAACCAGAAGTAAACACTAAGTAAAACTGGGTACAAAAGTAAGTGGGCCAGAATACAAACCCAAACTGAAAGTAAAGTATAACTGGAAAGAAAGTACAATAACTGAAAAGTAAAGCCGCAACGTCATGTCGTCCACAGGAAGTCCCACCTGAAGGGTGGGTACATATAGCCTCCTCAGCTCCACGGGTCCAGCCGTCCACTTTGTGTACGTCACGCCCAGTGGTCCACCTCCAGGTACCGACTTACTCCACAAGCCTCCACCACGATCAGCGCTGTCCGTCGTCTGCATCCAACACAACGTAGTGCGGGCATAGCCCGTGCAGGGGTGAGTATAAGCTACTCAGTAGGGACCCCGAGACCCCTGAAGATCTCCCAGAATCCAAAAAGGATAATCCAAAAAGGAAAGATACAATCAAGAAGTAACATCCAACACTACCTAGGTATATGCCCATACATATACCTAAGTCATCAATTACAGTTCGGCTCCAGCAACTGAGTCCAAGTTTAAACACGTCCACACAGGATAGCACAACACAATCCACAAAGGAAAGCAAGTCAATCATATCGAAGATAATGATTGAAAATCAAGACTCAACTCACACAGGTATACTTATTTGTAAGACGATAGAGATGATCAGATGTAGCCAATGATTCATCTAAGCCATCGTACCCACAAAGGATCGATAGGTACTAACCCCCGCAATGACCCACAAAGGATCGATAGGTAATAACCCCCACAATGACCCACACAGGATCTGACCCACACAGGATCGGTATGCGCTGGCCCACACAGGACCGCTGAGCGCTGACCCACACAGGATCTAACCCACACAGGATCGGTAGGCACTGATCCACAGAGGATCGATGAGTGTTGTAGTCGTCGTTGTCGAACCCACAGAGGATTCTCGTACAGTCTTTATCATCGTCGTAGTCGCAGCCAGCTCTAGGGTTCCCGCACACAGCAAGCTCGTTTCAGGAGGGTTCGCTCTACGAGCCAAGGGGCTGATACATCAACTAACACAAATTCCGGAGTTGATGTATCCCAAAGTTCTGTATCATCAACAGGAACTCAACGTGACAGACGGCGCGTCAATCGTACACCCGGTCTGAGAGTTATTGGCTTTTTCGTCCCAGGGGCCCGGTTGGTTTTTAAGTCAAAACCAACCCGACCATACTCCAATTGCGTCCAAACCTTGAGCGGAGTAATCCAAAAGGTCCGTCTCACTAAGAGGAATCCAACAAAGTCAGCGGCATGTCAATCGGACGTCCGGAGCTCAAGTTATAAGTGTTTCCGCTCTGAGGGCCCGGTTGGTTTCGTGTACGAACCAACCCGGACGAATAAAAAGTTCTCCAAAACCTTGATTGTAATATACCGAAATGACCGTCTCGATCCAAGGATCACATCTCAGTTGACGGTGCATCGATCGGAGGTCCAAAGCCCAAGTTATGGGAAAAAGACCTAAACAGGTCCGAAAATAGGGGGTTCGGGCCCGGACCGACCCGGCCTGAGACCCCCTGGGTCGGCCCGAACCGGGTCGACCCGAACCGAGTCCGGTTCCGGCCCGTTTGGGCGCGGCCCGGCCCGGCTGGCGCGGCCCGGCACGCTGGCACGGTCCGTTGGCCATCTCGGCGTGGCCGAGCTGAGCGGATGGGAGGGGGGGGGGGGGGGCTGCCCCCCTGTCTAACGAAATGTGGACCCCATGTGGAGGGCTGCTCCTCCTTCCAGCCGGGGGTTACGAACCCCCGGTCTCCCCCCTGAACGTTTGGCCCGCTCCGGCCGGCCAGTTGTTGCCGCCACAAGACCGGCGTGGTCCTATCCCCCTGCTCTGACGCCAGCGGCCGGAAATCGGCCGCCACTCCCTGCTCTGTCGTGGCCAAAGGCCGCGGCCTTGGTCCGACCAGCGCGGCGTGACGGTGCCGCGCCCCTCCGCCGCGGCCCCGCTCCGGCCGCGGCCTCTTCGAGGTTCTCCGGCACCGCGCGACGGCGCCGCGCCCCTTCGTTGCGGTTCCCTCGTTTTTCCACGCGGTGCGACGGCACCGCACCATCTCCGTTCCAATCCGCGACATAGGACAACAACAATAATAAGGGAGGGGGGTCGGCCGTGTTTGTGCAGTCCGGCCCCCTCCTGTTAATCGATAGCAAGCGGTTAAAAGTTTATCGATGAACGCCCATAATTATTCACGACATAAAACCAAACCCCTACCTCAAGTGTTGTTGTCGAACAAGGTTTGTCGCGAAAAGGTACGTCGCAGAAGGAGACTCCGTAAGCATCGTCGGCGTCGTGGAGAGGAGGATTGACGGCATCGCGGAGAGGAGGATTGACGGCGTCGCGGTACACGACGTCGCGTAGAAAATATTTGTCGGTGTCGCGTCATCGATCTCCGAGGATGGCGTCTCTCACCGGCTGCGGAGAGGGAAGAAGACGGTATGACAAACTTCCCTTTGCGGTGACGGTGTTCTTCGTCGAAGGCTCGGCGTTCTTCGCGTTCTTCGTCGAGGAAGGAGAACTTTAAGACTTAGTGCAAAATATCTCCAAGATCCTCCCACACAACCCAAAACAACACTAATAAAATAAGAATTGCCTTATTTTATTACTCACACCAAATGGTTTAAAAATTCAAAATTGAATCAAACAATTAATTGAATTAATTGAAAAGTTTAAACCGCCCAATTAAAGAGGCGTTTAATATTTAGATAAACGCAAGAGTTGACTTCATTTAATGGGGGTGCAGGTGTGTTACCTAATTAAAAGAGGGGGTTTGAGGAAGTTGAATAGGTGGGGCTCGTGTGGGCCCCACCCCACAAATATCCTACCTAGTGAAGTAGGATATAGTGGGTCCCACTCCAACCACTTATCTTAGGTTAAAATAAAATAAAATTGGTTGCACCATTTTATTTTATTCCTTTACTTAACCCAAAATTTTAAAAACCACACCCGAGAAAACACAACTCTGGAAAAGGTGTTCCTAAGTAATTATCGGCGCTGCAATTCCATCGGTGTCCTCAGATTTCGATTCCGAGCACCGGTTCAAAAGTTAGGAAAACCCGCTCATTCGTTCACTGAACGTACCCGAGCTAAACTTCGGAAAATGATTCTGGGCACACCGGGCCCCGGAATCAGGTTCCATGAGAAACTGTGTTCTTGTAAAATCCAAAAGAAAATTAAAAAAAAATCCCTTGAATTTTATGGGTCTTTACATTACTCGCACCTCAGGGATTTACATCCCCGTAAAGATACATCAAAAACTAGGGAAACAAATGTGGGTACTGAGCACGCATCTGAGCCTCCCGCTCCCAAGTGCTCTCCTGGAGGTTCCTATACTGTCATTTGATGCACACTAGAGGAATCGACCATCCACGTAGGACCCGCTCCTGTCAATCCTCGATCTCTACTGAGACCTCCACAAAAGTCACCCCATCATCAATGTCCAACTCCCCATGGTCAATGATATGTGTCGGGTCATGCACGTATCTCCTCAGTTGAGATACGTGGAAGACGTCGTGCACCTGGTGCAACTGAGGTGGTAGAGACTGGCGATAAGCCACCTCGCCAATCCTGCTGAGGACCTAGAAGGGTCCGATGAAGCGCAGAGATAACTTTCCGCCTCGGCCAAATCTTTGTAATTCACGTCAAGGTGAGACCCGCAAGAAGACGTGGCTGCCATCCTCGAACTCTAGTGGCCTCCGCCTCCTATCAGCATAAGACTTCTGCCAGCTCTGAGCTGTCCTCATCTGCTCCTGGATGACCTGGACCTTCTCTGTCGTGGCCTGGACCATCTATGGTCCCACAAGTGCTGACTCCCCAGGGTCTGTCCAGCACAGCGGTGATCTGCAAGGTCGGTCGTACAACGCCTCGTATGGTGCCATCCCGATGGTGGAGTGGTAGTTTTTGTTGTACGCGAACTCCACCAAGAGTAGGTGATCCTCCCAGCTACGACCAAAGTCGACGACACATGCACGGAGCATGTCCTCGAGAGTCTGAATGATCCTCTCCGTCTGACCATCCGTCTGAGGGTGAAAGGTAGTGCTCAGACGTAGCTTCATCCCGAATGCCTCCTGTAACCCCTTCCAAAGCCGGGAAGTAAAGCGAGCATCTCGATTGGAGACGATAGATGATGGAACACCATGAAGCCGTACAATCTCATGAACGTAGAGGTGTCCCAAGCTCTCCACTGAGCCCTGCTCTCTGATGGGTAATAAGTGGGACGACTTGGTGAGTCAGTCGATAATCACCCAAATGGGGTCGTGACCTCTGGAAGTGCGTGGAAGTCCAGTCACAAATTCCATAGATATGTCGTCCCACTTCCACTCCGGGACCTCCAAGGGTTGTACCAAGCCTGCTGGTACCTGGTGCTCTGCCTTCACCTGCTGACAGGTGAGGCATCGAGAAACGAACTCTGCCACAGCCTTCTTCATACCCGGCCACCAGTGCTGTCGTCTGAGGTTCTGGTACATCTTCGTCACTCCTGGATGTACCGCTAAAGGAGAAGTGTGAAACTCCCTCAGCACCTCCTCCTATAAAGCAGCTGGTACCGTGGTACGTCCTCTGAAAAGGATGATGTGATCTCCTCCCATAGAGAATCCATCAGGTGCTTGTCCTGATTATATCTGTGCACGCCGCCTCTCATAGTCATTATCCCCATGTTGTGCCTCTCTAACCCTCTGTAGGAGTGGAGGAGTGATTGTGAGTGACTGTAGAAAGGCTGCCCCATCACTATCCACGAAGGATATCTGCAAAGTGGCTAGCTGCTTTGTCGCCTCCCCGAGTAGCTGGATGCCCTTCCTCCTACTGAGAGCATCGGCTACTACGTTCCCCTTCCCAGGAGTATAGACTATCTCAAAGTCATAGTCCTGAAGGAACTCGAGCCATCACCGCTGTCTCAGGTTTAGGTCCTTCTGCGAGAAGATGTACCTAAGACTCTGGTGGTCAGAGTAGACTGTAAAGCGCTCACCCATCAGATAGTGTCACCACATCTTTAGAGCGAAGACCACTGCTGCTAACTCCAGTTCATGGGTAGCGTAGTTCTTCTCATGCTGCCTCAACTGTCATGATCCATAGGCGATCATGGCATGTTCCTTCATCAGGAAACATCCGAGTCTGGTCCCTGATGCATCGCAGTAGACTACGTACCCTACTCCCTCCTCTGGTAGCCTCAGATAGGCGCGTTGGTCAAACTCTGTCTCAACTCTTGGAAGCTCTGCTGACATCTGTCTGACCACACGAAGGTTTTCCCCTTCTTCGTCAAAGCTGAGAGTGGTGCCTCAACTTTGGAAAAGTTTGGCATGAATCTCCGGTAGTACCCAGCTATTCCCAAGAAACTCCGCACCTCCGTAACGCTCCTAGGTGGATCCCAAGCTAGAACTGCCTTGATCTCCGCAGGATCCACCGAAACTCCCACCTCAGAGATGACGTGTCCCAAGAAGTGGACCTCACGTATCCAGAAGTGACACTTCGAGAGCTTTCCATAAATCTGGTTCTCTCATAGTGTGTCTAGTACAACCCACAAGTGGTAGGCGTGCTCCTCCTCAGTGGTCGAGTATATCAAAATGTCGTCGATGAAGACCACGAAAAATCGATCAAGGTATGGCTGAAAGATCTTGTTCATGAGTCCCATGAACACTGCTGGAGAATTGGTTATGCCGAATGGCATAACCAAGAACTCATAGTGTCCATATCGACATCTGAAGGTCGTCTTCTGCACGTCCTCGTCCCCAACTTTGAGCTGATGATAGCCTGACCTGAGGTCTATCTTCGAGAACCACTGTGCTCCCTTGAGCTGATCGAGGAGGTCGTCAATCCTCGGTAGTGGATACTTGTTCCTCACGGTCACCTGGTTTAGGCGACGATATTCAACACAAAGTCGCAAGCTCTCATCTGCCTTCTTGGAGAACAATATCGGGGAAGCCCAGGGTGAAACACTGGGTCGGATGAATCCCTTGCCCTGCAAATCCTCTAGTTGTACCCGTAGCTCTCGAAGCTCGGCGGGAGCCATCCGATATGCTGGGGTGGATATCAGGGTTGTCCCAGGGTATAGTTCAATATAAAATTCTACCTCTCTTTGAGGAGGTAGTCCTAGAACGTCGTCGGGAAAAACGTCCGCATACTGATCCACCACTACAGGTAAGCTCAAACTCCACACGTCAAATGCTCCTAGGATGAGGCTATCCAACTGATGAGTGATGGGTTGTCCTCTCCTCTACATGAGTCCATCCTTCACTGCAAAGGATCCCTTCTCTCCGGTGAAGGTGAACCTGCTCCCATTGGTGCGAACACATCGCACCTTGCGCATAATGCAGTCAATCTGAGCATGGACTGTAGATAACCAATCCATGCCCAAGATGAAGTCGTAAGGCCACGACGCCGCTACAAGAAGATCTCAGACGAAGATCTCGCCTCCTATAGTAAGATCACACTACCGGCACCAGTTCGTAATCGTCGAGTCTTCTCCCGTAGGAGTCTCTAGCCGTAAGGATCGATCCAACGGCTCCGTCGGAATCTCCGAGCTCCAAACAAGGGCAGCGGCAATGAAATAATGAATCGCTCTTGTGTCTATAAGAATTGCAGCAAGGGTGGAATAGACACAGATAGTACCTCGAATCATCTCGGGCGCGTCGTGGTCGTAGGCCTCTACTGCTTGAAGCTGTGCATGTCTCTGCCTGCCAGCTCCCTGTGGTCGGGGTGGACCTCCTAGTGGTGGTGGTGGTAGAGCCTCAAAGCATCGCCCACTACCTGCTGCTCGGCCAGCTCCTCTGCCTCATCTGCCTGCTCCCTGCGAACTGCCACGGTTGACCCTATTCCTCTTCCTGGGTGGTCCCTCAACCATCTGCTACTCCTCCGCACGACGGGTCAAGCAGTCACGAGCCATGTGGCCCTGCCCGCCGCATGCGTAGCACTGACTACCTCTCGAAAGACTGGCTCTGCGCTGTGTGCCCCGCACCTCTGAGCCAGTGTCCTGAGGTCGTCCGCCTGATGGTCTGGTCCGCCTGGACCCATGTGTCATCAGTCGACTGCCAGCTGCAGAAGACTCTACTACGTGCCGCCCTCTGGTAGGTCTCGCTGCTGATGTAGGCTCAACAAGAAAGCTCTCGATGAGAAGGGATCACTCCAGTACCCCTACCTGTGTCGGAATGCTGAGGGAGATTAACGATGCCCTAATCTCATGCCTCAGTCCCTACTCGAAGGTCCGGGCCCAGAAGAATGGGTCTCGTACCATGTCCATCGAATAGCGCGAGAGAGCGGTAAATCTCACCGAGTACTGGGAGACCGAAAAGCTGCCCTGCCACAGTTGTAGTAGTTCCTGTATGTGCACTGCATGGAGGGAGGATGGGAAGAACTCCGAGTGGAAGAGGCTCTCAAAGTCCATCCAAAGGAGTGATTCCTCATCGTGCACCTGGAGCGTCAAGCTTCACCATCTGCCTGTCGCCGCGTGTAGGAGACTCGCTGCAAGGATCACCATGAGGTCTGCTGGTGTCCCTACCAATCAGAAAACTCGTACAACTACCTCCAGCCAATCCTCGGCTGCCTGAGGGTCTGTCTCCCCACAGAACCTGTGCGGTCTCTGATGCTAAAACCCGTGCAGTGCACCAAGGTGACGTGCACTCTCAGCGGCTGGAGCTGGTAGCATCGGTGGCTCGGTGGGTAGAGGTACCGTCGGTGCCTCTGTTGTCAAAGGGCCCTGCACCGAGGCCTCGTCGCTCGGTGGGCTGTCGTCACATACAAAACTCGGAAATCTAGCTGGCTATCGTCGTGGGGCCATCCTGAAAAGAGACAGGTGCTCCATGGTCAAATAGTATACTTGGTGAGCTAACACAAGTAATCACAAAGAAAACTTGAAACACACGTGCAATCAATGTTTTCGTGCACTAAGTCTGAAATCAGAAGTCAGGGTCCTGGTGTACGGAAACGTCGGCCACCGCACCAACACTGGACTCCCTGGACTGATAACCACACTCAATACTCTTAACATTATTGCTTCACATAGGAAAAGATCAGAGTCCTGAGTTCTGCGGTAGAACCGAACTCCTTTGATACCAATTTGTCACGACCCGGCCTCGGGGCTCGTGCAGTGACTACCCCAAGCCCGCCTTCCATAGGCCAGGGGCTGACGACTAGCACCAAGGCATAATTCTCGATAAAAGAAGGTAAGGCATTGCCTTTGTAAAGTAAAAAAACACCATAGAGTAAAAAAATAAGAAGTAAACACTAAGTAAAACTGGGTACAAAAGTAAGTGTGGAAAAGTAAGTGGGCCAGAATACAAACCCAAACTGAAAGTAAAGTACAAATGGAAAGAAATTAAATCAACTGAAAAGTAAAGCCGCAACGTCGTGTCGTCCACAGGAAGTCCCACCTGAAGGGTGGGTATAGATAGCCTCCTCATCTCCATGGGTTCAGCCATCCGCTCCGTGTACGTCCCGCCCAGTGGTCCACCTCCAAGTACCGACTTGCTCCACAAGCCTCCACCACGATCAGCATTGTCTGTCGTCTGCATCCAACACAACGTAGTGCAGGCATAGCTCGTGCAGGGGTGAGTATAAGCTACTCAGTAGGGACCCCGAGACCCCCGAAGATCTCCCAGAATCCACAAAGGATAATCCACAAAGGAAAGATACAATCACGAAGTAACATCCAACACTACCTAGGTATATTCCCATACATATACCTAAGTCATCAATTCAAGTTCGGCTCCAGCATCCGATCCCAAGTTCAAACACGTCCACACAGGATAATACAACACAATCCACAAAGGAAAGCAAGTCAATCATATCGAAGATAATGATTAAAAGTCAAGACTTAGCTCACACCGGTATACTTCTTCGTAAGACGATAGAGATGATCAGATGTAGCCATTGATTCATCTAAGCCGTCAGACCCACAAAGGATCGATAGGTACTAACCCCCGCAATGACCCACAAAGGATCGATAGGTACTAACCCCCGCAATGACCCACACAGGATCTGACCCACACAGGATCGGTATGCGCTGGCCCACACAGGACCGCTGAGCGCTGACCCACACAGGATCTAACCCACACAGGATCGGTAGGCACTGATCCATAGAAGATCGCTGAGTGTTGTAGTCATCACTGTCGAACCCACGGAGGATTCCCGTACAGTATTCATTGTCGTCGTAGTCGCAGCCAGCTCTAGGGTTCTCGCACATAGCAAGCTCATTTCGGGAGGGTTCGCTCCACGAGCCAAGGGGATGATACATCAACTGACACAAAGTCTGGAGTTGATGTATCCCAAAGTTCTGTATCATCAACAGGAACTCAACGTGACAGACGGCGCGTCAATCGGACGCCCGGTCTGAGAGTTATTGGTTTTTTCGTCCCAGGGGCCCAGTTGATTTTTAAGTCAAAACCAACCCGACCGTACTCCAACTGCATCCAAACCTCGAGTGGAGTAATCCAAAAGGTCCGTATCACTAAGAGGAATCCAACAAAGTCTACGGAACATCAATTGGATGTCCGGAGCTCAAGTTATAAGCGTTTCCGCTCCGAGGGCCTAGTTGGTTTCGTGTACGAACCAACCCGGTTGAACCCAAAGTTCTCTGAAACCTTGAGTGTAATATACCTAAATGACTGTCTCAATCCAAGGATCGCATCGCAGCTGACGGTGCGTTGATCAGAGGTCCACAGCCCAAGTTATGGGCAAAATAGCTAAATAGGTCCGGAAATAGGGGGTTCGGGCCCGGACCGACCCGGCCCGAGACCCCCTGGGTCGGCCCGAACTGGGTCCGGGTCCGGCCCGTTTGGGCGCGACCCGGCCCGGTGCGCTGGCGCGGTCCGCTGGCCAGCTCGGCGTGGCCGAGCTGAGCGGATGGTGGGGGGTGATGCCCCCCCTGTCTAACGAAATGCGGCCCCCACGTGGAGGGCCCACTCCTCCTTCTAGCCGGGGGTTATGAACCCCTGGTCCCCCCCCCCTGAACGGCCGGCCGGTTGCTGCCGCCATGGGACTGGCGCGGTCCCGTCCCCCTGCTCCGACGCTGGCGGTCGGAAATCGTCCGTCGCTCCCTACTCCGCCGCGGTGCGACGGCGTCGCGCCCCTTCGCTGCGGCCTCTTTGAGGTTCTCTGGTGCGGCGTGACGGTGTCGCGCCCCTTCGTTGTGGTTCCCTCGTTTTCCCGCGCGGTGCGACGGCACCGCGCTATCTCCGTTCCAATCCGCAATGTAGGACAACAACAATAATAAGGGAGGGGGGCCGGCCGTGTTTGTGTGGTCCGACCCCCTCCCGTTAATCGATAGTAAGCAGCTAAAAGTTTATCGATGAATGCCCATAATTATTCAAGACATAAAACCAAACCCCTACCTCAAGCGTTGTCTTCGAATGAGGTTTGTCACGGAAAGGGACGTCACATAAGGAGACTCTGTAAGCGTTGTCGGTGTCGCGGAGAGGAGGATTGACGGCGTCGTGGTACACGGCGTCGCGTAGAAAAGATTTGTCAGTGTCGCGTCGTCGATCTCCGAGGATGGCATCTCTCACCAGCTGTGTAGAGGGAAGAAGACGGTACGACGAACTTCCCTTTTTAGTGATGGAGTTCTTCGTCGAAGGCTTGGCGTTCTTCGTCGAGGAAGGAGAACTTCAAGACTTAGTGCAAAATCTCTCCAAGATCCTCCCGCACAACCCAAAACAACACTAATAAAATAAGCGTTGCCTTATTTTATTACTCATGCCAAGCATTTTCAAAATTCAAAATTGAATCAAACAATTAATTGAATTAATTGAAAAGTTTAAACCGCCCAATTAAAGAGGCATTTAATATTTAGATAAATGCAAGAGTTGACTTCATTTAATGGGGGTGTGGGTTTGTTACCTAATTAAAAGAGGGGGTTTGAGGAAGTTGAATAGGTGGGGATTTTGTGGGCCCCACCCCACAAATATCCTACCTAGTAAAGTAGGATAGGTCCCACTCCAACCACTTAGCTTAGGTTAAAATAAAATAAAATTGGTTTCACCATTTTATTTTATTCCTTTACTTAACCCAAAATTTTAAAAACCACACCCGAGCAAACGCAACTCCGGAAAAGGTGTTCCTAAGTAATTATCGGCGCTGCGATTCCATCGGTGTCCTCGGATTTCGATTCTGAGTACCAGTTCAAAAGTTAGGAAAACTCGCTCGTTTGTTCACTAAACGTACTCGAGCTAAACTTTGGAAAATGATTCCGGGCACACCGGGCCTCAGAATTAGGTGTTGTAAGAAACTGCGTTCTTGTAAAATCCAAAAGAAAATTAAGAAAAAATTTCCCTTGAATTTTACGGGTCTTTACAAAAACCAAAAAATTTATCACATGGTAAGATAATTCCCAAAATGATTAAACCTTCTTATGATGAAATAATACATTAATATTCAAAATTCAACAGTAATACCCAAGGTTCAAACTAAATCATTCCAAAATAACTAGAACATTAAAAAAATTAACCTTAAATTATATATCAAACCTTTAAAATTTAAATCCCAAAAATTTGGCTATCACCTTTTGAAATAACATTAATCACTTAATTACCAAATCACTTTTCAATCTCATAGTGATTTATATGATAAAACATGTTTTCCCAAAATTACCTCAATATCCCAGATCATATAAACCCAAATGGTCATTGGTAACTTAAAAATTATGTCTAAAAATTTTAAAGGAATTTTTCACATTAAATCAAATATTTACATATAATTCAACCCAAAAAAATCTCATAAAGTGTTATTAATCACTTTAAGATCTCATCACTTAAAACCTCAAAAGGGGTGTCTAGTAATTTGAACTTATGATCATCCTTAATCTTATGGACCTGTGATGGTATCCAAAAATATTAAGATAACCTCATATGAAAACATCCTAATATAAAAATTTATCTAAACCTTTCCTTCGATACCAACTATAGAATCCCTAAACCCGCACTCCCGAATCTAGTGCTGAAATCATAAACATTGCATTTATGGATTTGATACCAATAAAGGTGACCTAATTTTCACCATCAAAAACTTACAACATCAAAAGGAAATGTTGTATCACTTATATTCTTTGGTAACTTTTAGTTTTATAGTTTTATAGAATTATGATATAATCTTAACATCATGGATTCATTAACAACCGGTTCATAAAGATGAACATCATCTCACACTATACCTAGCTTCTCATATTCCACATTAGGTCATCATCATAATACATATGAAACCCTTATATAAATAATTCATCTAACATCATTCTTGATAACTTGTGTAAAAGTAAATATAATAAGGGTGAGATCAAATGCTTGGTAAGGGTAAATATAAGCATTACCAGTTGAATATCATCAGTGAGATTAAGATAAGCATAAGGTTATGATGACATAATCAAAGTGCATGAGCATAACATAATAGAACACATAACCATAAATACTTGGACCATCTTACATGAAAACAAATCATAAGGCTTTAACAAAGGCAAGAGTCATTAGAATCCATAATCGTGGTCCATGTGATATCAATCTTGATTAAAGGAAACATTTATAACCCATAGAAGCATAACAAAAATGTTTTGGTATATTGGGACATTATCTTCATAGAACCCTTACATAAACCTTATAATTGGAATAACCATATGTTCAACTTCTAATATAATTCTCCATATAACATAATCATTACCCAGTGCAATAGAGTGCTATTTGGGCATACCCATAGTATAAGATATATCAGGCTCACTCGGCATTATCTAGGAACACCCATCATATAAGCTATATTGGGATCACCTAGTGTTATCTGGTTACACCCATAGTATAAGCTATATCGGGCCCACCTGGTGTTATCTAGGAACACCCATTGTATGTAATTTTCAAGAATCACAACATGACTGAAATACAAATAGCTTACATTTCATCATAAACTCATTGAAACAACCTTTATTATTTTCAGAACTTGATTAACCCATGGAAAAGAAACAAGTTACATAAAAATATCTTTGAAACATGATTAACCCATGGAAAATAAACAGGCCCCATAACAATCACTTTGAAATATTATTAAATTGGAAAAAATAAATGGGTTCCATAATAATATTTTTGAAAAATGATTAACCCATGGAAAAGAAATAGGTTCTGTAACAATCACATTAAAACAATATTAATCCATCTAGAGAAATAATTAGGATGGTATCATTACAAAATATCCCCATTGGATCATAAGTAACAACAATGGTTATTGATCTTGATGAATGTAAATACCATTAAAATATTATTAAAACATTTTTTAGTAAAATAAACTTTTCATTTTCAAAATCACTTTTACAAACTAAAAATTCAAAAAATATCATGAAAATAATTTTCTTTTAAAACAAACATGGAAAAATATAAAATAAACTTCAAGTAAAATAATATAAATGTTGATGGTAAACTTTTTTCATGTCATAAATGTTAAAAATAAACATTCTTTTCAAAACATTTTGTAAACGGGGATCAAAAGTGACCCATATAGAAAATGTTAAGAAATTTCATTTTAAAACCTTTTAAACTGATGTAAAATATCATGTAAAATTACTTTAGGAAATATTTTATTTTTATAAAATAAAATTTTTTAAAACATTTTATAAAACATGGATATGTAATAGGAAGATACCCAATCTAAAAAAATTACAATATCGGTATCACTTACAAACGTCTTTCTTAATATTTTTTCAATCAATAAGTGAGTAAATGAAAATAAAACATGGTAACCAAATTCATAACAAGTGGAGAATAAATTTATGTGGTTTAAGAAACTAATCACATATTATTTCCTCCAAAGTAACCTTGAACATAAATAATATAAAAAAGAAAGAAGATGTAACATAAATTCTTTACCCCTTTGGTAACTCTTCAATCACAATCCCCATGAAAGAATAACTTAAAATTATACTTTTAATATTATAAAAAAGTATTTTCATGATATAAAATGTTAAATGTAAGTATATAAATCTCATAAAATAATATAGGCACATATTATAAACATATGTCTTAAAGAAAGATAATTTGAGATGAATAACCATTATAAAAATCACACCATTGAATTTGAAAATTAATCAATGAATTTATTATGTGTATCAAATATAAAACCCCATAAAATAATTGGAAATAATATATAAGTCAATAAAAATTCATTACACACATAATAATTCCATAATAATGTGAAGTAAGAAGTAATATAACCCAATGAAAAGAAATTGAGTTAATAAATTCTTTTCCACTTGGTAAATTTGGAAATCAATTCCCCTTGAATGAAATAATTCTAATATAAACTTAAAATGATATGATTTATGAAGTATTAATTTTATTATAAGTAAATGGTTATTATATACACCAAAAAATAAAAAAATGTGAATATGACATATGTCTCACAGAAATATAAAGTGAGATGATAAAACCCTTACCTTGAGTCCAAACTTTCTATGTGTGTCATTTCACTCCTACATAATAAGATTACTTAAATTATTTTATTTCATAAGAAAATTTTCCAAGATTAATACATTATAATTAAATCATTTATTTTATTTCTTTTCAATGACATATTTAAATATTTAATCATTTATATCCACATTAGGTGTTTTGAGGACGTTTGGTTCATTGTTTCAAAATAGATTTGGTGTGTTGATCGTGGTCAAAGAGATCATTATTTAAACATATATAGAATATTAATCAGGAAATATTTATCATATTTTACATCAATTATAATTTTAAACCCAATAATTATATATTATTATGAAAAATGAACAGTGTTATAGTTATGGAGATGGTAGATTGTATGTACGCATGAATAACGTTTCCATTTTTCAACGATCATTATAGAAAGAAGGTGAGTAATACTTTATAATTATATAATTTTCATCAGATCATAAATACTATATTATTTATTTAAATATAATTATATATATCATCTATTTTTTTGATTAAAAAAGAGGCATGTCACTTCATGGAGGTGGTAGTCCACAAGTACGCAAGAATAACGTCATCATTTTTTAGTGAGTGGAAAGGTAAGAAATAAAATGATATATTATATTTTATGAATTTTAAATATGTAATTAATATAATAATTATTTTATTTATATCACATAAATTCATTAACATTATCTTTATTACCTTCCATGTAAAGTTTTAGTGAAAAACGAATCACATAGCATCCCAAGGTGGTAGTCCTCTGTACACATGAGCAACGTTATCGTATCCCCCAAAGAATGGAAAGTAAAAAAGTTTTTTGAGATATAATATTTCAAGAAGTATAAATATGATACAAATATCATATATATAATTTTAATTCATCATTATATCAATATTTTTTAGGTGATGATGGAAAAAAAATGACATCAGTTCGCGAGGCGGTAGTTCACCGTACACACGAATGATGACTTTGTATCCCATTTGATGGAAGTGGATATGGATTTAGGTAATGAAATTATCTTAATAACATCTAATTATATGTTAGATATAGGTTTTATTATATAATCATAATTTAATAATTTTTTAAGAAATTGGAAGAAGAAATAAAATAAAGGTGCTCGGTTAAGCATGATACCTCTTCTTCAAACAACCTCCTTAGGTAAGCACTAAAATGTTTATTAGGACGGATTTATGATAAAATTAAGGGATATAGGATGTGGGTATGGAATTAAGGAATTCATTTTGGTATGTATTTTCTGATCCAAATGGATTTTAAGGTGTGAAGAAGAGAGGAGAGGGGGTGACCTTTTATAAGTGAGGTGATTATTACACTTGTAATTTTTGAAAGGAAAAAAGTGTTACCATATTTTTAACATGAAAAAGGGTAAAATGGATAATTATAGAGACTTATATGTTATAAGATCGAAATATTTCCACCCAATAGTTTTTAGACAAGTTTTTAGGGCATTTTGACCCTTATCATTTTAGTTTAACCCCTCGGTAAACTCATTTTTACCTTAACTGCAGTAATTAATTTTTACTATTTTAACAATTAATTATGGTCAAAAATTAAGTTAAACATATTATATGATATAAATTATTATTATTAAAAATAGTGAATCTATTTTAATAAATTAAACTCATATAATTTAAAAAATTTAATTTAAAATTAAACCCACACAGGCGACAAAAAAATGGGTTTTCATGTAGTGTATTTTTCAAGAAAAATGTGATTTTATATTAATTCTATGACTAATAATAGTAATTATATGAATATAAATTAATATTTATTGTTATATAATATATAAATTTTATTTAAATCATTCTTCATTAAGGTTTTTTTAATTAATTAAAAAGGATAAACATTATTTACTTTAAAACACTTTTTAGAAAAATCCCATTTTTTTACCCAAAAAACAAACTTACACTAAAATAAAATAAGAAGTTAATTCAATAGAAATTAATTATATTAAATATAACTAAATAATAATTGAGTTACTTTAAATCATATTCAAAAGATAATGGTACTTTTAAATTTCTTAATTTATCAAAAATAAATGACATTTTTAGATAAATTGATATTTTTAACTTTTCTCCAAATAACAATATTTTCTGAAAAATCCCAAAATTTCACCCAAAGTAAATTTTGATATTAAAATTTAAAAAATAAATTTAATTTTATCAAATAAATTTTCAAAAAATTTCAAAAAATAATTATAATATTTTTTATGAAAAGTAATAAAAACATTTTTGAAGAGGTTATATTTTTAAAGAATGAAATTACTTTACTAAAATTTGATTGATTATTTACTAAAAATATATAAATAATTTATATTGAGTGGGAAATTTATATATATATATATATATCATAAGGTATTTAATATTTTTTATACCCGCCAATTTAACAGATAGGTTGTAATGGTTATATATTTTACAGGTCATTTAAGCTTAGTGATGCATGTCAAATACGCTATCGAACATAGTTTTATTTTATAAAATATTAGGGTGTTACAAAAATTCCATAAAAAATATAGATTATTAGTTAAAATTAAAAAAAATACCATAAAAACTAGTGGAAACACAAATGAAAATGTGATATAAAATTCCCCCACAATTGATCACTTTATCATCCTCAAGAAAAACACATCTCAAAAATGATTTTAAAGGAAGAATCCCAAAAACAAGAGAAAAATAGCCCAAGAATTCCAATATAAAAAATTGTTAATTTAAAATCATCATATTTCAACATTATTATACCTTATAAGAATATAATCATGCTTTATATTTTAATTCAAACTCTTGTATGTTATTACCTCCATCGTCATTTTCAACCTTTCCTTAGACACACAAGTCCATGTTGCGATTTACCTTACTGGAAAATTTTCACTCATCACTCAACATAAATATAAACTAGAGTTATGCTTATAATCAAGTGAACACACTTTATCCATACTCTTTCAAAAAATATCAATCTTCACTTTATAGAAATCAAACCACACTAATCATGATGACTTCTTCATTATGGTTTTAATGATTTTGAGGCTGAAAGCGGGTGTTTCATGATGTAAACATAAACATTCAAGATGGAAAAGGTATTTTTGACTCTTCTCATCACATTTAATGATATTCCAAATAGACTCGATGAATATTGACCTCCTCTCCTTCTTTATTTTCTTTTATTTTTCTCATACATCCATTTTTTCATTTATCATTTTTCTATGTTTTTTCCAATAAGATTGTGCATGGATAAAACCTCACACCCATAAAACTACCCTTATTTTATCTCCTCACAACACTAATTGTAATAGTTCTACCAATATCATAGGTTGGGTGAGGTTGATCATTACTTATTCCAAGATACAGTCCATTTTTATAATTTTTCTTCCAAAAATGTAAGTGTAAACACCAAAATAATGAAAACCAACCATGATTCCACATCACACACCATCAAATGGCAATCACATATTCCCATACATGGAATTATCACCTAGGAATTCTATTTATCACTAATCCCCTTAATTAATATCAATGTGAAAATTAGGAAATTATACTATAAGAGTTATGGTGGGATGGATAAATTGGATTGTAATATATCTTATTATCAAGTTATTTTATGTATTCTATGGGATTAATAGAAGATCATATGTGTAATGAACCAACCCGGGTTACCCTCAACTAGCACCCAACCTAAACCATCACATACTGAAAGGGCATTCCTGATCCCCATGGGCTGGCGATAAGCACCCAGACATCGAATGACAAAACTGGGGGAATGATTTCTCCCAACCTGAACAACCACATGGAATACATATATAGAGAAAAAAAGAATATCGAAAGAATAAAAAATATAAATGCCATAACTGTAATAAAAATAGTATAAATAGAACAACTATAATAGTAGAAAATCCCAAAAGACAAGTCTAACTACAAAGGACTGCAACCAACAACTACTCCAAATGATGGCATGGAAAAAATACCATCATCTCACCACCAACTACCCAATTTGCTGACATGAACCTCATCACCTCACTATGGCGCATTTCCTTTCCCTGCACCAAAAGACAAACAAAGGTATGTATACCACCAAAGAATTTTGCAGGTTGTGAGCTTACAGGTTCAGTAGGATCCCACCCAGATGTTCCATAACAAGTCTCTGTATAAAAAATATTATATTCTCATTTTAAAATAAAACATGGAATGATAATCAGTAAAGAAGTTTTATATAAAACATGGTAAACATTTCCATTTTTTACAATTATAAACAAAAATAGGTATATCAGTTTCAAATCACATTTTTTGTATCATTTTTCACACGCATAAAAAAGCATATCAAGGCTAACACAGAAAACCAAGAAGTACAAAACATAAGCACATGTTTCACAACACCAAGGAATACTATAGGTCTAGGTAGAAGACTACTCATACCATAATAATTAAGAAAAAAAAATCGATCCTAGAATATAGGCCTAGGAAGTAGAGGAATACCCCATGAGTAAATCCCCCCAAAATTTCACTATTGGTCTCCTAGAACAACAAGCCTAGGAAATAGAGGAAATCCCCAAGAAAAAACTCCTTAATAATCAAAAAGTAATGGATGATGGCCTCAAGATAAACCTTCAACCTAGGTACCCAAGGTAACCCATGTGCTCTTTTCCACAATTCATTTCAATTCTTTGAAAACCATTAAAAACCATTCACAATCCATTTCAATGCTTTGAAAACCATTTAAAACCATTTCACAATCCATTTATCAAAAGCTAGGGAAAACCCATTTTTCTTTCAAAACCCTTTTTCAACACACACAAAAAATCATGCCAATTTTATAAATTAATTTACAAAGAAATAGAAATCAGGCTCATTATCATAGGCTAGAGACAGAACCACCTACCTTGAACTTCAAGTCACACACGCCTACAATGAAATCCAAGATCAATGAAATGAAACAATGCCAGCAAAGTCCCTAAAATAAAATCTATACATCAAAGGATTGATTAAATTTAGAATAAAAGGGGTTAGCAGATAGAAGAAAACCCATGTACCTCAAGAACGGATGTCTTCCACACCACAACTAGACAAGGAACGGCCTTTGGAACAAAATATCATGATATATCTAGAGGAATACAACAAGAATAATCCAACTTAGATCAGCAGATTTGATAATTCAAGGATAGGTTGCTATCGAGATCAACCGTAAGGAATAACCAGAAAGAACACTTACATGGAGAGACATGTCATAGATGAAACAAATATCCAAGGTCGATTGAATTTATATGGGAGGATGGGAGCCTCTAAAAATTTCCTAGGAGAATTATAGGGTCGATAGAAATGAATTATGGGAAGAAAATACTGAGCGAAATAGAAAAACACGTGAATTTAAGCTAGGAACGGTCTGAGTCATGAAATGTACCCCTTGGTCACGGTGTGTAGGCCACACTTGATAAGTTATGCTGAAAAAACTATCTCATCAGGTTAAAAATCTATTATTTAACCCCTACATGACATGTACCTCAGGCACACGATGTGTACCTACACACAGCCTGATCTCCCCTTTCATGACTTGAATCTAGCCACCAGTACACGATGTGTACCTTAGGTATACATCATGTACCTACTCTGGATCCTATAGTAAACCCAAAAAAACACCTCTAAAGACTTTGAACCAAAGGGGAAACTTAGATAAATTGAAAAACTTACCTGATCAAGGTAATGAGATGTTACAAACTCCCCACTATAAAGACTTTCCATCCCCTAGAAGTCATGTAGAAGATGTAACTCCTGGAAAAAGCTGAGGCGAATGCTCCCTCATCAATGACTCACATTCCCAAGTCTCATGAGAATCTGATCCTTGTTTCCATATAACACTGACCAATGGAATCGAATTCCCATGAAAGACTTTCATCTGAGAGTCAATGATCTCAACTAGTTTCTCCAAGAAATAATTATCTATCTCTAACTCAATTTTTTCCCAACTCAAAACGTGAGTGGGATCAGGGTGATACTTCCTAAGATGAGATATGGGGAAAACATCATGGATGCCTGTCAACTAAATCAGCAATGCTAACTGATAAGAAACATGTATGAGCCATTTAGTTATCTCAAATGGCCCAACATATCTCAGAGCCAACTTTCCTTGTTTTCAAAGCCGACGGTGACCCAAATGAGGAGAAACTTTCAAGAAAACCTAGTCACCAATGAAAAACTCCAAAGGATGATGTCTCAAATTTTCATATGATTTCTGTTGAATCTAAGATGTAACCAGATGTCACTGCACATCCTGAATCTTTATAGAAGTCTCCTGAACCAAACTTGTTCCAACCAAAGCTACTTCACCCACCTCTACCCAACAAATAGGTGATCTGCATGGGAAACCACAAAACACCTCAAAAGGATCCATTATTATCGATGACTGATAACTATTGTTGTAAACAAACTCAACCAGCCCAAGATGGCTATCCCACGATCCACCAAAATCCAAGATGCGGTCATGAAGCATATCCTCTAGGATCTAAATTACACGCTCCATCTGACAGCCTGTCTATGGATGGTAAGATGTGATCAACTTGATATGAGTCCCCATTTCCTCTTAAAGACTCCTATAGAAACTCATGGTAAACCTAGGATCCCTATCTAAAACAATGGAATAAGGACTCCTATGTAACCTCACAATCTTTTGCATGTCTAGATTACCCAGATCTTCAACTTTAGTGGTGTCTTTGATCGGAATGAAATAAGAAGACTTTTTCAACCAATCAACAACCACCCAGATAGAGTTTTTTTCTAGGGGTGTCCATTTAAATCCCACAAAAAAGTCCATGCATACCTCATCCCATTTCCAAACTGGCATCAAAAGAGGCTGAATCAAACCAGAAGGTTTCAAGTGCACTGGCTTTATCTATTGGCAGGTGTAACAGTGAGACACATAATCTGCAATGTCACACTTCATACCCAGCCACCAAAATCTTTTTCTCATGTCATAATACATCTTCATAGAACCTGTATTAATGACCCATGAAGATCTATGAAAATCAAACAAGACTGAAATTCTCATAGGTTTTGGGATGACAACTCGCTTCCTAAAGTGAAGTATGCTATCTGAAGAAAGAGACCAAACAGGAACGGCCTCCCCGCCATAAAGGCTTTCCCGAGTTGTCTAAAACTCATCATCCTGCTATTGATTTTAAAATATGAACTCTAGGAGAGATAATGGAAACTAAAAACTATTCAAAACCATACTTAAAACATCCTCATAATCATCCAAGTGAAATTGAGAAAAAATCCCGATAATATTTCACTCCTCCTTCGATTCCAAAACAACCTATGATGATACCTTCCTACTTAGAGCATCTGTAACAACATTTTCTTTCCCTGGGGTGTAGAAGATGTCAAATTCAAATGTATGAATGTATTATATCCATCGTATATATATGAGATTCAAGTATTTATGAGAAAATATATATCTCAGACTCTTATTATCAGAGAAGACCATGAACTTATCTCCAAAGATATAGTGCTGCCAACATTTAAGTTCATGCATAACCACAGCAAGCTCTAAATCATGAGTGGGGTAGTTCTTATATTTCGGTCAGAGCTAATAAGATCTGTAAGCTACCACATTATCTTCTTACATCAACATACATCCCAAACTAGCACCAGATGCATCACAAAAGACCAAGTACCCCTTACCAGGCTCAGGTAAGATCAGAATAGGAGCTGATGTCAGAATTCATTTCAATTCATCAAAATAATACTGACACTTTTCATCCCATGATAATTTCACTGCTTTCCTAGTAAGAGTAGTCAAAGGTAATTCCAACTTATATAAATCCTTGACAAACCGTCTGTAGTATCCAGAAAGACCAAGGAAGCTTCATATTTCAAAGAAATTATGTGGTTCCTTCCAAGACATAACAGCCTTCACCTTCTATAGATCAACTGATAATCCATGCTCATAAATTATATACCCCAATAATTTCACTTCTCGAATCCAGAAACAACATTTTGAAATCTTTCCATACAGACGGTGACTTCTTAGAATTTCCAAAACCAAACTCAGATGGTTCTCATGGTTAGATTTGGATTAAACCAAAATATCATCCATGAACACTACCACAAAAGTGTAAAGATATTAGTGGAATATCCAATTCATCAAATCCATGAAGACTGTAGGAGTGTTAGTCAGACCGAAAGGCATCATGAGATATTCATAATGGCCATACCTGCTTCTGAAGTCCATCTTTGGTATATCAGACTCTCAAAATATAATCTTTATAACCCGACTAAAGATCAATCTTTGAGAACCACTTCTCCCCCTTCAACTAATTAAACAAATCATCCACATGAGGAAAAGGATATTTTTTCTTAATCATTAACCGGTTCAAATTCTAATAGTATACACATAAATAAAGTGAACCATTCACTTTATTGGAAAAGAGCACAGGGGATACCCAAGGAGAACCACTGGGGAGAATGAAACCTTTTTCTAACAAGTTGTCCAACTAAACCTTGAGTTCTTTCAACTCTATTGGTACCATGCAAAAAAGAAGACATCGATATTGGCTGCGTACCTAGCACCATGTAAATTGTAAACCCTACCTATATCTCTGGAGGAATACAGGAGAAATAATCAGGGAAAACATTAGGGAAAGTCTCGAACAACAACAATAATATCATAAACATCAAAATTTCATCGGGATTAAATTCAACAGAAACTAACAAACTCCTGAGCTCTGGGCAGTAAGGTCCTACACTACCTGACCTCGGGTCCCACTCTCCCTGAAACACACGATATCTCCCATCATCAATAATAAAAGAAACATGCCAATGATAATAATCAACCTCATATCGATGATTGATAATCCAATCCATACCAATGATGACGTCAAATAGATCCAGATCAAGAATGAGAAAATCCCAAACCAACTCCATATCATCTATCGTCAATGAACAAGGACACTGAAACCCCTGCTCTTTCCTCTTGCCAAGAGTTATTTCTAACTACATTGTAAAGGGAATAATTTCCATTGTAAGTTTAATCATATCAACAAATCATGAAGATATTAATGAGTAGAAGGCACCGATATCAAACAAAGAAACTATTATTGAATATGGGGTAAGAAGCATACCTCTCACTATTGTCGTACATGCATCAACTTCCATTAAACATCCATCTATTGCATGTAAATTCTTAACTACTAAGGCATGTGGATGGATCCCTATAGTATTTGAAGCTTCTGACTGCACCGCAATAGCCTTTAGATCCTATGAACCCTGAACATAATAGAGTGTATTCACATCTGAACAAAAACATTGTAGATGACCAACACATCCATATATATTGCATGTCTTCATGGACTTAGGGAAAGAAATTCTAGTGTGACCTCCCTAGCCACATTTATAGCAAGTCAGAGGCACACTTCCAGCTTCAACAGACAGTGTGGAGGAGGCTTGCTGTGGAGATCCACCTCCACCACTTCTGCGATGGTCCTGCCACTTCCTCTTCTTCCCATGCATGCCATTGAGGCTATCACCAATTGGAAGAGAAGAGGAATTAACGCCGAAATTTCCCATCATATTTATCTCTTTAATCATGGATCTATCTACTATATCTACATATGTAGAAATATTTATCCTAAACACCTATGATATGATGTCCGGTTGCAAACCCTGCAAGTATTTCTGCACCTTCAGCTGGTAATTCTTGACCACGTCTGGAGAAAAATGAAAAATCTAAACAAAGATGTTGGTGTATATAGAAATAGAACACTCTATATACTATAATGATAGGAACTCTAGATACTTTTCCAATATCAAAGACTCTAGATAAAACTTCTGAAATAATAAGGTTTTGAAACCCTTCCAATCTAAGCCCACATGTTTGTCTTCTTGTACCATAGAATCCCACCATCACTTTCCAGAACCCTTGAGTATGAATGTTGCACACTTCACCCTAATATTATAAAGTTTCTCTAGGAAGTAGAAGATTTTATTGATCATGTCCATCCAATCCTCCAACTCTTGAGGTGCAGGCGTCCCTTTAAAGGATGGTGACTTCTCGCGCAAGAACTCCTATGATTGATCTCATTCTCCACCTGCTCCTGGTTGTACTTCAACCACTACTTTTTGAACTTGTGGAACATCCTAATTGATATAAAATACTGCATGAATGATATTCTCGATGAGATTCTAATCCATAGGTTTATTTCCTTGAGGAGCATCATCTACACGTTCTTGAGTAACTAGTGGAAGACGTCTCGAAGGCATATTGTTTCACACCGAAACATAAGAACGATCAGACACAGAAAAAATATTAGTTCAAACTTGAAAACCCATAAGAAAAAACTTAGATTTAAAAAGGAAAAAACAACACTAGAGACACATAACCCAACAACCCATGGTAACTTGAGTCTTGTTGTGACAATAGATGGCTAGGAACCTGTCGCAACATACCTCTCAAGTCCCGAAAATCCTATCTCCAGTCTAACAAACATCTAAAGAAAAGAAATATTGAGGAAAGACCTCCTATGATACCAAACTATAATGAACCAACCCGGGTTACCATCAACTGGCACCTAACCCAACCCATCACATACCTGAAGGGCATTCCCAGTCCCCACAGGCTGGCAACAAGCACTCGGGCATCGAACAAAAAAACTGAGGGAATGATTTCACCCAACTTGAACAACCACATGGCATACATATATAGATAAATAAAGGAATAATAGAAGACTAACAAATATATATTCCATAACTATAAAGAAAATAGTAGAAATAGAACAACTGTAACAGTAGAAAAACCCAAAAGACAAGTCCAACTGCAAAGGACTACAAGAAACAGCTACTCCAAATGATGGCATGGAAAAACTCCCACCATCTCACCACTAGATACCCAACCAGCTAACATGAACATTTCCACCTCACTACAGAGCCTTGTCTTTCCCTTCATCGGAAGACAAACAAAGTTCTACGCACCACCGAATAATTGTGCAGGGTGTGAGCTAACATACTCAGTAGGATCCCACCCAGGTGTTCTATAACAAGTCTCTGTATAAAAAATCATATATGATCATTTTAAAATAAAACATGGCATGATAAGTAGTAAATCAGTTTTATAGAAAACATGGTAAAATTTCCCTTTTCCATAGTTTTAAACAAAAGTAGGTATAACAGTTACAAAGCACATTTTTCATATCATTTTTCACAAGCATAAACATGCATATCAAGGCTAAATCAGAAAACCAAGCAGTACAAAACAGAAGCATAGGTATCACAACACCAAGGAATACTACAGTTCTAGGAATTAGATTACTCATACCACAATAATCAAGTGCCAAAAAACTGATCCTATAAAACAGGCCTAGGAAGCAGAGGAATACCCTATAAGTAAACCCCCCCCCCCCCCAAATGTCACTATCGGTCCCCTAGAACAACAGACTTAGGAAACAGAGGAAATCCCCAAGATAAACCCCCTTGATAGTCACAAATAAATAGATGATGGCCTCAAGATAAACCTTCCTCCTAAGTACCCAAGGTAACCCATGTGCTCTTTTTCACAATTCATTTCAATGATTTGAAAACCATTCAAAACCATTCAAAATACATTTTAATTCTTTGAAAACCATTCAAAACCATTTCAAAATCCATTTATCAAAATCCAGTGAAAACCCTTTTTCTTTCAAAACCCTTTTTCAACACACATAAACAATCATGCCAATTTCATAAATCAATTTACAAAGCAATAGAAATTAGGCTCATTATCATAGACTAGAGACGGAAGCACCTACCTCAAACTTCAGGTCGCACACACCCACAACAGAATCCAATATCAATGAAACCCAAAAATGCCAATGAAGGCCCTAAAATCAAAACCAAACAGCAAAGGATTAATTCAATTTAGAAGACAATGGGTCGACGGATAGAATAAAACCCATGTACCTCAAGAACGGACATCTTCTACGCCATAACTAGTCAAGGAATGGCCTTCAAAATAATATATTATGGCAGATCTAGAGGAAGACAACAATAATAATCCAACTTAGATTAGCAGATCCGATAACACAATGATAGGGTGATATCGAAATCAACCACAAGGAAGAAATGGAAAGAACACTTACCCTAAGAGATGCACCACAGACACAACAAAGATCTAAGGCTGATCAAATCGATTCGGAAGGATGGGTGCCTCTGAAAATTGTCAAGGAGCATCCTAGGGTTGAGAGAAACTAATTTTGGGAAGAAAATACCAAGAGAAATGAAAAAATGCATGACTTTAAGCTAGGAGTGGTCCAAGTCATGACGTGTACCCCTTGGTCACAGCGTGTAGGACATTGTGGATAAGTTTTGTTGAAAACATGTCGCCTCAGGTTAAAAATATACTTTTTAACCCCTTCACGAAATGTACCTAAGGTGCACAATGTGTACCTGATCACAGTGTGATCTCTCCTTTCACTACTTGAATCCATCCACTAGTACACAACATGTATCTTAGGTACACAGTGTGTACCTGCTATGGAACCTATAGTAAACCCAGAAAAAAACTTCTAAATACTTTGAAACAAATTGGAAACTTAGAGAAAGGGAAAAACTTACCTGATCAAGGTAATGGGACGTTACAATATGTAAGGTATGTCTAAAGTTCATGGGGATTACAAATAAATGGAATCAATCATATAAATGTTGTTTGAAATATCTTTATGTTTGACAAGATATGAGTGTAGGTTCTAATAGTGATGAAAGTCCTAAATTATCTCAAGAAATAAAGTATTTTAAAGAATATTAAAAAATGTCTTAGAATACCTCTTAGGAATGGAATTTCAATGTATTGGAAAACCAATAAATAAATGAATTTTAAGTAATCATCCAATTAATAAAAATTTAGAAAATTACATCGTATGAAAAGTTCAACTTAGTAATCATTTCAAATTTTAACCTAAAAACAAACAAGTAATTAATTTTCAATGATGTTAAATTAAAAATTTCCCTTTTATTTGCATGGTTATCCTAAAATACTCATGTAAAAATATTTTTCCCAAAAAAAAATTCCCTAGATCATTGATTCCAATACAAAATATTAAGTTCATCTAACACATCCTCACCCACACTTAATGTTGAATAGTATTCACACTATTTTAAATCAAAGTGAGGGACTACACCAAAAATTTAGTGATGGAAAATATTCACATGAAATAGGGATAATATGGATAATGTGATATCCCTAAAAGTGTAATCATATATTCCTTGACTGATTGTATGAACTTGGGGTTCCCATAATAATGAAATTGTAGAAAAATCATCACACACAAATAGATTAATACAAAAAGGTAAAAAGGTCACAAGAAATTCATTCTGAGGGGTATTTTGAATATCCAAAAATATTTTCCTGTATTCTTCAGTAAAAAAAGGGAAAAAATAATGTGGTGATTTAAAAATAAAAAGAAAATACATAAGCTAACAAAATGGGTATAACAAAATCCTACGCATCTGTAGGGCCACCCTAGGAATTGGTCTTGTCCAATTGACCCTGAACTATTTCATGAGGAGCCTCAATCTGAAGTAGAGTAGGTTTGAGGTCATAAGGAATCAGGGGGTGGAAAATGTGAAGGAGAAAAAACACAATCTAGCGACAGAGGTATTAAGTCATCTAGTTATGTCCATCTTTCCTTCACTAGCTATTATGCTCATTCTAGAGTGTATGCACTTGAGGTTGATCATAACTCCAGTTTAAATTTTTCTTGTGTGATGAATAAAAATTTTACAATAAGTTAAATCACAACATATACTTGGATGTCTAAGGAAAGGTTGAAAAATTATGATGAAGGTAAAAACAATTTAGAGTTTGAATTCAGTGACGAAGCATGATTGTATGCCTCGGAAGTATAAGAATGTTGAAATATGATAATTTTTAATTAACACTTTTTTTTATTAGAATGGTTGGGCTGTTTTACTCTTATTTTTGGGTTGCCTTTCCTTTGAAATCATTATTGAGATGTGTTTTTATTGAGTATAATCAAGATATCAAGTGTGGGGGGATTTGATATCTCATTTCCATTTTTTTCATAGGCATCTCTTCTCAGCTCCTCCAATTTGTCCATCTATAAGAACATATTTTATCTTAATTTTTTCACATACAAATTTATCTTCCTTCTAGCCTAATAAGATCATTTTCCAAGATCCTCTAGTAGATAACATTGTTTCCCATACACAATCTTGAATGGTTCTATACTAATTGGGGTATTTTATTTTATTTGGTATTTCCATAAAGCATCATCCAAATACTCTAATCATTTCTACTTTAATTCAATGTATTATCTAGGATTTGTTGCAAATCTTGGTTAGATAGTTCCACTTATGTATTGGTTTGTGGGTACTAAAGAGTTATGGTGTTGTATTAGGCTCCATAATTTTCAAGAAGTAACCTCATAAAGTGTTTTTTGAAATGAGATCTTTGGTTATTAATGAGTAAATGGGTAATTTGAAACTAATCAAATATGTTCTTCTATGGAAACTTCACGACTACCTTAGATCTGTTGAGAGATGTAGCTTCAGCCTCCACCCATTTAGACATGAAATCCATATAGACTATGATATATGTGTTACTGAAAGAATTTGTGAAAGGGACCATGAATTCTAGGCCCCACACATCAAACACCTCAACTTCAAGAATGTAGTGTTGTGACATTTCATTTATTTTACGGATTATTACCATTCTTTTGTAGTAATCACATATATGAACAAAATATATGGAATCCTAGTATAATATGGGCCAAAATAATCCACTTTAGAGGATATTGGACACTATTTTATTGGGCCCATAATGTCCTCTCATAGGTGAGTAATGGTATAATTCCATCATGATTTGTACTTTAAATTTGGGTACACACCTTCAAATCAAGGTATCTCCACATTGTTTGAAAAGAAGTGAATCGTCCTAAAATAAGTGGTTTGTATCAACCAAAAACCTCTTCTTTTAATAGTATGAGAAATGAGGATAAATATTCATGGTGGATGATTAATTATAAACATTATAAAATAAATTACTTGCATTTAAATAAATATAAAATAATATCTCATCTGGGAACTCATCCAGAATATTTAGCTCATCTTCTTTTTCTACATGAAAAAAAATGAAATCTAAATAAGTGGTTAGTTACCATAGTCTCTAATATCTTATTATCCTTGATTATTATATTGAATTCTTGTAGCAATATAATCCAAAAAAATAGTATTTTCTTGGAATCCTTCTTATTCAACAAGTACCTCAAAGTTTCATGATCAATGTAAACCACCACTTTGGACAACAAAAGATATGATTAGAATTTATCAAAAGAAAGCAAAAAAGTATGAAACACCTTCTCTATAGTTTTTTATTTTATCTAATCATCATTTAGGGTGTCATTAACATAATTAATGGACCAAACTATGTTATCAATCTGTTATCCCAACACCGCTCCCATAGTAAAATCACTTTTTTTTAAATAAGCTCAAATTCATTTTCCTAATTTGCAGCTACTATTATTGGGGAGACCATTAGATTTACTTTCAAAATATAAAATTAGTGTTTACAAGACTTGTAAAAATCGAATGGAATTTACTTTTAAAAAATATATGTAAGCATTCAAGAAAATTTGGAAAAACATTTGACAAAGAAATGGTAAAATATCACATGTACGATAAATAATTAAATCCCCTTAATCATGGTTGGTTCAGGAAACTAATTTATAACTTTTTTCATAAGAAAAACTTTTATTCCATAATTTGAAATTTTGTGTCGCATATTGATTCCTCCTTGAACTATAAAATGGAAATTTTCCCAGTTGAGTTCCAAGCATTTTTCTTCACATCGCTTTGGCACTAAGTCCAAATTATTCAAGAATACTTAAAACAAGAAATCATACACTAAAAAATCATCCATGCATATCTCTAAGAATTCATATTCCCTATCATGAAAAATATGTATCATGATATTTGGAATTTTTTTTGTACATTACATATGTTGAAGGATATTCATAAGTACGAAAAAGTACCATATGGGAAAGTAAATGTGGTCTTGGAATGAACAATTATATCCACTATTATTTGGTTATAACTAGATTAACTATCAAGAAATCAATAGAACTCATGCCTGGATAATCTATCCAACATTTAATCTATGAATGGTAGTGTAAAATCATATTTTTGTGGATGTATTCGATCTTATATAATCCTCACTCATACACTATCCCATGACACTTATTGTAAAAACCCAAACTTCTCATGCATAAATATTACATCTTAATAGATGAATATTCATTAAATAACATAACGATCCATGCTAGAATAATTTTGGTATAATTACTTTGGAAACTTGGACACATAAAAAACAGGTCTATAAGTGAGCTATGTTATCTCCCAATAAGTTCTTCATAACTAGTACCATTCTTAGACATATCATACATAATACCTTTCTTCATAACCTGGGTAAAGGAAGGATAATAAATAGTGGGTTTATATTCTAAAAAAAATAGAGATATAAATAAAACATGAGCATAAGGGTATGATAACATGATAATAAAATTTAAAAAACCATACCCTGCATATCATAGATCATAAACTTGAGTCATGGAATAAATCTTAATAGTTCATGAGACATGAATCATAAAGGAATCAAAGAACATGAGCCATGAGGTCATAACATTGGAATAAGATGTATATTTGTGGAATACACATAATCATTGAAAATATTATGTCAAGTATATCCACTGAGACATTTATAACATGTTAGGCTTGGGATAACCACCTATGTACCTGCTTCAGGCTTGGGATAATCTCCCATGTACCCTCTTTTGGGCTTGGGATAACCTCTCGTGTACCCTCTTTCAGGCTTGGTATAACCTCTCATTTACTCTTTGAGATCATATAACATTAATCATTACCCAATTCATTGGAGAGAGATATAGGTATCACCCATCACGTAATCCATATATTTTTGTACTATAATATCATAAAACATTCATCATATCAAAACTTATGAAAGGAAATGGGTTTCATAAAAATTTCATCATTGTATAACACATGGAAAATAAATGGATTTCATAAACATTTCATCATTTCATCATAGCATAGCCCATGGAAAAGGAAAGGGGTTCGTAAACATCTTATCATCATAGGAATAATCTATCTAGATAAATAATAAGTATGGTAAAATTGTATTGTATCACCAATAAATATTAATTAACATCAAAGTATGTTATATTAGATGGAAAATTATTTTTAAAGATCACTTGGAACATTTCTTGTGGAAAATATCCTTTCCATTTTGAAATCAATTATTTAAAATATAAAAAATTATAAAATTTTATAGAACACGTTTTATTTGAAAAATACCCTTATAAGCTTTTAAATGAAGATTCAAATAATTGATTATTCATGATGGTATAAAATTCTATTCAATCTGTGCATGTTAAAACAAATATTCCTTTCACGTTTTTAGTAAAAAGTCAAAAGTACCTCATTCTGAAAATAGTGAGAAGATTCATTTAAAATAATTTTGTGAAAAAATAAAAAATAGGTAAAAAATTTATTTAAGAAATAATTTTATAATAGTAAAAAATTCATTAAAACATTTTTAAAAAAATGTATATAGAATAAAAAGTGTTTTCAATCAAAGATATAAATAAATTCAATTTTTTTTTTAAAACATTATTTTGAACTATTGAGCATATAAAGAGAGAAAAATGAAAGGAACACACATATTTTAATTATATAAACATGTTATAAGAAATTAAATGAATTTATTTATATTTATATCATAATATATCATCATTGTAATCATAATCATAAATAATCCTAATAAACAATGAGATTATAACATCAAACTCTTACCACTTTGGTAACTTTTGAATCATAATACCCATGAAATAAATAAAATTATATGGAAATGTAAATACTCATAAATTTAATAATAAGAATCATAAAATACATTCATGGTTAATATATACACCACACAAAATAAAAAAGTGGTGAATATGGCATGTGTTTCACAGAAATAAAAGTGAGATGAAAATCTCTTACCTTAAATCTCTACTTCCTTAATACACGTTCAAACCTCCTATAAAATAAATATAGTTTTATTATAAATATATTAAAAAAACATACTCATATTTATCATAGAATATATTATTTACTTATGACCTTTTATTACCCATTTATTAACAATACTTTCTTAAAATCATGTTTCAGGTAATAACTACTTTGTTTTTCATGTATGTTTTAGTTTTCTATCTTCAGTCTTTTCATTTTTATCATGGTTACATCATATATATAATTTTAAAAATGATATAAATATAATATATATTAATTATATAATTATTTATATTAATACATTAAATTTAGATATATAAAATGAATTATATCATTCATGGAGACGGTACGTTATACGTACGCATGAACATTGCATCCATTTTCTCAATAGATGAAATAAAAAAAGTAAATAATATATTACCTTTATATAATAATTATTACTTTATATATATCACATATATTCATTAAATTTACCCTTATTACCTTCCATGTAAAGTGTAAGTGAAAAACAAATCACATCGATTCCTGAGATGGTAGTTCGTCATACGCACGAGTGACGTTATCGTATTCTCAAGGAATGGAAAGTAAGAAGGTATATGAGATATTATAATTTAATAAGTATAATAAAATCATAAATATAATATATATATATATATAAACATAAAATCCATCATTATATCTATAATTTAGAGGAATTTATAGAAAACGAATAACATCGGTTCGTGGGGTGGTAATCTGTCATACACATGATTGATGGTTTTATTTCCCATTTGATGGAAGAGAAGATAGAAGTAGATCATAAAATTAACATAATAACATATTATTATATTTTATATACTATTTTTATTATATTATCATATTTGAATAATATTTTAATGATACGTAAGAATAAATAAAACAAAAAGATAAGTTTTATAATTTTACCTCTTCATTGGAGAACCTCTTTAGGTTTATACCTAAAGCCTTATTAAGAGAGTTTAATAATAAAAATAATTCCTCTAGGATGTGGGACGGGAATTAAGTAATATATTTGGGTAGTTCTTGGCCAAACCAAATGGTTTTGAAAGTATGAAGAGGATAGGAGAGGGAGTGTGGCCTTTTATAAGTGGGGGAGAGGACACACATTGAAGTTTTGAAAAGAAAAGAGTGTTCCCACATATGTCACATTATAAAAGGATCCAAAATGGGTATTTATTGAACCTTATAGGTAATATGGTCTAAATATATCCATAAAAAAAATTTGGACAAGTTTATTGGTTATTTTACCCTTATCTTTTTAGTTTAACCCCTGATAAACCCATTTTAACCTTAACTATGGTAATTAATTTTAACTGTTTTTACTATTCATTTTGACCAAAAATTAATTTAAACTTGTTATATAATATTAATTATGATTATTAAAAATATTAAATTCATTTTTCAAAATTCTATTCATAGAATTGGAAAATTTTGATTTAAAATTAAACCAAAAAACGTGACAAAAAAACAGTTTTCCAAAGCTAAACTTTTCAAAAGTTTAAAAAGTTTCTATATAAAAATTATATATAAAATTGATTCCAATTAATTATATTGGATTAATTATAATATAATTCAGATAATTTTACTTTTAAAACCATTTTAAAACAAAATTTTACCTTATAAATTCTTCAAACAAAAAGGTAGTTTTTAATAAAAATCAGTATTTTTCACTATTCAATGAAAATTTAATCTTTTTAGAAAAATATAAAAAAATAAAATGAATATAATTTTGGAATTTTGATTCCAAAAATTAAGTTAATTTTTTTAAATACATTTTATGAAATTTTCAAAAAAAAATTAATTTTTCATAAAAATCAATGCAAATCTTTTTTTTAGAAAAGTTAATTTTTGAAGTATATAAAGGATTTAATAAAAATTAAGTACTTTTTATAAATATGATTTATTTATATAAAACTTTTAAACTTAAATTTTAAATTTTGGTTATTCTTATTCATGTCACCAATTTTAATGGTTGGGTAATAATGGTCGTGTTAAAATAATAATTTTAATAGTTTTTTGTGGTTTGTTAAAACTCGATGTTGCATGTAACATAAGCTATCAAAGAAATTAAATTATTCAAAAATATATATTTCATAAAAACTTGGGGTTTTATATTCTACCCCCCTTAAAATAAATTTCACCCTTGAACTTTTTCACTCTGATATAAACAAATGAGGATACTTCTACCTCATTACATCCTCAAGATCTCACATAGCTTCCTCAAGCTGATGGTTTCTCCACAAAACTTTTAACAGGTAATTAGTCTTATTTTATAGAAATTTCTATATATGATCCAAAATATCCACTAGTTTTTCTTTATAATAAATATCATGCTCCAGTGGTATAACCTCTGAGTTCAGTACATGTGAAGGATTAGGTATGTACTTCCTTAGGAGAGATACATGGAACACATTATAGAATTGAGTGAGGGTTGGTGGAATCGACAATCGGTATGCTACCATCACAATATGATCAATAATTTAAAAGGGACTGATATACCTATGGCTTAGTTTTCCCTTATTTTTAATTCTCACTACCTTCCTCCATGGATAAATTCTTAAAAACACCTTGTCACTAACTTTAAATTCTAGATCACATCGACAATTGTTAGTATAAATTTTCTTCTGACTTTATGTTACCCTTATGTGTTACTAAATGGATCTAACCTTATATGCCATTTATTTAGATAACTAATATCCCAATATCTTTCTTTCTCCAACTTTATCCCAGTACATTGGATTTCTACACTTATTTCCATAGAAGGATTCATAAGGATCTATTTGAATGCTTCGAGTGAAATCTATTGTTGTAAGAAAACTTAAATAGAGGAAGGTGTTGATACCAACCACCTTTGAAATCCATAGAACAAGATCTTATCATATCCTATAGGGCTTAAATTGTTCTCTCATACTATCCATCTATCTGAGGATGATATGTAGTGTTGAAACTCAAATTATTATAAATATTTTTCTGAATACTTAACCGAAACTTTTATATAAACCTTGGATCCCAATCAAATACAATGAAATGTGGTACTTCATGCAACCTTGCCACTTCCTTAATGTATATCCTAGAAAGATGATTCAAATATAGATATTCTCTAATAGTGATTAATTGTGCTAGTTTTTTAAGGTGATTGGATACAACCCATGTATTATTTTGATCTTTAGATGTTTTGGGAGTCTGATGACAAAATCCATGGTGATGTTTTACCATTTCCATTATGGTATAGATAGTGGTTGTAACATCCCCTTATAATTTTATCTATCATCCTTAACTAGATGACATACTAATAACCAAGATACATACTCATTAATATCTCTCTTCATGTTATCCCAATATAAATACTCTTTCACATAGGCTAGGGTTATGAGATATACCCTTTTCTCCATTCGATTGTGGTATCTAGCCTTGTGGCCTTGTCAGATGTGATAGGTTGTTGCCCAAAATATGGGTTATATTTTCCCAAAACTATATTAATATAATTCCCATAATGTCCCCAAATTGAAATAACCCATAATTAACTCAACATAAAGGATAAGATAAATCCTAAAGGTTACCAATACCTTTAATCTTATGTTTACAAAATGTAAAGGCATTCCACCTCAAATAACTTTTTCACTAAAACATAAACAAAACCAAATGATTTTATTTCCATAAATGTCTCCCAAAATATCATTAATATTGATAAAAACCCATCACATAAAACCTCAAAATGTGTTTCTAAGACTTTGAACTTATGATCAACCTTAAACTCATAAACCCATGATGATATCCATAACTCTTATGTTAATCTTACATTGAGACATATATGATCCCAAAAAATCATTCACCCTTTATTCCTTAAATAAGATCTTATCTTATACAAAAACATTTCTATTAGAAGGTTGAGTTCATCCTTACACCAATAGAATATCAAATGTGATTTCATTATTCCATAATCCATGTATAGAGGGATAATAAATGCTTAGAATCAAATCAATTTACACTAAAGGATGAACAATGATATTTTAATAGGGCTCCTTCATAAAAAATCAAACATAAAATTCCAAACTAAGGAGTGGAGGATAAGTGTGACCAAATTATCATGATTCACTTTATCCATTTTTATTTCATAAGCTTTCCATTTTTCCTTTGTATTAATAGGTTATTATGGCTTATCATTCTCATTAGACCTTGGATTGATCATTGATTCACATAATTCACAAACTCCTTACACTTGAAGCACTGGACTATGAATGGTGTATTCTGTAGAGGTTTCTTTCTATTTGCAATATTAGCTAACTTCTTCCCATTACTCTGGAATTAATTAACTCAATGAACTTCCTTTAGACACTTAAAACATTTTTTAGTCCCCTTAAGAAAATTTCCTTTATGTTTCCTTCCACACTTTGATCATTAAGGAAAGCTCATCTTCTTTTCTCCATGATTTTTCATGGGTAAGTCTAATATCTATTTCCGCCATGATAGCACAATGAATGATTTATTCATAACTATTGAAGTTCTATTTGGATAAAAACCTTAAAAGACTTTGTTTTAATTCACTAAAGAATCAATCAACCTTACTTTATGGTTCTATGATAATACTATAAATACACCTCAGAAGTCTTGTAAAATTTATCTCATAGGTACCAATAGATTCATCATCATTTTTTAGCTCAAGTAATTCCTTCTCCATTTTCATATAAATAATGTGAGGAAATTACTTATTGAAAAATAGGATCTTAAACTCATCCCACTCCATGGAGTCAATTTCTTCCTGTTGCCTTGTATTCTTGATAAGAGTCCACCATTGATATTCTTATCCTCCCAAATGAAAGATATCCAAAATGAATTTTTCATACTATAAACACTAGAGAATGGAAAATATATTATTAGTGGTATCGATCCATTTCTCAAAAACTATTGGATCAGTATAACAACTAAAAGAATGTGGATGTTGCCTCATGAAGGAATCAACAGAACATTGTTCCCTCATTTGATCATTTGGAAGTTTATCATGATTCATAGGTTGATAAAGTTGTATGAGCATAATAATTATTTTTCATTACATATCATATAAAATTTGGTTTCTTAGTAAAACAACCATTTTATTTTCCATCACACTCAGAGTTAACACGGTTCTTTTAGGTTCCATACATTGAATAAAACCAAAAAGTATAGTGTAAGAAACAATAATCATAGTGGGGAATTACATGATCATGAAGAATCACTTATAGGATGTATAAATCACGAAAATTTATTTTCAATATATGAAACCTTAGTATTAACCTAGGTTATTCATGGTCATTATTCAAATCTTTCATAATATTTCATAAATATTTTTTGAATTTCCAAATAATATCCCCATGGAGTGTCAATCTAGGTGTTTAGTAAGGACCATTTTCATGTATAAGTTAATGCTCGAGTCAAGACTGACACACCTTTTTTAGAGTTATAACCCCTATGTACATATCTTCTAGAACCAGATCCACTTTTAGTATCCATACAGGTATATAATTTCTTAGAAACCACTCGTTCTATACTCTACCAATATTCTATTATATTTTTCTATACTTAGAATTATCCATAGACTTATCCTTAGACATGTCCCTAGGGATATCACTATAGTTTTCTCATCCTAGTTTCTAAAGGTTAACTAAACCTTTCTATGATACCAACTATAAAGACCCAAACTTCTCATGTATAAATATTATATCTTAATAGATGAATATTTATTACATAACATAACGATCCATGCCAAAATCATTTATGTTTAGTTCCTTTGGAAACTTGGGAACATAAATAAATGGTCATTAATTGATTTACATTATCTTCTGATAATCTATTCATAACTATCACCCTTCTTAGACATACCATACATAATAAATTTCTTTATAGGGAAAAGAAACATTAGAAACGGTGAGTTCAAATTCTCAATGGGAAAACAAGTGAGATATCAACATAACATGAGCATAAGGGTATGAGAAAATGATAATAACAATTGAAAACCCATACCTTTCATATCATAGATCATAAAATTGATTCATGGCATAAATATTAGTAGTTCATGAGACATGATTCATAAATGAATCAAAGAACATTATCCATGAGATCATAACATTATCATAAGATATATAATTGTGGAATACCTATAAGAATAGAAAATATTATATCAAAATTATCCACTAAGACATTCATAACATTTCAGTCTTGGTCTAAACACCTGTGTACCTACTTTGGGATTGGGATAACCTCCCATGTACCCTCTTTCAATCTTGGGATAACCTCTTGTGTGCCCTCTTTTAGGCTTGGGATAACCTCTCATGTACCCTTTGATCTCATATAACATTAATAATTACACAATGCATTGGAGAGAGATATAGGTCCCATACATCACATAATTCATACATTTTTGTTCCATAAGATCATAAAATGTTTATAATATCATATCCTGTGAAAATAAATGGGTTCCATAAACATTTCATCATAGCATAACCTATGGAAAATAAATGAGTTTCATAAATATTTCATCATAGAATCATAGTATAACCCACTAAAAAGGAACAAGTTTTATAAAAATAATGTCATCATAGACATAAACCATCTATAGAAATATTAAGGATGGTAAAATTGTATCATATCCCAAATAAATATTAAGTAACATCAATTTATTTCATCTTATATGGAAATTTATTTTGAAATATCACTTAGAACATTTCTTGAGGAAAATATCCTTTCTATTTTGAAATCACTTATATAAAATCTAAAAATTTATAAAATTTTAAAGAACACATTTTATTTGAAATTTTCCCTTGGAAAAATTTAGAGAAAGATTCAAATAATTTATTGTTCATGATGGTGGGAAAAAAATTCATGACATGTATGTTAAAATAGAGATTACTTTCACATTTTTTGTAAAAAGTCAAAAGTGCCTCATTCAAAAAACAACAATAAGATTACTTTAAAATAATTTTTTGAAATATTAAAACATGGTTAAAATTTTATTTAAAAAATTATTGGATAATATTAAAAATTTTCTTTAAAATATTTTTATAAAACTTGGATATAGAAGAAAAAGGATTTTCGACCGAAGAGAAGAAAAAAAGTATATTTTTCTTAAAACATTTTTTTGAAATATTATGTTCATAAAGAGAAGAAAATGAAAGTAATGAATTTATTCTCATGAAATAACCATATTAGAATAAAAATCATGAGTTTATTGAGAGTTAGATCATAATATCTCATCATTGGAAGCATAATCATAAAAAATCTCGATAAATAATGAGATTATAACATCAAACTCTTACCACTTTGGTAACTTTTGAATCATAATCCACATGAACTAGATAATCATATATTGAAATGTAAATATACATTAATTTCATAATAATAATCATAAAATATATTCATGGGAACTATATACACCACACAAAAAACAAGTGGGGAATATGGCATGTGTCTCACATAAATAAAAATGAGAGGAAAATCCATTACCTTAAATCTCGACTTCCTTCAAACACATTAGAACCTCCTATATAAAAAATATAGTTTTATTATACATACATTACATAAATATATTCATTTTTATCATACCATATATTATTTAATTATGTCCTTTTATTACCCATTTATTAACAATTCCTTGTTAAAATCGTGTTTTAGGTAATAATTGCTTCGTTTTTCATGTATGTTTTAGTTTGTTATCATTAGTCCTTTAATTTTTATCATGGTTAAATGATATTTATAATTTTAACCATGATATAAATATCATATATATTCATTATATGAGTATTTATAGTAATCTAATAAAGTTATAGATAGAAAATGAATTACACCATTCATGGAGACAGTAGGTCGTACGTATGCATAAACGTTGTTTCCATTTTATAGACAGATGAAATGAAATAAAAATAAATAATATATTATATTTCCATTATAATTTTTATTTTATATATATCACATATATTTATTAAATTTACCCCTATTTCCTTCCATGTAAAAATGAATCGCATCGCTTCGTGAGGCGGTAGTCCTTCGTACACACGAGCAGCGTTACCGCATTCCAAAGGAATGGAAAGTAAGCAGGTATATGTTACATTATAATTTAATAAGTATAAAAATATCATAAATATAATATATATAAATATTAAATCCATTATTATATCTATCCATTAGAGGTGTTGATGGAAACCAAATAACATCGATTCGCGAGGTAGTTGTCTGTCATACAAACGATCAATAGTTCTATTTCACATTTGATGGAAGAGGAGGCAGATGTAGGTAATGTAATTAAAATAATAAAATTTGAATATATATGATATTATTTTGTTATTATATTATCATTTTTGAATAATATTTTAAGGAGGTGTAAGAATAAATAAAATAAAAACACAAGTTTATGAATTTTACCACTTCTTCGGAGAACCTCTTTAGGTTTATACCTGAAGCCATCTACAGAGGGTTTCCTAATCAAACTAATTAATATAGGATGTGGAGATAATTAAGGAATATATTTTGGTATATTTTGTAAAAAACAAATGGTTTTAGAAGTTTTAAGAGGATAGGAGAGGGGTGGCCCTTTATAAGTGGGGGAGAGGACACATGGAATTTTTGAAAAGAAAAGAGTGTATCTACATTTTTTACATGCCAAAAGGATCCAAAATGGGTCATTATTGAATACTAGAGGTGATAAATTCAAAATATGTTAATATAATCGGTTTTGGAAAAGTTTATAGGTCATTTTATGCCTTATATTTTTAGTTTAAACTCCTGGTAAACTCGTTTTAACCTTAACCACAATAATTAATTTTTACTATTTTTACTATTCATTTTGACCAAAAATTAAGTTTACCTTATTATAGAACCTTAATTATGAATATTAAAAAAATATAATACATTTTTCCAAATTATATTCATATAATTGAAAAAAATTTATTTAAAATTAAACCTGCAAACACGATGAAAAAGAGGTTTTCCAAAGAGAAATTTTTCAAAAGCTTAAAAAGAATTTATATCAAAATTAAATATGAAATTGATTCTAATGAAATATATTGGATTAATTATAATATAATTGAGATAATTTTACTTTTTAATCCATTTTAAATCAAAATTTAACCTTATAAATTCTTTAAATGAAAAGGCATTTTTCAATAAGAACTGTTATTTTCCACAATTCGTTGAAAAAATAATATTTTAAGAAAAATACCAAAAAATAACCCTAAGATAATTTTGAAATGTTTATTAAAAAATAAAGTTAATTTTTTAAAATAAATTTTATAAAATTTTCAAAAATTAATTTTATTATTTTTTCATAAAATACATTACAATATTGTTTTTAGAGAAAAAAAGTATTTTTTAAGCATATAAATACTTTACTAATAATTAAGATATTTTTAATCAATATGATTTCATTAAATAAAAAATTGTACTTAAGTTTTTTAAAAAAAATATTCCTATTCATTCTTCCATGTTTAACATCTAGGTAATAACGGTTGTGTTTAAATAATAATATTAATAGTTTGTTGTGGTTCGTTAAAACTCAGTGTTGCGTGTAAAGCAAGATATCAATAAAATTAAATTATTTTAAAAAATATATTTCATAAAAACTAAATTTTTTATAGTTATTTTTGGATTCAACACATTTTACTCATTATTTATAACTTTCAAACTACCTTTTTTAAGTACCACTTGTAGAGAACTCACTCATTCACTGTCCGAGATTGAAAATATTATCCCTACATATAACAACTTCAACGCATATTTCTTGGATACTTACTTAATTAGTGGAGAGAGTTTTCTATGTGTTAATCATATTTTATTCATCCCATGTTCTTGTAACACTTTGTGAGTGGACATATTGGGGATTATTCCCTTGATATCCACTTTACTCCAAGCAATTTCATGTTATCTACTTTTCAAAACTACAAGCAATTTTTCTTCTTTATCCTTATAAATATTTGAATTTATGATCACCATAAGGGTCTCCTTATCTTCAATAAATGGGTATCTTATTTTAATAGGTAGTGGCTTCATCTCTAGCATTTATGGATTGATGATTAATGGTATGAACTTTAGATGGGAGTCTCTCGACATGGGTTCAATCCATGATACAGTTTCTGGTATGGTGTTGTTTTTCCCACTGGGTTTCTCCTATTTCTTAGATACTATTTCATATATTAGGATAATAATATTATTATCCTAATCTTATTGAAAACATATCAATAAAGTTTCTTATATTTCATTTTCTTCTTTTGTGAAGATGTCTTGGCAGTCCACTGAGTTAATATCTTCCTTTTATGCTTTGACTAAATCAAAAACAAATTGATCCTCACTAACTAAAAAGATAAGTATTCCCTAGATCATGTAAATTAGTTCCTTATTCATTGTGAGTAAGGCTCTTACCAAAATGATTATCACATCTCATTCTTGCTCCATATCTAAAATCAAGAAGTCCATGGGAAAAATTATTTTCCCTACTTTCATGAACACAAATTCAAGAATCCCCTAGGGGTACTTCACTTAACGATCTATAACCTATACTAAAACTCTCATAATATTTGTATCATATAATACTATAATCCAAAATACACTCATAAAAATAAAATTTATATTAATGACCAAATCAAAAAGCACTTTTACAATAGTGCATGAACCAATTGTGCACAAAATTGAAAAAACTATCGAAGTATCTCATCTCTAGTGGTATTTTGTTGCACTAATATTAAACACTCTTCACTTAGGGAGATAAATCTCAAATATTACAAATTATTTAGGTTTAAAAGTTTTTATTTTTAAAAAAAAAATTATACACAATCATTTGTGAAATGAATTCTATAAAAGGTATATTAATATAGAGATATTTGAAAATATCTAAGAAATTTTTATATTGATCCCCCACTTTCACTTTCCCTAAACTCTTTGAAAATAAAAGAGGGGTTATATAAGATGTTGGTGCCTTTAATTATTATTATTTTTTTACTTCTTCGAACTAAGTTATGACTCCTCCTTCCTTCTTATCATCTACTTCTTTCTTCTGAATTTATCCTTCTTCAACTTCAATTTTGTTTCTAGATTGTTTATATTCCACTTGTCTCTTTTCTTTTCCAGCCTCATCCACTTCCTCCTGCTTATTTTCTAACTTTTTATTATCTCTATATGGTTTTATTTCATATAGATCATACCCACTTCTCAATATCATATCTTTATCCTCCTCCCAAGAATTTGTTTCTGTGTTGCTGGGTAGTGTACCCAATATCCAGTCTGAAATTATTTGAGTAATCTACCTCATTTGATGTTATATATTTCATATAGTGGGATTTTTATTCTACACATAAATTTCCTATATATAGTAACACTAATCCAACCTTTTAATCAATGCGTGAATCATATTCTCAAGAGATGTATTTTGGGGCCAAGGTGGTTGTTGTTGTCGTGGTTGGTATTTTCAGTCTTGTGGGTTTAGAAAATCTCTAGTGGTGGAAATGAATGGAATATTCATTAAGGTTGTGGATGAGGTGGATACCCGTGTGGACCTTTATTTATAGAAAAAAATTGTCCCCCTTTATGTTAATTACATTCTAAATTTTTTATTGTTGGGGCTACCCTAGTCTGGGTAGGTTGTAGGTATTCTGAAATTATTTTGTTCCTTGATTATAACTAACATAGTTATAATTGAGTAGTTAGTTATCCTCTTCCCTAGAACACATTCTTGTTACAAATGTGGAACATCATGTATCTCAAAATACTACACCTAAACTATCAATATTGGCGATGATAATAGCTATACTAAAAATTGGAAATTATTAAGCATCTTAGTGAGGGCCTCCACTTGAGTAGACAAATAGGTGGTATTATCCACCTAGTTTTCTCACCTCCTCGGTGATTATCTCTCAATTTTCCAAAGGATTTCATGGTGGGAGACTTTATTGAGGAGTTATCTACCAACATTTTATGTCTTCATCGTCAATCCTCTATCAATTGAGGCACCCACCACAGCCCCTGCAGTGGGCTGTAATCCAAAGTAAAATGTTTGGATTTATAACCATATATTGAGCCCATAGTGTAGGAATTTTATCAATATTTATTTAAAATTTTTCAAATCTTCCCATGAAGATTCACCATAAATATATGAAAAGTTATATATGTCTTTTATAAGCTTCTAATTCCATGCGGGGAGGAGTGTTTGTCTAGAAATTTCTTGGTCATCTCATTTGAAGTAGTGATCGATCCAAAAAAATGACTTTTTAGCTAATATTTTTCCTAGTCCCAAAGTGAGAATAGAAACACCCAAAAATTGATAGTATCTAAATACAACCCATTGTGTTGGAATTTGTTTCATACGTCAAGAAAATTTGTGATGTGATCATGAAATTATTCACTTTATATCCCATTGAACTGTCTCAGGTTCAGGATCATCAGAATTAAGATGGGTTTGATCTCAAAATTGTTCATCTGAATTAGAGGGGAAATAATTCTAGGGGATTACCCATCAATGGAAAAAAAATCATAGTCCATAATGGTGGATTCTAGAGGCATCTATCACACTATTTTATTGTTACATATGCACTAACTGAGTATTAAATTGATTAGGGGCAATGGGATTATGTCGCTTTGACATTACTGGATGATGTCGTGCAAACATATCCCACTCAATTTTAGGCACGTACTCGAGTGGGTCATGTGTGATAACAAAAACAACACACGACACAAATGTAAAAAATAATAAAAACTAAAAAATGAGATAATAATAGATTGAGTTAATCAATTGAATTTATGAACTCTAAAGGTCAATGTGCCTACCCGAAAATGACACTAAAAACTGGATGGTGACCTAGGTGTCGCTAACCCCTAGATTGTTGGTCAAGGTTTATAAATTTAATGATTTACCAATCATTCACTACTTTAAGAGTGCAAACGATTGAATTTTGAGGTTTTACCATAATGAGCCAAAATCATTAGCCTTTAGAGTTAGTTGATTCTATTGTTGACTCAATAAATATGTGGTTCAAGATCAAACTATGTCAAAACTAAATTTTTTTTATGAAAAATAATAAAATAAAATATAGGTTTGGGGTCAATTTTGAAGAAATGTATTAAAAATATCCTTTGTAACATCTCACCTCTCACCCATTGGTTTGGGAAGAAGTGAAGGTGCTATTGACCTTAGGTGACATCCTTAGGGAACCAAAGGATAGAAATAAATACCAAGGTATTATTAAACCATTTTTGGTTATTTTCCATGAAGAACACATGACCTGCTAAAAATAAATAATACAATAAAACCCAATTATATGATGCATGAATTAGAAATTACATCACTCAAATAAAAAATAAAATAGAATGGAATCAGAGTAACAATGGATAAAGAATAAAGGTTCAAGCCTAAGACTCCAAATATAAATGCATTGGCATCAAAGTGGAACCATCCCAGACCAAAATGCAGACACTCCCCAGCTCCAGCTTCAGCAACCAAACCATGATGTCAAGGATCAACACTAGAGAAGTATGACACATGAAATTTTCCTATATCTTGGGAGACACCATATGAAAATTCACTAAAGTTCCCAAGTAGGGGGTGATTATATCACTCAGTAGGATTTCCCCAAAGACTTCCCAACACACTCCACTAGTAAAAAATGATTTAGCACATTTTATAAAAATAGGATAGAAGCATATAAATAGTTTATATCAAATCAATAAAAAAGTTTCATGGTAAAACATTAATTATATCTTCAAAAACCATTTCTTATAACTTGTAATAATTATTATAATTCCACACCCACACACACACATAATGATTTCAACCATGGACCGCTCTATACTCATGAGTGATGAGTCATCCTTTCACCAAGTCTTCTCTTGGTGAACCCATTTTATGGTGGTACTTCCACCCAAAATCCATCCATACTATTACTCTGAAGGTGGTACTTCTACCCATAATTCATCTCACATGAACGTGAACACATACCAACACCTTTTATGCCAAATTTCCTATAAAACATTTATTTTAAAAAACCGCATTTCAAAACCAAACCTTTTTAAATCACATAAAACATGGTTTTTCTAAGTAAATCCATAAGTTATTTCCAACAAATCATAAGAATAATTTAGAAAATATCAATCCAATATGTTTTAGAATAGTAGAGTGAGAGAGAATCTACCTACCTCAATTACAATTAGCACAAAGTATTCAAGATGATTCCAAATATCAACCCCTTCCTTATGTTTCTCTATAAAAACACAAGAAGATCTTGTCACCACAAATCCAAACCCATAGATATGAGTATCACACATGGATATATGGTTCTGATCAATCCAACACTAACAGATCCAAAATGATAAGGAATAACGAAAACATAACCTTTGATTTCCATAAACCAATACTCAAATATTTATTGTCCAAGGAGTATGAATGTCGAGGATCACTAGAAATTGTCTAGGTTAAGCCTGGGAGATTATAGGAACAAAATAGTAGCATATCAGAAAAACTAAATTCACTACCTGATGTAATATTTGATGGAACCAAATGATTTATGGTGTAAATCAATAATTTATGTCATAATTCCATCGAGGTTCACTTATGCTGAAAAACTCGTCGCCTCAGTTATTTTTCAGGGGGAAACCCCAATTTATGGTGTAAAAGTATATTTTATGGTGTAAATAGTTTTACACCCTAAACTTTTCTTATGGTATCTAGTTTGAACAATTTTCATCATAAAACCATAATTTATAGTGTAAATTTCTCCTACATATTTTCTAGTAGTCAAACTCTAGTTTTTCTTCTTATTTACAAATTTAAGAACTAACCCATCAACTCTAAACCCAAAAACAAAATGTAAAATTATGGTATTCCTCAAATTGGGGGTGCCACATTATCCCCACCTTTGGGATTTCCATCCTTGGGAAACTGTATGTCAATGTTTTTCTCAAATAACTCAATCCATTTCTCCTACATAATCTTTTTATGTTCTCGTTTTTACTCTTGAACCTGAACATGATTCCATAGTACTCTAACCAAGGAAATAGATCTCACTCAAAGGATATTTTCCTATCTATCCTGAACCCATACCAGTTCATAGATAAAAGTTGTATCCAAATCAAGAGTAACATGATCCCAACTAATCACATTTCATGGATCGGGATGATACTTATTTAGTTGAGAAACATAGAAGAAGTTATGAACAACATTAAATCTCAACGATAATGCTAACCAGTAAGAAGCAGTGTCAATCCATTCTAAAATATTGAATGATCCCACATACCATGGAACTAAATTCCCTTGGTTTCCTAAGAATCAGTGACCATGTTTTAGTGAAACTTTCAACAAGATGTGGTCACTCACATCAAAAGATAAAGGTCTATGATGGTTATTTTTATATGAATTTATTCTTCTTTATTTAATATCCATTCATTTTTTAATCATTTTTATTTTATCTATATTATCATTGAAAATAATCGATCCAATAAAATATATCTCTCTGATTTTCACCCAACATAGTGGAGAACGATAATAATGTCCATACAAAGCCTTAAATGGTGGCATCTGTATTGTTTCATGATAACTGTTGTTATAGGATAATTCAACCAAAGGTATATAATTATCCCATAAGACACCAAAGTATATGAAACACACTCTGATCATATCTTTCAATGTCTAAATAGTGTTTTATGTCCTCCCATCCATATTTGGATGATATTTTGTGCTCATATTAAATTGAATTCCAAGATATTATTGTAATGATCACCAAAATCGAGAAGTAAAATAGTGGTATCTATCAGATACAATAGAAGTTTTGACTCCATGTAACCTGACTAATTCTCAAATATACAGTTTTTTCTAGTCCTCTACCATGTTGGATTATTTAATAGGTATAAAGTTTTCCAACTTAGTAAGTCAATCCACTACTACCCATATAGAATCATATTTCTGTAAGGTTCTTGGTAGGATAATAAAAAATCATCAAAATTTACTCCCACTTCTATATAAGTATAGGCATATACTGAAGAATACTATCTAGTCTTGGATGTTTAGCCTTTAGCTATTGATATGTCATAAATTTCATCACATATTCTGCAATTTTGTGCTTTATACCTTCCCACCAGAAATTCACTTTCATCACCTCGTAAATTTTTTGAATACCTATATGAATAGCCAATTTCAAATGGTTATATGTTGAAGGAATCTATTAATAACAATATTTTGAAACTAAAAATTGATTTTGAAAGTATAATAAAGAGTTTTTATCTTATGTCCAATCATCATAATTCTTCTTACCATTTAGGTTTGATTTAATGGGAATACAATCAGGATCTGATGTCTAAGTTTATTTTTCTAAATTTATTAATTTTGGGACAAGACTTACTGAAAAGAAAACAACATGATCACCATATATTTCATAATATAAATTCATATCAAAAATCATTTTCATCAACTGTTATTGTTCATGAACTTCTCAGACCACTTCATTGTATGATTTCCAAATCAACACATTTCTACTAAATTCCCTTTGTTAGGTGTGTATACCAAGTATAAATTGAACATCTAGAAGTAATCCATCCATATTAATTAACTCAAGTTCAAATATCACTATTAAAATATGTATTTAAAACTATTATGGTTAGTGAAAACTATGAAATCTTCTACAAAGAGGTAATACCTCCAAGTTTTTAAGGCATGGATAACCGTATATAATTCCAGGTCATGAGTAGAATAATTCTTCTTAGACACTCACAACTACCTTGAACCATATGCCACAACATGTTATCCCTATATGATAATAAAACCAAGATTGGATCTAGATGCATCATAATATACCACATATATGTTACCTAGTTTTGGAAATATTAGGATGGGTGTTGAGGAGAGATGAGTTTTAATTTCCAAAAGGCATTTATAACATTCATCATTCTATATTAATAGAACACATTTTCTTATAAAAGTATTCAAGGGAGAATTGAGTATTGATAAATCCTGAACAAAGTATAAATAATAGCCTGCTAATCCCAGAAAACTATATACCTTAAAAATATTCTTATGTGTCTTACAAGAGACTAATGCTTCTATCTTTCTAGTTTCAACTGATATTCCTTCTTTATAAATGACATGCATAAGGAAATATACTTATTGGATCCAAAATTCACACTTAGAAAACTTAGCATAAAAATGATGTTCCCTCAATGTACTCAGTACAATTTATAAGTGCTCCTCATGGTCATTCCTATTTCTAGAGTATAACAGAATATCATCAAAAAAACAACATTAAAGGAGTTGACATATCTATGGAAGATATGGTTCATCAAGTACATAAAAACTATCAGTGTTTTCATCAAACCAAAAGGAATGGTCATATATTCATAATGGCCATAGTGACTTAGAAATGTTGTCTTTAGAATATCCTCTCTTCTGACTCTAAAATGATTATATCCTGAGCATAGATCAATTTTTGAGAACCACTTGGATCCATGTAATTGATTAAATAGATCATATATTTGAGCAAGAGGATGTTAATTTTTTTCATTAATTTATTCAACTTACAATAATCAACACATAAGTGGAGAGTACCATCTACCTTCTTTAAGAATTGAACCGATGTAGCCCAAGGTGATGTACTAGGTCTGAAAAAACCTTTAATTTTCAACTCTTCTAGTTGAACCTTTAATTATCACAACTTAGTTAGATCCATTCTAAAATATGATAATGAAATAGGTCTTGTTCTTGGGAGTAGGTTGATAGTAAATTTTATTTCCCTTTTGTGTGGAAACCCATAGAAATTTTTTAGAAAAACTTTCAGGTATCAATACACTATTCTAGGGAGATTCCCATTCCCTATTTCATCAATAGTAACCAAAGTCACTGCCACTAACTGGGATGATATTTCTTTGTCTACTATAACTAGAGTTCTTACTCTGCTTGCATTTATATCCCAATACCCCTTGAAAAGGTAAAGGACTCCATCTGAGGATAAAAACATTACCTGGAGAGCGTAACAGTTGATATGGGCTTTAAATACAACCAACTAGTCCATAATAATGATTAAATAAAAAACATTCATCTCTAGGACTATAAAATATCAGATAAACTACACTACATTAATGTAAATAGAACATTTTGGGCATTTGAAACATCTTTATTCATGTTGTACAAGGGGTGTCTTGATACTCATGTTATAAGGCATCATTTCCATGCATAGTATCAATTGTTTAACCATAGAAGAATCAAGGAAATAATGTGATGCACCAATATCAAATAAGACATGTATAAGAGTTTACTTTATAATAATGGTACCTCACATCATATAGGGACCTAGTTTCTCACTCATAATAGCCTATTTTGCTCCATATAATTGTTTCTTAGTTGTCATGGGATAGATCTTTATTTCCTATTAAGGTGTCAACTGAACAACCAAAGTGTTCTTGGAAACGTCCAGGTTCACCTGTGTGTGTGGATGTGAACTAATCTCATGGGACTTTTCTGTTCAAGCATACGAAATCTGAGTCTCAGTCAAGTTTTTTCCACCTTCTAATATCAAAAGTTTATGACAACACTTATTGATATTACCTTTCTTTATAAAATTATAGTAATTCCTTGGTGGTGTGGTGCATTTGTTCTTCCTATTCCCAAATAAACTACATTGGAAAGATCCTAATTTTCTTTCCAATCTTATAAGAAAGTTCACTAATTCATAGGGCTAAGTTTGAGGTGTGCCACCTCCCTAGAAATATACATCTCTCTTCCTCTTATTTCTAACACTATATTTCCCACCTATTCCCATAGAAAAAATAATAATACCTCCAGTAGGATTACCTACAAGATCTATTTCTGCCACTCCTGCCCTATTAACCATCTCCATATAATTTTCAATACATAGGACAAATATCTTGGATCAAATCTCTAGTCATAGTCCCAAATAAAAGATACACGCCTTCAAGGACACACTAGAAACTACTTCTGAATTGAAACAAACCAATTTCATAAACTTAGATTTATATTATATGATATATAAGTTATCTTACTTTAGGATGAAAAAATCTATTATTCTTATTGTTTTGAATGTGTGTGGGTATAATTTTTTATTGAAAAATTCCTCAAAATCCTCCCACATAAGTCCTTGGTAAGCTTTATCTTATATAGATAAATCCCACTATTGTAATTAAATATCTTTGAACATATAGGTCACCAAATTAATCTTCAGCTATGTCAGTGTGCCAAGAAATTCAAATATTCTATTCATTCAATTTATCTACTCTTTTGATTTCTCGGTTTTCGAATCCCTTCGAAAAATAGGTGGATTTTTTTTCTAAAACTATACAGAATGATCCAATTGCCTTGGATCATCATTTTGATTCCCCCTATCAACAACCTAAAAATATCGTATAATACTTTGTATAAGATATTGTTCGCCTATGGCTTAGGTGCAACGACATTTTCAATAGCTTCTTCCTACTGATTTATATGGAATATAACAGTTGTCATTTCTATAACTAGGTTAAAAACCATTTATTCATCACTCTCTAGGTACTTAAGGCTTTAAAATTTTCAAAACATTTTTAACAACCAACATTAATATTTCCATTTTAAAAAACTATTTATTTTAACCATTTTCAAAAATCAATACCTATCTTGTTTTCATAAATCGTTTAACTCAACATGAAAAATGTAGTCTTAGTGGGAAGTCTCACTATCAATGCGTGATATACAAAACTTTTCAACTAAACTCACTATGATGTGATGAAAACACCTCTAGAAGTATCTTAGAACACATTGTACCCATACACCATGGTAACATGAAGTTTTTTATAAAAAAGGTTAGCTGTATCTTTTTAAGTTACGCATTCTAAGTTCTAACAATCATATCCCCTTGCTACCAACCTAACTCAAGGGATGAACAAGATTATTACCATTTTTAATTTCCCTACCCTCACCTATTAGCTTGGGAGTAGGAATAGATTCTACTTACCTTTGGTGATTTACCTAGGACACTAAAGGATAGAAATAAATATCAAGGGATTAGTAAATCATTGGGGGATGATTTTTCCTAAATAACACAAGATCTACTGAAAATAAAGAATACAATAAAACCCAACTATATGATGCACGAATGATAAATTACATAACTCAAAGAAAAACCAAAATAGAACAATATCAAAGTAATTGTAGATTAAGAATAAAGGAATAAGGATTAGACTCTAAATTGAAATACATTGAAACCAAAGGGGAACCATCTAAGAAAAAAATGCACTCCCTGGTATTTTAATAGACAACATCTGAAAATGCACCAAATTTTCCATACAGGGGGTAATTATATCACTTGGAAGGTTTTCCCCAAAGACTTCCCAACACAAACCACTAGGAAAGAAATGAGTTATCACATTTTATAAAAATGGGAGAGAAGAAAATAACCAGTTTATATCAAATCCATAAACAAGTTTCATGGTAAAACATTAAGTAGAGATTCCAAAACCTTTTCTTATCACTTGGAATAATTATTCCAATTCTACACACACACACACAATGCATGAAACCATAGGCTTCCCTATACTCACAATTGGGGATTCATCCTTTCACCAAGCTATCAATTGGTGAACCCATTTTATTGTGGTTCCTCCACCCGCAATTTATCCACACTATTACTCTGATGGTGGTACTTATGCCCATAATCCATATCACATTAACATGAACACACACCAACACCTTTTACAATAAATTGACCATAAAACATTTATTTAAACAAAAATCCCACCTTTCAAAACCAACCTTTTTTAAATCACATAAACAGGGCTTTTCCAAGTCAATTCACAGGGGATTTCCAAGAATCATAAGCATGATTTAGAAAAGAACAATCCAAAAAGTTTTAGAATATTATAGTGAGAGAGAATCCACTTACCTTGATTATGATTAGTGTAAAGGATTTTAGATGATTCTACGGATCAACCCCTTCCTTTTGTTTCTCTATCAAAACCCAATAAGATATCATCACCACAAATCTAAACCCAGAGATATGGGTATCACACACTGATCTATGGTTCTGATCAATCTAAAACCAAGAGATCTATTGTCCAAAATCCCTTTGTAAGTTTTGTTTTTGTGTTTGTTGACAAAATAAATGATGGAAGTGTTCCGGTTAAAGGGCCATGTCATAGTTAATGGGATAAATCGTAACCCTAGATGTTGTTCCATAAAAATAAGGCCAATAAGGTATGGATATCCAAGATAGATCAACCCCGTATATATGGGAGCATGCTCAACCACATAGAAGAACCATCCAAACTAGCTAGCCACGGTCGGCGCCAGGGAGGCAGGTGTGCATGCATGTAGGTCAGTGAGCACTAAGAATGGTGGTTCACACTACAGGGCAGGTAGCGTGGAGAAATTGGTCCATAATAGAGGGATACACCATGGATTAATTTGGGAGTAGACCCCATTACTCACATATTCTAAGTTAAAGGATCGAGTTAAATTTTATTTCGTGAGAAAACCGGAGGAGTTTCAAATGTGGGAAAAGGGATTTTTCATGCCATGTCGAAAAAAATATCACCATAGTGCAGTGTATGGATGATAATATTTTTATGATACTATAAATTTGGAGGTTTACACACCATAGAAAACATGCTACACCATATACCTAAATGGACAAGAAAGAGTCCATGCTGCAGCTAGGCATTCCGATGTGGAGAGTCTGAAATTGGAAAAGGTTATCCTTTGGTATTTAAAATACTATAGGAGGATACACTATAGTATCATTAACCACACCATATAAATTTTGGTGCGATGAAGTTATAAGGATTTTATTTCATAGATTGTGTGGATTTAATGGGAAGTTAATTCCCCAGGATAAGTGAATCTATTCAAACGAAGGTCTCAACACTATAGTGTGTTTAACCATGGAATGATAAAAATTTATTAAGATGTATAAATGGTGTCCATGTTGCATAAAATACATAATAAAAGGTGTTATTACATATTACCTAACACCATGTCGTAGTTAGGTGGTTTTGAGTCTATTGGCTATTTTCAATAGGAGGATGTTATGTGTAAAACCCTCAGTGGTTAATTCGATATTAATGGTTCATGATGATCCATTAATGTGAGGGTACACTTGGAACAATACTAGAGGTAGTAGGATCCATCCTTGACTTTTTTTTGAATTTAAAAGTGAAAACATGTTGTTGTGTACCTGAGATAGAACACACATAGAGAAAATAGAGGCAAAAGGTGGAGCAGTCATGTGGAAGATTCCCCAAAGGTTTTTGTTTCAGATTTCATTTGGAAGTAAGAAGGTTGAAGAAAAAATTCTAGGAATATAATTCTCATTTTAAATCAATATATTTTTTTCTAAAAAGTAACACCATTATAGGTGTATGTTCATATTATCTTCGTGTGAAGAAGGAATATCCAAAAAATGGATTAGTGAATTCCTTATTGAGAGAGAACGGTGAGTTTTCCAATTGTTTGTGGTAGTAAACTAGAAGGGACAGTGAGGCTTCTTATAATTGTACTTTAAGAAGTGAGATTTTAGTGAATTTGGTGCATAGGTGCATTTTCATTTATGCTCCTTAGACATAGCCCAGTGCAATTTAACCAAGTAAAATACTTTTTGTCATTTATTGCTTTCATCGTTCATTAAGAGAGAAAATAGAGAGTTACTCAAGGTATAACAACCATTCTCTTTATTTCACACTTAAAAATAATTTATTACATAAAATTTCCACTTTATAGAACATATAATATTTATAGGTCTAGTGTCTTTGGGGCTTAGGAACATTACATAACAACTTAGAACATAAAACACAACATCTTTATTGAAAACTTCTTTTACATGACCACAACATTCTTTCATACTTAGCATTGCATGGGATAACCTGAGGACATGCATAAGAAAAGGGTGATCTATAAAGTCCATAAAGGTAGTAAGAAAGGAATAACATGAATAATATAGTACATGTTAGGAAATAGGCATATCAATAGAGTTCAAGAGAAATATGAACATAAAGGCATGATATAGCATGATCATCATAACTTGGAAATGTGGTAACAAAATTTAACAAGATATTAGCAAGATCCAAGGATCATTGCATATGGAGCATGAGTAAATAATCATTTAACTTGGATTAACATCATTAAAATCTAATTTCACTTGAAATATCATGATACTAATCTTTACCCAATGCATTGGAGCGCTATCAGGTCACACCCTTCTTAATCATTTCATTTCATGCATAAGTGTGACACATGGATCATACAACATGGAATCATTCAACATCATCATTTATTCCATGATAAAAGAATGTGGAATACATAAATAAAACTCTATAATCAATAAGTAAATGTGTGTAAAGTTGAATACCCTTGATAGTAAAATGGGCATGGTATTCACTACACAATGACTTTGGCTTAGAGAATCACAGTGCAACTTCGGCATCATAACAGTGTGACATAAGAATTCATAAAAATGGTTGGTGAGAGAGATATGGGTATCTCATCATATTTAAATTAAATGGACAGTAATGGGTTCATATAGATACATGTCCCAACACACGTAATGGAATTTATATGCATAATATAAATAATTTCTTGAATTCAAATGAGAAGATAGAAATTCCTTATGGAATTTCGACATGGTAACAGGTGTACATGGGAGGAATTTATGAGAGATAAAGAGGTATCTAATCATTAAAAAATAAGTAGGGAATTATGGGATAGGTGATAAATCATACCACAATATTTTTAATTGAAAATAAAAGGGTATAACAACATAAATAAATTTGGACAAAAAAAGAAAGGAAGAAGTCCCTTACTTGAAAGTGTGATCCCAAAGACTTGGGAGAGTCTTAAGAGAGGCTTCTTGGGAGATTGTGTTATTTGTAAGGATTATAGAGATAGGAGGTCAGAGTAGGGATGTGATAAAATGGTTTTGAGTGAATAGAAGTGGGATATTGAGTGGGTTTATATAGGAAAAGAGAGGGGAATTTTTTAATATTTCACAAACTTAGGTTTTGGAATCTATATAATTAAATATTTAAAAACACAAACCAACCCATTGCTTTTTCCAATGTTTTTTGCCAAAGGGGAGTGAAAAAAATATTTTATAATTCCAATGTCCGAACTTCTTAAAATATTATACTCGCTTATGTGGAGGTGAGTCACGCTTTCAAGGAAATCATTTTAAAATGTTAAAATGTTTTATAAGTCTTGGAGGGTCCACTAAGGCTTTGTAAAATAAATAAAACAAACCTAAAATCCCATTATTTTAAATTTAAAACATATATTGTCCAAAAATACCATTTATAGTATTTTATTACATCACTATTGGGTCATTATGATGTCATAAAACACATTATATATATAAACGGTATTTATTTTTTACCCAAAAAATCGAATGTATTAGAAAATTATGAAAAATTAACCATTGGATAATTTTGATGTCCTAATTCAAAAAATAATATTCATTTTATCTAAATAATTTTCTAAATATGTGAATTTTTACTTTTAAAATAAAAACCGACATTTATCAAAAATTCATGGGTTTTGACAAAAACAGCTTTCAAACCTTAATAAAAACTACAATTGTATTAATAAAAAATTATATGATCATTTATATTTAATAAAAATTAATTTAGTAATAATATTTTATTAAAATATTATTTAATTCAAAAATCCATTAATTCACCAAAATAGATTTCTTAATTGAATATTAACTAAAAATATTATTTGTGCTTTAAAAAACTATTTACAAAGTAACAATAATAAAATGAATGCATATTCTTTATTCTATAAAAAAATAATGCACATGATCATAGTTCTAGGGTATTGTTACATAACCCTTTATAACACCCGCATAATACCTCAAGGTATGGTGTGTTATGGTGACAAACTCTTGGTGTGTCTCGGATAACATCGCTCGGGTGGTAATATCTATTAACTTCCACTTATTCCGGAGGTGGTTCTGTTAAAGCTTAATGTGTTGAAGCTCGAATTGGACTTGGTCAAGAGCGAATTCCAGTGAATCCCCCTCATTTCCTAGCTTTCACAAATGGGCTTCGTATGGAGCAATTCTACTGGATGAGGCCATTGTTTCCTTTGTCTGAGTAAATTAGATTTGTTAAATCCCTATATTTATACTAATAAAGTGATCACTCTTCAATGGATATATTAGTAATGCTAACAATTATTGATGGTATTTTTAAATCTAAAAACATAAAACCAAGGAAGTTCATATGTTTTACATAACCATTTTACATAATAACGCGTTTAATTAGATTAAGAGGAATTTTAATTAATAAAAGTTTGGGTCGTTACAATATTCCCCACTTAATAAATTTTACCCTTGAAATTTCTTTTTCCCACATTAAAACAGATGTGGGTAACTCTACTTCATCACTTGCTCTGATTCCCACATTACCTCTTCAAACTTTTGGTTTCACCACAACACCTTGACGAGGGGCATTATCATATTTCGTTGAAATTTTTCTCTACGATCTAATATGTTCACCAGCTTCTCTTTATAGGAGAGATTCTTCTCCAATGGTACCACCTCTAGACTGAGTACATGTGATAGGTCAGGTATGTACTTCCTCAAGAGTGATACATGGGATACATCATGTACTTGACATAGGTTTGGGGGGAGTATTAGTTGATAGTACATTACTCCAATACGATTAAGGATCTCAAAAGGGACGATATACCTTGGACTAGGCTTTCCCTTATTCCCAAATCTCATAACTCTCTTCCATGGTGATATGCAGAGGAATACCATGTCTCTGAAATCAAACTCTAGGTCTCATCGACAATTATCATCATAGCTCTTTTGTCGTCTCTGAGCAGCTTTAATATGCTTCTAGATAGTCTTAACCTTCTCCACCGTTTCTTTAACCATTTCTAGACCTAAGAGTTTTCACTCCCCTGTAGGATCGAAATAATGATGTATATGCTCAATATACAAGAGGGGGGGTGAATTGTATACTTTAAAATTTATTTTGGAACCTTTAAAGTTTGTTATGAATAACTATATTTTCCTTAAGGAAAGGAAAGGGCTATGTTTAACAAAGTTAAACTAAGCAAATTCACAACACCTCTAACACCGAATGCAAACTTGGAAAGAGATTCCAAAATTGGGTTCCGGAAATATGGTTCCGGAAATTGAACCTTAACAAAAGATTACAATATGAGATTCTATCTTAAATCGTATAGAATCTAAATGAATCAGAGTAAAAGTAAGGAAGTATAAGAAAGTTATACTTTCCTTAAGATAAAAAATGCAGCGGAAATAAAAACAAGTAGTTAAACTACAAGTAACAAGATATAAGTCTTTTAACCCAAAGAGAAGGGTATCCAACAACCTTGGATAAAGGTCCCTTGATTTATACTTTCAAGCAAGTATGTCTTACCCACACCAGGGTAAGCCCTCGATACAAAGATCGGAGTCTCTGTCTTGCTATCCCTGCAAGCCCTCAACTTCAAGGTAGTTGGCGACCTCTGTCTTCCTCAGCAAGGAAGCCCTCGAACTTCAAGGTAGTCGGCACCTCTGTCTTCCTATCCCCGGAAGTCCTCGAATGTAATCACCAACATTCGTAGTCGCACAAAGCTTTGAGAGTTAATAAGATCCTCTCTCTCTAGAAATCACTTCAAGCATGTAATCACATGGGTCGAAGATCTGTCAGCCTTTTAGCACCGAGCTCTTTCAAATGAGATCCTATTTATAGGTAAGGTCAGCTCCCTATCCAACGATCATATTTTCCTTAAATATCGGAGGGACCTGTACATGTGTCACTTAGACAACGGTTAGTTTATAACAAAATAGACGACATCATTTTATAACAAAACAAGTGTAACAGAATGTACGACATCATTTTAATTCTAACTTAAAAGTTCGGAATGAAAGCTTTGGAGTGAAAATTAGAAGTGTAATAGAAATAATAAAGAGTAGACAGATTATAGAAATATAAGCAGGATAAAGTTCGGAGTCTAACCAAAATATTTTTCGGAGTCTGAATTAATTCAGAGTGTATAAAACAAAGATAACCAGATTCTGTTTAATAAGAGAATTCGGAATAAGAATTCGGAATGGGAATTCGTCAACAGAATTCGTAATGAGAATTCTTCTTCAGAATTCGTAATGAGAATTAATCATTATAATTCGTAATGAGAATTCTTCTTAATGAGAATTCTTCATTGGAATTTATAATGAGAATTCTTCTTCAGAATTCGTAATGAGAATTAATCATTAGAATTCGTATTGAGAATTCGTTATCGAACTTCATAAGAATTCATATCCTGAATCTGGAATAAAACTTAGTTAGAGTTCATATCCGGAATTCGGAATGATACTTTATTACAGTTCTCATCTGGAATTCGGAGTGAAACTTCCTTACAGTTCTTATCCAGAATTCGGAACCTCAAACAGAATACTTTATATCAAAGTTTTAAACAAATCCAAGAAAACAGAAATGAATCCGAATTTTATACTTAGGAAAAAATATGGATGAAGAAAAAATGATAAAGATAAATTTCCTTATAAAAGTAATTTTCCTTAGGAAAGCATTTTTCCTTATGGATAATGTGTTTGTGATTTTCAAAACAAGAAGGAATGGAAAAGTCATAAGAAAAACCTTATTGACCCAACAATCTCCCCCTTTTTGGAAAGCACAAAACATCCTTACGAAAAATAAATTCTAGGAAGAGATAAAAACAATAAAGATTATCTCCCTTTGCTTTAAGGATATTGATGAATACGACTAACTCCCCCTTAGGCCTTGAAACTCTAAGGATCGTATTCAGATTTCCGGAGTGACATTTCGTTATGAATAAGAAAGTCTTATTAAATGAAAAACTCTCCCTTAAACAAACTCTTATTAGAATTCTTTTTCCTTAGGGATCTTTTCCTTCTCCCCTTTTGATAAACTCTTATTAGAGTTCTTCTTTTTCTTAAGGATCTTTTCCTTATCCCCCTTTGTGATTTTTAAAAAGAAATTGAGGGAATGGAAAGAAATAACAAAGTACCTGAAACATTAGTAGTAACAACAAAAGGAACGACAAGCACAAATTTCATTGAAATCTCGGCAACAAAAAAATACAACAAAAAGATCGGATTTGGTTATTTCGGATCTTTTTCCTTTGAAATGAGCCCCTTAAGAATAGTCTTGATCTTCTTCAGGTCTTTATGATCTTCTTCAGCTTGCTTCTCTAAGACCACTATCCTTGCAGATTGAGCATCAATCTTTTCTTCCTGAGCTTTCAGCTTTTCTTCCTGAGCCTTGATCTTTTCTTCCTGAGCCTTCATCCTCTGTTCAAACTCAATCCGATGATCCCTTTCAAATTTCCAGTTTTGAGAAACAGAATTCAACTTCCTATTCAGATCTCTGACTTCTTGAATCCGGAAGTTCTTTTCATCAGTCAACTTCTCTTCAAAGGAAGAAGTGAGCTCATTTATCTTCCTGTCCTCAGTCTCTAAGGCATCTTTAACATTATCTTGAAACTCATCGAATAACCTCATCTCTTCAACAGTCTTCTTCGACCAGTTTTTCATCTTCTTGCAAGATTTTCTATGAACTTCGTAGCCAACAAAGAAGGTTTTGAACTGAGCCTCAATCTCAACGCACTTGTCCATGACCATAGATACGGAGTCAGTTTTCTAATTCAATGCATGTTGGAGCATCTGACACCTTGAGTCAATACTTGAGAAGGTCGGAATGGATCCCACCAACTTCTTTAAAGACTGGACAACAAAGTCATGCCCCACCAAGGATGACTCCGAATCCGAAACTCTACTTGGAGAATTTTCTTCTTCAACAAGGTCAAGCTTTCTCTTTGAAGAACTACCAACTTCCTTCCTCTTCCTCACTTCTGTGCTCGGAGTAGCAAGAATTTGCTTTCCCTTGTCTTTTTTCGGAACCGATTCTTGATCAGGGGTCTTCTGCTCGCCAGTAGACATTTGAACAATATCATCAACTAGTTTTTGAACAACATCTTCCTCATTCTTATCCTTCTCTGGAGTTACTAACTTAGAGGATTCAGCCTCTGAAGTTCGGAGTGACAGGTGTTCCGAAGGCGACCCCTTATACTCATCTACTTCTTTCAATAAGTCTCTTGTTTCACCACTTTCTTCAGCAACCTGTTCTTCCTCTTGCACTTGTTGAACCTGCTCGAGTTGCTCAACATGTTCGGTTGTAACCTCTTCTGGAAAATCAAGGTTTCTTCCTGGAGTCTCAGGTAGAGATTCCAGGGAGAAAGATCTCGAAACTGGGATGCTTCCGAATACCATCTCATTAAACTTTAACAACGTTTGGACTGCCTCGGCTTCTGTCATCTTTTTCTTGAGCTTCTTCTCCTTTACTTGTTTTTCAAGCTGATCAGCAGTTCTCTCCTTTAAGGCTTTAGCTTCCACAGGGTCCAATCCGAACTGCGGATCCCCTTATTTCCTTTTCTCTTTATCTTCTCTCCACTTCGCAACTACCTCATCAGGAAAGGCCTTCTTCTTCTTTGGTTTGGGAGGAGCGGATTGAGCTTCCTTAGATTTTGGATCCTGTACCTCAGCTGCAAATTCCTTCAACTTTATTTTCTTTACTGGCTTAGACGATTCCGGTTCAGCAGTTTTCGGAGCCGCTTCTTCTTGATTAGGCAGATCAAAGAACTCACCAGTATCCTTGTTGAAGGCCACATCCATCCTCTTAAGGGTATCATCACTGAGTAACAAAATTTTGAAAACCCTTGTCTTAGATCTGTAGGCTTCCTTGAACGATTCAAGACACCGAACTATCAATCTTGATAAAATTTCTGGGTACATTACGATTTGTGCTCTAAGATTTCCTTTCTTAAGATTCTCAATGGTTATAAGAATGTGCCTCATGAAGTTAAACTTCCTTAGATTTATCAGGAAATCTAAGATGTAGATCTCACTCTTCTTCAAGCTGTCTTTATCACCTTTCCTCGGTACGATAAGACCTTGCACCCACAACTCTAGAATCCGGAAATTTGTGGATAAACTTGCAATCTTCGAAGCCTTGTCATCAGCCAGTCCGAGAGTTTCTAAATCTTTTTCCTTGTCTAAGCTACCTTTAGAATCCGGCAATACATGAGAAACAAACTCGGCTTCTCCTTCATAGGAAAACCCTACCAAGCTTGCTGCCTTGGTATAAGAAAGTTTGTAAGTCTTACCATAAGACTTAAAAGAAAATTTTTCTCTATTATCTTCCTGAAAGAAGGAAACTGATTCATAGAACTCAACAAGTAACTCTGAAAAGACATCATCCTGATTCCCCGGTTTGGATACAGTAATATATTCCCATCCATTCAACTTAATGTTCTTCGAAATGAGAGAATTGTAGTTGCTGAAAAAATCCGGATGGACTAACCTTTCTCTGTAAACTAACCATTGTGAAATAGGTTTAGTAGATGACATTTCTTGAGATGCTAACTCCACAGACATTCGGATCTGAAGTCCTCTGGGAAGTTCGGAACGGAGAAAACTGAAGTTCGGAACGGCCTTAAATCATAGAGGCAGAGATTCGGGACGGGAGAGCTTGAGATCGATGTGGGACGAGTATTTGGGTCCCCTTTATATAGGCAATGGAACGACGGTTCATCTTCCTCAGTTGATCTAACGGTTGGGAGAAGCTGAGATCAGATCTGACGGTTGAAAACTTGAATCCGATCTTTTGAGGTTTTTATTAAAACAAGGAATTAAGAAAACTATAATCCGAAAACATAATACAAGAAAATTCCAGCAAGTAAAATATGACTACAAAAACTTGAGTAAGGTAATCATACCTTTCGGGTTAGCTTAGGAGGATTATTCGTAATGGGTAATATAAAAAAAACTTTATTATGAGAAGACAGAGTTCGCAAAAGCTTCAATAAATAAACTTAGTACGAAAAACTCATTACGGAACACTCATTACGGAAAACTCAGTACGAGGAAAAAAAACTTAGTAAGGAAAAACTTAGTACGAAAAAATTCATTATGAAATTTTGAAAATGAAAAACTTATTATGAAAGATTTAGTACGAAAGTCCCATTATGAAAATACCAGTACGAAATTTTCTATTCCGGATGTTTTCCAATACAAACACTTTCAATCCAGAAGTATTTTGTACGAAAATGTCCATTCTAGAAAATTGTAGTTTCGGAAATTCCATTCCGAAAATCTTCGTTCCAAAAAATTTGAAAACAAAATTTTTGAAAAAAAACTTTGTTAAACTAACAAATAAATGTACTCTCCCTATGAAAAGGAGTTTATTGCTATAAGGAGACTTTTTCAACAGAAAGTTACTTAAGGAAAATTACCTTACAGTTATCATCCCTAACTTCTGTTTGATATATTCAAATCTATCAGAAGGCAAAGATTTTGTGAAAATATCAGCAAGTTGATCTTGCGTTCCGATAAACTGAAGAATAATATCTCCTTTGAGTGTGTGATCCCTAAGAAAGTGATGCCTAATATCTATGTGTTTTGCACGGGAGTGATGTGCAGGGTTCTTACTAAGGGAAATGGAACTTGTGTTGTCACACAAAATTTGAGTTTCGGTAAAACTCAAACCATAGTCTGTGAGTGTGTGTTGCATCCACAACACTTGAGCACAACAACTTCCAGCTGCTACATATTCAGCTTCAGTAGTGGAGAGTGCTACAGAATGTTGCTTCTTGCAGCACCAAGAAACTAAAGAATCTCCTAAGAAGTGACAAGTTCCAGATGTGCTTTTTCTATCCATTCTACATCCACCGAAGTCAGCATCAGAAAAGCTTTTAAGAACAAAGTCATTTCCAGAAGTATAAAATAATCCTAGATCCATGGTTCCCTTAAGGTAGCGAAAAATTATTTTTACTGCCTTTAAGTGAGATTCCTTAGGATTGGATTGATATCTTGCACATAAGCATACTGAAAACATTAAGTCTGGTCGACTAGCTATTAAGTATAGTAGGCTTCCTATCATACCTCTAAAAGATGTTTGATCTACTGGTTTCCCAGCTTCATCAAGATCTAAAGATTTTGAGGTATCAATGGGAGTACTTATACTCTTAGTGTTGTCATAACCATACTTTTTCAGAAGATCTTTAATATACTTATGTTGAGATATGTAAGTTCCTTCTGGTTTTTGAGAAATTTGAAAACCAAGGAAAAATGTTAACTCACCCATCATACTCATTTCAAACTCAGATTTCATTAGACTTTCAAAGGAGTCAGTCAAAGATTGCTGAGTTGAACCAAATATGATGTCATCAACATAAATTTGAACAATCAAAACATTTTTCTTATCTTTCTTTATAAAAAGGGTTGGATCTGCATTTCCCTTAACATAGTTATTTTGAAGCAAAAATCCAGTGAGTCTATCATACCATGCTCGTGGGTCTTGTTTAAGGCCATACAAAGCTTTGGTAAGTCTAAAAACATGATCAGGATATTTTGTGTCTTCAAAACCAGGAGGTTGTTCAACAAAGAATTCCTCTTGAACATAACCGTTAAGAAAAGCACATTTCACATCCATTTGGAAAAGTTTGAAATTAAAGAATGCTGTAAAGGAAAGTAGAATACGGATAGATTCAAGTCTAGCTACTGGAGCATAGGTTTCTTCATAGTCTATTCCCTCTTGTTGATTATAGTCTTTAGCAACAAGTCTAGCCTTATTTCTTACTATGACTCCATTTTCATCACATTTATTTCTGAAAACCCATTTTACTCCAATAACAAATGTTTCCTTAGGTCTTTCAACCAAGGTCCAGACTTTGTTCCTTTCGAATTCATTTATCTCATCTTGCATGGCTTTAATCCAATCATCATCACCTAAAGCTACATTAGTGCTTTTAGGTTCTAATTGGGAAAGAAATGCTAGATGTTCTACTTCATTTCTTAAGGAACTTCTAGTCCTTATAGGTTGATTTACATCACCAATGATACTATCACTGGGATGATTCTTAAGAAACACCTGATTTGGGTTTTGTAAAACTTGTTCATCAACATAGGGTAGAAAGTCTTCTGGGGTAAATGTTTCAGAAGTATCTTCTTGAACAATTTCCTTATCAGAGGGTTCTTCTATCAAAGGTTGATAATCAGTTTTTGAAAACACATCCGAGGAAGAAGGTAGGGATGGTTTAAAAACAAAAGGATCTGACTCATCAAATTTTACATGTACTGTTTCTTCAACAGTACAAGTATTTTTATTAAAAACTCTATAAGCCTTAGAAGTTGTGGAATATCCTAAGAAAATCCCTTCATCATATTTTGGTGCGAATTTATGTAAGTTATCTTTAGTATTCAAAATGAATACTTTTCAACCAAAAACCTTGAAGTAGGATAGTCTAGGTTTTCTACCATTCCATAACTCATAAGGAGTTTTATTAAGAAAAGGTCTAATCAAAATTCGATTTATAGTATAGCAAGCAGTACTTACAGCTTCAGCCCAGAAATGTCTAGCAATAGAATATTCACTCAACATGGTTCTAGTTATCTCTTGAAGAATTCTATTTCTTCTTTCAACTACACCATTCTGTTGAGGAGTTCTAGGTGCTGAAAAATTGTGAGTAATACCTTTCTTACTACAAAAAGTTTCAAAATCTGAATTTTGAAATTCTCCTCCATGATCACTATGAATAGTTTTCAATTGAAGGTTTTTCTCATTTTTAACTTGAGCTCTAAAACTTTTGAAATATGAAAAAGCTTCAGACTTCTTTTCTAGAAAATAGACCCAAGTAAATCTAGTGTAATCATCAACTAGAACAAACACATAGTATTTGCCTCCAATACTTCCAGTTTGTTTTGGACCAAAAAGATCCATGTGCACTAACTGTAATGCATTGTTTGTTGAGACTTCACCGATTGATTTAAAACTAGATTTATGTTGCTTTCCATATTGACAAGGATCACAAACTTTAGAAGAATCAAATCTAAGCTCCGGTAGATCCTTAACTAGTTTCTTCTTAGAGAGTTTACATAGGTTCCTAAGATTACAGTGACCTAGTCTTCTATGCCATAACCAGGAGTGGTCTTCCATTGCACTTAGGCAAGGTAAATCTTGGCTTCTGAGGTCTTCTAAGTTTAAGGTGTAAACATTCTCTTGCCTGTTGGATGAGAGAATAAATTCTTCCTTGGAACTGTGAACTAAACACTTATCATTCCTAAAATTCACAAGGTAACCTTCATCACATAACTGACTTATGCTAATGAGGTTGTGCTTAAGACCTTTAACAAAAAGAACATTTTAAATCAAGGTTTTACCAAGAAGAACAATATTACCAATACCAACAATCTCTCCCTTAGCATTATCTCCAAAAGTTACCTTTCCTCCTTTCGTTTTGATAATCTTTTCAAAAAATCTTTTGTTACCAGTCATGTGCCGGGAACATCCACTATCCATGTACCATGTATTGTTGCTGGTACTTCCTTTGTTTTCCTGAAATCAAAAAGAAAATTAGACTTTCGGAATCCAAACTTGTTTGGATCCGAGATTTCCAGACAATAAAATTTTAGGTACCCACATCTTCTTAGAAAAGTAAGCTTTGTGAAATCCTAGAGATTGGGTTTTATTTAAGGAACAATTCTTTGCCCAGTGACCACTACATTGACACTTGGTACAAAATGGGGCACTTTGAGGAACAAAATAATTGTTACTGAAAATAGGTTTTGCATGGGTATAACCAAATACGGATTTATTTCTTAAAGGTCGTATTTGGGAATACATCTTATCAAAATTTTCCTTACCATGGGTAAAGTTTGATAAACACTTCTTTAAGGAAAAAATTTCGGACTTGAGTTTTACAACCAAGTTTTTATCCTCAAAATCATTAGTTTTTAAACTAGAGTTAGGCTCAAAAACATTTTTCTTAGAAATTACTTTTTCTAACTCTTTAGAAAGTTTATTCTTCTCAGAACTTACTTCCTCAAGATTTTTTGAAATATTTTCAAAATCAGCATTTTTCTTACTAAGATCTTTAGAAAGATCTGATATCTCTTTTGTAATAATATAATTCCTAGAGTTTTCCTTATCAAGTTTCTTATTGAGTTTGGAATTCTCAATCTCAAGAAGTTCAGAAAACCTAGAGACTTCTTCATAAGTAGGTAAAGTATTTTCTTCATCAGAAGATGATTCTTCATCAGAAGAGTTATAATACTTACTATCATTATAATTTAAAGAAACATTGGTCAATGATTCAGCATTTCGTACCTTATCCATAAAACAATGATTATCAATAGGTAATCTGGCTATAAGACCAAGATTCTTCTATCCTGAAGATTCATAATCAGAAGATTAATCTGAAGAGTCACCACCACTGGCACTCCAGGTGTCATTAGCTTTCAAAACTTTCTTAGCTTTAGCTTTGTAATACCTCTTTCTGTTCCTATCTGAATGCCTTTCTTTTCTTTATTTTTGAGAATAGGGCAATCTGGTCTAATATGTCCAGCTCTCTTACATTCATAACAAGTAACTTCTCCATCTTTCTTATCTTTCCTTTCCTTTTTCTTATACTTGGATTGGAAATTTCTCTGACCGGCTATCTTGTTCATCCTTCGAGCAAGATTTGCTAGTTCATTTTCAGAGACTTCACTTTCACTAGATTCGGATTGGAAAATAACTTTCTTAGACTTGGATCTAGTTACTCTCTCAAGAGTCTTAGCTTTCATCTGATTTGAAGTTGTAGTAAAAGCAACAGTACCATTTCCATTCTTCTTCTTGATGTTGTCTGCATCTCTCTTCATTCTAGTTTCATGTTGTAGAAGAGTTCCAAAAAGCTCATCAAGAGAGATCTGAGTGACCTTCCTGTTCTCATCTATAGTTGTTCTTTTGGATTCCCACTCATTGGGCATAATATCAATTATTTTATCCACAAGAGCTTTATCATCTAAACCTTTCTCTCCCATAGACTGTAGACTGTTGACTATAGTCATGAATCTCTGTTGAACTTTACAGATAGGTTCACCATAAGGAAAATTAAAGCCATGATATTCAGCTCTAAGCATAGCTCTTCTAGTCTCAATCACTTTAGAAGTCCCAAAGTGTGTAACTTCTAACTTCTTCCAGATACAGTTAGCTGCTTCACAAGAAGAAATTTGGCTATATATATTTCTATTCATTGAACATAGTAGAGTATTGCGTACCTTATAGTTGAGTTGATATTCCTGCTTTTCCTGGTTAGTAAAATTTCTAACTTCCTTGTCAGGAATTTTATAATCACCAGTAAGCATAACAAAATTATCTACTCCAGTGTTGATAACAAAAGTCTTCATGCGATCTATCGAGTGCTCATAGTCATTACCATCAAAGATTGGTGGTCTTGTAGGATTTAGATTATCAATCGAACCAACATTAATTCCTGCCATACTAGAAACCTTTGGCACACAAACTTGTTAGTAGCAAAAGATTCGTAATAACAAAGTTAGGATTGGAAATTTTCGGAATAGAAAAGTTCAGAATGAGAAAATGAGCAAGAAAAACTTATTCGTAAGTATAAGTATTTCAGAGACCTCCTCTGATACCAATTGTAGGATCGAAATAATGATGTAGATGCTCAATATACAAGAGGGGGGTGAATTGTATACTTTAAAAATTCCTTTGGAACCTTTAAAGTTTGTTATGAATAACTATATTTTCCTTAAGGAAAGGAAAGGGATATGTTTAACAAAGTTAAACTAAGCAAATTCACAACACCTATAACACCGAATGAAAACTTGGAAAGAGATTCCGAAAGTGGGTTCCAGAAATATGGTTCCGGAAATTGAACCTTAACAAAATATTACAATATGATATTCTATCTTAAAGTGTATAGAATCTAAATGAATTAGAGTAAAAGTAAGGAAGTATAAGAAAGTTATACTTTCCTTAAGATAAAAAATGCAGCGGAAATAAAAACAAGTAGTTAAACTACAAGTAACAAGATATAAGTCTTTTAACCCAAAGAGAAGGGTATCCAACAACCTTGGATAAAGGTCCCTTGATTTATACTTTCAAGCAAGTCTGTCTTACCCACACCAGGGTAAGCCCTCGATACAAAGATCGGAGTCTCTGTCTTGCTATCCCCGCAAGCCCTCAACTTCAAGGTAGTTGGCGACCTCTGTCTTCCTCAGCAAGGAAGCCCTCGAACTTCAAGGTAGTCGGCACCTCTGTCTTCCTATCCCCGGAAGTCCTCGAATGTAATCACCAACATTCGGAGTTGCACAAAGCTTTGAGAGTTAATAAGAGCCTCTCTCTCTAGAAATCACTTCAAGCATGTAATCACATGGGTCGAAGATCTGTCAGCCTTTTAGCACTGAGCTCTTTCAAATGAGCTCCTATTTATAGGTAAGGTCGACTCCTTCTCCAACGGTCATATTTTCCTTAAAGATCGGAGGTACCTATACACGTGTCACTTAGACAACGGTTAGTTTATAACAAAATAGACGACATAGTTTTATAACAAAACAAGTGTAACAGAATGTACGACATCGTTTTAATTTTAACTTAAAAGTTCGGAATGAAAGCTTCGGAGTGAAGATTCGAAGTGTAATAGAAATAATAAAGAGTAGACAGATTATAGAAATGTAAGCAGGATAAAGTTCGGTGTCTAACCAAAATATTTTTTGGAGTCTGAATTAATTCAGAGTGTATAAAACAAAGATAACCAGATTCTGTTTAATAAGATAATTCGGAATGAGAATTCGGAATGGGAATTCGTCAACAGAATTCATAATGAGAATTCTTCTTCAGAATTCGTAATGAGAATTAATAATTAGAATTCGTAATGAGAATTCTTCGTAATGAGAATTCTTCATTGGAATTCGTAATGATAATTCTTCTTCAGAATTTGTAATGAGAATTAATCATTAGAATTCGTATTGAGAATTCATTATCGAACTTCATAAGAATTCGTATCCTGAATCTGGAATAGAACTTAATCAGATTTCATATCTGGAATTCGGAATGATACTTTATTACAGTTCTCATCTGGAATCCGGAGTGAAACTTCCTTACAGTTCTTATCCAGAATTTGGAACCTCAAACAGAATACTTTATATCAAAGTTTTAAACAAATCCGAGAAAACAGAAATGAATCCGAATTTTATACTTAGGAAAAAATATGGATGAAGAAAAAATGATAAAGATAAATTTCCTTATAAAATCAATTTTCCTTAAGAAAGCATTTTTCCTTATAAAAGCAATTTTCCTTAGGAAAGCATTTTTCATTATGGATAATGTGTTTTTGATTTTCAAAACAAGAAGGAATGGAAAAGTCATAAGAAAAACCTTATTGACCCAACATCCCCAACTTCATCCCAACATGTTATTGTTTTACACCTCTTCCCATAAAGGGCTTCATAAGGAGCCATTTGGATGCTTGAGTGGAAACTGTTATTGTAAGAGAACTCAACCAGAGGAAGATTTTGATCCCATACTCCTTTTAAGTCCATTGATAATTCTCTCAACATTTACTAAAGTGTTTGGATAGTCCGCTCAGATTGTCCATCAGTTTGAGGATGATAAGCCATACTAAAGTTTAGCTCAGTATTCAAATCATGTTGAAGACTCCTTTAGATCTTAGAGGTGAATCTTGTATCTCGATTAGATATAAGAGATAGTGTTACTCCATGTAGCCTTACCACTTCTATGATATATATTTGTGTTAATTGATCCAATGAGAAATCCTATAAAATTATAATGAAGTGTGCAGTCTTTGTAAGATGATCCACAAAAACCCATATAGCATTGTTTCCTTTGGATTTATTTAGAAGTCTGGTGACAAAGTCCATGGTGATGTTATCTCATTTTCATGTTGGTATGGGTAATGGTTTCATCATCCCCTTGGACTTTTACCTCTCATCCTTAACTTGATGACATACCAGGCACTTTGATGTATACTCAAAAATATCCTTCTTCATGTTATCCCACCAATAATGCTCTCAGAGATCTCGATACATCTTTGTATTTCCGGGGTGAATGGAGAAATTCGAACTATGTGTATCATCCAAAAGTTATTTCTTCAACTCCGGACTTGATGAAACACCAAGTCTTTTCCCAAATCTCACAATTCCTTCTCCATTAACATTGAAATATGAGGATTTACCTTTTATAATAGTTTCCACTTTCTTCTGAATTCCTACATCATCCTTTTGAACATACTTTAACCTTTCCAAAAGAGACAGTTGAGAAATCATTTTGTTAAAGGATTGATGATGTTCCCTTCTTTATGATTCTCATGTCCATCTTCATCAAATCTAAGAAGATTGGATCTTTTTCAATTCTCATCAATGATAGAATTTCTGGGTCCTTTCTACTTAGAGCATCCACCACCTTGTTCGATTTCCCAGGGTGGTGATGGATTAAGAAGTCATAGTTTTTTATCAGCTCTAACCATCTTCATTGTCACATATTCAACTCTTTATATGTGAATATATACTTGAGGCTTTTGTGATCTGTATATATTTCACAATTATTCTCAAAGAGGTAATGTCACCAAATTTTTAAAGAGAAGATTACTACATCCAACTTCATATCATGTGTTGGATAGTTTTTCTCATGAACTTTCAATTGCCTTGAAGCATAGGTAGTGAATTTTTCATTTTGCATCAACACACATCCTAGGCCCTTCTTCGAAGCATCACTGAGTACCACAAAAGTTTCTCCACTTGTGGGTAGTGTGAGCATGGGTGTAGTGATAAGACTCCTTTTCAACTCCTTGAATATATCTTCATATTCATCACTCCAAGAAAACTTTACTCCCTTCTAAATTAGCTTGGTAAGAGGGTTGTACAATCATGAGAAATTTCTCACAAATCGGTGATAATATCCAGCTAACCCCAGGAATCTACGGATATCCATCATTGATGTTGGCCTCATCCATCCCTCAATTGTAGCTGTCTTGGAGGGATCCACAGATATCTCATTTCTTGTGATGAGATGACCCAATAATGAGACTTATTTCAACCAGAACTCACACTTGCTGTACTTTTCATAGAGCTTCTCCTTTTTCAAGGTCTCTAGTATAGTGCTGAGATGCTCCTCATGCTCCTCCTTGGTTTTGGAGTATATTAGAATATTATCTATAAATACTACCACAAATTTGTTGAGGTAATATCTAAACACTCTATTCATCAAGTTCATGAAGATTTATAGAGCATTAGTGAGTCTGAAATGAATTACTATGAGTTCATAGTGCCTGTATCTTGTATGAAAAGTAGTCTTGGGGATATTCTCATTCTTCACCCTTATTTGATAATATCTCGACCACAGATCCACCTTACAGAAGTATTGTACTCCATATAGCTGGTCAAACAAGTCATAAATTCATGGCAGAGGATACTTGTTCTTTATCGTTATTTTGTTGAGCTCACGATAATCAATGCAAAGGCGCATTGACCCATCCTTCTTCTTGACGAAGAGGTCTGGTGCACCCCATGGTGAAGCACTTGGGCGTATAAACCCTTTATCCAGATTATCCTATAGTTGTTTCCTTAGCTCCTGAAGCTCCAAAATAGCTATTCTATATGAATTATTGGATATTTCAAATGCCCCAGGTATAAGATCAATTGAGAATTCAACATCTCTTCTATGAGGAAGACCAGGAAATTCCTTGGAAAACAATTCAGCAAATTCTCTCACAATAAGCATGCCTTTAAGGATGGTTGCTTCCTTAGAATCAATCATCTGAGTAAAATACGCATTCTCATAGGGAATTAATATCCATTCTTGAGATGATGATGCTAAATAAGATTTATCCTCTTCCTTTCACTTGTAAAAAATCAGGGGTCGATTCACCATATGGATATTGATTTCTCTCACGGAAATTTATGTTGGTTCTATACAAGGAAAGCCAATCCATGCCAAGAATTGCATCAAATTCCACCAGAGGGATTATAGAGAGGTTCTCTAGGAAGTTCAATCCACAAATTATGACATGGAAGGAGTTATATTCATGGGATTCAATAATTTCCTCATTTTCCTTTCTCACCGACATCTTTACTTCCAGGATTTTTGGTGGTGTTGGGATTGTTCTGCTAAACTTTCAGGATATAAAAGAATTCATTGAACCAGAATCAAAAATTAAATTCACTATTATTGAATTAATGACTAGCGTACCTATCACCACTTCATTTCGGGGTTCTCTTCGGTGGTAGTGATGGAAAAAAGCTCACCCTTACTGCCTTGGTGGTTGTTGGTTGCCTCTAAAAACCCTTGGCTTAGGGAACTGGTTTACAAAGTGCCCTGATTTTTTGTAGTTGAAGCAATGAAAATTGCGTTGAGGGTCGAATAGAGTGTTCCTCTCCTCTATCGTAGTAGTGGGTTTTTCTTTCTGACAGTTAATGGCTAGGTTCCCTTCACTTCCACACCTAAAGAATTTTCTCGTCCCCTTCAGGCAATTTCCGGGGTACTTCTTTTGGCACCTTTGGCAAGTGGGGTGCTGAAATTCCCTTTGTTGGGTGTGTATACAAAGTATAAATTGAACATCTAGAAGTAATACATCCATATTAATTGACTCAAGTTCAAATATCACTATTAAAATATGTATTTAAAACTATTATGGTTAGTGAAAACTGTGAAATTTTCTCCAAATAGGTAATACCTCCAAGTTTTTAAGGCATGAATAACCGTATATAATTCCATGTCATGAGTAGAATAATTCTTCTCAGACACTCACAAATACCTTGAACCATATTCCACAACATGGTCTCCCTATATGAGAATCCAACCAAGATTGGATATAGATGCATCATAATATACCACATAGATGTTACCTGGTTTTGGAAATATTAGGATGGGTGTTGAGGAGAGATGAGTTTTAAGTTCCAAAAGGCATTTATGAAATTCATAATTCTATATTAATGGAACAAATTTTCTTATAAAAGTATTCAAGGGAGAATTAAGTATTGATAAATCCTGAACAAAGTATCAATAATAGCCTGCTAATCCCAGAAAACTATATACCTAAAAAATATTATTATGCATCTTACAAGAGATTAATGCTTCTATCTTTCTAGTTTCAACCGATATTCCTTCTTTATAAATGAAATGACTAAGGAAATGGAATTTTTTGATCCTAAATTCACACTTAGAAAAATTAGCATAAAAATGATGTTCCCTCAATGTACTCAGTACAATTTATAAGTGCTCCTCATGGTCATTCCTATTTCTAGAGTATAACAGAATATCATCAACAAAAACAACAATAAAGGAGTTGACATATCTATGGAAGATATGGTTCATCAAGTCCATGAAAACTATTAGTGTCTTCATAAAACCAAAAGGAATGGTCATATATTCATAATGGCCATAGTGACTTTGAAATGTTGTCTTTATAATATCCTCTCTTCTAACTCTAAAATGATGATATCCTGAGCATAGATCAATTTTTGAGAACCACTTGGATCCATGTAATTGATTAAATAGATAATCTATTTTAGCAAGAGGATGTCAATTTCATTCATTACTTGATTCAACTTACAATAATCAACACATAAGTGGAGAGTACCATCTACCTTCTTTAAGAATAGAACCGATGTAGCCCAAGGTGATGTACTAGGTCTAAAAAACCTTTAATTTTCAACTCTTCTAGTTGAACTTTTAATTCTCACAACTTAGTTAGATCCATTCTAAAAGATGATAATTAAATAGGTCTTGTTCCTGGGAGTAGGTTGATAGTAAATTTTATTTCCCTTTTAGGTGGAAACCCATAGAAATTTTTTAGAAAAACTTTCAGGTATCAATCCACTATTCTAGGGAGAGTTCCATTCCCTATTTCATAAATAGTAACCAAAGTCACCGCCACTAACTGGGATGATATTTCTTTGTCTACTATCACTAGAGGTCCTACTCTGCTTGCATTTATATCCTAATACCCCTTGAAAATGTGAAGGACTCCATCTGAGGATGTAAACATTACTTGGAGAGCGTAAGAGTTGATATGGGCTTTAAATCCAACCAACTAGTACATAATAATGATTAAATCAAAAACATTCATCTTTAGGACTGTAAAATATCAGATAAAATACACTACATTAATGGAAATAGAACAAGTTGGGCATTTTAAACATCTTTATTCATGTTGTACAAGGGTTGAATTGAAACTCATGTTATAAGGCATCATTTCCATACATAGTATCAATTGTTTAACCATAGAAGAATCAAGGAAATAATGTGATTCACCAATATCAAACAAGACATGTATAAGAGTGGACTTTATAAGAATGGTACCTCGCATCATATAGGGACCTAGTTTCTCACTCATAATAGCCTATTTTTCTCCATATAATTGTTGCCTAGTTATCATGGGATAGATCTTGCTTTCCTATTAAGGTGTCAACTGAACAACCAAAGTGTTCTTGGAAACGTCCAGGTTCACTTGTGTGTGTGGATGTGAGCTAATCTCATGGGAATTTTCTGTTCAAGCATACGAAATATGAGTCTCAGTCAAGTTTTTTCCACCTTCTAATATCAGAAGTTTATGAAAACACTTATTGATATTCCCTTTCTTTATAAAATTGTAGTAATTCCTTGGTGGTGTGGTGCATTTGTTCTTCCTATGCCCAAATAAACTGCATTGTAAAGATTCTAATTTTATTTCTGATCTTCTAATAAAGTTCACTAATTCATAGGGCTAAGTTTGAGGTGTGCCTCCTACCTAGAAATATACATCTCTCTTCCTCTTATTTCTAACACTATATTTCCCACTTATTCCCATAGAAACAAACATCATACCTCCAGTAGGATTACCTACAAGATCTATTTCTACCACTACTTCCCTATTAACCATCTCCGTATAATTTTCAATACATATGAAAAATATCTTGGATCAAATATCTAGTCATAGTCCCAAATCAAAGATACATGTCTTCAAGGACACACTAGAAACTACTTCTGAAGTGAAACAAACCAAGTTCATAAACTTAGATTCATATTCTATGATAGATAAGTTATCTTACTTTAGGATAAAAAAATCTATTATTCTTGTTGTTTTGAATGTGTGTGGGTATAATTTTTTACTAAAAAATTCCTCAAAATCCTCCCACATAAGTCCTTGGTAAGATTTATCTTATACAGATAAATCCCACAATTGGAATTCAATATCTTTGAACATATAGGTCACCAAATTAATCTTCAGCTATGTCAGTGTGCCAAGAAATTCAAATATTCTATTCATTCAATTTATCTACTCTTTTGATTTCTCAGTTTTCGAATCCCCTCGAAAAATAGGTGGATTTTTTTTCTAAAACTATTCATAATGATCCAATTGCCTTGGATAATAATTTTGATTCCCTCTATCAACAACCTAAAAATATCATATAATACTTTGTATAATATATTGTTCGCCTATGGCTTAGGTGCAACAACATTTTCAATAGCTTCTTCCTGCTGATTTCTATGGAATATAACAGTTATCATTTCTATAACTAGGTTAAAACCATTTATTCCTCACTCTTTAGGTACTTAAGGATTTAAAATTTTCAAAACAGTTTTAACAACCAACATTAAGATTTCCATTTTCAAAAACTATTCATTTTAACCATTTTCAAAAATCAATACCTATCTTGTTTTCATAAATCATTTAACTCAACATGAACAATGTAGTCTTAGTGGGAAGTCTCACTATCAATGCGTGATATACAAAACTTGTCAACTAAACTCACTATGATGTGATGAAAACACCTCTAGAAGTATCTTAGAACACATTATACCCATACACCTTGGTAACATGAAGTTTGGTATAAAAAGGTTAGCTATATCTTTTTAAGTTAGGCATTCTAAGTTCTAAAAATCATATCCCCTTGATACCAACCTAACTCAAGGGATGAACAAGATTGTTACCATTTTTAATTTCCCTACCCTCACCTATTAGCTTTGGAGTAGGAAGAGATTCTACTAACCTTTGGTGATTTACCTAGGACACTAAAGTCTGGAAATAAATATCAAGGGATTAGTAAATCATTGGGGGATGATTTTCCCTAAATAACACAATATCTACTGAAAATAAAGAATACAATAAAACCCAACTATATAATGTAGGAATGAGAAATTACATAACTCAAAGAAAAACCAAAATAGAACAATATCAGAGTAATGGTAGATAAAGAATAAAGGAATAAGGATAAGACTCAAATTGAAATACATAGTAACCAAAGGGGAACCATACAAGAAAAAAATGTACTCCCTGGTATTTTAATAGACAACACCTGAAAATGCACCAAATTTTCCATACAGGGGGTAAGTATATCACTTGGCAGGTTTTCCCCAAAGACTTCCCAACACACACCACTAGGAAAAAAATGGGTTATCACATTTTATAAAAATGGGAGAGAAGAAAATAACCAGTTTATATCAAATCCATAAACAAGTTTCATGGTAAAACAATAAGTAGAGATTCAAAAACCTTTTCTTATCACTTGGCATAATTATTCCAATTCTACACACACACACACAATGCATGAAACCATAGGCCTCCCTATACTCACAATTGGGGATTCATCCTTTCACCAAGCTATCACTTGGTGAACCCATTTTACTGTGGTTCCTCCACCCGCAATTTATCCATACTATTACTCTGATGGTGGTACTTATGCCCATAATCCATATCACATGAACATGAACACACTCCAACACCTTTTACAATAAATTGACCATAAAACATTTATTTAAACAAAAATCCCACCTTTCAAAACCAACCTTTTTTAAATCACATAAGCAGGTATTTACCAAGTCAATTCATAAGGGATTTTCAAGAATAATAAGCATAATTTAGAAAAGATCAATACAAAAAGTTTTAGAATATTATAGTGAGAGAGAGTCCACTTACCTTAATTATGATTAGTGCAAAGGATTTGAGATGATTCTACGGATCAACCCCTTCCTTTTTTTCTCTATAGAAACTCAATAAGATATCATCACCACAAATCTAAACCCATAAATACGGGTATCACACACTGATCTATGGTTCTGATCAATCTAAAACCAAGAAATATATTGGCCAAAATCCCTTTGGAAGTTTTGTTTTTGTGTTTTTTGACAAAATAAATGATGGAAGTGTTCCGGTTAAAGGGTCATGTCATATTTAATGGGATACATCGTAACCCTAGATGTTGTTCCATAAAAATAAGGCCAATGATGGATGGATATACAAGCTAGATCAACCTCGTATATGTGGGAGCATTCTCAACCACATAGAAGAACCATCCAAACTAGCTAGCCACGATCGGCACCGGGGAGGCAGGTGTGCATGCATGTAGGTCAATGAGTGCTAAGAATGGTGGTTCACACTGCAGGGGAGGTAGCGTGGAGAAAGTGGTCCATAATATATGGATACACCATGGATAAATTTGGGAGTTTACCCCATTACTCACATATTCTAAGTTAAATGATCGAGTTAAATTTTATTTCGTGAGAAAACCGGAGGAGTTTCAAATGTGGGAAAAGGGATTTTTCATGCCATGTCGCAAAAAATATCACCATAGTGCAGTGTATGGATGAGAATATTTTGATGCTACTAGAAATTTGGAGGTGTACACACCATAGAAAACATGCTACACCATAGACCTAAATGGACGAGAAAGAGTCCATACTACAGCTAGGCATTGCGATGTGGAGAGTCTGAAATTGGAAAAGGTTATCCTTTTGGTATTTACAATACTATAGGAGGATACACTATAGTATCACTAACCACACCATAGAAATTTTGGTGTGATTAATTTATAAGTATTCTATGTCATAGATTGTGTGTATTTAATGGGAAGTTAATTCCCCGGGAGAAGTGAATCTAGTCAAATGAAGGTCTCAACACTATAGTGTGTTTAACCATGGAATGATAAGAAATTATTAAGATGTAGAAATGATGTCCATGTGGCATAAAATACATAATGAAAGATGTTATTCCATAGTACCTCACACCATGTCGCAGTTAGGCGGTTTTGAGTCTATTGGATATTTTCAATAGGAGGATGTTATGAGTAAAACCATCGGTGGTTAATTCAATATTAATGGTTCATGATAATCCATTAATGTGAGGGTACACTTGGAACAATACTAGAGGTAGGAGGATCCATCCTTGACTTTTTATTGAATTGAAAAGTGAAAACATGTTGTTGTGTACCTGAGATAGAACACACATAGAGAAAATAGAGGCAAAAGGAGTAGTAGTCATGTGGAAGATTCCCCAAAGGTTTTTGTTTCAGATTTCATTTGAAAGTAAGCAGGTTGAAGAAAAAATTCTAAGAATATAATTCTCATTTTAAATAAATATATTTTTTCTAAAAAGTAACACCATTATAGGTGTGTGTTCATATTATCTTTATGTGAAGAAGGAATATCCAAAAAATGGATTAGTGAATTCCTTATTGAGAGAGAACAGTGATTTTTTCAATTGTTTATGGTAGTAAACTAGAAGGGATAGTGAGGCTTCTTAGAATTGTACTTTAAGAAGTGATATTTTAGTGAATTTGGTGCATAATCGCATTTTCATTTATTCTTCTTAGAGATAGCCCAGTGCAATTTAACCAGGTAAAATCCTTTGTGTCATTTATTTCTTTTATCGTTCATTAAGAGAGAAAATAGAGAGTTACTCAAGGTATAACAACCCTGCTCTTTATTTCACACTTAAAAATAATTTATTACATAAAATTTTCACTTTATACAACATATAATATTGATAGGTCTAGTGTATTTGGGGCTTAGGAACATTACATAACAACTTAGAACATAAAACACAACATCTTTATTGAAAACTTCTTTTATATGACCACAACATTCCTTCGTACTTAGCATTGCATGGGATAACCTGAGGACATGCATAAGAAAAGGGTGAGCTATAAAGCCAAGAAAGGGATTAAGAAAGGAATAACATGGAGAATATAGTACATGTTAGGAAATAGGTATATCAATGGTGCGTAATAGAAACATGAACATAAAGGCATGATATAGCATGATCATCATAACTTGGAAATGTGGCAACAAAATTTAACATGATATTAGCATGAGACAAGGATAATTTCATATGGAGCATGAGTAAATACTCATTTAACTTGGATTATCATCATTAAAACCTCATTTCACTTGACATGTCATGATACTAATCTTTACCCAATGCATTGGAGCGCTATCAGGGCGCACCCTTCTTAATCATTTCATTTCATGCATAAGTGTGACGCATGGATCATACAACATGGAATCATTCAACATCATCATTTATTCCACGATAAAATAATGTGGAATACATAAATAAAACTCTATAATAAATAAGTAAATGTGTGTAAAGGTGAATACCCTTGATAGTGAAATGGGCATGGTATTCACTACACAATGACTTTGGCTTAGAGAATCACGGTGCAACTTCGGCATCATAACAGTGTGACATAATAATTCATAAAAATGGTTGATGAGAGAGAAATGGATATATCATCATATTTAAATTAAATGGACTATAACGGGTTCATATATATACATGTCCCAACACACGTAATGGAATTTAGATGCATAATATAAAGAATTTCTTGAATTCAAATGAGAAGATAGAAATTCCTTATGGAATTTTGACATGGTAACAGGTGTACATGGGAGGAATTGATGAGAGATAAAGAGGTATCTAATCATTAAAACATAAGTATAGAATTATGGGATAGGTGATAAATCATACCACAACATTTTTAATTGAAAATAAAAGGGTATAACAACATAAATAAATTTGGACAAAAAAGAAAGGAAGAAGTCCCTTACTTGAAAGTGTGATCCCAAAGGATTGGGAGAGTCTTGAGAGAGGATTCTTGGGAGATTGGGTTCTTTGGAAGGATTCTAGAGATAATATGTCAGATTAAAGACGTGATAAAAGGGTTTTTATTGAAGAGAAGTGGGATATTGAGTGGGTTTATATAGGAAAAGAGAGGGGAATTTTTAAATATTTCACAAACTTCGGTATTGGAATCTATATAATTAAATATTTAAAAACAAAAACCAACCCATTGTTTTTTCCAATGTTTTTTTCCAAAGGGGAGTGAAAAAAATTATTTTATAGTTCCAATGGCTGAACTTCTTGAAATATTTTACTTGCTTATGTGGAGGTGAGTCACACTTTCAAGGAAATCATTTTAAAATGTTAAAATGTTTTATAAGTCTTGGAGGGTCCACTAAGGCTTTGTAAAATAAATAAAACAAACCTAAAATCACATTATTTTAAATTTAAAACATATATTGGCCAAAAATACCATTTATAGTATTTTATTACATCATTACTGGGACATTATGATGTCATAAAACACATTATATATTTAAACGGTATTTAATTTTTACCCAAAAAATCGAATGTCTCAGAAAATTATGAAAAAATCACTATTGGATAATTTTGATGTCCTAATTACAAAAATAATATTAATTTTATCAAAATAATTTTCTAAATATGTGAAATTATACTTTTAAAATAAAAACCGACATTTATCAAAAATTCATGGGTTTTGACAAAAACAGCTTTCAAACCTTAATAAAAACTACAATTGTATTAATAAAAAATTATATGATCATTTATATTTAATAAAAATTAATTTAGTAATAATATTTTATTAAAATATTATGTAATTAAAAAATCCATTAATTCACCAAAATGGATTTCTTAATTGAATATTAACTAAAAATATTATTTATGCTTTAAAAAAATATTTACAAAGTAACAATAATAAAATGAATGCATATTCTTTATTCTATAAAAAACTAATGCACATAATCATAGTGCTAGGGTATTGTTACATAACCCTTTATAATACCCGCATAAGACCTAAAGGTAAGGTGTGTGATGGTGACAGACCCTTGGTGTGTCTCGGATAACATCGCTCGGGTGGTAATATCTATTAACTTCCACTTATTCCATAGGTGGTTCTGTTAAAGCTTAATGTGTTGAAGCTTGACTTGGGCTTGGTCAAGAGCGAATTCCAGTGAATCCACCTCATTTCTGAGCTTTCACAAATGGGATTCATATGGAGCAATTCTACTGGATGAGGTCATTGTTTCCTTTGTCTGAGTAAATTAGATTTGTTAAAGCCCTATATTTATACTAATAAAGTGATCACTGTTCAATGGATATATTAGTAATGGTAACAATTCTTAATGGTATTTTTAAATCTAAAAACATAAAACCAAGGAAGTTCATATGTTTTACATAAAAATTTTACATAATAACACATTTAATTATCTTAAGAGGAATTTTCATTAATAAAAGTTTGGGTCATTACAATATTCCCCACTTAATAAATTTCCCCCTTGAAATTTCTTTTTCCCACACTAAAATAGATGTGGGTAACTCTGCTTCATCACTTCCTATAATTCCCACATTACCTCTTCAAGCTTTTGTTTTCGCCACAACACCTTGACGAGGGGCATTGTCTTATTTCGTTTAAATTTTTCTCTACGATCTAAGATGTTCACCAGCTTCTCTTCATAGGAGAGTTTATTATCCAATGGTACCACCTCTAGACTGAGTACATGGGATGGGTCAGGTATGTACTTCCTCAAGAGTGATACATGGGATACATCATGTACTTGAGATAGGTTAGGTAGGAGTATTAGTTGATATTCCATTACTCCAATGCGATTAAGGATCTCAAAAGGGCTGATATACCTTGGACTAGGCTTTCCCTTATTCCCAAATCTCATAAATCTCTTCCATGGTGATATGCGGAGGAATACCATGTCTCCGACATCAAACTCTAGGTCTCATCGACAATTATCATCATAGCTCTTTTGTTGACTCTGAGCAGATTTAATGTGATTCTAGATAGTCTTAACCTTCTCCACCATTTCTTCAACCATTTCTAGACCTAAGATTTTTCACTCCCCAACTTCATCCCAACATGTTAGTGTTTTTCACCTCTTCCCATAATGGGATTCATAAGGAGCCATTTGGATGCTTGAGTGGAAACTGTTATTATAAGAGAACTCAACTAGAGGAAGATGTTTATCCCATCCTCCTTTTAAGTCCATTGAGTATGCTGTCAACATTTACTAGTGTTTGGATAGTCCGCTCAGATTTTCCATCAGTTTGAGGATGATAAGCCATACTAAAGTTTAGCTTAGTATTCAAAGCATGTTGAAGACTCCTCCAGATCTTAGAGGTGAATCTTAGATCTCGATCAGACATAATATATAGTGTTACTCCATGTAGCCTTACCACTTCTCTGATATATATTTGTGTCATTTTATCCAATGATAAATCCTATCATATTTCAATGAAGTGTGCAGTCTTTGTAAGACGATCCACAACAACCCATATAGCATTGTTTCCTTTGGATTTCTTTATAAGTCTGGTGACAAAGTCCATGGTGATGTTATCCCATTTCGATGTTGGTATGGGTAATGGTTGCATCATCCCCTTGGACTTTTTCCTCTCATCCTTAACTTTCTGACATACCGGGCACTTTGATGTATACTCAACAATATCCTTCTTCATGTTATCCCACCAATAATGCTCTCAGAGATCTCAATACATCTTTGTATTTCCTGGGTGAATGGAAAAATTCAAACTATGTGCATCATCCAAAAGTTATTTCTTCAACTCTAGACTTGATGAAACACCTAGTCTTTTCCCAAATCTCACAATTCCTTCTCCATTAACATTGAACTATGAGGATTTAACTTTTCTAATAGTTTCCACTTTCTTCTGAATTCCTACATCATCCTTTTGAACATCCTTTAACCTTTCCAAAAGAGACAGTTGAGCAATTATTTTGTGAAAGGATTAATGATGTTCCCTTCTTTATGATTCTCATTTCCATCTTTATCAAATCTAAGAAGATTGGATCCTTTTCAATTCTCATCAATGATAGAATTTCTGGGTCCTTTCTACTTAGATCATCCACCACCTTGTTCACTTTCCCAGGGTGGTAATGGATTAAGTAGTCATAGTTTTTTATTAGCTCTAACCATCTTCGTTGGAACATATTCAACTCTTTATATGTGAATATATACTTGAGGATTTTGTGATCTGTATATATTTCACACTTATTCTCAAAGAGGTAATGTCACTAAATTTTTAAAGAGAAGATTACTACAGCCAACTTCAGATCATGTGTTGGATAGTTTTTTTCATGAAAATTCAATTGCCTTGAAGAATAGGTAATGAATTTTTCATTTTGCATCAACACACATCCTAGGCCCTTCTTCGAATAATCACTGAATACCACAAAAGTTTCCCCACTTATGGGTAGTATGAGCATGGGTGCAGTGATAAGCCTCCTTTTAAACTCCTTGAATCTATATTCATATTCATCACTCCAAGAAAACTTTACTCCCTTCCAAGTTATCTTGGTAAGAGGGTTGTACAATCGTGAGTAATTTCTCACAAATCGGTGATAATATCCAGCTAACCCCAAGAATCTACGGATATCCATCACTGATGTTGGCCTCATCCATCCCTCAATTGTAGCTGTCTTGGAGGGATCCACAGATATATCATTGCTTGTGATGAGATGACCTAATAATGATACTTCCTTCAACCAGAACTCACACTTTCTATACTTTTCATAGAGCTTCTTCTTTTGTACGGTCTCTAGTATAGTGTTGAGATGATCCTCATTATTCTCCTTGTTTTTGGAGTATATTATAATATTATCTATAAATACTACCACAAATTTGTTGAGGTAATATCTAAACACTCTATTCATCAATTTTATGAAGATTTATAGAGCATATTAGTTAGTCTGAAATGAATTACTATGAGTTTATAGTGCCTGTATCTTTTATGAAAAGCAGTCTTGGGGATATCCTCCTTCTTCACCCTAATTTGATAATATCCCGACCGCAGATCCACCTTAAAGAAGTATTGTACTCCATATAGATAATCGAACAATTCATCAATTCATGGAAGAGGATACTTGTTCTTTATCGTGATTTTTTTGAGCTCACGCTAATCAATGCAAAGGGGCATTGACCCATCCTTCTTCTTGACGAAGAGGTCTGGTGCACCCCATGGTGAAGCACTTGGGCGTATAAACCCTTTATCCAGATTATCCTATAGTTGTTTACTTAGCTCCTCAAGATCCACAATATCTATTATATATGGAGTATTGGATATTGTAAATGCCCCAGGTATAAGACCAATTGAGAATTCAACATCTCTTCTAGGAGGAAGACCAGGCAATTCCTTGGGAAACAATTCAGTAAATTCTCTCACAATAGGCATGCCTTTAAGGATGGTTTCTTCCTTATAATCAATCATCTGAGTAAAATACACATGCTCATAGGGAATTAATATCCATGCTTGAGATGATGATTCTAAAGAATATTCATCCTCTTCCTTACACTTGTACAAAATCGGCGGTCAATTCACCATATGGAGATTGATTTCTCTCGCACAGAAATTTATGTTGGTTCTATACAAGGAAAGCCAATCCATGCCAAGAATTGCATCAAATTCCACCAGAGGGATTATGGAGAGGTTCTCTAGGAAGTTCAATCCACAAAATATGACATGGAAGGAGTTATATTCATGGGATGCAATAATTTCCTCATTTTCCATTCTCACCGACATCTTTACTTCCATGATTTTTTGTAGTGTTGGGATTGTTTAGCTAAACTTTCAGGATATAAAAGAATGCATTGAACTAGAATCAAAAGGTAAATTCACTATTCTTGAATGAATGACTAGAGTACCTATCACCACTTCATGTCGGGGTTCTCTTCGGTGGTAGTGATGAAAAAAACTCGCCCTTGATGCCTTGGAGGTTGTTGGTTGCCTCTAGAAACCCTTGGCTTAGATAACTGGTTTACAAAGTGCCCTGATTATTTTTAGTTTAAGCAATGAATAGTGCATTGAGGGTCGAATGAAGTGTTCATATCCTCTATCATATTATCAGGTTTTTTTGCTGACGGTTAATGGCTAGGTGCCCTTCTCTTCCACTCCTAAAGAATTTCCTAGTCCCCTTCAGGAAATTTCTGGGGTGATTCTTTCGGCACCTTTGGCAAGTGGGGTGCTGAAATTTATTAGCACCATTGGATTTATCCATCAGACAACCAGAATTAAATTCCGCTTTTCGCTTCTTATCCCCATGATACACCTGAAATTATCTAATCTCTATTTCGAATTTGAGGGCACATCAGACAATTTCTTCATAGCTATCGAAGTCATGGAACACCGCAGCTTTCCATAGGCTAGGTTTTAGCCCACTAAAAAAGTGGTCAACCTTGAATTCAGTGATAAAGAAAAATCCAGAGGCATATTGTGAAAGCCTTGTGAAGTTTTCCTCATAATCTTCGATGGATTATTCATCTTTTTTCTTGAGGGAAAGGAAGTCCCTTTACATATTAAGTCGGAGGGTGTGAGGAAAATATTTATCAAAAAACATTTTCTAGAAATCCTACCATTACAATGCCTCAATCTCTTCTTCAGTCTTCATATTTCTGATCAATATACACCATTGATTAGCTTCACCCTCCATACAATAAGCAGCCAGAAGAACCTTCTCTTGTTTGGAACATTGAAGGATGGAGAAGATCTTCTAAATGAATTTGATCCATTTTTCAACAATTCAGGGATCATATGATCTATTAAAAGTATGAGTCTTTTGTCTCATGAAGCTATCAATTACAGATTTTTCTTTATTAGGGGGGGTTGAATGTTTCTCTTAACCCGTTTTTCTATTCAAAACTTGAGTTAACTGAGAGATTATCATGAAAAAGTTTGTGATTCCCACTCCCATTATATTGGGCATCTCATTAGAACAGTCATCACATTGATCTTCGAATCGGTTGTTAGCCTGAGTCCTCCTATTACCATCCATTGGTTGGAATAAAAGAAAAGTTAGGGGTAACACATAAAGGTGAATCCAATGACAAAAAGGGATAACTTATAAATTACATTTATTTCCTTAACTTATCTATGTTATTCATGATATACTTCCCAACATATATTCTTAGGGGTATTTTTTTAATTACCTTAACAATGTTTCATACTAAACTTATAATTTTACCAAAGAATATCCCCTGGGAGTGTTGTAACCAAGATTTCATAAAATATAGTTGTCGTGCACCAGTTCCCGTTCGAGTCTAGCTCAAAGCGGTGTTTTCAAGTTTTACCCCTAGATGCATCTATGCCAGAACTGCCTCTACCTAATCGTATCCAAATAGGGATGTATTTTCTTGATAAACCACTTACTCAATACTCACCAAAATTTAGGGATGTTTTTATTATACTTAGTCTTATCCATAAGGCTTTCACTGTGGTTTTCTAATACTAATCCCAAAAATAACTAAACCTCCCTCTGATACCAACTATAACAACCCTGGTCTTTATTTTACACTGAAACATAATTTATTACATAAACTTTTCAATTGATACAAAATATAATATTGAGAGGTCTAGTGTCTTTGGGGATTAGGAACATTACATAACAACTTAAAATATAAAACACAACATCTTTATTGAAAACTTCGTTTACATTTCCATAACATTCCTTCGTACTTAGCATTGCATGGGATAACCTAAGGACATGCATAAGAAAAGGGTGATCTATAAATCCCAGTAAGGGAGTAATAAAGGAATAACATTAATAATATAGTACATTTTAGGCAATATTAATATCAATGGAGTGCAAGAGAAACATGAACATAAAGGCATGATATAACATGATTATCATAACTTGGAAATGTGGCAACAACATTTAACATGATATTAGCATGAGCCAAGGATCATTGAAAATGTAGCATGATTAAACCATCATTTCACTTGTATTATCATGAGTAAACCCTAATTTCACTTGATGTATCATGATACTAATATTTACCCAATGCATTGAATCGCTATCAGGGTGCACCCTTCTTAATCATTTTATTTCATGCATAAGTGTGCCACATGGATCACACAACATGGAATCATTCAACATCATCATTTATTCCATGATAAAGGAATTTGGAATACATACATGAAACTCTATAATAAATAAGTAAATTTATGTAAAGTTTAATACCCTTGATAGAGAAATGGGCACAGTATTCACTACGCAATGACTTTGACTTGGAGAATTGCGGTGCAATTTTGGCAGCATAACGGCGTGATATAAGAATTCATAAAAATGGTTAATGAGAGATAAAGGGGTATATCATCATATTTACATGAAATGTAAATTAAGGGGTCATATAGATACATGTCCCAACACATTTAATGTAATTTAGATGCATAATATAAAAGAATTTCTTGAATTCAAATGAGAATAGAGAAATTCCTTATAGAATTTTGACATGGTAATGGGTGTACATGGGAGGAATTGATGAGAGATAAAGAGATATATAATTATTAAAACATAAGGAGGGAAGTATGGGGGAGTTTCAAAATCATACCCCAACATTTTTAATTGAAAATAAAAGGGTATAACAACATAAACAAATTTGGACAAAAATGAGAAAGGAAGAAATCTCTTACTTGGAAGTGTGATCCCAAAGGCTTGGGAGAGGATTGAGAGAGGATTATTGGGAGCTTGGGGTGACTTGGGAGGATTATAGAGAGATTAGGAAAGATTAGTGACGTTCTCCAAGGGTTTTTATTGAATAGAATTAGGAGATTGGGTGGGTTTATATAGGAAAAGAGAGGGGAATTCTTTAATATTTCAAAAACTTAGGTTTTGGAATCTATATAATTAAATATTTAAAACCAAAAACCAACCCATGGTTTTTTACCATGTTTTTTTCCAAAGTGGATTATAAAACATTATTTTATAAGACTAATGGGCGAAATTCTTAAAATATTAGGCTTGCTTATGTGGAGGTGAGTCACACTCTCAATGAAATCATTTTAAAATTTCAAAATGTTTTACAAGTCTTGGAGGGTCCACTAAGGCTTTGTAAAATAAATCAAAAAAACCTAAAATCACATTATTTTAAAGGTAAAACATATATTGTCCAAAAATCCCATTTTTAGTATTTTATTACACCACTATTGGGTCATTATGATGTCATAAAAAACATTATATATTTAAACGGTATTTAATTTTTACTTAAAAAATCGACTGTCTCAAAAAATTATCAAAAAATAACTTTTGGATAATTTTGATGTCCTGATTAAAAAAATATTCATTTTATCTAAATAATTTTCTAAATATGTGAATTTTTACTTTTAAAATAAAAACCGACATTTATCGAAAATTCATGGGTTTTGACAAAAACAGCTTTCAAACCTTAATAAAAACTACAATTATATTCATAAAAAATTATACAATAATTTATATTTAATAAAAAGTAATTTAGTAATAATATTTTATTAAAATATCATTTAATTCAAAAATCCATTAATTCATCAAAATATATTTCTTAATTGAATATTAACTAAAAATACTATTTGTGCTTTAAAAAACTATTTACAAAGTAACAATAATAAAATTAATGCATATTCTTTATTCTATACAAAACTAATGCACATAATAGTAGTGTTAGGGTCTTGTGTCATAACCCCTTATAACACCAGCATAAGACCTAAGGGTAAGGTGTGTGATGGTGACAGACTCTTGGGGTGGCTCGGATTACATCGCTCAGGTGGTAATCTCTATTAACTTCCACTTCTTTTGTAGGCAGTTTCGTTCAAGCTTAACATATTAAAGATCATCTTGGGTTTGGTCAAGAGTGAAGCCCAGTGATGCCACCTCCTTTATGAGCTTCAACAAATGGGCTTCGTATGGAGAAATTCTACTGGATGAGGTCATTGTTTCCTTTACCTGAGTAAATTGAATTTTTTAAAGCCCTATATTTATACTAATAAAGTGATCATTGTTCAATAGTTATATTAGCAACGGTAACAATTCTTAATGGTATTTTGAAATCCAAAAACATAAAACCAAGGAAGTGTATATGTTTTAGATAACTATTTTACATAATAACACATTTAATTAGATCAAGAGGAATTTTCATTAATAAAATTTTGGGTCATTGCACAAGGTGAGATAATAAGATCTTAATTAATGAAAAAAATTACTATACCCTGATTCACCCCCCCCCCCCACCCTGCCCCTATTAGAGTGTTATCATTTATAGGATTCTAACAAGATCCAAAATGATAAGGAAGAAAGGAACCCTTACCTTTTATTTCCACAAACCAATGATCAAAAATTCAATTTACAAGAAATCCAAATTTTGAGGATCACTTTAAATGACCAAGTTTAATCTTATGAGATGATAATAATAAAGTATCACCATATTAGAAAAACTACAATCGCTAGTCGATGTAATATTCATTAGGCCCAAATGATTTACGGTGTAAATCAAAAATTTACATTATAATTTCATCAAGGGACACTTACTTTAAGAAAACCCATCACCTGGGTTTTTTTTGGGGGGAAACCCCAATTTATGGTGTAAAAATCTATTTTACAGAATAAATTGTTTTATGCCCTAAACTTTTCTTACTGCATCTGGTGCGAACAATTTACGTCGTAAAACCATAATTTACTGTGTAAATTTCTCCTCTAGAATTTCTAAATATGATACTATAGTTATTAACCTCTTTAGAAAATATAGAAACTAACCCATTAACTATAAACCTAAAACAAAAAACATAAAATAAAGGTATGCCTCAAATTGGGGGTGCTACATCACTTCTCTCACTCGTGGATTTGTTAAGTTTAGTGGTTGTAAAACCATTCTAAATTTACATACTTCTTGGGTATAAATATATTAATTCATACCAAACTAGTGAATATACTTTGGTCAAAGAAATACACTAAGTTTACATTCATTAAGTACAACTCTTAGAGAAAGATTCAAATACAAACTATTGACCATAGACCAATTTTCTCGACTGGGATGAAGTTCCTCTCTCCACACTCTTCTATATCAGATTAGTGTGAACATATAAGATGAGATTAAGTGCCAATATAATAATTATTTGAAATAATCCATGAACAATATTATTGAAATGTTAATTCACACATCCTCCTACTCTTGATCCCTCACCCCTTAAGAGGATTAGCCATGCATGATAGAAAAAGGCTTCACCACACGTGAAAAATTAATCTTCGGGTGCGAATCAAAATAAGAAAGAGTAAAGAAAAACAATTTTATAAATAATAGATAAATACATAATTTAAATTAATCACTTAATGTCGAAAATAGAGTACTAGAGAATAAATAACTATAAATGACTTTAAACTACTAAATAAAATTGGGAAAATCTCTAAAAAAGTCCCCATAAAATTCAACAACATCCTCTATTTATAACCCAAAATTCCCCACTTCGTGGAGAATGGGAAAGAGGGAATGGTGGATTTCAAATTAAAAAGATATTGTGAAACCTTCATCTATGAAATTCAAAAATGGCCACACCCCCTTATCATGCACTAAAACAGAAACTAAAACGTGTGTGGTGGACCTCTTCTCCCTATGGTAAATGAAAATTTCAAATCTTTAGGAGAAAATATAGGCACTCAAAAGTTGAATATACCTTTTCTAATTTTTCACCTGATCCTCAATATGGTGGAAGATAATCCACCATGGTATAGCTCATGTCTTGGTACTTCAATAATTATAGTTTTCTTATTCTAGACATGGTCGCAAAAAAGTAATTCCCAAAATGAGGTACATTTCGATGTGGAGATCCTCATGGAGAGACTTTTAAATACCTATTAGAAACATCTTAGGCCCTTTGTAGCATATAAAGTCTCCACTCCCCATTTTTATACATCTAATAATTAGTGAAATTCCAACAAAGTCAGGAACCCTAGAGTGATCTCTCAAAAAGGGGTGAATTTGGTGTGGAGATCCTCGTGGAATTTCATCATCATAGCCATGGGAATTTCATCCCAGATCTATGGAATGGTTGACTCCCACCTTAATCTATTCTTTAAAAATTATCCAAATAAGATCCATATTTAAAACCTAACAAATTTCCATGAAAAACACTAATAATCAGTCACAATCATCACAATTTTACCATAAAAACCAGTGGAAAATGCACATGAAAATGAGATATCAGTAATTATCTATATGCATATTCTAGAACCCAAAATATGTTCCAAGAAACTTATACACTCAAACATTACTCTATTTGAATGACATTCTTCCAAAAAATTTGAACTCCCATTACTTTTAGACAACGTAGAGCAAGATGTCATAAACTGCTTACCAATTGTCTTATATAAGGAAAAGGGTAGAATAATGTTGTTGAATCGATCTCTAAAACACCTTTACTAGGGATTGTCCATCCAAAACACTCCAACCTTGAGTTTTAATGCCACTTGTTCAGTTTATGTCCCATGTCTGATTATAACATTGTACGCACCTACACCAAAACTTACCATAAAAAAATCTCATAATGTAAAACCAAACTATGATATTTGGATCTTTGAATACAAGCACACTCAAGCCACTACATGACACAAAAACTCCAGATGAGAAAATAGACAAGATAGTTATAAGTAATGATCAAAAAAACTCAAAGGCACAAGAACAATAAATATTTTCATGGTTCATACTTGCATCCTAAACTCTAGGGGGGAAGTTGATTTACTCATATTCAATAGAAATAAAGGCTGATTATAATTCACAGTATATCACAATGTGATCACACACTACTATTATAGTGGTGCTCAGTCAGTGATTTAGGTCACCATCGCCTTCCTATCCTCACAAGAAATCCACCTAAGTTAATCTTTATGGATGAATCTATGTTTGATCAAAGACTCCCACCACCTTAACTAGCTCATCTGGTGCACCATTTTAGATTTCAAAGATCTCGCAAGATAACTCCGCTTCAATTTTCCATTTTTCCCACATTGAATCCTTCCAGTTGTACCACCTGACAACCTTAGCCTGTATGACTTTCAATTTTCCTACATTTTAATGTCATAAATTGTTTTTTTCATGTTCATCACTTCATTTGAACCATCATACATTAAGATAGTGGAACTTCTCTTTCTGTCGGTCCTAAATATTTGTTTAGAAAATGGTTTCCACAACTGAAACCTAATAGATCATCATTTTCTTCCCATATTAATATTATGAAATACTTCAAATTAATCTAATGCATATTTGAAACACTAAGACTACCCCTACATTATATTATTTTAATCTCATATAAACTTTATCACTTGGAAGTTGTTGTCGGATCCTCCACATCCTCTAGAACTTTTTTTTCATATTTGTAACCACCATTCCTTTCATATCAATCTTCATTCAGAATGTGATTTTACCCTAAGTGCATGCATTCAGGATCTTCCCCTTCTATATTCCCATACATGAACACCTATGTTGATAAGGTTGCTTATTCTGACATGAAACTAGACTTACCTAGTGAATATGAACTACTCTACTAGGTTCTACTAAGTGTACTTCTAGAAGTCATGTTCTAGACGTTCCAACAGCTAATCAAAAAATGGTTCTCACACCAAACCCAACATCTATTCATGTCATGCTATTTGTAATATTAATAGTTGTAGGTGGCCATGCCTGTTGTGATAGTGGGTTCCCTAGACCCAACTTGATCGGTACTTTTTGATTACCATGCCATGTATATAGTTTTTTATAAATGATGTACACTTACCATTGTAGTATTGATATTTTTCATCCACTATTTACATGGTAATTTCCATAGATTAATTATTGTATCAAAATGTTATAGCAGTTTCAAGGCTATAATGAGAACCTTGAGATACTATGACATTAATCTTAAATATATTTCATATGGTCAAGATACATCATATTGACTGGACACGGTTGATGTCTAAATATCAAGTGTTAGGGGATCATAATCATTGATACTTATTTTCATGAAGTTTTCATTTGATGATCTTTGGTAGGTGAGATCATGAGGATAGACCTACTAATTGGAACCCCACATGTTTCAGGTTTCATTGGTTGTTTCTATCTACGAACATGTGTATTGGTCTCCTAACTTGAGATTTTTTTCAATGTGTGTCATTTTATTACATAATTTTATTCAAGGAAAAACCCATGACAATGAAGTCATGGTGGGGTAGCTTGTGTTGGGTGTGTCATTAGTGGTATAGAATTGGTAGGATGGTCAAGATAGAATTTTTCGCTTCTGATTTGAGGAAGTAATATCTCAAGACTAGTTGATCAGGATGGTAGTACCTTCATAAATCCTTGGACAATGTAGTCAAAGTTAATTTCATCTAGTTATATCCACAAATAATAAATCAAGAAAGGATGATGACACAAGTGTGCATCCTGCTTTATGAGAAATCTAAATACATAGATATTATATTACATAGTGTGTGTTTGTAGGATGCTTTTCATTTCTATGACTATTCCTTATCTCTTTAGGGGACTTGATGGGTTTATAGACTCCACTCTTAGTCTATGAATATTATTCATTGCTATCGAGATAAGGGTCTATAGGGTCACACATAATAGCGTATTCAAGAATTTGTCATATTCTGGTAAATATGTATGTAGGGAATGGTGGGACCCACCATGGGATATGATAATTGTCCAAGAATTATCGATCACTAACAAATAAATAAATTCATTATTATTTGAGTATAGAATAATTGGGTTGAATTTGTCTGTTAAAAGTATTCATGAGGTATTTAGTGAATACAGAAAAATAATATTATACGAATGAATATTAATTTAAAATTCAAGGTTTGTTTAATATTATTAGGAATTATGAGTCAAGTTAATGAATCAAGTTTATCATTTAATATATTTAATATATTACAATTATGTGATAAGGTATAAATAATATTTATGATGTGGTTAGTTTGTCATAACTATTTATTTATTGCATATTTTGTAGGCATTGCAATTCCGAAGGTCAGGGAACTCTATCCGGATATTTTGTGCAATCACTATATAAACAGAAGAGATTCATCCATTAATTGTTCTGTTCATTCCAATGGAATGAGAGCCTCTCTCTCCTACCACATTCTAGTGAGAGAAAGCCTCTCTCTGAGCAACTAATCCAAGAATGCCTTCGACGGATCAAAGGGACTGGATCGAGGTGATTGTTGTGATGTTGAAGGATTTTTTGAAGCTTCATGCTAGCACCTAGAATTTGATGAAAGGTGAGCATGTGGATTATTGGAGCATGTGTGGATGATCTAGAGGAGTTTGGATTCGGATCCTTCGAGCAGCGATCGCCGAAAACTAGTTGTAGTCGAACACGCTGCTGAATCGAACAAGGTGCTCATTTATTTATTTTTGTGCTTATTAAATTCATGTGAGATCCTCGAACATATACTAAGGCTTGAATCGTCGGAGGAAACATAGAAATGTTGCTCCAGTGATGAAAAATTTTAAATCTCTGGCCCACCAGCTTCCATTATACACCCTAGTGCCATCAATTAGTATCAGAATGATCGCGCGAATTTTCTAAGCCAAGGAAAAATTAATTTTCCTTAAATATAAGTAGAGGGATTTATTTTGGTCCTAACATATTTGAATGCACTTATATTCAATTTTGGATATCCAAGTTATGGTCATCCGTAAAAAAATTATGGATCGAAAGTGGTGGTTTTCAAGTATTAAAATATGTGAAACATGTATTATTATACATGTTAATATTTACCTGTTTCAAGTTTTCAGTGATAATTCAGATCATCCTGCAAATCCAGCTAGGATCCAGCCAGATTTCGATCACCTGAAAAAATACCAATAGGTGGTATATTTTACACCATTTGAGGAATAAAACATTGTTTTGTTTAAAAAATCAATGAGCCAAATGAATAGGCTTTTGATTATTAGTGGGAAAAAAAGGGACCAAGCTAGGGGATCAGTTGGGTCAACTAAAAATAAAATTGTTTTATTTAGGGTTGATTTTTATTGGGTGGTGGGATCATGTATGACCAAGAAAAACAAAAAATACTTTGTCTTTTGACTTGAGACTGGTTGTCAGCTGAAAAAAAAATGATCGTGGGTCCCCCTGAGCAGTTGGACCTCCTTCCCCAGCTAGATCCAAGCAAGCCCTGCTATGCCTACCTTCACTTGGCTCTCTCCTGGTGGCTAGGTCTAGCGAGCCACACCACCCGCACCAGTCTGCACTGCCACTCCTCCCTCCCCAACTATGGCGCTCCCCCTCACATGAGTCGTTCATTGTGGCACTACCAACGCAGTATCCATCCACCTCTGGTCAACCCATGTGCCCACAGAAGCCCCAAGCACCACCATTCATTGACTCCTATGTCCCCTCCTTCCTGGATCAGCCTTCTCCTCCAAGGTCGACCGTCGTTACGGACAGATTCTCATCCCTTCATCAAGACGTCGTCCAACCTACCCTATTGCATGGCACCGACTAGGTTAGGCCAGTCATTCACCTACGCAGAATTCGCTTACCACCGGACCAAATCCCACGCAACTAGACATTGCGCACACACTGCAGCCACCCCACCCCCTTAGTTACGTGGGCTTCATCTTGGATAGTCATCTGTCGAATCATGGTCTCCTCCTTGTGTGTGGTCTCCTCCACTAGCAAGTCACATAGGTGCTGGTAACCCATTGCACACAAACCCCAGGTTTCCCTCCTGTTGTGATTGGCCTGACCTAGAACGGGTTAGGGCGAGTATGTCTGGCCCAGAACACCCCTAAATGGGGTCTGTTAGGCCCAAAATGGGTCTTCTCAGGGTCAGCTTGATCCGCATTAACCCTGTGTGGGGTTTTAAGGCCCAAAAAACTATTTAAAATATAATCAAAATTAATATATTAATTTTGGATTATAAAAATGACAATTTTAATATTATGAATAATTAATTTAATTTTGCATATAAAATTAAATTAATTAATTAATTTAATTTTTGTAATAAAAGTTAAACTAATTTGGTGACTGGATAGAATTAAATTTTTTGAATTTAAATAATTTATTTAATTTAATAAATTTCCTCATACTTAAATTTACTACATTTAAGTTTTATCACGCTTTACTTTTCCTGTTGACTGGTCTTGAGAATTGACCTATCGTGTATGTTAGTTTTTATTTATTTATTTATTTATTTATTTATTTATTTATTTTTGTGTGATGAATGTAATTAATTATTTTAATAATTTTATTTGTGCATCGTCATTTTTTCTTATTTAATATTTATAAGGGTCTGTGCGCCCAGATAAAAGTGAGTTATCTATATTTTCACTCCCAATACCCCCTCATCTGTGTGTGAGTTTTTTTGTGTTATAACAAGGATAGTATAAGATGAAGTTAACACCAAGTTGAGGAGAAATTCAGACAAGAAGTGGACACACTTGATGGGGGATGAGCTACATCATGAGTCAAGACACGACTCGGGTATGATAACCCTAGGTCACAATTGATCCATTAAGTTTAAATGGATCAACCAATATTATATGTTCAAGACCAGTCGAGTAATTTATTTTTTTATACATTTTTATTATTATTTTATGTATTTTCATGATAGTGGGAAACACATAAAATAATAAACAAAAAAATGCATAAAGAATCGATGAACATATTCTATTAATTAATGTTCAGTTGTGAGCACGACAATATAGTATAAACATATTTAATAGAAAAATGATTATATTCATTGAGAAATATCAAAAAAACCTCAAATAAATATTAAGTTGCAAACGTCTTTCGTTGTTTTAATTTGAACAAAACTAGGTGTATAGGGTGCTCGTCAGCCAAAGTTGAGGGTGCCTCCTACTACCAGAGATTTCATATGAGACTGATGAGTAGACTTAACTAAATTTAGTAGCAATGAAGTAGCTAAAGCTGTCTTGTTGAAACTTTAGAGGCAAACATTGAGTAAATCGAGTTTTTGATTTTATAAGTAGGGACTTCACTCAACAGATCAATGAGTCGTGAGATAATGTGGTTAGTCGGTCAAAATCCTACCTTAAACTCTCCAAGTATTGGAATATCCTTATCTTGTAGACTATGAGGAGAGATTTCAAGTATCCTTATCACTAGAATACTCAAGCAACAGAGTATTCCAATTCTAGTACAGAGGGTTTTTAGAGTTCAATAAAATAGTGAAATACGTTTAATTATTTAAATAATTGGTAATGTCTAATTGGTAATCAATATAAAAGTAATAATCTATTAGATTTTATTTTTGTAGAAAATTTAAAGTAATACCACAAGACATACTATGATATTTATTGGACAAAGTCAATGTACTATCCAGCAAGAGTTTCCAAGAGTAATATTGATGCTTGTGTAATGTACTATAATGAAGTAAATTCAAGGTGTTGGAGTCCCCAATACCTATTAAGCCACCTCAAGAAGAAAGGGTGAGAAAAATGCTTACAAGAGACTCATGTATAATGCATATGATGGTTGTGTCATAATGTTATCATCAGCACCCGATGTAAGTTGTGGATACTATATTAAGATGTGGATGATATTACATGTAGTATCACCTTTAAGAGGCTTGCGAGGAGAAAGAGAAGCAAATATATGAATAGGTGACGATTACACTGGATATGTGGAAATTGAAAGATATGGGTCATGATCTTTCAATTCATCCCTTTCTCAAATCATTTTCATCCATTTACTTCAGTTTTTTTAAGATTACAAAACAAATAGTATGGAGAAAATGCTTCATTTCCTTTTGGGTAAGGTTTTCTAAGAAGTAAGAATATTAAATAAATATTAATATTTAATACTTATGGTGAACAAGTTGAAAGACAAGTTGAAAAGGCAAATGGAAAGTATGACGTCAAAGGAACCTTCACAGCGTCCTTCAAAGAAATAGGTATTAAACATGAGGTTATTTTCTTTGCATATCATGAAATAAAATCTATGGAAGCTTAAATTTACAAATTGAATTAAAGAAGAAAGTAATCTCTTCTTCTTCAGGTATATTCATTAATTGTAAGTAATGTTTTTTCACACTTCTTGGGTATTAAATACAATATTATTATTACATATGTGTATTTAAATACATTAACCAAGTAAGTATAGAAACATTACTAGAAGTAAGGTGTATAGTGACCCTAGACTTTTATACATATCATTACATGATCTTAATCATGATAAAATATCATATTACAAGCCAAGGATCGTAAAGTATAGTGTCTTGGAAGACTAGGTACATAAAACTGAAAACATGGGACTAAATAAAACATTTATTTATTTAATCTCCATAAAGAGTTCATAACTTCCATTATTTTTATATATCTTCATATGATAACCTGGGGATAACATGAACAAAGGGATGAACTATAAATCCCAGTAAGGGAATAAACATAAGAATAAAGCTTTAGCACATGGGTTAGAAGGCATGACATAACGATATAAAAAGGCATGGAACATATAGATTCATAACATATAAACATGGGATCATATAAACATGGAGTCATATTAATGTGGTAGTAACATAGAAAAAGACTTTATCATGATTAAAGGCTCATTTCACATAGAGGAGCACAAGTCAAGGTTAACCACCAAGACCGTTTCACATGGTAGCATGAGTCAAGGCTAACCGGAAAGACTGTTGCACATAACGTCTCATGAGACTCAATTTTACCCAATTAATTGGAGTGATATCTAGGCGCACCCATCATAACATGTTCATGAATATGCTTTCCACATATAGAATCAATCATACATAAACATAATGGTTACCCATGGTAAGAATTGGGTATCATAATCATGTCATAAAGCACAACGAATGGAAGTATCATAAAAATGTACATGAAGGAAAGGAATTAGATCATGCATGGACAATAATAGGTCAGAATAGGAATATATCATGAAAATTAATGTCAAATCAATGTAATAACATGTAAAAATAGTACTTAATAAACATTAGAATTAAAACATTTTAGTGCGGTTAAAGGAAAATATCAAAGGTCATTTAAAACATAAATGGGAATAATATTTTATATAAAACCATAATTGAACCAAAAATTTTTTCATAATAAAAAATTGGTTTTATAAAAATAATTTTGGCTTAAAAAGAGATTATATAGTGTACTTGAAAATGGGTAAGAATTCAGAAAGTTCCCTTAAAACGGGCTTGCTTATCGGGAATAATTAAGGAGGGAATCATTTAAAAACATGTATATCCCCAAAAGATAATGATAAATGGATCTTGATACATGAGTTTGGAAAATATAAACAGAATTTATAATATGTACATAAAAGTAAAATATAACTTCATTTGGATAAAAATAAAGATAGAGCAACCCGAAAGAATAATAGAGGTTTATGTAGAATCCCTTACCTTAAGTTTGATGGTGTCCTTCACTTGATATTAATGTCTTGGATAACCAAATTACATTAATTAATTAATATTTATAGAACCTATTATTTATTTAATTTATTTATTATAACCTTATTAAGTTTATTCATGACGTTTTTTATGGGTTAAGAGGTTCAATTTCATTGTTTGGGAGCATTTGTTTCCTTGGTTTTCATGATTGGTTTACTTATATACATGTAAAGATAAACATGTAAGATTGGAATGGTTGTATAGAATTGATTTTGTATGTTATTATTGAACATACATAATATTACATGGTTATAAAATTCATTTGGTTATTTGGAGTAAAGATTAATCATTATATAAAACTTTAATGATAACCATTTTGGTTATTTGGCTGTTTTTTATCACATCGAACACATTTTTCTTTATAAATTAATATCATGTGTGCAAAAGATTCCAAAACCTTAAATTAGACATAATACATATATTATAGTTTGGTTCAACCATAAAAATGGTTTCATGACCAGAATTTAATATGGTAAAAGAAATTTAAAACTCATCGTCCTTGAATGTGATAAATTAACACATCTCGAATAGTGTTTTCATTTATAGTATAAAAGGAGGGGAAATGAGAGATTATGATGAATTATTTCATTATTATAACAAAATTAAATTATATTTAAGGTAATTTATTTATCATAACATTTGTATTAAAGGATGTGAGGAAAGAAAAGGAAATAAAGAAACTTGAAAGAAAATAAAAGAAATGAAAAGAGGAATTTACCTCTTGAATTTATCTTCCTTGAGAGCCTCTTTAGGGGAGAGGATTTGATATTTTTAAGAGACCAGGGGATATTGGACGTGAGATAGAGTCTTAGGGAGAGATTTTATCAGAATTTGGACTAGGCACAAGGCCTGAGAGGGTTGAATAGAAGAGGTAAAGTGTGGTGGTATTTATAGTGGAGGATAGGAGGGGTTTCCTATTATTTTAATCATTAGTTTAATATTTTTGCTCAAGACTATGAATATTATTGATTCTTGTGACCAAAAACAGTAAATAGAGCATTTTAGTTATAACCAATGTCCATTTACATCATCTATGACTCAAGCATGATGCATAAATTCATTTATTTAGCATTTATCATAAATTATCATATTTTACTATTCACCAAAAATTCAAGTATTTTAGAAAAATACCAAAAATTCACCCCAACCATTTTTTGACATTTATAATTAAAAAATGAACTCCATTTTATGAAAATAAGTTTCTAAATATGATAAATTTAATTTTTAATTAAAATCATAATTGACTTAAAAAATACAAATTTTAAAATTAAAACTGCTTTTCTAACACTTAGAAAAATTAATTAAGGTCTCTTAAAATTATCTTATAATCATAAGTAATCAAAATATTTATTTATGAATACATTTTATGAATATAAAATTTCTTTTAATTTATTAAATTAATCATAAAATTGTAATTAAATACAAATGACTTACAAAAATACCAACACTTAATCAATAACTTTTAAAATATTTATTTACTTATACTATTACATAATTATATCATATTGAAACTTATAATATGGATAAATTTTATTTATAATCTTATTGGTGTGGTTACTATTACATTGGTCATTTTATTATTCATAAGGGTCACATTACTATTCCAAAGGTTAAGTTACTATTTCATCAGTATATGTTCCTTAACTTCTAGAGATACATTTTATTTCACTCATTATTCATTTATTAGGTTTTTATTGTGTTCTATATGTAATATTATATGATTATACTATAATAAATAATTATAATAAGGGAATCTCATTGATAAAACATTGGGTTGTTACATTCTTCCCCCCTTATGAAATTACGCCCTCAAAATTTCATTTTATATTCTAAGATGTAAACAGGTGTGGGTACTTTTCCTTCATTGCTTCCTCTAGTTCCCATGTTGCCTCTTCGTACTTATGGTTCTACCATAGTACTTTGACCAGGTGAGTAGTCTTGTTGTGTAGAACTTTATCTATATAATCTAAGATCTTCACTGGATGCTCCTCGTAAGAAAGATCATTCTCCAACTGTACCACCTATGAAGAGAGTACATGTGAATGGTTTGGTATGTACTTCCTTAAGAGGGATACGTGGAAGACATCATGTACTTTAAATATGGTAGGTGGAATTGCTAGTTGATAGGAAAAAACTCCAACACGATCAAGAATCTCAAAGGGGTCGATGTACCTGAGACTTAGCTTTACTTTCTTCCCAAATCTCATGACCTTCTTCCATGGAGATATGTGAAGGAATACCATGTATCCAACTTTGAACTCAAGGTCTCATCGATGATTTTCTGCATAACTCTCCTGTCAACTTTGGTCTTCCTTGATGTGTTTTTGAATGGTTTTCACCTTTTCCACCATTTATTTTCCCATTTTAGGTCCTATTAGATTACGCTCTCCGTCTTTATCCCAACATGCTAGTGTTCTGCACCTTTTCCTTTAAAGGGATTCATATGGTGCCATTCGGATGTTAGAGTGGAAACTATTTTTGTAGGAGAATTTGATGAGTGGAAAATGTTGGTCTCATCTTCCTTTGAAGTCCATAGAACATGATCTCAACATGTCTTCTAGTTTATGAATAGTTTACTCAGATTGGCCATCAGTTTGAGGATGATAGGCCGTACTAAATTTCAGCTCAGTGTTTAGAGCATGTTAGAGACTTTTCTAGAACTTTGAGGTGAATCTTAGATCTCGGTCAGATACAATTAATAGTTTTACTCCATAAAACCTTACCTTATATTTGATATATATCCATGAAAGTTGATCCAATGATAAGTACTCTTTAATTATGATAAAGTGAGTTGTCTTCGTAAGACAATCCATAATGACCCATATAGTATTGTTCCCTCTGGATTTCCTTAGAAGTCAAGTGAAAAAGTCTATGGTGATTTTCTCCCACTTCCATGTTGGTATGTGTATTGGTTGCATCATCCCCTTTTTCTTTTTTATTTCAGCCTTCACTTGTTGACATACCAGGCACTTTGATGTATATTCAGCAATCTTTTTCTTCATATTGTTCCACCAAAAGTTCTCTTGGAGATCCCGATACATCTTTATGCTCCCTAGGTGAATAGGGAAGGTTGAGTTATGTGCATCATTCAAAATCTCCTTCTTTATCTATGGATCAGATGGTACACATAATCGTGTCCTAAATCTTACAGCTCCTTCCTCATCAATCTTGAACTCAAAGGATTCCCCATTCTTAATAGCTTCCACCATTTTTAGAATTTACACATATTTTCTTTAATCATACTTTATTTTCTCCATGAGGGATGGTTGAGAAACCATTTTAGAAAGGATAGATGGTGTTCCTACCTTAATGATTCCCATGTCCATCCTCTGCAAATCTAAGAAGATTATATCCTTTTCAACACTCGTCATTGATAAATATACAGGGTCCTTTCCACTTAGAGCATCTGTCGCCTTATTTTCCTTACCAGGATGGTAGTGGATTGAGTAGTCATAATACTTGATGAGATCTAACCATCTTCATTGGCACATATTAAGATCCTTCTATGTGAAAATATATTTTAGACTCTTTTAATCAGTATATATCTCACACTTCTCCCCATAGAGATAATGCTGCCAGATTTTCAATGCAAAGATCACAACTACCAACTCCATATCATGCATGGAATAGTTTTTCTCATGGATTTTCATCTGCCTTGAGGCATAGGCTATCACTTTATCATTTTTTATGAGCACGTAGCCTAATCCCTTCTTTTAAGCATCACTATATACCACAAGGATTTATCCACTTACTAGGAGTGTGAATAATGGTGCGGTGATAAGCCTCTTTTTGATCTCTTTAAAGCTTTCCTCACATTCTTGAGTCCAGAAAAACTTCACCCCCTTCCGTGTCATCTTGATCATTGGGTTTGAAAATCATGATAAGTTCTTTACAAATCATCGATAATACCCAGCTAGACCCAGAAAGCTATGGATCTCCATTATAGATGTTGTCATGGGCCACTCTTCAATTTCCTTTGTCTTGGAAGGGTCTATAGATATTATTTTTCTAGTGATAACATGCCCCAAGAATGATACTTCCTCCATCCAGAACTCACATTTATTGTACTTTTCATATAGTTTCTCCCTTCGCAAATTCTTCATAATAGTATTCAAATACTCCTCATGTTCCTCCTTGCTCTTAGAGTAAATTAGAATATCATCAATAAAGACTACCACAAATTTGTCGAGGTAATCTCTAAAGACTTTGTTCATTAGATCCATGAAAATTTATGGCTTATTAGTGAGTCTTAAGGGAATCACTATGAACTCATCGTGTCCATACCTCGTTCAAAAGTTGGTTTTGGGAATATCTTTCTTCCTCGCCTTTAATTAGTGATATCCCGACCGAAGATCCACCTTAGAGAAATAATTGGCCCCACAAAGCTGATCAAACAAGTCATCTATCTGAGGCAGGGGATACTTGTTCTTTATCATGATTTTATTGAGCTCACAATTATAAGGCCCCAGCCTTAAACCTTACTTAATATTGAATTAAATGAATAATTCACATTGAGGATCTTTTCAGGTTTAGAGTTTTAGAGAATTAGAACATAACTATTACATCTTAAAAGATTACAAAGTAGACACTTCTACTAAGTCTCCATAAAATAAAAACTCTTAAAAAGAAAGATGTTTAGATTCCATGTTTTAGATAGCATGAAATTCCCTTGATCCCATCCTTGACCTTATTCCACTTTAATTCCTATGAAAAACATTTCGAAAAACTTGGGGTGAGCATAAAAAGCTCAGTAAGGGATACAAAAAGAATGAAAACTGTTAGTTTTTCAAACATCAAGTAAACCATGTATACTATATCAAAGTAATACCTTCACCTTCATGAAGTAGTAAAAAAAAATCTTCACTGAATAAAGTATCATTACTTACCTTTTTGTAACCAAAGGATTACCATAAAACCCATATAAAGAACACATAGAATATATAAAGGTAACTTGGGACATAAACATACTTAAGTGGAATAACCATACGGTTGACTTCCACACATATCACTTAATGGAATAGCCATACGGCCAATTTCCATACATACTTAATGGAATAGCCATACGGCCGACTTCCATACCCAATGCATCGGAGGTTATAACGTAACCACCCGTTCTGGTATTCACGGCACCACCCGTTATATGGTTTATAACGTAACCACCCGTTAAAATGTCCAAGTACCAATATAAAATCATAAAACATAAAACCAATATAAAGGAATGATAACATTTCCACATTTCAATCACAATATATCATAAATATATTGACATAATAGAATCATTTATCAAAACCATTTTCAATACCAAAATACATAAAAGAGTATATGGTATTTATTTTATTTTAAAAACATTACGTCTTGTTGAGGAAGCCAAAGACCAAATAATACTCGCGGTGGCGGAAAAGGTCGTTGTCACCGCGTACGTTAAAAAAACATTCCTTTTTGTCGTTTAGTAAAACGCTTCGTAGAAAAAGATTCCTTTTGTATAAAAGTAAAATTAAAAGGAGTTTATACACCGTATAAAATAAAGTTGTGTATAAAATGAAATATGCCTCAATGAAAGGAGATTGAGACGAAGTCCCTTACCTTGGGTCCGACTTGACTCGATCGTTCTTTAACGTCCTGAATAATAAACTTGAGTTAATTTATACTTGATTAAGAACCTTTTTAAAGTTCATTATTCTTTTTATATCACTTATTGCCATGTTATAAACATTATGTAACCATTTAAGTTAATAATGTTTGTTTTGTCAATATTTGGTTCTTAAGTCGAAAGTTGACTTCTTACAATTACATGTTGTTCATGTGGTCAAAAGTTCTTTATATCCAGAATGAAATTCCCGATTTGGATATAATATGTATCATATATATCCAGCATATACATGTATTTATAATATTACATAATCATTTAGAGGTAAGAAATGAAATTCACCGTTCATGGAGACGGTAAGCCGTACGTACGCATGAACGCTACTTTCATTTCTTTATCATATTAATGGAATTAAAACTAAATGAGAGGTATGTATATTTTAATTCCAGAATTATATTAATCATTTAGATATATCATTAATTATATATATCCATTATATACATGTACTTTTAATAGTACATTACATTTGGGGATAAGAAATGAAATGCACCGTTCATGGAGACGGTAAGCCGTACGTACGCATGAACGCTACTTTCATTTCTATCTCATACTTTAATGGAAAGAAATAGTAATGATATATAGGTATATTATAGTTCCAGTATAACATCATATATAATAACTTTAAATCCATCCTTTACACGTCCCACATATGGCATTAACGAATCACATCACTTTTAGGGGGCGGTAGTCCGCACTTCCTTAAATGAAGATATCGTGTTTACCCATAATGGAAACCATAAAGGTATGCCAAAAATGAAAAATACAGAAGCTTAAAGAAAACATAAACATATTATATATCATATATAAAAATATTGACATCATAATGGCCACCCTTGAAGGTGTTAAATGAGTATTGAACAATCATCGTTTCGGGAGGCAGAATTTCGCCATCCACGGAAACCGTATGTTCTTTAACCATTTGATGTAGTTTTGTGAGAGTGTAGCTCAAATAAATATTATAACAACATCCTAGTATATTTAAGATACTGTTGTTGTTACAAAAGAAGTAAATAAAAAGAGTTTAGAGGGTTGGAGAAGCAAAATAAAACAAATGAACAAGAGAGAAAGAATTACCTTTAAAAGTGTAACTCCCTTTTGATTTGAGCCTAAAGGCTTCCTTTGAAAGGATTCTACCCAAAGGGAATCCTCTAGGATGAGGAGAGGGATGTGGAGAGAGTAATTGGGCAGGGGTTGGCCGAGCCAAAGGCTTGAGAAGTGTGTGAAATGGGGTAGAGGTGGGGGCCTTTTATAAGAGGAGAGGAGGGGCACTTTTGGAAAGTAAAGAAATATTACTTTATTTGAAAATGTGTTTCGGTTTTAAAAGGTCCCACATTGATATAATTCGTGTATAAGGTGATAAGGGTTCGAAATCCACTCATCCAATCGGTTTTGGCCATGTGTAGGTTTTATATTTTTCATTATCTTTCCATTTTATTTAAATCGTCAAATAATGATGTCATCGCTGCATCATTATTATGTCATATATAATTTAATTTATTTAATGTCTAAAAATTATAAAAAAATACTATGATGTAGGAAATATTTTTAGCTTTCCAATGAATATTTATAATCAAAATTTGGACTTGTATAACCCCACTCAAAAATTATTTTAGTAAACCAATTTATGTTAGTGTCATTTTCACTTTAACATTAAATAAAAATATATTAATGTCATTTTCCAACTAAAGTGGCTCCATGGGGTCCCCAAGTTGGCCCATGGCTTGTCTTGGTCGGCCATGACTCACCCAATAGGTGTAGGACAAGTTTCATGGTGTTTTCACATTCTTATAATACCATTTTTACCTTAAACTACACTAATTACCTCTAATCGCGATTAATGAAAAAAATTACTATTCACCAAAAAATTATTTTAATCTCATTGAACCACATTTTACTTCTTAATGACAACCATGTATGTCGGATTTTCAAAATTCAATACACATTAGTGGTAAACTTTCATTTAACTGAAAAATCAGTTTGCTTGATTACCACTTAGTGGTTTCACTATTCATCAAAAATTGAAGTTTTTCAGAAAATTACCAAAAATTCACCCTAAGCTATATTTGATATTCCGAATTCAAAAATGAAGTCCATTTTACAAAATTCAAAACATATAAGTCAAATTAATTAATTTAATAATTAATTCCCGCTGTCATGACAAATAGCGTGTTTTTGTGAAACAATAAGTATCAAAAGATTGACACCAGTTTAAGTCCAATTTCAAAGTGAAATTGATTCCAATGACCACTATTGGATTTAATGGTAAAAATATTTTCTAATTTAACTTTAAAACCAATTCAAAAGATAATCTAATCATATAAATAATTTAGATTAAAAAGAGGTTTTGAATTAAAATACAACATTTTACACTATTCATAAAAAAAATGAACTTTAACAGAAAGGTACCAAAAATTTACACAAAGTTAATTTTGATGTCCCGATTCTAAAGAAGAGTTATATTTGGTCCAAAATAAAGTATAAGAGTGATCAAAACTATATTTAATGACGGTTCACCATTAAAAGGTGATAAGTGAAACTTTAGTGAAAATTAGAGTATATATGCCCTAAAATTGAACTCTTTCCATATTTTAAGCCTTTATCTTTTATTGGGTAAATGTATAAACATTTAAAAACATATCTAATCATATTTTAGTTATTTCTATCCATTCCCGCCAGTACAACGGCTACTTGTTAACTAACATTTAAAATAATATTATTTTATTACTAGTGTGCTACGTAAGTTTCAAAGAAACTCATCGTTGCGTATCGGGTACGCTATTGAACATAGAAACCCCTTTAAAATAAGATTAATATTTAATTTGTAAATATTAATAAATATGAAAATTATTTATTCTTTATTTACCTGGGATGTTACATCCTTCCCCCCTTTTGGGAATTGCGTCCTCGCAATTTTATTCACTTATCAAAATAAGTGGGGGTATTTATCCCTCATAGCATTTTCAGATTCCCACGTTGCCTCTTCAATCACATGGTTTTTCCACAAAACCTTTACCTGATGAATCACCTTATTCCGTAACACTTTCTCCCTATGGTCAAGAATCTGGACCGGTTGTTCCTCATAAGATAGGTTCTCTTCCAGCTGAACTACCTCTGGGCTCAAAACATGAGATGGATCTGGCATATACTTTCTCAACATCGAAACATGAAAAACATTGTGTACCTGAGATAAACTCGGAGGTAAAGCCACTCGGTATGCAACTGATCCAACTCTTTCCAGAATTTCATATGATCCAATGAACCTTGGACTCAACTTTCCTTTCTTACCAAATCTCATCACACTTTTCCAATGAGAAACCTTGAGAAAAACATGATCACCTACCTCGAAAGATAGATCCTTACTCCGGTTATCCGCATAACTCTTCTGCCTGCTCTGAGCTGTTCTCATGTGTTTCTGAATCAGCTGAACTTTTTCCGCCATCTCTTCTACCAATTCTGGTCCCATCAACTTCCTTTCACCCACTTCATCCCAGAAAGCTGGAGTTCGACACCGCTTCCCATATAATGCCTCAAATGGTGCCATCTGTATACTGGAATGAAAACTGTTATTATATGAAAACTCAACCAAAGAAAGATGTTGGTCCCAACTTCCCTGATAATCCATAGAACAAGCACGTAGCATATCCTCCAATGTCTGGATTGTTCGTTCTGACTGCCCATCTGAGTGAGGATGAAAAGCTATACTAAAATTTTAATTCAGTACCCAACGACTTCTGAAGGCCTTTCCAAAAGTTAGAAGTAAACCTGGGATCATGATCCGATACAATGGAGAGAGGAACTCCATGTAACCTGACTATCTCTTTAAGATACAGACGGGAAAGTTGATCAAGATAGAAAGTATCTCGTATAGAAAGGAAATGAGCAGATTTGGTCAAGCGATCAACAATAACCCAGATTGCATTATTACCTCGAGATGTCCTCGGTAATCCCACAACAAAGTCCATGGATATGTTTTCCCATTTCCACTCTGGCACTGGTAAAGGCTGAAGCATCCCTGCCGCTCTGCTTTAACCTGTTGACATGTCAAACACTTCACAGTAAAATCAGCAATATCTCTTTTCATTCCATCCCACTAGTAATACTCCCGCAGATCTCTGTACATCTTAGTACTACCAGGATGAAAAAACAACTCATTCTTCAACTGTGAATCACAAGGCACACATAACCTCTTCACAAACCTCAAAACACAAACACAAACTTATCCAAGAACTCATGGAAAATTTTATTCATAAGGTCCATTAATACAGCAGGTGCATTGGTTAACCCAAAAGTCATAACTACAAATTCATAATGTCCATACGCAGTCTTCGAAACGTCTGTTTCTTTTACTTTCAACTGATGGTACCTCGACCTCAAGTCAATCTTCGAAAAATACTGAGCTCCCTGGAGCTGATACCACTTCATTCGATGGCCCAACATCTGCTGAAGTTGTTGCAAAGGATTTCACCACCCCTTTCTGCTTGTATTCTGGCTGAATTCCCCCAGTTGAGTTTTTCGTTGGACACTCGTTTGCATAATGACCCATTTCATTACACTTAAAACATCTTACCGTTGGCTTTTCATTTCCTGCTTGATCATCTTCCTTACAGTTACGAGCAATATGACCAGGCTTACCACACCGAAATCTCTTACCAGACTTGGATAAACATTCTCCAGGATGCATTTTACCACACTTCTCACAGGATGGATATTTGGTTTTCTTACCTCCTTGCTTCTTTGATGAATTCTTCCCCTTTTCCTGCCAACTAGACCTCTTATTCTGTTGTTTGTCATAGAACACCTGATCATCGGCAAACTCCATTTCTACCTTCTCCGCACATCGAACAAGTTTTTCATAACTTTTGAATTCACGAGAATCTAAAGCTCTTCGATACTTTGGATTTAACCCTGAGTAAAAACGGTTTATTTTACTATCAAGATCTCGTATGAAGTTTGGAGCATACCTTGCCAATCGAGTGAACTTTTCTTCATAAGTAGCCACTGAATCATCCTCCTGCCTCAATTCTAGGAACTGTTTTTCCATCCTAAGATGAACCACCTTAGGAAAATATTTCTCAAGAAACATACCTTTGAATTCGTCCCAGTGAAGATCCTCAATCTCATCACTATCCCTTATATTTTTCACCATCGACCACCACTGATCAGCTTCACCTTCAAAACGGTAAACAGCAAGACTAACCTTTTGATGTTCTGAACACCCCATGACATCAAAAATCTTCTCCAGTGCTTTAATCCACCCTTCAGCTTGCACAGGGTCAGATGATCCTCTGAATGATGGGGGATGTTGCCTCATGAAATGTTCCACCACTGACATGTTCCTCTGCGGTTGATCTGGCTGATCTCGTGCATGGATACCACCACCATTTATAGCCTGAGTCAACTGTTCCATCACTGCAACAAACTGTTCAGTTCCGATTCCGACCATCTCAGGTTGCTGATTTGGAAGGTTATCTTCCTCCTGATGTTGTCCTAACATAGCTGCTTTGTTTCCTCTGCGGAAAACCATTCTGAACACAGAAATATCTTAGGCGAAGCAACATGGTAATCCGTAAATGCTATATCATTTCAATCATATTATAATTTAACACTTTTCTAACTCCTAAAGTTGTCTAAACCGTCCTTTGATACCAACTATAAGGCCCCAGCCTTAAACCTTACTTAATATTGAATTAAATTAATAATTCACATTGAGGATATTTTCAGGTTTAGAGTTTTAGAGAATTAGAACATAACTATTACATCTTAAAAGATTACAAAGTAGAAACTTCTACTAAGTCTCCATAAAATAAAAACTCTTAAAAAGAAAGATGTTTAGATTCCATGTTTTAGATAGCATGAAATTACCTTGATCCCATCCTTGACCTTATTCCACTTTAAGTCATGTGAAAAACATTTCGAAAAACTTGGGGTGAGCATAAAAAGCTCAGTAAGGGATACAAAAAGAATGAAAACTATTAGTTTTTCAAACATCAAGTAAACCATGTATACTATATCAAAGTAATACCTTCACCTTCATGAAGTAGTAAAAAAAATCTTCACTGAATAAAGTATCATTACTTACCTTTTTGTAACCAAAGGATTACCATAAAACCCATATAAAGAACACATAGAATATATAAAGGTAACTTGGGACATAAACATACTTAAGTGTAATAACCATACGGTTGACTTCCACACATATCACTTAATGGAATAGCCATACAGCCAATTTCCATACATACTTAATGGAATAGCCATACGGCCGACTTCCATACCCAATGCATTGGAGGTTATAACGTAACCACCCGTCCTGGTATTCACGGCACCACCCGTCATATGGTTTATAACGTAACCACCCGTTAAAATGTCCAAGTACCAATATAAAATCATAAAACATAAAACCAATATAAAGGAATGATAACATTTCCACATTTCAATCACAATATATCATAAATATATTGACATAATAGAATCATTTATCAAAACCATTTTCAATACCAAAATACATAAAAGAGTATATGGTATTTATTTTATTTTAAAAACATTACGGCTTGTTGAGGAAGCCAAAGACCAAATAATACTCGCGGTGGTGGAAAAGGTCGTTGTCACCGCGTACGTTAAAAAAACATTCCTTTTTTTCGTTTAGTAAAACGCTTCGTAGAAAAAGATTCCTTTTGTATAAAAGTAAAAGTCAAAGGAGTTTATACACCGTATAAAAGAAAGTTGTGTATAAAACGAAATATTCCTCAATGAAAGGAGATTGAGACGAAGTCCCTTACCTTGGGTCCGACTTGACTCGATCGTTCTTTAACATCCTGAATAATAAACTTGAGTTAATTTATACTTGATTAAGAACCTTTTTAAAGTTCATTATTCTTTTTATATCACTTATTTCCATGTTATAAACATTATGTAACCATTTAAGTTAATAATGTTTGTTTTGTCAATATTTGGTTCTTAAGTCGAAAGTTGACTTCTTACAATTACATGTTGTTCATGTGGTCAAAAGTTCTTTATATCCAGAATGAAATTCCTGATTTGGATATAATATGTATCATATATATCCAGCATATACATGTATTTATAATATTACATAATCATTTAGAGGTAAGAAATTAAATGCACCGTTCATGGAGACGGTAAGCCGTACGTACGCATGAACGCTACTTTCATTTATTTGTCATATTAATGGAATTAAAACTAAATGAGAGGTATGTATATTTTAATTCCAGAATTATATTAATCATTTAGATATATCATTAATTATATATATCCATTATATACATGTACTTTTAATAGTACATTACATTTGGGGATAAGAAATGAAATGCACCGTTCATGGAGACGGTAAGCCGTACGTACGCATGAACGCTACTTTCATTTCTATCTCATACTTTAATGGAAAGAAATAGTAATGATATAGAGGTATATTATAGTTACAGTATAACATCATATATAATAACTTTAAATCCATCCTTTACACGTCCCACATATGGCATTAACGAATCACATCACTTTTAGGGGGCGGTAGTCTGCACTTCCTTAAATGAAGATATCGTGTTTACCCATAATGGAAACTATAAAGGTATGCCAAAAATGAAAAATACAGAAGCTTAAAGAAAACATAAACATATTATATATCATATATAAAAATATTGACATAATAATGGCCACCCTTGAAGGTGTTAAATGAGTATTGAACAATCATCGTTTCGGGAGGCAGAATTTCGCCATCCACGGAAACCGTATGTTCTTTAACCATTTGATGTAGTTTTGTGAGAGTGTAGCTCAAATAAATATTATAACAACATCCTAGTATATTTAAGATACTGGTTTTGTTACAAAAGAAGTAAATAAAAAGAGTTTAGAGGGTTGGAGAAGCAAAATAAAACAAATGAACAAGAGAGAAAGAATTACCTTTAAAAGTGTAACTCCCTTTTGATTTGAGCCTAAAGGCTTCCTTTGAAAGGATTCTGCCCAAAGGGAATCCTCTAGGATGAGGAGAGGGATGTGGAGAGAGTAATTGGGCAGGGGTTGGCCGAGCCAAAGGCTTGAGAAGTGTGTGAAATGGGGTAGAGGTGGGGGCCTTTTATAAGAGGAGAGGAGGGGCACTTTTGGAAAGTAAAGAAATATTACTTTATTTGAAAATGTGTTTCGGTTTTAAAAGGTCCCACATTGATATAATTCGTGTATAAGGTGATAAGGGTTCGAAATCCACTCATCCAATCGGTTTTGTCCATGTGTAGGTTTTATATTTTTCATTATCTTTCCATTTTATTTAAATCGTCAAATAATGATGTCATCGCTGCATCATTATTATGTCATATATAATTTAATTTATTTAATGTCTAAAAATTATAAAAAAATACTATGATGTAGGAAATCTTTTTAGCTTTCCAATGAATATTTATAATCAAAATTTGGACTTGTATAACCCCACTCAAAAATTATTTTAGTAAACCAATTTATGTTAGTGTCATTTTCACTTTAACATTAAATAAAAATATATTAATGTCATTTTCCAACTAAAGTGGCTCCATGGGGTCCCCAAGTTGGCCCATGTCTTGTCTTGGTCGGCCATGACTCACCCAATAGGTGTAGGACAAGTGTCATGGTGTTTTCACATTCTTATAATACCATTTTTACCTTAAACTACACTAATTACCTCTAATCGCGATTAATGAAAAAAAGTTACTATTCACCAAAAAATTATTTTAATCTCATTGAACCACATTTTACTTCTTAATGACAAACATGTATGTTGGATTTTCAAAATTCAATACACATTATTGGTAAACTTTCATTTAACTGAAAAATCAGTTTGCTTGATTACCACTTAGTGGTTTCACTATTCATCAAAAATTGAAGTTTTTCAGAAAATTACAAAAAATTCACCCTAAGCTATATTTGATATTCCGAATTCAAAAATGAATTCCATTTTACAAAATTCAAAACATATAAGTCAAATTAATTAATTTAATAATTAATTCCCGCTGTCATGATAAATAGCGTGTTTTTGTGAAACAATAAGTATCAAAAGATTGACACCAGTTTAAGTCCAATTTCAAAGTGAAATTGATTCCAATGACCACTATTGGATTTAATGGTAAAAATATTTTCTAATTTCACTTTAAAACCAATTCAAAAGATAATCTAATCATATAAATAATTTAGATTAAAAAGAGGTTTTGAATTAAAATACAACATTTTACACTATTCATAAAAAAATGAACTTTAACAGAAAGGTACCAAAAATTTACACAAAGTTAATTTTGATGTCCCGATTCTAAAGAAGAGTTATATTTGGTCCAAAATAAAGTATAAGAGTGATCAAAACTATATTTAATGACGGTTCACCATTAAAAGGTGATAAGTGAAACTTTAGTGAAAATTAGAGTATATATGCCCTAAAATTGAACTCTTTCCATATTTTAAGCCTTTATCTTTTATTGGGTAAATGTATAAACATTTAAAAACATATCTAATCATATTTTAGTTATTTCTATCCATTCCCGCTAGTACAATGGCTACTTGTTAAATAACATTTAAAATAATATTATTTTATTACTAGTGTGCTACGTAAGTTTCAAAGAAACTCATCGTTGCGTATCGGGTACGCTATCGAACATAGCAACCCCTTTAAAATAAGATTAATATTTAATTCGTAAATATTAATAAATATGAAAATTCTTTATTCTTTATTTACCTGGGATGTTACAACAATAATCAATGTAGAGGTGCATTGAACCATCCTTCTTCTTGATGAAGAGGATTGGTGCACCCCATGGTGAATCACTCAGGTGTATAAAACCCTTATCCAGATTCTCTTGTAACTTATTCTTCAGCTCTTCCATCTCTACGGTGGCCATTCTCTAAGGTGTCTTTGATATAAGAAAAGATCCAAGAATAAGTTCAATTGATAACTCAACCTCTCGGTTAAGAGTAAGACTAGGCAATTCTTTGAGAAATACATCAGTGTAATCCCTCGTGATGGGAATGTATTCAAGCATGATTCTCTCCTTTGTCTCAATCATTTGAGCTAGATATGATTGCTCATAAGGCAGAAATATCCACACTTGAGATAATGATTCTGAAGGAGATTCATCTTCCTCCTTACACTTGTAAAGAATTGGAGGATGCTTCAGGATGTGAATAGTGATCTCCCTTTCCTAACAGTTGATGTTGGCTTTGTATAAAGATAGTCAATCCATACCCAAGATAACATTGAACTCCCCTAAAGGTAGTATGATGAGATTTGTTGGGATATTCAATCAAAAAATGTTAACCGGGGAGGATTTATATACTTTAGAAGCAATAATTTCCTCATTTGATGTTCTCACAGATAACTCAATCTCCAAATTTTAAGGTGGTGTTTGAATGGTTCTACTAAAATTGAATGATATAAAAGAATGTGTAGCACCATAATCAAATAGTTCATTTGATATTTTTGAATGAATGACTAACATACCTGTCACCACATCGTTGTCTGGCTCCACCTCAGCGGTAGTGGAAGCATAAGTCCTTCCTTGTTTCCTTGGAGGTTGTTGTTGATTTCCTCTAACAACCCTTGGATTAAGAAAATTGTTTGCATAATGCTTATGTTCCTTGCAGTTGAAACACTGCACTACTGGCTGAGCGTTGATCTAAACCTTCCTTTCTTCTTCCACATTAGTGGGATTCTTCATATCCATTTGGTATTTCTTATCCATATGTCTCATTCTTCCACATTTGAATCAATTCTTGGTTCCCTTTAGATAGTTCCCATTATTCTTCTTCTCACAATTTTGACACGTAGGATGTTCGATATTCTTTTCATCATGGGATTTATTTGTCGAACCACCCATATTAGACTCCATTTTCCACTTTTTATCACTGGTCCCATGAGACCATTAAGAGCCTTTGACCTCCATTTCAACTTTGAGGGAACAAAATACAATCTCCTCGTAATTTTTGAAGTCTTGAATCATTAACACTTTTCATAGACTCGGATTTATCCCACTAAAGAAGCAATACACCTTGCTTTCGGTGTTCATGACAAAGCCGGAGGCATATCTTGTAAGCCTTGTGAAGTTTTCTCCATACGCCCCGATGGACTCATCTTCCTTCTAATTGAGTCTGAGGAACTCTATTTTTATCTTGAGATGGAGGGTTTAGGGAAAATATTTATTGAAAAACAATTTCTTGGATTCTTCCCAATCCATGGAATTAATTTCCTCCTGGGACTTTGTATTCTTGATCAGTGCCCACCATTGATTAGCTTCCCCATCAAAACAATAGACTTCCATCATGACTTTATCTTCTTCTGAGCACTGGAGGATAGAGAATATCATTTCAATGGATTTAATCCATTGTTCCATGAGGAGGGGATCAAAATATACACTAAACATGGGAGGCCTTTGCCGCATGAAGGATTTTACGACAACTTGCTCTTTCCTTGGAGGAGGAGTTCATTCCACATGATTCAAGTTATTATTCATAACTTGAGTCATCTGATCAAGTACAGTCATAAAGTTTTGATCACCCGTTCCCATTATATCAGGCATGTCATTAGGGAAATCATCACATTGCCTATCATATTGATTATTGGCACGTGTTCTTCTATTTACCGTCATTAACTTAGAAAAATAATGTATAATTATAGGGATTGAATACTTAGCTAATAAGAATTAAAAGGAAACTTTAGACATAAAAAGATAAAATCTTAAAGGAAGAGTATATCCTAACATGCAATTCCATAGGTTTCAATCAAGGTTATCCATGATCTGTTTCCTAACATATATTCTTATGGGATTTTTTTATTCCCTTAATAATGGTTCATACTAAGCTTATGAATTTATCAAAGAATATCCACTGGGAGTGTCAAACTAGGAGTGCAACAAGGCCCATTTTCGTGCATCATTTCTCATTCAAGTCTATCTCAAAGCGGTGTTTTTGGGTTTTAACCCTAGATACATTTATGCCAGAGCCACCTCCACTTGTTTGTATCTATGAAGGGATGTATTTTCTTGATAAACCACTTACTCTATACTTACCAAAATTTAGGGATGTTTTATTATACTTAGTCTCATCCCTAAGGTTCTTAATAAATTTCTTTATTCATAATCTCAAAAAATAACTAAAACATCCTCTAATACCAACTATAGTGACCCTATACTTTTATTCATATCATTATAATGTCTTAAGCATGATAAAACATCATATTACAAGCCAAGGATCATAAAGTCTGGTGTCTTGGAAGACTAGGTACATAAAACTGAAAACATGGGACTAAATAAAACATTTATTTATTTAATCTCCATAAAGAGCTCCTAACTTCCATTGTGCTCATATATCTTCATAGGATAACCTGGGGATAACATGAACAAAGGGATGAGATGTGAAGCCCAGTAAGGTAATAAACATAAGAATAAAGTTTTAGTACATGGGTTAGAAGACATGACATAATGATATAAAAAGGCATGGAACATATGGATTCATAACATATAAACATGGGATCATATAAAAATGGAGTCATAGTAATGTGTAAGTAACATAAAACGTGAATTTATCATGATTCAAGGCTTGTTTCACATAGAGGAGCACAAGTCAAGGTTAACCACCAAGACCATTGCACATAGTAGCACAAGTCAAGGCTAACCGCCAATACTGTTGCACATAACGTCTCATGAGACTCAAATTTACCCAATGCATTGGAGCGCTATCTGGTTAAACCCATCATAAAATGTTCAGGAATATTCTTTCCACATATATAATCAATCATACATAAACATAAGGGTTACCCATAGTAAGAATTGGGTATCATAATCATGTCATAAAGCATAACAAATGGGAGTATCATAAAAATTTCCATAAAGGAAAGTAATTAGATCATGAATGGAAAATCAAAGGGTGGAATAGGCATATATGATGAAAAGTTATGTCAACTCGAAGTAATAACATGTAAAAAGAGTACTTAAAAAAATTAGAATTAAAACATTTTAGTGCGGTTAAAGGAAAATATCACAGGTCATTTAAAACATAAAAGGATATAATCTTTTATATAAAACTAGAAGTGAACCAAGAAGGTTTTCATAATAAAAATATTGGTTTTATAAAAATAATGGTTTCTTAAAAACAGATTATATAGTGTACTTGAAAATGGGTAAGAATTCAGAAAGTTCCCTTAAAATGGGCTTGCTTATCGGGAATAATTGAGGAGGGAATCATTTAAAACATGTATATCCCGGAAATATAATGATGAATGGATATTTATAAATGAGTTTGGAACATATAAATAGAATTTAGAATATGTAAATAAAAGGAAAAGATAACTTCATTTGGGTAAAAAGAAAGATAGAGAAACCCGAAATAATAATGGAGGTTCGGGTAGAATCCCTTACCTTAAGTCTGATGGTGTCCTTCACTTGATCTTAATGTCCTGGATAACCAAATTACATTCATTAATTAATATTTACATAACCTATTATTTATGTAATTTATTTATTATAACCTTATTAAGTTTATTCATGACCTTTTTGATGGGTTAAGAGGTTCAATTTCATTGTTTGAGAGCATTTGTTTCCTTGATTTTCATGATTGGTTTACTTATATACATGTAAGGATAAACATGTAAGATGAGAATGATTGTCCAGAATTGAAGTTGTATTTTATTAGTGAACATACAGAAGATTAAATGGTTATAAAATTCATTTGGTTATTTTTAATGAAGATGAATCATTATATAAAACTTTAATGATAACCGTTTTGGTTAATTGGTAGTTTTTTATCACATTGAACACGTTTTTATTTATAAATTAATATCATGTGTAAAAAATATTATAGAACCTTAAATTAGAAATAATACATATATTATAGTCTAGTTCAACCATAAAAATGGTTTCATGACCAGAATTGAAGTCGGTAAAAGAAATTGAAAATCTGTCGTCCTTGAATGTGATAAATTAACACATCTCGGATGGTGTTTTCATTTCTAGTATAAAAGGCAGGGAAAGGAGAGATGATGATTAATTATTCCATTATCATAACAACATTATAGTACATGTAAGTTAATGGATTTATCATAACATTGGGATGAAAGGAGGTGAGTAAAGAAAAAGAAAAAAAGGAACTTGAAAGAAAATAAAAGAAATGAAAAGAGGAATTTACCTCTTGAATTTATCTTCCTTGAGAGCCTCTTTAGGGGAGAGGATTTGGTATTTTGAAGAGACCAAAGGATGATGGACATGGGATAGGGGCTTAGGGAGATATCTGAACATAATTTGAACTAGGAACAAGGTTTTAGAGGAGTGAAGAGAAGAGGTAAAGAGTGGTGGTATTTATAGTGGAGGAGATGAGGGGTTTCCCATTATTTTAATCATTAGTTTAATATTTTTGCTCAAGAATATGAATAGTCTTGATTCTTGTGACCAAAAACAGTAAATAGAGCATGTGAGTTTGAAACAATGGCTATTTACATCATCCATGACTCAAGCATGATGCATAAATTCATTTATTTAGCATTTATCGTAAATTATCGTATTTTACTATTCACCCAAAATTCAAGTATTTTAGAAAAATCCCAAAAATTCACCTCAACCATTTTTTTACATGTAGAATTAAAAAATTAACTTCTTTTTATGAAAATATTTTTCTAAATATAAGAAATTTAATTTTTAATTAAAATCATAATTTATTTGAAAAATACAAATTTTAAAATTAAAACTGTTTTTCTAACACATAGAAAAATTAATTAAGGTCTCTTAAAATTATCTTATAATCATAAGTCATAAAAATACTTATTTATGAATACATTTTATGAAGATAAATTTTCTTTTAATTTATTAAATTAATCATAAAATTGTAATTAGCCAACGAGCTCGTACCCAAGTGGTAAGGGCTCCTGCTTGGCATCCAAGAGACCCAGGTTCAAAACCGGGTGGAGGTGAATTTCCAGGGGGTACTGTAGCAGTAATGTAGTAGGTATTGTAGAATTTATTGTTCTGTACTATAGCAGTCGGAACTATTCACCCGATCTGGGTTTTCGGGCCACCGGTTTGGGCCTACGGGTCTCAAGGGCCTTCGGGCCATCAAAGGCCTTCGGGCCACAGGGCCTTTGGTCCATTAAGACCATGGAGTATCCCAATTCACACAGAGCAGGCCCTATAAGAGGATCAGATCAATAAGAATAGCAGTCACCAAAAGCAGAGCTAATCGGATTGGAAGAATGAGAGGATATGACAACCGTCATCGGGACTAGGCACCGTGCAGCTTTGTATGGGGCAATGTTAGACGATCAGCAATGAAAGTTAAGGAGCTAGGCGATTAATGATGCATAAGCTGGGGAGGGGTAGTTCTAGTGGGAGGGGTAGTTCTAGTGGGTTGGTCCTACGGATCATATATTGGGCATGGTATACCTCTGGGCCTTCGGGTCATGTATTGCAAGTCATGTCGGGGCTTGTGCCTTGGGCCTACAGGTCATGTACGGGTTCCCCTTCAACCCTTAAAAAGGGTATTATCCATAATAAAATAAAAAGAAGGCCTCCAGGCCATTCAGGTGATAAAATTGTAATTAAATACACATGACTTACAAAAATACCAACACTTAATCAATAATTTTTAAAATATTTATTTACTTATACTATGACATAATTATATCATATTGACACTTATAAGATGAATTAATTTTATTTATACTCTTATTTGTGTAGTTACTATTACATTGGATGGTTTGCTATTCATAAGGGTCACATTAATATTCCAAAGGTCAAGTTACTATTTCATCAGTATATGTTTCTTAACTTCTATAGATACCTTTTATTTCACTAATTCTTTATTTATTAGGTTTATATTGTGTTCTATATGTAATATTATATCATTATACTATATGACATAATTATAAGAAGGGAATTTCATTGATAAAACATTGGGTCGTTACAAGGTGTGTTCTCCGAGCAGCTGAAAAATGGTGGTTCCTAAGTCAGCAATGAGATGTACACAACTTCTATATTGTCAAGTTTAATGGTTCTAGTTGAATTTTTGTTAAGTATTACCAAAAAAAATTATCTCACATATCCTTTGGACATAAGGATGCATTATTCCAGTTTAGGAATGAATATTGTTTGTGGTGTTTAATAATCAACCAATAGTTCAACAATGCTTGAATCATTGGTAATACCTAATGAATATAAAATGTAATACTTATATACCCAGTTGTGGAAAGATAATAATTTTTCAATAAAAACTAAGTAATTGTCAAGGATATACCTAGTATGGTTCTAGAATCTTCAGAGTTAAAGACCTTAGGTATTATCGACACACTTATATACTTAGCTTTGGACAAAGAAACCTTTAGAAATAAAGGTAAGCCACAAAGCTTTTGGAACTAGTTCATCTAGAGAGTGTGAACTATTCTAAGGGTAAGCTAGTGGTAAATATAATTCATTAGATCACTTTAAGTGTTTGTTAAGGAATGTGAAAGTGAAGTATGGTATATGCATGGTCAAAATATATGAGTTTCTCCAGGCTAGTGTGCTGAAGAATATCTTGACGAAACATCCATCAGTCATTATAATGTAGCATGGAGTAATTCCTAAATGCACATTACCTTATCCACATAAAAGATATGATGTTTTAAAAGTGGATTGATAAAGAGTATTACATGTTAAAATTGATTAATAAAATGTAGCGTGGAGTAATTCATAAACACACATTTCCTTATACACATCAGAATCATGATGTAAGTAGAAGGAGCATCAATGTTAAAACTAAAATGCATTGTAGACACTTACATTATTTTTGAGACATGATTTTCAAATAACGATATTATCCCATAATCATATGCCAAATATAATGACCAATGTATATCATATGAGTTATAGTATGATGGAAATACATTATGTCATAAGAACATGTGTTTCGATGCAAAGTGTTTGTTAAGGATATAAACAAACTCGCATCAAGAAAAACACAATGTGCATTTGAAGTAATTATCCTAAAGTTTACAAAGGATATTACAAAAACCCCTAAGATATAAAAAAGATAGTTAAGTTATTAACTATGTTTCTATAAAAGGGTGTACATCTCTATTTGAGGTGGTGGGAGAAAGATTGACTTTGTTTAGTCAATGTCGTAGATGCATAAATAGTTGACATAGGAACAAGTTCCACAAGACCTTCAGGAAGAGGAATGTTCCATAGACACATACTGCGTATGAAGGATAAAACCATGGTGATGGTTTTATATTCACCACATCTGGTGATAATTTATTCATTGAGAATAATAAATCCTATAAGTAAGCAGTATATGGCAACTGGATAAAATTGACAAGAACAATTAAAATTCAATAATGGATTCCATGTATCAAAGTATAGGGGCTTATTATTTTGAATATTATGGTGAGTATTCAAGTGAGAAAACACATGGATGGTACAAGTGTCATACCAATAAGGCTCAATTGGTAATATCAAGTCATCATGCCCAAATTCATTAAATTTTACTTGTCATAGCTAATTTTTATGATCATTTTATTGAGCATTGAATGTCAAGACCACCAATCAAGGAATATGTCTATACGACGCAACTAGAAAGGGATAGTGACACTATAAAATACCAATAAGGGGTGTAAGTTAATCATATCTAGTTTACGATTAAAGTAACCAACAATATCATGGAATATTCATTTGGAATGATTTTTTTTCATGTGTCTACCAGAGGTCGGTGGGAGTGTCGTTGTTTTCCAAGTAACATATGTTTGATAACATATGGAAATCAATTATTGGTCTTACAATTAGTCAATACCATAATGAAAGAAATACTCCATAGATTGACTTAAAGTAGCAACCTAAGTTCTAGGGAACAAGATCTACTGAGGTAGATCTAACAGATTCTTAGTCCTGGTCAATCATACATATACTAACATGGTATTGAAAAATACAAGTTGGAACAATTCAAGAGAGAATTGTTTCCAAAGTCACATGGCATAAATCTCTCTAAGAAGACGAGTACGAGATAAAAGAGGAGATTAATGTGGTGAGTTGAATATCACATGCTTCTACGATGGATCAATCATATATGTCTTGATATGTACCAGAAATGATATTTCATACATATACTTTATGGTAGAAAAATATCAATTATACCCAGGAGAATTATAAGGGGAGTAGTCAGAACTATTTGATTGTACTTGAGCAAGTACAATAGATATATACCAGGTTTTTGGAGAGGAAAGAATACTAGTTTTCAAGGGACACAAACTAGTCTTCCTTATATCGATGTAATCTAATATCATAGCCAGGATAAGGTAATGAATACAAGCTCATACAAGCTAGTGGTAGTCATATCTACAAATATTGAGTACGTTGTAACTTTTTAGATAGCTAAGAAGCAGTGTTTTAAAAATGAATCATTTTTGTTATAGTTCTTGGAATCGCACCTAGTACGTAAAGTTTTATCAATGTGATAATTATTTATTGGTACTAGATATATACCAGGTTTTTTGAGAGGAATGAATACTAGTTTTCAAGGGACACAAACTAGTCTTCCTTATATCGATGTAATCTAATATCATAGCCAGGCTAAGGTAATGAATACAAGCTCATACAAGCTAGTGGTAGTCATATCTACAAATATTGAGTACGTTGTAACTTTTTAGATAGCTAAGAAGCAGTGTTTTAAAAATGAATCATTTTTGTTATAGTTCTTGGAATCGCACCTAGTACGTAAAGTTTTATCAATGTGATAATTATTTATTGGTACTAACCAAGATGTTAAGTTAGGAAAGTGGGCAAAAGGATATATACTCAGGGTTTACATCTCTTGAGGAGTCTTACTCAAAGAGGTGAGGTCACACATAGCAGAATATCCACACAGCGGAGACGTGGCAGGATCAGCAACTAAAGTCATGACTCAATAAAAACATGATCTAAATCATGTGAGAGTTAACAAGGATAGTTAACAAGTTCGATCTAGTGCAAGTGGGAGTGTTATAATAGTGGGCACGCCTTAAACCCAACTTGATCAGTACTTTTCGATTATCATGCCATGTATACAATGAGTTATACATGATACGTACTTACCATTATAGTGTTGATATTTCTATGTCCACTATTTAAATGGTAATTTTCATAGATTAATTGTCATATTAAAAGGCTATAGCAGTTCTCAGGCTATAATAAGAACCTCGAGATGTTATGACATTAATATTAAACATATATCTTATGGTCTAGATACATTATACGGATTGATCATAGTTGATGTCTGACTATCAGATGTTTGGGGCTCATAAGCATTGAGACTTCTTCTCATAAATTTCACACTCAGTGATCTATGATAAGTGGGATCATGATGACAAGTCTGTCAATAGGAACACCACATGTTTCAGGTGTCATTGGTTGTTTTTATCTAAACGAACAAGTGTACTGGTCTCCTGACTTGAGATCATTATCAATGTGTGTCATTTGATCATGTACTTTGATGCAAGGAAAAAACCATGATAATGAAGTTGTAGCGAGGTAGCTTGTGTTGGGTGCATCATTGGTGGTATGATATTGGTTGAATGATCAAAATAGAATTTGTCGTTTTCGAGTTGAGGAAGTAATATCTCAGGCCTAGTTGATCAAGATGGTAGTACCTTTATAAATCCTTAGTCAATGTAATCAAAGGTAAGTTTGTCCAGTTAGATAAACAAACAATAAAGCAAGAAAGGACGATAACACAAGTGTGCGTCCTAATTTATGAGATATCTAAAGACAAAGAGATTGTATACACAGTGCGTGTTCATAAAATGGTTGTTGTTATGATTACTCTTTATCTTTTTGGGGGCTTTGATGGGTTGCTAGACTCTACTCTTGATCTGCAAATACTATTAATTACTATCGAAAATAAGGTTCTAGATGGTCACGCATAATAACGTATTCAAGAATCTGCATTATTATGGTGAATAGGTATGTAGGACATTGTGGGCCCCACCACAGGGCTCGAGAGTTGTCCAAATATTATCGATCATCGACAAATAAATAAATTCCTTTTTATTCGAGTATAGAATAATTGGGTTGAATTTATTTATTAAAAGTATTCACGTGGTATTTAGTGAATACAGAAAAAATATTATACAAACGAATATTATTTTAATATTTAAAATTCGTTTAATATTAGCGGGAATTATGAGTTGAGTTAATGATTTGGGTTTATCACGTAATATATTTAATATATTACAAGTATTCGAAAAATATAAATAATATTTACAATATAGTTAATTCGTCGTAACTATTTATTTATTACTTATTTAGTGGGCGTTTTAATTTTGAGGGTCGGGGAACCCTATCCAGGTATTTTGTACAATCAATATATAAGCTAGAGAGATGCATTCAATCGTTGCGCTGTTTATTCCAATGAAATGAGAGTCCCTCTCTCCTACCACCTCCTAGAGAGACAAAGTCTCTATCCGAGCAACCGATCCAAGAACGCCTTCAAGGGATCAAAGGGATGAGATCGAGGTGATCGTCGCGACACCGAAGGATTCATCGGAGCTTTGCACTAGCACTTGGAATTCAACGAATGGCGAACACACAAATTCTTGCGGCGTGTGTGGATGATCTTGATGGGTTCGACTTCGGATCCTTTGAGCAATGATGACGACCGACTAGTTGCAGTTGAATGTGTTGTCGAATCGAATGACGTACTCGTTTATTTATTTATGTGCTTATTAAATTCATGCGAGATCCTCGGACCTTTACCGGAGCTCGGATCTCCAAAGGCGATGTAGTTACGTCGCTAAGGTGATGAAATTTTTTAAATTCTCGACCCACCAGCTTTTGGTACGCGCCCTGATACCAGTTCTTTGAGATTATGCCACAACACTTAGAGGATACTTCATCATTAGGTGTATGTTTTTTAGATCCTCATTGAGGTGATGGTGAAGGAAAATCAGGGTTTTTGCACGGTCTTACAATGAAGCATTTTTACACTCCTTGATTGTCTCGCAAAAGTCATGTGCATCGAGGTACATCTCATGATTCAGAATTCATGACAAGTAGCACTCCCCTTAAATGTTGCGAGGGGGGAAAGTAAACCTCACAATGTTTGCCCTATAAAATATTTCTTATCGATTGGACAAACATTTTCAACCCGGTGGAACTTGTGTTGATAGTGTGTTGTAAAATTGATATTAAAATGTCTATTGAAAGTGCGAAGTATGTCGCAACTTGAACCACAATGACAATAGGGGTGGCAATTTGTGTCGTGTCGTGTTGATTTGTTTACTATTTGTGTCGAGATGTTCAATCCGAAACCCAACTCATTTATTTAATCGTGTGTTTGGTTGGTGCCGTGTTCATGTTGTATTCATGTGTAGTGCCACAAATGGTTATCTCCGGTTGATGATCGTGGATGAATAAAGATGTGAAATTGAGAATGATGGAAAACGAATTAAAGTATCCAGTCTACAGACAACATAAATGAAGACAAGTAATAGAAAGAATATTAGAGTCAAAATTCAACGTTTCATTGTTATAAATTACATTTAATTAAAAAACACGTATTCAATTTTATTTTAAGATTCTTTTCATGTATTCCAAAAAAAATCATCACTTACCAGAGCCTACCGGCGTCCTCGGCCGGTACAGTGACTCTGAAACGCGGTCATCCGCGGCCCGGACGCGCCTGATGGTTGCGAAGAAGCGAGGACTGAAGCCGAAGGAGTGAGAAATGGCTGTGCTGCTGCTTTTACTGTTTGCTTCGTTTGTTGTTAGCGGCGCCGATGAAGGTGAGTGCTTCCATTCAACGCGTTTTTGTGCTCTCTCTTTTTCTGGCTTGCTTCGTCATCTTATAGAAACCATCGCTTCCATTTATTCGTTTCCATTTAGCGCATTTTCATATCATTGCTGCTTCCGAGCTTTCCATTCAAACCCTGGGTCGATTTCTTTGTCTATTTCGTTTTTTACTATTTTCGTGGAACCTGAGCTGTGAAAGGGCTCACACGAACACTTGCCAGCGGAAACAGCACTGCCTCCTATAGCATGAAAACCTACAGTAGAGATGTTAAAACATCATTGCATCAGAAATATGCCTCAATGCTTAATATGCCTTTTGCTCGAGTGCAAAAAAACCCACTGTAGAGGTGTTCTTTTCAAAAGTTTCCGTGTTTTGCAGCACAAATTGGATGGGAGGAAGTCGTTTTCCTTCTTTGTTGGCTGCGTAAGGATAAAATGCTTCTGCTGATAGATTCAGGCATCTTTTTAACAGTAAAGTTTCTGTGATAAATGTAAAATGTAAATCTCTCACCCTTATTCGTTTTGTGATAAATGAAAAAATTTCAGTTGTTGAATGAAGATGATATAAGTTCAAGAGGAACCAAACAAGTGGTAGATGAGTTATGTTTTTATTAGAATCATGATATTCTCACTCCAGGCCTTGATTTCCTGCACAAAATCATAGGTTGTGTTTGGTTCATGGAAACGTTTTTTATAATTTTTCAAAAGTATGTTGAATTATTAAAATAGAAATTATTTTTTAGAAAACAGACGCGACCCTATTTTCTGGGTGATCAGATATTGTAGCATAACTATGAGGTGCTACCTTTGCATTAATGATGTTTCTTTCTTTATGTTTTTTGTTGTTGAAAATGGAATCACATGCTATGTATGTTTGGTTTGGTTTATGTTCTTTTAATCCCCTCTGATTTTCATCTTACCAAACTGGAGCAAATGTCCTAGAACACCTTCTATATAATAGTGGTATCGAAGGGTCAATCCAAATCTATGGTTTGGACTAATTATTTAGAAGGTCAATAAGTGGGAAATTTAAGACTAAAATCAATGCCAAGTAATAGTGGTAAATAAAAAACTTTGATTTTATCAATATAGGAGAATGTGTTAGGGTTGAAAACTAAACATGAGATCGATTTAATTAAATTATAATATATTTAAATTGATTATTGTTGGAGTCTGTATCCCACATCGGACTTATGGTCTTATATTGTCTTCATTATTCATTATAAATAACCTCAAGACCTCCTTTAGAGAGGCACATTGGGTATTGAGTTCACTCTCTTTATCATTTCAACATGGTATCACATGAGGTTCTCTAACCCTAGCCCACCCTCCCCTCTCTTTGTTCTCCCGTTGAAAACATATTTCCCCCCTCGGGGGGGGGGCTCCATGGCCAGTGAGCCATAGGTTATTTGTCGTCGCCCCTCCCTCCACCTCCTGCGCGGTTCCTCTGTTGTGCGCGACGGTTCTTTGAGGCGCTCTCCCTAACGGACCGCTCCTCCCTCTTGGTGCACGCGATGACACGCCAGCCCGTCGGCACGCCAGCCCGTCGGCACGCCAGCGCGGATCCCTCGCGCCCCTCTCCTGTTGATCACGACAACCTCCAGCAACCTCCCCTCTCTCAGATCCAGCCAAATCTGGTCGGATCTCGTCCGCCTCGGGCTCCTCCATGGTCGCCGCCCACCCTCATAATAAGTCGACCTCCGCCGTCGCAGGTGTTGCGGAATCGTCGGGAGTCACAACGACAGAAACGAGAAACGAAACGAAATGCAGAAGAAAAGAAAACGAACACAACGATTTACGTGGTTCGAGAATAATCCCTACGTCCACGGGAGAGGCAGAATTTCACTATATCGGGAGCACAAATTACAGAGGTTTTTCAGTAGTAACCCTAGTTCGAAAATGGGCTATAAAACAATGGAGAAGACGATCATTGTTCGAAAAGTGAGTCTGCGTCGCTACAGTGAACGGAGGCACAGCAGTGCCTCCCATCAGGTCCTCTATCATTCTGCCTCTCATCCTCCGTTCATCAGTGGAGACCAACAGTGGCACAACAGTGCCTCAACTTCTGTATCACCATAGGCTTTGTCAACATGTCTGCCGGATTGTTGGTTCCACAGATCTTCTGCAAAGTCAGCAACCCATCCTGTATCAAATCTATGATGAAATGGTACTTCAACTGAATGTGCTTCGTTCGGGCATAAAACACTGGGTTCTTTGCAAGATGTATAGCACTCTGACTGTCACAGTGCAATACATTCTCCTCTCGCTTTCTTCCCAATTCATCCAAGAAGTTCTTCAGCCAAACCATCTCTTTCTCAGCTTCTGTTACAACAATGTATTCTGCCTCTGTGGTGGATAAAGCCACCACCTTCTGCAATTGTGATATCCAACTTACCGTAGTTCCTTCACAGGTAAAAACATAACCTGTAGTACTCCTCTTGCTGTCGACATCGACTCCAAGGTCAGCATCCACATACCCCTGCAATGAATTTCCTTTCCCAAAGCACAAAGATACCTCCTTGCTGCCCTTCAAATACCTCAGTATCCACTTCACAGCTTCCCAATGTTGCTTTCCAAGGTTAGCCATATACCTGCTCACAACTCCCACTGCATGAGCGATGTCAGGTCGAGTACAGACCATGACATACATCAGGCTTCCAACAGCTGATGCGTATGAATCTTTTGCCATGTACTCCACCTCTTCTGCCGTTTTCGGTGATTGCTCCTTTGATAGTTTGAAATGGCTCGTCAGGGGAATAGAGACTGCCTTTGCTTCCATCATATTGAATCTTTTCAGAACCTTTCCAATGTAATCAGCCTGTGACAACATCAACGTTCCAGCTCTGCGGTCTCTCTTGATCTTCATCCCCAGAATTTCGCCAGCTTCTCCAAGATCTTTCATTTCAAACTCCTCGGCCAACTGCTCTTTCAGCTCATTAATTCTCTGCATACAAGATCCTGCAATGAAAATGTCATCCACATACAGAAGCAATATAATGTATTTATCGCCAAAGGACTTGATGTAGCAACACTGATCCATGCCACATCGTTTATATTCACTTTTAGACATAAATGAATCAAACTTCTTGTTCCACTGCCTCGGGGCCTGCTTCAGTCCATATAAACTCTTCTGGAGTTTGCACACCAGGTCTTCCTTTCCAGACTCTACATATCCCTCTGGCTGCTGCATGTAGATATCTTCCTCCAAATCTCCATGAAGGAAAGCAGTCTTGACATCAAGCTGCTCAAGTTGCAAATCCTCTGACGCCACAATGTTGAGAACCACCCGGATGGTGGTAAGCTTTACTACTGGTGAGAATATTTCCGTGAAATCCACTCCCTCCTTCTGTTGGAAGCCTTTCACCACAAGCCTTGCCTTGAACATCCTCTTGCCATCATGTTCTTCCTTCACCCCCACTTGTTCTGCAATGCTTTCTTTCCTGCTGGCAGGGATGTCAACTCCCAAGTGTTGTTGTCATGCAATGAGGAAATCTCCTCCTTCATTGCCAGCTCCCACTTGCCTGACTCCTTCAGCTGCATTGTCTCTTCAAAACATTCTGGTTCTCCACCGTCAGTCAATAATAGATAATGCAGGGATGGTGAATACCTCTGCACAGGCCTTCTCACCCTTGTTGATCTCCTCAACTCCACTGGAGTAGTAGGTTCCACCGGTTCGGATCTCTCATGCTCAGACACACCTTCAAGCTCCACTTGCTCTTTGCACTCTGATTCAATGTTCCCATTTTCATCTTCAGCTACGTGACGACCTTTGTACATGACACCTTCATTGAATACCACGTTCTGGCTCCTGATGACCATCTTCTTGTGATCGTCCCAAAAGCGGTAGCCAAACTCATCAGTACCATAGCCAATAAAGAAACATGGCTTGGACTTAGCATCAAGCTTGTCCCTTGAGTTAGCATCGATATGTACATAAGCTAAACTGCCAAAGACTCTTAAATGTGAGAGTTTTACCTCCTTACCAGACCAGAGCTTCTCGGGTAGACGTTCTCCCATTGGCACAGATGGACTCATATTGATCAGATGCGCATGTTCACTGCATCAACCCAGAAGGTTTTGGGCAACCCTGAGTGTAACCTCATACTTCTGGCACGTTCATTCAACGTCCTATTCATCCTCTTTGCCACACCATTCTGCTGTGGTGTTCCTGGGATAGTCTTCTCCCACCGAATTCCATTATCAGAACAGAATTCTATGAATTCTTGACTGCCATACTCTCCACCGTTGTCAGACCTCAAGCATTTCAGCTTAGCTCCTGACTCATTTTTCACCATAACCTTTCACTTCTGAAACATTTTAAACACATCAGATTTACTTTTCAGAAAGTAAAACCATATCTTCCTTGTTGAGTCATCGATGAATGTCACATAGTATTGTGACCCTCCAAGGGAATGTACCGGTGCAGGTCCCCAAACATCCGTGTGCACCAGGTCCAGCTTCTCAGCCTTTGGTGTTCTGCCTCCTTTTGCAAAAGACACATTCTTCTGCTTTCCGAAGATACAATCTTCACATAGGCCAACTTCCACTGACTTCAGCTCCGGTAGCAACCCTTTTGTTGCCAGCACCTTCATCTCCTTCTCACTCATGTGGCCTAGCCTGTTGTGCCACAGTTGTGAATCTCCTACAGCTTTGAGTGATGCAACCATGTCTATGCAAGTTTCTGTCATGTTGTATAGGGTTCCGTTCTTTGCTCCCCGAGCTATGACCATAGCTCCTTAGGTGATCTTCCATGCACCACCAGTGAATGTGGTACTCAACCCTGCATCATCAAGTTGTCCAATAGAAATAAGGTTTCTTCTCAAGCCAGGGATATACCTCACGTTTTCCAGAACCAGCAGACTCTCACTGTTGGTCTTGATCCGTGCATCTCCTTTCCCCACAATCTGCAAGGGCTCATCATCAGCAAGATGTACCTTGCCGAAATTTTCAGAAACGTAATTTTCCAGAAATCCCTTCTCCGATGTAGAATGGAAAGACGCCCCAAAGTCTAAAATCCAAGACTCCATTGGGTTGTCCACGCTCAACAACAGCACATCATCAGTTCCTTCAACTTTCGTGTTTGCTCCACTGATTTCAGGTCCCTTCCGGTTATCTCTGCACTCCTTCTTGACATGTCCTTTCTTCCCGCATGTCCAGCAGGTAGGACCGACCCCCTTTGCTTTGTCTCTGCTCTTTCCTCTTGACTTCAATCGTCCTCTGCGATTGTCCCGCTGTGGGTACCCCTTCAACGTTCAAAGCAGAACCAGAGAATCTGCTTGATTCTCTTCGAACATCCTCACTAAGGATTAGGTCTCGTATATCTTTCAAAGCCATCTTTGTATTCCCCGAAGTGCTGCTCATAGCTGTTACAGTTGCTTCCCAACTCTCTGGTAACGAAGATAGTAAAACCAATGCACATACCTCATCACCAAGATCAATGTCCACCGATGACAACTGACTTATGATGGTATTGAATTCGTTGATATGATCTGCAACAGATCTCCCTTCAACCATTTTCAGGTTGAACAATCGTCGCATCAAATGCACCTTGTTTGCTGGCTTCACACTCAGAAGTGGCAAGTGCATCTTTTTCTGATAAAGATAATCCTCGATCTGTATCCTCCAGAAACTGAAATCAGTTCCATCGAAGCAATCGATCTTCACTTTGCCTTCATCCAGAGCCATCGTTGGAGAATTCCGAACTCACCCTCTGATACCAGTTGTTGCGGAATCGTCGGGAGTCACAACAACAAAAACGAGAAACGAAACGAAATGCAGAAAAAAATAAAACAATGAGAACACAGTGATTTACGTGGTTCGGGAATAATCCCTACGTCCACGGGAGAGGCAGAATTTCACTATATCAGGAGCACAAATTACAGAGGTTTTTCATTAGTAACCCTAGCCTGAAAATGGGCTATAAAACAATGGAAAAGACGATCACTGTTCGAAAAGTGAGTCCGCGTCGCTACAGTGAACGCCGGCCAGCTTTGCCAAAAGCGATATAGTGGCTGCCGGCTGGAAGTCAAAAGCGCTGCAGTAAAGTTGACTCCGAAGTCCGCACTGCTACAGTGTCTGTCGGTGTCGGTCGGTCAGCTCCGCTACAGTAGTCAGAGATGCTACAGTGCTGAAAAAATTGGGTCGGGGGGCTTCGGCCCTCGGAGCAGGGACGTGTTGCCCCCTGCAACCCCCAACGAGCTCACCACGGAGCTCAACCCGCGACAGTTGCGAGCCACAAGCATTCGGCCCAACCGGATCGGGCAACACCAATCCAACAGCAGGACCTCGCCAATGTCACCGCCTCACCCTGCTGCGGTGAGTCCCTTCTCCCTGTGCGTCGTCTGTCCTGCGCGCATCCCTCCCTGCGCGACATCTCCTCCCTCCGCGGCATCTTCTCCGGCGATCCATTTATTTTCTTCTCTTGCTTTCAGATCACAGTCAGTCGCAGCTTCACCCAGATCTGGGAGTCCCGACCACCATGAGTTCCGACCGTCGGCCTAACCGGGTTCACCGAAGCCACATCCCGCCTCCTCCCTCCTGGACATCACCTCCCTGCTCGCCCTCCTCCTGCGCCTTCAACCTGCAGCGCCCGTCCATCCTTCCGTTGAGTGGCGGCAAAATCCCGTTGGTTCTCCCGGCGCACCATCGTCTGACCCCGCCTGTGCGGCTTCCCTGACGCTCCGTCGTCCAGCCTCGCCTATGCGGCTTCTCCGACGCTCCGTCATCTGGCCCCGCCTATGCGGCTTTCCCGGTACTCCGTCGACCGACCCCGCCTGCCATTGCATCATCATTCCAGCTATTCTTGCCTGTTTTGCATGATGGGTGTTGTTTCGTTGGTTGTCAATCTTTTTTAGCATCATCATCTATCAACTTCTTGAGGGGGAGCAACAACCATGGTGGTTTATCTTTTGTTTCGTTTTGTCTTGTTTTGTCATCAAACTGGGTATGTCCAGCTTGAGGGGGAGTGCTGAAAGTGTCTGCTTTGTTTGCTTTGTTTTTCTTTGCTTTCGTTTTCTTTAATTATGTATTCAATCTAGGTAGACCTAGCTTGAGGGGGAGTGTTTGAGTCTGTATCTAACATTGGACTTATGGTCTTATGTTGTATTCATTATTCATTATAAAATAACCTCAAGACCTCCCTTAGAGAAGCACATTGGGTATTGAGTTCATTCTCTTTATCATTTCAAAAATTATATTTTAGGAATGATTACTGTGCATGTCTAAGTTAATTATAATCCTAACTCAGACATTATAATTGTAACTCTAATGCTACCAACCCTTGGTCTTGAATTATATTTAATTAAAGCTTGATGGATTTGAACCTAAATTGCAGAGAGCTAATGACCCAATGGACATGCAGTCATCGATTCTATCAAACCCAGAACATGAAAAAATGAACAAAGAAATCTCAGCATAAAACTGTCAATTCCATTAATAACAAATCCATTAAAATGTCATAAAATTTAATTTACATGAACCCTTAACCTCACTCATAACCTCAGCGCTGAGTGGGGAACTCGTCACCTGTGTACCACCAAAGCTAGTTTTAAACATATTAAAATTTCTTCAAGTCAAATTCATGACACTCATATCAGTTTACCAAAGCTAGTTTTAATTTACCAAAGCTAGTTTTAAACATATTAAAATTTCTTCAAGTCAAATTCATGACACTCATATCAGTTTACCAAAGCTAGTTTTAATTTACCAAAGCTAGTTTTAAACATATTAAAATTTCTTCAAGTCAAATTCATGACACTCATATCAGTTTACCATTCCCTTAGTATGAGAATTCAACTTACCCAAGAAACCTCATGATCATCTAACTCAATTTTAAACTTGCAAGTTGGAATCGTCTAGTGTTCAATTACCTCGCATTTGTGTGAAGCAAAAGTGGCATCCCTTCCACGTCCATGCCACATCATACACCTTGGCTGTGCACAAGGCGGTTGCGTTTTATGTTGCATCCCACTAATCCATTCATTCCCCCCTCCCTTGAAAAATCACTTTAAAACTCAAACTAAATTAGGACCTAAATACCATCCGTGTTGATTATGCACTAGATCCTCGCCCTTTAATCCCAGTGCTGCTTGGAATTTTCCCACAAGGGAGAGATTAGTTTTGAAAGGTTTGGAGTGAAGGACAACTGCGAGTGAGTGTACATTTGAAGAGAGAAATAAACGAATGAGAGGTTAGAACTCATTTTTAAATGAAAACACATAACCAGGTCACTCAATATCTAGCCTCAAAAAGTGGAAATCATTCAAATTCAATTAATTAATATCATTGAAGTGTGATAAAATCATATGAGTGAAATTTCATTAATTAAACATTTTTTTAACTTGTTTAATTCCTAGCCTAGATTCTATTTTATTTTAGAAATCTTGTTAAAAATTATTTGATTTTTGAATAAGATGACCTAAAGACATCAGAAGCCCAAAGAGAATGTTTTGAGATGTCAACACATGCAAATCAACATTGAAAACAATTTCAAGTCCATTTACATCAAACAATTTCAAGTCCATTTACATCAAACAATTTGTTGCCTTGACTGTCAAGCACAGCACGCACATCATTTCCTTTTTCACAGAATCAAGTAATGTTCAATAAATTATGCTTCAAGTTATCAACATATAACACATTAGTTGATATGGAACTATTTAGGGCACCTGCCTCTTTGATGCTCACGATTCTTCCTTTTGATTCATCTTCCAATGTGTCATGCATGCAATCAGCTTCCTAAAACGTTTTAAACTTTGTTAAGTCATGATTCATATGTCTTGAACATACATTATTAGGATACCATGCATCCTCATCTTTGCTAGCTTTTCATGCAAGTGCATTTTTGATATTTTTTCCTCTTGACATGTATCTTCTTCTTCCTCTTCAAGTTTGTCATCTCTTTCTTTATTACTTTTGATAGAAATTTCATATTAATCTTAGACAAATTTGAGTATGATTTTCTCTCTCCTGCAACTTGAAGCAACATGGTTCAATTGCATCGACTCATATGAGTGATTCAATCTGCTTTTTGCAAGCATGTTGGTCCAATCTCAACTCATAATGGAGGATGAATGTGGAGTGGAGATTTTTATGTGTGATCCGATCCTATCAGTTTTTTGCAAGCATGTTTGTCCATCTCTTAAACTTATTGCTGTCTAAGTCATTTCAATGATTTTAAAGAGAGGAGAACTGCTTATTTATTATACCATGCTTCTTTGATATAATCCCATTATTACCTTTTGTATCGAACTCCCAGTGTTGTACTTTATCTCAAGTAAGCCATAACTTTTGCATGAGTTTTTTTTAAGCGCAGCTTGTTCTGCTGCACTGAATCAATGCCTTAAATTTTCAACATGCTGGTCAATTTGTTTTCATTTGCAAGTTACTTAGAAAATTGGACCTTTTTTTTCTGTTATTGATGAGAGAATACACACACATGTTTGACTTTTTTTAAATAAAAAATAAAACTTGCTCCCACCCTTTGCCATTTATTGCAGAAGCCTTCATTGGTGTGAATCTAGGCACAGCCCTTTCAGACATGCCAGAACCGGCTAATGTGGTGTCCCTTCTAAAAGCTCAGCAAATCCGACACGTTAGGCTGTTCGACGCAAACCGATCCATCCTGGTCGCACTGGCCAATTCAGGGATTGCAGTCACCGTCTCAGTTCCCAATGATCAAGTTCTTGGCATCGGCCAGTCCAACACAACTGCTTCAAACTGGGTTTCTCACAATGTGGCGCCCCATGTACCCGCCACCAACATCACAGCCATAGCCGTTGGATCCGAAATCCTGACCACCCTAACAAACGCCGCCCCTGTTCTAGTTTCTGCCATGCAATTCATCCACTCCGCCCTCGTCGCGTCCAATCTCGACTCCAAAATAAAAGTCTCCACTCCACATTCATCCTCCATTATACTAGACTCTTTCCCACCTTCCCAGGCCTTCTTCAACCAGACCTGGGATCCTGTCATGTCTCCATTGCTCAAATTTCTCCAGTCCACCGGCTCCTACCTGATGCTCAATGTCTACCCTTACTACAATTACATGCAATCAAAAGGTCAAATACCATTGGATTACGCGCTTTTCAGCCCCCTCATTCCAAACAAGGAGGCTGTGGATTCCAACACACTGCTCCACTACACGAACGTGTTCGACGCCATTGTTGATGCAGCGTATTTTGCCATGTGGTATCTGAACTTCTCAAACATCCCTATCGTAGTGTCTGAATCGGGCTGGCCTTCGAAGGGCGACTCGTCCGAACGAGCTGCTACACTGGATAACGCCAACACTTATAATAGCAATTTGATCAGGCGCGTGCTTAACAGAACTGGTACTCCCAAGCAGCCGGGCATCCCGGTGAGTACATATATTTACGAACTTTACAACGAGGATTTGAGACCTGGGTCGGCGTCAGAGAAGAACTGGGGGCTTTTTTATGCCAATGGGTTTCCAGTGTATGTTCTCCATCTGGCCGGTTCGGGAATGGTGTTCACAAATGACACTACGAACCAGACGTTTTGTGTTGCAAAGAGCGGCGCCGACCCGAAACAGATACAGGCTGGGCTGGATTGGGCTTGTGGATCTGGAGATGTGGATTGCGAACCTTTGTTTCCCGGGAATCTGTGCTATGAACCAAACAATGTGACTTCGCATGCAAGCTATGCTTTCAATGCTTATTATCAGAAGCATATGGATAGAGAGAGCTGTGATTTCCAAGGAGCTGCCATCATCTCTACCACTGACCCAAGTATGGACCATGGTTTTGGCTATACTATATTTCTCTAAATTAATTTTGTTTGGGTGATTCACTGGAGTCGGTGTCTTAGTGGCGATGATGGATAACAGAATTAAGAAATGATCATAGTACCTGCTACATATGACAAATGCTTTGAATTTGTGAAGAAAGTCAATTGTGGAAGTAACATAAAAATAGCTTTTCACTTACTGATACCTTGTGCAGGTCATGGGCAATGCATATTTCCTGGAAGGTATGAACCATGAAAATTTTACCTTCTGTTCTTATATTAATGACTGGAGGGTGATTGATTGTGTTGTTGCAGCCATGGAAAGAAAGTGACCTTTAGAAATGCTTCATCCCTCGTTCCATCTTCAAATTCTACGTTCTCCGGTTGCGCGTCACGGCATATTCATAGACATGTCTCATCATTGAATGCTGTGATATTTATTGAAGTTTTGCTCTGGATTCTGCCCTAGCAAGAGTGAGCACTCCTGCAGGAACCTTTCATGATGCCCAGTTTTGTTTTTAGCAGTGCCTCATTTGGCACGGGGGAATCATCGGTGTAATCATCTCCTTGTATTAAATCACTTATTAGAGACATTGGCAATTGCGATTCGTGTGTTGTGTTTAGATTGATGATCCAACTGTTCATGCCTAGGTTTTTACATGTTTACAAATGTAAGAAGAAACAGATGATTTCAGAACCCAAGCGCAGAAGAAGGTTCAACAGCAGTCTTAAACAGGAGAATGTAAACCTTGTCGATGGAGAAATACAAGAAGCCTCCCAGGGAATGGGTGACATATGAGCCAAAGCTGGTTCCCACAATACAATGCCAGGCTGGACCATGAGATGAGTCAAATTCCTGCCAAAACCACAAGACACGCAACAGAATCATTGGTAATGTATCAGAAATGTATTGGGATGCCAAGCGTTCATCACAATATCAATATCATGTAGTCAAACATGATACAAGCATCAGTCAAAACATAACGTTTATCATCTTTTTCATGACAATCAAACCAAATCAATCATTGCACGTGAAAGAATAAATGTGGTAAAATCAACCAATGATGCATTTATTATTTAACAATATTAACTTTCTGTTTTAACTAAGCTTACAACAATCTCTCACTTGAAGTTGTGATTCAATATCTATCATATCTCCACACATACATTAGGCTTCCCACTTTTGATGCAACCAATACTCGAGACATTTACCTGACGATAATTTTTAATTAACCGGGAGGGGTAGAATTTGACTTACAGTCTTGGAAGCTGAAATGTCCCTGAAATCTTATTTGCAATATCTTTCATACCAAGGCTCCTAGCCAATTATGTCTTCAATTCCTGAATTCGTTCCTTGTTGGATCCAATCACCAACAAACAAAATCTACTGCATTGTGAACAGCAATTAATACTGATTTTATGGCAATTGAGATTAAATATGAAGGAATCAAATCTTTTGTATCGATACCTTGGCGCCTACTTCATATTGAGATTTAATTAATCTACAAACCAAGAGATTTAATTAATCTACAAACCAAGTTTATTGTTTTCCCAAGCCTTCCGGTCCGTGTACTACATCCCCCAACTGATAATAATCTTATGGGAAGTGGGCTTCCACAGGTGACATCCATTATCAACATATCCTAGGAATATAATCCTAGTTTTGAGGTCCAATTGTGGAGAGTGTTTCTCAAATCCGTATTATCATCACTTTCTCTGCATCACAAGATTGAGTCTAACAATGTCCAAATGCATATTGTTGACCATCGCATTTCACTCGTCAGCTAAGCCTTTTTTTAATTTTCATAATGAGAATTAATCTCATTAAACCTCTCAATCTTGATTTTTGTTGTCATGGCCTAATCCATCCTAGGCTTTTGTCCACCCTTGGCTATGATACCACTATTGGGACATCAAATATCATCATGATAGCCATCACATTGTAGTCGGGATCGACAAAGAATAAACTTTCACATCATAAGAACATAGAGAGAGAACATGAAATTGATCACACGTTAACGGGGAAAAACCCCAAATAATGTAGGGTAAGAATCACGAGCAATGATTCCACTATGAGAAAATGTGAGTACAACCCCCTCCTCTCTTATTTTACAAGAAGAAATCCGAGGAAAATCTCTAAAATGTTTCTCTTGAATAATATGAGAAATACACCTCACAAACATGTTGTGATTCGATGATCACAAAGAGAGATAATGGAGGAAGAAAAATGGAAGAAAATGAGCTTTATTTCAACTTGAATAAAGCTTACAAAACTCTCTCTCTACACCTCTCTATCTCTCACACATGAAGCTCTCCTGGCTCTCTTGGATGGAAGAGTTCTCTTGGCTCAACTGATGATCATTGAAGCTCTCATGACCCTCCTTAAATAGGCATGGTGGGAGGTGTCAAGTTTGACACAACTCTCCCACCAATCCACCCAAGTACCATGGACTTCTCCCATGGCTACCACCTACCATGGTGATGGAGTTGGTGCACCAGCCACCTACCAAGGCAGCTGGAAAAGTACAAGGTCCAACAATTCTCCCCCTCCAGCTGCAATCTGCTGGAGCATCTGTAAAGGTTTGACTTCTCTCAAGCAACCACATTTGTCACCATATCTGTCGGGTTCTCCTTCGTGTGGATCTTCACAAGTCGCAACAGTTGTCGATCCATCACTTCGTGTATCCAATGATAGCAAATGTTGATATGTTTCTTGATATCCTTCAACTTCCCCCTCATCAGTCAACAATAGGTACTCTGACTCCGAATATTTTGTTGACGGAATTTTTCCTCGTGAAGATCTTCGAACCTGTGAAATGTAAGGTTCAGGAGGCACAACATCACCTAACTCATGTGATAGTTTTGCAACTTCTTGTAGAGAGGATTGAGTCTCCCCCTGCTCAGTATCCTCTTCCACCGCCTCTTGATCCGCTGTCAATGAGTCTTCTTGGACCTCCTCTTCATTGACATGTGGTACTAGTACAGGTGTTGGATCATGAATTGAGTGCTAGACAATTTCCCTTCGAGACATTCTAAGATTTTGAATGTCCTCGATCGTCTGGTTCTCTTGAAACACGACATCTCTGCTTTTGATCACCTTCTTCTCCTTCGGGTCCCAAAGCTTGTATCTGAACTTCTCATCTCCATAGTCGATGAAGATGCATGGAGTAGATCTCCCGTCAAGCTTCTGCCTGAGCTCCTTGAATACATGTGCAAATGTCAAACATCCAAATACTCGTAAATGAGAGTAAGAGGGATGTTTACCAGACCATCCCTTCTGGGGAATATCAAAATTCAGCGGGACCGATGGTGATCTGTTGATGAGGTAGCATGCAACCTGAACAGCTTCTCCCCAGAACGGCTTAGGGAGCTTAGCCAAACTCATCATGCTTCTGACCTTCTTCATGATGGTTTTGCTCATCCTTTCTGCAACTCCATTGTGTTGTGGGGTGCGTGAGACCATCCTCTCATGTCGGATGCCCTGACTTCTGCAATAGGCATCAAATTCCCTGGATGTGTACTCTCCACTGTTGTCTGAACGAAGACACTTCAACTTTCTTCCAGTTTCACGCTCCACCATGGTGTGGAACATCTTGAAGTAGTCCAGTACTTGGTCATTCGTCCGCAAGAAGAACACTCACACCCTTCGAGATGCATCATCAATAAAGGATAGAAAATATTTTTTACATTCGAGTGAATCCACCTCCATGGGTCCGCATACATCAGAGTGTACCAGATCCAACAACTTTGATCTCCTATGCCACATATTGGATGTCTCTCCTTCCACCGTATTGAGGCTATTTGCGCATATCTTCACATGATTTTTGTACAACGTACCGCGTATGTGACCCCGGGCGATGATGATGGCGCCTTTTGTCATCCTTCATGCTCTATTACTGAAGATGTTGTCATAGTCTTGTTGATCAAAGACTATACATGATATAACAGGTTGATCGAAGGCTTGGAACATGCCAAACATCCTTCAGGGTGATTGTGTATCCAATGTTCATCTTGACTTGGATATCACCCATGCCAACAATCTCCGCCGAACTCGTATTCCCCATCTTGACTGCACCAAAGTCACCAACTTGATAAGTCAAAAAATACTCACGATGCGGAGTGACATGGTACGATGCTGCAGTATCAACCACTCATTCTGTGTCTTGGCCTGATGTATGAAAGCACGTCATTTCTTCGTCTTTGGAGAAAAACGTGATTTCTCCAAAGGCTGTCACGTGCGCGTTTCCATTTCTTCTCTATCGGTTGCTGGCCATTTTCTTATAGCAACCTTCGACAGTTCTTTTTCATGTGACCCATCATGCTACAATGACACCATTTGTATGATGGTCTTCTGCCATCTATAGACCTGCTCTGGCTTTGGCGTCTGTTTCCGGCCCCTCGACCACCTCTCATGGATGGTCCCTCCATTGGATTTTAATTTTGCAAATTCAGTGCAGAATCTGAAAAAATGAAGCTCACTGTTGCGCCCAGAACGGTCGAAAATGGTGGAATCGACTCCTGGATCGTCGAAATCGGACATCGATTGAACAATATATGATCAAAACAGTATCAACAACCGAGATCATCTGATGACGTGGCGTTGACGTGGCACGCCAGAGCAGTTGCCGGAATTTCGCCGGCGCCGGAACAACACCTTCTTCTCTGGCAAGGGGGTACTGTAGCACCCATGATTTGACCGAACTTTGACCGAACCTAGGGAGCTCATCTTGGCTCCGCTTTCGTCACCGTTTGCGCCGTTGGAATCATCTCCCCACGAGCTTTCAGAATATGTCTTCAAAACAGAATTCCGAGCAACTTGAACTTTCCGGTCACCGGAAAAACTCCACCGTTCACTGCACTTCACCGGAAATCCCTCTGATACCACTTGTTGTGATTCGCTGATCACGAAAAGAGATAATAGAAGAAGAAAAATGGAAGAAATGGGATTTATTTCAACTTGAACAAAGCTTGCAAAACTCCCTTTCTACACCTCTCTATCTCTCACACATGGAGGTCTCCCAGCTCTCTTGAATGGAAGAGCTCTCTTGGCTAAACTGATGATCATTGAAGCTCTCATGGCCCTCCTTAAATAGGCATGGTGGGAGGTGTCAAGTTTGACACAACTCTCCCACCAATCCACCCACCTACCAAGGACTTCTCTCATAGTTGTCACCTACCATGGTGGGTGGAGTTGGTGCACCAATCACCTATCAAGGTAGCCGAAAAAGTACAAGCTCCAATAAAACACTCATGAAGGAGAATCCAACATTTGGATTTGGTGTTACTGAAAATATCTCATGATAAGAGATTTTATAATCGAGATTCCTTCTAAGTGCATCTTCCCAATGACCTCGAAGTTACATTTGCACACACCACACCATCTAGTCCTAAATGATAATTCACCCTCCATGCTGTATATATAGCATCAGTTAAAGCATCACGTTTATTGCCTTCTTCACGACAATTAAACCAAATTAATTACTGCACATGAAAGAATAAACGTGGTAAAATCAACAAATAACCATTTATTATTAATCAATAAATATTTACCATTAATCCGTGGTGCAATATTAATTTTTCGCTTTAACCAGGCTTCCAACAATTTCTCACACAATTCATAACTAAAAAAAGAAATTTCAATCAAATTGAGACACATCAGTTTCAAAATAACATTGATGTGTGAGGTTAAGGTGCAAAATCATCCCCAAGCTCATAGATCGAATAAGTTGCACCACTTTGTCCATGATTACCATCCATGTGCACTCACTCAAGAAACAAAAAAGAAAGCAAAAAAAGATACGTGATGGTTGGGTGAGGGAAGTTCTTCCCCCTTAATTGAGGTTGGAGATTCAAATCCTGTCTCGCGTATGGAATTGTCTTAAATCACAGTGAAAAAAAAAACGTTTTCATCCAAAACCGTCTCATCTAGCTCAATCCAAATTAATGTGGAAGTGGATAAGTCCACGAGTTGAAATGAAACAAGTCCACAATATCAGGTAGCCATGCTATCAAATAATTAAAAAAAAATGAAAAAACACCACTTGGGATTGCCAAACAAATGGCCAGGACTTGGAAAGGCAAAAGAATGATCCATGATCCTTTAGTATTCAATGTTCAAAAAGCCACAAAATAGACCAACTCAATACCAATGAACTTGGACTTGCAAAATCAACATTAAAAGAAAGGCACTTAGAGAAATAAAAAGTACAACGGTGTTTCTATATTTAAGTGAATTAGTTGTTAAATACACTAACATTTTAGGAAAGTCATTCCATAAGGACCAAAATCCTCTCTAGGGCCAGAGTTGATCATGGATCAATTCAATGAAAAGGATCATGTCAACGTACAGTTAACTGGAGCACTCGTCTTGTACACAAGATCTTCACCATTGGATAGGCCATGGATGGACCTTGATTGTCCGATCCAAATATCTCCATTTGTCGCACAATCCAAAGCAGAACGATATAGCAAACAAGTAAAGCTAAAAAGGCTGATTCTATTTTGATAGTCTTAAGCATAATGTGTATAAACAAAATGAAGAAAAAGCATGGCTAAGGCAGACATCATCGAAGGCCCCATTTGACAAGGCTTTTGAAGAAATGAAAATGAGAATGAAAGGAAAAACAAATTTCCTCGGTGCCTTGCATTTTGAAAATCGAAAAATGAAAAACTGAAAGTATAATCGCACCTGCTAATCCTCGGATAATTAAATAAAAATAACAGGGAAAAGCACACAGACCAGCAAATAAATTAAGAAAGGTGTGGTCAAAATCAATGCTAAATACAGAGAAAAGCACACAGAGATTGCGCAAGTGATAAGTAAAACAAAGGTAAGTTGGAACAGAGTGGTCCTACCCTCTTCAAGGCAAGTGCGATGCGTTTACTGTCGAGCTTGCCACCGGTCACGGAGGGTAGGTTGTCCCTAGCACACTTGAAGGCCAGATTCTGCGAGGAAATAGGCATGTCAGAAGCTCTAACCCGAACATTGAAGTGATCGGCGCGCTCCTGTTGCTCTGTCGCTTTCTTCTTCTGTATTAAACCGCTCAAAAACCTGCTCCTCCTCTCAAGCTCTTCCTCTGCCCCCTCCATTTCATTTCACCCCTTCCTAATCTCCATCTCTCTACCTCCTATCTCTCGACCAAATCTTCCCTACGAACCGAGGATGGTGGGTGGAGCAAGACGATGTATGCTTTCCTGTCCGGAAGGTCTCGGGGGTGCTTGTTCTCCTGGAACGGGACGCTTTTCCATGGGTAGGGTCCGTGTGGAGGACCTTTTCACGAACGACGTCGTTTTGCTCGGGCTAAAGCGGGATTTTGTAAACAGGTGGCGGTCCCAATGATTGATAAATAAATGGGGCCAGTTCGTTTTAAATAATAATAATAATAATAATAATATAGTTTTATTTAAAGTGGGGACACGTGAGGAGCACTCCTCGGCAACCTACCGTGGGGTTTGTTTGGCTACCTTTAGATCTTTACGTTACGAGGGGAATCTCCGGTCTTCCCGGACAAGTTTGTTACCTATTCAAAATGATAAGACTTTCACTAGTTTGGATAATATTAATATATTGATTTTTTTTAACGGAATTAATTTTAGTGACGTTTTAAAAAATTTAAAAATATTTCAATGAAATAGATTTTTTTTTTTTTTAAACCTAGTTGTGGTTTGCTCGCCAGCCGCGGAGTGGTGATGCCGATTTCGGTGTGGACTGGTCAACGCCACCAATTCTCCTCCCATCTAATCCTCCTAGTTTTTGTGTGATTGAGTGAGAGATATTAGAAACTGTGGTTAGGTTATGATAAATTTATAGCTTTCTTTCATTTTATTCTTTTTTTTTTGATACTCAGTTTCTCTATGTTTTATTTTTTGTTTTTATAGCACGTTATCACCATGAACGCTAAAAGTGGTAGAAATGTATTTTTTAAACCTTATTATCATCGTCTGGTTGGATGGTTGTAATAATTTATGATTTTCATTTTGAATCTTATTTTCACCATATGGTTGGACGAATCTAATTATTTATAGGATATTATTTATTTACCACTAGATTGTAATAATTTATGATTTTCATTTTGAACTTTGTTTGCATTGTCTGATTTGACATTCAAATTAATAAATCAGTATACACAATAAAATTTTAAACAATTAATGTGATGTATTGATTTATTTATTTTAAACCTCTACGTGAAAGATTTATTAACCGGTTAAGGTGGGATATATATATATATATATATATATATATATATATAAAATAGTATCATTAATTTATTTACTTTAACTTTGATACTATTCTATAGATAGCAGAATTGTAATCAATGATCCTTGGAAGCGTAAAATATTTCATTCATCACGCAATCCATCCTACTGGTTCAACAATAGCATTTCCCGAAGCAAAATGCTATATTTCATGAAAATAATTACAGAAGAAGTCGGAGGTGTGATTATCGTGGTAGGCGTGATTTTGGCGGCAGACGCCGTTGAAGACATGGCCGTAACCATGAGCACGCTTGAAATGAATATCAGAATCAAAGAAATATCAACTCAAGCACTTAAGATTCTTGCTACATGTGATGTTCAAATGGGCATTGGTCCCAAGTTTACCGAACCCTAGAGCATCTTTGTAACCTCTATAAAGTATCTCTTGAACTAAAGAAGAATGAACCATACATTGATGAGATATCCTATAAAAGGAAAGAAAAGGAGGTGAATTTTAATGAGAATCACGAGCTATTAAATGATGATTTTAATTATCTCAAAGCAGGTGATTTTACTTGTGAATTTGATGAGATGATAGCTGGAAACAATTCAGACAAAATGCAGTAGTTATGATATGTGATATGGCGTTTTATTTTGTATGCTTTATATTTTTGATGTCGTATTATTTGAATTTCATAAAGTTTTTCTTATAATATTATTGTCTTTTCTTTGAAGCATTAAAATGGATTGCGTAAACGAGACAGATATTTTCATACCAGATAGTGGAACAACACACACAATTCTTAAAAATAAAAAATATTTTTCTGATCTTAAACCGACAAGACCGATTATGAATACTATATCAGGTTTCGTAGATATGATATAAGGAGCCGATAAAGCGAGTTTTTCTTTACTTAATGGGACGAAGTTCTTTATAAAAGATGTGTTGTTTTCCCCAATGCTCAAAATAAACTTGTTATTTTTCAATGATATATACCACCATGGGTATGATACCCAAACTACATCCAAAAGAAATGAAAAGTACATGTGCATTAACGTTAATAAATTCAATAAAAGTCATATACTAGAAAACTACCAAAATTATCATCTGGGTTGCATTATACATATATAAGTGCAATCGAAACACATATGGTAGTAAAGAATGGACCACAAATTATTAATTTGTGGCATGACTGATTAGGTAATCGTGGTTTCGGAATAATGTGAAAATTAATCGAAAGTTCTCATGGATATTCAATAAAGATCCTGAAGATCTCTCTACTAAGAAAAATTCCACGTGAGGCTTGTTCACCTGGAAAGATGATTATGCGACCATTTCTAGCTAAAATTAAGGTTGAAATTCCAACCTTTCTTGAATGAATTCAATGGGATATATATGGACCAATTCATCCATTGTGCGGGCCATTTAAATATTTTATGGTATTAATTGATGCATCTAGCAGATGGTCACACATATGTTTACTCTTAACACGTAATGTATCGTTTTCACGATTTTTTGCTCAAATAATTAAATTGAGAGTACAATTCTCTGATTATGTCATCAAGAAAGCAAGACTTGATAATGCTTGAGAATTTACCTCTCAAGCTTTCATCGATTATTGTATGGAAATGGGGAATATTGTGCAACATCCAGACACCCCATGTTCATACACGAAATGGTTTAGCTGAATCACTGATAAAACAGCTCCAACTTATTGCTAGGCCATTATTAATGAGAATAAATCTGCCGAGCTCTGTATGGGGTCATGCAGTATTTCATGCCTTGACATTAATTCACATCAGACCAAGTACATATCATAACCACTCTCCACTCCAATTGACATTTGGCCAAGAGCCTAACATCTTCCACTTAATTTTTTTTGGGTTGTGCAATATATGTACCGACTACTCCCCCATAATGTATAAAAACGGGGCCTCAAAGGAGGATGAAAATATATATAAGATATAAATCCCCATCTATCATCAGATATCTTGAACCACAAACTGGTGATGTATTTACAACATGTTTTTTTGATTGTCACTCTAATGAAGAAGTATTCCCAACATTAGGGAGAGAAAAGAAACAAAGGGAGGATATTTTTTGGAATGTGTAAACATTATCTTTTCTCGATCCTCCCACTCGATAGTGAGAGATGGAAATGAAAAAGATTTTACATTTTTCAAGAACTAGAAAACCTGTTGCCTGATGCATTTACTGATTCAAATGGTGTGACTAAATCACATGTATCGGTTGTAAATGCTCCAGTTAGAATTGATGTCTCAAAGACACAATTACATAATGATGTTACAGAAATATCAAATACATGCCTGAAGCATGGAAGACCAATTGGATTTAAGGATAGAAGCCCTAGAAAAATAAAAGGAATAGATATAATAAAAAATTCCATTATGGAGGCATGTGTTCTAGAAGAAACATGTAACTTAAATGTTCTTAAAGAAACACATGATGCGAATCATAAAGAGAATTTATAGGATATAAAAAACCCTGAAGGTTTTGGAAATAATGAAATATTTCTTAATTATTTATCTACAAGTGATATATGGAATTGAAGTAATGTGAAAAATATTAATGAATTATTTTCATACTCTATGTCACATGATATAGAAAACGAAGATCCAAAACCAAGGTATGTTATGGAATGTCAAAAAATGACCTGATTGGAATAAATGGAAACATGCAATGTAAGTTGAATTAAATTCACTTAATAGGCAAAGGGTCTTTGGACATATCATGATCACACTAGAAGCTATAAATTCCATTAGATATAAATGAGTTTTTGTGTGTAAACATAATAAGAAAAATGAGATTGTAAGTTACAAAGCTCATCTTGTTGCACAAGGTTTTTCTCAGAGACCTAGAATTGATTATGAGGAGACATATTCTCCTGTTATGGATGCTATTACTTTTCGATATCTAATCAGCCTTACAGTAGCTGAAATGGATAATATACATCTCATGTGTAAGAACCCGAATCTTCTTTTCAGGTACGTTTTCCTTTTTCTGGAGTTTTTTTGAGAAAAATGAATTTTCTGGAAATTTCAGAAGTACACGCCGTGTACTTTCTGAGTACACGCCGTGTACTCTTCCCCGGCTCGAAGCCGTGTGCTGGCCGTGTCCGGGCCACACACATGGTGTGTAAGGTTGAGGTGGAGGCCGGTTATTTCGGAGTACGGAAAATTCGCAGTACACGCCGTGTACTCAAAAAGTACACGCTGTGTACTTTTTTTTTCATTAAACGGACTGGGGTCGCGTCTAACCCTCATATTCGTCTTCTTCTTCAGTTTTCGACCGTCCGAGAGCGACCGTACGATCGGATCTTCGACGGAGTCCTACCTCACCGTCCGTTCTCCGTTTCGAGCACAGTCAGTTGCGTTGGAATCGCAGCGGTGAGTTCTTCCTTCTGCTTGAGCCTTGTTTCTTGATTCCTTCTTGTTTTCAAGTTATCATGGGATGAACGTTTTGTGCGTTTTCTCAGATCTACGTCGTTCTAAGGGGAATCTGTCGGCGCGGTTCACGTATATCGATCTCCTAGGATCGAGGTAGGTGGTTTGTGCCTTTCTGTAGAAAGTCTTTGAGTATTTTGTGAAAATTCCACCAATACCCTTGAACGGGGTATTGCGTGTTTCCTGTTTTTCCCTTATTTCTTGCCTGCTTTGCTTGATTGTTTTAGTAGAGGTTATTGTTTGTGATTAGAGTATTTTGTTTGTGCTCAGATTGCTTTGTCATGCTTGTTCTGCCTGTTTGGCGTTTTGCCAGTTTCCATGCCTAGTCGTAGGATAGTGGAACTGTTGTTTTATTATTGCTACTGAGCCTTAGTTGATAGCCAAGTAGTTCTTGAGGTTTACTTGGATGGTATACACGCGCTGAGCATGTTTAGTTACTCAGGACTGTGAGAACCTAGAGTAGTAGACCAAAGGGAGAATTGACGAAAGAACTTCTCCAGAGTGTCTTTTAATCACGATGCGAGACCAAGTGGAGAATTGACGGAAGGGCTTCTCCAGAGTGTCTTTTAATTACGACGCGGGCTATAGGGGGAATTGACGTTGAGTGCTTCCCCAGAGAGTCTTTAGCACGATACGAGACTATATGGGGAATTGACGGTGAGTGCTTCCCCAGAGAGTCTGCTTATTTGCGTAGCTGTACCAGAGGGGTGAGACTGTGTGTGCTTACCAGATGGTTGCTAGTACTTAGAGGTTGAACCATAGGGGTTTGACTGTGAGAGCTACCTAGAGAGTTACCTGTTTTCTTCTTGTTGTTGATTGCTTACTTGTGTGCTATACTTGTTAGAACTGTGGTTTGTAGCTGTTTGTGCTTTTCTGTTTACTGCTTCTTGTTCTAGTACTGCCATGTATTCATTGACTGTTAGACACAAATCTTTGGGTGATTTCCTACTGTGATTGTATCTCACACCCTGTTTGGACCATGCTTTTGGGCCCAAGTAGACTATGTTGCTGTAGGTATAGATAAGGGAAAGCGCCCTTCTACTTTAGGATCTTGATTGCACCAGGAGCTGGGGAGCATGGGACCGAGCCGTGGCTCGCGATGCTGAGAAGATTATTATTTTTTTCTTTTGCACTTGGTTTTAGTTGTATTCCAGCACGTTGTTGTGTTTGCTGCTTTCCATAGATACTTGTACCTGCTGCATTATTATCATCATTGTTATATATCTGCATTGCTTCCGCTGTTTGGTTTCTGTTGTTATGCATGTTGGTTGCTGCTTCCGCTGTTTATTGTTGTTTCTTACCCTGTATACCTTACCGAATGAGGGCATAGTTTCCCCACCGACTCACCAAGGCCCTCTCTGCTAGTCGGTAGCCTCTGGCGTTCGGGGAAACGCGCTTGAGGTCATGTGGTGAACCGGGTACGGGGCACCAGTGGAGGGGCTCCGGAATCGAGACGTTACAAAGTGGTATTAGAGGAGTTCTTTTCTCTTGATTTACTGTTTGGAGACCTTAGCCAGGTATAGGACAGATTCAGTACTTGGCATTAAGCTGTGCTCGGGAGTAGCTAACCCATGTACAGGGAAAAGCCATACTACCTCGTTAATTGCAGTTTTCTGGTTTTGAGATTTTATGGTTGGTATGATTTCACCTAGAGTGATTCACATGGCTTGTGCTATTATTGTTTTGATATTTCAGTTCTATTTCTGTCGCAACCCGATGAGATGAGGGTATTCCATCTCATGCATCATATAGGCACTTGTAGAAATCACATGTCATGCATTCTTGCCATGCCGTCTAGGGTGCATTAGCGATTGCATGCTGTTGTGATAGGCTCTGTGTAGATTATGCATGCTGTTGTGATAAATGCTTAATAGATTCTCTGCTGTTGTGTTAGAAAACTGTTGTTTTGTTCCTTGCTTAAAATGAACGCCGAAGTTTGGTTCTTGAGGTGTTATGGGCCCTCACAGATCAGAATTTGGCATCTTTCCCCTTGTTTTTAGTGTTTCTGGAATTCTACGTAGTTTCTGAGCTACTGCTCAGAAAAACCCAGAATACACGGCGTGTACTTTTCGGGTACACGCCGTGTAGTTTTCAGGCCGTGTCACTGACTGTGTGAGCAGAACACGGTGTCGTGGGAGTAACTTTGGGAACATGCCGTGTACCATTGGTACACGCCGTGTGAGTTCGGAGCCGTGTACCCGGCCGTGTCACTAACAACACGGGCCGGGGAAGCTTGGGTAGAACACGCCGTGTCCATAGGGAACACGCCGTGTAGTCCTGTCCAGGTACCCGGCCATGTCACGAACAACACGGGCCGGTGTGACCTTCCTTTCCACACGCCGTGTTTGCTAGGAACACGCCGTGTAGTCCTGTCCAGGTACCCGACCGTGTCACGAACAACACGGGCCGACGTGACCTTCTTTTCCACACGCTGTGTTTGTTCGGAACACGCCGTGTAGTCTTGCCCAGGTACTCGACCGTGTCACAAGCAACACGGGACGATGTCACCTTCGCCTATACACGCTGTGTTTGTTCGGAGCACGCCGTGTAAGGTTCAGCCGTGTAGACGGCCGTGTGCTTAACAACACGGGCCACTGAAGCCTTGTCCAGTACACGCCGTGTTTGTTTCGAACACACCGTGTAGTCTCAGGTTAAGTCAGACCGTGTGGGTTAGCCGTGTAAGGAGACTCAGGTAGGGGAATAGTTTTCAAGTACACGCCGTGTGTGGGGGTCAACACGCCGTGTAGTTTGTAGTGTACACGACTTGTAGGGAAGGAGTACACGCCCATGTCAGTGGTTTAAGAAGACACGCCGTGTAGTCGTGTTTTTGCAATCTTGTGTGTTTTTCTTCCCCTGTTCCCATTTTGTACTCTTGTGTCCTCTGTCCTTGTTTTCCTGATCCAAGGTGTTCTTTTGATCTTTCAGAGCTATGCCTCCGAGACGTCCTCCGGTCGTACGTCTGTCGTCAGGCAGTGATCAGACGCCAAACAGGGTTGATTAGGGACTTCCTGTCGATCCCCCAACCGAGCCAGCCTTGGCACCGGTTGTTGTACCAATTGCAGGCGCTGATGCACAGTTCAAGGAGGGTTTCATGAGGATGATGCAGGCCTTCCAGGGATCACCGCCTCCTGCCTCGTCTATGACAGACTTGACGTGGGTCTTTCAGCAGCAGCATCCTCCCACATTCTCGGGGGAGGGAGGACCTCAGGCTGCAGAGTCATGGCTGGAAGCCATGCTAACTATATTTGAGCATCTGGAGACGCCTCCGGAGAGGCGGGTCAAGCTCTCCACCTACATGCTCCGAGAATCCTCCAAGAGGTGGTGGGACGTGATCTCACAGGCGGGTCAACATCAGGCTATGGCTTGGGAGGAGTTCCAGTGCGTGTTCTGCGACTACTTCTACCCGGAGACCCTGAGAGCCGATCGAGCCCGGGAGTTCATGAGCTTAGAGCAGGGTACTCTATCTGTCATGGAGTATTCCTCCCATTTCACTGAGCTGCAACGTTTTACACCCCTTCGGGATGGGAGTGGGGTATTCTTGGCAAGGAAGTTTGAGGATGGACTCAGGCGGGAGATCCGCTCGCAAGTGAATATCTTCCAGCTGACTTCCATTACTTCCATCTTCAACCATGCACTGATTGCGGAGCGCAATCTGAGAGACTCCAGAGCTACGAGCCAGGGCGGTTCTGTTTCCAGAGTTAGCTTTCCTCCAGATGACAGCAAGAAGCGTCGTAGGGAGCCTACGCGCGGTGATGCGAGGAAGCGGGACACATCATCAGGCAGCCAAGTGACATGTTACCAGTGTGGCCAGACAGGGCACATGAGGCCGCAGTGCCAGAGAGACCCCATGGAGTGTCGATCTTGCGGCAAGATGGGTCATCTTCAGCGTTTCTACCAGGTTTTCCCACCAACAGCAGGTGACCGGGGTTCTTCCATGACTCCTCGTTCAGGAGCAGCCCCACCAGTCTCTCACCAGTCAGGGAATTGGAGTTCTTTCGGCCGTTCGGGCTGAGGTGGAGGTCGAGGCCGTAGCGGTCAACCACCAGTCCCTCAGCACCAGCAGGGAGGTTCATCTCAGAGTGGCAGCCAGGGGCGCAGGGCCGCGGTGCAGGCCAGTCTTTCGCCGTGGAGCAGACTTATCATGAGCAGGATCCCGGCCCTTCTACTGTTCGAGGTACGATTTTAGTATCCTCAGTTTTATCTTCATCCCTTTTCGATACTGGTGCTACGCATAATTTTATCTCTGTTGTCGTTGTGGAGAGACTTGGACTCTGCATCTTTTCTTCTGCCGACTCGTTGACACTAGACACACCTTTGGGAATGAGGACATCTAGTGTACGTCAGTGTAGAGAGTTCCCTCTCTAGGTTACAGGGTATCACTTCTTATGGGACCTCTATGTCCTAGAGATGACAGACTATGATGTCATCATTGACATGGATTGGTTGATTCCCTTTCAGGCAGTCGTCGACTGTTATCGCCACAGAGTCAGTTTCATTTCACCAGAAGGTGAATCTTTCCTTCATAGAGGTGAATGGGACGTTAAGGTGAGTCGGGCGGGACTCGAGCATCTTGGGCTAGGAGGAGTGACGACCCATATTTCTAGCCTTTACCTGGATGACCAGGGGACTCCACAGTTGGACTTTCCTCCAGTGGTGGATCACTTCCGGGATGTTTTTCCAGAGGACTTTTCGGGTTTGCCTCCGGATCGTGAGGTAGACTTCTCTATTGAGCTCATGCCAGGAGAGGCACCAGTGTCCATTCCTCCCTATAGGATGGCCACACCTGAGTTACATGAGCTCAAGAAGCAGTTGGAGGAGCTACAGGCTAAGGGTTTCATCCGACCCAATACTTCTCCTTGGGGTTCGCCTGTCCTGTTTGCAAAGAAGGCAGACGGTACCCTTCAGCTTTGTGTGGATTATTGGAAGCTGAACCAGTTGACGGTCAAGAACCGATATCCTTTTCCGAGGATTGATGACCTTTTCGACCAGCTTTGGGGATCCCGGGTGTTCTCGAAGATCTACTTGAGGTCTGGTTATCATCAGTTGCTCGTTAGACCATTAGATATACCTCTGACAGCCTTCAGGAGCAGGTACGGTCTTTACGAGTATACAGTCATGCCGTTCGGTCTCACGAATGCCCCTGCAGTTTTCATGGTACTGATGAACCGAGTGTTCCATCCTTACTTGGATTCCTTCATCGTGGTCTTCATGGACGATATCTTGGTGTACTCTCACACTCGACATGACCATGCCACCAATCTTGAGATCGTTCTGAGTACACTGAGAGAGCATCGGATTTATGCTAAACTCTCGAAGTGCCACTTCTGGATGGATCAGATTCACTTATTGGGTCACGTTATCTCAGAGGCAGGAGTATCTGTGGACCCAGATAAAGTGAGAGCTGTAGTTTCTTGGGAGCATCCGAAGAACGTTTTTGAGGTACGAAGCTTCCTAGGGCTGGATGGATACTACAAACGCTTCATTCGGGACTTTTCCCGTTTAGCAGCACCCTTGACAGGTCTGACCAAGAAGGGGGCGAAGTTCTTATGGTCAGATTCTTGTAAGTCAGCCTTTCCGGAGCTGAAAGGGAGGTTGACATCAGCACCGATACTAGTCTTGCCAGAGCCAGGCAAGAGCTACACTGTTTACTGTGATGCTTCGAGTATCAGGCTGGGAGTTGTGCTTATGCAGGGAGATGGAGTCATTGCGTATGGGTCTCGGCAGTTGAGGCCACATGAGAGGAACTACCCTACGCACGATCTGGAGTTGGAAGCTGTTGTTCATGCCTTGCACTATTGGAGAGACTATCTTCTGGGAGAGCACTTTGTGGTCTTCACTGACCATAAGAGTCTCAAGTATATCTTCACTCAACGTGATCTGAATCTGAGGCAACGCATGTGGGTTGAGTAACTACAGTCTTTCGATTTCAATCTTGCCTATACGCCAGGAAAGGGAAACGCCGTGGCTGATGCGTTGAGAAGGAGAGCTCAGATTTAGGCAGTTCAGGGGGCCAGTAGTGAGTGGAAACTGATAGCTCTGTTCTCTGAGATGCATCTGGAGGTGCACGACAGACAGAGACAGACTTTTCTATCTTATGTAGCTGTTACCTCCACGCTACTTGATCGGGTACGGATGAGGCAGCTATCAGACTCGGAAGGCTTAGTCCTACGGGAGAGTGTGTCAGGAGAGGACCCTCTTCCTGGATGGACAGTGGGCGAGGATGAGATATTCCGTTTCCAAGGACGCGTATGGGTGCCAGTAGACATACGCGAGGAGATGATGCGGGATTTCCATTCCTCAATTTGGGAAGTTCATCCTGGCGTCACCAAGATGTATCGGGATCTTCATCGCCGGTACTGGTGTCCAGGTATGAAGAAGGATGTTGCTGGTTTTGTCATGAGATGTTCTACTTGTCAGCAGGTGAAAGAAGAACATTAGCGACCAGCAGGCCTTTTACAACAGTTATCCATTCCGGAGTGGAAGTGGAACGATGTTGCGATGGACTTCGTGACTGGGTTGCCAAGATCACCGCGAGGGAACAATGCTGTTTGGGTTGTCGTCGACAGACTTACGAAGGTTGCTCACTTCTTGCCAATCAAGGAGACCTTCAATGTCGATGATCTGGGACAACTTTACATCAGAGAGATCGTGCGTCTGCAGGAGTTCCGCGCTCTATTGTTTCAGACAGAGATGCGCGCTTTACCTCTCGGTTCTGTCAGGGACTTCAGAAGGCCTTGGGTACACAGGTACTTTTGAGTACAACATACCATCCCTAGACTGATGGCCAGTCCGAGCGCACGATCCAGGTGCTTGAGGATATGCTCTGGGCTTGCATCCTTGAATTTGGCGGTTCTTGGGAGAAGCATATTCCTCTGGTGGAGTTCGCCTATAACAACACTTTCCAGGCGACCATTCAGATGGCACCATACGAGGCTTTGTACGGTAGGCCATGCCGATCACCCTTATGCTGGCTGGAGGCAGGAGAGGCATCTTTGCTGGGACCTCGTCTTGTTCAGGAGACTTCAGAGCAGATAGAGCTGATTCGGAAGAGGATGGCTACATCGCAGTCTCGACATAAGTCTTATGCTGTTCAACGGAGACGACCTCTGGAGTTCGAGGTCGGTGATCGGGTTTTCCTACGTGTCGCACCTAGGTTGGGACACAAAAGGATTCAGAGACAGGGTAAGCTTTCGCCACGGTACGTCGGGCCATTTGAGGTTTTGGAGAGAGTGGGGCCGGTCGCCTATCAGTTACAGCTACCACAGAGGTATCGGGCTATGCACGACGTCTTCCACATCTCTTAGCTCCGACGTTACTTTTCAGACCCTTCTCACGTCTTTCAGCCTGAGGAAGTCAAACTTGAAGCGGATGCGTCGTTCGAGGAGCATCCTATCCGGATTGTTGATCGTAGTACGAAGGTTCTCCGCGGGCAGTCTGTTCCTTTGGTACGAGTGCTATGGCAGCACGGGCGAGTACATGACGAGACCTGGTAGAGGGAGGCCGATGTACGATCGCAGTGGCCGGAGCTCTTCGGGGTTTCTTCTTCTCCAACTCGTTAGGGAAATTCGGGGATGAATTTCTTAAAGGGGGGAAGTTTGTAAGAACCCGGATCTTCTTTTCAGGTACGTTTTCCTTTTTCTGGAGTTTTTTTGAGAAAAATGAATTTTTTGGAAATTTCAGAAGTACACACCGTGTACTTTCTGAGTACACGCCGTGTACTCTTCCCCGGCTCGAAGCCGTGTGCTGGCCGTGTCTGGGCCACACACACGATGTGTAAGGCTGAGGTGGAGGCCGGTTATTTCAGAGTACGGAAAATTCGAAGTACACGTCGTGTACTCAAAAAGTACACACCGTGTACTTTTTTTTCATTAAACGGACTGGGGTCGCGTCTAACCCTCATATTCGTCTTCTTCTTCAGTTTTCGACCGTTCGAGAGCGACCGTACGGCCGGATCTTCGACAGAGTCCTACCTCGCCGTCCGTTCTCCGATTCGAGCACGGTTAATTGCGTTGGAATCGCAGTGGTGAGTTATTCCTTCTGTTTGAGCCTTGTTTCTTGATTCCTCCTTGTTTTCAAGTTACCATGGGATGAACATTTTGTGCGTTTTCTCGGATCTACATCGTTCTAAGGGGAATCTGTCGGCACGGTTCACGTATATCGATCTCCTAGGATCGAGGTAGGTGGTTTGTGCCTTTCTGTAGAAAGTCTTTGAGTATTTTGTGCAAATTCCACCAATACCCTTGAACAGGGTATTGCATGTTTCCTGTTTTTCCCTTGTTCCTTGCCTGATTTGCTTGATTTCTTTAGTAGAGGTTATTGTTTGTGATTAGAGTATTTTGTTTGTGATCAGATTGGTTTTCCATGCTTGTTCTGCATGTTTGGTGTTTTTCCAGTTTCCATGCCTAGTCGTAGGATAATGGAACTGTTGTTTTATTATTGCTGCTGAGCCTTAGTTGATAGCCAAGTAGTTCTTGAGGTTTACTTGGATGGTATACACGCGCTGAGCATGTTTAGTTACTCAGGACTGTGAGAACCTAGAGTAGTAGACCAAAGGGAGAATTGACGGAAGGGCTTCTCTAGAGTGTCTTTTAATCACGATGCGAGACCAAGTGGAGAATTGACGGAAGGGATTCTCCAGAGTGTCTTTTAATTACGATGTGGGATATAGGGGGAATTGAAGGTGAGTGCTTCCCCAGAGAGTCTGCTTATTTGCGTAGCTGTACCAGAGGGGTGAGACTGTGTGTGCTTACCAAAGGGTTGCTAGTACTTAGAGGTTAAACCATAGGGGTTTGACTGTGAGAGCTACCAAGAGGGTTGCCTGTTTTCTTCTTGTTGTTGACTGCTTACTTGTATGCTATACTTGTTAGAACTGTGGTTTGTAGCTGTTTTTGCTTTTCTGTTTACTGCTTCTTGTTCTAGTACTGCCATGTATTCATTGACTGTTAGGCACAAATCTTTGGGTGATTGCCTTCTGGGATTGTATCTCACACCCTGTTTGGGCCATTCTTTTGGGCCCAAGCAGACTATGTTGCTGCAGGTATAGATAAGGGTAAGCGACCTTCTACTTCAGGATCTTGATTACACCAGGAGCTGGGGAGCATGGGACCGAGCCGTGGATCGCGATGCTGAGGAGATTATTTTGTTTTTCTTTTGCACTTGGTTTCAGTTGTATTCTAGCACGTTGTTGTGTTTGCTGCTTTCCATAGATACTTGTACCTGCTGTATTATTATCATCATTGTTATATATCTTCATTGCTTCCACTGTTTGGTTTCTGTTGTTATGCATGTTGGTTGCTGCTTCCGCTGTTTATTGTTGTTTCTTACCTTGTATACCTTACCGAATGAGGGCATAGTTTCCCCACCGACTCACCAAGGCCCTCGCTGCTAGTCGGCAGCCTCTGGCGTTCGGGGAAACGCACTTGAGGTCATGTGACAAACCGGGTACGGGGCACCAGTGGAGGGGCTCCGGACTCAAGACGTTACATCATGGATGTTGTTACAACTTATTTATATGGGTCAGTTGATAGTTGTATATATACGAGAATCCCCAAAGGGTTCAAGGTACTCGGAGTATTGAAATCAAAACCCAAAGACCTATATTTAATTAAATTATAGAAATCCTTGTATGAATTAAAGAAATCTGGGTATATGTGGTATAATCGTTTGAGAGAATATTTTTTTTAAATAAAGGGTATGTAAATGACCCCATACACCCATACGTTTTTATTAAGAAAACAATATTTGGATCTGTAATCATTTATTTTTATGCTAATGATTTAAATATCATCATAACTCTAGAAGAGATCAATGAAGCAATGTGGAACTTAAATGATGAATTTGAAATGAAAGACCTAAGAGAAACCAAGTATTGTCTTGGATTAAAAATTGAGCATATGTCAAGTGGTATATTTTTGAATAAGTTAAACTACACTAAAAAGATCTTAAAACACTTTAATATGGATAAAGTGAACCCTTTAAGTACTCCAATAGTTGTTCGATCTTTAAATATTGGGAAAGATCAATTTTGACCTTGTGAATAAAATAAAGAGTTGGTTGGTTCTGAAGTACCACACCTCAGTGCTATCAGAGCACTTAAGTATCTTGCTAATTATACTCATCCTGATATATCTTTTGCTACTAATTTATTAGCAAGATTTAGTTCATCCCCTACATAAAGAAAATGGAATGAAATTAAAAATATTTTTTGTTATCTTTGTGGAACTATTGATTTGGGTTTATTATATTCAAACAAATTAGAAAAGAAGATGGTCAGTTTTACAGAAGCAGGTTATTTATTTTATCCACATAATGCGTGATCACAAACTGGTCATGTGTTCATAGTTGGAGGTACTACCATATCTTAGAGATCATAAAAGTAGACACTCATTGCAACATCTTCAAATCATGCAAAAGTAATAGCATTACACAAAGCATGTCGATAATGTGTTTGGTTGTGGTTTATGAATCAACACATTCTAGCGGAAAGTGGATTGCCTATGGATTATAGACCAACAATATTATTCGAAGATAATGATGTGTGCATCACAAAATTAAAGGAAGGCTTCATAAAAAATGATAGAACAAAACACATACCACCAAAATTTTTCTTCTTCACACAAGAGTTAATGAAGAACATAGATGTCAACATGCAATATGTTTGATCCAATGAAAACATTGCTGATTTATTTATAAAGTCACTACCAAATGTCATCATTAGAAAGTTTTTTACATGATATTGGGATGTGTAGAGTATAGAATTTTTAATTTCTTTATGTAATTTAACTTTTAAGGGGAGTCAATGTGGATTTACTCTTTTACTTATTTTGGTTTTTATCCCACTGGGTTTTTTTTCTGGAAAAGGTTTTCAATGAGCCAACATCAAAACACATATGACATTGGTAGGAGTGTGCATCCCAGGGGGGAGTGTTACACAATTGTTGAATGTGGATGTGGATTTCAACGGGGGTGGGATGCCCACCCCCACCAATACTCCTCCCACCTCCCACCTGCTGCCTATAAAAGGGCAGTGCAACCCCCTAGTTTTTGTGTGATTTAGTGAGAGATATCAAAAACTGTGGAAACACTCTAATAAATTTCTATTACTCTTCCATTTTATTCTCTTTCTCCGATACCCAATTTCTCTCTATTTTATTCTTTATTTTTATAACATGGTTATAAATGTCACTTTATTAAAATATTATTTTAATAAAGTATAGTGGCATTTTTCAAGTACCTTGAAAAAAATAAATATTTCGCATTGCCCCCACTCTACCCTAACTCCCAATTAGTTTAGTATTGATACAATCCAATACATACACTTTTCCTTATTGTTGGGATAACTTTCATCTCTCTCAAAATAAGACTAATCATGTGAACCACAACAAGTACGAAATAAAACCCTCACAAATGTTTGGTCATGTCATTCTCTCACCACCATTCCTTACAGGATCACATACATGTTGATATCATGAAAAAAAGCATTTAGTGACGGTCAAAAGTCATCATTTAAGGCCTATAGTGGCCGCTCAGTGACCACCAAATGGTATCCGCTTTTGACCCGTCCTTGTTGCCTATAGCATCCACCAAATGGTGGTCACTATAGGTGAGCCCTGGGGGATCTATAGAGACCTCCATATGGAAGTCACTATAGTGAACATGGTGATGAACTATATCGACCACTACATGGAGGTTGCTACAGGTCTCTCAGGGTTAGCCTATAGTAACCACCAAATGGTGGCTGCTATATGCCTAGCCAGAAAACACCTATAGAGATCCCCTTTTGGTGGCCACTATAAATATTTTTTTTAAAAAATCATAGAAAAACTAGAAAAGTTCAAAACCACTCATGATTCAAACATTAAATAAATTTCTATAAAATATATAATTCCATAAACTCACAAATCATTTTTTAATATAAAACTATTTATTCGGTCTGTTCGAGTACATCGTATGTCTAATTTATGTGTCATCTACTCATGCACATCAAAAATAATAAAAAGATGAATGTTCTATGATTTCATATCATTCAAAGGCCGTTTTCTTTGGTTTTGACCATTACATGCATGTTTTAGTGTTTCTAAGACACTAAAAGTGTGTTTTCGGTCATTCTGATCAAATGAAAAGTCTAATTGGAATGTCGTTAGCTCCAATATTTTACAAATCACTCTAAGGTTGTTTTAGTATAATTTCATGGCAATCAGAGGCCATTTTCTTGGTTTTAAACCCCTAAAACACGTTTGTAAAGATCATCAAACCATTAAAAACTATTTATTTGATTTGTTCGAGCACACCACACCTCTAATTGATGTTTTGTCTTCTATTAAACATAAAAAAATACAAAGGTGATTTTCCTATGATTTCACATCATTTAGAGGTCATTTTTTTTGTTTTGACCCCCCCTGATGCATGTTTTTAAAAGACGCTAAACCATTAAAAACTACTTATTCGGTCCGTTCGAGCACACCACATGCCTGATTGATGTGTTGTCTACTCGCACACATCAAAAATAATACAAATATGATTTTAATATGATTTCACATCATTCAATGGTTTTTTGTTTTGGTTTTGATCATTACACACATGTTTTAGTGTTTTTAAAACATTAAAAGTGTGTTTCCGATCACCCTAAGAAAACGACACATCCGATTGATGTTTTGTTTACTCAAAAATTTCAAAAATCACTATAAATTTTTTTTAACATGATTTCATAATAATAAAAGTCATTTTTTGACATCCTGACACATGTTTTTAAAGGCCACAAAACTGTTAAAAACTGCTTATTCGGTCCATTCAGTCACACCGCACATCCGAATGACATGCCATCAACTCATACACATCATAAAAAATAAAAAGACAATTTATTATGATTTTATGTTATTAGTAGGTCTTTTTTTTGTGTATTTGACCATTAAACATAGGTTTTAGTGTTTTTAAAACACTAAAAGTGTGTTTTCGGCCATCTTGAGAAAATGATGCGTCTGATTGACGTGTTGTCAGTTATAACATTTCAAAAATATATCTATGGCTATTTTAGTACGATTTAATGAAATTTGGAGGTTTTTATTGGTTTTTACCATATGATGCATGTTTTTAAAGGCCACCAAATCATGAAAACTGCTTATTCGGTCTGTTTGAGTACACAACATGTCCGATTGATGTGTCATCTACTCGTACACATAAAAAATAATAAAAGGATGATTTTCCTATAATTTCACATTATCTGGAAGTTTTTTTCTTGATTTTGACCCTTTTATGCATGTTTTTAAAGGTCACAAAACCGTTAAAAACCCCTTATTTGGTCTGTCCGAGCACACCACACATCTGATTTATGTTTTTTCTCCTCATACACATCATGAATAATACAAAAATGATTTTAATATGATTTCACATCATTTAAAGGTCATTTTTTCTAGTTTTTACCATTACACACACACTTTAATGTTTTTAAAACACTAAAAGCGCGTTTCTGGTCATCTAGAGAAAATGACACGTCCAATTAACATGTCGTCTGCTATAAAATTTAAAAAATAACTCTATATATGTTTTAATATGATTTAACATAAATTAGGGGTTTTTTCTTTGTTTTGACCCCCTGACACATGTTTTTAAAGACCAACAAACTGTTAAAAATTGCTTATTTAGTCCCCTGTACCATATGTCTAATTGAAGTGTTGTCTACTTATACACGTCATAAATAATAAAAAGACGAATTTCCTATGTTTTGACATCATTTTGAGGTTGTTTTCTTCAATTTTGACCATTACACACATGTTTTATTGTTTTTAAAATATTAAAAGTGTGTTTTTGTTCAACCCAAGAAAATGACATGTTTGATCGATGTTTCATCTGCTCCAACATTTCAGAAAAAAACTCTACAATTTTTTTGTATGATTTCATGACAACAAGAGGCTATTTTTTTAGGTTTGACCCCTTGAAACATGTTTTTAAATACCATTAAACTATTTAAAACTTTTTATTCAGTATGTCCCGACACACTACACGTCTGAATGATGTGTCATACCCTCATACATGTCACAAATAATACAAATATGATTGTCCTAATATTTCATGGAATTTTGTTGTCATTTTCTATGGTTTTGACTATCACACATACATTTTATTGCTTTTAAAACAATAAAAGTGCATTTCCATTCATCTTGAGTAAACCACATGTATGATTAACATGTTGTTGGCACCAACATTTAAAAAAACACTCTACAACTATTATGATACAATTTCATGGAATTTAGAGGTATTTTGATTGGTTTTGACCCCCAAAAAATGTTTTTAAAGGCCACCAAACCATTAAAAACTAATTATTCAATCTATTTTAGAACACTTCATGTCCTCTTTACATGAAGTCTACTTATACACATCACAAATAATACAAAGACGATTGTCCTATTATTTCACATTATTTATTTTAGAATGCTTGATTTCTAAATGAAACTAATCTATTTATTAGTTTTTTGTTTATGTTTTAGCACATTTAATATTCATTATAATGCGGCCAACACCAAAAATAAGTGATACTCGGTTGTGGCACCGCACCTAGGCGGTTAGGGATCAAATCCTGACTACAACAATATTTAGCCCCTATTTCTAGGGCAGTGGTCTTCTCCTATGAACATGGGCATGGGATGATGATAGGAGAGAGTTAAGCACATGGGTGGTGAGGCCTTTGGAATGTGGCAACAAGGTGAATTTGTAGAGATGGCAATAGTGAGGGTGGCAGTGGCCTTGGTGCATTAGAGATGACAACGACAATGAGGGAGGCATCGCCCTCTGGCATGCGATGACGACATCGGTGAGGGTAGTGTTGATGCTAGGGTGTGGGTGGACTTTGTAAAGATGATAGGGCACGTCAATGGTGATGAAATCAGCAAGGGAGGCATCATTGCTAGGGCGCGAGCGATCTCTAGCAAGTAGTGAGAGGTGGGTGGCCTCTGGTAAGACGACGATCCAGGCAGGAAGGATGCATGTGGGAGACAATGTAGGTGGTCCATGCAGGGTTAGGAACTTTAGATTGGTTAATGGGCCTATAGTACTTGAATCCATGTAATGAGTCTCCCATACCTAGTAAAGTAAAAAGGGGGTCTTTTCTTTGTTTAATAAAAGCGGATTCAACCCCAAATTAAAAAAATATTCATTATAATTCTCTACTATTTCTATTTCTTTATTTTATTTCCTTTATTCTGCTTGTTTTCCCTTATGTGGTGAAATAAAAAATATATAGGATTGGATCACATATCCATTTTAGACCATATATCCATTTTGGATCACATATCCATTTTGGTTTATCTAGCTGTTCTAGCTCACGTAGCCATTCTGGCTCACATAGCCATTCTGGCTCACATAGCTGATCTGGTTCACATAGCTGATTTGGCCCACGTAGTCATTCTGCAACTCACATAACTGATTCACCCATGCATTTTCAAATATTTTTGGGTGGGGGGTGGGGGTTGAAACCACATGGGTTTTCCTATTTTTTTCGATATCGTGATGTTAGAAATTGATGCATTCTCAAAAAGAAGGAATCAATTACTCTGATTTTTTTCTCTTGTAATTAATAATTCTTTGATAAGAATTTTCTTTATTTTACTTCCCATTTAGATTTGTATATTGAATAAATGGATGTTAAAAATACTTTATTTCATGGTGATTTAAATGAAAAATTATACATGAATCCTCCTACTAGTTCTGAGCATGAGTTCAAAGATAAAAAATTCCATTTGCTTAAAACATCATTATATGGATTAAAATAAGATTCAAGACAATGGTACAAGAAGTTTGACTCGTTTATGTTGCAAAATGGTTTTAGCAGGAGTTAGTTTGATGCATGTGTATATTTTAAATCTATTAAAAATTACATGCTTTATTTACTACTTCATGTCAATGAAATGCTACTCAGTATAATTATATGGAATTAATCACTCATGTTAAAATGAAATTGAATCCAGCCTTTGAATTGAAAGATATAGGTTGTGATGAGCAAATTTTGGGCCTAGATTTTTTTTGGGATAGGAAGCATATAATTATTTATCTATACCAACATTGTTATATCCTTAAAGTGATTAAGAGGAATTTGATTGATATTTTAAAACCTATTAGTGTTCCTTTTGTTCAACATTTTAAGCTGTAATTATCTCAATCACCATCCACTACTTTTGATAATGAATATATCAGTAGAATCTCATATGCTAATGTAGTGAGAAGTATTATGTATGCTGAAATTTGTACCAGACCAGATGTTTCATTTTCCATCTATACTCTGAGTAGGTTTATGGTAAACCTAGACAATCCACATTAGTATGCTCTTAAATGGTTTTCAAGGTACATTTATTTTACTTCATATCTTTCAATATGCTATGGTAATAATGTTCATTCTTCTGAATTATTGATTGGTTATGTAGATTATGACTATGTTAGAAATTATGATACTAGAAAATCATTAATTGGTTATGTTTTCCCTGAATGTAGAAGACCTATTTCATGTAAGTACAATATAAAATTGGTGGTGTCCCTCTCAACCACTGCAGCTGAGTATATATCATTGAAAGAAGCTATTAAAGAATCCATATGGATTAAGGATTTTATTTTTAATCTCAAAATATGTAATTCTATCATTACTGTACATTGTGTGTAAGGACCCAACCTTAAGAATTATATATTCTAGTGATTTTAAACTAGATTTCACATTATTAAAATCATGATGATCTTTTTGGTTTAGAGTTTTAGAGAATTAGGACTAAATCTTACATAGTAAACCCACACATTATAGGTGGATACTTATACTCAGTATCCATTTTTTCCACCAAACGAAAGTCTTTAAGAAAACATGGTTTCTCTTTGTGAAAAATATTCACAATTTTTCCATTGATCTCATCCCTATCTCTACTCTTCCTTAAACCACATGAAAAACATTTTAAAACATGGGATGAGAAAAAAAATCTCAGTAAGGGATATAAATAAAGGAAACTATTAGTCCAGTGAAAACCCATAAAAACATTTTCATGAAAAAATACATTTTCACCTTGAAAAAGGAATCATCTTTTCAAAAATATCATCATATTACCTTTTTAAAATCAATCGATTTCCATGAAAACTCATTAACAAGCATATAAAATATAAGTAAGTAACTTGGGACATCATTTTACATATCACTCTAACAAATGACGTAACCAATATGGACAACCTCTAACTACAAATTAACTAATTCATTGGAGGTTATAACGTAACCACTAGTCCTTGGTTTATTATGGAACAACCCATAATTGGTTAATAACGTAACCGCCTGTCCTTGGTTTATCATAAAACCACTCATAATTGGTTGATAATGTAACCGCCCATCATCATAAAAAATTCCCAAGAACCATATCATAATAATAAAACATTAATATTTTCATCATAAAAATATTCTTTGAAGAAAAAAAACTTTTCATTTTAAAATCACTCATTTTGAAAACTGCGCACGTATAATGAAAAAAATTTTCTTTGAAAGTAACCATATAAACTTGTAAAGTAAGCTTCAAAATATTAAGGTGACATGACAATGAGAAGTTATGTTCATGACATATATATATATATATATATATATATATATAAATTCCTTTTGACTTTTGTAAAAAGAAACTTTAAAATAATATTTTTTAAAGAAATTCCCTTACGTAAAACCTTTAAAAGATCCCTTTTGAAAGAATTTGAGAGAAATTATAAAATTCAATTTTTTTTAAAATTCATGTCCATATAAATAAATTCAAAAAATTCATTTTAAAAACATGTACATGAAATAGAAATATTTATAAAATAAATCTTTATAACATTTAAAATTAGGTTTTTTAGTTAGAGTCCCTTAAAAATATCACAACATTGAAGTGAGCATTAATAAAAAGAATATATTATGTATATCAGTAGTAAATAAATATAAAACAAGTGGAAATAAAAAATAATATAATAAAAAATTCATTTAACACATAATCTTTTCATGACATAATCAATGAATTAGAATTTAACTCAATAATAGGAAATTGAGTTAAGAATTCTCTTAATACTTTGTAATTAGTCTAATCATATACCCCATGAAAGAATGAAATTTAAAAAAAATTAAATATCATGATAAGAAATAATTTCATGATATAAAATGTAAAAGTTACAATATATATGCACCTAAAAAATAATATAGGTTTATAACATCAAAATATGCCTCAGTGAAAGAAAATTGAGATGAAGTCCCTTTCTAAATTTCAGTAGCATAACGACAATATTTAAAGATTCATAAAATGGTTTAACGAGATAGAAAGGTGTTACTCATCATTTTAAAATCAAAATAAAAGTAATAGGGATGTGTAAAATCATATCCCATCATTAGGAATTATAAATCAAATGTATAAAATAAAGAAGGTGCTTGAATGAAAAAGAAGAGAGAGAGAGGTGTCCCTTACCTTGTGTCTGAATGTGTTCTTCACTTGATATTAATATCCTAGATAATAAAATTAGATTAATTAATTAATTAATAAATAAACTATTACACATATATGTGATTTATTATAATTTTATTACATTTATTTATGGCCATTTCAGTGAGTTATGATGTTCAATTTCGTTGTTTTGGGAGCGTTCGTTTCACGATTTCATGATCAGTTCACTTGAGTATAATTATGGATTTTCTTTTCAAAAGGGAATACTACTAAATAAGTGGAATAAAATGGTATTAATGAAATTTCATAAGTTTAAATGGTATCATATATCATTTTTTCTGACATGAGAATGATTCATTTGATAAAACATTAATGAAAAATGTTTAGTTTATTTTCATGGTTTTTCTGACCATCATGAATTCATTTCATTTTATTTAATATTACATTTATATATTAGTTAAAAAACATTAAATAAGTTAAAATATAATTATTACAATATTATTTAACCATAATAATAGTTTTATGACCATCCTTGAAGGTAGTAATGGAAAAGAACTCATTATCCATAGACATAGTTAAATACCATAATTTGGATAATGGTTTTGTTTCTTTGAATAAGAGGGGATGAGAAAATGTATGCCTATAATATTTTAAATTTTCAATATAAAATTATAGTATATAAATTATTTTGGAGTTATTATGACTTTAAGGATAAATTTGGTGAGGATAATATAGAAGAAGAAAATAAATTAAGAGAGGTGGTTTGAGATAGTTACCTATTGAATAAAACCTCCTTAAAGGATCCTATAAAGAACTTGGAATTGGTATTTGGGTGAGACCAGTAGAACTTGGACATGGGGAGAGTTAGGAGGAGAGGGTTTGTTAGAGATTTTAAAATCTTCAAGTCTTGTGAGGAGAAAGGGGGTGGTGAGGAGCGGTGGTTTTAAGTGATTAAATAATGATTATTTTATATTTAAAGCCAACAAAATTTGGGTGGAATTAATTAAAATTAATTAGATCAATAATTAATATACAATGGATCCTTCGTTTCTCTTTTAGAATATGCCCCACGCGTTGCTGATATTTTCAAAATTTAGGACCGTTACGATCCTGCCCGCTTGGTCGCTATCTGCTTCCCCTACCTGCTATTCAGTTCCTCGACCTTCGGAGGCCTCCAACTCTTCGACTCCCTCTCTCAGAGTTCCCCCAGCTTTCGATGTCCCTTCTGTTCCCCAGCGCGTGGACAATTCCTCTTCAGCGACCCTCTATCAGGGCTCCTTCAGAGATGTCCAATGCGGCCCGAGGAGATCCCCCCTTCAGCCTTGCTTCCCAGAGGTTAACATGTCCCTGCCAAAATTTTCTCGATAAGGCACATTAATATATGTGGATGTTCTTGATATAGCCTTCGCGGAGGTGGAGGCATGTTTGAAATGGACCCTGATATCCCATTTTGTCTCCACAAAACCCCCCTATCGGTCTTCCAGCATTTTGCCCAAGCCTGGGATCTTTGATCCCCAGCTTAGATCTCAACGGTCTACAAAAACTCTTTCTACATCATCCTAGCCTTGGAAGAAGACTTTATCCATGTGTGGTGAAATGTTCCCCACTCATTCAACCACTATAGTTTTATCCTTTGTAGGTGGTCATTGGATGCCCACAGGGGAAAGGAGGCCCCCTAGCTACGGTCTGGATTCTCCTTCCATTCCTCCATTAGTCGTTCCTAAATGAAGGTTTATTGAGGGTGATAGTTGAATCCCTTGGTGGTTTCCTATGATCGTATATGGCCCCCCTTTCAAGATGCAGGGGAAATCCCTCCCATTCTTTCCCCTCTATATCCCAAGAGCCTTTTCCTGGACTCCTCCCTACGTTTCCCCTAGTCCAACCCTCCAGCCCTTCTGGCCTTGCCTCCCCCTCCCTCCACCCCAAAGCTTATCCCCCTAGAACCATATGATTATGTCCTTGGGGAGGCCTCCCCTTCCCAAGATATATCCTATGCCACTAGCTTTTGTTCTCCTGAATCTGGCCCTTATCAAGAAGATAGGGAAGGCCTCAAGGACCCAAAGTTCTCCTCTCTGTCTTCCTTCAAGGTTCATGGACCTCCTTCCCCACCTCTGCTGGTGTTTCTACTCCCAAAGATCAGGTGATCTCCATCAAAGTGGGAGCATTCACACGATCTCATTCCAAGATCTTACAAGAACGTTCATCCTCCCTCCTCATGAAGGATATGAGTTATGGGGCTAGTGACAGAGCACTATCTTTTCAATGATCCCCATAATTTTTTGGAACGCCTATAGACTTGGAGCCATGGTTAAAACGGATTTTCTCTCCTAAGAAATTAAAAAACACAAAGTGGTGGTAGTTGGCATTATAGAGCACAAATAAAACCCATCTAGGATCAATGATTACGCCTGGAAAATCAAAATTCATGGATCCATGCACACCGACCCTTCAAACAAACACATCTGGATCTTCTGGAATAATAGATACTCTATTGATTTGGTTCAGGCAGGAGATCAATACATCACCACCAAGGTTTCCAAAGGCAACTTCAGCCTCTTCATGACCGTCATCTATGGGATCTGTGATCATCACCAAAGGGGAAGGATTTGGAGAGAACTCTCAACCTTTGATTCGAAGACCCTACCATGGGTTGTTGGGAGAGACTTCAATGTTGTGGCCAACCCGGAAGAAAGGATAGGCAAGGGCCCCTTTCAGTGGAAATCTAGTTTGGAGTTTGTTGAGTTCATGGCAGGATCAGGCCTTATGGATCTAGGATACTCAGGTGATAATTTTACATAGTGTAATAATCAAAGAGGCCTACGTCACTCGTGGATCCAATTGGACATATGCCTAACCAATTTACATGCCACCACCTTGTTCTCCAAAGCAATGATGAGTCACTTGGTGAGGGTTCCTTCTGATCCTTCCCCGCTCCTAGTGTCTCTGGAGTCAGGTCATGTTCTTTAGGGGTGGTTCAGATTCTATCAACAGTGGATCAATTTGTTGGGGTTCATCACTTTGGTCAAGTCTCTTTGGAATGAACCTTCCCAGGTCCACTCTTGGGTGGACATTCACAACAAGCTTAGGCATCTGAAGTCTAGGCTTTAGGAGTGGAAGAAAAATCACTCTACCCCCGATAAAGATGTGGAGGAGGAAATGAAGGTGGTGGAAAGTATAGAAGGTATATTAGAGGAAGCGTGAGATGATCACACATTTGAGGAGTTTGTCTGTAGGAAAGAGGACCTAGAGGAAAGACTTTTGTGGTAGGAATTCTTGGCGAGAGAGGATTAAAGAATTAAATGGCTCAAGGAGAGGGACAAAAATACTGAGTTTTTCTACGCATTCTTGAAGGAAAGACAACAACCGACGCAACCCAACATCTCTTCTAAAGAGGATACCTATACGAATGACATAGATGTGGTGGATGATCTGGCATACAAATTTTTCAAGAATCTCCTTGCAGGGCCCAATCTCAATATGCCCAATGGGTACCTAGGAAGAGCCATAGACCTGTTCAAGGTGATAAAAAATTACATGACTACCTAGGACAATGAAAGGTTGTTCTCCATTACATAGGAGAAAGATATTAAAGAGGCCATGAAAAACCTTGATACGGAGAGTGCCCCAGTTCCAGATGGATTCTCGGGATCCTTCTACAGGGATGTGTGGGATGTTGTGAAGATAGATATCACTTTGGCCATCCAAGATTTATTTTGAGGTGGAAGCTTGTCGATGGTAGTGTGCACCACCTCCATGGTTCTTATTCCAAAAACAAGGAACCCCACCTCAGTAATGCAATACCATCCAGTGATTTTATGTAACTTTACTTACAAAATCTTAGCTAGTCTCATTAATTCCAGGATCTCTGTCCATCTTCCCTAGTGGATTACTAAGAAGCAACACGCCTTATTGCGGGGGAGATCAATCCAAGGATCCATATCTCTTTCCCAAGAAATGATTAGAGACCTTAACTTCAAAACGTGTGGAGAAAATGTGGAGATCAATCTAGATATGAACAAATCATATGATTGGGTGGAGTGGGGATTCATTAATAGGGTGTTGGAAGGTATGGGGTTCTCTCCTTGGAACATTGATATCATTTTCAGATGCTTCTCCTCTTCATGGATGGCAGTCACGTTTATGGGGAAATCCTACGGTTTCTTCAAATCCACATGTGGACTTAGACAAGGAGATCCCATATCTCCAAGTCTCTTCATCATCTCCTAGGATATCTTGATCCATTTTATACAGAGGAGCCATAATAGTGGAGAGATACGACCCTACCGAAGGTGTAGGGGTATCGGTCTATTTCCCATATCATGTTCACGGATGACACTCTCCTTTTTTTGAATGTAGGTAGTAGGTCAATTAGAGGTCTAAATGAGGTTTTGGATGAATATTTCTTCTGGAGTGGCCATCTCATTAACAAAGACAAGATCCTTTTCTTCATTTCAAACAGGTATTCTCCCAGCCAGACGTCAGCGGTCTATAACGGACTTGCCATGCAACAATGAAGCTTTCCCAAAGAGTATCTAGGGGCTTCTATATACCCAGGAATATTGTGTATAAGGGAGTTTGATTTCATCATTAGAAAGATAGTGGACCATATATACAACTGGAATAATAAGTACCTTACATTCGGGGGCCTCATTGTGCTAATAAATAGTGTGCTTCTTGCTACCCCTGTTCATGCACTATCCGCCATTAAAGTACCAAAGGGAGTCATCATCAACATTGATAAGATCCTGGATAAATTTATATGGGACCCCAAAGCTGAGGTAAAATTCCACTGGTCCTCCTGTAATATAATGACAAGTCCAGCTAGTGAAGGGGGTATTAATGTTCGTAGTCTCGTGGATACCCTATAGTGCATGCATGCTAAAATGGATTGGAAAATCCTGGAACAACGAACACTGTAGGGAAAATTTTTGAATACCTCCAAATTTAGAAATATGGAATCACTTGAGGGTCACAGATCTCCATTCTAGGCCATAATCCCCCCCTATTATTGAATTTCAAGCACATGCTCGTTGGATTGTAGGGAGGGGTGACATTTTGTTCTAGCATCAAAACTGGGCAGGGGAAGTTCTCGGTTTCCTGGGCTGTCCTGACCCCTCGATATCATTCAGGGAATCAATAATTCAACCATCCTTCATCAAATAAATGTTTAATGAGGATCAATATAACTCTTTCAATCTTATTGATATTTCCTCTGAAAATGATAAATATGTTTTCACTTCTTCAACCTCGGGGGCCTTCACTTCTCGGGACTTCCGTCACTCACGAGTTCTCCAGAAGCCTCCACCCAACTAGAATGATTACTTGTGGTGTAAATAAATTCCTTAAAAGTTCAAATTATTACTTTGGAGAATCATAAACAAAGCTCTCCCAACAAAGGATAACATCAAACGTTGTGGGACTCCGTTGGCGTCTCGATTCTCATGTTGTAAATGCTGCAAGGAGGAGAGTGTGGACCACTTGTTCTTCATAAGTGAATGGGAATCCACTGTTTGGTGTTTCTTTGGGGAGTGAAAAAGTCTCCTCATACCCAACTTAGGTGATATCTCTTTCATGGAAAGGTGGTTCCATGGTTTGGGAGACAGGGGTCCGAAGAAGATGGCCCGGACCATGATCCTGTAGGTTAGATGATGGAGTATATGGTAGGCCCGAAACAAGGCAAGGCAAGAAGGGGTGATTAACAAGGAATAATATATCATAATAAGGACTAAATTGATCCTCTTGGATATGTATAATATTTTTAGTAATTGGAAAGAGGAACCCTCACTCCGTAGTTTGCAGGTAAGCTCTCATATCCCTATGCATGTTAACTATAACACCAAGGGGCAATGGGTTCGATGGACCGCACAAACCAAGGGCCTAAAACTCAAAAAAAAAAAAATGAATCATGAAACATGGGGATCCTTTGGGATGGAGGGGTAGTGCTTGATTACCAAGGGTCAGTGGTGCTGGATTTCTCTCCCAGGTTAGGCCAAGGGTCCTCCTTACAGGCAAAGGCCAAAGCTTTCCTTACAGGACTCTGCATGTGCCACCTCAAGAATGTTCTGGTTGAAGAGGTAGAAACTGAATCCAAGATTCGTAATTACATCCTACATATATTTTTCCAATATCTTTGGTCCATAAAATACATAATCATAAAGTGTAGGGCAGAGCTAAGTAACAACGTTAAGGTGAAACACACGTGGAGAGAGGGGAACCAAGTCGTGAACTATCTTTCTTCTTTAGAGGTTTTGGCCCCTAACCCAATCTGCCATCATACGGTGAGATCCATAAAATCCTAGGGTGTAACTTAGTTAAAGGGGATGCACTAGGTCTTCACTATTTCATACCACCTTAGGGACTTCTTCGATGTGTGCGTTTTAGTGTGGATTCGGTTGTATCTCTTCTTTTCTTAATAAAAATTCAAAATGATGATGATGAATTAGATTAATAATTAATGTTGTAAAAGATGGTTAGAATAAATAAACACATCAAAAATCCATATAAATTTTCATTTTTTAGGTATTTTAAGCTTTTACCTTTTAACTTTAACCTGTTTCATTATTTTACCTATACTACGGTAATTTTTTTTACCACGATAAATTTTTCTATGCATAAAAATGAAAATGAAATTACTAAATAATTTGGAAATTATGATTCCAAATATGGAATCTATTTTAACAAATTAAATTCATATAATTTTAAAAATTAAATTTAAAACAAAACTCACAGACGCGATGAAAAAGAAGGTTTTCAAGAAGTGTATTTTTCAAGAAAAAGATGATTTTATATTAACTCCATGACTAATAATAAATATTATATGAAAATAAATTAATTTTTAATGATATATAATATATAAATTTCATTTAAAAAATTCTCCATTAGGGATTATTTTAATTAATAAAAAAGGAGAAACATTATGTACTTTAAAACAATTTTAAGAAATATCCCATTTTTAAACCCATAAATAACCTTATTCTAAAATACAATATAAAGTTGATTAAAAAGAATTTAAGTGGATTAAATATAACTAAATAATAATTATTTTAAATGAAATTAAATTAAAAACATAGTGTGACTTTTAAATTGTTTAACTTATTGAAAAGAAATGATATTTTTACAAAAATCGGTATTTTTCACTACTCACATAAAACCCAATATTTTTTGAAAAATACCAAAAATTCACCCAAATTAAAACTTTATTTTATGATTTTAAAAATTAATTTTATTTTATGAAATTAATTTTCTTAAATTTCTAAAAATTAATTATAATATCCACTCATAGAATGCAACAAAACCAATTTTTTTAGGAAAATGTATTTTTTGAAAAAATAAAATGACTTTACTAAAAATTTGAGCAATTATTTACAAAGAATTAATTAATACATTATAAATTAATATGAACATTATTTATTTTATAATTCCATTAATAATATTCATTTCCACAAATTTAATATCTAGGTTATGATGATCACATTTAAATAATAATATTTAGCCATTTTCTTAAACTTGATGTGGTGTATATTGTATGATATTGAACATAGTGTTTCATTTTAAAATTACATGAGGCTACATTCTCTACCCCTTTAATAAATTTCATCCACTCAAATTGAACTCTGGCTCAAAAACCAAAGGTCTAAATTTTCAAAATACCTTTTTTGAAATCCCACATTGTAAAAAGGGTCAACAAAGATTCCACTTGAAAAGAGAGAAAAGGGAAGTAAGAAGGTCATATGGAATAACACATAATAGGTTTCTGAGCAGTAGAACATAAGTGGGAAGTAAAAACATGAGCATTGAAGAGAAAAATTACTCCCAATGACTGATATAGAGTGATATAGAACATGATTATAAGAAAGTTGACCATATTAAGTCTATGATAAGTTAAAAGTCCATTGTTTTCTCGATAATAAAAGTGAACGAATAACATTTTTGTTTCAAAAATATTTTTTTCTATAGTTGAGGAATTATTTTATTACCTAGACTAAGAATATAAGAAAATATATTTACTTGAAAAGTAGAATTTCATCCTCATATTTTCTCCAAATGATGAGTATCTATGATAATTTTTTCATACCTGAAGCATTAGAATAAACTTATATGGATCAAAAAATCCACAAAATTATTACTATATATTCCCTATGTCTTTAGTAATTAACTAAAACCAAAATGGTTAGTATAAGATAATGTAATTCTACAAAAAGAATAAATGTTTATATGATGAAAAGATACTTTAATCTCCAAAATTCAATAGTAATACCCAAAGTTCAACATGGATTATTCAAAAAATAACTATCCTTAAAATTCCTCAAAATATTCTAGATTAAAATTGAAGCCCAAAAATCATAAGGATTTGATCACATAGTCTTCCTAGATAAATTTAATATTTATCTTCAAATAATATCAATTACTCTTAAAGTCACATTCCAAAATGTAATTTCTATAATCACATAATATTAAAGATATACTAATCATTTCCATAAATAAAATGAATCACCAAAGATCATATATATTTCTAAAATATAATTTACCCTTTATTTCTCAAATAACACCCCAGATTATTCTATTTACCATAATCGTATAAGGTTCCCAAAAATAGTGAACATCTTTTGAAATAACATTAATCACTTAATAACCAAATCATTTTCCCAATCCCATGGTTATATATAGGATAAAACATATGTTCCAAAAATAAAATTATTTTTCATCAATCAAACCATTTAAATAAAAAGAAAAATACCATACTAACTAGGACTTCATGTAGTCCAGTGGTAGGTGATGCACCCTTGTTTTCTATTAGTCGCGGGTTCGATCCCTACAACCTTCTAGATATGATAAGTTCTCACACAATCTACAAAATGTAATTTTTTAAAATTATATTAATATAATCCTTATAAAATTGTAAAACTTCAGAAACAGCCTAAAAAATAACCTTAATATATTTAACCTTAAAGGTTATACCATAACTTTCATTTTTCATCCCAAAAAAATTAATAATGCATAATTACCTCAAATTCAGAGATCATATAAACCAAAAATAATTCCAATACATTTAAACTTATTTCCTCCAAAATTAAATTAATTGTTCTTAAAATAACCTTTTTCATATCATAAAATTAAGGGTTACATGTACCTTAAAAATTATCACATTTTTACCAATTTTCAAAGGTATAGATTCTATCTAACATATGATTCCAAATTTAGGAAAACAAAACCTACTATAGAAAAATCCATAGGTGTTCCATGATTCCCATAATATTTATAAAATACCACTATATCATAAATTTGAAAACTCAATACATAAACACATCTTTCATTCAAATTCATTCTTAAACCATTAACCATGCTTCATCATCTCATTCCTTAATACTTAATTCCAAAAATCAAAGATGTAAATTATATCCTTATGATTCATCAATATCAACCCAAAAATGATGCATACTTTGAAAATAAAAAAATAATTCACACCTTTAATCCAAACATCGAGATTTATTTAATATCCCCTCTATCTTATGACATGATTCCCAACTTACATAAAGTAAAAGGTCATGTACTTTATGGAATTTCCTTTTTAGATAGAGTTAGTAAAGTTGAGATTTTTAAATCAAATTAAAAAGATACCATGACCCATAAAATTTTTTGATAAGAGAAAAGATGTTAGATAAGTCAAAAAGTTTCTTGCAGGTGATTTGAATACTCATAAAGCTATCAAAATCATTTAAACAAGATTTTTAAATAATAGTGATAATCAAATCATCTATAAGGGATATGAAGGTTGTGAAATATCTATTTCCTTCCATCTTGATAAACGATCCTCAATCTGTAGAAAAGAACATCATTAAAACATGAAATGAATTATTACATGTTAAAATGAAAATGGTCCTTTTAAATATAATACCCTTAAAAACTCTATAATACTTTAACCCTAAAATACTTTATAACTAAATTTATTACCTTTCTAAATCCAATCTCCAAAAATATCATTAATCTCATAGAAATCCACTACTTTAAACAACAAATGGGGTTTCTAAAACTTCAAACTTATAATAATTTTGAACTCTTAAACCCTATAATGATATCCATAACTCTTAAGAAACATCATAATATCTAAAGTTATCTAAACCCTCTTTGATACCAATTATAAGGACCCGACCTTAAAAATTAAATATTCTAGTGATTTTTAACTAGAATTCACATTATTACAATCCCGATGATCTTTTTGGTTTATAGTTTTAGATAATTGGGACTAACTATGACATAGTAAACCCATACATTACTGATAAAAACTTATACTTTGTATCCATTTTTTCAACCAAAAAAACATTCTTTATTAAAAATATAGTTTCTCTTCATGAAAATTCTTCACAATTTCCCCTTGATCTCATCCTTGTACCTAATCTTCCTTAAACCATATGAAAACAATTTAAAACATGTGATGAGAAAAAAAATCTTAGTAAGGGACATAAATAAATGAAACCATTAGTCCAGTGAAAACCCATAATTTTTTTTTATAAAAACATACCTTTTCATCCTGAAAATGGAATCATCTTTTAAAAAATATCATTATCTTACCTTTTGAAAATCAATAGATTTCCATGAAAACTCATTTGAAAACATATAAAATATAAGTAGGTAACTTGAGAAATTATTTTCCATATAAATCTGATAAATATAGTAACCAATATGGCTAACTTTCATATCTAGAGTACCCAATGCATTAGAGGTTATAATGTAACCACCTATCCTTAGTTTATCATGGAACCACCCGTCTTTGGTTTATTATGGAACCACCCATTATTAGTTTATAACATAACAAAAAATAATCATAAAAAATTCCCATGAACCATATTATAATCATAAAATATGAATACTTTCATCATAAAAACATTCTTTGAAGAAAACAAACTTTTCATTTTGAAATCACTCATTTTGAAAAACTGCACAGATATAATGGAAAATAATTTCTTAGAAAGTAACCATATGATTTTTTTAAGTAATATTTAAAATATTAAGGAGACATGATGGTGGTAAATTTCGTTCATTCTATATATATAAAAAACATTCCTTTTGACTTTTGTAAAAAACAACTTTAAAAGAAGATTTTTTTAAAGAAAGTCCATTACGTAAAACCTTAAAAAGATCTCTTTTTGAAAACATTTGAGAGAAATTGGAAAAGTCACTTTTTTTTAAAACATTCATATCCATATAAACAAATTAAAAAAATTCATTTTAAAAACATTGATATTAAAGATAAATATTTATAAAATAAATCTTTATAACACTTAAAAAGAGTTTTTTTAGTTAAAGAGTCCCTTACAAATATCATAACAATGAAGCAAGCATTAATAAAAATAATCAATTTTGTGTATCAGCTATAAATACACATAAAAAAGTGTAAATACATTATAAGATAATCAAAAGTCATTTCACACATAATCTTATCATGACATAATCAATGAAGTAGAAGTTCAACTCAATGATAGGAAATTGAGTTAAGAATTCCCTTACCACTTTGTAATCAATATAATCATATTTCCCAGGAAAGAATGGAATTTAATATAACTTTAAATATCATGATAATAAATAAATTCATGATATAAAATGTCAAAGGGCCAATATATATACACCTAATAAAATAATATTGGTGCATAACATCAAAATATGTCTGAATGAAAGAAAATTGAGATGAAGGCCCTTTCTAAATTTCAATAGCATAACAACAGTACTTAAAGATTCATAAAATGGTTTAATGAGAGTGAAATGTGTCACTGATCATTTTAACATAAAAATAATTGTAACACCTCAAGATTCCATGATACGTTTCCCTTTGAATAATGCAGTAGCCTGCGTTGTACGCTATTTGGAGTTTTAGCACACCACGACCAATGAAACTAGCCATTATGAATAGTAATACCCACTTTTTGAAATTTTATAAATTTTAATTTTTAGAATGGAATTAATTTTTGGATTTGGAATATTGAAATTATCTTAGGGTAAATTTTTGGTATTTTTCTGAAAACTTTCAATTTTTGATGAATAGTGAAAAACACTGCGTTGTTGTTTAAAACCAACTTTTTATTTAAATAATTAGTTATTTTATTTTAATTTATTTTAGTTAAAAATAGATACATAATACCTATATATGTTCAATGTAATTCATTAGATTCATTTTATAATAAGTTTAGATATATAAAATTTTATTGAACTTTTTACCGTCTTTTACCCACCTTCTAGGAGCATTTACAAATTTGCATAAAACTTAATTTTACCACTTATGTGAGTTGAATTTCAAAAATCTGAGAGACATGGTTGACATCACTAAGTAAAATTTGGTTCAATAAGATGAAAATAATTTTTGGTGAATAGTAACTTTTTACTTTTATTTACCACGATTAAAAGTAAATAGGGTAATTAAGGGTAAAAATGATATTATAATTACCCTAACACATGTCCTAATTCTATTGTGTAACGTCCCGATTTCATAAGCCACCCAGAGGCGCCCCATACCCGGTTGGTCACATGGCCTCAAGCGCATTTCCCTGAACACCAGAGGCTTCCGACTAGCAGTGAGGGCCTTGGGTGTAATAATGGGGAAACTATGCCCTCATTGGCAGAGTAACACAGCGGAAGATAAAAAAAATATACAATAGCGGAAGCAGTAAACATCCAACAACAGAAAACAGTGGAATACTGTGATAAAGAAACAACTGGAGCATACATATATATAATGATGCATGATACATATATGTCTAGGAAAAATAGCCAAACAAGTCACAATGCTGAGTACAATACTAAATCAAAGTACAAAAGGAAAACAGATAAACTCCTCAGCATCGCAAGCCTCAGCTTGGTCCCATGCTCTCCATATCCAATGCAATCAAGTACCTGAAGTAAAAGGGTGATTGACCTTATCTATACCTGTAGAAATATAATATTTTTGGGCCCAAAAAGCATGAACCAAACAGGGTGTGAGAATAAATCCTAGTAGGAAACCACCCAAATATCTATGCCTAACAGTCAGTGAATATATAGCAGGTAATGTACAGAAAGTAGTAAACATGAAATTACTCAACAGTAAACAATCCACAGTTCCAATATCAAGAAACAATTAACCGAACAGTTAAACACCAACAGGTAGGCCTCTGGGATTTGCCCACAGCCTATCCCCTCTGGTCATACCTAGAAAGTACAAGAAACCCTCTGGGCAACACACTCAGTTTAACCCCTCTGGTTCAGCTTAAGCATTCATAAAGACTCTCTGAGGAAGCACTCTCAGTCAATTACCCTTATAGTCTAAGGTAGTCAAGGAATCTCTGAGGAAGCACACAAGGTCAATTCCCCTTAAATCCCCAAGGTCAAGATACTCTCTGAGGAATCTCACACAGTCAATTCCTTTTATAGCCCCAGGTCGTTCACAGACTCTCTGAGGAATCTCACACAGTCAATTCCCCTTATAGCCTGGAATGGTTCAAGGTAAATTCAAATTAAACAAAGACTCTCTGAGGAAGCTCACTCAGTCTATCCCTATCATAGTCTATAACGTCCAAAGACTCTATGAGGAAGCTCAATCGGTCTATCCTCTTATAGTCTATAATGTCCAAAGACTCTCTGAGGAAGCTCACACGGTCTATCCCCTTATAGTCTATAATGCTCAAAGACTCTCTGAGGAAGCTCACTCAGTCTATCCCCTTTTAGTCTACAACACCGGATTCTCATAGCCCCGTGTCAGTCAACGCATAGTAATGCTATAAGGCCAAAGTAAACCTACATAACTACTTGGCTAAACAGTATATAGCATCTCAACATGTCATAATACAACACTCCATCCTACAATCACTAGGCATGAGAAAACAGGCAATACAGGACCAAACAGTCATAAATAGAACATGCATAAAAAAACATCAAAGCATGGTAATCAATTCTATTTACATCCAATTCACCTCTACATGAGCATACAAGCATGGCAGGAAAAAAAAGGGGTAAGACGGTAAACGCACAATACCCCGTTCAAGGGTATTATCTCAATTGCACATAATATTCAAGGACCTTAAACCAAAAGGCACAAACCACCTACCTCTTAGGGTTTGGCAAAAACAACCTCTTTTCCCAAACATGCTCCAACCAGGTGGAAGCCTCCTCGAAACCCTCAAAAACCCTTCCCTAACATCAACAAGGTCAACCTTTAACACACAAAGGCAACACAACCCTATATCTACATGCAACCCTTGTAGATCTAGGAATTTAAGAGAGGGAGAGAGAGGCAACCCTAACCAAAACCTCAAAGAACCAAAATAGGGACTTAACTGAGGAGAACCGCCTTCGATCCGCCAAGAAACCCCTTCGATTTGCCTCTAAACCATTCTAAGGAGCTCCCCCAATCTCTGAAAATCGCAATTCCTGCGTGAGACACGAGTGGGAGGAGGAATGGTGGAGGAATGGAAAATCCCGAGTGGCCCGGGACTTAAAAACCCAAAATTTAAGTGGCCGCATGGTTACCTCACATATTTTGGCAAACCGTGCGCCAACTGTGCGGTTTCCACTATCTCATCCAGGGATTTTTCACGACTTTCCCACACGGTTTGACAAACCGTGCGCAACCCGTGCGGAGCTCACTGTCTCATCCAGGGGCTTCGCACAACTTGCCCACACAGTTTGACAAACCGTGCACAGCCCGTGCGGAGCCCACTGTCAAGGGTTCACGGTTTCCTGGGCTGGACGCATGGTTTGTTTAAACCGTGCGCCAACCGTGCGCCTGTGCACAACCTCCGGAAATTTCCTCTTTTTCCTAAAAAACGACCAGAAAAGGAAAACGTACCTGAAAAGAAGGTCCGAATTCTTACATATTAGATAAGTGTAATTAGACCATAAAAACCTTAGGAATAAAATATGTTCCCCTTTGGTCCACTTGGATTAGATTAGGACATTTATTATTATTTTATTTAAAGAAGAGTTAAAAGAGTTAAATTCAATGTTTAATAACTAATCCATTTTTAATATAGGGTTATACATAAGATAAATTTGACTATAAATATTTATTAGAAATATAAAAAGATTTCCTACATAATGGTATTTTATTTATAATTTTTAGACATTAAATAATTTAATTTGTTTATGACACAATGATGATGCGGTAATTGCCTTATTAATGAAATATTAAAATAATTGATATTATAAATATCCAAATAAATGTAATTTGAGACTTTTGATGAATTAAACTAATTTTATAGGTTAATAAGACATGTTAGGGTTGATTAAATATTTTTTGTTCGAAGTAATGATGCTGTTATGATTTTCACAAAAACCAAATACTAAATAGTGTTAAAATTGACATAATTGAGTTTTTAAAACAAATGTTATATTATTAATTGATATAATATTTATAAAAATATAAGGTTCGGAAAAAGGACTTAGATAAGGTTATATATATTAATAATTAACCACTTGGGGTTCTCTTTTCATGTTATAGTAAGTTTATTAACCATATAATATAAAAATACAAAGAGACATAGTAAATGTCAAACTATTTAACTAAGAGTTAAATCTAAAAGATAAGGTTAATATGGTGACCTAAAACTGTATAAAACCTATTGATTGAGAGGTTTTAGACCCATACCCACCTTATACTCTAAATAAATCATTTTGGAGCTATTATAAATAGAAAATTATTTTATTATAAAATAACATTTCAATCTTTTCCTAAAGCGACCCTCACCTATCTTATAAAAGGCTACTTCCACTTCTCTTAATTTTACACCTCCAAAGCCATTTGGATTGGAAAAAACCTGCCCAAATATCCTCCCAACTTTTCTCCCTTAATCCTAGAGGACTTCCTTTGGTTATAAAGTCAAACTAAGGAGCCCTTTTGATCAAATCAAAAGAAAGAACCCGAAGAAGAGGTAAATATTTCATCACCTCTTTCAAGTTCTTTTCTTCTTCCACTTCCTCTTTCTTTGTTATTTCCATTATAAAATAATAAATCTAGCATATTATATATACTATGATATTATTATAAAAATGGTACAACTATATTCATTATTCAATCCATTATATGAATGACAAAGTCATTATACGTGCGTACGTACGACTTACCGTCTCCACGTCGTGGTGTAGTTTGTTATTCAAACACTTCATTATTTGGATGGGTATAATAATGAGTATAACTGATGTAAATAATAAATATAACATGTTAATGATTCTGTATATATGATATACCATCCATTTACATACGATTTCACCATCAATATAATGATATTTTCGCTCGTGCATACGTAAAGATTACCGTCTCCACGAATGCGATGAGATTCATTCCCCATCGTAATCATTCAAGAATAATTTTAATTTTATGATTAAAAATAATGTTTATGAACATAATATCATTCTGTATATGAATAAAATACATCCTACACATAACAAACATAGATTACATAACCAAGTATATAAAGGAAAACAAACCAGTTAACACCCGAAATGATGACACTACTGGAATATTATTAACAAAGCAATATTAGAGGATCATATATGATATCATAATTATGTATATAGTTCTTGTATAATTTAATAAAAATGTTTTAACTATTATAAAAGAGGTTAACATACCATTGAATAAGGAAAAGTACAAGTTAAGAGTTAATTTTACAATCTTTTTATTATCCGAGGTTGTTTTTACGTAAGTATCTACTGGGACCTCTTTATCATCCACATCCATGTTTCTTAAAAATGTATTTCAAAACATTTTTAATATTTACTAGACTATGGGTTAAGTTAATTTATACCCTTATTTGACCATATATGTTTTTAAAGGAATCTTTTCATCATTTTCCAAATAAGGTACTTTATGACCTTTTCGACAAAATTAAGGTAAGAATGTCTTTTTTTAACTTATACGGTGGGTGCAGTTATTTTCCGCCATTATAACACCGTAAAAGCTTCCCATACAAGATTATAAGAATATTTTCAAAATAAATGTTTTCTTTTATAATTATATAACTTTTAAATTATTTCAAAATAGAAAGAGATATTTCTCTAAAAAAAAGTTTTGATTTCATCTATGTCAACACCCTTTAATGAATTTTAAGCTTGTTTGAAGTTGATTTATTATGATACAAAACTTCCATATTGTATTGAAGGTTTTGTGATATGTTTGAATATGGATGTTTTATTTTTACACCATTCATTTTTTATGGATAATTTATTGACATTTCGTATGCTAGTTTTAATATGAATGTTTATGTTATGTTTAAACCTTTTCATATGAGGAATGTATTGGACTTAGTAAGTGATGGGTGGAGCCTGCTATAGCTCCTCGATGCATCATTATATCTCATGAGACAAACTAGTGTCTTGAAACAAGGCCTTGACAAAATTTTATTTGTAGTCTTGGCATAAGGCCTTGACTATGTGGTTATGAAGTTTGACATTATGCATTCCATCATTATGAAATTAGCTATTGATATTGCATGTGATTATTCGAATAATAGAATATCCATGTGAATAAGTAAATGGAATTATTTGTTTTATATTTTCCATATTATGTAGAAGTTTATGTTTAAAAGGCTTATTTTTTAGTCTTATACATTGCCTTAATTGTTTATGCTTATTTATAAAAGTTTCCGCTATATTGTTATCCTTACTGAGCATCTGAGCTCACCCTTTTCTATGTTTTATTTTTCCCAATATGTGAAGAGATATTTTATGGTTGACCGGTAGGGATAAGATAATTATATAAGTGTGGTAAATGGGGACAAAATTCTATTTATGTTTTTATTTTATGATGTAATGTAAAACTTATGAATGTATCTAGTACTTCCAAGGCTACTAAACTGATCAGTATTTTGGGATTTGATCCCTTGTGATCATGCAAATGTTATGTAATAATACACCAACTCTGGGTAACTAGGTTCAGGGAATTACAGTTGGTATCAGAGGAATTTTAGTACAAACCTTGGAGGCTAGATTTATAAAAACTCTAATTAGAGAACATTACCCTAAGTTATACTTTGAGGATTAGTATAGAAGAACTTCCTAGAATTTTGGTACTATAGGGATTTTGTGAGTTTTACAAGCAATACATCCCTGTCTAGATATGATTAGGTAGAGGTGGATCTGGCATATAGATGTACCTAGGGGTAAAACCCGAAAACACTACTTTGATCTAGATTCGAATGGGAACTGGTGCACGACAATGGGCCTTGCTGCACTCTTGGTTACAATACTCCTGGGGGATATGTTTAGGATAATTATCATTTTATTTACAAACCATTATAAAGGGTTTATGATTATATACTTCCTCAATGATTTTTTTTATGATTATGGATTATATCCACAAACTGTTCAATTTATGTTAAGTGTTTTAAAAGTTTGGAATTATGTATTGTAATTCATAAACTAATCTAGTGTATGTCATTGTTTAGAAATGGAGCCTAGTGGAAGGAATGGAAACCATATCAATGCATGTAATCCATGTAGGGATTTCCCTCATACTCAAGATAATTATAGTGGAGATGGTGAAGCAACTGGTGCTGATCAGCTTATCACCATACTGGGACAACTCAGTCAGGTTATGAATAATAACCTTATCCATATGGAGCACCCTGACCCACAACGTGGAGGATCAATGTTAGACCAATTCATGAGGAAACAACCACCAAAATTCAATGGGAGTACAAATACATTAGTATATGAGCAATGGATAAATTCCTTAGAGAAAATATTTCATGCTTTGGGGAGTAGCGAAAGGGAAAAAGTTTTCATGGAAGTTTATCGCCTCACAGGAGATGAAAATCAATGGTGGTAATTAATCCAAAACACAAAGGAAGATGAAGAAGTATTGAAAATGGAATGGAGGGAGTTTAAAGAGATTTTCTTAGAAAAATACTTTCCTTGTGACCATCGAGCGGATATAGAAGGACAATTTCTGAGTCTGAGGAAAAAGAAGGATGAGAATTTCACAAAGTATGAGGCTAACTTTACAAGGTTAGAAAGGCATGTAGAAGATTATATACATAACCCAAGGAGTAATATTGATCAATTATTTTATGTGTTAAAACCATTTCTCCATCGAGCATTAGTCTCACAATCCTTCTCATCGTATGAAGATATAGTCTCATGCACTATCAATATAGAAAATAAATTCTCTAAGTCTTACGACTTTAAAGCAAAGCAAGAGAAAAAAAGATATGCTGAACACTTTGGAAATAGAAATAAAGGGAAGAAGGAAAAAGTTGAATATCCATCCTATGGTAAATGTGGGAAGAAACACCCTGGTACTTTCCTAAAGGGAATGAGAGTCTATTACATGTGTGGTGAAAAAGGCCACCAAGCTCATGATTGCAAGGGAAAGAAAGAGGATTTCAATGTTGAATGCTACAATTGTAGAGAAAAGGGGCATTATGCAAATGAATTTCCTAAGTTCCAAGGGAACTTACCTCAGAAAAGGACAATGGAGCATGAACAAGCTTATACAATCACTACTGCTAAGGTTGAAGCTCCGAAAGATGTGGTGGCTGGTAATTTAATGGTTTCCTCAAGTTTATATAATGCTTTATTTGATTCTAGATCATCACATTATTTTATATCTTCCCAATTTTCTAAGAAAATTAGTTATTTTCAATTTGAATTAACAAGGGAGTTGTCAGTCAAAACTCCTAAGGGAAGTATCATCACAACAAAGATTTGTAAATCAGTTCCCATTAGAGCGTATAAATTTTCTTTATCTTCTGATCTCATTGTCATACCCATGATTGAATTTGATATAATCCTCAGAATGGATTGGCTTTTGGACCATGATGTGAAAATTTATTGTAAGAAGAACGAGGTTACAATTTTCGATGATGATAAGGAGTACCTTGTATTTAGAGTAGAAACATCACCACCTGATTCTTATCTAGATACACCCCCAGTAGCTCTACTAAATTCAATTATTGGGGAAGAAGAGAATAAAATAACTATAGGTGAGAAATTTTTTTTTTAATAGAAGATGTACCTATTTTGAAAGAATATATTGACGTGTTTCCATAGGATTTACCTGGACATCCTCCAGAATGATAAATTGAGTTTTCCATTGATTTAATTCCCGGTTCAAGGACCATATCGAAGAACCCTTATATAATGGCCTCTGTGGAATTAGTTGAACTAAAGAAACAACTAGAGGAATTGAGTAATAAGGTATTTATTCACCCTAGTGTTTCTCTATGGGGAGCCCCTGTCCTTTTTGTTAAGAAGAAATACGGATCTATGAGGTTGTTCATTGACTACAGAGAGATCAATGCTATAACAATAAAGAACAGCTATCCCCTACCTCGTATTGATGATTTATTTGACCAACTTCATAGAGCTCAATATTTTTCAAATATTGAACTTCGATCTAGATATTATCAGTTTTATGTGAAGAAGGAAGACATTCCGAAAACAGCATTTTGAACCAGGTATGGGCATTATGAGTTTACAGTAATGCCTTTTGGGTTGACTAATGAACCCTCAGTATTCATGGATATAATGAATAGAGTTTTCAAGGAATATTTTGATGACTTTGTAGTGGTATTTATTGATGATATCTTGGTATAATCTAAAAGCTACAAAGATCATTAAAATCACTTGCGCATTATTCTAAAGACTCTTAGAAGAAATGGATTATATGGGAAGTTTAGAAAGTGTGAATTCTGGCTTGAGGAGATTTATTTTCTTGTCCATATTGTCACTAAGGATATAATCTCTATTGATCCTTCAAAGAGCAAGGAAATCCAAGAATGACCAACACCTACGAGTATAACTGAGGTATATAGTTTTATTGGTTTAGGAGGTTATTATCAACATTTCGTCCATAATTTTTCCCAGTTGTCTAACCCATTAAACAAACTCATACGTAAAGGGGTTAAATTTATTTGGACAAAAGAGTGTGAAGAATGTTTTGAAGAACTAAAGAGAAGATTAGTGAATGCTCCTATCTTGACTCTACCATAGGGGAATGATGAGTTTGTTATTTATAGTGATGCTTAAAAGAAAGGACTTGGTTGTGTCCTTATGCATAAAGATAGAGTTATTGCCTATGCATCATGATAGCTAAAAATTCACGAGAAAAACTATCCTACTCATGATCTTGAGTTAGCAGCTGTAATCTTTGCTCTGAAAATATAGAGACACTATCTCTATGGTGAAAAATGTGAGATTTATACTGATTACAAGATTTTGAAGTATATTTTTTCATAGAAAGAACTCAACATGAGGCAAAGGTGATGAATTTAACTACTCAAAGATTATGATTCCACTATACACTACCACCCAGGGAAGGAAAATAAGGTGGCAGATGCTTTGAGCAGAAAGGATCATATAGTTCTGAATAAGATTAGAGTTGAAAGGGATCCTATGTACATTGATCTAATAAAAATGGATATGGGAATAATCATGGAAGGTAAAACATCGATACTTTTTCAAATGGTTGCCAAAACATCTTTACTAGAATGGATAAAAAGGTCTTAGGCTGACGATGAGGAGTTTCAAAAGAAAATTAAAGTTGTGAACAATGGGAGATTGATCAACTTCATATATGAAGATGGGATTTTGAAATTTGGGAAGAGTCTTTGTGTTCCTAATATAACTAATCTGAAAAGGGAATTGTTATATGATACTCATAGCTCCAATTTATCTATACATCCTGGTATCACTAAGATGTATAGGAATTTGAAAGAAAATTTTTGGTGGGACAACATGAAGAGAGATATTACTGATTTTGTGTTGAGATATATGGTTTTCCAACAAGTGAAAGCTGGAAGACAACATCCTAGAGGATTCATGCAACCTCTTCCCATACCTGAGTGGAAATGGGATGATATTACGATGGAATTTTTCATGGGGCTACTGAAGACTCCTAGAAGGAATGATGCAATATGGGTCATTGTTGATCGTCTTACCAAGTCCGCATATTTTCTTGCTATAAGAGAAGATTTACCACTTGAACGTCTACAAAGACTATGTATTAATGAAGTTGTAAGACTCCATGGTGTACCCCTATCGATTGTTTATGATCGTGATCCCCGTTTTACATCAAGATTCTAGAAAAGTATTCAGAAGGCCCTGGATACTGAACTTCGTTTGAGCACCGCTTACCACCCTCAAACCGATGGACAATCAGAACAGACTATTCAAACCTTAGAAGACATGTTGAGATCTTTCTCACTTGACTTTAAATTTATGTGGGATCAATATTTACCTCCGGTAGAATTTTCCTATAACAATAGCTTCCATTCAAGTATTCATATGGCACCATATGAAGCATTATATGGAAAGAGATGTCGCACACCAACTTGTTGGGATGATATTGGTGAAAGAAAACTCATAGGCCCAGAACTTGTTGAGAAAAGAATGGAAAAAGTGAAGATTATCCAAAACCACATCAAAGAAGCCCAAAGTAGGCAAAAGACTTATGTCGATAACCGAAGGAAGGATTTGGAATTTCAAGTAGGAGGCCATGTTTTCTTGAAGGTATCTCCATGGAAGGGTGTTATACGTTTCAGTAAGAAGGGTAAATTGATTCCAAGGTACATCGGACCTTTCAAAATTCTAGAACGAATTGGAGTTGTATCTTATCGTTTGGCAATGCCTCCAAGTCTCTCCAAAGTTCATGATGTGTTCCAAGTATCACTGTTGAGAAAATACATGCTTGACCCAACACATGTACTCACCTATGAAGAATTAAAACTAGAACCTGATCTGTCTTATTGTGAAGATCCTATCAGAATTTTTGATACCAGAGAACAAGTGTTGAGAAACCGGATGACTTGTCTGGTGAAAGTTCTATGGAGAAATCATAAGATGGAAGAGGTAACTTGGGAACCCGAGTAACTTATGATGAAGAAACACCCAAATCTTTTTATGCAGTAATATTATAGAAATTTAGAGGATGAAATTATTTTAAGGAGGGAATAATGTAACACCCCAAGCTTCCACAGTACGTTTCCCTTTGAATAATGCAGTAGCTTGCATTGTACGCAATTTGGAGTTTTAACACACTACGATCAATGAAACTAGCTGCTATGAATAGTAATACCCACTTTTTGAAATTTTATAAATTTTAATTTTCAAAATGGACTTAATTTTTGGATTCGGAATATCAAAATTAGCTTAGGGTGAATTTTTGGCATTTTTCCGAAAACTTTCAATTTTTGATGAATAGTGAAAAACACTGCGTTATTGTTTAAAACTGACTTTTTATTTAAATAATTAGTTATTTTATTTTAATTTATTTTAGGTAAAAATAGATACATAATACCTATATATGTTCAATGTAATTCAATGGAGTCATTTTATAATAAGTTTAGATATATAAAATTTTATTGAACTTTTTACCGTCTTTTACCCACCTTCTAGGAGCATTTACAAATTTGCATAAAACTTAATTTTACTGCTTATGTGAGTTGAATTTAAAAAATCTGAGAGACATGGTTGACATCAGTAAGTAAAATTTGGTTCAATAATATGAAAATAATTTTTTTGTGAATAGTAACTTTTTTACTTTTATTTACCACGGTTAAAAGTAAATAGGGTCATTAAGGTTAAAATGATATTATAATTACCCTAAAACATGTCCTAATTCTATTGGATAAGTGTAATTCGACCAAAAACAACCTTTGGAATAAAATATGATCCCATTTGGTCCACTTGGATTAGATTAAGACATTTATTATTATTTTATTTAAAGAAGAGTTAAAAGAGTTAAATTCAAAGTTTAATAACTAAAACATTTTTAATATAGGGTTATACATAAGATAAATTTGACTATAAATATTCATTAGAAATCTAAAAAAATTTCATACATAATGGTATTTTATTTATAATTTTTAGACATTAAATAATTTAATTTATTTATAACACAATAATGATGCAGTAATAACCTTATTAATGAAAAATTAAAATAATTGATATTATAAATATACGAATAAATGTAATTTGAGACTTTTTATGAATTCCACTAATTTTTTTTGTTAATATGACATTTTATAGTTTATTAAATAATTTTTTTGAAGTAATCATGCTGTTATGATTTTCAGAAAAACCAAATACTAAATAGTGTCAAAATTGACATAATTGACTTTTAAAAACAAATACTATATTATTAATTGATATAATATTCATAAAAATATAAGGTTCAACCAAAGGAATTATATAAGGTTATATATATTAATAATTAACCACTTGGGATTCACTTGGCTTGTTATAGTAAGTTTATTAACCATATAATATAAAAATACAAAGAGACATGGTAAATGTCAAACTATTTAACTAAGAGTTAAATCTAAAAGATAAGGTTAATATGGTGACCTAAAACTGTATAAAACCTATTTGTTGAGAGGTTTTATACCCATCCCCACATTATCCTAAAAATAAATCATTTTGGAGCCATTAGAAACCGAAAATGATTTTATTATAAAATAATATCTCAAGCTTTTCCTAAAGTGACCCTCACCTCTCTTATAAAAGGGTACTTCCCCTTCTCTTAATTTCACACCTCCAAATCCATTTGGATCATCCAAAACCTGACCAAATATCCTCCCAACTTTCCTCCCTTCATCATAGAGGCCTTACTTTGGTCATAAAGCCAACCTAAGAATCCCTTTTGATAAAATCAAAAGGAAGAACCCGAAGAAGAGGTAAATATTTCATCACCTCTTTCAATTTCTTTTCTTCTTCCACTTCCTCTTTCTTTGTTGTTTCCATTATAAAATAATAACTCCAGTATCTTTTATATACTATGATGTTATTATAAAAATGGTACAACCATATTCATTATTCTATCCATCATATTAATGACAAAGTCACCATGCGTGTGTACATACGGCTTACCATCTCCACGTCGTGGTGTAGTTTGTTATTCAAACACTTCATTATTTGGATGGGTATAATAATGAGTATAACTAATGTAAATAATAAATATAAAATTTTAATTATTCTTTATATATGATATAATATCCAATTACTTACGATTTCACCATCAATATAATGATATTGTCGCTCGTGCGTACATACGGATTACCATCTCCACGAACGTGATAAGATTCATTCCCCATCGTAATAATTAAAGAATAATTTTAATTTTATGATTAAAAATAATTTTTATGAACATAATATAATTTTTTATATGAATAAAATACATCCTACCCATAAAAAACATGGATTACATAACCAAGAATATAAAGGAAAACGAATCAGTTAACACTCAAAAAAATGATACTACTGAAATATTATTAACAAAGAAATATTAGAGGATCATATATGATATCATATTTATGTGTATGGTTCTTGTATAATTTAATAACAATGTTTTAACTATTATAAAAGAGCTTAACATACCATCTACTAAGGAAAAGTACAAGGTAAGGGTTAATTTTACAATCTCTTTATTATCCGAGGTTATTTTTACGTAAGTATCTTCTGAGACCTCTTTATTATCCACATCCCTGTTTCTTAAAAATGTATTTCAATTTTTTTTACTATTTACTAGAATATGGGTTAAATTCATTTATACCCTTACTTGACCATATATGTTTTGAAAGGAATCTTTTCGTCTTTTTCCAAACAAGGTACTTTATGACCTTTTAGACAAAATTAAGGTAAGAATGTCTTTTTTTAACTTATATGGCAGGTGCGGCTATTTTCTGCCATTATAACATCATCAAAGATTCCTATACAAGATTATAAGAATATTTTAAAAATAATTTTTTTTCTTTTATAATTATATAACTTTTAAATGATTTCAAAATAGAAAGAGATATTTCTCTAAAAAAAGTTTTGATTTCATCTATGTCAATATCCTTTGATGAATTTTAAGCTTGTTTGAAGTTGATTTATTATGATAAAAAAATTCCATATTATATTGAATGTTTTTTGATATGTTTGACTGTGGATGTGTTATTTTTACACCATTCATGGTTTATGAATAATGTATTTACATTTCATATGCTAGTTTTAATACGAATGTTTATGTTATGTTTAAACCTTTTCATATGAGGAATGCATTGGACTTAGTAAGTGACGAGTGGAGCCCGCTATAGATCCTCGATGCATAGGTAGGTCTCATGAGACATACTAGTGTATTGGAACAAGTCCTTGAAAAAATCTTATTTGTATTCTTGGCACAAGGCCTTGACTATGTGTTTATGAAGTCTGGAATTATGCATTCCATCATTATGAAATTGACTATTGATATTGCATGTGATTATTTGATTAGTAGAATATCCATGTGAATAATTAAATGGAATTATTTGTTTTATATTGGCCATATTATGCAGAAGTTTATGTTTAAAAGGATTATGTTTTAGTCTTATACATTGCCTTAATTGTTTATGCTTATTTATGAAAGTTTACGCTATATTGTTATCCTTACTGAGCATCTGAGGTCACCCCTTTCTATGTTTTATTTTTCCCAGGATGTTAAGAAATATTTTATGGTTGACCTTCAGGGATAGGCTAATGATATAATTGTGGTCAATGGGGACAAAATTTTGTTGATGTTTTTATTTCATGATGTAATGTAAAACTTATGAATGTATCTAGTATTTCCAAGACTACTAAACTGATCGGTCTTTTGGGATTTGATCCCTTGTGACCATGCCAATGTTATGTAATAATTCACCGACTCTGGGTAACTGGGGTCAGGGAATTACAAAAATAATAATAGGGATGTGTAAAAGCATATCCAATCACTAGGAATTAGAATCAAATGCATAAAATAAAGAAGGCGCTTGAATGGAAAAGAAGAGAGAGAGAGAGGTGTCCCTTACCTTGTATCTGAATGTGTTATTCACTTGATCTTAATATCCTAGATAATAAAATTAGATTAATTAATTAATTAATTCAAAACCTATTACACATATATTTTATTTATTATAATTTTATTACATTCATTTATGGACATTTCAGCGAGTTATGATGTTCAATTTCATTGTTCTGGGAGTGTTCGTTTCATGGTTTCATGGTCAGTTTACTTGAGTATAATTATGGATGTTCTTGTAAAAAGGGAACAATACTTCATAAGTGGAATTAAATGGTATTCATTCACTTATAGAAATTTTAATGATCCTATATATCATTTTTTGCTGACTTTGTAACGTCCTGGCCCGACTGACCACTAAACCGATATCCGGACCGATGGATCACATGACCTCAAGCGCATCTCCCCAAATGATAGAGGCTTCAGAATAGCACTAAGGGCCTAGGGTGTGTCTGTGGGGAGAATATTCCCTCATAGATCATACTATCATAGTGGTATAATGGAATAAATAACTATCAACAACAAAAATATTAATAAATAAATGAAAAAACAATGGAAGACAAATATTAAAATAACTAAATTAAAGTATCCAAAACCAATTTACAACATTTCATGTATGAAAGATTATTATACAAGTGTAAGCATAAATAAATAAAAATAGTGATACAATGTAATAAAATAAAAACTGCCTAATGACTAGATCCACGAGCATCATCTCGATCCTCTGCTCTTAACTCCCATGTACAAGCAAAACAACACATCACAAGCAATGAATCAAAATACATGTAAGAATGTAGGACTACATGGGTACCCTAGTGAAATGGAAGACCAAGTATGGTGTGAGTCATAAATCTCAATAGGCTGGCACTACTAGTATCTATTCCAATCCAGATAATGAAATATAAATTAAGAAGTGTGCCATATATAATAAATGTAGAGTGATAAAAAATTAATAATTGAAACTTGGGCTGGGTTACTAAATGGACACCCATCCTATACCACCACCTACTTTGGCCTAAGTTGGATGTTTATAAAGTATACATGGGAAATGAAGAATAAATATACAAGGTCCAATAGTAACATGGAAAACCAAAGAAGGAATACCCCTAATCTTGAGATTTTTCTTGGGGTATAAATCTCATGTCATAATATAAGTGTTCTAGTAAATTAAGGGAAACATCTCAAGTTCAAGCACAATACATAATAATAATGAAGGATACATCTCATATAATTCAATAATAAAATAGACAAAGCAGTCCAAACAATCCTTCAAATCTAGGTGTGGATTCTTGTGCCCATCCAAGGTGATCTATAAAGAATCCCAAGTATCACAATGGGAACATCTAATAATCCAATACCACTGATCCTATCCAATGTGACCCTTACAATATCCCAAGTATCGCTGTGATGCATGGTAAAATCTGAGTCCATCCCAGGTATCTCACATAGGGGACCGAGTCTCACCCAAGGAATGACATATCCATCTTTCCAAAATGTCCATCCACATTTTCTCCCATATGGAATCAGTATCACTCAGGAGTATAAGAAACCACCTGGTAAGCCCTCGCATGGAAATCCAAAGCACCTCCCATAGTGTGTCAAGTCATAACCAAACGAACACAGTGAGTACATCCGTGGGTCCTTAATACGGAACCCATGTTCTTTCTTGATACATATTAAGAGAGTCATAGTATCCAAGCACATCACAATCAAGTAATATATCAAGGTGATGTATATATCAGTAAACCCATGCTAATAAGGAAGCATTTATAATGACCTAGGTATTTATAGAATAATACATTTTCATATCTATTAATATTTATGAATAAGATATTAATTTTAGTTAAAGAGGACACTTTATCTAATAGCATACCCAACACACAACAATGAGTTTCTCCAAAATCTTAATTTGCACACAACTTTGAGTTATACTGAAAAACAATACAATATTATTATTATTATTTTAAATGGTAGTTAACGCCTAATCGTTGTATTATAGAAAATTAATATAATTAACTATATTATGATTTAAAATATTTGTTAAATATTTTTACATTTATCCAATGATTTTTAGATGATTAAAATGAGAATGAATCCAAATTTAAGCATAAAATACTCTAATATTTTTAAAAGGTCGGTTTACCCCATTTTGATGGAGAACCCTTTTTAAAAATAGTTTTTGTTACTTTTATATGTTCTATTTGAAAAAATTAACTTCTTATTTATAAATGGGACACCAAAATTTACCTTGTTTTAAATTTTGGTATTTTTCTGATGAAATTCATATTTTAATGAATAGTGAAAAATACTGCATTTTAATTCAAAACTATCTTTTCATCTAATTTATTTATATAGTTATATTATCTTTTTAATTTGTTTTAAAGTGTAATTGTATTATGTTTTTATCATTTAATCCATTTTTTTTTCATTTTAAGTAATTCAATATTTAAATTAGACATAAACACATGCCAATCTTTTGATAGTTTTTACTTCTTAAAAACCTGCTTTATGGTTTTGACAATGAAAAGTAATTTTAAATTAATTACTGAAACTTATGTGTTTTGAATCTGAAAAAATGGATTATATATTTGGAATAAGAAGGTTAAAATTGTGTAAATAGATACATTTTATTTTTGGACGTTATGAATAGTAACTTTGGTAATTTTTATTTATCACAGTTAAAGGTAAATCAGGTAAATCAGGATAACAAACAATATGATAAAGATAATAAAATTACCCTAAAACCTACCAAAATCCTATTGGATGAATAAAATTTTACTCATATTACCTAATGGTAGGAATTTATTCATTTAATGGACTTTTGTCAATGAAAGTGATGTAATTATTATTAAAACAAAAGAAAGTGACAACATATCACTCTCTTATCTCTTATAAGTATAATAATTTTAATGTAGAGATAAAATTAATGAAAAATCAAAGATAAATATTATACAGAAATACAATTAAATTATATAAATAATGGGAATTTATTTTTAATTTTTAGATATTAAATAATTACCATAAATATTGACACAACAATGATATCGTAATTATTTTATTAAGAGAAATATCAAATAAATGATATTATAAATATTAAAATAAAAATTATATGAAATAATTTATGTCATACATAATTTTTATGGATGAATATGACATGTTATTATTGAGTTAATTATTTTTTTTCTAAGTAATCAAGTTTTTATGTTTTTTTGAAAAAGTCAAGTATGAATAGTGTCAAAATTGACATAATTCATAACTTAATATATAAAATAGTTTATTAAATGTTTTAAAATTATTAAAAATATAATATTCATCCAAATGGTTATTATAATTCTAAATATGTCTTAAATTGTACTTTAGTTGGTCTTTTGACATGTTATGGTAATTAAATTAACCCACAAAGTGTAAATATTAAAATATCATGGTAAGATTAAAAAGGGTAAAATAAAGGTTAAATAAAAAATATAAGGGTTAATTTTTTTTTAAAAAACTTGTATAATTTTAATTTTATGATGTTTATATGACCCAAAATCATCTTATATTTGAAATAAATTATTTTAGGACCATTAGAAACCGAATATCAATTTATAATAAAATAACATTTCATGAATTTCCTAAAGTTCCCTTCCTCCCTCTTATAAAAGGTCACCACCTTTACACACTTACTCACACATATCAAGCCCATTTTCTCATCCAAATTATTCTCAAATAATATCCCAAAATCTATCCCTTCCTCCCATAATCCTTAACTTGGGCATAAGGAAATTCAAGAACCTTTTGACTCAAATCCAAAGGAGTTACCCGTTTTAGAGGTAGAGTCTTCTCTAAAGTTCCTTTCATTTATTTTCTTTATTCACTTACTATGACATTCTTGTTATATTATTACATAAAAACACTAGTATCATAAATATACTAGGATATTTTTATGATAATTATTCTAACTACACTTATACACACCTTCATCTAATGGATACAAACATACTGTTTCTGTGTACGGTGAACTACTGCCTCACGAAACAATGATTGTTCAATTTTTTCCTACCACCTATCATGGTGTCCATTATTATGGAGATATATTTATATATTATATATATTATATTTATATTTTATATATTCTTTTGTATTTTTTATTTACAATATACCTTTATGCTTTCCATAATGTGTAAATACAATAATTTCATTTAAGGAAGTGCGAATTACCGCCCCCTCAAAGTGATATGACTCATTCATGCCATACATGGAATGTATAAAGTATGTTGTTAGTGAAATTATGTAACATATATAACATAGATATTATACTATAATTATAACATACCTATGTATCATTAAGTTTTCATTCCTTTAAAATGACGATGAAATGAAAGTAGTGTTCATGCGTATGTACAGCCTACCGTCTCCATGAACGATGCATTTCATTTATTATCTAAAAATGTTATAGAGTATTATAAATACATATATACAGGATATATATGATATTTAAATCATTAATAATATTCTGAATATAATGTAATTATGACCACATGGAAAATTTTCATCAAAATAATTTCAATTTTGACTGAAGTACCGAACATCGACAAAACATCCGATATGAACTCAAATAATTAAATAATTTCTATAACATGGTAATAAGTGATATAAAATTAATAATAAAATTTAAAAATGTTATAAATAAAGTGTAAATTAACCTAATTTTCTAATTCAGGAAATTAAAGAACAAATGGGACAAGTCAAATTCAAGGTAAGAGAACTTCTTAACCTAATTTTCATTCTTTAGGTTGATCTTATACTTCTTGAATATATCATGAAATTATTATGTGAGAAATGAATTTTGATAACTTATCATGTATTTATAATTTCCTTATGGGTATTTATAGTGAATACACATAATCAATCTATTTTATTAACAAAATGATATTTGTAAGTGAATTTCTAAACACAATTTCCACTCATTGGGTTTTACACATACTTTGTTGATTATATTATGCCAATATTATGTGTGGAATCACTGTTTATTTATTTATGTTGTAATTTCCACTTCCCTTTGTGTTTATATACTTTTGATACACATAATCAACCCATTTATAAATTATTACATCATTTATACGAACTTTGTAAGGGAAATCTTAACTCAATCTCATTTCATTGAGTTAAATATCCATGTCATTGGTTTTGTTTTTCCAAGAATATATGTGAATGAACTATGATTGTTTTAAAATAAATATCCATTTATATTGGGTGTATTTATATTTTTCACACATAATTATTTTATTGATTTATCCTTAATCTAAGGATAAGATCTTTGTAAGGGATTTTGTCTCAATTTACATTCCATTAAAACTTATTTATTGTTATACACCAATTCACTTTTATATGGTGTATACACTACATTTTGACATATTATATCATGAATATCCTTATTATAATGATATTATATATATATTTTTAATTTTACTCTTTAATTATATTTATTCATGTATTTTCTAAAGTGGTAATGGACTCTTTAACTAAAACATCGTTTTAAATGTTTTAAAGATTTAATATTCTAAATCATTCTATTTAATGTCCATGTTTTAAAAATGATTTTAAGGAATTATTTATATGTGCATGAATTTTTTTAAGTGTAAATTTATTTCAAAAGTTTCAAATTGGTATGGGACACTTTGATTAAAAAATCTTCTTTTAAAATGTTTTAATTGTGTTTTAAAAGGGGATTGATTATTTTAATAACATTAAATGTTTTTTATATATATGTCATAAAAATAATTTATCACTTTTATGTCACTATTATGTTTTTATGTTTACTTTACAAGTTTACCATTTTATTTTAAAATAATTCTTTTTTCATTTATGAGTGCGCAAATTGTAAAGTTGAAATGTGATTTCAAAGTAGAAATGTTATTTTTTCCTTTATACTTGGTTTATGTGTTATGATTATGTTATGGTTCTTTGTAATTGCTTAATTATATGGGTGGTTATATGATAAATGAAGGGATGGTGATCCCATGATAGCTATCCAATACATTGGGTAATGTGACAGAGGTAAATGATAACATTAATCCTAAGAGATTTAGGGAATATACTCTGATGGGTATTCCAAACGTAACGATGATGGTTACTCCCTATGTAGCTGTGATAGCTACAATGTAAGTATGATATAGATTCCAAAAGTGACCTTTATGTTTTATGATTTCTATGAAGTTTTTTAGGAATATCATGATTACATGATGTAAGCTAAGTAGTTTATGTTTTATGGGTGAAAAGTATGATTTTGTGAAAATGTTTTCATGGGTTTTAAATATTCATGGACTAACAGTTTTATTCCTTATTTTATATTCCTTACTGACCTTTTTATACTCATCCCAAGTTTTTGAAATGTTTTTCATTGGGTATAAGTAAGGATAAGAGAAATAAATAATTCAATAATATTTTTATTAAGAAAATAATTCTTGTTTCATTCAGGGAGATTTTATTATTGTGAAAAATTGGATTGAGTAGAAGTGTATACTTTGTAATTTTTTAGATGTAATGTAATAGTTATGGACTAATTCTATAAAACTCAAAACCTGAAAAGTTCCTCAATGTGAAATAAAGTAAATTCTTGATAAAAAATCTTGATTATTTAAGGTTTAAGGATGGGTCCTTATAGTTGGTATTAGAGGTCAGTTTAGATAACTTTAGAGGTTAGGATGTTATCTGGGTGTATGTTAAGGATCCCATATAACCAAGAGGGTTATTATCATATGGAAACATTTGTAGGGTTATGGTAAATTAGGTTTATTGGATAAAAAAACTTGAACAATGGAGATATAAGGAGGTTGATGGATTAGAATAATATAAAATTTTTTATGTTATCTTTACCATATAGTGGATTCCTCTTTTTATAATTCATTTCATGTTTAAGTAATGATTATTTTCAGCAGATTAAGGATCATTTTTCAGGATGGAAGGAAATATATCTTTCACAACTTTCTTATCCCTTCCCAATGATTTGATCATCACTATTATGGAAAATCATGTTCAAATGATTTTGACAGCTTCTTGAGTATTCAAATCACCTAAAAGAAATTATTTGAGTTATCAAACACCTACTCATTTATAAAAGTATTTTATGGGTCATGGTATCTTTTTTATATGATTTCAAGATCTCAACTTGTACAACTCTATCAAAAAGTGAAATTATAGAAGTGGAGTGAACATTTACTTTTTGAAAGTAGGATGACATGCCGAAAGTGAAAGGGAACATCATGAAGATCATGATATCTGGATTCAAGGTATGATTTATTTTATAATCCATAAAGAATGAAACATATTTGGATTGAAATTTATAAATGATAATGATATTTGATCTTCAGGAATGATATATTAAGAAATAAGGTAAAAATTCATAGATAACAGATTATGAAGAACAATAAATGATTAAGAAGTCTACATATAAGGGATTCAAGAGTTATGGTAGATTGTAGGATGATGAAATGTTTTAAAATTATTAATGATATTTTGATTATGGGATTACTTTGGAATACTTTTTTCTAGTATGTGTAACCTTGAAGTTTGATATGTGAAAATTTTATTCAAGGAAGAATTATCTTTTCTTGTGTGGATATAATGGATAACCTTTAGGGTTCATATGATCTTTTTTTTGAGGTGATTAATGGTTATCACTTTTTGGGATGAAAAATAAAAGGTATTAGATAACCTTTGAGGTTAAATAAGGATATGGTTATTTTTGAGGATATTATCTTTTTTCGAGAATGTTATAAGAATGACATGGTTTTTAAAAAAGGACAACCCACAAGATGAATGACAACCCGTCGCGTCCAGCAAGGCCGCAAGAATCGAACCCACAACCGAAGGGAAATAAGGGCGCATCACCTACCACTGACATACATGAAGTCCCTGATTAGTATGACTTATTATTTTTAGTTAAATGATTCTATGGATCAAGAATAAGTTGATTTTGGGAACTTATGTTTTATAAAATGGATATACTTAGTATAGGAAAATGATTTGGTGATTATGTTATAAATGTTATTTTGGAAGACGTTCACTATTTTGGGAACCCTATATTCCTAATGAAAATATAATACTATGAGATTTTATTTTAGTATTTTGGAAGAATCTATGTTTTTATTGTGGACTTATGGTGATTTGGGTTATTTATGGGAGTGATTAACCTATTTTAAAGAATATGTGATTATGTTAATTACTTTTATGTGTGAGACTTTAAGAGTAGTTGATGTTATTTGGAGATAAATGTTAAGATTTATCGTGGAAGGCTATGTGATCAAATCTTTCTGAATTTTGGGTTTCAATATTAGTTTGGATTATTCTTTTTGGAGAATTATATGGAAAATTATTTGTTGAATGGTCTTTGTTGGACTTTGGGATATTGTTTGTTGAATTTTGAAGATTAAGAGTAATATTCTTTTTTATAAAGGATTGTTATTTTTGGGGGATTATCTGATCTTGTACTAACCATTTTAGTTTTGGTTAATGTCTAAAGACAAGGGAAATATATGGTTCATCTTTTGTTGATTATGTGATTCTCTAGATATTGATTCTAGCACTTCAGGTGTGACTAAGTAATCTTGAATATTCATCATGTAACGACCCAAACTTTTTGAGTAGTATATTAACTTACTCTTAATGATTTAATAGAGATGTTAAATGGTTAATGCAGAAAGAGGAGTCGATGGCTTCATCCAGTAGACTCGAACCTTTTGAAGCCCACTTATCAGAGCTTGGGAAGGAGGTGGCATCTTTGGGCTTTGCTTTGGACCAAGCCCAAGCCGAACTCCAGCGTGTCAAGCTTGAACGGAAACGCCTACGGGAGAAGTTCAAGTTAGTAGAGATTACTACTAGGGCAATGTTATCTAATCATCCCTCAGATCCTCTCACCATAGCACACATTACACTTAGGTCATATGCTGGTGTTATAAGGGGCTATGTGACGAGACCTTAGCTTCTTTGTATAATCCTTTGGGATGAATAAACTGAGATTTCTTCCTTTAGCGAAGTTTGTGAAATTTAAAATGTCCGGATAATTTTAGGATGTATTTATTGATGAAATTTTAAAAAAAGGATATTTTAAAATATTTATGTAAACCTTAAATAATTAATGATGTGTAATGATTTTCAAAAAAAGGTCTTCTGCAAAAGTGTTCAATAAGGAATTTGGAGTCTAATAAGATCAACTTATTTTTTGATGAATAGTAAATTATGAATAGTGATTTTACGCTTAGGATTATTAATGTGACCAAATGGAATAGTAATTTCACTCAAAGAAAGTTTTAATATAATTTAGACACCTAGATTAGGTAATGTGATTCAATAAAATGGGTAAATAACGGCTTCATAAATTATTAGTCAGGTATTAGTTTTTTGGGGTGAATAGTGTTTTTTAATTAAAAATTAAATTAAAAAATATTTAGAAAAGTATTTTTATAAAATGGAATTTATTTTTGAACTCAGAGCACCGATATTATGTTATGGTAATTTTTGGGGGTTTTTCTAAAAAAATGAATTTTCGGTGAATAGTGTTTTTATTTAAAAATTAAATTAAAAATATTTAGAAAATTATTTTTATAAAATGGAGTTCATATTTGTAATCAGAGCGTCGATATTTGGTTAAGGTGAAATTTTTGGATTTTTCTGAGAAAGATAAATTTTCGATGAATAGTGAAAATATAGTTTTTAAGTTACAAGTGTTTAATGACATCATTAAATGATGTATTAATTATGTAATCAATATGGTCGACTTATGAATAGTAAGATAAGGTATTAGGTGTCCCAAGTGGCAAATACCATGGGAAAACCCATGGTTTTGCCAAAACCACCAATGAGGTGTCCCTTGGCCATTAATGCCTTGTCCCCTCACTTTCCCTATAAATACCAAGCCATTATCTCATCCTTTGGACTCCAAAATCATTCTCAACGAAGTTATGGCCTCCTTACCTCCCAAGGAGTCCTCCCAAGGTGCCCTCAATCCTCTCAAGGTCCCAACCTTCGAGTTTTAAGAGTTACGTTTAAGGTAAGGGATCCGACCTCTCTCTTTCCTTTCAAGTAATCTCTTTTATGTCATTTCTTTTATGCTCCATATTATTATTTTGGAGGATGTTATTTTATATTCATATTACTGCCCTTTTTATGTTCATATGATAAGAGACCCCCTCTTTCTCTCATCAATTCTTTTTAAGAATGTTTAAGTAGCGCCGTTAGGCTGCCGAATTTTTTTAAGGAATTCTTTCACCCTTCTCTTTTTCAAAGTTCTACTTTCATGTCAAGTATTTAAAGTTCCTTTTTATTATGTTGGGGTATGATCTCTATATATATCATACTGAAATCTTATTTTCATATTACAAGAGACCCTATTTGATCTTGTCAATTAATTTTTTTTAAGTGACGCCGTTAGGCTGCCGAATTTTTATAAGAGAAATCTTATTTTTATCTTACTTCCATGTTTTTAATTTCAAATGGTATGTCCTTAAAATTTCATTACCATGACCCATATCCTTTATATTTTGTCCCTATACTATTTTTATAGATCTTTTATGAGTGAGTGACCCATGTCCCCTCTCTTTTCAACGTTTTCTAAAACCCTGTAACGTAGCCATTATGCTGCAGAATTTTTGTCTCAAAATGCCTCTATCTTTTTCCCAAAATTATTTTATGTTATTAAGTGAATACTCAAAGATCTTATTTATACAGGGGTATTCACATATATATAAAAATGTTCTATTTTCAATTCTGGGATTTACATACATGAAACCCTCTTTCCCTTTCCGTGGGTTTAAAGTGACATAAAGATCATATCTTTAAAGCAGTTTTTAAAACGTTATGATTTTGAAATGAAACCCATTTCTTTTATGATATATGGGTTGTTTATGAAATGATTGATGATGATATATGTGGCTCACATGATAATAAATTCATTTCAAGGGTGCGCCCAGATAGCTCTCCAATGCATTGGGTAAAGACTTAATCTCTAGAGATGACCTTTTAATGAACCTAGGATGAACTTAAGGAGAAGCATTTCAAGTGTTTAAGAAGAATGTTTTTTGTTGTTTTCATGTATTATGTTCCTGGTTTCCAAGACACTAAACCTTAAATATCCTCAGTTTTGTATAATGTAATGAAATTTTATGTTATAAAAAGACGGGATGCTATACATCATTTGGAGAAAATATGAGTTTGTGGTAGATATTTATTAAAGAATGAAACTCTACTTGACAAGTAAGTATGTTTCTTTATGTTCTAATTCAAGATCATAAATAAATTCCTCAAATTAATGAAAAGGACCTTAAAAAAAATGTTTTCCATTTAATTTTCCTATTGTGGAATCAAATACCATTTAACCCATCACAAGTTTGTGGTTTTCAGATTGTTAGCGTTCTCCTAATCATGTTTTATATCACTCTCCATCAGAACAAGATGGTTCTTTTTTCTTCCATATCCATGTTTTCCTACATGTAATCCTAGTATGTGTTATCTTAGGTGACCTTTTTTACTTCCATTTCATTCTTTTAAAGCTATAGTTTTATTGACTCTTTTTCTAATTTGGGATTTTCAATGAATGTTATGAGCCCAATTTTAAAATTGCGAGGACGCGATTTCCAAAAAGGGGGAATGATGTAATGACCCAAGTATTTATAGAATAATACATTTTAATATCTATTAATACTTATGAATACTATATTAATTTTATGTTAAGGATGACACTTTTTTTGATAGCATACCTGACACACAACAACGAGTTTCTCCTAAATCTTATGTTGCACACAACGTTGAGTTATACCAAAAAATAATACATCATCATTATTATTATTTTAAATGGTTGTTAACGCCTAGCCACTGTATTATAAATAATTAATATAATTAAATATATTATGATTTAACATATTTGTTAAATGTTTTTACAATTATTTAAAGAATTTTAGAGGCTTAAAATGAGAATGAATCCAATTTTAATCATAAAATACTCTAATATTTTAAAAAGGTTAGTTTACCCCCTTTTGATGGAAAACCCCTTTTAAAAATAGTTTTTGTCACTTTTATATATTATATTTGAAAAATTAAACTTCTTAAGAGAGACAAAAAAATTTACCTTGGTTGAAATTTTGGTATATTTATACTGAAATTCATATTTTAATGAATAGTGAAAAATATTGCATTTTAATTCAAAACTACATTTTCATCTATTTTATTTATATAGTTAGATTATCTTTTTAATTGGTTTTAAAGTGTAATTGCATTATTATTTTTATCATTTAATCCAATTTTTTTCATTAGAAGTAATTTCACATTTAAATTGAACATAAACACATGTCAATCTTTTGATAGTTTTACTTCTTAAAAACCCGCTTTATGGTTTTGACAATGAGAATTAATTTTAAATTAATTACTGAAAATTCTATGTTTTGAATCTGAAAAAATGGATTCCATATTTGTAATCATATGGTCTAAATTGTGTAAATAGGTACCTTTTATTTTTGGATGTTATGAATAGTAAATTTGGTAATTTTTATTTACCACAGTTAAAGGTAAATCGGGTAAATTAGGGTAACAAACAATATGATAAGAATAATAAAATTAATCTAAAACCTTAAAAAATACTATTAGATGAATAAAAGTCGACCCATATCACATAAGGGTCGGAATTTATTCATTTAATTAATTTTTTCCCATGAAAGTGATGTAATTATTATTAAAACTAAAGAAAGTGACAACATGTCACTCTCTTATCTCTTATAAGTATAATAATTTTAATATAGAGATAAAATTGATGAAGCATAAAAAATAAATAGTCTCAAAAAATATAATGAAAGTTTCTTCACAATGGGAATTTATTTTGAATTTTTAGCGATTAAATAATTGCCATAAATATTGACACAATAGTGATATCGTAATTATTTTATTAAGAGAAATATCAAATAAATGATATTATAAATATTAAAATAAAAATTACATGACATAATTTATAACATCCAAAAAATTTATGGATTACTATGACATGTTATTATTGAGTTAATGATTTTTTTTTGAAGTAATCAAGTTGTTATGAATTTTTGAAAAAGTCAAGTATGAATAGTGTCAAAATTGACATAATTCACAACTTAAAATATAAAATAGTTCAATAAATGTTTTAAAATTACTAAAAAATATAATATTTATCCAAATGGTTATGATAATTTGAAATATATCATAAATGGAACTTTATTGGGTCTTTTGACATGTTATCATAATTGAATTAACCCACAAAGTGTAAATAATAAAATATCATGGTAAGATTAAAAAGGGTAAAATAAAGGTTAAACAAAAAATATAAGGGTTAAAAAAATATTAAAAACTTATCTAATTTTAATTTTATGATTGGGATAAAACCCAAAATAATCTTATATTTTAAATAAATTAGTTTTGGAACATTAAAAACCGAATATCAATTTATACTAAAATAATATTTCAAGACTTTCCTAAAGTGCCCCTCCCCCCTCTTATAAAAGGTTACCACATCTACACACTTACTCACACCTATAAATCCCCTTGAATCATCCAAATTTTAATCAAATAATCTCCCAACATCCCTCCATTACTTCTATAATCCTTAACTTGGGTGGAAGGCAATTCAAGAAATCCTTTTGGCTCAAATCAAAAGGGGTTATCCGTTTTAGAGGTAGCGTCTTCTCTAAAGTTCCTTTCATTTATTTTCTTTATTCAATCCCTATGATATTATTATTATATGATTAAATAAAAACACCAATATCCTCAATATACTAGGATTTTTTTATGATAAGTATTCAAACTACACTTACACACACCTCCATCTAATGGATACAAACATATTGTTTCTCTGTACAGTGATCTACTGACTCACGAAACGATGATTATTCAATTTTATCCTACCACCTCTCATGGTGGTAATTATTATGGAACTATATTTATATATTATATATATGATATTTATATTTTTTATATTTTTATATAATTTTTATTTACAACACATCTTTATGCTTTTCATAATGTGTAAATACGATAATTTCATTTGAGGAAGTGCGGACTACCGCCACCTCAAAGTGATATGAATCATTAATTCCATACATATAAAATATAAAGGATGGGGTTAATGAAATTATTTAACATATATAATATATATATTATACTATAATTATAACATACCAATGTATCATTTAGTTTTCATTCCTTTAATATGACAATGAAATAAAAGTAGCGTTTATGCGTACGTTCGACCTAATGTCTCTATGAACGATGCATTTAATTTATTATCTCCAAATGTTATGGACTATTATAAATAAATATATATAAAATATATATGATATTTTAATCATTACTAATATTTTGGAGATAATATACTTATGACCACATGGAAAATTTTCATAAAAACAAGTTCATTTTTGACTGAAGTACCGAACATCGACAAAACGCAAAATACGAACTAAAATAATTAAATAATTGATATAACATGGTAATAAGTGATATAAAATTAATAATAAACTTTAAAAAGGTTCTAAATAAAGTATAAATTAACCTAATTTTATTATTCAGGAAGTTAAAGAATGAACAGGACAAGTCAGATTCAAGGTAAGGGAATTTCTTAACCCAATTTCCATTCTTGGGGTTGATTGTCTACTTCTTGACTATATCGTGCTATGATTATGTGAGAAATGAATTTTGATAAATTATATTGTATTTATAATTTCCTTATGAGGATTTATATTTAATACACATAATTGATCTATTTTATTAACAAAATGATCTTTGTAAGGGAATTTCTAAACTCAATTTCCACTCATTGGGTTTTACGCATACTTCGTTGATTATATTTTTCCAAGATTATGCATGGAATCAATGTTTATTTATTTAGGTTGTGATTTACACTTACCTTTGTGTGGATATACTTTTTATACACATAATCAACCCATGGATAAATTCTTACGTCATTTATATGAACTTTTTAAGGGAAATCTTAACTCAATCCCATTTCATTGGTTTTTTTTCTAAGAATATGTGTGAATGACCTATGATTGTTTTACACTAAATATACATTTATATTGGATGTATTTATATTTTTCACACATAATTATTTCTTCTATTTATCCTTAATCTAATTATATGAACTTTGTAAGGTATTTCATCTTAATTTACATTCCATTGAGACTTATTTGTTGCTATACACCAATTCACCTTTATATGGTGTATATACTACCTTTTGACATATTATATCATGAATATACTTATTCTCATGATATTATAAGTTTTGTTTAATGTTATTTTTTAATTCTATTTATTCATGTATTTTCTTAAGTGGTAAGGGACTCTTTAACTAAAATGTCGTTTTAAATGTTTTAAAGATTTAATCTTATAAATCCTTCTCTTTCGTGTACATGTTTTTAAAATTATTTTAAGGAATTATTTATATAGACATGAATGTTTTTAACTGTAAATTCCTTTCAAAAGTTTAAAATTGGTAGGGGAAAATTTTATTCAATAATCTTCATTTAAAATGTTTTAATTGTGTTTGAAAAGGGGATTGATTATTTTAATAATATTTAATGTTTTTTATATATATGTCATAAATGGAATTTCTCACTTTTATGTCACTATTATGTATTTATGTTTACTTTAAAAGTTTACCATTTTATTTTAAAATAATGTGTTTTAATTTATGAGTGTGCATATTGTAAAGATGAAATGTGATTTCAAAGTGGAAATGTTATTTTTCCTTTATGCTTGTTTTATGAGTTATGATTATGGTATGGTTCTTGGGAATTACTTAAGTATATGGGTGTTTTCATGATAAACCAAGGGAGGGTGATCCCATGATATCTCTCCAATTCATTGAATAATATGATATAGGTAAATGATAAAGTTTCTCCTAAGAGATTTAGGGAATATATTGTGATGGGTGTTCCAAACATAACCATGAAGGTTACTCCCTATATAGTTGTGAAAGCTACAATGTAAGTATGATATGGATGCCATGAGTTACCTTTATGTTTTATTATTTCTATGAAGTTTTTTAAGAATCTTATGATTGCATGATGTAAGCTAAGTATTTTATCTTTTATGGGTGAAAAGTATGATTTTGTGAAAATGTTTTCATGGGTTTTAAATATTCATGGACTAATGGTTTTATTCCTTATTTTATATCACTTACTGACATTTTTATTCTCATCCCAAGTTTTTGAAATGTTTTTCATAGGGTATAAGGAAGGATGATAGAAATAAAAAATTCAAGAAGATTTTTATCAATAAAATAATTCTTGTTTTATTTAGGGAGTTTTATTATTGTGAAAAATTGGATAGAGTAGAAGTGTCTACTTTGTAATTTTTGAGATGTAATGTAATAGTTATGGCCTGATTCTCTAAAAATATAAACCTTAAAAGACCCTAAATGTGAGAGAAAGTAAATTCTTGATCAAAAATCAAGATTATGTAAGGTTTAAGGCTGGGGACTTATAGCATCTCAATATCACATGCTTACCAAGTATTTCATATAGTTCAAGCCACTAAGTAAGGGTGAAATCATAAAGAAATTTTCATAAGAAATGAAATATAAACCAAGGAATAATGCCTTAACATACCTCATATCACATTTCATTAATACATTTTTATGGCCCAAACTATTAATCTTGGACAAACATTTCATTCAATCCAAGCCAATCAACTTGGAACAAGCAATATGCATAAAAAAGCATAGCATAAGGCACTTGGAATAATGATACAAGTAAGAAATTACACACATAAAAACATGGAATAACATTTATATAATAACATTATATCAATGCAATTTAATTAATCCAATCTATCAAGAATAATCATTCAAATATAAAGTTATAGGCATGCGGCTCAATCCAACTAACTATAGAATATGGCCAAAGACAATAGGCACTAATCCTAAGCATAAGAAATGGGGAATGTTCTTACCATCCCTTGGGGTCATTAAATTATAAACCAATTAATTCATTTTAGGTAAGGAAGAATCATTTAACATGGCTCAATAGGCACTTGGGAGGCACTATGGTTAAGTGGGAAACTACCCACATGGGTAATCCCATTAATGAATCAAGCTATCCGATTAAACATACAAGGAAATTTATTTATCAAGGTTTAAAAGACACTTAGAAGGTGTCATTGACAAATAAGAGTTTCCCTACTTGGGTATTACCATTTATTAAAAATATTATTCCATTTATAAAATGGTCCATGTACTTAGAAGGTGTCATTGTAAAGGGGAAATCACTTATACGTTTAATTCCAATTAAAAACTAGGCCAAGCACTTAAAAGGTGTCTTGGTTCATTTAACATTTATTTTCAAGGGGGTAACTCCATTGAAGAACATCTATAAGTGATATATTCTAAACATGTCACATTCCAATAGTGATAACAAGTCATAAAGAACTACCAAGCAATATGGTCAAGCAAGCTAAATAAACATAAATTATCACTGTGATTTTTCGAAGACAGTGCATCTCTGTTGGAGGGGTTTTATTATAAAAACCATGAATTTTATTTCAAAAAATTCATGTATCATAACAAAGAATTTATTCTAAAAATAATCCAACACTAATTAAATGAAATAATGTAGGAAAGCAATAAATTAATGCATTATTAAATTTAATAGCAAGAGAATGAGATCCTACCTCAAGAAGTAGTCCAAGCCGAATGCTTTGGAACTTGACACTTTTATTGATGACAACTCAAAGCTACTACTACCCCCTTATAGTATATTCACCTTCACATATATATAAGGGAACCTAGCCCCTATGAACATATTCTCATGGCCATGAATATTTGCAAGTGGATCTTTACATATATGCTTATATGCATACACCCATCTCCACCCACACATGAATGTATTTTCATATTATACATAAGACCACCTAGACCCATATATATATATTCACTTCCATGGATGAATATACACATAATGAGGGAACTTATATATAAATATTTCTATTAATTCATATGTGATGAGCCGCCTTTGACAACGGCAACTCAAACCCACATCAAGGGCAACCCAACACACTACAACAATTATTAAGAAGTCAAAAAAACTGCAGCAAGGTTCAATGAACCTAAAAAAATTACCAGGGACTCAAAAACACTTAAATAACCTAAATTAAATAGGGAAAGATAAGGCAATGAGTAAAAACCTCACCTCAAAGTGATGACGACAAGCCGAAACGAACCAATCTGCTTCACCTTCGGCGGTGGATGTTAGAAAGAAGAAGTCTCGAGAAGCCTTATACATGCCCTAGAATTGAAAGAAACACAAAAACTAGATTAAACCTTGACTTAAGGTTCAACAAAACCTCACCAGGTGATGGGGAGACTGAAAATCAACTGTAAAATAAGAGGGAAGAGAGCAAAGAGTCTTACCTCATGACATCGAATGAGAAACAAAATAAAATACAATTGAAATCGTCGCAGAAGTAGGGAGACAGAGAGGGGGTTGCATGAGAGGGGGTTCGACCAGGGGGTTTCACACGTCGAGGGTAAGGGGTGGAGGGAGAACCCTTTGATTTCTCTTAAAACTTTACAAAAAAAAGAACAACAACAATAAAAACAAAAACAACAACAATAATGATCATAACAACAACAATAATAACATTATTATTATTAATAAATCTTTTTATTTTATTTTAATTTTATCTAATTTAACTTCTTTAAAAGAAAACATTGCAGTGTCTCAACTCTCAGAATTAAGTTCAGAATCTCAGTTTTAAAAATGACTCATCTAGTAAATGAAAAATTTAAATTCCCTTAGAGTTTATCATCCGGTTTAAAACATAGGACATCACAACCTCCCCAACTTAGAAATTCTCTTCCCAAGAATCCTTTTAGAATAATGAACTCATCACACGACCTACAAGGGCTGTGAAATTTCATTCAAACAGTTGTGATGTGTTTCTAAATTCCCAACACACCTTCAAGCATTACTTAATCATATGACACTTAAGTCATCCCAACTCGATCCAATGCTCGATTATCCAACTAAAACACTAAGAAGTAGATCACACAAGCTTGTTAAGATATATACAGGATCACTTCATCATATATTTTAATATTATAGATGATGGTGCTCCCAACCATAGGCCTCAACATCAAAAGGGATCAATTCCAAACCATAGTACACCCCACCATCAAAATTGTCTACAAAGAATGATATAACATTCCAACGATGCTTCTGGCATGAATTTTAGGACGATTGAATAGTCAACACACACTGTACTCACTTCCACCAGATGACATGCCCAAAAACAGTCCTTTACTAACTGCAAACCTCAACAAGGAGGATAACAAGTCAAGACACTCCAGCCGACCAACAAAAAACATGATCGTCTTAGATGATTGACATTTTACAAACTGAACTACGATGCCTTCTCCCAAGGCACCTCATATTTACAATGAACACATTCACCAAATCCCTTACCCAAATTCTGATGACAATCCTTGGTCAAACCATCACCTAACCATTTTTAAACTATTGGGCCTCAATACATATAAGGGTATAACCCCAATCCAACCCATCAGAATCTTCCCGACCTTCTTAAACATCAACTCCGATCCCTATAACAAGTTTAGGATAACCTCATATTTAGAAAACTACAGTCCAAGGAACTAACCAAAGTATTCCATACCCCATGATTACAAAAGAAATGTTGGTATAAGGCCAAAACGTTGACATCAGAACACTAACTGAGCCTAGAGCGACATCCTCCTGGTGGTAGAGTCATAGAAGAACTACTGGTGTCCAAGATTCCTTCCAAGGAATTCCTAAAAAAGAACCTATGTATCACTCGGAACTAACAAAGGCTCAACAAGAACCACACGTCCACATGAAAACACTAAGAAAAACACCCAAACAATCCCAACTGCTATAAATCTTTAGCGCGAGGTAAGACTGATGCTCTCTTAGTGCATCAAGGACGATGTCAAAGGTAGGGTACATGATCACCGCTAATAAGAATACACTAAGTGGAGTTTTAATATTAACAAAAGGTTTAAAGACACTTCCATCATTCCCAAGATGAAGTGCTTGGTTTGGTTCCGAACCTACCAAACCAAAATACCAAAAGGAAGAACAATCAAACCACTACCGGTCAACGTTTTTAGAAATGAACTCGGATTCACCTACCAATGAATCGACACCAACCAATCAAGAATCCTTTACCACCCGAGGCATTCCGTGATCGATCAATATTCACCACCAAAGTCTAACCAAAACCATTGGATTTTTCAAAGGGTTGTGTTCATTTCCAGCCACATTAATATCATGCTTCCAATAAAGCACCGACATTAAAACAAAACTTTCCAGCCTCAAAGGCATTCAAGTAAAAATGAACATTCCCCAATGGTCCTCTTAGGTTGTGTTTCTTCCACCTGAAATGACACATTTACAAAAACTTACCTGACACTCCCCACCTCAAGAGTGTTTTATGCATCAAAGAAAGAGATAGACCAACCAATCATAAGCGTACTAGGTTAGATTTAACTTAAACTCAAACATAAGGCATTTGACATGAAAAAAAATAAAACCCAACTAAACATCATGTCAAAACACTTGATCTTCAAGAAATTCATCCTAAGAATTGGGGCTAATTTTATTTCTTTAACTCACAAGTCACTCTACTATGGAGATGACCCATGAATGTATTAAACAACTTAAGGATCAATGACTTCACCGAACTCAACCAGTTTGTTACAACATTTAGCACTCGATAGGAACCACATATGTGAATGTATACTACCTAGAGGTTTCAGAAGAAAGTGGAACATCCTAGATACTACCCATAGGCTTATCAACTCCATGAATTCAAGTATTGTATGGTCAGTACAAGAGATTTAACCCAACATTGTATTTCCCTATACGACCTTTACCTTGGATGATGACATATTATGTCATCCATTACTGAGGAAGAAGAAAAGGTGGGGGGGGGGGTCAAACAACTTATGAAGTATCCGACCATGCCCTAGGAATGTCTAACTTTCTGAAACCAAGAATCACTCGATGCTCACACCCATAACAAAGGTCAAAGATACAACAACCACCCATCTAACAAAGGGTTTCATTTAGAAGTTATGAGCCCTATGAGGGATAAAGACACCCAAACGACAACAAATGTTAGGAAATATTGCCACATTTAGCAAGGAACTGAAACTCTAAGGGTGATACCAACTGCAATCCAACCCCTTATAAAAATAGAAATGTCGACCCAAAACAAGGTCACGTCGAACAAGTTACACTAGGCCTTAAGCCTATAATTTAAGCCATTACTAAAAGAAAACAACCTAGAGAAGAAACCTATAGTTTCATTCTAAGACAAATCAAAGGATGGATTAATCTAACCTTACATGAGGGTTTAAATAGAGGACACCACTACAAGTTTCATTTCCAAAACCTTCACATTTAATTACATTTATTCTTTAAACTTTAAAAGATTTAATTCAAACATCAAGTACAAATTTTTTTTAAAAAATCACTTGGTACTTGATTTAACCAAAGCATAAAAGAAAAATAGGCAAGTCTTATAAAACTTCCTTTTTAACCATTTAAAATTTATTAACATCCCATCTTTATTAATAAATTTATCATATAAATTCATTTTTAATAGATAAAGAGACTGTGAGGGTCCCACTGATCCAAATTGGGTTCTCTAGAAAGAAACCCAATAGTAGTTTCTTAGTTTTAGAAATAAAAAACACTTAAATGGGTCATCCCATTAGTTACATTTCCTAAATGGCCTAATTGAGTCCAATTGCACATTTTAGAAGGTAATCAATTGATTTTAGATCAAAATTAAATAGCTTTCACATTTATACCATTTCAAATATAACATGATCATATATATAACGGTCTAGTGATATGAGTGTCCATATACCAACCCATAAAGTTCCCATACACTTTACAGGTGGCATTCGACTCCCATTTAATCAAAATCAATTCACTCGACATTTAACTTTAGCAACCTTTACATTTTAACAACATCATTAAAATGTATAGATATATATTATTCTCAATATGGTTTGAATATACAGGTTACTATTTCATAGTTATAAGGATCCCATACACCTTACGATCAAAAAAAAGTTCCTGTTCATTCCCAACCCATTTGTTTCCAGCCCTCCCATGCAACCAATTTACTTATTTAAAAGAAAACAAAGCATGCCATTACAAGCAGCTAACACAGAGAAACATGCTATTAAGAACTAAAGCATGGCACAAAAAATAGGAAAGGAATGAAAATTAAATAGGTATGATGGTATAAAATCACCTAAACATGTCATACAAGCAAGCATGACATAACACTCAAGGAACAAAAATCAAATCAGCAAGCAGTCTACATATGCAACTACATGGCATGCCATATGCATGACATGTTAATTTCAATGTGCCTATTATGATGCATGTGATGTTTCTTCCTTTCCATACCAAACCAAGGGAAAAATAACACAAATTCCATAAATCAATAAGCATCAGAAAGTACACCAATTAGTCTAGGTGAAATCAAATTCAACTGTAATATCAAAGAACATGAACATAAATTCCCAGCCATGGCTACTTGGTCATTTCCCCGTACATGAGGTGACCAGTCTCAAGAAAGACTATTTACCAAGTACTGACACATTCTTAATCTCCTTTGTACCTCCCCAAAATAGTAATACAAAGGAAAAATAAGCTATGATTCCACTTTGTAACATCCCAGCATGGTTGACCACTAAACAGGTAGCCAGACTGGTGGGTCACATGACCTCAACATCTCCCCAAATGCCAGAGGCTATTGACTAGCAGCGAGGTACTAGGGTGTGTTCATGGGGATACTATGACCTCATAGATCAGAGTATCACAGTGGTATAACAGAATAAATAGCAGTCAAAAATAGAAGCAATAATAAACAAATGAAAAAAACATAGGAAAAATATTTAAATAACCAAATTAAAGTGTCCAATGCCAATTTACAACATTTCATGTATGAAAGATAATGCTGCAAGTCCTACCATAAAGAAATAAAAATAACAATACAATGTAATAAAATAAAATCTTCCCAATGACTATCTCCACAAGAATCTCAAGCATCAACTTGATCCTCTACTCTTAACTCTCACGTACAATAAAAGCAGCACAACACAAGAAATGAATCCAAAGACCTGAAAGCATGTAGGGTTGCTCGGGTACCCCAGTGCAATGGTGGCCTGAGCAGGGTGTGAGACATAAATCTCAGTAGGCTGGCACCACTAGTGTCTAGACCAATCCATACAATGTAATATAAATTAATAAGTTTTCTATATATAATAAATGCAGAGTGATAACAAATTAATAATAATAACTTGGCCTGAGTTCCTAAATGGACACCTGTCCCATACCACCTACTTTGGCCTAAGCCTAAAGTTTATAAAGTATACAAGTGAAAGGAATAATATATATACAATGGAAAATAGTAACATGGAAAACCAAGGAAGTCATACCCCCAAGATTGAGCTTTGTCTTGGGGTATAAATCCCATTTCATCACATAAGTGTGATAGTAAATTAAGGGAAACATCTCAAGTGAAAGAAAAATACATAATAATAATGAAGTATGAATCTCATATGATTCAACAATCAAACAGACAAAGCAATCCAAATAATATGTCAAATCCAGGTGTAGAGTCTCTTGCCCATCCAAGAAAATCTATTAAGAATCCCAAGTATCGCAATAGGAACATCTGATAATCCAATACCACCAAGCCCATCCAAGGTGTCCCTTACGACATCCCAAGTATCACTGCGAGGCATGGTAAACTCTGAGTCTGTCCCAGGTATCTCACATAAGGGACCGAGTATCACCCAAGGCACAACATAGCCATCTTTCCAAAAGGTCCATCCATAGTTTCTCCCCTAGGGAACCATTATCACTTAGGAGTAAAAGAAACCACTCGGGAAGCCCTCGCATGGCAAGCCAAATCCCTGCCCCTAGTGTGTTGAGTCATAACCAAAAGAACATGATGAGTCTATCCATTGGTCCTTAATACAAAACCCATGTTCTCTCCTAATCTGTATCAAGAGAGTCATATTATCCAAGAACATTAAAATCAAGGCATACATAAAGGCAATGTGTATATCAATAAACACATGCCAACAAGAAAGCATCTCAATATCACATGCTTACAAAGTATTTCATATAGTTCAAGCCACTAAGTATGTAGAGACCCAAAGCTTGAAGTACATGGACATTACATTATTTTTGTGGAATAATTAATACATAACAAAAACACACACCGAAGGACCATAATAGTTTAGTGTCTTTGGAAACTCGGAACATAATCTTCTAATCGTGGTGAAAGATCTTCAACATCTCCCATAAAGATCTTCCCCTTTTGTTTTCTTACCTAAAACCTTTATTTATATCCCGGGGAAAAGAAAACATATAAAGGGTGAGCTCAAATGCTCAGTAAGGGTAAGCATGGAGAAAATAAAACAAACCATATACATTTGAATATAAAAACATGAACATAATGTTTAAACATCGAAATCTTTAGCAATGACATAAAACATGGCAGTACGTAAGACATAGATCATAATGGAACATCAATCACGATAAAATAGCATGGGAATAAAACATTTAATTGTGGAAACCATTAATCACATGTTATGATTTCTATAGTAGCTAAGGCATTGCTGCCAAGACCATCTTAGTGGACAAAGTCCCTTTCTGAATCGAGTTCACTCCTCGTTTCAGTCCTGTAACACTGAACCGTATTAACTTACCATTCCAGCCATGTATATCTCAAGAGATATAAATCTTTACCCAATGCATTGGAGGGAGATATAGGTCCCACCCATCTCATAATGAAATCATTCTTACCTGTGCCACAATGTGAACATAAATAATTCATCATCACCCAAAGTATAAAATGGGTTTCATAAACATCATCCCATCATAACATAATCCATACAAAACAAAATGGATATCATTTAATCATAATAAAAGTGAAACCATATAAATCATAGAGAAATTATACTTGAAATATACACATATGAAATAATGTTATCTTAGATGGAAAATGGTTTTGATAAAACACTAGAAATAAATTCTTGAGGAAAATATCCTTTCTTCTTCAAAATCATTTTCTTTTCACAAAATACCATGCAATTTTAAAAGAAAAAGATTTTTTTGAAAATAGTTATGAAATATTGTTGAGTAAGATTCTTTAAAATAAGGATTTATGAAACCGTAAAAATCCTTTCATTCCGTATAAGTTAAAAAAAACATTCTTCTCGTACTTTTGCCGGAAAAGTCAAAAAGTACCTCATATGGTAAACAAAATAAATATTCCTTCCATAGGATGTGGTAAAAGTAAAAAGGGGTAAAAATGACTTTAAACATACATGGAAGAAAAGTAAACATTTTATGAAAACATTTTGAGAACATATGGAAATGGATAATAAACATAACCCCAATAAATACTTACGAATAAACAATCTCGGATAAGAATGAGATTGGAATAATTATCCCTTACCTTAGGTCTGATATGCTTCGTACGTATCCAAAAATCCTGTATAATGATTTAAATAATGTCATTGACTTATTACAGAATCATATTCATTGTTATGATATCATATATGGTTCACTTATGACTTTATATTACCCGTTCTTTTGTAAATTCCACGTTAAAGCAGCGTTTTGGGTAAAATCATTTCATTTATCGTACGTGTTTCGACTTGTTGTTCTTGAATTTATTACTTATATCCTGATTTACTTAATTACAGAATGTAAAACATGATTTATATATAATATATATTCAGCATATACATATATATATATTATAGATCGATAAATGGAATGAAATACACCGTTCATGGAGACGGTAGGCCGTACGTACGCATGAACGCTGTTTTCGTTTCCTTATTGAATTGAATAGAATTAAGTACATGAAATACATATATATATATATAAATAAATAAATTATCATTATTATGTCATATATTTTATTATTATTCATTATATATACTTTATAATCATTCATTAATGGTTAACATGGAGAATGAATCTCATCGCGTAGTGGAGACGGTAGTCCGTACGTACGCACGAGCGATGATATCATTCCCATGATCGTGGAATTGTATTGAAGTGTATGTATAATATTTAAGAATAAATATAAATTTAAAATAATCATATATAGTTATTTATTTACACAATTATACCCATCCAAGTAAGGTGGTGGTCGAAAACATATTACACCATGGCGTGGAGACGGTATTCCGTACGTACGCACGCGCGGTGATTTCATTTTCCGTATGATGGATAGAAAGTGAAATAGGATTTTTTAATATTTATAATAACATATTAGTATATAATTAATACTGATATTATTACTTTATAATGAAACAACTAAAGAAGATAAAGTAGAAGAAGAAAGAAACTTGAAAGAGTCGGTAGAAGGGATTACCTCTTCCTCGACGCACCTCCTTTAAACTTCTTCCTAGGGAAATAGAGTTGGTATTTTGAGAAGACCAGAACCTCTATGATATAACTAGAGAGGTTTAAAATAGGAATTGTCAGGGGTTATCCAAGCTTCAAGGCTCAAAAGGGTGTGAATAGAAGAGGGAAGGGGTGCCCTTTTTATAAGGGAGGAGCGGGGCACCTTAGGAAAACATAAAATATTATTTTATAATAAAGTCATATTCGGTTTTTAATAGCTCCAAATTGATTTATTTCTCAGATAAGGTGGGGATGGGTCTAAATACTCTCAAAAAATAGGTTTTATACAAGTTTAGGTTACTATGTTAACCTTATCTTTTAGATTTAACTCTAAGTTAAATAATTTAACTTTTACCGTGTCTTCTTGTTTTCTTACACTATATGGTTAATAAACTTACTATAACAAGACAAAAGTACTCCAAGTGGTTAATTATTAATATATATATCCTTATATAAGTCTTTTGGATGAACGTTATACTTTTAGGAATAAAATAACAATCAATAATATAATATTTTTTTAAAAAACTATTTTATGTCAATTTTGACACTATTTGGTAATTGATTTTTTTGAAACTCATAACAGCATTATTAGTTCTAAAAAAGTTAATTAAATAAATAATAACATTTCATATTAACCTATAAAATTAGTTTAATTCATAAAAAGTCTCAAATTACATTTATTTGGGTATTTATAATATCAATTATGTTAATATTTCGTTAATAAGGTAATTACTGCATCATCATTGTGTCAAAAATAAATCAAATAATTTAATGTCTAAAAATTATAAATAAAATACCATTATGTAGAAAATATTTTTATCTTTATAATTAATATTTATAATCGAATTTATCTTATGTATAACCCTATATTAAAAATGTTTTATTTATTAAACTTTGATTTTAACTATTTTAACTCTTCTTTAAATAAAATAATAATAAATGTCCTAATCTAATCCAAGTGGACCTAAATGGTCATATTTTTTCCCTAAGGTTGTTTTAGGTAGAACTACACTTATCCAATAGAATTAGGATATGTGTTAGGGTAATAATAATATCATTTTTAACCTTAATTACCCTATTTACTTTTAACCGTGGTAAATAAAAGTAAAAAGTTACTATTCAACAAAAATTATTTTTATCTTACTGAACCACATTTTACTCCTTAATATTAACCATGTCTCTCGGATTTTCGAAATTACACTCACAGAAGTGGTAAAATTAAGTTTTATGTAAATTTTCAAACTCTCCTAGGAGGTGGGTAAAAGACGGTGAAAAGTTCAATAAATTTTTTATATGTCTAAAATTATTATAAAATGACTCCAATGAATTAAATTGAACTTATATAGGTATTATGTATCAATTTTGACCTAAAATAAATTTAAATAAAATAAATAATTATTTATATAAAAATTCTGTTTTTAAATAGTAACCCAATGTTTTCACTATTCATAAAAAATTGAATGTTTTCAGAAAAAACCAAAAATTCACCTGAGGCTATTTTCGATATTCCAAATCCAAAAATGAAGTCCATTTTGAAAAGTAAAATTTATAAAATTTCAAAAATTGGGTATTACTATTCATAACAGCTAGTTCATAATAATATTATAATAATATATTGTTTAGTGAAACTCGGTATTGCGTACTACACACACTATCGAGGAAGGTCTTGATTACATGTAATGTAATACAAGTCAGGGATGCATGTAGTGAAAGCTCCGTTTGGTGTTGTATATAACATAATCAAAACATATTTCAATTATACATTAAACAAAATCTATACTTAATGTTGCATAAAATAATTTCCACAAAACAAACTTGAAATTGTGTGTAACACGAGCCAAGAATAGTGCTGCGTATACTGCAACCTAATACGGTGTTGCGTATAGTGCAAGCTAATTTTGGTGTAGCATACAACACAAGACATCAATGAAATTAAAAGAATATTTTTTTATAAAATCTCAGGGTGTTACATTCTACCCCCATTAAAATGAATTTCTCCCTCGAAATTCGTCGGGGTTATAAATGGTTTACTACTTGAAATTTTCTTTAATAAAAACCCACATCACAAAAAGGAATACTCAAACTTAATTTTAAAAAGTGAAGTATAAAACATAATGGTTACCCAAATTAACTTATCACTGGGCTTCCACATAGGAGAACATAGGTGAAAATATGGATATGAAAGAGAAATCTAACCATCAAGTTCTGATGGAGAGTGGTAGAGAACATGGCGATGAAAAATCCAACAATCACAAAGCCATAAATTTGTGATGATCTAAGGTACCATCTGATTCATCAGATATGAGGGTAATAGGAAAACATTTTTTGTTTTCAAGATCATTTCCCTAATGTTGAAGAATTTTTCAATTAAAAGAAATACTTACTTGATTTTGGTACAATCTCACTATTGTTCCTACCTTGAACAATTTCCACTTCATCTCTTAAAGAAATGAAGTTGAATTTGTGTTCCGTGAAGTGATAGCGGATCATGCAATAGAATGATAGGTCATTCCATTTGTCTCAAACATAAGGTTAGAAATAGTTATATACATAAGTAAATTTATGGAGAGATTAATCATATACGGTTCTCAAAATGGACTTATACTTCATCTATCATACCACTTAATAAAATAAAACTAATTTCTACAAACCAGAGACTTCCTATAATCCAATGGTAGGTGATAAAGGCCTATCACACTTTGGTTGTGGGTTCGATTCCCGCAACCTTGTTCGACACGACGGGTTGTTGCCTGTCCTACAGGTTTCCCCTTTTTCTAAAACTACATTATAACATTACTGCAATAATATCGAAAAAAGTTCCAGCCTTAAACAATACTATATTATATCTAACTTAATTCATTCCAATATTTATGCTTATCAAAAATACTTCTATCCAAGATCATAGTATAAATAAAACGATTACTAGAAAGGTCACATAACAAGCATTCGAATACCATAATTTATCCCTCATATATCATAAGATATATCCTGTTGGTCACATTCCAAACATGTGAATACCTTAATCATGTATTCTTTTGAAACATGAATACCCATTGAACCTTAGTGAAAACATGAATGCTGTCAAAATTTAACACTTTCCACATACCAAAATCCCAAAATTTCTATATACTCAAACCATGATATCACTTTGTCCTTATATTAGTCATGAGCTCATTAATACTATGAAACATTTAATTATCTCCTTATCCCTTCTTTATGTGCATATTAGGTGCTTTCCAAAAATATCTGAATAACCTTTCATGGTTACTTGTACCATTCAACATATACTTTCAAAAACACAAGGAAAAACAATAGTGTAACAATCCTTAGATGTCTCTTTATTCCATAATACCATGAGATTACTTATACAACATTACTCTTGATAAACATGTAATCATTCCACTACCTTTATAAACCATTGACCGAGCTTCAACAATTATTCCATCTCTCATATCATTTGTAATCTCTTCATCATCATCAACATAAATACTACCCATATGACCATGATGATTCTCTTCATGAGACTTTCCCTTAGGGCATTGATTTGCATAATGTCCGTACATTCCACATTTAAAACATTTAACCATTGTTGATGTCTTAGCAATACCATTATCCTTGTCCATGGTGTTAACTGAACCTTTTCCTTTGCAATTACTGGCTTTGTGTCCTTCTTTTCCACACCCAAAGAATCTTCTAGTTCCTTTGAAACATTCTCCATGATGCCTCTTACCACATGATTTACATGGGGGAAATTGAACTTTCTTTCCTCTATGATCATCATGAAACTCCATCTTTCTCTTATTAGCTGAGTCGGGAAACTTACCAAAGTTGACATTATTGATCATATTATGAGATTGCTGATTAGGAATAATAACGATATGTGGACTTCCAGATCCAATTTCATTTGGTTTATCATAAAGAATATCATTCCATTGTCCATCATATCCTCCATTATCGTGAATCTTCCTGTTTCCAGCCATTTTCTAAAACCCAAAAAGAATAGTGTGAGAGGCCAAAATCATAATCAAGGGGGTGTAACTTCAATATCGAACATCTTAGGTTTAATTATAATATCATTACCGTAATTCTAGGACTATAACCTATACTTATACTTAACCTTAGGGACATCCCTAGACATACCTTAGAAATATATCTAGGGATCTCACTAATGTTTTCACATCCTTGTTTCCAAAGGTTGACTAAACCTTTCCTCTAATACCAACTGTAGAGACCCAAAGCTTGATGTACATGGACATTACATTATTTTTGCGGAATACTTAATACATAACGAAAACAAACACCGAAGGACCGTAATAGTTTAGTGTCTTTGGGAACTCGGAATATAATCTTTTAATCGTGGTGAAAGATCTTCAACATCTCCCATAAAGATCTTCCCATTTTGTTTTCTTACCTAAAACCTTTATTTATATCCTGGGTAAAAGAAAACATATAAAGGGTGAGCTCAAATGCTCAATAAGAGTAATCATGGAGAAAATAAAACAAACCATATACATTTGAACATAAAAACATGAACATAAAGTTTAAACATCGAAATCTTGAGCAATGACATAAAACATGGAAGTACGTAAGGCATAAATAATAATGGAACATCAATCATAAAAAAATAGAATGGGAATAAAACATGTTATTGTGGAAACCATTAATCATATGTTATGATTTCCATAGTATCCAAGGCATTACTGCCAAGACCATCTTAGTGGAAAAAGTCCCTTTCTGAATCGAGTTCACTCCTCGTTTCAGTCCTGTAACACTGAACCAAATTAACTTACCGTTCCAGCCATGTCTATCTCATGAGATATAAATCTTTACCCAATTCATTAGAGGGAGATATAGGTACCACCCATCTCATAATGAAATCATTCTTACTTGTGCCACAACGTGAACATAAATCATTCATCATTACCCAAAGTATAAAATGGGTTTCATAAACATCATCCCATCATAACATAATCCATACAAAACAAAATGGATATAATTTCATCATAATAAAAGTGAAACCATGTAAATCATATATAAATTATACTTGAAACATACACATATGAAATAATGTTATCTTAGATGGAAAATGGTTTTGATAAAACACTTGAAATAAATTCTTGAGGAAAATATCCTTTCTTCTTCAAAATCATTTTCTTTTCACAAAATACCATGCAATTTTAAAAGAAAAGGATTTTGTTGAAAATAGTCATGAAATATTGTAGAGTAAGATTCTTTAAAATAAGGATTTATAAAACCGTAAAAATCCGTTCATTCCATATAAGTTAAAAAAAGCATTCTTCTTGTACTTTTGCCTGAAAAGTCAAAAAGTATCTCATATGGTAAACAAAAGAAAGATTCCTTCCATAGGATGTGGTAAAAGTAAAAAGGGGTAAAAATGACTTTAAACATACATGGAAGAAAAGTAAACATTTTATGAAAACATTTTGAGAACATATGGACAAGGATAATAAACATAACCCCAGTAAATACTTACGAATAAACATTCTCGGATAAGAATGAGATTGGAATAATTATCCCTTAACTTAGGTCCGATATGATTTGTATGTATCCGAACCTACTGTATAATGATTTAAATAATGTCATTGACTTATTACAGAATCATATTCATTGTTATAATATCATATATGGTTCATTTATGACTTTATATTACCCGTTCTTTTGTAAATTTCATGTTAAAGCAGCGTTTTGGGTAAAATCGTTTCATTTATCCTACGTGTTTCGACTTTTTGTTCTTGATATTATTACTTATATCCTGATTTACTTAATTCCAGAATGTAAAACATTATTTATATATAGTATATATTCAGCATATACATATATATATGATATATTGATAAATGGAATGAAACACACCGTTCATGGAGACGGTAGGCCGTACGTACGCATGAACGCTGTTTTCGTTTCCTTATTGAATTGAATGGAATTAAGTAGATGACATACATATATATATATACATAAATCTAGTATCATTATTATTTCATATATTTCACTATTATTCATTGTATATACTTTATAATCATTCATGAATGGTTAACATGGAGAATGAATCTCATCGCGTCGTGGAGACGGTAGTCCGTACGTACGCACAAGCGATGATATCATTCCCATGATTGTGGAATTGTATTGAAGTGTATGTATAATATTTAATAATAAATATCACTTTACAATAATCATATATAGTTATTTATTTACACCATTATACCCATCCAAGTAAGGTGGTGTTCGAAAACAGATTACACCACAGCGTGGAGACGGTATTCCGTACGTACGCACGCGCGGTGATTTCATTTTCCGTAGGATGGATAGAAGGTGAAATAGGGTTGTTTAATATTTATAATAACATATCATTATATAAGTAATAATTATGTTATTACTTTATAATGAAACAAGTAAAGAAGAGGAAGTAGAAGAAGAAAGAAACTTGAAAGAGTCGGTAGAAGGGATTACCTCTTCCTCGACGCACCTCCTTTAAAATTCTTCTTAGGGCACTAGAGTTGGTCTTTTGAGAAGACCAGAACCTCTATGATATAACTAGAGAGGTTTAAAAGAGTAATTTTTCAGGGTTTTTCTAGCTTAAAGGCTCAAAAGTGTGTGAAGATAAGAGGGAAGGGGTGCCCTTTTTATAAGGGAGGAGAGGGGCACCTTAGGAAAACATAAAATATTATTTTATAATAAAGTCATATTCGATTTTTAATAGCTCAAAATTGATTTATTTAGAATATAAGGTGGGTATGGGTCAAAATAATCTCAACCAATAAGTTTTAGACAAGTTTAGGTTACTATTTTAAACTTATATTTTAGATTTAACTCTAAGTTAAATAATTTAACTTTTACCGCGTCTTCTTGTTTTCTTACACTATATGGTTAATAAACTTACTATAACAATCAAAACGAACCCCAAGTGGTTAATTATTAATATATATATCCTTATCTACATCTTTTGGCCGAACCTTATATTTTTAGGAATAAAATAACAATTAATAATATAATATTTGTTTTAAAAACTATTTTATGTCAATTTTGACACTATTTGGTAATTAATTTTTGTGAAACTCATAACAACATGATTAGTTATAAAAAAGTTAATTAAATAAATAATAACATGTCATATTAACCTATAAAATTAGTGTAATTCATAAAAAGTCTCAAATTACATTTATTTGGGTATTTATAATATCAATTATGTTAATATTTCGTTAATAAGGTAATTACTAAATCATCATTGTGTCATAAATAAATTAAATAATTTAATGTCTAAAAATTATAAATAAAATACCATTATGTAGAAAATATTTTTATCTTTATAATGAATATTTATAGTCGAATTTATCTTATGTATAAACCTATATTAAAAATGTTTTAGTTATTAAACTTTGATTTTAACTATTTTAACTCTTCTTTAAATAAAATAATAATAAATGTCCTAATCTAATACAAGTGGACCTAAATGGTCATATTTTATCCCTAAGGTTTTTTTAGGTCGAACTAAACTTATCCAATAGAATTATGACATGTTTTAGGGTAATAATAATATCATTTTTACCCTCAATTACCCTATTTACTTTTAACCGTGGTAAATAAAAGTAAAAAGTTACTATTCAACAAAAATTATTTTTATCTTATTGAACCAAATTTTACTCCTTGATATTAACCGTGTCTCTTGGATTTTCGAAATTCCACTCACAGAAGTGGTAAAATTAAGTTTTATGTAAATTTTCAAACTCTCCTAGGAGGTGGGTAAAAGATGGTGAAAAGTTCAATAAAATTTTTATATGTCTAAAATTATTATAAAATGACTCCAATGAATTACATTGAAATTATATAGGTATTATGTATCAATTTTGACCTAAAATAAGTTTAAATAAAATAAATAATTATTTATATAAAAATTCGGTTTTTAAATAGTAACCTAGTGTTTTCACTATTCATAAAAAATTGAATGTTTTCAGAAAAATACCAAAAATTCACCCTAGGATAATTTCTATATTCTGAATCCAAAAATGAAGTCCATTTTGAAAAATAAAATTTATAAAATTTCAAAAAGTGGGTATTACTATTCATAACAGCTAGTTCATAATAATATTATATTAATATATCGTTTAGTGAAACTCGGTATTGCGTACTACACACGCTATTGAGGAAGGTCTTGATTGCGTGTAATGCAAGACAAGTCAGGGATGCGTGTGGTGAAAGCTCCATTTGGTGTTGCGTGTAACATAATCAAAACATATTTCATTTATACATTAAACAAAATCTATACTTAATGTTGCGTAAAATAATTTCCACAAAACAAACTTGAAATTGTGTGTAACACGAGCCAAGAATAGTGCTGCGTATACTGCAAGCTAATACAGTGTTGCGTATAGTGCAAGCTAATTTTGATGTAGCTTACAACACAAGACATCAATGAAATTAAAAGAATATTTTTTATAAAATCTTGGGGTTTTACATTCTACCCCCTTAAAATGAATTTCGCCCTCGAAATTCATTGGGGTTATAAATGGTTTACTACTTGAAATTTTCTTTAATAGAAACCCACATCGTAAAAAGGAATACTAAAACTTAATTTTAAAAAGTGAAGTATAAAACATAACTGTTACACAAATTAACTTATCACTGGGTTTCCACATAGGATAACATAGGTGAAAATATGGATATGGAAGAGAAATCTAACCATCAAGTTCTGATGGAGAGTGGTAGAGAACATGACTATGAAAAATCCAACAATCACAAAGCCATAAATTTGTGATGATCTAAAGTACCATCTGATTCATCAGATATGAGTGTAATAGGACAACATTTTTGGTTTTCAAGATCATTTCCCTAATGTTGAAAAATTTTTCAATTAAAAGAAATACTTACTTGATTTTGGTACAATCTCACTATTGTTCGTGCCTTGAACAATTTCCACTTCATCTCTTAAAGAAATGAAGTTGAATTTGTCTTCTGTGAAGTGATAGCGGATCATGCGATAGAATGATAGGTCATTTCATCTGTCTCAAACATAAGGTTAGCAATAGTTATATACATAAGTCGATTTATGGCGAGATAAATCGTATTCGGTTCCAAAAATGGACTTATACTTCATCTATCATACCACTTAATAAAATAAAACTAATTTCTACAAACCAGAGACTTCCTATAAGCCAATGGTAGGCGATAAAGGCCTGTCGCACTTCAGTTGTGGGTTCGATTCCCGCAACCTTGTCCAACACGACGGGTTGTCGCCTGTCCTGCAGGTTGCCCCTTTTTCTAAAACTACATTATAACATTACTGCAATAATATCGAAAAAAGTTCTAGCCTTAAACAATACTATCTTATGTCTAACTTAATTCATTCCAATATTTAGGCTTATCAAAAATACTTCTGTCCAAGATCATAGTATAAATAAAACGATTACTAGAAAGGTCACATAACAAGCATGTGAATACCATCATTTATCCCCCATATATCATAAGATATATCCTGTTGGTCACATTCCAAACATGTTAATACCTTAATCATGTATTCTTTTGAAACATGAATACCCATTTAACCTTAGTGAAAACATGAATGCTGTCAAAATTTAACACTTTCCACATACCAAAATCCCAAAATTTCTATATACTCAAACCATGATATCACTTTGTCCTTATATTAGTCATGAGCTCATTAACACTATCAAACATTTCATTATTTCCTTATCCCTTCTTTATGTGAAGATTAGGTGCTCTCCAAAAATATCTGAATAACCTTTCATGGTTACTTGTACCATTCAACATATACTTTCAAAAACAAAAGGAAAAACAATAGTGCAACAATCCTTAGATGTCTCTTTATTCCATAATACCATGAGATTACTTATACAACATTACTCTTGATAAACATGTAATCATTCCACTACCTTCATAAACCATTGACCGAGCTTCAACAATTATTCCATCTCACATATCATTTGTAGTCTCTTCATCATCATCAACCTAAATACTACCCATACGAGCATGAATATTATCTTCATGAGACCTTCCCTTAGGGCATTGGTTTTCATAATGCCCGTACATTCCACATTTATAACATTTAACCATTGTTGATGCCTTAGCAATACCATTATCCTTGTCCATGGTGTTAACTGAACCTTTTCCTTTGCAATTACTGGCTTTGTGTCCTTGTTTTCCACACCCAAAGCATCTTCCAGTTCCTTTGAAAAATTCTCCTTGATGCCTCTTCCGACATGATTTACATGGGGAAAATTTAACTTTCTTTCCTCTATGATCATCATGAAACTTCATCTTTCTCTTATTAGCTGAGTCGGAAAACTTACCAAAGTTGAGATTATTGATCATATTATGAGATTTCTGATTAGGAATAATAACGATATGTGGACTTCCAGATCCAATTTCATTTGGTTTCTCATGAATAATTTCATTCCATTGTCCATCATATCCTCCATTATCGTGAATATTCCTGTTTCCAACCATTTTCTAAAACCCAAAAAGAATAGTGTGAGAGGCCAAAATCATAATCAAAGGGGAGTAACTTCAATATCGAACATCTTAGGTTTAATTCCAATATCGTTACCGTAATTCTAGGACTATAACCTATACTTATACTTAACCTTAGGGACATCCCTAGACATACCTTAGAAATATCTCTAGGGATCTCACTAATGTTTTCGCATCCTAGTTTCCAAAGGTTGACTAAAACTTTCCTATGATACCAACTGTAGAGACCCAAAGCTTGACGTACATGGACATTACATTATTTTTGTAGAATACTTAATACATAACAAAAACAAACACCGAAGGACCGTAATAGTTTAGTGTCTTTGGAAACTCGGAACATAATCTTCTAATCGTGGTGAAAGATCTTCAACATCTCCCATAAAGATCTTCCCCTTTTGTTTTCTTACCTAAAACCTTTATTTATATCCTGGGAAAAAGAAAACATATAAAGGTTGATCTCAAATACTCAGTAAGAGTAAGCATGGAGAAAATAAAACAAACCATATACATTTGAACATAAAAACATGAACATAATGTTTAAACATTGAAATCTTGAGAAATGACATAAAACATGGCAGTACGTAAGGCATAGATAATAATGGAACATCAATCATGATAAAATAGAATAGGAATAAAACATGTAATTGTGGAAACCATTAATCACATGTTATGATTTCCATAGTAGCCAAGGCATTGCTGCCAAGACCATCTTAGTGGACAAAGTCCCTTTCTGAATCGAGTTCACTCCTCGTTTCAGTCGTGTAACACTGAACCGAATTAACTTACCATTCCAGCCATGTCTATCTAATGAGATATAAATATTTACCCAATTAATTTGAGGGAGATATAGGTCCCACCCATCTCATAATGAAATCATTCTTACTTGTTCCACAACGTGAACATAAATCATTCATCATTACCCAAAGTATAAAATGGGTTTCATAAACACCATTCCATCATAACATAATCCATACAAAAAAAATGGATATCATTTCATCATAATAAAAGTGAAACCATGTAAATCATAGAGAAATTATACTTGAAACATACACATATGAAATAATGTTATCTTAAATGGAAAATGGTTTTGGTAAAACACTTGAAATAAATTCTTGAGGAAAATATCCTTTCTTCTTCAAAATCATTTTCTTTTCACAAAATACCATGAAATTTTAAAAGAAAAGGATTTTATTGAAAATAGTCATGAAATATTGTAGAGTAAGATTCTTTAAAATAAGGATTTATGAAACTGTAAAAATCCATTCATTCCGTATAAGTTAAAAAAAACATTATTCTTATACTTTTGCCAGAAAAGTCAAAAAGTACCTCGTATGGTAAACAAAAGAAAGATTACTTCCATAGGATGTGATAAAAATAAAATGGGGTAAAAATGACTTTAAACATACATGGAATAAAAGTAAACATTTTATGAAAACATTTTGAGAACATATGGACATAGATAATAAACATAACCCCAATAAATACTTACGAATAAACAATCTTGGATAAGAATGAGATAGGAATAATTATCCCTTACCTTAGGTCTGATATGCTTCGTATGTATCCAAAAATCCTGTATAATGATTTAAATAATGTCATTTACTTATTACAGAATCATAGTCATTGTTATGATATCATATATGGTTCACTTATGACTTTATATTACCCGTTCTTTTGTAAATTCCATGTTAAAGCAGCGTTTTGGGTAAAATCGTTTCATTTATCGTACGTGTTTCGACTTGTTGTTCTTGATATTATTACTTATATCCTGATTTACTTAATTCCAGAATGTAAAACATGATTTATATATAATATATATTCAGAATATACATATATATATGATAGATCGATAAATGGAATGAAATACACCGTTCATGGAGACGGTAGGCCTTACGTACGCATGAACGCTGTTTTCGTTTCCTTATTAAATTGAATGGAATTAAGCAGATGATATACATATATATATATATATATATAAATAAATCCACTATCATTATTATGTCATATATTTCATTATTATACATTATATATACTTTATAATCATTCATGAATGGTTAACATAGAGAATGAATCTCATCGCGTCGTGGAGACGGTAGTCCGTAGGTACGCACGAGCGATGATATCATTCCCATGATCATGGAATTGTATTGAAGTGTATGTATAATATTTCAGAATCAATATAACTTTAAAATAATCTTATATAGTTATTTATTTACACCATTATACCCATCCAAGTAAGGTGGTGGTTGAAAATAGATTATACCACGGCGTGGAGACGGTATTCCGTACGTATGCACGCACGGTGATTTCGTTTTCCGTAGGATGGATAGAAGGTGAAATAGGGTTGTTTCATATTCATAATAACATATCAGTATATAAGTAATACTTATGTTATTACTTTATAATTAAACAAATAAAGAAGAGGAAGTAGAAGAAGAAAGAAACTTGAAAGAGTCAGTAGAAGGGATTACCTCTTCCTCGACGTACCTCCTTTAAACTTTTTCTTATGGCACTAGAGTTGGTCTTTTGAGAAGACCAGAACCTCTATGATATAACTAGAGAGTTTGAAAAGATTAATTGTCAGGGGTTGGCTGAGATTCAAGACTCAAAAGGGTGTGAAGAGAAGAGGGAAGGGGTGGCCTTTTTATAAGGGAGGAGAGGGGCACCTTATGAAAACATAAAATATTATTTTATAATAAAGTCATATTCTGTTTTTAATATCTCAAAATTGATTTATTTAGAAGATAAGGTGGTTATGGGTCGAAATAATCTCAACCAATAGGTTTTAGACAAGTTTAGGATACTATTTTAACCTTATCTTTTAGATTTAACTCTAAGTTAAATAATTTAACTTTTACCGTGTCTTCTTGTTTTCTTACACTATATGGTTAATAAACTTACTATAACAAGCCAAAAGAACCCCAAGTGGTTAATTATTAATATATATATCCTTATATAAGTCTTTTTTCCAAACCTTATATTTTTAGGAATAAAATAAAAATTAATAATATAATATTTGTTTTAAAAACTATTTTATGTCAATTTTGACACTATTTGGTAATTGATTTTTTTGAAACTCATAACAGCATTATTAGTTCGAATAAAGTTAATTAAATCAATAAATACATGTCATATTAACCTATAAAATTAGTTTAATTGATAAAAAGTCTAAAATTACATTTATTTGGGTATTTATAATATCAATCATGTTAATATTTCGTTAATAAGGTAATTACTGCATCATCATTGTGTCATAAATAAATTAAATAATTTAATGTCTAAAAATTATAAATAAAATACCATTATGTATGAAATCTTTTTATATTTCTAATTAATATTTAAAGTTGAATTTATCTTATGTATAACCCTATATTAAAAATGTTTTAGTTATTAAACTTTGATTTTAACTATTTTAACTCTTCTTTAAATAAAATAATAATAAATGTCCTAATCTAATCCAAGTGGACCTAAATGGTCATATTTTTTCACTAAGGTTTTTTTAGGTCTAACTAAACTTATCTAATAGAATTAAGACATGTGTTAGGGTAATAATAATATCATTTTTACCCTTAATTACCTTATTTACTTTTAACCGTGGTAAATAAAAGTAAAAAGTTACTATTCACCAAAAATTTTTTTTATCTCATTGAACCAAATTTTACTCATTGATATTAACTGTGTCTCTCGGATTTTCTAAATTCCACTCGCAGAAGTGGTAAAATTAAGTTTTATGTAAATTTTCAAACTCTCCTAGGAGGCAGGTAAAAGACGGTGAAAAGTTTAATAAAATTTTTATATGTCTAAAATTATTATAAAATGACTCCAATGAATTACATTGAACTTATATAGGTATTATGTATCAATTTTTACCTAAAATAAATTTAAATAAAATAAATAATTATTTATATAAAAATTCGGTTTTTTAATAGTAACCTAGTGTTTTCACTATTCAACAAAAATTAAATGTTTTCAGAAAAATACCAAAAATTCACCCTAGGATAATTTCGATATTCCGAATCCAAAAATGAAGTCCATTTTTAAAAATAAATTTATAAAATTTCAAAAAGTGGGTATTACTATTCATAACGTCTAGTTCATAATAATATTATAATAATATATCGTTTAGTGAAACTCGGTATTGCGTACTACACACGCTATCGAGGAAGGTCTTGATTGCATGTAATGCAAGCCAAGTCAGGGATGTGTGTAGTGAAAGCTCTGTTTGGTGTTGCGTATAACATAATCAAAACATATTTCGTTTATAAATTAAACAAAATCTATACTTAATGTTGTGTAAAATAATTTCCACCAAACAAACTTGAAATTGTGTGTAACACGATCCAAGAATAGTGTTGCGTATACTGCAAGCTAATACGGTGTTGCGTATAGTGCAAACTAATTTTGGTGTAGCATACAACACAAGACATCAATGAAATTAAAATAATATTTTTTTTTATAAAATCTTGGGGTGTTACAAAGTAAGGGCATAAGCATAAAGAAATTTTCATAAGAAATAAAATATAAACCAAGGAATAAGGTCTAAACATACATCATATCACATGTCATTAAGACATTTCTATGGACTAATATATTAATCTTTTCCACATGTTTCATTCAATCCAATTCAATCAACTTGGCACAAGTAATACACATAAACAAGCATAACATAAGGCACTTAGCACAATGAAGCAATTAAGTAATTTCACATATCACAACATGGAATAACATTTATATAATCACATTCCATCAATTACATTTAATAAATTCAAGCTATCAAGCATAAGCATTCAAATATAAGGTGAGAGGCATGCAGCTCAATCCAACCAACTATGGAATATGTCCAAAGATAATAGGCACTAAGCCTAAGCATAAGTAAAGGGGAATGGACTTACCATCCCTTGAGGTCATTACATTCTAAACCAATTAATTCATTTTAAGGAAATAAAAATCATTTAAAATGGATCAAGAAGAACTTAGTAGGTTCCATGGTTAACTGGGAAACTACCTACATGGGTAATCCCATTAACAAAGTAGGCTATTCAATTAAACAAATAAGGAAATTTATTTATCAAGGTTCAAGAGACACTTAGAAGGTGTCATTGAAAAATGTTCATTTACCTAATTGGGTATTACCATTTTTTAAACATTCTACTCCATTTATAAAATGGGACATGTACTTAGAAGGTGTCTTGGTTCATTTAACATTTATTTTTAAGGGGGAAACTCTATTGAAGAATATCTTTAAGGGATATGTTCTAAACATGTCACATTACAATAGTGACATAAAGGCATAAAGAACTAACAAGAAATATGGTCAAGCAAGCTAAATAAATATAAATTATCATTGTGAGTTTTCAAAGACAACACACCCATGTTGGAGGAGTTTTATTATAAAAACCACGAATTTTCTTAGAAAAAAATTAAAGTATCATAACTAAGTATTTATTATACAAATCATCCAACACTAATTAGATACAATAAAGCATGATAGTAATAAATTAAAGCATTATTAAATTTAAGGTCAAGGGAATGGGATCATACCACAATAAGTAGTCCAAGCCGAATGCTTTGGCACTTGACACTTTTATCAATGAAAACTCAAAGATGCTTCTACCCAAATTGATTATATGCACATTATCATATATATAAGGACACATATCTCATATGCACATATTCTCATGGTCATGAATATATGAAAGGGGATCCATACATATATGATTATATGCATACACTCGTCTCCACTCACACGAGTATTCATTTTCATATTATATGTAAGCACACCTATCCCCATATATATATATATATATATTCACTACCATGGATGAATATACATATAATAGGGGGACTTACATATAAATATGTCTACCAATGATACATGGTGAGTCACCTTTGAAAATGACAACTCGAACCCACATCAAGGGTGACCCAACACACTAAAACAATTATTAAAAAGTAAAAAACACTATATTAAGGTTCAACACACCTAAACAAATTACCAAGGACTCAAAAACACTTAAAAACCTAAATTAAATAGGGAAAGATAAGGAAATTGGTAAAAACCTCACCTCAAAGTGATGAAAATGAGACAAAACGAACCAATTCGTTTCTCATTTGGAGGTGGATGTCAGAATATGCAAGAAGTGGCCCCAAGAAGACTTCCACACACCCTAGAATTGAAATAAACACATAAATCGTATTATCCCTTGACCTAGGGTTCGGACGAACCTCACCAAGCAACGAGGAGACCAAAAAACGGTTGGAAAAGAAGAGGTAAGGGAGTAGTCTCACCTCACGACATCAAATGAGAAACCAGGTAAAATTTGGTCGAAATTACAATGGAAGGAGGGAGCCGAAGAGGGGGTCATGTGAGAGGGGGTTCATATAGGGGTGCCACACATCGAGGGTAAGGGGAGGAGGGAGAACCATTTGGGTTCTATTTAAACTTAACAATAATAATAATAACAACAACAACAATAACAACAACAACAACAATAATAATCATCATAACAATAACAATAATATTATTTTTATTGTTAATAAACCATTTAATTTATTTTTATTTTTATTTTTATTTCATCTAATTTAATTTCTTTAAAAAGAACACATCATAGTGTGCCAAATCTAAGAATTAAGTTCTGAATATCAATTTTAAAAATGGCTCATCCAGTAAATGAAAATTTAAATTCCCATGGAATTTTTCATCCAGTTTAAAACACGGGACGTCATGGACATGAGGATGATTCATTTGATAAAGCGTTAATGATAAATGTTTAGTTTATTTTCGTGGTTTTTTTGAACATCATGAATTCATTTCATTTCATTTAATATTATATTTATATATTAGTTCCAAAACATAAAATAAGTTAAAATTTACTTATTAAAATATGATTTAACCATAATAATAGTTTTATGACCAACATTGAAGGAGGTAATGGAAAATAACTCATTATCCAGGGAGATGGTTAACTACCATAATCTTTTAATAAGAGGGGATGGGAAAAGGGATGTCTATAATATATTATATTTTCAATATAACATTATATTATATACATGATATTAGAGTTATTATGCCTTTTTTATGAATATGGCGAGGATAAGGTATAAGAAGAAAAGAAATTTAGATAGATAGTTTGAGAAATTTACCTCTTGAATAACACCTCCTTGAAGGATCACTTAAAGAACTTGGAATTGGCATTTGGGTGAGGCCAGAAGCATTTTCATGCAGTGAGTGTGTAGAGGAGAGGATTTGAAAAGATTCTAGTATTTTAAGGAGAAGGGGGGTATGATTAGAAGTGGTATTTATACTTGAGGAGAGGTGGTTTTAAGTGATTAAATAATGATTATTTTATATTTAAAGACAAACAAATTTGGGTGGAATTAATTTCAATGAATTAGATTGATAATTAATGACTTCAATGATGGATTGGTTCGAGAAAAAAAAATCAAAAATCCATTTAAAGTTGTATTTTTCTAGGTATTTTAAACTTTTACCCTTTAACTTTAACCCGTTTCATTATTTTACCTATATTGTGGTAAATATTTTTTTTACCACAGTAAATTTTTTATGCCTAAAAATGAAAAAGAACTTACTAAATAATTTGGAACTTATGATTCAAAATAAAGAATCAATTTTACAAAATTCAATTCATATAATTCAAAAAAATAAATTTAAAACAAAACCTGTAGACGTGATGGAAAAGTGGGTTTTCAAGAAGTTTATTTTTCAAGCAAAAGATGATTTTATATTAACTCTATGAATAATAATAATCATTATATGAAACTTAATTAATATTTAATGATATATAATATATAAATTTAATTTAAAAAATTCCCCATTAGGGATTATTTTTATTAATTAAAAAGGAGAAACATTATGTACTTTAAAACAATTTTCATAAAAATCCCGTTTTTAAACTCAAAAATAAACTTATTCTAAAACACAATATAAATTTGATGCAAAATAATTTAAGTATATTAAATATATATAAATAATAATTATGTTACTTTAATTGAAATTAAAAACATAATTATAATTTTAAATTTTTTAATTTATTGAAAATAAACGATATTTTTACAAAAAGTAGTATTTTTCACAATTCACTAAAAATACAATATTTTCTAAAAAATTTAAGAATTTCACCCAAAGTAAAATTGAAATTATAATTTCAAAAATGAATTTTATTTTATGAAATTAATTTTTTAAAATTTTAAAAACTAATTATAATATTCACCCATAAAATGCAATAAAACCACATTTTTGAAGAAAATGTATTTTTTGAAAACATAAAAAAGCTTTGTTAAAAATGTGATTGATTATTTAAAAAGAATTAATTAACACATTAGAAATTAGTATGACCATTATATATTTTATAATTCCATTAATACTATTCATTTACACCAATTTAATGGCTAGGTTATAAAGGTCACATTTAAATAATAATATTTAGTCGTTTGTCTAAGCTTAATGTGGAGTATTTTGTACGATATTGAATGCAATGTTTCCTTTTAAAATCTCAGGATGTTACATTTTGATTCTCAATATGAAATTTATCTTTTTAAAAATTTATTTTTACATGGTAGGTATAAGCACATATATATAAATCTTCACTTTATTAGAGAGGTTATAGAAAAGGGAATAATGTCTATCACAAAGATACACATAGATGAAAATTCACATGATAGTTTGACTATTATTATAGCCTTATCTAAGTTCATGAATTGTATAGGAATATTAAATTTGTTCCCCTTAAATAACCCTTAGGTGTAATAACACAAACTTTTATTTCTAGGTTCTTTTGAAAAAGGTTCAAATTTGTTGATTTTAGTATGTTTGATTTCCAAATATAACTAACTTGTTTATTAGTTTATTATTTAAGTTTTAACCTGTTTAATATTCATTATAATTCTCTACTATTTTTGTTTCTTGCTTTTATTTATTTTATTCTACTTGTTTTCCCTTAATTTGTGAAATTGAATATGTGGATAATTGGATCACTTATTTGTTTTAGATCATGCAATCATTTTGGACTGTGTATCCATTTTGGATCATGTAGCTGTTCTGGATCACATAACCATTTGGATCACAAAGCTGATTTGGCCCATGTAGCCATTCTAAAACTCACACAAATGATTCACCCATGAAATTTTAAATATTGTTTAAGGGTTTCATCCACATGGGTTTGTCTATTTGTTTGTTACTATACGAACCCGATTCTTGTTTCTGAGGTACGAGTTTCTTCTTTTCTCTTTCCTTAAGTATTTTTGAGAAAATATGGAAAAAGGGGAAAATCTCAAATTTTGGAAAGTACACGCCGTGTACTTTGTCCACACACCGTGTACTTTGTCCACACGCCATGTACTTTGTCCACACGCCGTGTACTTTTGGCCGTGTGGGATAATTACATAGGGCATGTGGCCGTGCCGGGGATGAAGGGTGTAGGAACTGACAACATGACATGTAGTGGTCCTTTACACGCCGTGTAGTCAGTCGGCAGGAGAATAGTAAGGCGGTATCCAGCTGTGCGACTAAACACGCCGTGTACTCAAGGAGACACGCCGTGTAGTCATGTCGGCAGATGAACAGTGCCTCGCTGGTGGGAAGCCTCTAGAGGAACAGTTAAAAAATGGGGAGTACACGCCGTGTACTTGGAAGTACAGGCCGTGTACTTTGTTTTTTTCGCTTAAAATGGGCAGTAGCCTCCCCTGTTCACAGGGAAGGCTTAGAATGAGAAGAGATCTAGGGAGAGGATAGCCGAACCTTCGGAGATCCACCGGGCGCACGTCTGGAATCCGATTCCGCTTTGGACAATCTCGTTGGAACCGCACGGGTAAGCCCTCTCTTCTCCTGGTGTGGTTTATACCAATTATTTCCCTAATGAAAGTTATTTACGTTTGATCGGGTTTTTTTCTTCGTCAGATCTATGTCGTTCTTGGGCGTTTCTGGAACAGACGTTCGTGTATAATGCTCGTTGGCATATAAGGTAAGTGGCTTGGTGTTAATTTTCCAACTGTCGTGCGTTTTTGTGCCACGAACCCATGTTGGGGTGTCGTGTGGCCGAGGCCATTGCTATATTAATCACCTAGAATTGAATAGGTGATTAATTATGATAATAAAATGTTGGTTGGGATCATTGCTTGGATCCAGGACCATCCCGAGGGGTGTGCTCCTCTGTTTAGCCATTTGGCCAGGATACCCGAGGGTATGCCATGTTTAATTATGCATTACTTTTTCCTTGAGAGGAATTATATTTAAATTTCATGTTTATATGTTGGGAATGGCCCGATTACTTATGCCTGAGGGCGGTGTTTTACTATAGCCTGAGGGCGTGACTAGATTAGCCTGAGGGAGAAGTTCTATTTCACCTTAGGGAAAACTTTCGTGCCTAAGGGCTTGACTTATGTGCCTAAGGGAGACACTTAGTATGCCTGACGGCAATTTCTGTTACGCCTGAGGGCAATACCTATGGGTTGGATTCTGATTACCTGAGGGTGAGATTTTGTTTGTCTGAGGACGCTGTCTGTTTACTTAGAAATTCACTGTGGTGTTTTCGTATATTAAATGGATTAAATGAATAATAAAATGGCAATATAACTGGTAAGTTAGTTACTTTTGAGTACTGCTTTGTTTATTGCATTTTACTACTGCACTCTGTTGTTGCATATTTTTACACCCAGTTGGGCACGAGCCTTTGGTGGGTGCCTACTAAGATATATTTCTCACACCCTGTTTGGGTCATGCTTTTTGGCCCAAATAGACTACGTTTCTACAGGTGTAAATAAGGGAAAGGGTCCTTATACAAGTACTTTATTGCTTCTGAGGAGTAGGGGAGCATGGGACCGAGCTTAGGCTCATGATGCTACCGACTGTTTTGTTTTGTTTTACTATACTGTACTGTATTGTTGTGCAGCATGTTCTGGCTGTTTTATAGAATAGTGACATGCTGCATATTCATATATATATATGACTGCTGGTTTCCCTTTTGTTATCGGCTATCCATTTCAGTTATATGTACTTTTACTACTTCTGTTGTTGTTGTATGTTTTATTTATATTCCGCTGCGCTACACTTTGACAAATGAGGGCATAGTTTCCCCACTATCAGACCTGGTCCCTCGCTACTAGTCGGTAGCCTCTGGCATTTGGGGAAATGCGCTTGAGGTCACTTGACGAACCGGGTTCGGGGCACCCATTGAGTGGCACCCGGAACCGGGACGTTACAGTTATCATGTTGTTAGAAATTGAGGTATTCTCAGCCCTCTATTTTTCTCAGATGCTGTTAAGCCATTGTAACAACCTCAATCTTCAAGGTTATTTCTTCTTTTCAATCAATAAATAGAAAAAATATGATATATATTGATTCTTTAAATTTTTTTGAGAGGTTACTTCACTAATTTCAGAGAGAGAGGGGGGAGAGAGAGCTTTATCCATTAGAATTCGGGTAGAGCTTGAGGCATCGTACCCTGCCAAACATGCCGTCACCTTTTCTATTGAAGAATAAAGATCCCCTGGAGCTGTCTTCTGGTGGATATTTTGATCCTTTTTATGATATTTTACTTGATCCTCTTCATAAACACTACAAGATATAAATGATGAACCTTTTTTGGCTTTTCAATAGTTGGTAAATTTGATTTCACAAGTGGGAGTTTACTTCCCACTATTCTTTCGCATTTCTTTGTCATGGTTTTCTTATTCAATTTTTTTTCTAGTTTGTTATTTATTGTTTTTATGTAATTTGTTTGAGATTTAATAAAATATAGGCATTAGGGTGGTGTTCTTGCTATGGAGTAGGACCAACTAGTACCAAACCATGTTAAATATTATGTGTTTCTTTTGTTTTCTTTCTTTTTGACATTCA